>JAUPFR010000003.1:87973798-89375048 GCA_036925125.1 Oreortyx pictus | reverse complement strand
GAAACCAATGTTTGTGAGAAGTGCTGTGCGGAGTTCTTCAAGTGGACAGACTTCCTGGAGCACAAGAAGAACTGCACAAAAAACCCCTTGGTGTTGATAGTGAATGAAGATGAGGCAGCTCCGCCGCCCGCTGAGGAGTTCCCCGAGCCCTCACCTGCTAGCTCTCCCAGTGACCAGGCAGAGAGTGAAGCTGCTGAAGAAGGTGTCCAGCTGGAAAACAGTGAGAGCTCTGAGGTAAAAAGCACGGAAAAGGAAGAAGAGCCAATGGAGGTAGAAACTGCAGAAAAAGGTTTCCAGAATCAAGGCACCTCAAACACAGCTACTCCTCTACCTCAGCTCCCCGAACCGTCGCCTGTGACAAACTATACCATGCCAAACACGAATGTCACACTGGAGACTCTGCTGAGCACTAAAGTGGCAGTCGCACAGTTCTCACAGAGTGCACGGTCAGCTGCCTCCGCCAGCATCAGCAGCGGGGTGACAGCAGTGGCCATCCCCATGATCCTGGAGCAGCTCATGGCTCTGCAGCAGCAGCAGATCCACCAGCTACAGCTGATTGAGCAGATCCGCAGCCAGGTGGCCATGATGAACCGGCAGCCCCTGCGGCCAGCCCTTAACCCCGTGGTGGCTGCACCAGGAGTAGCAGGACAGGCCTCAAACCAGCTTCAGGGCTTTGCAACGAGCGCCGCCATCCAGCTCACTGCTGTCCTTCCTCCTGCCATCATGGGACAGGCCACTGGAGCTCAGCCCCCTGCCTTCGATGGCTCTCAGCACATCTCAAGACCTACGTCTGGAGCGAGTACGCCCAATATATCCAGCAGTGGCTCCTCTGCCCCTCCAGAATCAAGTGTACCCTGCTCCTCTAATGCGATCACATCTGTAACACCCGTTTCAGTGTCAAACACTACTATCAGTGCTTCGCAGCCCCAGAATGCTTCAACTCCACCTTCCATAGGACATGGAAGCCTCACCTCGATTTCTAACCTGCCAAACCCACTTCTACCTCAGACTTCCTCGAATAGTGTGATCTTCCCCAATCCGCTTGTCAGCATCGCAGCAACAGCTAATGCACTAGATCCACTGTCTGCCCTCATGAAGCACCGGAAAGGAAAGCCACCAAATGTGTCAGTGTTTGAGCCTAAGTCAAGCTCCGAGGATCCCTTTTTTAAACACAAATGCCGATTTTGTGCCAAGGTCTTTGGAAGTGACAGTGCTTTACAAATCCACCTCCGCTCTCACACAGGGGAAAGACCTTTTAAATGTAACATATGTGGAAATCGGTTTTCCACAAAAGGCAACCTGAAAGTGCATTTTCAGAGGCATAAAGAGAAATACCCCCACATTCAGATGAACCCCTATCCTGTTCCAGAATACCTCGATAATGTGCCCACTTGCTCTGGCATTCCATATGGGATGTCACTGCCCCCTGAAAAGCCTGTCACAACGTGGCTAGACAGCAAACCTGTTCTACCGACCATTCCAACTTCCATCGGGCTCCAGCTGCCCCCCACGATTCCTGGTGTGAACAGTTACGGAGATTCTCCAAGCATCACTCCCATGAGCAGGTCACCACAGAGGCCTTCTCCTGCTTCCAGCGAATGCACTTCCTTATCTCCAAGCCTCAACACATCTGAGTCAGGTGTTCCAGTGTCTGCCGAATCCCCGCAGCCTGTTCAGAGTGGCTCATCCCTGACCAAGGCAGAACCCATCAGCCTGCCTCCCGCAAGTACGCGGCTTGGGGACCACTCCGTAGGTGGACAAGTTTCCACAGCTTCCACGTCTTCAATTCCTACCATTGTTACAGACAGCAGTGTTTCAACAAGCCTCCCAAACCCTGTGCTTCCAGCAATGTCTGACCAGTTTAAAGCAAAGTTTCCATTTGGTGGTCTGCTAGATTCTATGCAAACATCCGAAACCTCAAAACTACAGCAGCTAGTAGAGAACATTGATAAGAAGATGACAGATCCAAATCAATGCGTCATTTGTCACCGTGTGCTTAGTTGTCAGAGTGCTCTCAAGATGCATTACAGAACACATACAGGAGAAAGACCATTTAAATGCAAAATTTGTGGACGTGCCTTTACTACGAAAGGCAATCTGAAAACGCATTTTGGAGTTCATCGAGCAAAGCCACCACTTAGAGTACAGCATTCATGTCCCATTTGTCAGAAGAAATTTACAAATGCAGTTGTTCTTCAGCAGCATATTCGTATGCATATGGGTGGGCAAATTCCCAACACGCCATTACCAGAGGGCTTCCAAGATGCCATGGACTCAGAACTTTCCTATGACGAGAAGAACATTGATGCACTGAGCAACTTTGATGATGACATTGATGAAAATTCTATGGAAGAGGACCCGGAGTTAAAGGACATGGCAAGTGACTCAGCAAAACCCCTTATCTCTTACTCTGGGTCATGTCCTTCTTCACCGCCTTCTGTGATCTCCAGTATCGCTGCTTTGGAGAATCAAATGAAAATGATTGATTCTGTCATGAACTGCCAGCAGCTGACCAGTTTAAAATCCATAGAAAATGGATCAGGGGAAAGTGACCATTTGAGCAATGACTCCTCATCGGCTGTTGGTGATCTCGAAAGCCAGAGTGCAGGCAGCCCTGCAATGTCAGAGTCTTCTTCCTCCATGCAAGCTCTGTCTCCTGTAAATAGTAACAGTGAGAGTTTTAGATCAAAATCCCCAGGTCTCAGCAACCAGGAAGAACCACAAGAAATACAATTAAAGACAGAAAAACCAGACAGCCCGCCACCTGCAACTGAAAATGGAGGCGCGTTAGATCTGACATCTACCAACCCTGGAAGACCGGTCATCAAAGAGGAGGCTCCTTTTAGCCTGCTGTTCCTGAACAGAGAACGTGGTAAGTTTAAAAGTACTGTTTGTAATATCTGTGGCAAGCCTTTTGCTTGTAAGAGTGCATTGGAAATTCACTACCGCAGCCATACTAAAGAACGTCCATTTGTATGTACAGTCTGCAATCGTGGGTGTTCCACTATGGGTAATTTAAAACAACACTTACTGACGCACAAATTAAAAGAGCTGCCTTCTCAGTTATTTGAACCCAACTTTACTCTAGGTCCCAGCCAAAGTACTCCTAGCCTGGTCACCAGTACAGCGCCTACCATGATCAAAATGGAAGTGAATGGTCACAGCAAGCCGATCTCTTTGGGTGAGGTTCCCTCGCTTCCAGCTGGAATCCAGGTTCCCGCTGCACCACAGACAGTGATGAGTCCGGGGATCACCCCCATGCTGGCACCCCCCCCTCGCCGCACTCCCAAGCAGCACAACTGTCAGTCTTGTGGGAAGACCTTCTCCTCAGCAAGCGCACTGCAGATACACGAGCGCACCCATACTGGTGAAAAACCATTTGGTTGCACAATCTGTGGTAGAGCTTTTACCACAAAGGGGAATCTTAAGGTAAGAGGCCAAATGCAACTGTAAAGGCTTGGGGGGATTGAGGTACTGTACTTGAACATGGCCAATTTTAGGGCTAAGTGTGTGTCCCAGAAACAGGAAAGAAGAGAGATTCAAGGCTTTTATGCTGGTGTGTTTCATGCTTCAACTGTGTTAAAGAAAGGGACTGAAAGAAGCTGTGCATGTGTCCTTTAAAACTGCTTCTGAGTGTATGCGCACGTACACTGTATTTTGTCTGACAGCCATGATGCACGGACAGTCAGCTGACATACATGTTCTGGCAGTTCTTGTGGAACAACACTGAAAAATAAGCTCACTCTAAACCAGAAATGCAGAACTCTGTCGGCAACCAGTGTGCCTATCACAGATTTCTATTTTCCGTTCTGCTTTGCAGGCACTGCAGACTAGAAAGCAGTTTCCCACTGATTTACAGCAAGTCACAGCAGGGCTTGTGCCTCTTATTCCTGCAGTATGGTTAACCACCAGGATACAGCCTGGGGATTACACTTTTAACTGTCCTGAAGTTTGTTTTTTTTAATGTTATCTGCAGCAAAGTGATCGATGCATTTGACAGGAGATAAAATAATACAAAAAGAGATGTTAAAAGGGGAAGGGCAGAAGAAATTCCGTCTCCTAGTATGAGTAATGCACTTGGTAACCTTCAGCGTGAAGAATTTCCATCTTGTGTACAAAACTGTACAAACCTAAGAGGATGCATACACTTTGTTCTTTTGGTGCACACTGAAAAATTACTGCAGAAGTGGATTTTTGACCAGGCCTTAGAACTGTGTTTTAACTGGAATTGATCTGTTTCCAATGTGAATTAAAAGACATTTATTAAAAGCAAGCAATACTGTAAGCAGCAGGGTCTCTGCCCAGTCACTCATCTGGAAGATGCTAATGTGAGGGTGTTTCTTGTCCTATTTGCATTTCAGGTTCACATGGGAACGCACATGTGGAATAATGCACCCGCACGCCGTGGCCGTCGCCTCTCTGTGGAAAACCCCATGGCTTTGCTGGGTGGCGATGCACTGAAGTTCTCTGAAATGTTCCAGAAGGATTTGGCAGCTCGGGCCATGAACGTTGACCCCAGTTTTTGGAATCAGTATGCTGCAGCTATCACAAATGGACTTGCCATGAAGAACAATGAAATTTCTGTCATACAGAACGGAGGAATTCCCCAGCTCCCAGTAAGTCTTGGCGGAGGTGCCATCCCACCTCTGAGCAACCTTACCAGTGGCATGGACAAAGCTCGCACAGGCAGCAGCCCTCCCATTGTTGGTTTGGACAAAGCAAGTTCTGAAACTGGAGCCAGTCGTCCATTCACCAGATTTATTGAGGATAATAAAGAGATTGGCATAAATTAAAAGCATTCATTATGAATAACTGTTGGACCACTACTCAGTGCAACACTTGTCCTGTTCCATGTACAGCTTTTGAAGTTAAGCATTAGTTTCCTGACCTAAACACATAGTTTCCCTTTAAAATTTTACCCATAGCAAAAATACCCAACTTTGTGGCTGCTGAAAAGTTGTCTTGCAAGATCTGCATGGTACTTCTTTCAACAGTGAGTTTGACTGTTATTGAGAACTGTGAAACCATTTAATTTAACAGAAACAAGCAAACAAATGTCATTGGATAACTTCATTAGAAACAGAAAGAGGCTAGTCTACGTCCACTTTCTTCTTAGAAATCTTACTATCAACTGAGAGAGGGGGCTTCACTATGGCATTCCTGTCGCACTTGCTGATTTTGTTCAACTTAGTTAGCAATTTGGACTATGTTTTTAGGAATCTTAATCTCAAATATGTGATTTAGTACCCTGATGCTGTGTATTATTACAATATCCTTGTCTGTAGTATTTATAATGTTAAGACTATGCGGGTAACAGACAATATACTAGCCCCAAATTTAAATGAAGCTCTTGTACTGCAAAATACATCTGGTTATGTGACCTTTCTTTTTCTTTTCTTTTCTCTTTTTTTTTTTTTTTTTTTTCAAGCAAGTCTTGTTTTACTATAAATAAGTGGTTTATTTTAATGCAGACAAAATTGTGAAGTTTTATTGGGAAAGATAGCATGCTTTTCATGTGCAAGTACCTGTCAGTAACAAACTTTTTTTTTTTTTTTTTTAATTTAAGTATTTGTAGCTGCTATGTGGACAGTTGTTCTATTAAATGAAAAAAAAAAAATGTAGTGTGGACTTTAGCTCAGTGATTGGAAAACAAGTTACAGACAAACCTTGGCACCATAAATTATTCACAACATAATAGACAGTTGTGAGTAAATACTTCATGTTATCAAAGCTGTACAATAAAAAGGTAATGTTTGTATAATGTGGTTGCAAACTCTTAATTTATACTATTGCACTTTTAGTATTTTGTATTAGGGAGGTTTGTCTATAATTTGAAACTGAACAAAGATGTAAACTATTTTATAAATAGTACTTTGACTTAAGGAATAACGGGGAAAACCCTGATACAGTTTCTTGTTTTGTTTTAAGGTCAAACAATGAGAGCTCTCTTCGCTGAGCAGAAAAGCTGCGTAGAACTGTCAGATCCTTAGGAGAAATGGGCCTGCCATTTCTTAAATTGAAATGATTCATTTAACTTTTCTACCAAGCCCACTTAAAAGCGTGACTACCCCCAGCAGCACTCTGATAAATTTATCTTAGGAGTGTGATATTAATACAAGTCTAGGATAGATGGAAGAGAACAATGCGTAGGTTTAATTTTACTGTAATCTGTTCTGTCTTTTACACATACCCACCAGAAAGACGCTGACTGCCTAATAGTGCGGGGAAAAAAATAATAACTTTAGGGCAGCATGAGCAGTAGTACGTTATGTGTTTTTTTCCAGTTCTCACTGATTATCTTCTCAGATTGCTCTGAAGCACAATATACTCTGATTAATCGAATATAATTTTATGTTGATTGCATTCTTTCAATTACACTGAGTAAATAAAGGGAATGGTTCCACTCATAAGTTAGGCTGGGGACGCTGAGAAGACTGGGGCTTAATCAAAACTTGAACAGTAAACATTTTGTGTACTACCTCATTTTTGTGTATTACAAGCATGGTGAAGTCTGACACTATGAACTTCTGTCCAGCAGAATTGCTTGAGGGACACTGTGGGTAGCTGGGTAACAGCACAAGGAGTTTTATGCCCCTCCAGAATCAATCGGACAGTGAGGTCTTCTCATTTGAGGCTGAAAAATAAGACAATCTTTCTTACACAACAAAAACCGTTATTGTAAGAGGATGGTCTATTTCTGCCATCATGTAATGGAGTGAAAAGAGTTTCAAAGGCATACTAGCTGTTTGTTTCTACTGGAAATGAACAACGAACTATACAGCTCCATTTTTTACAATGATAAGATAGATATATTGATGATATATCTATATATTAAAAAAATTATGTATCTATAATGCCTCTACAGCATAACATCTTTTTTTTTTTTTGCCACAGTGTATGAGTGGTTAGGGGTGTTTCCAAGCATTTTGAAAAAGAAAACTGAGGTGGCTTAATGTTGCTGTATTTCAGCAATGGAATGTTTTTATTTATCTGTGTCATTTTTGGTGTGACTTTTTTTGTTAGTATTTGGTACCATGTAGTGTTACCTTTATTCCCTAAAGGGTGTGCATAACTTTAAAAAAAAAAAAAAAAAAAAAAAAAGAATTGGAAAAGGGGGAAAAAAAAAAAGAAAAAGGCAAAAAAAGAAAAAAGATGTAAAGTGTTGTAAATAAGATGGTTGATGATGGTACAGTAAGACTGACCCCATTTTGTATTCAGGGTTAGGTCATTCCTCTCTGCATGGTGAAGAGAGACACTATTTTTATACTGCGATACCATGTAGGGCTAGGAGCCTCCCTGAACCAGCTGGGAATTGTTACTTAGATCCAATATTTTTTATTATTAAATCTTGTTGGCTTGACACACCTACTGATTGAAATGGATGTCTTAGTCTAGGTTACTATTTTTGTCATATGGAATTGAATAAAATGCAGGATGTAATATTATTTCTGAATTGCGTTCCTTGATTATTCTAATAACAGTGCAAGATATGAGAATAAGGTCACCTGTGGTAGATTGGTGTCAATGACTTCTAATCGTTGCATCCGAAAACTGGAATAAGGTCGACACCTTGTATTTAAATGCTGCTCTAATATATATAAGCGATGCAAAGGGGTAGAATTATTCAAGTCTCTTTTCCAATAAAAATAAATCCTCAGAGCATTTCATGCAAGACAGTAGAAGAAAAAAAAAAAACATTTTGGAGGAGCAAAAACAGTCTTTGAAAGTACTACTGCTTCAAATTGACTGCATTCTGGACAATTTTTATTTACTGTCTACAACAGAAGGTTGATTTTCGTGTTGTTTAAACATCTATCTAAAATCCGTAAGATACTGCATGATAAAATTTGAGGACAAATTTATCAGAAGTTCAAATTCAAAAATTCAAAATTAAGAGCAAAATTAACAACTCGCATCCGTTCATTCCAAATGACATATTCTGTACATTAAAACCTATGGCTTTTTTCTTTATTTTTTCAAGACCCCAGTTCAGCAAAGCATGTCTGACTTTAACCAAATTATTTTTTCATGTTAATTTAAATGTTAAGTGTTTACATTCTTGAGGCTAGGCATATGATTAAGTATCTCCTGCAAAGAACTCTACGTTCGAGTAATCTTCAAGCTGTTATGATCTGCTGATGGATGCCTGATGCATTTAAAACAGACAAAAATGAATAAAAGAAAAATCTGAATTATCTTTCAGTGGCCTTGCTATGAAAATACTCTGTTTTATAAGGTCTACTCAAAGAAAGTATGAGTTTCCTCTGGTGACTCAACAAAAGGTTTATGCTTGTGCATATGACCCTGCATGCCGATCTCTGAGCCTTGCTGAGAGAAAACCTGATACGAAAAAAAGGAGAGAGGACACTGATAGTTACGATACTGTTCAAAACATAAAGAAAATAATTCTGCCTTCCCATCCTCCCTCACCAAAAAGGATGAAAGCAGAAATGGTATCTATTTTTAAATAAGCAGTAGAATTTTGTTGTTGTAGTTGTTATTTTGGGAAGATGTTAAACAATTTGAATAATTAAATGTGCCCCACAGTTAAAAATGGTCAAAGTCTGCTCAATTACAGACGTTCAAAAGAGAGCCACATAGGAATTCTATAATCAGAAAAAAACGCAAGTTATTGTATTTTGAGGGGAGGGTAATTTTACATTGTGAAAATTTCAGCAAGGCTTTCAAACTCTTCTATTTTTTCCACAAGTTATTAGAAATGGAGTATTTATGACAAATGTGTGACATCACTACTTTTTTACCTGATTTTTTTGTTTGTTTGTTTGTTTTGTTTGTGTGTGTGTGTGTGTGTGTGTCAGCCCTCAGTATAATAGCTATTCCTTTATCCATTTTGTCCTTTCTATCTTGGAAAGTATTTTGCATTCCTACTGCTACATTTGTTTTGTATTTCTGCTGCCTTTAATTTACTTCTCTGCTTGTACTCTGCCATTTGGAAGATACTATGGGTTTTTCGTTGTTTTTTTACCTGTATGTAATGCTAGCATAATGAATGATGAAGTAATCAGTGATATGATCAGGTATGTGTATAGCTCACAGGATTTGCTAACAAATGTGCCATTCACACTGTTCTTTAGATGAAGATGTTAAATTTGTTAGTGTGCTGGTATAGAGCAGCCACAGATATTCAGGAGAATGGAAACTTTCATCCTAACTTCACTACACCTGCTGTTACACCACTGGAAACTCCATGGCCTTCAGTGGAGATACTTCAAATGATTAGCTGTATAGTATATCGAAAGTACATCTAGACAAGAGTGTTCTAGACTTTATTTTTAAAAAGTCAGAAGAGATAATACATATATTTTAGTACACACTTCAAGATTATTCCCATTTTAAGGGAAGTCATGAAATCTGAATCTAAAAAAACATGACTGCGTCCCTTAATATAGATGTGAGAACATATGAATAATCAGTCCCTTCTCATATAAACGAGTAACTTTTGTGTATAAAATAGAAAAATGTGAGAATCTTGCTGTGAGATTGCTACGCAACATACACACTATCATACAAATGCTTTTCATTTGCATATATTAAAGATATCAGCAAATTAATTAAAAGAATAAAATTTGTGCATGCCACAGCTCTAATGCATAGTATTTTATTTTTTCTAAAGGCAGAATGGCTAAATCAATTGACCAAGTGACAAATCTGACAGCCAAAAGCTTTGTGTTGTACCACTGACATACTTTAGGGATGTGGGCAAGCCTCTAATTAGACTCTGATTCTACCTGACAGTTAAATAGTCCTGGGGCCCCTGGGAATCTGGGAGTGAGCTCCCTCTTCAGAGTCAACTAGCACCTTGTAGAAGTGGGATGAGTTGCCCTTTCAGTAAATATGGGAAAATACTTTTGTACCTACCTCACAGGGGTGTTGTGAGGAATAGTTTTATGTCTGTACAGTGTTTCAAAGATGGAAAATGCTTGGTATTACTGCTGATTTTAGAGAGTTTACAGTACAGGTTCTATTATTTATTATTTGTACTCCAGTAGTACCTACAGGCTTCAGTCAGGACTGAGAGCCTTACCCTAAATGTTGTACACCAACCTAGATTAAATTGATACAAAATTTTATTCAGTAACATTTTCCAGTGGGGTTTCTTCATTATCAAGTATCTATTTGATTACTCTAGTGAGCCTTATTCAATTATTTAGGTATTTAAATGGATTATCCGTTTTTTGACTACAACTGAGAGTTACCTGGTATCACATTTTGTTTTGAGCTTGTATTGATTTTCTTCTAGAAAGAGCACCAGTTTTCTATGGATAATCTAGAGTCAAATCTTGCTATCAGTGGAATTCTACTGTACCTTTTGCTATTAAAGCTAAAAGTTAAAATAAATGTGTGTGTATATATTATTATACACAAATATATAATATACATGTACTTATAAACATGTATGTTTAAAACCTTTTTAGCTGCTTAGAATTAATTTCAAAATGTGTGTTGAGTATTTTGTTCAAGCGTTATCCATCTCAGATGCAAAAAGCATCACTAAATGGTGCTGGCCCTCATTAAAGACAAACTGGTAATCAAGATAGCAAAAGACATATCATTAATATGATTATATTTCTGTAGGCTTGTGAGGAAAGTTTCTAAGTCACAAATGTGTTTAAAAACTTCATTACATCATAAAAATCTTTACTTAGTTTATGTTGAAGTAAACTATTATATCAGGATGAGTGACTCACTGTATATAAGTATGTTAAAATAAATAATTATATAATTCCAAAGGTAATGCTTGCTATCATTTGGATGTTGAACAGAAAGTAATTTGTTTCCCAGATTGGGAAACTGTATTTAATATTTTTTTAAGACATACAAATTCATAATTATCTGACTTAACAGTGGTATTCAAAACAACCTCTTAGGAAATGGTTCATGTGTTAAATACATTAACTCAATTAATTCTATGGATACTCTTGTCTTTTTTTCTTGGTGTTTCAGGAAATTTTTTCCTTTAGATTTATTTCAGGTGTCCTCAATGGTGTTAGTTACTGGTTTCACTTAGGCATCTTATGGAGTAAAGGTGGAAGTAGTGATGGGCAAAAAAGTTCTCTTACCTCTGCTCATTACTGACATTACTCTCCGTCGTGCCATTCTGGTTACTAGTTCTTCACAGCTGTATCTTGTTGCCTTCCTTAGGGTTGGCTCCTGCATCTCAGCCAGTTTTTTTCAAACTTGTTCTTCTACAGTGTGCACTTCCTATAGAACCTGCAGGTATACTAAAATAAGTAATGTATTAAAAATAGCCTGGTGATTGATAGTAAGATAATGTCTACACTGGTATTCTTATACCATTACCTGTTGCTTGCAGCAAATAAAATGTGCACATAAAATAATGTAATAGGCACATTTCAATTTGCTTTCTATCACTTTATAATGAAGACTGTGTCTAATCTAGGTTTGAGTTGGATTTTTTCTCTTTTTAAACATTCCCATTAAGAACAATTGGAAGCAGTTATCTCAAACAGTGGTGAACACACCTTTTCAGGTAACATACGATAGGGTCTTGACTTTTCATCTGCCTGAATTCCACTAAATGATACATCCCAACAAATCTTTCTGGATCACTTAATAGTTAGAATTTAGTCCTTCATGTGGCCTTTAGCCTACCATCATCCAATTCCAAACAATTTTGCTAAAACCAACAGGATATCTAAGGTGTTAGCTAATGTACATAATGGGTAGCAGAATAAAGTTCCCTGTGCATTTTGGAAATTTGCTTAAAAGAATATTCAGTTAAATCTTCAAACAGTTGTCAGTGTGTCTGTGTTATTTAAATGACATGTGTCCCAGTTTTTGGTTACAGTCTGGGCTAGACTGTGGTACTTCCTTTTACACTGGGTAGCCAAATGCTCCACAGTTTCCTCTAAGTAGATTGATAGCATGTGTCAAGCAATGTTATTCACTGGAAATGCTATCAAGAATCCTGTCATACTATCTGCATGCCAGCCTCATGAAAGGTAGATTATTACCAATTAGACTGATAGCAGGGGACATCTTTCTTATTCCTCCACACTACTTCCTTCATGAAAGAGTTCACCAATGTTTCTTCTGCACTGAAGCATCTTGTTTTTCTTATTTCTGTGGTTTCATTGCCTTTCTGTACACAATCAAGCTCTCCACATGTTTCTTTTAAGACACATTGGATTTACAACAAGTCTGTCCTGTAGTGTGTTCAAATTAATGTATTTTTTTTTTTAATTTGGGACCTGATCATCTAGTCTGTACTCACACCTCCATTTAATTCTGGTTAGTTTTTCCTTCTGATTCTATGAGTAGAAGATAATGCACAAGAATAAATACAGCAACATTCAGCATCCTGAAATTAAAAATCCAAGAGCTTGTCTGGTTGGGAATACTGCACACTCACACGCTGATGTGTTCAAGCCTTTTAGCCCCAACTCTTGAGTCTATTATACATATAAGTCATTCTATTCTTAAGTCCTTTATGACTTGAGATTTTTTCACAGTGATCTTGGTTTTCCATACTTTTCTTAAATGAACACATTTTCATAGATTCATAGATTCATTAGGTTGGAAAGGACCTACAAGATCATCTAGTCCAACCATCCTCACACCACCATCCCTACCCTTCAAGCTACTAAATCAAATCCCTTAGCACCTCATTTAAACGCTTCTTGAATAGCGCTAGGGATGGTGCCTCAACCACCTCCCTAGGCAGGCCATTCCAGTGCCTGACCACTCTCTCAGAGAAAAAATTTTTCCTCAAATCTAGTCTAAATCTTCCCCAGCGCAACTTGTGGCCATTCCCTCTTGTCCTGTCATTAGTTTTATTTTTCCTAAAAGTCTGCTTCAAAATTGCATTTAACTAGTGATCTTTTTTTCTTTTTCTATGCAACAAGTAAATTGTAGTAAGTAATAAATCAATTTTGCTATTATTTCAATGGAACTATTCATGCAAACTGCTGAAACAAGTAAATCTTAAAGGAGTGAAGTATGTTGCTTTTTCCCTTTAATTTTGTACTTCCAGTGCTTAGCAAGAGAAAAATAAAAGGATTGTATACCATATGAGAAGCAAATATTATAGATACTGTGACGGTATTAGTGATAAGCACAAACACAGCACAGAAACAGAATAAAAGACAACAGGAAATATGAAAAAGTTTGACACCTAAGTACGAGATTTTTTTTTCATTAGATACTATAAAGAAGTAGAACTGTACTCCTAAATGTCTAACAAAACAATCAACATAATTACTAAATCATAAGCCTTCTTTTTTTGCAAACGTTCGTTTCTCTGAAGTCAAGAACATCTGGTGGGAAGCCAAGCAGCACTTTGAGCAGGGCCGGCTTCTCAGAATTTCTCATTGGTTCAGGAAATACTCTGTTGTTAGAGTGGGAAAACTGTGCACAAGTACATTTCCAGTGTATCCTGCTCCAGGGTCTAAGAAATATGAATTGGGATAGAAAAATGTGAAATATAAAATATGGAATACTTCAGTATTTCTAAAACTTATCACAGTCTTTTGAAATTTGAATTAAAATGACCTTTAGCACATCCTGATAACCATGGCTATAAAAAGCCTCATTCTGATCTTCGTTACCCAACTCAGATACTATTCTAATTCCTACAGTTTCACTTCTGATTTACTGGTATAAACAATATTAAAAGGCCAGTACTATCTGAAAGGTTGCTGTTTCACAAATCATGGTTCATTTTGCCTCTTAGAGTACACGTTGGAGCAAATATATAAGGCATATCTGAACCACTGTATGTAACAGGTATGTTCTCATTTTAGAAGCTATGTTGCTCAACAAAAGTTGCATCCATACCACCACAGACCATCTCAATCCCTTGAAAAATGAATGATTAGAACTAAAGTCAGTACCGGGATTCATCTCCAACCCACCTAATACTCTAAATCTCACCTGGGCTGATGATGTCCTGAGTCTCACGCCCGGGCCCCAGTTGGTCTGGGATGATGGCAAAGTGTGCAAGGACAAACTTTTCTACCTATGAAAACTTTTTTTTTTCATGAAAATGTGCTTTTATGTAGTCTTCTTCCATCACACCTTTACATATCTCACTTTTTAAAGTCTTTGGAATGGATTGCTCCTTCCCAATCTTTCCCTCTTTTTGTTAGGAAATTGACTTTTCTGATGTGGTTTCTTTGTTCTCTTGTCATGCTCCTGGGAAGATGGGCTTACTCCACTGACTCTCTTGTGTGACAAATGAATTTCATCTTTTAGATTTTCTAAGAGGTATCTCTAGATCCAGTGAAGATGGCAGAACATCCTTTAGGACCTGTTTATTTTTTTATCTAACTGTGTTATCTAGGTAATTCTTGTTAAAGCATAAGAAAACAAGCATGGTTATTCAGGAATAATATTTCCTGAATACTTGTGTAGACTGAGTAGTCTCCTAAATAATGAGTTCAATTAGGCTAAGATACACTGTGTGGCAATTCAATAACAAAAGTCCTGGGAGGCAAAGGGAGAAGAGGCTTGCCAATTGCTTAACACAGTATGCTGGATGACAACAAAAGACTTCGTGCTGTGTCATATTTGGTGCATGCTGGCCTACAGTTATGCATAGCAACTCCCAGGGTTTAAGTAGTTCTTTGCCAAGGCTTCAATCAAGAAAAAAGTAAAATAAAAAGCATGGTATGCAAGTTAGTAAGACAACTTCCATTCAAAAACTCTTTGGGGATATTCAGTCTTACAGAACATTAGCATGGAAGAAAATCAATTTATCTTCCATTTCTGCCTAAAAAAATTAATAAATGCATTTATTTACCAATTCACTGACCTAAACACAGGCAGTTGAACTGAGGTTTTTAACTTAAAAAGCAAAACAAACAAACAAAATAAACACACTCAAAACCTAAAACGTGTACAGTTTTGCACAGCTGACTTGGGAATTACAGTATATCCAATATGTAGATAAGATTTCTTCTTCCTGTTGTTTAGGGATTTGAGTATTTCCTCTAGTAAGGTCAGTTAGCTGCATCTTTAAATGGGCAAAACATTCTATCATGTTCTTAAAATGAGTATAACAATATGCACAGTACGTTTTCTTTTGAAAAGATAATACTTTACTTTGCAAAAATGTCAAGAACTGTTTGGCTCTATAGTCCAGTGGGACTACTCACTTTCTACTTCAAGTGCAATCTCTTCCTGAGTAACCTGTCTTGTAAAATGTAGAGACACTGCTCATTTTTGAGAGAATAATCTTTTAAGATTAAAAGCCCATTTCAAATAATTATGATGACTGTTTAAGTGAAAACTTTGGCTAACTAAGTCAGAGATTTCAGGGAATCTGGACTGAGATAATATTCACCATCTGAAAGAGGGAGAACTTGTCCACTGGACTGGAATCCTTGAGCCATACTGTACCTAACCATTGAGCTAAATTCAAAGTGAAACATCAAGACCTTAACAATATATCAGAAAGCAGAAAAAATCCTTATTGATTCCAATATGGCCTTTTTTTTTTTTTTAACTCATCTATATTCCAGTTCATTAACCTGGGCTAAGCTTTCCCCAGCTTACATTTGACTTTTTTTTTCTTTATGCCAATAACTGGCTTCTTCATGTTTTGTTTTGTACCCTGACAAGTGGTACTTTTCTGTTCACAGTATGCATTATTGAATAACAAGCTGTAGCATAAATGGTTTGTCTGCACAGAAATGAGAAGAATGTGGTGTTTTAAATCTTTTTAGGTATCAGTTACTGTACTATTTCCATTCCTACATTCAGATGAAATGGATATGATTTTTTCATTTTTTTTCTTTCAGTGTATGACTTAAAATGTTGTACAGCCACTGAATGACTCCTATTTGATAGCCTGTTCTCTGATCTGAAACAAAACAAGAGCAAGTGCCGGATTCTGCATGTGGGACTGGACAAACCTGGATATATGTAAGGACTGTGGGATGGAGGCTGGATAGCAGCCTCACGGAAAGGGATCTGGAGGTTCTCTGATGGCAGGTTGAATCTGAGTCAGCAGCAAACCCTGACAGACAAAAGGGCCAGCTAAGAGAGGGAAGAGATTGTCCTGCTCCCTGCTCTGCTCAGCACTGGTGCAGTTTCATCTCAAGCACTGTGTGCAGTTCTGAGCATCAAAATGTAAGAAGGGCATAAAACAATGAGAGAGTGTTCAAGGGAGGTCAACAGAGGTGGTGAAGGGTCTAGAGGCAAGATGTATGAGGGCCAGCTGAGATAATTTGTTTTGTTCAGCCTGGAGAAGAGGAGGTTAAGTGGAGGCTTCATGGAAACCTACAGCTTCCTCGTGAGGGAAGCAGAGGGGCAGGCACTGTGGTGTCAGCTACAGGACCCAGGGGAACAGAATGAAGCTGTGTCAGGGGGAGGGTCAGGCTGGGTATCAGGAAAAGGTTCTTCATCAGAGGGTGGTGGGGCAGTGGAACAGGATCCCCAGGGCAGCAGTCACAGCACCAAGTTTGCTGCAGTTTAAGAAGCATTTGGGACAATGCATTCAGAAGTTTTTGGGTTTTTTTATTGGTCCTCTGTGGAGCCAGAAGTTGGACTCCATGGTCCTTGTGGATCCCCTCCAACTCAAGATTTTCTCTGATTCTATGGAAACAAAATTCCACTAATTGTGTTCATGTGTGATACTCATATTTCTCCTGAGTGATGTATCCACATTATGTATTCCTCTTGTGATTAATACGTAGGTACTGAGAGGATAAGTTTTTTTCTAAGGACAATTTGAAATGTTAGTCCTTTACTAAAATCTCACTACCAAAGTGATCAGAAAAGGTGGCTTAAATTTAGAGCAAAAGCTGGATGCATAAAATGATGTCAGCAGCCCTGCTGAAAAACTGACCAGAACATATTAAGCAGAAGACAAGAAATAATTTGCAGAGGGATACAGAAGAAGAAAAGGAAGGAAGGAAGGAAGAAATGGAAGAATGATACAAAGAAAAGATGTTGGAATATCCAGGCTACTAAAAATTTAGGATAAATTATCTTTTTATAGGATGCCAACAAATATGAGACATCAGAAAAAAAATACATCATGTACATACTTTTCCTTCAGACTGCTATCATTTCCCATGTACTACTCTCACAAAATTGGCCCTATTGCAAGTCTCAGCTGTTGCTGTCACTACAGCAAATGCTGCATTTGACAAGTTTGTTGTACACTGACTTTTTCTTTGATGAATCTTGGTGAGCTTCTTGGAGGAAGATCTTATAAAGAACTACTGAACAGTCAGGGAAAAGAGTTTTGGATGTTTGGTTTTTTTTGTTTGTTTTGGGTTTTTTTGTTTTTGTTTTTTTTCTATTTAAAATCTTGCACTAGCTCTTATTCAAATAAATTTAGTTTTCCTGAGCTTAAAATCTGAGGTGGGGAAAAGGGTGAGAATGAGGCAGATCTACCACAAAGATGTAATTAAAGCAAGCCTTGTGACCTTCAATATATGCAGAGCAGTGCAGCTTACTTAGGCCAGTACAAGCTCTAGTGGATGCTGTCTCTCCTCATTTGTTCAGCCAGTGTACAAATCCACCAGTAATGAGAAGACTGTTTCCACACTGTCTCAAGCTTCTGCAATTTTCAATGTCTGAATCATGTGAGGTAAGTAGGAAAGGAGGAAAGCTAATGTCTGTCCAAGAGAAAACAGTACTGGTGGAGATATGAGGTAGGAAACAGGTGGAAATGGTAAAGAATATAATTCTCCATTAGTCAATATTGCCTGTACTTGGTCAGAGGTGAATGTTTTTCTTCTAATATGTAGCTCATTACAGTTAACTGCCTCCAGGCTCTTTCCTGAATCTCTGAGAGTATTTGAAACTAATCAGGAAATGCAGTTGATGGAGAGCCTGGCTATCCACTCTCATAGACCTGCTTCTGAGGCAGAACAGACTATAATTGAACCTGTAGTTGCATTTGGTTTCTGTACATTGCCAGATACAATTCAAAATAGCGGTTCTGATAATGCAACAAACTCTCTGATTCCTGCAGAGCTTTCCTATGCAAGTGCAGTTCCTGAAGTTTGTGCCAAAGCCATCACATACACACCAGCGAAGGATAGAGTAGGAAGTGAGGAGAGGCTCATGGCTGTTACATCTGTGTCTCCATGAGACTGAATTAGTTGGTATTGGAGGTATTATTCAGGTTACTGCTCTTTCCTTCTGGGAAAATATGCATGGAAGGGCAGGGAAATTAAAATGGCTGAAAGTGGATGAAATGAATGTGTTCTAGTCTGGGCAGGTAAGATGGATTTACTTATGGGTACTGGCCAATGCTACTCTTGCACATACTCAAACATCTTTTGTACCTATACTCAAATCAGAACATTTTAAATTTACAATTAAAAAATAATACTTTTTTTTTTTAATGTAGAATGAACTAAAAAAAAGATACCCGATTTCTGAAACACTTGCATTTCCCACAGTGATGGCTCATGTTTTCCTCTGCACCACCATCTGAATTCAGCTGTCTGGGATTCTTTGGTATCACTAGTTTATGCCAGTATTAGGACTGATCTGCTAATCTTATGCTATTAAGTCCCTGAGTTCATGTGCATTTTCTACTCTTGCCCTATTTGTTTTTTTCCCCTTTAGTTACTCCACTGTTTGTGAGACTTCATAGCTCCAGTTCTGCTGATTTAATTAAATCTACCTATGGAAAACAAAGACATGAGATCTGGCAGCTCAGGGAGACAAGGTGGTCTGTTACTGAATAGAGTGATGCTTGAGAGGTGCTATTCTTCAGGCATCATCATGATCATCAGATAAGGAAGAATCATATGACACATTGCAATAATGCTTTGAAGAAAGTGAAATTCTAATCCTTTCCCAACATAATAATAATGATGTAAATGTATCTCTTTATATGGTGTAAAATTGATTTTTCTTTCCTGTTAACAGCTGTACAATTTCTGTTTTGTACACATATTTCTTCACAATTGCCTAGTTCCCTCTGAGTATGTTGTTGTTCCTCCCCCCCACCTTTCTTTAAACACATTCATTTTTTATTTACTTTATTCACCATCCTGACCCTTAGTAAGGTTAAAATGATTATTTAGCAGTTGTGTGCTGTTGGATTACCTGTCTTTTGTTCCTTGGTCTATTTTGTTGTTAGTGTACTCCATAGGCGCCTTTGACTCAATTATCACTGATATTGTTAATCTCTGGACTACTCAAAATGAATTCCCAAACTGTATAAAGATGACATTGCTCTTTTCTGTTCTTAAAAGACCAATTCTTTTGACAGAAATCCAGGAAACTTCCACCTGTGAATGAATAAGGTAAAAAGGACAAAGTAATGATGTGATACCTTTTATCATACTGACAGTGTAACTTGATTCTGTTACAATTACTCTTAGGAATCTAACTGATACCCTAGTTCAATAAAAAGTATGGCAGCTTTTATTTTATGTAACAAAAATCTAGCCTTTTCTTGCACAGTGCTGGACCTTAGCTGTCAGAATTTGGCTAAAGGTGCAAAGGGCTGTACTCCATTGTCAAAAGTAACTTCTGCATTGGAAGTCTAAGAAGTCACACAGACGTGACTTTTTAGTGAAGAAATTTTAATGATAAAATTTTCTTGACTGGGGAGAGGACATGATGGCTAGAATTGGTAAAGTACTGTACCTTTGAATTCTCACAGGAGGGTAGGTGTGCTGGAAAGTAAGTGCCTTACAAACTCACTGGACTTAACAGCTTGAGCTGAAGTAAAGCCCCACGGTTTGGGACTTTATTGTAGAGACTCAGTGCAAGAGTCTCAGCCTTAGGTACTCATATTTGCCTCATGCCTCCTGTGATGCTGATGTGTAAAAATATAAATTGGAAGATAAAGACTTTGTAATATTTGAGGAGAAGATGTGCTTTGGTTACAGCAGCAGCCTAATTAATCATTAGGGGTCCCCAGGGATACCTACTTGCATTTTGGACTCTAGGTTACTTTGAAACATAAGCAGGATATAACCATCTTTCCTTCTGTTTCAAAGAGAAGTATTTAGGGTGACAAGATCATAACTTCAAGGATGCAGCTTTCCTTTAAGGCTGTCCTATGTCATCAAACAAGATGGGGCCTGTGTGTCCCTTTCAGGTAGTGCACCAACCATTTTCTCATCTTCACCCTTTTCCCCAGATCTGTTCAGCAAAGCAAAACAGTGAGGATTACGAGCAAAGATCAAAAGGCAAAGCTCTGATCAAACTGTGTAGCAACTAAAGCACAGCTTAACCCAGCAAGCCAGCCCAACGCACAAAGCAATTAGTTCTCACTATCCCAAGCCTGTCCCTGTAGATGTGAGTGATGTTCTTTGTGACTCAGGATAGTAGGAACTGCACAAGCCCCGTGGTAAATACCACATCTCAACTCAGACGGAACTCTAATCCAGTTAACCCTGATGGTGGCTTTAGAGTTATACTAGTAAGAGCTGTTGATGATGATAGCTCCTCAGAACGTATATACATTCACATATTCTTACCTCTGTAATTGCAGCCAAACAGGATATCACAGGAAAAATCATGAGGATGCAGGCTCCTCAGACCATATGTTCTCAAACTACTGAGAGACTTGCTGTCTTTTAGGCCCAAGGTGAGGCTTATCTATGGCCTTGCTGTATCAGAGTCAAAAGCAAGTGGTAGATTTGTCCAGCTTCTTATCACACAAATCTAGACCACAAAAGCAGCCTGTGGCTTGTGGCTGTCATTCTGTTGCAGATCTTTGCCAGATTGGATTTTTCCTTGCTTCTGTCTTTGCCAGTCTTTCTCACCTGACCCAGCACAATCAATTAGCAGCAAATTCCTACTCTCATGACCAACCTCAGGAATAGAATCAGACCATCTCCTCTCTCTGGGAGACTGTCCATTAGAAAGCGGAGTGGTCATTTTATTGCAAGAACCCCCTTTTTCAATTCTTCCTTGCAACTCACATAACAATGCCTCTGGGGTTGAAGGTGGTTTTCCATCCCACTTCCTCATGTCCTCATATCATGTTGGTAAAATCACAGGGTGGCACATGGTGTGTACCCACTGAATATCCTTACTCAGACAGAGGAACACTTACTTCTAATAGTAGAGATATTGTCCACCTGGTCTCAGGTGGAGAGTAGGACTCATTTTCTTTGAATTTCTGGAACTGACAGAACAGTTTCTGCACTGAGACACAGGCCTGTAGGGAGGAAGAGAGACTTTCTGCCTATTGTAGAAGTACGCTAGTCACTTCATCCACCATTTTTCATCATCTTTCCAGACCATTGCTGCCAGTGTGTTGGCATATAATGACAGCACGCCCTGTACAAATTTTCTCCACATAGATCATGAGCATCTGACATCATCTGAATCTTGGGACAACTGATCATTATCCAGGTCCAGCTCAATATTATACATCACATCTAATTCCCTCAGTTACTGGATACCTTTCTCCATGATGTTCCACTTGCCTGGGTGACATATAAGATCTTTCTTGGAGGGATACCTTTCCTTCATAGCTGACAAGAGTCATCTTCATAGGGTGAAGATTGGTGTCCCTTTTCCAATTGCTTTGCCAACGCCTCCCTTTTCTAGAAAGGGATCACTGTTGCTTGGCTTCACTTCCCACTAAGTCCAGGCTACTGGCCCCATTATTCCAGCTCCAGATCAGTCAGGTGACAATATTTTTGCCCACATGACAGCTCAAGCCTTTCTGCATATCTCATAGTTCACGCTTAGTTAGGGGTTGGTCTTTCTCCTTACATCCTCATGACAGCCCTGCTTCATCCTTATCTTCTTCCATCCTCATCTTCTATGATTTTTCATCTTCCAACTTGTACTAAAGTAGGAGTTTCTTTCCTTACTAAACAAGCTGACTTTCACAGCTAATAGATTTTTTGTCTTGCGTATAGGTGTGACTGATACTAGCACAGATTGGTTCTCTGATTAAACTGCAAGGTGGGTAGTAGAGGTTGGAGCAACTGCGGGGCCTATTATATTGTCATCAAATCCAAAAGATCTCTTTCCCTTGAGAGTGCTGGCTAATGTTGAACAGGGCTCTGTATGCATGGGCTGGGCTCCAGCACAGTGCAGTGATTTCTGCCTCCCTAAGAGTGCCAGGGTGACAGCACAGTTTTTCCAAATATTTCACGAGTTTTTCAGGATTTTGCAGTTGTTTAGAAATAAAGTTCCAAAACAATGGTGTTGCTCACTGTTCGCGGTACATGCCCATACCACCCCTCGCTCTCTGCCACTCATAACTATTTGGCCTCAGGGAAGATCTCCAGAGAATATTTGGAAATAGTTGTTTAACCTTCAACAAAACCTGAAACAAATTCAGTAGGCATAGCAATAGGAACATGCTGGTTTAAACATTCCCGTTTTTCTCCCACATAGCCTGGCTCCCTGAGGAGACAAAGTAAAGAGTGAAATTATTAATAGTTTCCAAGATACAGTTCCCAAAGTACAAAGATGACTGCAATATCAAATACAAATACCAGATTAGTTTCTCAAAGAGTGTTACACCATACAGAAAAATGAAAAGCTTAATGCAGTCCTCAGAGATGGTAAATAGCACAAATAGGAAAACACAGAATCACAGAATCACCAAAGCTGGAAAAGACTTGCATAATCATCCTGTCCAACTGCCTACCTATCATCAGTATTTCCCCACTATATCATGTCCCTTAGTACAACATTAAAAATTTCTCGAACACCTCCAGGAATGGTGTCTCAATAATCAACTGGAGCAGCTCATTCCAGTACCTGACCACTCTTTCAGAGAAGAAATTTTTCCTAACGTCCAACTTGAATCTCTCCTAGCACAACTTGAGGCCTTTTCCTCTTGTCCTATCTGGGACTGCTTATCTGGGAGAAGAGGCTGACCCCAACCTTGCCATAACCTCCCTTCAGGTAGTTGTAGAGAGCAATAATGTCTCCCCCAGGCTGCCTCTTCTCAGCACAAAACAATGCCAGTTCCCTCAGCTGCTCCTCAGAAGACTTGTGCTCCAGACCCTTCACCAGCTTTGCTGCTTTCTCTGGTCTCTTTCTTGTAGTGTGGGGCCCCAAACTGATAATAGCACTTGAGGAGCAGCCTCACCAAAGCTGAGTACAGAGAAACGATCGCTTTCCTGCTTCTGCTTACAACACTATTCCTGATACAAGCCAGGATATCACTGGCCTTCCTGGCCACCTGAGCACACTGCTGGCTCATGTTTCACTTAGTGTCGACCAGCACCCCCAGGTCTGTTTCTTCCATGGTCTTCTTGCCTCTCTGGCCCAATCCTGTAGTGTTGCCTGGGGTAGTTGTGGCCAAAGTGCAGGACCCAGCACTTGGTCATGTTGAACCTCGTCCCATTGGCTTCAGCCCAGCTCTCCAGCCTGTCCAGATCCCTCTGTAGGGCCTCGCTACCCCCAGGCAGATCGACATTTCCAGCCAACTTGGTGTCATCTGCAATCTTACTGAGGGTGCACTCAGTGCCCTCATCCAGGTCATCAATAAAGATACTGAAGAGGGCAGGCCCCAGTACTGACCCCTGGGAAACATCACTCATGACTGGTCGCCAGCTGGATTTAACTCCTTTCACCACCACTCTCTGTGCCTGGTCATGTATCCAGTTCTTCATCCAGCAAAGAGTGTATCCATCCAAGCCTAGAGGAGCTCCTCTAGGAGAATACTTGGGGAGACAGTGTCAAAGCCTTTGCTGAAGTCAAGGTAGACTATGTCAACAGCCATAGGTGGGTCACTTGATCACAGAAGTCAGTCAAGCAGGACCTGCCTTTCCATAAACCGATACTGTCTGAGCCTGATCCACCAGTTGTCTCACACATGCCATGTGATCTCGCTCAAGACTATCTGCTCCATAACCTTTCCTGGCACCAACATCAGACCAATGGGCACATAGGATCCCCAGATCCTCCTTACAACCATTCTTGTAGATGGGAGTCACACTGACAAGCCTTCATTCTTCTGGAACCTCTCTGGTTGAACAGGAATGCTGATAGATGTGGAAAATGGCTTGGCTCTCACCTCTGCCAGCTTCCTCAGCATACTCAGGTGGATATAATAGTAAATAAAGTATTAAATAATACTAGGTAACAGTATTACACATTAACTCCAGGATTTTAGGTCCCATCAAGTCTGATATACACTGCTGGAGGGCATCTAGTGGAAAAAATCATGTATTTTTTTTCTTTTTTTTTTCCTGTAGTTTCTATGTATCTGAATTCCATAGAGTTTTGCACACCGATTAATAAACATTGCTGTGTATTTGCATATTACTCCTGCAAACTTCTCCAGCATCCTCAAAGTTGCAGACTGACTGCTCTGTATGAACCAGTCCTGTATCTGGATGAGTCATTAATAAAAAAATGCCAAGAGCAGCACCCTTCTAGATCTCAAGTGAGATCACCACCCATAAGCATAGCCTGCTTCCAGTGCTAATGCTCTCTTGTTATTTAAGGCTGTGAGACTGAAGGACACAATGGAAAGGAAAAAGGTAGATTTTTCGATCTAATCATTAATCTCATTGTGGATCAGATCTCATGACACAGCGCAAACATAATAAGTGTCTAATCCATCCATATCCAACCTGTGGGCAGAATGCAGCCCTGGATGGCGAGTAATGCGGCCTCACAAGATTGTAAACATTTAACATCGTGTTGTGATTTTTAGCAAAAATTTTCATGAATCAGTTGTGCTTTATTTGCGCGTGGACTGCATAGAAGACAGCTAAATGCTGTGGAGGGGAGGATGCAGTGAAGAGCTAATTTCACCTCTCAGACCTGCCACATATACTCAGTCAAATCAAAACCCATGTGTATTACGCGTTACATGCACTTCTGCCACTCCATGAGTAAAACATGGTGACTGCTGATAATAATGTTTTGTCCTGGCATCTGTTGATGCAGGACAATGTTTGCTTGTTGTTGAGTGATGGGAGCATGCCTGGGGCTGGGACCAGCTTCCCTGAAGGAAAGAACCACTGCCTTTATGGCATGGCAGCAGGGAACAGGGCAGAGCTAGGACAGCTGGCTTGAATCAAGAAAGGGGCTTTTATTTACCAAATGGCATCATGTAATAAAGCTCAGGGGAGTAGGCCAGGAGCAAGCCATTGCTCAGGGATTGGTTGGGTGACAGTCAGTAGGTGGTGGAGATGTGTTGGTAGCGGGGGATCACTTGTCAGGCACTTATATTGTCAGCTGGGTATCAGTCAGTAGCATTCTGGCTACATATGTGTGTGTTTTTATCATCTCATTTTTGTTTGCATTTTCTTTTATTTTTTTGTCTTGGTAAATATTTTCACCTCAGCCCATGAGTTCTATTTTATTTCCAGTTCTCTCCCTCATTCTGCTGGAGTGGAGAGAGTGAGCAAACAACCGTGTTGCTTAACTGTCTGCCCAGGTTAAATCACAACTTATTTCTGACTACTTATTTGTGTGCGCACCTTTGAATACAAGCATTTTTTGTTTTTAACATATTCACTGCAGAAGAAATATCCATAATTCTTGTGTAGTGATGACAAATTTCAACGTCTCAAAAAGCTCACAAAAATTGTAAAATAGTTTGTGATATGCTTTTAACTAGTTTTGTGATATGTATTTGATTAGTGCTTCTACTATTCTAACCAGGAGGGTCAATACACAAGTTATAATCACCTAATGAAACACATGTTGATTTGCTAATACAAGCATCCTGAAGGCAGGTTTGCAGAGGACATACATTATACCTGCTTTTATTCGCTTTTGCTCAGAATCTATGGATTTGCTAAATTGTGTATTTAATGGTCACTTCTTTTGTGTGAAAGTAACATAGTAAGCTAAACGTTTTATGATAAAACCCAAAACATAGATAAAAGAAAAATATTAAAAAGAATATATTTAAAATTTTTAGAATTAATACATATTTTTAAAAGTTTTGATACTTATATACATTAACGTTATTAAATTATTTTGTATGTGGTCCAAAACAATTTCTCTTACTGAGCGTGGCCCAGGCAAGACAAAAAGTTGAACACCCACTGTCTAAGCCCATCTCCAGCCTTCCTGCTCTTCTTACCTTCCACTCTTCAACGTACCTTACAGTTTTGTGGGTTTTTTTTTTTTGGATTTCTGTCTAGTCCATTTATATCTGCCACACATCTCCCTGAACCTTGTCTTTCACCTGCTGTTCTCACTGAGCCCTAGAACAACACTCAAATCTGACACTTGCCTTCACAAAGAAACCCCTTACCCTCTCAGCTCCATTCATGTTATCTGACAGCCCAGATATCTTTTCAGCCAAGAGTAATTCCTAGTTTCAGATCTTCCAGTTGAATCTTCTGAATGAACTAATTATGGCTCTCACTCAATTAGGTGGCTTGGATAGGACTTTGGTGCGTGGCAAGAAGAAGATTATTCAAAAATGAGCATTAGACAGATAATAGTTAAGTGTCGGAGAGGCTAATCCTGTGCTTGTGTGGCTACTCCAACTTCTTCGATGTAGCCAAACTAGGACACTGAATCTCACTGTTAACCTTTGCACCCCCTTAAAACAGGAGTGGGCCTAACCCAGGCATGTCCAACCTGTGGCCCATGTGGCTGCATGTGGCTCAGCACTACCCATTCTGCCGCCCATCTCCTGCTGCTGCACCACCATGGTGACAGCTCTTCCCTGCTGAGTAGCCTGGCCTGGTCCCTGACATGCACCCATCACGCAGTAACAACCAAACGTGAGTGCACAGTCAGCACTGTCTGGGCTGAAATCAGTGCACAGGGAGGGCACGATGAAATTAATTGATGGCAAATAATTGTATGCAGTCTGATACACTGGCTAAACAGCGTCCTGTGAACAGTGAAGAATATGCAGCCTCGCTTTCCAATTTGACAGAGTAATTTGAGAATAGGTTTCAAGGTTGCAAAAAGAAATCATCAATTTGTATATTTGTAACTTGATTTTCAGTTCACATAAATTCACTGTGAATGTTCAAATGGAATGTGTAGGGTTACAATCACATATAGAACTCAAAGAAAAAATGATGTCTCTTTACTATATGTTTTTATAAGAGCTCTTACCAGAGAAAAATATCTCTTACCTCATAATCACACCTTATTCGTGTCATTGCTTTATGGCAGTACGTGCTTTTGTAGACAACTGCTTTTACATTATGAATTACAGGAGGAGTGAAATTTTATCAGAAATCTCTGGGAAACACCCTGAGAACTCACTAAGATTGGCAACCGCTTCCACTGAACCAGACCGACACATCAGTTTCTCAAAACAAGGTTAAATATCCCACTAGTCTTAGGTTTTTGTTGCTCTCTTATGTTTTAATTAAAAATATATCTATAAAAATCACTTTGTTAGTTATGTGCATCGACTATATTAATCTACATTATATAATGTATATTGAAACTATATTAATGTATATTATTAACTATATATATGCAGCCCAAGACAATTCATCTTCAGTCAGTACGGCTTGGGTAAGCCAAAAGGTTTACTAGCCATGGCCTAATCTATTAAAGCAAAACACAAATACTGTACTATAAATTATCATCAGTGTGTAGTTTTTAAAAATATATATGCTGATAAAGTTGTGCATAAAGTAGATAAGTATCTGTAGGACTTTATAGCTGTTTCACCTGTCTGAAACAAGTTGGCTGGGCTACCATAAAATAGATCTTTCCACTGTTAGCTTGAGAACAGCCAGGAGTGTTAGTATTTTTTCATGTTTTTGTGGTGGCAGGGACACGGCAGCAATAAAAGAAAAAAAGTTTGACCATAGGCAACTCCGTCCCTTATCACTTTCATTGTTTCATTTTATTTTTGGTTTTGGCTATTACTCAGTTTTCCAATGCAGAAATCACAGGTATCATCTGTAGTGATTTCCTTCAGTGGCAATTCTTGGTCTTTCAGACAGCTGACCAATGCACCATTCTATGTTTGACTCTAGGAGTCCACAACAGTCATGCAGATGTTTTATTAACATTTTATAAAAGTAAAAAAAGAGCTAAAAACAACTGAATTTTCTCTCCAAATGTTTGTTTTCCTCTGACTAAAACATTCTGTGCTGTTTTTATTTTCATGTTTCAAGGTTTCAGAAATTCTAAAAATGGACCTGTCTAATAAGTGGCCTCTTATGATACTGACCCACTGAAATAGAGTGAGAAACTCTCCTTCATAATACAAAAAATCTGCTCAGATAAATTAGCCCACAAATGTAGTACTTATTCTGCTGTTGCATCTTCTATGTGTTGTGTTTGTTTTTTTTTTTTTTTCTGACCTGCAATTAGTTACTTCATTTTTAAATTGAATCTTCCTGTCTGCATTTATGTCTGCTCAGGCTTTTCAGGTTTTGTCTGAATCACATCACATCTAAGCACTACTGAAAATGTAAGACTGACTTTACTACAGTTACTCTTTTGCTTCTTTCCTATCAGGTTCTTTTGCTCCTTATTTTTGTAGCTGCTGATTGTTCTTCTTTGCCTACCATAGAATAAATACGTGTCCTCGTGCAGCCCTGTCTCACTCTTTTTCTTTGCTGTGCCTACTTCAGTGGTACTGATGGCAGTGAAACTGCTTTTTTTCTTCTTCCACTTCCTCCCACATTCGTCTTAGAGCTACTGAATTGGCAAAGACTGCTGGAGCTCACCTGCTGACTGTAAGTGAGAAGCAGGTTCAGCCCTCCAATCCTTAATCATGTTCAAGAGAGAAAGAAAAAACCCCTAGATACTTGCTTCTCTTGGTGTCTTCTAAGCCTACCTGTGCTCTTGCTGCCTCAACATTGACAAACATTCCTTGAAACACAGGACTTGTTTGAGTCATAGAGATAGAAAAAAATAGCAACTATTTAATGTATTCACAGTTTTCAGTAAGACTTGTAATCCTGGGATGGGTTATCTTGGGATAGAATTTTTCCACTGTTCATAGGTAATATAGAATACCTGAGGTTGAAAGCGGCATCTTGAAAAACAACATCAAGTAGAGGAAAAGTAACATACAGTAATTTACCCTCCACTGGTTAGATGATTATGGTTGCAAATTCTTAAGAATAAAAGTAAATTAATCCTGCTATTTTTTTTAATGAAATGTGGAATAATATAATTAATTAAAAATAAACGAATCAGTACAGTGAGATAAGTGAAGCTGTGCTAAATGAGATGTTTTGCTCTAGGGCAGTGGGAAAGCCACACCAGATTTGATATGATTGAAAGGCACTGCCAATGAATATTACTACAAAACAAAGGGATTGTTTAAGGATGAATACAGATTCCAAGGAACTTTTATCCAGTACCTTTTTTTTTTTTAACACTCAGTAAACAAATTGCCATTTTACACTTCTTAATAGTGGAAAATTATTTTGCAGAAAATTATGTACAGTTCAAATTTCTTCTCAGCAGCAACTCTAAAATTGTACTTAGGACTAATAGGTGATTTGTACTTGTAACCAAGCAAGACTTGGTCTTCTGTGTAGCAAATTTTTACTATTAATTGCAAAATATTTATCACAATGACTATAACAGGGCTGAAAACAATGATTTACATTAAGTGGAAATAAATGTTTATATTAAAATTCTTATTTTTAATTGCTGTTGCAAGACAGGTTTCTTTTAAATGTACTGACTACAGGATGCATGCTCTGAAGGCAATACAGCGTTTTTAAAAATACATGAACTATATTTACATAACTTCTTAAGTATTACCATTTAATTTAAAAACAGAATCACTAGAGTTTAGAAAAGATGAAGTAGAGCAAAGATTTCTACACTGCTATAAAGCTCACCAGAAAATAGCAGTGAAATAAAGCATCCAAAGACAGTGCAACAATTTGAATGAAATTAAAAGGAAAATTAAGGAAATTAAGGTAGTGATCTGCATCTGTGTGAATGAGATGGAGGATGGGATCAAAGGATGCATAAGAGAAGTTAGAGACTATCCCACCTGTATGCAAAAATGTTAAGTTCACAGTTCTCATATTAAAACCTGCAGATATATCAATTCTGATGTCCAGCAATTCAGTCCGAGGAATGAAATGATTATTCAATGCACTGGTCAAAAGCCACTGAGCTTCTTGGGAAACAGGACTGAAAAGACAAATGTTTTCAGATCTAGAAACTTCCTCATAGGAGATAAGGCCATAATCGAGAGCAGTTATGAATGACAAAAAAGCTTTGGAGAAAAAGTGTTTGCAAGCATTCTTAAGCCACACGTGAAATATCAGTTGGTAAGTGTGAATATGCAGGGGCTTAGCCCCAGAAGGATTTTTACAAGCTGGCTGAAAGAGTTATTGATACAAGCCAATTTAGCTGCCCCAGTTGTGCTAGCATCTGCCAGGAGGTTTCCTGCTAAATAAACTTCTACTTCTCCCTTTCTGTGTACTGTGCTGGTGGGTTGTGTAATTGTTTTTGTAATAAACAGGCTCCTTAAAACATCAAGAATTGCTTCTAATCTGAATTACCAAAGTTCCACTCTGGGAATATATATCCAGATTACACTGTGTTACTTTTGAAGAGGAGACAGATGTTCATGGCTGTGAAACAGATATTTCAAGATATTGTTTTTTCTTGCGCAGTTCACTGCTCAGCCAGACTTCAGATAGAAGGCAATAGGCATATGGACAGCTTTTAACTCCTGACCAAACAAGTATGTTTGCATAAGATCAGTGGAAGTCAGACTGCGGTATTTGCAATGCAGAAATGAATAAATAAAAAAAAAATCTTAGAACATTTTCTGTTGTAGCTGCAAACATTGAAATAAAAAATTTCACATACAACACTGTAGGTGTATTTTGTTTTGTGATACTCAGATTGCCACTGTTCTTGTTTAATGAAAAAAATCAGATTTAGAAGAAATTTTAAACATCATTCAAACAGGAATAGAAGGAAAAATATCATGGGTTCTAGGGGGCACTTCTCACATCACCACATCATAGCCAATTTTAGTTATCTGAAACAGAAATCAGAAACAAAATTAAGAATCTAGAGCACCTGAAAGGCACCAACCAACTGTAATCCCATTTCTAACCTTTATTTAGAGATATGTTTGCATGCATACAATCATTTAAATGTTGTACGGCTGTCTGCAACCTGTGTGTTAATGAGTTGGAAGTGTACTAAGGCCACCACTAAATGATTAGTGCAAATACAAGGCAATTTAGCAATAGTGGTGATCTTCTTCAGCCGAGTTAACTGAAGCTAAAATGGTTTCCAGGATGAAACAGCTCTGATAAAAAGCATGTTTTAGTGGGAGGGAGAGCAAACATTGCTCTATATATGACATCATATACTACAGCCTTCCTTACTTCTGACTTGCTTTCTCTGATTCTGTCTTTGTCAGACAGTTATCCTCAGGGCACTCTGCCCCCTGAGCTAGAAGACATCAATGGATAGCAGAAAAAACAAACAAACAAACAAAAAAACAGTTCAGGAGGAAATATTTAGCAACCTGCTACTCCACCTGGACAGTCATAAATCTGTTAGGCCAGATGGGATTCACCTGAGGGTACAGAGGGAGCAGACAAAAGTGCTTGCCAAACCATTTCCATCGTTTACCAGCTGTCCTGGTCAATCATGGAGGTCCCAGATGACTAGAGACTTATCAGTATCACATCTCTATACAAGAACAGTAAAAAGGAAGATCCAAGGAACTACAGGCCTGTCAGCCTGATCTCAGTATTGGGAAGGTCGTGAAGCAGATTATCCTCAGTGCAATCATATGGACCACATTTCCTGGTCTCTATTCTCTTGCCTGTAACTTCTTTCAGTTCACTGTAGTTCTTCTCTGCTTTGTGAGAAGTGCCAACAAACTGTAAGCAAGTAAGTGGTTTTATGTGATTAAATATCTTCTACAGAGTGTCTTCTATTCCATCTCTTAATACTTTCTGAAACACTCTTGCTTTGTTGTTGGTTGGTTTATTTTCATTTTTTAACTTATGACTGCACATTGAGCAGATGGTTTCATTTGAGCCACACACAATGCTGTCTAGGTGTTTTTCCTGAACGTTTACAGTTAATTTAGAACAGCCAAAAACTCCCACTAAGGTCTATGGGGAAAACAATTAAGAAGCGCTGAGGAAGGCCCAGAAGCTGGCAGGATGCTGCAAAATAATAGTCCTCAGTGCAGCTTGGAAAACAAAAATGCAGATTATTTTTCTGAGATACAGACGTTAAAGTGATAGCACTTCTAGCTTTTTTTAGTGGTACATAATATCGCTCTCTATTTTTTTGAAAGCGAGATGATGTAATTGAAGTATTACAAATTATAAATAGCTACGAAATTATTTTTCCTCATTCCACAAATTCCCAGCATTCAGGTCAAAGTTTTCACATCTGGATATTTCAGTGTTTTTCTGGAGGCACTTGAACTGAAGGTGCTTAGCATAACTGGGACCCAGAACTTTATTTAGGTGACTCTATATGGAATTAGGATTCACTTTCAGTATTCAGCCCTTCAGGACTCCAATGGTCAAATGAAAGAAATATAACGGAGGACAGCCCAGGAACAAGGAACAGGAACATGAATAACAGCGTTTCCATTGCTTTCTCCTCCCTCTGTAGTAAATCATACTTGGAAGATACACTACAGTGTATTGGGATTCATGTTATTTAAATCTAGACCTACAGGATGATAGCAGCTACACGCAACTTTAGCCTCTTGAATCATTCTATGGGGAGAGTAGTAATTGAAGGCAGTGCATCTGACATACTTTGGCACATGTGGTCTTGACTGTATTTAAACACAACTAAATGAGCAGAAGGTATCTACGATGTAGGCCTCTACAGTTGTGCTCAAGTTAACAAGAGGTCAACAGTATGCTGAGAGATCTAGGCATCCCCACCTCAGCACTGTGAACTGCACTCATAGCTAAAATTCCAGCAAGGTAGCAGTAATATTTCAGTAGCTGATGCAGTTCTTATGGGAAGACACTTCACTATTTAAATAGGAAGCATATAATCCCCTACTAAAATCTATTTGTATGATATTCTGAGGCTTAATTACTACATTTTAATAAATTCTAAATAACTATCACTAGAATGCTTTTCCATGACAATATAAATCTAGTCAAGAGCGATAAATGGAGTTTGCATGTACTTATCATTTTTTAAGTATCTAACCTGCGCAGTTTAAATATAACTTTAGTGTGCTCAACAAGCAACTGCAGTTTGTACCTGCAGATTTTCGTGTGTGAGTACAAACTACTGCTGCCTGTAGAAAATGATTTTGTATAAAATTTTTATTTTCATTGTATAAAAAAAACATTGTATAAAATTTCTTTCTTGAGGTATCTTACAAATAATTTCTGCAGCTTGCCTTAAGAACGACCGCTTAAATGCGTTATATGTTGAAACAGATGTTTTTCACGAAAATCCACGTGGAAATTTTAATATATCCATATTTAGTTGCATAGTTGTGAGTTGCATAACTTGAGGAACTTGCTTTTGCAAGCTTATATATTCATCAATAGTCATATTACTTCTACTGTGGGGATTTTTTCTTCAAAATACTGCTTCTGCAACAGGAATTTAAATTAACAGAGAATTCCATGACCAGCTGCCAGAAACTAGTAAATATTTTAAAAAGAAAAAATCACTGAAGCTCCTAAAGACTTCCTGTACATTGGAACATTTTATTATTTATTTATTTAGTCATGTAGCAAGGAAGATATTGTCAAAAAAAAAATGAAAACAAAAGTTTCTTTCTCAATAAAGAAAAATAATGCATTTCTTTTGGTTTCTTATATTGAGATTACAAGATTGTGAGAAATCTTGTAAATTGTTGTAGACTGTATGTTAGTGACAGCCAGTGTCATATTCTTCAAAACAGTCATATTTACAACGTCTTTGTCTTCACCAGTCACTTAGATTGAAATATGCATATGGAGAAAAAAATGCATATCAACAATTTCAGACCAAGTTGGGGAACAAAATTCCATCACTAATGATGAACAACTAGCATTTTCACAGTGAAGTGTTGAGACCTATAAATGATGAGGGGCAAAGCTGACAACAATCAGAAAGCTTAATGAGAAATATTTGATGACTTCCTTTGGTCAATTATTGTGTAAGAGCCTTGTGTAGGATTGCGTCCTTTCCCTCACTTTTCTCTGATACATGTGTAAAGCAATATCATCTGAGATCAAGGTATTATTTTTCAGTAGGAAAGCCATGGATGGGTTAATATTTCACAACATTTGTAAGTGTGAGGTCTTTTGTTACTTATCGGCTCAAGGAGCAAACAATATCACCTCCCCGAAAGACTGTATCATCAACCCTAATTAATTTCTTATTTTATAATATCTGCATTCAGGTGGAAATGGAGCACTAAACTAAGATTTAGTAGGAGCAAATATTAGCTTTGTTTAAAGTGGTAGTATTACCCAGTGGCTCGTCCTAATCCTATTGGTTACTCCTCATTCCTTAGCCAAAACTGTATCATAAAGCTCATGTTCCATGTTAAGATGTTAATTAAGCATGATTGATTTCAAATATCTGTATCAACCAAATTTCCAGTTACTCACAGAACAGCTTTGAAAAGGCTTGTTTTCCTAGCCAGTCTGTGATCTTTTCCATTTTTCACCAATCCCTTGGAGCTAGTTCCTTGTCAGAAGTTTATAGATCTTGGAAGGTGAAAGTGGATGCCTGCTAGACAATGCTGATTCTTTGATTAGAAGCTTTCCCAGCAGAGGTGCTTTCCAGTTCATGCTGCTGCTACTGCCCATGCTGAGCAGGTTGCTGCCACTGCTGATCTTTCAAATCCTGAATTCTGAGGGCTTATCTTTATCTTTTTGCCCCTGTCTTGTTCTGTACAGGGATGAGTTAGTCAAGCCAGCCAAGGTTAACCTACCACACGTGTTTAAATGTTCCTGTTCTCTACCTATTCATCTGATTTCTGACAAGGATCTCTATGGCTCCTCTCTGACTATTTCCAAGGCAGCAGAAAGCTGCCAAGGGGGTCATTAGCACAAATACATAAACATCTGCTGTGAAAGTGGTGGTGTTTTGTTTTTTTTTTTTTTTGCTAAATATAGTAAAATTGCATGGGAAGTAGAGCTGCCCCAAATATGTCAGGGAGAGAAGCACTTCTGTAAATGAAATTGGGCTTTGGTAGGAACAAGGACCTCTCCCTTTGTGTTCAGACTGATGGTTCAGCAGTCTGACAACTGATCAGTCTCCTGGAAACTGGAGCTGAAGTAGGAGAAATTTGCTTCAGGAAAAAGAGAGGTAGGAACTTAATATCCCTTCTGCAACATGCCAGTAGAAGTGAGAGATGGAAAGAGTGATTCAGAAGCAAAAGGACAGGATGCATACATAGTTTATCTACACACAAGTAAGGTGTGGTTAAAGTTATGCTGAGGTTTATAGAGCTCATCTGCCCATCACAGGGTGCAGAATATTAGGTGGTGAAAGAATGTACGTGATCTGATACAGTGTATTTTCTTTCTCCTCTTTTTCTGTGAACTGATGAATCTATGCACTGTGAATGTTCAACTCACGTGAAATTTCCAAAGTCAGGACAGTAGGGAGTCAACTAGCATCCTAAATAACTAGGATATCACTCAATGAAGCATCAAATCAATGCTCAAGTTTGCTTCCCCAGGTAGAAGACCAAGTTCTTCATGCAGCACCTTCTTCACCAGTGGTTTAATAGGAAAGGAAGTGAATTAGAAAGAATCTCTGCAGATTGAGAATGTTCTCTTAATTATGAAACATGAAGTTAATAATCAGTGAGCTCAAATAGGAATTGTCCACGAAGCTTGGAAATGATCATGGACTGGCCTGAAGGCAAAGCTTTATGAATACTGCCAGAGGAGGAAGTGACACTTGCTGGAGAGGCCTTATAAAATAAATTACCAGAGAAAGAGAAGTAATACGCTTGGTTCACTGATGGGTTGTATTGTATTTTGGGAAATTTAGTAACCATTTCTAAGAAAAATAAATAGTATTTTGACAAAAATATTAACAGCAAGAGGAGGGATGAGGATAAAATCCAGCTTTTAATGGATGCAGATGGGAACAATATCACTAAGGTCAAGGATAAACCAAAGTTCTCAATGCCCTTTTTTACTTCTGTTTTTAAAAGTCAAGACAGTTGTTCTCAGGTACTCAGTCCCCTGAGCTGAAAGACAGCAATGAGGAACAGAATAAATTTAGGATGAACAGTTAGCAACCTGCTACTCCATCTGGACAGGGAGCAAAATGGTCTCCTTCTCTAACAGAAGACCATTTCGCTCCCTGCAACTACCTGAAAGGAGGTTGTAATTAGGTAGGTATTGGTCTCTTCTCCCAGGAAACTAGAGATAGGACAAGAGGGAATGGCCTCAAGTTTTGACAGGAGAGGTTTGAGTTGGATATTAAGAAAAGTTCCTTCTCTGAAATAGTGGTCAAGTATTGGAATGGGCTGCCCAGGCAGACAGTGGAGTCACTGTCCTTAGAGGTGCTCAAGAAACGTGCTGATGTGGCACTTAGTGATATGGTTTAGTGGGCATAATGGGGATGGTTTGATGATTGGACTATATGATGCCAAAGTCAACCTCTTCAAGGATGTTCGTGTAGACATTCCATGGGTTACAGCACTGGAAAGTAAAGGGGCCTGTGACAGTTGGTCAACATTTAAGCATTACTTGTTTTGAGTTCAGGACTGGTGCATACCTGCTAGATCAGGTCCAGAGAAAGGCCACGAAAATAATCAAAGGGCATAATTTCTCTTATGAAGACAGCGTTATAGACTGGGAGTGTTCATACTGGAGAAGAGCAGCCTTTCAATAACAAGGTTTTAAGAAGGACAGAGAAAGACATTTTAAGAGGGCCTGAAGTGGCAGGAAAAGGGGCAACTGAAAATGAGTAGATTTAAATTGGATATCAGGAAATTCTTCATAACAAAACAGGTGGTAAAACACTGGAAAAAACTGCCCTGAAAACTTGCTGATGTCTCATCATTGGAACTGTTCAAAGTCAAGGCATCAGCTGACCAACTTAGCAGAAAGTGTCCCTGCCCGTGGCAGAGGGATTGGACTAGATGATCTTTAAGGTTCCCTTCCAGTCCGGACAGTTCCAAAATTCTGTAATTACAATGGGGTAAGAATCTCAAAACCTAAACTGACAGGACTTGGGATAGACTTTAACTGAAAGAATAGAGGAGTCCAGGATTGAGACTGAGGAAAGGATGTCTGAGACTGAATAATGAATTCAGAGGCAGGATTAAGGAAAGTATGCCATCCACATAGCCTGGGAGGCCATTACTGGAGCGCTAAAGGTTAGCATGAAATGAAGAGGTGTGGATAGCCTAATAAAATTGCCTAACATTAGCTAAGCCATAGTTTTTATGAAAAAAAATCTATGTTAAGTGTTGCTATCTGACATTATAATATATTCAGAGCCACATTAAGGCAGTATGAGTTTATAGTCAAACAACGAATGGTATTATTTTAATCCTGCTTAACTGGACTAGCAGAAATGTATATATTTGTTTGCTTTCTTTGTTTCTTCTTGGAACTTTTAAATGGAATTTACACCTTTTTTTTTTTCTGACAAGAAAAATATCCTTCTCCTCAAAGTACGAGCATTTACGAGGACTCATAGCATAGTGATAGCAAGAGCCTGAAAAGCCTAGGAACACCTATAGTGCTTGCCTTGGAGCATGTGGTACACCCTGCATGATACTAACCATCTCAAGGAGTGGTGTATCACAGAACATCCAGTGACACCCTGCAGTGTAGCTGCTTCCAATATTTATACAGCCTAGAAAACACAGAGACTCTAGGGGAAAATGATCACAGAATATAAATACTTTCTGGTAGAATAAGAAGCAATGGCCTGAAACTAAGAGAGGAAACATTTAGACTTGCTATTAGAAAAATGTCCTTAATGGGAAGAGCAATTGGGCAGATGAGCAGATTACAAAGAGAAGAGATCAAGGAACTATCACCGCTGCTATTTTAGACTGCATTAGATTGAGAATAATAGCAAAAGCCCTCCCCTATTACCTGTGAAAATTCATTTTAAGTGTTTCATTCTTGAAAATACTTTTAAATGGTAAGATTCTTTTACTGCAATATACTGTTATTAAGGAGTTTCATTTCTCCATTTTTTTTTTCTAACAGTGGATGTAATATATAATGATGGCAACCAAAGGAAAATACAGAGGGAGAAAACCTAGGAAACTACAAAGTGCCTGGAGGGGTTCTGAAAATTCTTCACCGGAGTGAAGATACAGCACATATACCCACAGCATTTCTTGGCTGCCAAATCTGGCAAAATTTTACATCAACACTAAATAACAGGAACTGACCTACCAAAAAAAGCACAGCCAGCTATGATGGAGGACAGATTCTGCAGAATTCAAATCCTATGAAATCTCACTCTTCTGCTATTCCAAAGCTTTGCATCTATGACAATATGTCATGCTGGATACCTAGAGGAGTGGTGGTATGCCAAAAAAAGGCTATATATGTTGTCACCAAAGAGCGCATTCAATAGTTGTGTCATGCAAAGAAGGCACACCTCTAAAAGCTTTGTAATATGAACAGTTTTGGGGTTTAGTTTTTTTCTGTTTGTACGTAGCTTTTTCCTTTTTGCATATGGTTTTATATTGAGTCATGTTTCCATTTAAGCACTAACATTAAATTATGACAACAGTAATAAAAATACTACAGCGCTGGCATACAAAAAACTAATGAAAACTTATGAGAACTAATTACATTATTTGAAACAAAGAGAGGCAAGCACGATATGATGTGCAAGATGTTGTAGAAATAAAATGATAATCTCTTAATGCTGCTTTGTTTCTGATTTCTAATAGCAAGCAACATCTGGAATAAGTAAACATTATTGAGTGCCATGAAGCACTGGGAAAGCTACACACCAAATCCTTCCAGTATTGAAAAAAACTAATGTCTGTGGAAATTGTTTTGAATCATAACCAAAAATAAATATTTATTCTTAGTTACTTGTTTATACTGTTGATATTAAAACTTAATCCAGCCTCGCACGAACTCTATGAACCAAAAATAAATATTCACTGAATTCACTGAAATAAATAACATAGTTGCTGATTAAATATAAAAGCTGGTAAAGATAGTGGGATACTTTCGAGCTCCAGAAGGTGTTATGATTCAAAAAGAATATTCGTAAAAATTCCGCCACATATCCTTTAGGAAGTATACATGTTCTTAAGCAGCAGGTTAAATAATTAATATCTTTTACAAAACTGGATAAAGAAAAAAACTTACAGAAGTTAATAAGCTGCTATGGCACTTCTTGGACTCAGGATGTATTTTTCAGTAGTGAAGTTTCACTGTAGATGTGATGTTTAAAAGCATATTGTCTATTTTTTATTCATGATAGTCATACTTATGATACTGATATTTACTTCTAAACATGTTCTTTCACAGGGGTAAATTTAAGTAGAATTAAGAAAATGTTTGCAGGATAGTGACAATCTAAAAATAATAATAGTAAAAACTTCAGCACTTCAAAGCTGTAAGCCCTCTGCATCTAGACCTCAGACACTGGACAACCATGGATTGCCAGATTTGTGCAGCAAATTTGTGGCTATGAAATTTCGATGAATTTCTTCAAAAAGAACAAGTATTTTATTTGGGTAGAGAATCTTTTTTTTTTTTTTTTTGTCAAAGGGCTTTATAAGAATATGCTTAACACTGAGAAATATTACATTTATGTTTGCTATTACTGTTATAATAAAATATAGCTCAGGACTGTGCAGTTTAAAAAAGCTTTTTGGCTATTTGGGGTACTTTTCTTCTTTTTCAGGTTTTTTTTTTTTCTTTTTTCAGAAAAATGTACTCTTCTAGAAACAGAACTGTAGCTTACAGAAATGTGAGATTCATATAATTCATTGGAAAAACCTTCTGCCTTTAACACCTTTAATTTTTTCATTACTGGTACAGATAAACTATAATCTTTGAGTGAATAAAATGTAGGTCTGTTCTCTGGTGGATGATCAGATAATTTAGACTCTGCAAGAAGAGTGGTAGTCTCGACTTCTTTTCTTAAACCAGTGAGAGCTCTGAGAATGTACTAGGAATAGCTCGACATTGTACAGAAACCAACACAAAGTGAGAGAGCAATTTAACTAAATACTGGGGTTATTTATACTACTTGCTGCTTGTTTACTCTAAGTTCTTGTTTTCATACACTTTCAATTGAGTCCACACATGAAAAAGATACCCTACAACCAGCATAATGTGCTGTGAGTTCTAATCAGTGTCATATCGTCAGTCACTTGGAAGCTGTTTAAGAGTTTGGATTATGTAATGAAAGACTAGATTCCTTCTTTTCTCTCTTTTCTTTCTTCTCCCCTCATTATCTATTCCAAACATCAACCTATCCCCACCATATCCAATAAACCTTGTCCCTGAGTGCCACATCTGCACGTTTCTTGAACTCCTCCAAGGACAGTGACTTCACTGCCTGCCTGCGCAGCCCATTCTGATACTAGACCGCTTCTCTTTCAGAGAAGGAACTTTTCTTAATATCCACCCAAACCTCTCCTGTCACAACTTGAGGCCATTCCCTCTTGTCCTATCTCTTGTTACCTTGGAGAAGAGGTCAATAACTACCTTGTTACAACCTCCTTGCAGGTAGTTGCAGAGAGCGATACGGTCTCCCATTAGCCTTCTCTTCTCCACATTGAACAATCTCAGTTCCCTCCTCTGCTCCTCTCAACACTTGTGCTACAGAACCTACACCAGCTTTGTTGCCCTACTCTGGACACGCACCAGGGCCTCAGTGTCTTTCTTGTAGTGAGGGGCCCAAAACCCAACACAGTACTCAATGTGCAACCTCACCAGTGCTAAGTACAGAAAGACAGTTTCCTAGACTCCACTATTTCTGATACAAGTCAGGATGCAGTCAGCTTTCTTGGCCACCTGGTCTCACACGTTGATTCACGTTCAGATGGCTGTCTAACACTTCCAGATCTTTTTAATTTCTGCAGCTTTCCAGCCACTCTGCCCAAAGCCTGTAGTGTTGCATGGGATTGCTGTCATCAAAGTGAAGGACCCAGCACTTGGTCTTGTTAAAGCTCATACAATTGGGCTCAACCCACCTATCCAGCATATCCAGATCCTTCTGTAGGGCCTTCCTATTTTCAGATAGATCAACACTTCCTCCCAACTTGGTGTCATCCACAAACTTACTGAGGGGGTATTCAAGCCCCTCAACCAGACCTTCAATAAAGATATTAAACAGGACCAGCCCCTGGTCACACCACTTACGACTGGTCACCAGCTGGATTATACTCCATTCACCACCACTCTCTGGGCTGGGCCATCTAGCCATTTTTTTACCAAGAGAAGAGTACACCTGTCTCAGCCTTGGGCTTCCAGCTTCCCCAGTAGAGTGCTGTGGGAGACAGAGTCAAAAGCTTTACTAAAGTCTAGGTAGACTACACCCACAGCCTTTCGTTTATTCACTAGTTGTAGAAGGAGATCAGGTTGATCAAGGAGGACCTGTATTTCATGATTTTCTGTTGGTAAGACCTGACCCCCGGGTTGTCCTGCACACTCCATATGATTGCACTGAAGATGATCTACTTCACAACCTTCCCTGATAACTGAGGTCAGGCTGATAGGCCTGTAGTTCCTTGGATCTTCCTTCTGACTGTTCCTGTACATGGGCACGACACTGACAAGTCTGCAGTCATCTGGGACCTTCATGGTTGACCAGAACAGCTTGTAAATGATGTAAATGGCTTGGCAAGCACTTTTGCCTGCTCCCTCAGTAACCTCATTTGGATCAATATGGGCCCATAGTCTTTCAGTTGTCTAGTTTGGTCAATTAATGTGATGTTTCTAGTTTTGTAGATGACTACAAAAGATAAATCATGTGAGTCTATGCTACCACTAAGTATTTATTCAGAAAAAAAGAGGTGTGGATAACTTCCTGTTCATTCCTTCACTGAGGAATATAGGAAAGTGCTAAATCCATGCTGAAGTTCTCCACGAATCTGAGGCATGAAATAAGTGAAAGTTCTAGAATCAGTCATTTGGATATGTAGGAATATTTAGACAGTATAATTGCCGAAGCTGGAATTTAGCCAGGATGCCTAGGCTGAACACATTTCCTGCTGCAAATACTACCATGAATCCTTTCCTGTCTGCATGTGGCCAAGACCTGATCTTTTTGCATGTGTTATAGCAATCTGTCATCTCCTTTCAGTCTTATTCTAAATTAAGAATGACATATTACATACAAATCATAGACTTGCATTATCAACAGCTCATAGAACAGTCTTCAACATAATCAGTGTAAGTAATTTACCAGATAAAAGAATGTTAATAGCAAGTACAGTATAATTTATGTGGACACAAATTGTACCTATCTTTCAGAAGAAAAAAGGCAGCACTGTGCACAAAGAGCGGATCAAGAACAAGGTCAAGTGTAAGCACTTCTGTTTAACATGCACAGCCTGAAAACAGCAGGCAGGGCTTTCAAAGACAGACGAAAATTATACCCAATAAAGTTATTATAAATAATTGCTGTTTTTTCTCTCCTAGAGGTTTTGATATGAGCAAGGCGGTTATAAATGGAAGACCTATTCATTAGCAGGCATTTGATGAAGGCCTTCTCATTTCAAGAAGTTAGAGTTGAAAGTTTACAATTTATAATACCACAAAGGAAATGGACATTATAGTTAGCTAAGTGTCTTAGCACGCATGTGTAAGTATGCATGTAAAATAGTGTTCCAAGATATTTTTTTCCATGTTTTCACATCTCTGTTATATATGTTCTGAATGTAAACAGAGGTGCAAATTTGTCTTTAGAATCACAGAATACGTAGAGTTAGAAGGGACTTTTAAAGGTCATCTAGCATTCAGACTGCTTACCACGAGTCATCAACCATTTGCTACAGAGACGAGCTTCAAGCAAGTAAAACTGCACTGGACAAGGGATCTGAAGCAAAAAATAAGCAACCAAAAAAGATCTTTTTAGACTTTTTTGGAGCCATCAATAGCCAGCAGCAGTGGGCAGGCTTGTGGGCAGGCTCCTGACTCATCAGGGGCAGAGCTGACACTTCGTTGCACCCTTAATCTCTGGTGTGACCTTGACCCATCTTGTGGGTGGCTAAAATCGAACCAAGGAGAGTAGGTGAGGAAAGCTATTCTGACCACCTTGGGTGCAGGTAGTCTGAGTGTGAGCGCAACCCACACTATCCACTGAATACAGCAGCAGCTGGTGTGGGGGTTGGATCTTGAGAAAGAACGTGTGAGAGCCCTTGTCTCTTCTCAGGTGAGCAGCTCTCCAATTGATAGGCCCTGATGCCACAGCTTTAAGCATGGTCCTCACCAGGAAGCGGACTTGCCCCAGGAAGGCTGTGGCGACCCAGACTGAGCATTTGCCCAATCACGTGGCGGTTCAGGTCTCTGGCTGCTGAGAGTGCCTGAGCTTGCTGCTGCCGGGGGAGGATGGGAAGGATGTTACCTGTGTGAGGTGTGAGCAGCTGGATGAGCTGCTCAGCCTGGTGGTGGAGCTAAGGGAGGAGGTAGATAGGCTATGGACCATCAGAGAATTCGAGTGTGAGATCGACTGATGGAGTGACTCCCTGTGAAAAAGACGCAGAGATCACGACTCCCAGACCGAGGGAGAAGGGGACCCTCTCTCTTGCCACAGTCAAGCAGGGAGAGACAACTTGAAGGGAGAGGAGGGGTGGAAACAGGTTCCAGCCCGGCGTCGCCAGCAACCACCATCCCGACCTACCTCGGTTCCCCAGGTCCCTCTGAGTAACAGGTTTGAAGCCCTGAAACCGGAGGGAGAGGTGAGTGACAGTGGCGTGGGAGCACTGCCTCCAAGCTTGCGCAAGGTGAGGCGGTTGGCTCCACTCTTGAAGACTGCATCCTCCAAAAATGAAAGGAGGGTTATAGTCATAGGAGACTCTCTTTTGACAGGGACAGAGGGCCCAATATGTTGTCCTGACCTTACCTAGGGAGGTGTGCTGCCTTTCTGCGGCCCGGGTCAGGGATATATCTAGAAAACTCCCCAGTCTGATCTGCTCCTCTGACTATTATCCTTTATTGATAGTTCAGGCTGGCAACGACGAGATTGATTATGGAAGCCTAAGGATTATAAAAAATGACTTTAGGACACTGGGGAAGTTAGTTGACGGAGCAGGCATACAAGCAGTGTGAATCTACCACCTGTGGCAGGAGGGACGGGCAACCCAGAATGAATACAAAGAAGTTAAGATGTGTAGAGGGAAAATCAGAAAGGCAAAAGCCCGGCTTGAATTTAACCTGTCCGCTGGAGTTAAAAGGAGCAAGAAGCTCTTTTATAAATACAACAACAGTAAGAGGAGGACAAAGGAGAATCTCCACTCTTTACTGGATGAGGCTGGATGACAGGGGGATCAGGCCTAGCCAACATGGGTTTGTGAAGGGCAGGTCCTGCTTGACCAACCTGATCTCCTTCTACGATCCAGTGACCCGTCTGGTGGATGAGGGAAAGGCTGTTGATGTGGTCTACCTGGACTTCAGCAAAGCCTTTGACACTGTCTCCCACAGGATTCTCCTGCGGAAGCTGGCGGACCGTGGCTTGAATGGGTACACTCTTGGCTGGGTAAGGAACTGGCTGGAGGGCCGGGCTCAGAGAGTGGTGGTGAATGGTGTTAAATCCAGCTGGCGACCGGTCACGAGTGGTGTCCTCCAGGGGTCAGTGCTGGGGCCTGTCCTCTTCAATATCTTTATTGATGACCTGGATGAGGGCATTGAGTGCACCCTCAGTAAGTTTGCAGATGACACGAAATTGGCCGGGAGTGTGGATCTGCCTGGGGGTAGCGGGGCCCTACAGAGGGATCTGGACAGGCTGGAGAGCTGGGCTGAAGCCAATGGGATGAGGTTTAACAAGGCCAAATGCCGCGTCCTGCACTTTGGCTACAACAACCTCAGGCGACGTTACAGGCTTGGGGCGAAGTGGCTGGAGGATTGTATCGAGGAAACGGACCTGGGGGTGTTGATTGATGCTTGGCTGAATATGAGCCGATAGTGTGCCCAGGTGGTCAAGAAGGCCAACGGCATCCTGGCTTGCGTCAGGAATGGTGCTGCCAGCAGAAGCAGAGAGGTGACTGTCCCCCTGTACTCAGCACTGGTGCGGCCGCACCTCGAGTACTGTGTCCAGTTTTGGACCCCTCACTGCAAAAAAGACATTGAGGCCCTGGAACATGTTCAAAGAAGGGCGACAAAGCTGGTGAGGGGTCTGGAACAGAGGCCTTATGAGGAGAGGCTGAAGGAGCTGGGAATGTTCAGCCTGGAGGAGGCTCAGGGGAGACCTTATTGCCCTCTATAACTTCCTGAAGGGAGGTTGTAGTGAGCTGGGGGCTGGCCTCTTCTCTCGTGTAATTACTGAGAGGACTAGAGGGAATGGTTTCAAGCTGTGCCAGGGGAGATTCAGGTTAGACATTAGGAAATACTACTTCTCAGAAAGGGTGGTCGGGCACTGGAATGAGCTGCCCAGGGAGGTGGTGGAGTCGACAGCCCTGGGTGTGTTCAAGGAATGACTGGATGTTGTGTTGAGGGACGTGGTTTAGTGGGAGCTATGGGTGGTAGGTGAATGGTTGGACTGGTTGATCTTGTAGGTCTTTTCCAACCTTGCTGATTCTATGATTCTACGATCTCTGCAGTGAACAGGGATGTGCACAGCTAAATCAGGTTACTCAGGGCTTAAGCCAGCCTTGCCTTGAAAGTCTCCAGGGACAGGACATCCACCATATCTCTAGGCAACCTGTTCTAGTGCCTTTCTACCCTCACTGTAAAAGACTTCTTCCTTACATCCCACTTAATTCTACCCTCTTGAGATTGAAGCCATTTCCCCTTGTTCTGTCACCACAGACCCTGATAAACAGTTTGTCCCCTTCTTTCCTGTAGCTCTCCTTTAAATAGTGAAAGATGACTGTTAGATCACCTCAAAGCCTTCTCTTCTTCAGGCTGAACGGGCTCAGCTCTCTCAGCCTGTCCTCATGGGAGAGGCATTCCATACCATGAATCATTTTTCTGGCTCTCCTTTGGACACACACCAACAGGTTTACATCTCTCCTGTACTGAGGACTCCGCATCTGAGTGCAGTACTCCAGGTGAGGCCTTATCAGAGCAGAGTAGAGGGGCAGGATCACCTCCCTCAACCTGCTGACCACTCTTCAGCCCAGAATGGATGTAGCCCAGGATACAGTTGGCTTTCTGGGCTGTGAGGACACATTGTTGACTCATGTCCAGCTTCCCAATCACCAGGACCCTCAGATCTTTTCTTTGGCAGGGCTGCATTCAATCCTTTTATCCTTCAGCCTGTATTGATAGTGAGGGTTGGCTGGACTCAGATGCAAGGTCTTCAATTTGGATTTGTTGAACCCCGCCAGGTTCACCTGGGCCCTCTGGATTTAAGGAGTTAGCAGTGCCTACAGTGTGCTAGAGTTTGGTTTGGTGCTACGTATTTTCTTGATATTTACCAGGGTTTGGGATTAGTAAATTGCATAAAAGATCTCACTGCATATACATTTATTTTTATCTCCCCTTCATTACTCTTTCATAATAGCAGAAAGATTGAAGCAAACAATTCAGAATACTATTCTGCTTTCCAGAGAATCTGCTCTTTGCATCATAGAGCTTTTGCTATGATAAATCTATTCCCTCAGCAATGAGCAAAACCTTAGACTTTTCACTCTGTGAAGGACACAGACTTTCTGAAGCACAGAAGGAAATGGTACTTTACTGACTAGCTTTCAGGAGCCTGCTTGGGCCAGGTATACAATATGATAAATACAATACAGAAAATGGCAGTGAAGTATCGAGTATTCTCTGTGTTGGATGGCGATCACATTCCCAAATAAGCTCTTCTAGTGTTTCTGAAAAGCCTTATGTTTCTGAAGTTAAATATGGTCAACAGTAGCTGGTTTCTGCTTTAGAATGCTCAGTATTTTCTAGTGCGGGATATTAGCTTGCAACAAGTTTTAAGACAATTTTGTAGGTAAGATGTGTGAGCAAGTGGGCATTGTCACTTAATTACCCCTAGATTTTCTTAGTGTTCATCACTACCGAGTTCCAGTCCTTTGTTTTTGTTTGCTGTATTTGTTGTAGACAACTTCCAGCTTTATACAATGATTTACCCAGGAAAATTGGAGGAAGAAGGAGGTCAGATGTGTTGCACTGGTACAACCTTGTCAGCATGTATAAGTTCATTTAACTTGCTTCTGGGAGTATACTAATTTTCACTTTATTTTCAAATTCTTGAGTCAGTCCTGTGACTCAAAGCCTTGTTGAGCAAGACTGTAACATGTCTTTTACAGTCTATCCTCTGACACCAAGAATTTGTATTTCCCCAAAGATTATCTTGACTTTTAGTCATGCTTTGACCAACAGTGAACGTGAAGTAGTCTCAGCAGGTGACTGAATAGTAAGAGATGTCAACACTTTGTTCTGATTTTGATTTTTGCAACTTCTGTGGACTCAGAAATGCTGCTGTTGACCCCTGGGCAGTGTAGCCAATTTCCTCTTTCTGAAGTACACTTCACAGCATGCAGATAAGGCTAGTTTTCAAAATGTCGTAAATGGAAGTCCCAACTCCAGTGCATCCTCCATGAGAGAGTGGCTGTGTAATATTTAGCTGCCTACTGCCGTTAAATAACTACAGTCTGAACAAAGGTATCTGAACTAAAGAAAGACTTCCACAAGTCTCCTTTTATCTGGCTCACACTACAGCCGCTGTTTCTCACTATCCTCAATGAGTGTTCCCATCAGAACTCTCTGACAAAATCCTTTCATGCTGCATCATCAGAAAGGAAGAGAAGACATCAGCTCAAAGGCTTCACACCATACAGAAACAAAGAGCTGACCAGGATGACTGAAGAGAGACTGCATTTCAAATCACCCACATGAACCCCATTCACATCACACTCATTTTTCTCTCCTTTCACAGCCTGTTTTCTCTGATGGCACTGAGGGAAAAATAAGTATTTTCACTGACATTTTAGAGATCTTAGAGGGGTTAAGGCGTGTTCTGTATGCTTTGTTGAACTGAAGCCTAAAGTCACAGGCCCATTCTGAACCATCTTTGCTTTGCTCCACGCCCAAGCTGTTCATCACTCACAGAGGGCCCAAGGATACACTTCCTTCTTCCTTGACACTTCCCCTGCTTTCCTCTTGCCAATAGCTCTCTCATGCAAAGATGCAATACACACATCTCTCTCTCTTTCTCTTTTCAGTATTAGCAGCTATCAAAGCGAATTTAGAAGTGACTCTCTGAAATCTTCACAAGACATAGATTCATTTAGATTCCTCTTACAGGAAACTAATTTGTGGCTACAAAAATCTTATTTTCTACTGAAAGAGCGATAAATAGCAAGCCAAAGCTAACCACTCTATCATCCTTACAGTTGTACATATGGTCTGCAAAATAAATTTACGAAACATGTTTTAATTCCCAGTTATTTCTCTTCTCCCAGTTATTTATTTTAATCTTGTTTCCTCTGTTGGTTTGTTCCATCTTCTACCTAGGATTTTGATTATATAATTATTTTCTTGTTTCTAGCCTTTATCCTAGTAATTTGTTTGGAGACCACATCTTATTTCTACATCCAACATCACTGAGGGCAATTCTGGCTCCTGTTTGTCAACCAGAGGGACCTGGACAGGACAGAATTGGGTTGATGTGAATGTAATGAGGTTCAACAAAGCCAAGTGTTGCACTTGGGTTGAGGCAGTCCCAGATATGAGTACAGACTGTGAAAAAAACTCCTTGAGAACATCCCTGCATAACAGACTTTGGGATACTGGTATGTGAAAAGCCTAACATGAGTCAGTTTTGTGAGCTCGCAGCAAAGCCAACTGTATCCTGGGCTGTAGCAACAGAGGGGTGGCCAGCATCATGGGTGAGGTGACAGTCCCCCTCAACTCTGCCCTTGTGAGACCCCATCTGGGTTACTGCATTAAAGACTGAGGCCTCCAAATCTGGAAAGACATGAAGTTTTTGGAGTGGGTCCAGAGGAGAGCCATTAAGCTGATATGAGGGCTTCAGTACCTTACCTACAAAGACAGGTTGAAGCAGGTGGGCTTGTTCTGCATGGGAAAGACTCTGAGGAGACCTGATAGTGGCCTTCTTAAAGGGAACTTTTAAGCAGGGCGGAAATACTTTTTACACAAACAGGTAGTGATAGGACAAAGTAGAATGGTTATAAAGTAAAAGAGGGGAGATTTAGATTAGATGTCAGGGGGAAATTTTTCACTCAGAAAGCAGTGAGATGTTGGAAGAGGCTGTCTAGAGAAGCTGTGGATGCCCCATCCCCGGAGGCATTCAAGGCCAGGCTGGAGGGAGCCCTGGACAGCATGATTAAGTGGCTGACCACCCTGCCCATGGCAGGGAAGTTGGAACTAGATATCTTTGAGGACCCTTCCAACCTATGATTCTTGGAGTGAAATCTGTATAGTAAGAACATCTGGATTTGAACAGGAGACAAACACAGCATTATCTAGAATGATTGAAAGAGGTTCCAAAGTCAGGTCTGAAGAGAACAGGAAGCCCTTTTGGTATGACACGGGCAGACACGAGGAGACGCATAAGAAAGAGGACACTGTAATTTATTTCTGAATTTTGAAAAACATAGTATACAAGAAACTACGTAATTCATCTCTTATCATCTGGAAACTTTTTTTCTTTATCCTCTTCTGCACAGTTCTCAGAATAAAGAACCTTAATTCAACTTGAAGCTTTGGGGCACTGTTGCTTAGGTCTTGCTTATCCTTCCATAACCTTTTCTGAATCTCTGAAACAACAAAAGATCTGTAATTAATCTATGGGTGCATTTTCTCTCAGTTTCAAGGAGGAGTTAAAGCAGCTGTATTTGTTTATTTGAAATATCAACAGCATGGAATTTGTTAAATTAAATCTGTGGAGATCACTCAAATAATTTGTGTCCTTTACAATTGCTGGTATGCACTGCTGTTAATTTTGCACCAGAAATTGTGGATTTTTTTTTTATTTTTGCCTAGTCTCCAGCTTCACAAAATAAAATGTTGCTAGACAGCTCAAAAGTTTGAGCCTACCGTTTTTCTCCTTCAAACTACAAATAAAAGCATTGTGTAAAATTCAAATGCATTATAAGGACAAGAAAGTGTATCTCAGAAGCTAACTAGAAATTAAAATGCATTGGATTTTCAATGCACATTGAAGCAATGTTTAACTTCAAGCTTAATATAACTGAAGAGATGCCATGAGCAGTTACTAGACGGTTCCCACTGAAGAGCATTGTAAAAACTCAGTAAGATAATCAGTACTGTATTTTTACTTTTCTGCTTTTGTTTATCCTCAATCAAAAATGAAAAGCTTAAATTAAGACATGATTGGTACTTGTATCAGAAGCCACCAAAGTGTATCTTTGTTTCCAAAACAATTTGGTTTAAGTACTCCAGGACTCACTTGGATTTTTTTGCCTCATCTGCTGCCAAATGAATTGGAGAAAACAACTTTTCAGTCAAACTTAACACTAGCTGGAAAACATAGCTCTGGCAAAATCCCCAGTACAGCACATACATGATTTTGCTGCATTATTTGGAAGAGGTCTTTGTGGTATTATATCCCTAGAGAATTACTTTGTGAAATACAGGTGAAGGTAGTACACTGTTGGTGTGAGGCCAGTTGTGCAAGACCCACAGTTTTGTGAGGATGGACTAAAAGGATGAGCAGAGATTTAGCAGTCTGTAAATCTTTCAGAGCTGCAGAGAGCTCATATTTACCAAACAGAAGACCTTGAAGGTCTGAAACAAACGTAACAGCTGGGAGTACAAATTAATCTACGATCACTGAATGCCATGAATATTAAAAACACAATGTATAGGAATAGAATTTTTTGTTTTGTAGTTATGTAGACAACTCAGTAAGTAGTGTTTTTTTTTTCTATTACCTACTGTGTCTTTGTTTGCTTTGAGAGTATAGTAATGCTTTCTATGATTGTTTTTAGTTGTTGGTGCTTCTAAACTTATTGATTTTGCTGTGTAACTGAATTGCCTGTGGCCTCATTGTCTGCAGTAATCTTTTAAAACAAGGATTCTCACAGAGAAAACAGTATTTCTAGATTTGTTTTTCTCCCATAGCAAGATAACAATTTTGTTACATCTTACTAATAGGAATTGAAGATATGGAGGCATTGCTATTAGAATTATTAAAATTGATGCCTATAGCTGTTTTAGCTCCCTTTTCTTTTTGTATACATTCTTCTCCCTCACATTGACAGAGTGAGAAATTGTTTTGTTTAAACTTTCCTGTTGCCTTCAGCTCTTCCTATAAAATCAACAGGATTCTCACCTGTACTTTGTGTTGCTTCTCTTAGGTCTTTCCAGATATTTCTTATGCCTCTAGGTATCTTGAACTGATTCGCAATTTGCCGAAAATTTGAAGGCAGATATTGAGCTGGATCATCAGTGATGAATAGAAGTTCCCCAATTAAAATGGAAATGTGAGCTTCTTTGCAGGATGAGGTGAGAAAACACCTAATATAAAAATAATGTAAATTTGGTTTCACATAACACTATATGAACCTTATTGAAACCCATTACTTTTGTTTTATATTCAATTGATTTTAGTAGTACTCAAACAGATTTGCATTAGTAGAACTGATTTCAACAGCTGGCTTCAAGAATGTCAGTGTAGAATGAATTGTCTTCAAACGGTATTTCATCTCCCCACCTCTATCCTAGCCCAGACTGGATACATACATAGGATCAGGAGGAAGTGAACACTTAACCATGAACATTTATAGTAGAAGTAGAAAGGCTGAAGCATAAATTATTATAAAATTATTATAAATTATTATAGAATCCGGGGACAACAGGCCAGGCAAGTTACAAATAGGTTCTACACCCATGTAACAAATGTGTAATGGTTTCCACACCAGTTCATTCTTATTTAATTCAAGAATTCACAGGATCTATAGGTCACAGCTTCTGGATCTCTGCCAATTTTTTTTGTAACTCCAAAAAGATGCAAAATAGGATTACAGAAAGGATGACATCGAATGTTTATTTCAGAATGGTGTTATATTTACATACTATCATAAATGCATGCTACTGTGATATTAAATCTCTTGAAATGAAAAGCTTTTTACGTTTTGCAAAATAATATCTGCCTCAGATACACGACTAGAAAAGCCCAGATCAACAGCAAGTTTACTCATGACCTTGCAGGATTTAAAAATGGAAAAGGAGACATAATTTAAAAAATGGAGTCAGGTATGTTATGCACATCTAAGTATCATGTGCAGAAGTCTCAAATTCACATTAAAAAATCCTTTAAGAAAAGATTTAAGTATTTTCTCTAAAACAACAGCAACAATAAAACCAAACACAAAACCATAAAACAGGATTATATGACAATCCAGAGGCAGAAATGAAAGATGTTAGATACTACACAACCAAAGTGTCCAATCTAATGAGCTTTTACTACTGAGTGAAAATATTGACGCAACAAAGCAATTAGCTTGATCAAGAAGCTCAGATTGTGACATATTTCCACTAACTCTTACAACTGTTGAGTTGTACAAAATACGTTTTAAACATAAATTTGTAATAAGCAAAACTGGATGCATTTAAAAATGATAAATGTTCCAGTTTGTATTTCTCCTGGCTTTTGATTGAAAACTGAGATTTTCTTCTTAGAAGGTTTTCTGTTTCAAAGCCTCCTTGCGCACATGTAATACTGAGGAATTTACCTCTTAAAAGCTTAAAGTATGCATTAATAAAATAACAACTTACAGAATACATTAGTTTTAGTAAGAAATCAAGACTCTAAGGGCATTTATATTTCCCAATGATTGTTTCATGCTGGGATATTTATAATGCTGCCAATAATAAACCCTTTATTGTAAATGCTGGATCATGTATTTGGCTATACATACTGAGTTTCTGAATCTACATACAGCTGACTAACACTGGAAAAAGTTACAGACCAAATATCCAGGTAAATAACAAAAATAACCAAATAACACAATGAATGCAGAATCACAGATCTTCAGAGACAAGAAAATTGGTCTTATGCTGCTAACTTGAATCAAGTGGTTTCTGTCCTATTCAAAAAGTGCTCCGCTACAAACTGCTACAAATCAAACAATGAACTCGGAGAAATCACTTTCATTCTCTTGGCCCCACTGAACAGAAGTAACTTTAATAAAGCACTAGGAAAGGATTCTGAATGCATGGCTGTTAAAGTTTGTATTTTAATGTTTTGAGATAAATTTCTGAATAACAGAATAGAATCCTTCAGTTGGAAGGAATCTTCAAATATCATGGAGACTAACTGCTGACCATTTCAGGGCCAAACAAAAGTTAAAGAACATTAATTAGGGCACTGTCCCAATGTCTCTTGAACACTGACAGGCACGGGGTATCAACCACCTCTCTAGAATGCCTGTTTCAGTGTTTAACCACCCTCATGGTACAGAAATGTTACCCAGTGCCCAGTTTGATCATCCCATGGCAGCTTTTCTCACAGGACATGACTTCCAGCCTTGTTTATAAATCTAGTGATTCCTCAGGATGCTTTTAAGGACCTTAACACCCTTCTTGTCCTGTGGAGCCCAGAACTGCACAGAATGCCCAAAGATGAGACCACACTATCACTAAATGCAGGGGGAAAATTACCTCTTCTGACCAGCTGCCTGCGCTGTGTGCAATGAGCCCCAAAATGTAGTTTACCTGTTGGTTGCCAGGCTCGTGCTGAGCTGCTGTCATCTGTACCCTCAGATCCCTCTCTGCTGAGCTGGTCTCTAACCAGAGATGATAATAACAATGGCCATGAAAACACCTAGGACTGCCATAATTGATAGGTTTAAATTTTTAGGTTGTGTTTGATTATTTAAACACACAAAGAACATCCATCACTGCAGATCAGGCAGGAGGCGTTTGTTTCTGCTCTTCTGTTAGAATTGTGAGGATTCTGAGTCTGCTGATGCCTCCAGTATCCGTATAATACACTAAAAGCCAAAATATTGATTAAAAATTTTCACATGGCACATGATCTTAAGCATTGCCTCGTGACCTTCATTCCAGCAGATGGGAAAATCCTTTACTGCAGACAGCAGTATCTCAATACTGACCATTCCCCCATTGTCATATGGTAAAAGGACACTCAGAAACCATCTCATTTGGCTACTTCATTTGGCAGAGCTACTCTCACTCATCAGTTCTTCTTGAGTGCTGGCACTGCTGTAACTATACCGCAGACTTCAGGTCACCAACCAGGAAGCCAAAAGTTTCGGCAGTACCAGGAACATCTTTCTATGTGATGTCCTCAGAGAAGTAAAAGGGACAAAGCCTGCAATCCAGAAAACTGAAGGCAGCATCCTGTTGACACCTATGACTTTAGTAATTTGCATAATCAGTGATTCATAAAAATCTTGGTCTAGTTAGCATATCATGTGTATGCCTGAGCACTCTCTAAGATTTAAAGAATCTTTTTCATTTGTGATTTTTTTTTTTTTCCATTCTGTAATCTCGTGAGTTTACGGAAATTTTGATCAAGAAAAGCTTCTATCGCCTATCTTTTGGTTAATCTCGTGTAGAACACAAGATTATTACAGAACACAAGATTAACCAAACAGGACTCTATTCTACACATCCTACATAGTATATTTTGCCGTCTTCTCTTAGAGAAATGCGTTTGAAAGAAACGTTTTTGCTGGCGGGCCACTCGTTTCCCTTTTTCTTCTAATTCCCTCCTCGTTTCCATCTTGAATATTCACAGCGAAAGAAGTTATCTTCCTCCGTTCCGTCTCCACACGGAAACCCCTACCTCACAAAAACACTCCGCTCAACGGCACAACGCTCAGCCCCGGCCGCGGCTGCCGCGGCACGGCCCGCCCCTCCGCCGTCCCCTTGAGGGAGCCCCGCCGCCATGTTCAATCGAGCGCGCCCCTCCCGCCGGCGCCTCGTCCGTCCCGCCGTCAGCTGGCGGTGCCGGTGACGTCAGAGGTGCCGGCCGCTCGGTAGGGAGGCGCGGCGCGGCGCGGCGCCCCCAAGATGGCGGACCAGATCCCGCTGCACCCGGTGCCGCGCAGCGCGCAGCGCAGAGCGGCCTATTACAGCAGCGCCTCCGCGGCGCAGAGGCACAACAGGTACGGGACGGGGCGGCGTGGACGCGTCCCCGCTCCGCACGCCTTCCGTCTTCGGGTGAGGGCGTTCGGCGTCCCCTCGCCCAGCCCCGCCGCGCTTGGTCCCTGACGGCGGGTGGCGACCTCTCGTAGGGCCGCCGGCGGCCCCTGCTGCCCCGGGCCTGCGTGTGTCCCGCTCGGTCCCCGGGCCGGCCGCCGGGCAGCGGGGCCGGGCCGGGCCGTGGGGCCTCCGGGGAGGATGCGCTCTCGGCCGTGCCTCGCGGGCGTGGCCTGGGCTGCCCCGGCGGCTCTGGGGTCACGGGTGTTGATGGCCGGCAGCTCGGGGTGCCGGCGTTAGGGGGCTTCTCTGGGCGTCGTTGGTAAAGATGCTTTGAGACAGCCGCTGCGCCTCAGCGAGTCAAGTGCGAGCTTCCTGCAGGGTGAGAGTCAGCGTTAGGCTTCTTCAGTAGCACCCTGTGGTGGGAGGGTGATAAGGACTGAGAAGAAACTCGTTCGTAGGTTTGCTTCCCGAGTTAGGATTGAATGCTTCTTTCCTTCCTGCTTTCCTGAAGAACTCTAAGGAGTGCCGTCTTCGTGCAGGAGGGAAACGTAATGCCCTGCGGTGCTCTTAAAGTGTTGAATATGGTTGCAGTTAGTTGTTGAGGCATTTTTCTCCTTCTCTTGGGTTTTATGGGGCGTTGAATGCAGGTGCAGGGACTGGCTGGGTTGTAACAGATAGACTTTCTAGGCATAGAATAACTGATGCTGCTGTTCTAAGTCAAATTAGTGAAATCAGTTCAACAGGAATAAAACAAAAGATTTTGCCAGTACGGAGTCACTAACAGAAGAGGGAGATTTAAATGATACCACCTTGTTTTTTTCAACTAGGTAAGTCTGCAGATGTTCACAGAAAATCCTCTGGTAGGGCAGCCTACTGCCGTGGTATTCCCTTCTTCACTACTACGTGAACGTCGGACAGTCTGTTGTAGGTCTGCTCTTTGCTCTGAGGAAGGGCAGTGTTTTCATTATCATCCCTATTTCTCAGAGAATTGAAGCAGGAGAAGATTTTCACGGCATCTGTAAGATTTTTAGTAGATGCTCCCCTTTGTGAGAAGAAGGGAGAGGATTATTGTAGGTAAAACTGTAGTTTAGACCATCGGAGTTACCAGGTGGTTTATTATAGGTTACTCAAGAGCACTGAAAAAATACTGCAGATGTAGGACAAGTTCATATAGCACGTACATAAGCTTATTAGAGAGATATTTCAACACAATAGGTACAGTTAGGTATACAGACTGTTTAAACTTGACCGTATGAGCAGATTCAATAAGCTGTAAGATCTGACAAGGAAATACACAGATTCATTATGGATCTGCTTTTTCCCCTCTGTCTTATTTGATTAGCTTTACCTTCCAAAGTCTGTAGATTGAGTTCCCTGTTCATCTTTCAGAGTTTCTCTTTTATACTCTACGTGCTTCTCAAATGTAAGCGGTGCTTATTTATTTTACCAGCCTTCCTCACAGGTTATTATTTATAGTATTCATTAGTTTTGTCTAACTACTTACAGGATTATAAAACATTTTGACCTTAATAGATATGTTTATTACTTCTGGTTCTTTATTTTGATCGCAGAGACATAGAATAGCTTAGGTCGGAAGGGAAATTAGAGATCATCTAGCTCCAACATCCCTGACATGGTCAGGGTGGTCAGCCACTGTATGAGACTGCTGAGGATCCCATCCAGCTTGGCCTTGAATGTCTCCAGGGATGTGTCCAGGCTTCTCTGGACAGCCTGTTCCAGCTCCTCACCAACTTTGGAGTGAAAAATTTCTTCTTAACATCTAATCCAAATCTCTCCTCTTTTACTTTAAAACCATTCTACTTTGCCCTGTTGTTACTTAGACAGTGTAAAAAGTCAGTCTCCTTCCTGCTTGTAAGCTCATATCATGTACTGGAAGGCCACAATGGGGTTTCCCCTGTGTTTTCTCCAAGCTAAACAAGTGCAGCTCCATCAAGTTTTCATCGTAAAAGGGGTGCTCCATCCTTTTGATCATCTTCGTGGTTCTTCTCTGGAGCTGCTCCAGCAGCTTCCTCCTGGACTGGGGATTTTAGGCTTGGATACAGGACTCCAGATGGGGCCTCACACAGATAAAGTTGGGACAGTCACCTCCATCTCCCTGCTGGCAACCCGTCTGTTGATGCAGCCCAGGATACTTTTGACCTTCTGGGCAGCAAAAGTGCACTGCTGGCTCATGTCCAGCTTTTTGTCTGTTGAGACCCCCGAAGTCCCTTTCTGCAGGGCTGCTGTCTGTGGGTTTTTCTCCCTCTCTGTACTCATATCTGGGATTGCCTCAACCCAGGTGCAGCACTTTACACTTGATATTGTTAAATCTCATCAGGTTCTCACGTGCCCACTTCTCAAGCCTGTCCAGGTCCCTCTGCATGGTATTGCTTCCTTCTGCTGTATCAACTGCACCACTCAGCTTGGTGTCATCGGCAAACCTACTGAAGGCACGCTTGATCCCACAGCGTATGTTGTTGAAAAGGGTGTTAAAGAGCACCATGCCCAGCACAGAACCCTGATAGATGCCGCTCGTGACGAGGCTGCACCTGAACATAGAGCCGTTGTCGTCCATCCTCTGGCGACAACCGTTCCACCAATTCTTAATCTACCAGGCTTCAAATCCACATCTCTCCAATTCACTGATAAGGATGTGGTTTGGTACTTTCTCGAAGGCCTCATGTGACACCAGGTAGATGACATCAGTTGCCCTTGGCCACTGATACTGCTGTTCCGTCATACAAAGCCACCAGATTGTTCAGGTATGATCTGTCCTTTTTGAAGCTGTGCTGGCTGTCTCAAATCACCTCCTCCAGGTTTCTGTGCTCTCAAGAGACTTTAACTTGTCATCATTTGTTTATTCAGTGAAGAATTTACAGTTCTTGCATTGCGGTTTTTGCAGGTCTTATGCACAAATCCTTAACTTCAGCACAGTAGTGTTATTTGACTCTGGCTGATTTCCCTGCTACTGCCAACTTCAGTTAATACAAGTCAGCAGTTGCTTACCTGTAGTGACCTCTAAGCTGATTTGTAGGGTGACTTATTTTGCTTAAGCTAAGCAGCATGTAGGAGTCTGCTGTTGTTAGTTATGCGGTAAGGAGGAATTCTTTCTTATCCAGTGTTTGTCTTTACTGTGCTTGTGTTCTTGAGAGTACTTTTGCAGACTGTTAGCATGTTTTAAATCTGGACTGTGTTCTCCACACACCTAAGAAGCTGCAGTGCTCTACACTGGAAATCACATGCTTTTTTTTTTTTTTTTTTTTTTTTTTTTTTTTTTTTTTTTAATAAAATCGAACAGAAAATTGAATGTGTGCTACTGTTAGAAACTAGGAAAATCTGTTCTGAGGTAAGCAGTTGTTTATATTCTAATTATTAACAATCTTGTTGCTGTGTAATACGTACTGTAATAGTTGTAGGAAGCTTGGAGGGAGAAAAAGTATTTTTACCAGTGTTTTGACACTTTGCCTTTCAGCACAAAGGATCTGAAGCACTTGCTGTGGGTTCTTTGTTTGGTTTCGTTTTGTTTCCCACAGTATGGGGAAAAGAGGACCAGAGAACGCCTGGAATCACTTTGAATGTGCAGTGAGAATAATGCTCTTTCCTTATATGTTAGCCCTGTGTAGTCATAAGCCCAAGAGTATGCAATGGCTAAGAGCAGAAAGGAAGCTAACTTGTGTTGCCCATCTGCCTTACGTGTGAATCTTCTAAAAAAAAAAAAGAAGCTGGGTGGAATTTTGAAGCTGATAAGGGACTCGGTTAAACACTGCTCAACCCTCATTTATCTGTAAGCAAATTATCTAGTTCACTATGGTGTCCTGCGCTTGTCAATGTCAGTGTATGTTTGTATTTGGCCTAGTAGTGGTGTGAAGTGTTGGGGCAGCTGAGCTGGTACCAGAGTATCAGGTCTTACCAGCTGTGTCCAGTGGTAGATAAATAGTCACATTCCAAGTGTTCAGAACTATGTCCAGGTTGTTAAAAAATAAACCCTCGATTCTCAGGAAGGAATCTTCTGTCATGATAATGTGTAATGTGGATCAAGATGGTGTACTTACGAATGACCACACAGATGTGTAATCAGGAGGCTGCAGTAAAGCAAGTGACAGAGCAAATCAACTGCCGTTGCCGCTCTGTAGTTTGCTCACTGATAGACAACTCAGGTTTTAGCAAACTGTTATTTTATAATTATTTTTGTTTGTGTGACAGAGAGCTGGTATCGACATGAATTTCAGATTAGCGTAACCTAAGTTTCATCCATACGTGCTGGAAGTATCATAAACTGTTGGCAGCCAAAACTAATGCTCGTGATGGTATTTTACATTTAGATAATGTGAAGGCATTGAAATTTACTGTAAATGAGAACCATTAAAACATGAAGGTGTTGTGTTGATGTACTCATGTACATATATGTATATACGTGCATTACAGTACAGTTTTATTTTTTAATGTAAGGGAGAAGAGATTAAATAGGTTGCAAAGAATTCTCAGCAGAATTGTACTTAGGAAGCTCACAGTGATTTTGGTCCTAAAGACAATCTCCTGCTCTTAATGCCATTCTTACAGAATAGGTCTATCACGTATGCCATTGTGCTCATTCTATAGGGGCTCTATTGCCCCAGTGGTATTTACTGATTTTAACTGAAATTCATAGTGTTGGCATCTTTTTCAAGGCAAAACTAATTTCGTTTGAAAATAAGTAAAAGAAAAATTAGCAGCCGAGGCAGGACTTGGTGGTTTTTGGTTTTTTTTTTTTTTTGGTCTTTCTTCAGTTATGTTTTTGGACAGAGGTTCACTGTGTTTGATTGGAGCTGTGTCATGACCCAAAATATCAGTCATCTTTAAACCGTCTCTGAGACACCGTCTCTTTATTCTTCCTCTTTCATCAGGGCTGTGTGGTTGGCACCTTTGCACTTGGGATATTTTTTTTGTATCATACTTGCTAGGTCTTTATTTTCAAGATTTTCCCAAGTTACAATGTAACAACAGCTTTAGGAAAAAATAGTTATTTTTAACTTTCTTCTCAATGTCGATCTTGTGTTCGTTAATCACATTTACATTCCTGGGTTGTGTGACGCTCTGTTTTCTGTAGATGCAATTCGTAAGATAATGTTACCGTTTGGGACCGATACCTGTAAGATTTAGAAAATCTGGTTCTGTCTGGGAAAAAGGTCTGACCAGCTTGATGTATAACCTATGAAGAACAGACTTGGTTTAAAGTAACGCTCTTGGAGCTGTTACATAGTGTGTGTTGTTGTCATACACTGGTTTCTGTGGCTTTTGTTTGTCAGAGCAGTCTTTGTTTTGATGACACAGGTAACCAAAATACGTGCAAGTAGAGCTGCTCACAGTATCAACTGTGAAGTATTTTTACACACAGTGACATTTTTATTGATGTCATACCTGGAAAATAGTACTTCATCTGTAATAATGTTCTGATAACATAGTAACTTCAAGTAATTTTTATTATAAATGGTGGTTATTTGACCCAGCATTGTTTAGAAGCGTATGTTTGGAAAATACTTTGTTTTTTCAACGCTAGTGATATGCTTTACACACAAAGACAAACATGATCTCGAGCATGATTATTCTTAATTTTTCTTCATCTGAATCATTTTTATATTAAGGCGCAAAAATATTTGCATACTTATAGTGGTGAAGTTCAGGTTGCTATTGAAGGTGATGACTGTCCTTTGCAATGAGCACGTGGCTGTGGTCACAGTAAAATAAACTTTTGAAATGTGTTTTTAAGATTGTTTGTATTTAAGCTCTATTTTACCCTGTATTTGCATGCCTTCCTGATTTTTTTTTTTTGTCTGTAGTATCCGAATACAGTGATTTGTGTTCCTTGGACAGGCACTTGGATTGCTGAGAATGGGGAGAAAAAACAATTGATCAAGCTCCAGTGTCAATAACAAACCCCAGTGACAGTGATAAAATGGCCCCGTTGTTGTGATCAATGATGTACCTTACTAATTAAAAATAGGGTTCTAGCGAATGCAGATGTTTCCTCAGGTCCTGCTGTTTATTTTGTTATTGGTCATACCTATTTGTTAAGTAGATATTCACTCATCCTGTCCTAACTTGAAAAAAGATGTTGATTCTCATAGGTGCTTTGTAAGGTGAGGAAAGGGGAGTAAGGAATTATGGTGGTGTTTTTTTATGGCTTTTTTTTTTTTTTTAATGTCAGCTTCCTTATACAGGTCTTTTGAATTTGTATCTGCCATATACAGCCCTGGCAAGGAGGTGTAGGCTAGGGGAGAGGGAAAGCAAATGGCATTTGGAGCTTTTGCTTTATCTGGTGGCACCTGTAGTTCTCGGGAGCTGTGATTTAAGCCATTTTTGAAAGCCTGTCTGTGGAAGGTAGTACCTGTGTAGTCTGTGTTTAGACCTATTTCTCAACAGATACAAGGTCTTTAACTCTGCGTGATGAAAACAACTAGTATGTGATTTGTTGTTTTTTATTATAGTGATTGATCAAAAATGCTCCCCTGGAGTTTTCCAGAAACTGCATTGCTTGTGAAAGGCTGGGGGCACCTTAATTTGGCTTATTACAGTAAATGTTAGTCATTTCAGTTGATAAACTCAGTAATAAACTTACTTATATGCAGTAGAAGTAATTCTTTCTGTTTTGTTGTTCATTTGACAAATGTGTACTATAACGTAAGTGTTGTAATAGGTTTTGAAAGGTTCTATTATGCGAGGACTCGAGCAAAGTTATATATTGAAATTTAATACAAGTATTTTGTATACAGTCTTCAGCTTCCTTGAAAGCTGTCCAGAAGGAAGGCTATTTTGACGTTTTAACTATTGGACTACTGTGGTTAGTGTCCTCTTCCATATGGAATTTCTATCAGGCCTGCATACGAAATGTAACAGGATTATTTTCTGTGTTTGCCCACGACTTGGATTCAGAGATTTTGGAAGCTGGACTGAGTAGGGGTGCACTTTTTTTTTTTCTGAAAAAAAGTATTTCTGTGGTTTTGGAGGAATAGGTCAATGAAAATTCTTCAAATCTCATGCCGAGTGCAGCCTGTAGATGGCTTCACTGATGCTATAGTCTGAGGAACATAAGTTTGTAATGCAACCAAACTTGTTGCTCAATACATCATAGAGATGTTTGAAATTGAAGGGAAGCAGTAACTTCCAGTCTTGAGAAACGCTGGAGAAAATTTGGTAAAAGTTGTAGTTAGATTTTTCTCAGGTAGCTTACAGCAAAACAAATATTTTATGAAGGTATGGGATGCTTGAATAACAGGAGCTTTGTGGAGCAGCTATATAAAAATGTATGGTTGTAAGCATGGCTATAGATAAGTGTGCATTTAATAAAATCTTTCTTGCTGTCGTGGAATGTTTAAGTATTTTGTGTCATGAAACAAGATGTGAAAACTATCAGTGCAACATACAGCGTACAGTAGTTGCTGCTTTGTTGGTTTGTCCTCACTAAACAATTCTTGCTCTTCATCTCATTGAGTCTACTCATTTCTCCATTATTTTTTTTCCTGTACCTTCTCAGTTTGGTTACCCTTATGCTCAGACTTGAGAGCTGTTCATGTAGGTTAGACCATGGAGGAATGAACAGAGCTAGAGCAGAATAGAGCTGGGGCTGGTTGTGCATCTGTCTCTGGCTATGAGCAGAAGCAGAACAAAACTGGCAAATAGCCGTCCAAGCAAAATGATGACTTTGGATGTTGTTTCCATAGCAGATGTTCATATGAAAGCCTGTTTAAAAGTGCTTGTTGTGTGTGATTTCCTTTCACTTAAGTCTGTTAAATGTTATTCCTAAAAATAGCTAGGTTTTGTTAAAAGTTCTTAATGTTCCTTTTTATGTAGGAAGCCGTTTTTTTTTTTTTGTCAAGACAGTTATTTTCATACCTGCTTTAGATGTCTTTGCTCTGAGTTCTTTATTCATGTTGCTTTCAGTGTTTACTTTTATTAAAATAAGTTTCTAGGATTACACTTAATTGATTTGTCATTCAAGGCAAATTTACACTTCAGGCAATTAAGTGTGGAGAAATACTAGGTAACAAAGAGATACAGATTTTTGTCCCCGTCCTAGTTAGGAAAAATGCATTATTCATCATCGTATTGTTTTTAAATACTGAAGCACAGTTTTCTAGCACAATAGCAAAATTACTTTTGAGACAGAATAAATTTCTCGCCGGTTCAAAGGCTCCATTTTAAAGTCGGATGCTTATGCTCATTATCTTCACTACTTCGTGAGGCTCCATATTTAGAAGTGCAAACTGGATACTAATTGAGAGAAGAAATAATTGTTTATAATGGCAAAAAGAAAAAACAAACTCAGTTGCAGTTAGAACATTGGTGTGTTCTGCAAGTACCACTGCATTTGCAGGAGTTGCATTAAATATTAAGCAGATCTGTGAATGTGTTTCTCAGCCAGGTCTGTTTCTCTTAGTTGTCAGAAGAGACTTAAGCCATGTTTGCTGTGTTGGTATATTTAATTTTTTGAGTCAGACTCTTATTCAAGTCATGTGAGTCAGAGGGCTCTGTTGCATGCTCCTGTATACCTGGCAGGTTGTGATTTCATTGCGTGGTGTTACACCATTAATTGTTCTCACGTCTAAGAGCAAAATACAATGCAATGGAAGGCTTTGTATTGGGAAGCAAGTAACTGCAGTTAGATTAGCAAACTTAACCAGGGGAGAATATAAAAGCATTCACTGTGAGCCTGTTTAAACTCAGGCTTTTCTTACTGAAGTTCAACAAAGTAATAAGGTTTTGTAAGCAGTATTTTTTTTATTGTCAGGTGTGTATGTTTGAGTATTCAAAATTAGTTTTAGAGTAACCCATACGATCTTGTGTAATATACCTTGTGACTTGTAAAAACTGAGGTTTGTATTAGTTTCTTTTTGTCTTAATGACTGTTTACCATAGCGAGAATGGTAGAAGTGTTGCCAGGTGGCCATATTAAGAAAAGTACCAGATACATCCTTTTGCAAGCAACATTGTGAAGGTTTTGCCATGTTTTAACCTTTATTTGCTTAGTTTTGAAGGGCTTACTGTTAGTAATAGTTTTGACAGTATTTTCCGTGTTTTTGTTTTCTTCAAACTTCTGTGGTTTTGTTATTGTGTTGCAATCTTTCATCTTTTGAAAGATATTTTTTTTTGGGAAAAAAGGGTCTATAAAGCCTGATTAAGGTAGGTATCATTTTCAATAGAAAATGAGTAATAGAACTCACCCCTGTCCTCTCATTTTTAGGAAGTATGCATATGTGCATTGCCGAAAATGTAGAGGAAAACTAAATTTTTTTCCAATTTCTTGTATTAAATATACAGTAGATTGGGGAAAAACAAATCCAGTGATGGTGCTTTCTCATGCCTGGTTTTTGTATAAAATCTTGGGTTTATTCAAGATTTTGGACAGATATAACTTGAACACTGCTTAGAATACTGTTCTGTGGCTTCCCCTGTTTCTTTCATATTACTGGTAATATTGAAACTGGACCCCAGAAATACTTGTTATTCTGAAGTCTCCTTGAAGTCTTTGACGTTATTTTTGCTAAAAACATGTGTTAATGCACAACGCTTTTGTTGCTCTCTGAGGTTTCACAAAAATATACTTTTTGGGATTGTTGGTTTATTGTGCAATTCTTGAGTTCTCAATAACATTCCGTTGAAACATCAGTTTGGTGATGCTCCGTTCATGTATTTTCTGTCTGTGTTGAAAGCTGTACTTCTGGGAGTTTACTTATGGTGAAACAGAGTTCTTTTTGCCCAGGTGTATCCTGAACGCACCAGCTCACTTACGAGATGAGGAAATGGTGTGAATTCCTGCACTGAGAGAGCTTTTTATTTTGAATATTCTCCATAACTAGATAAACTAATGTACACTACAGATGTTCCCAGGCACTGGAATTCAGTGCTTTCATAGTGTTGGTGTATGTCCTGGTGTGAACTTGGTCTGTTCCAACACTTGCTCTTCCTGGGCAGCGCCCAGGCGGTTGGCTTCAGTTCCTGCTGGACAGCTTGCAGGCAGGTTTCTGCTTTTTAGAGGTCAAATGTTCTAAGGGCACAATTGTAGGCTGCTTTGGTGCTTGTAGTGCTTGGGAACTTCCCTTCAGTTTATGGATGTGGTTATGGCCTTGATGTCTACTTAGATGTTTTAGAATTTATGCAATAGTTCTTATATGTTCAAGTGCATCAATAAATGGATTTTTTTAATTACTGCTTTTGTTAAAAAAAAAAAAAAAGTAACAAATTTTGTTTTTTAGGTTGCTGAGAGCCAAATGATCAGGATGCATTATTCTAAAAGATAACAGTACAACTACCATTAAAAATGATAATTTTTAAGCTTTGCATTTTAAATGCTTTTTTTGTGACTTGTCCCTTATTCTTTTTTTGTTTTGTTTTGTTTAACTTTCTGAGCTCTAGAAGTTATGTTTTACTATTCCCAGTGCAAGAATAATTCCAAGAGATAAATTGCAGATTACACAAAGAATAAATGATGGCTTAGTTTCATAATTGAAAAAAATAAAATACATGTGCAGAGTACCTTTCTATTGTGGTTGGATACATTTTCATCACCTGCTTGTATTTAATGACTGCTTAACTACCTTCCTCAGTACTGTTAAGTAATTATTTTTACATACATAATTTTTTTTTTTTTTGCCTGTTGTTTGGATTTGATATTTTAATGATTTTTAAGCATTCTTGCAGTCAGCCTTTCTGACTGCAACGGTTGATCTCTGTGTCATTTTATGAACATCCATCAGTTATTTTGTTTCTGCATGGAAGTAGATAATCTTTGCATGATTTTCTTCCAGTTAATATCCTCATTAGTCCTTTGAATGGCCTGTAATATTCCTGTATATCAGGACAGGAAGTTGGAAAAGCTCAGTGGAAATATGAAGTTTATGCTTCCGTGAAAGCTCACATCGTTTGCATCTGTATGAACCTTGCCATGTAAATTCTTTTATATCAAAATCTCAGAAAGAATCCTTTGAAAAGTATGAAGCTGCAGTTCTGTACGTACAAATTCTACGACAAACAAGAATCGATACCAAAGTGATTGGATAATTGCAGACCTTCCTGCTGTGTTACTATTTATAATGCAAATGCTGGTGTCAGGACAAATACATGAGATATTTAGTTTGAAAATATAATTCCATATAACAACAATTACCTTTTTGTACTTCGAGATTCCTGATAATAAAATAAATGTTGTTGGTTATTTACTTATTGTTTTTATTTCGTTTCTACAGGTACCAAGTGGAAGATGAGTCCTCTCATTTGGATGAAATGCCTCTGATGATGTCAGAAGAAGGCTTTGAAAATGATGAGAGTGATTACCACACACTACCGAGAGCCAGAATCTCACAGAGGAAGAGAGGCTTGGAATGGTTTATTTGTGGTGGCTGGAAGTTCCTTTGCACTAGGTTTGTTTTGTACTATAAGCTTTTATTTAACTATTGATTTAAGTAAATACTAACTGTGTCCCTGTACTCTACACATATCACAGAAAGCATTGTAATTTGTTTGTCATTTGCCTTTTAACTATTTTTCCTGCATTTTCTCTACCAAGGTATTTATTAACAGTTAAAAGTTTCATGGGACTGCTGCTATTTATTTCTCCTTTGTGCGTTGCTGATTTTAAACTGAAATAAACTGAAAAGAGGCTTTTAAGAGAGATCAGATATTGAACTTGTACTAGTCTCGGGTTCAGTACGTACAAGCACAGTTGTCAGTTCTACTCAAAACCACATAAAGTACAAGATGTTAAAATTTTCTTTTTTTTTTCTGAAGATGTTAATTTGTTACATTGAAAAAAGAATTTAGATTTTATCAATATTGCTGAAAGGAAAAAGCAAATTCATTAGCTAATGATTAGTTAAAATTTCAGATTTAAAGTTTAAGGAATGCAAGTAACTGTTGTCCTTGGAGTGAATTATAGCTGGAGTTAGCTGTTGTGATTTATTTATGAACTTTGTGCTAAAGTCCAATGCACAGAGTTACCCTATAGTAACTTCCTAATGAATTGCTGGAGAGTTTCCAATCAGGGTGCTAAAAAATAGTGTTTTATCTTTAATGATAAAATTTGAAAATTATTTTAAAAACATTGAAACGAGTGATGTATTTTCAGTGAACTTAAATGATGACATTTTCTTTTAGCAGGTGATTTTAGAATTTATTTAAACAGACATCTTCATAGGTAGTTTTTTGGCACTTAACAAATTCCGGGGGGCCTGAAAACTGAAAACTGGTTTTGTGCAGTTTTAGTTACTTTATAACTTTTTCATGCAGCTTTATTGTTTATAGAAAAATGTAATGTGTTTGTTTATTCTTACAGTAATTGTTTCCTTTCCTATCAGAAAGACACGTATTAACTTTATTGTAGGGAACACATGTTAAAAAGTAGCAGGAAGGAATTACAGAAGCAGAGTTGGCAGAATGAGAGTTGATGTATATAGATTATTTTTTGGAAATAGTGTTGGTTTTTTTTTTTAACATTTGCAAGTGCTTTAGGAGACTGATTTATTGGGTACATATGTTAAAATGTAAGTAACTTTCTTACAGAAGTTGAGATCTTTGGGTATTAGTTACTGTGATGGACAATTTGTGTGTAACTTTGATTTCTGAATGAACAGTCCTTGTGTGTCCTGTGATTTACAGGACTTCAGTCTGTTTTTAGGTTAACTGTTCTGAGTATAGTTATTCCAGTTGTATTTGCCTTTTTAGCTTTTGTTTTTCTGAAGATATGAGGCATTCAGTGGTGCTCATTCTCAGTGTTCATGCTTCTGCTGAATTTTTTTCTGGTGATTTGAGGACAACTGGACTGAAGGATGGAGGAGGTTTCAGTTGTGTCCTTGTAAGCTTCATGAAAATAGATAAAACAGTAAAGGGGGCACCTTGTAGCTGTCCTGGCAGTGGTAATGAAGCATTCACAATGTGTGAAGAAAGGCAGGCAACTGCAAGATGAGTTTGTTTTAACTCATATATTCTCATTGATGCTGAGAATTGTAAAATTTTCAGTTTTTAAACTTAATAGTTACGTCTCATCTTTAAGCAGAGATTAAGAAAGAGACATCTATTTTGATTTTTGAGAAGAAAAAAAGCAGGGACAATGCATCATGGATAAATTATTTTGCTACGCTCAATCGCTTCTCTGTGTTGTCAGTGGGTTGTGAATGAGGTGCATATGTACTTTCAGAGTACCGAAAATTTTTGTGTTTTGTGTGAAGAGCTTTGAAAAATGTGGTCTTCACAGGCGTTCAGTCTGGGTTTCAATTTGATTGACACTACCTGGGGTATTTTGTGTGTCTTTCTGTCTTATAAACTCCCTTCAGCTTGTCTTCTGTTGAGCAAGAGATGCTCTTAGACATTTTATGCTTGGGTTAGGAACTGGGATGCTTGTGGAGCTCCACCTGTTGGGATGGTGGTTGTGGTGTGGGGCTGGCTGTTAGCTGAGAGGCTCAAGGAAAGTGCCTGTCTTGTTAGTGAGTGGTAGAGTGTTTCACCCTAACTCTTTCCCCCAACTCTTGCAGAAGGAATATTGCTGCTGTCTGTGTTCTGCTGTTCTCTCCCCTGTGGCTCAAGTACAGTGGCTTCAAATTGCGCCATGGGAAGCTTGGGTTGAAAACACTCTGAAAAAGTGGTCAAGCATTAGAACAGAATCCTCAGAGTTACTGTCCCTAGAGGTGTTCAAGGAACATGTAGATGTAATACTTATGAGCATGGTTTTGTCGGCATGATGATTGTGGGTTAGTGGTTGGACTTCATGATCTTAGAGGTCTTTTCCAACGTTAATGATGGTATGATTCTACAGTTTATACATATCTTATTACTAATGTAGTTATGTAAAAAAAATTCTCTCCTAAGCAAGAGGCCCTAAAGGAGTTTGACTTCTGCTTTGCTGATTAACGCAACTGAATTTTAATACATAATGGAGTCCATTTAGTCTTGAATTATACAAAGAGGCATTTAAATCACACTGGAGTTTTCTGTAACTGATTGTGATGGGAGATGTATTTATTTTTCATTAAAAATAAAAATTATTGAAAAACAACCAAATGGTAGCTTGGACTTTCAGTAGGAAACTTAACAGGCAGAGGGTACTCCCGCTAGATAGATGCAGAGATCTGTTTACTTGAGAAAATTTGCTGGGAGGAGGTTCTCATGATATCTTACTGAAATCTTACCTACTGGTCCAATCGGGCTGTATAAAAACCTCATCTTAGGTGAGCACTTCTGTGTGTGTTGATACCCTTTGTGGTCTTAGGGAGATTTCTTCTGGGCTGAGAGCATCTTAGGGTTTTGTCATTGGTGCATTCATTGCTAGCCATTACTTATATTAAGCTTTATGTATCTTCATTTGGATCCACTGAATACCAGAGATTTTGGCTTGCCTGTCTGTTGATCATTAAATTTCCTGGGACAGCTCAGAAGGGTTGTATAGAAGACATGGAGACTACATGGTGTTGGCTGTGTGTATAGTTTATAGTGTGTCGTAAAAGCAATGTGTAATAATATAGAAGTGGGTGTAGACGTCCTTACAGTCAGAGCTGAGAGGATTGTGATAGGTCTACTGCAAGGAAATGAAATGTGCTTGCTTGCGTAATGCAAGCTGTATTCTAAGTATAATACCTGATGAAATATCAAATTGATTCAGCGCAGCAGTCTGAAACCAGTTCAAAAGAATTTAAAACTTAACCCTGTATCTGTGGAAACTAATATCTCGTACCTGAGATTAGATGAAGCTTGAGTATTAGTTTCAGCATTCAGAACTTCTGTTTGTGCTTTAAATTATGTAGTAATTTTTTTTCAAAGCTGTACTAGGAAGATGAAGGCAAAAGGCTATGCGTTTGTCTGGAGCCAAGCTCTAATGGCCCCTGCTTTCTTTTGTATTCTCACTAAGAATCTCTTTTGAATCCAGAATCACTTGTTACAAACAAACCCCCAAACCCACTAATTTTTTTTTTTTTTGTCTTGCATTATTAGGATTAAATTCATTTTTATGAGTGGAAATCTTACTTTGCAGCCTTACAATTTTATATTGTTATATTGTGTAGATTTTGTTATTTATTAATGAATCATCTGATGGCAATAGTTTAATTGAAAAAGTTTCACCATCTTTGCAGGAGCAAATATGGAACTTTGTCAAAGTTCAGTGTTCATTAAAATCGATTTTGTAAAAATCCTTTATTCAGCTTTTAACTTTTGTGTAGACAGCAGGCTATTGTTGGCCAGAACTGAATACTGTGAACTTTACTTGCAAATCTGTGACTTTCTAAGTTTTTACATCTGAGAAGGAGGGGTAAAAACCACAAGACCTCACAAAATATAAATAAATGTTGTCGATTTTGAACAAACTGAAGACTTAATTTAACAGATATAACTTCAGAAACCGAGTATTTCTTGCTTTCATAGCATAGGTAAAAGAAAACTTTGTGATATATAGCAGCGGTTTTGTGGCTGTAATCATTTCCCCTTTAACTTACAAATTCTCCTCAAGCTTGTGAAATTATAATGCACGTAGATCAATACTCTGGAGTTCTTTGGGCTGGATTGATTTCTTTCTCATGAGATTTACATTCCACTTGTTATCAAAAAACACTTTGTCCTTATGAAAATGGTGCCATTGAATGGCATTTCCATATGAAGTGAAGGGGATATCAAATGCTCGGATTAATTTGGGCTCTAAGATGGCCTGTACGCTTTCAATTAATCTGCGACGCATTTGTTATGCAGAAGCATGGGAAAATGCTGATCTTTAAAGAATGACATGACCACTGTGTTGCTTTTGGCCTGATTACTGAAGCTACCTGTTGAGTACAATAATTACAGTATGTTTTCTTTGCAGAACTAGTTTCTGCTACTTAAAACCTAATAAGGAAAAGCTGACCCTTGCAGACAATATAGAGCTTTTATATTATCTTTCCATTATGATGAAAATGCTGTTTTGTGAAAGATGCTGGCAGTTAAGCTTGTAGGATAAAAGTAATTAAAAAGGGGAAAAAGAAGTCATTATTATTAGAGCTGCAGAGTCAGTTGAGACTTTCTTTAGCTTTTGACTTGGTGAGATGCTCTGTATTTACGAAAAGTTAAGGGTTCTTTAACAATTGCTGCATGTTTTTGAGTATAGAATCAATTATGTTTAAGACGACTATGGTAATTCCTTCAGATTTAAAAAAAAAAAGTAAGCAGGTTGTGTTTTTTTTTTTTAATTTAAAGTCATAATACTTGAAAGTTTTTATTTATTAGATTAGTTAGTATGTTTGTTCATAAGTACATCATTATATTGATGGAAGCAACACATCTTACAGCTAACATTTTTTTTTTTTAAAGAAAAAGCTTTCATTGCATTTGTTGAAAGGCATTTGAAATAAATGTCTAATTCAATGAAGATGTGATTTTTTTTTTTTTTTTTTTTTTTTTTTAGAATCACTTAGTCTGTAGTGTAAGATGTTTACATTAAAGATTTCAGGAAAATCTGAAGTGTCTTGGTCATGATGTGCCTTGCATTGTTTTTAATGGCTTTAGAAGTTCGGAGAACGTTATTCCAATTCATGTTTTTGTTCCACGTAAACTTCTGTGAAACAAATACCGCAAAAGGGTCGGTATTCTCGCACGAGAATTGTTTCTGTATTGTAGAATATTAGTCAGAGAACAGATTAAGTATGTGCTGGGTTTCGATACATAATTTGAGTTTCAGAAATACCAAGTAGACTTTTTAGTTCCTTAAAATTTGGATTAATGTAAATTTGTTTGGATTTGAGGCCGACTTCTCTCTCTCAGTCCTGTGGTATAACAATGATTACTGATAAGGCTATAAATTCAAAATACTAAAGAATTTTAATTTTTAAGTTAGTAAAACTCATTGATTTGGGCATGAACCAATTTCATCTGAAATTTTCTTGTGTAAGGACTTCGATGTTGTTAGCTTTCAGTCCTTTCTCTGAAAAATGTCATAGTTGTTTCCCAGTCAGATATCATATTTTTGTCTATACTTTTTGTCATCTCCTGCATAATGTCTATGGAAATTCTACAAAAGAGATTGTATTTAATCAAATGTTCAGTCTTTTTACAGTTCAAATTCAAAAACGTTTAAAAAAATACAGAGTTCAAACGCTGTCAGTAGATTTGTCTACAGGTTTGTAGGCAGATGGTGTAATGCTTTTGTTTGCTTTCCCTGAGAAGATTACCTTCCTTCTGCTGCAAGTGTGTATCAGCTGTTTAGTTGGTGATAAACTTCCTCTATTTTTATTGTTCTCTCCATCCACTGCCCTGAAAACTAATGTGTTTAATACTTTAATTCTGGAGTGGTTTAACCAAGTTTAGATTGGAGGTGGCATAGTGTTCAGTTGTTTATGCTACAAGTGTTAATCTAGCCTAAGTCCTTGCAACTATGCTCACGGTTCTGATGAGGGATAAATTTGACTGAAAACAGGTCCACTTTTTATTCTGTTTTAGCTTACAACTGCGTCAGTTTACTGGTCTGAGTTTACCCACACAGCTGTGTGAAGAGTTGTGTCCGTTCAAGGGAAGGGTCAAGATTGCATAACTTCATTCTGGAAAGAAGATGTTACTAGCCATTTCAGCAGGATAGGTTCACAGACATTAAACTCTGTTGAACTGTGACATGTAGAAAGCAATACTGCTCGCGTTGATGTGAAGCCATTTGCAAAAATCAAGATATACTTGTTTTTTTTGTACGTTATTGAAAACCATGACCACATTTTGAATGTTCAACTAATGCTGTTAAAGTTTTCAAAGAAGAGACTGTCTCTATTTCGAGTTGATGGGGAAAAAATTCTGAATGGGTGTATATTAACGAACTTAAACTGCTTCGAATCAAATAAAATTGGTGTCTGTGACAAGTGAAAGCTTTAAGAAGGAAATCCTAAGAATCTAGTAGTAAGAACTGATGTTCTTAAATATCAACTTGTAAAACTGTGTAGTGGCATTTTGCATAGCCTAGTTTTCTGTTAGAAAATTGTAGAACTTTGAATTACATCTCTTCTTTGACAAAATTACTTTGTAAATTGACCTGTGATAATATAGGTTACAAATGTTTTCTGTAGGATGTGGTGTTATGTAGCATGTAGTGAAGTAATCTTTCAGTCTTTCTGCAACATGTGTTCTATATTACTGAAATTGTGGAAAATGGAGGGACCTTAAATGACTGTCTGGTTAATTCCTTGCCTGCATAGTATAAATTGCACCTACCATATATTTCTGCTCCAGTATAGTCTGACAACTTGAGTTGCAATTCCAGCTTCTTTCAGCATTTAGTTCCACCCTTGTCATTAGAAGAATTCCTCCTCTATCTGTCCCCTGCCTCTGCTTTCCCCCAGCATTGATTTATTTGCCACATTTGAAGCCCATCATAATTTATTCTTCATGGACATAGTGAACAGCTTTTTTAAATTTTTTTTTTTAATTTTTTAAATTTTTATTTGTTTAACAGATTTGTTTAACTTGACAAAATGGACTTTCCTGTAAAGAATGTGCAATTTTTTCCATATATATTTAAAAATGTATTTATATGTATTTTATTTATACATATTTCTTTCAATTGTGAAATGGTTAGAGTAGGAAGGGCCCTTAAAGACCATCTAGTGTCCTTTGTCTTTCCCCTCCCCATTGCACCCAGTAGGGGCATCTTCCACTAGGTTGCTCAAGTATTTGTTATATACTTTATGTATGTTTATAGTCACATATATATTTCGTGTTTTAGAGATACATTTATATAGAATATGTGTATATATGTACAAATACACTTACTTAGAAGTATATATTTGTTTGTGTTAGAATTAAGTTCAATGTAATTATTTACCAGAAGTAAATACAATGCTTGTCAGTGTAGATACGGAGAAAAAAAATGCCTTTTTTTCTTAAATATTTGCCTTTAGAATTCCATATTTGGAGAATAATGATCTCATACAGCTAATTTTCTTTTCAGTTGTTCTGATTGGCTTATAAACATTTGCCGAAGAAAGAAAGAACTGAAGGCTCGCACAGTGTGGCTCGGGTGCCCTGAAAAGTGTGAAGAAAAATACCCTAAAAATGCCATAAAAAATCAAAAATACAACATCTTTACCTTTATACCTGGGGTAAGGCTACTGATTTTCTGATTATGGATTGGCTATATGTTCTGTAGTATTTCTGTCTATTTAGTAAAAAGATAATTTTATGTGCCCACATTCTTCAGTTTTTTCTACATTTATCTGCGTCTTTAAGCACAATTGTGAGTGAAAGCAAGGCTAATTTTTCTTAATTGTTGTATTTTCAAAGTCATATTTGCATGAGAAATGTTTGCATTAGTTGAGTGGTTAGGATTCAGTGAAGCATTACTAATTTGATATCATTTCCATGCACTTTTCTGTAAATGATTATAAATGAAAAATCTTCTTCTTGAAACTGAGTCACTCCTCAACAATCAATTACGAAAATACTAGAAAGCACTGACTTGAGGTGCAACCAGTTGAAAATCAGTGTATTCCTTCAGGCACTTTCCTGTACTCACTGCCATTGAAAGCACACTGAATTATGTACTCGGAACTGCAGAAAACCTTATAAGGAAAAATCTCTTCAATTTATAAAATAAGTAAGCCTAGTTTAGTAGACTAGTACTTTTCAGAGTTATATTTCTTATTAGTGTTTTATGAGTAATGAAGTCTTCTTGGCTTTGATTGTTTGATTGCTTCTTCAGACAGTGCTTCCATTGTGGAGTGAATGTGGATTTGTTGCTTTTTGTCTTTTTGTTTTTTTGAAGCTATGTGGTGTCTTAATAGTTAGCTCCAACATTTTTGCTTCCAGTGTTTGCAACTTACATAAGGTGAAATTTTGGGTTCATACTCTCCAAAAAGGAGGTGCTCTAGCAAAATACAGCAACAGGAAAGAATAACATTGAGGCATCATCACATAAAATGTTACTTAGATGGTCACATTCCATGTTTTGCTAATAGTTTTGAAGTGTTCTGTGACCTGTTGTATTCGAATGTAGAATACACCGATTTTTTTTTTACAAACATTCTTTGTCTTAAATTTTTTAAGTGATCATGCAGATTTATAACAGTATTGATTGTGTTCCTTTGGTCCAGTGACCAGTAGATGCTTTCTAATACATTTCTTCATTTAAAGAAAAAGGAGACAAGTAGATTTGTAATTAAGACTGATCTCCTGTCAAATAAATAAAATGTCACTTATCGCAAGCAGATTAAATATTCTCATCTCTATTGAGCCAAGTAAATGTTTTCTTTCTAAGTTTAAATTATTAAATTCAGTGAAATTGGTTAAGGTGCGTATGCTTTCCTAAAGGTCACAAAATTCATTAAGCATATAATAAGCCATTGATTATTGTGACTAGAAATCTTCAGTGTATATTATAAATCCTAAACTAGATTCATGTTTCCTGTAAGGATCAGCCGTATCTTGCAATTCTTTGTGGGGAAGGGATTTTTTTTAACCTGCTTTGATAATCTTAATCTAGCTGTATGGACAAAGTCACGTATATTTTGTATTATATGAAATTCAGTAGTAATGAAATGGAATTCTAAGTATAAAGTTCAGTAGTAGGAATAAATAAGAAGCTTTTGATTTTTGATTTTAGACATAAATCAACACTCTTCATTGATTGGAGGTGCTCTGTATACAACTGTTTTTGTGCTGTTCCACTACAAGTAATTTGTAGACAGCGCAGTTGTACTGTTTCCAAATCCATTGATATAACTAAATGCTGACCTGAATAAGTTACCTTGGTTGAAGTCTTCATCACGTGAAATTGGTCTTAGGCATAGAATTCTGTTTTTTTTTTTTTGTTTTTTTTTAAACAGTGCAGCTGACAATAGCTAGTTTTCAGTGATTTTTATATCAAAGTACACACTTAAGATAATGTTCAGATTAACAGGATATTACTCGCTAAAAGAGCTCTAAAGTTTTCAAATTTAGGTCTAATTCCTTGCATTTATATATCGAAAAAGAAGAAAAAAACAAACAAAAAAATAAAACAGCCTGCTTCTAATTGTATGTACAGTTTTTGGAGTCTTGACACCTGTTCAGGAATTCTGTATTAATTCTCCTAATACCTTTAGTGGTCCATAGTTGATCATTCCTCTTATGAACTTCAAAGCAGTAGTCTGTTTCTTTTGTAATGAGTTTTATGTAACTGGAGATTTTTGAGTTTCCTTAACTGGACTGAAATGTTTGAGTTTGTACTGAGAGATCCGTTAGTGATCTACAAAATTCAAAGAAATTGTAGGAAAGTGCTTTTCAACCTCTGTCTGCAGATCTCGACCCAGTCTGCAGGATAAATGTGCTTGGAGGTCCAAAGCTCCCAGGGTATTCCGTAAACTTTTCCTTTGACCGAATATACCAGGTCTTTATAAACAGCAAAGAATAAGGCAATAAATGAATATATGAGCTATGTCACTGTTGTCACAAGGTAGAAGTTCGTGCTGAATTAGTTTCATTTTGGAAGAGTGCTCCAATATTCCTTACAAATTCAAATTTGACTTCTTGGCTTTGCAATTTTATTGCTTCTAATCTTGAGAAGATCTTCTGTAGTCTTTTCACTGAACAGCAGCAATCGCTCTTGCAAGATACTGACACTTAAGGTACTGGTACTTCGTGCTTGCAAGACAGGCACCTTAAAATTAACTTTCCTGGGGGTATGTTTTTCCCGTAGGGCTTAGTTTTTTACATAATTAACTGATAATATCAGATAATGAGAGCAGTGTGTACATGTAAATTTTGAGCTTTCATTTTCATGCACAAGTCGTCGTATTGCACACCCATTAAATGTGGCATTTTAGCCATTTTTGATTATTTAACTTTGAAACTGAATTACTCAATGATTCAGGTGGTGCAGTCTCAATTCATAGAAATCGTAGGTCTTCTCCAACTTTGGTTATTCTATAAGATCATACAGTCCAACCGTCCACCTATCAGCAATAGTTCCCACTAAACCATGTTCCTCAGTACAACATCTAAACATTCCGTGGACACCTCCAGGGTCGATGACTCCACCACCTCCCTGGGCAGCACATTCCAGCGCCTGAACACTTTTTGCAAAAGTAGGATTCCTGACATCCAGCCTGAATCTCCCCTGGTGCAACTTGAGGCCATTCCCTCTAGTCCTCTATCACTAGTTACACAAGAGAAGTGGCTGACCCCCAGCTCACTACAACCTCCCTTCAGGTACTTACAATAGAGAGCAATAAGGACTCCCCTGAGCCTCCTTTTCTCCAGACTGAACAATCCCAGCTCACACTGCTATTCTACAATAGCAGTACCAGTTCAGTAGCCTCTTCTGGTTGTTTTGTTAGAGTTATCATGTTATACCTCACCTGCTAAAAGACTATGGAGTCTTTAAAAATACAAAATTCTTTAAGTTAAGGATGTTCTTAGTATTGTAATTACATGAAAGCAATACTGAGATATATATGCTTGCATAAACATTGCTTTTAGCCAGCAAAGCAGTGTCTGCATCTGTCATTCCTTTCAAATGTGGAATAACTCTGAATGATGAGGGTACTTTATTGCTCAGAAGTTGAACGGTTATTTTGCAGTTTAGACTGAACCTTTTATTAAGATGTATCTTCTGTGTCTATGCTGAATGCAAAATCATTTGAGAAATTCAGTGCTCATCTTTTCTTGCAGATGAATTTGAAAGTCTGTGTTTTATATTATTAATTTTGCATAGTTTAAACCTTCTAAAACCTTATACTGTGCTTTTGCAAATGAAAGCTGGAAAGTATTGTCTTGTTCTGAGATTTCCATTTGACAACTTTTGGAAAAAGAGCGGTATTAATAGCTCTTCATTCCAGGCAGTGATCCTCATTGCCTGGATCTTCTTTTCAGTAGTGTTCATTTTGTCTTACTGAACAAATTTATTCTTGAAGACTGAGTAGTTCCGCTGTTTCTAAGAATAGCAGGAAGTTGAAATTTTGAACAAATGAGCCTCAGCTGGTAGTAACCTTGGCATCTTTGAAAAGTGAGGAACTTGAGAAAGAGGGAATGTGATTTATGGGCTTTCAGTATCAACAAGAAGAGAAACTTCAGTGTTCTGAGGGAATGCAGTGAACAAAAGTAACGAGTTGATGTATATACTCTTTCCTGTGTATTGCAGGTTGTGTTGAAGTTTTAGGGTATTCTCACGCTGATGCAGAGCAGTGTGGCATATCCCACTCAGTTTTGTTACTCTGTTAACTAAGTTAAAACGACAGACTAAAATGATACCTCTGTAAATAGTTTCTATTCATTTGATGCTAATGATTATTCTAAAGCTGAGATGTGAACATTTTAAATGGAGAAAAGAAAACATTGAGGCAGGTAATACAGAATTTAAGTATTGATATTTAACAAAATAAATAATGTATTTTTTTAGGAAGAAAAGGCTTAGCAGTTAAAAGTTAAAACAATGTAAAGAATGAAAGTTGAGATACAAAAGCAGATGTTTGCGAGTATTGGCACTGTAGGGGGAAAATATTCAGAAACTTATCTTGCTTCATAAACAGAGTGGATTTGAATTATTGCAAGATTCTTTTGTTTTATTTTAAATTCCACAGTAGATTTTTGCACTGTGATCTTGATACATGTTAACCATTTCTAAAGATTGGTAAGCTCGTGTAGTTCAGTTTTCAAAATATAAAAAAAAAAAAAAATCCAGAAAATTGCTTTGTTACATTGAAGTCATTGAGAAAAAAAAAGAAATTTTCTCAACAAAAATAGCTATATAATAATAAAGTAATAGTATGTAACATGCTATACAATTTCCTAAAGACTATATACATTGTTACAGCACTATTTGTTAGTGTGACAGTATCTACTGTCATGGTAAAATAATTTTATATATATTATGTATAATATTTATATACATTAAAAAAAATTATGGTGTTTCTCTGTTTTATGGTGTTTCTTTTTTTTTCCATTTTAGGTTTTATATGAACAGTTCAAGTTTTTCCTGAATCTCTATTTTCTCGTCGTGTCCTGCTCACAGTTTGTACCAGCATTGAAAATAGGCTACCTGTATACATACTGGGCTCCTCTGGTAAACAGAAAAATGCTATTTGACTACACTTAAAACTTCAGCTGAAAAGCTAATACGTAAAAGAATTTCATAAATTTGCTTCAGACAAACCACTCTGAATAACTATGGAATGAAGAAAATATTTAATTGCAGTGGGTATTGTAGGCTGTGTTGTTTGATAATGCTTTTTGTTAAGTGACAAGTCTGAGTGTGTAATGCTTCTTTATAGCAGCTGATCACTGGAGAGATCAGAGAAAGTCAAAAGAAAAATCTCAAAAATAAATAAATAAAATCAGAACTTCAGCTAATAGAGAAACTTATTTGGAGGGTTCAGTTCTTTTTTGTTTGGATTTTTCTTCTGGCTATATCAGAATTTAAAACATACATTTTTTTTGCATTCCTTTATCTACTTTGATCATTTTTTCATGAAAATGGATGAAGATTGTTTTGATTATTTGGATAAAGCACAAGAAAGGATAAGGCACAAGAATGGATAAAGCACAAGGAAAAGGCATCTTGGAAGCAGGTTATTGGTTAAATCACAGAATCGTACAGTTATATGCTTTTAAATACGCTTTTCCTGGTCGATTGCACTTCCAGTTGCACTGGTTTCCTTTCCATATGTTTTTTTATTATTGAGCTCTATGCAGTATTTTCTTGGGAAATCATTCAAATTCATTGCCTCTGATGCTGTTATCCTTAAGTCTGGAAATTCTGTTCAGAAATCCTGTTCAGAGGGGACCCTTTTACGAGTTTGCATCAGGATCATTATTTCTTTTTCATCTTCCCAACTCCTCCCCCCCCATTTGAAATGAATCAGGAAAAACAAATGTTTTTTTTTCCAAATACTTTTTTTAACTGTTTTTTTTTTTTTATAGTGCTTGTTCTCAGTGGTATTCAAGAACACTGACATTCTGACTGCTTGAGTAAAGGTCATTCTTAAAAAGTCAATGTAGTAAATATTCCAGATTGATTTAATTGTTTAAATTGTTGCAACATGTGTCTATTTAAGTACTGATCAAGTAGAGGCCCTCTGGAGATAGAGGTGTGAAGAATCTCCACGACAACTTTTGCTGCAAAGTAAATAAATAATTCAAAGGCAGAAAGATGGTTCAGCAGTGGGAAGTCATAAGCAAGTATTTACAAAGGTCTTTCTTACTGACCCAGTAAGAAAAGGCAGAGGTTACCCTTGTCTGGAAGTTGATGTCTTCATTGTGAAATGTTAAGTAGAGATCTGTACATTAGTGGTGTGATAGGGAAAATAAAAAATAAAAAAAAATCACTTAGCATGACAGCTTATCTCATCTCTGTCAAAAAATAAGCAATCCCACAAACTTTATAATACAGATCATCTGTTAATAACATAACAGACTGAACATACCAGTCTGAACAGACTGGTAAGTCTTATTAAAGGTTATTTTGAATATCATTTCCGGTTTTCCCATCCACAATCATGATCTCAGCTTGTGCTAGTAGTACCACTTTTTGGTGGAAATTGCTGAGAAAAGTAATGATCGGAAGTGTAGCTGTAACTTAGTTTTGGTTTGTGTTTTGTCATTAAAGTATCTGAGGAAATTGAACATGGATCTAAGATTACAAAAATTCCAGAGAGCATTTTTACAAGTAGAGCAGCATGTCAGTCCTATCACATCCACAGACCATTCAAAATGAATTTGACCAGTTTTATACTCTCATATTTTTCAGGGTTGAAAATGGAGTTCTGAGGCAGGACTGTCCGAACCTTCTGCTAACTTAAAAGGCTAAATTAAGACCTGAAAATTGGGTTTCAAAAATACTATAGTGACTAGAGGGTTTGGTTGTGCCCTATAAATGAGTAGGGCTTTGTTTTATGAAGATAATTTCTTCTACCTCGTTCTAATTTGTTTGGTGTAACAATTGCAGACGTGAACAACCAGAAGTCTGTAATTATAAGCTTGTAATGAATTAAGCCTTGGGATGTTGGGCTGGAACTGAACCCTTGCTATTGAAAGGAAAAATTATAGTCAAGACTGTGTAGGCATACTACATCTTTATTTCCCTCTACTAAGAGGATAGGGGAAGACTTGAGAACTGCCAAAAAAAAAAAAAAAAAAAAAAGGTCTGTTAGATTACACTTAAAGCTTTCTATATAGAAGGGAAATAATTGGTGGATTTCTTAGGCTATGTGAACAGTCTGAAGACTTATCTATTGGAGAATCTGTGAATATCTAAACCTCTTAGAGGGATCTTACTTGTATGAGAGTAATAGTAAGATCCCTTTGCTGTTGGAAAATGATATATCTCTTTCACTCATGGAGAAGGGCTAAGTATTTGAGTTCAAGAAGCCAGAAACTGTATCTGAGAAGAAACAGAAAAGAGGGGAGGAAACTCCTTTGTGTTTATTCCAGTGCAGTTCTTTATTCTTAACTGCATGTAGAGCTCTAGAAGAAGCTGCAGTGGTACCGTCCTGTGAAAATTTCAGCAGAAATATTTAGGTACTTAGTTTTTCAGGAAAAAAAGATTTTTTTTCAATGTCAGTATTTGAGACATGTTGGAAATTAAAGTAAATATTCTAAGTTCATGTTCTTAATTTGTATAGCATTCCTGCTTGTGTTTCTGTTCTTGAGCTTTGATAATTCTGAGTTGTATCTTTATATCTCTAACAGGGATTTGTTTTGACGGTCACAGTGGTACGGGAAGCTGTTGATGAGTATCGACGTTACAAGAGAGACAAGGAAATGAACTCACAGTTATATAGCAAGCTGACAGTACGAGGTTAGCAGAACTACTTATATAAATCCTTAAAATATTTATTCTTTTTTTCCTCAAACACTTATTTTCAGCTCAAGAGAAATATCAGATACTCAAACTGTACTATTAAGAATGAAACTGATACAGAACTTAAATGTGTGATTTGCTCATAAATGAAGCTTTTAAACAGTTTAAGTACTGTAAATCTTTTGCTGCTTATACATGAAATATATATGCATATACTCAGAATATTTTGAAGCATGTTACTTTTAGCATTGTTACTTCAAACTGCAGTTCTCTGATAATGAACCGTAACTCAGTAGCACTGTCAGCTCAATGAAATATGGAATCAGTAAGTAAGAAGTGTAATTAAAATTTTGAGACCTTGAGTCTTGTATATACACTTGTGTTTAAGAAAAGTTTGTTGCATTGGGAGTCTGCTTATATATTAAATATTGTTTTCAGTTTTTGCATAAGTGTGAGAACACATAGTTGGAATAGAGTGCTTTAATATCTGAGTTTTTCTTTCTGGAAATTAATAAAAGGAAAAGTCACAGTTACAGCTTATGTCTGGTCAAAAGTGGATATTCACTTAGTATTCAGACTAATTTTATTTAATGTCTGTGATGCTGATGAGGCGTTCAAGTGTATCCTTAGATTTGCAAATGGCACTATGTTAGGTTAGTGTATTGATCTGCTTAGGGCTATAAATGCTTTGCAGGGGGACCTGTATTGGTGGGCTGGATCCAGCTGTATAGCATTCTGGCAGGTGTCAGGTGCCACACTTGTCATATCAACCTTATATGGTGTAATAGGCTGGTGAAATTATGGGATTGTTTGAGTTAGACCTTTAAAATCCATCTAGTCCAACTCCCTTGCAATGAATAAGGACATCTACATCTAGACTGGGTTGCTCAGTTTGGTCCAGCCTGACACTAAATCTCTCCAGGGACAGGGAAGAGTCTGTCCCCCTTGTTTCTTGCAACTCCTCTTTAGATACTGAAAGGCTGCTGTCGGGTCCTCCAGGAGCCCTGTCTTCTCCAGATTGAACAGCCTCAGTTCTCTCAGCTTGTCTTCATAGTGGAGGTGTTCCATCTCTTGGATCGCTTTTCTGGCCCTCCTCTGTACACTTTCCAGTAGGTCTGTGTCTCCTATACTAAGGACACATTGGAGAAAAATAGATGTGATGGATGGACCACTTGCTAGATAAGGAATTGGCTGGATAGTTGCACTCAGGCAGTTGCAGTCAGCAGCTCACTGTCCAAGTTGAAACCGGTGACAAGTGGTGTTCCTCAGGGATGGGTGTTGGTACTGGTGTTATTTAACATCTTTGTAGGCAACGTGGACAGTGGGATTGAGCTCACCCTCAGTAAGTTTGCAGATGGCACCATCCTGAGTGCTATAGTTGACATGCTATATGGGAACTGTTGAATCACAGCCTGAACCACTGATTGGTCACCTGAGGTGAGCACTGAGTCAGCTGCAAGAGCACAGGTGAAGGCAATGCACCTGTGTGACTGGAAGGGGTGGAGTCTGGCTCCACCTCTCCCAGACCCCATTTAAGTGCTGACCACCTCTGGGGAAGGATCTCTTGTTGGAGATCCCTCTCCAGTGGGGTTATTGGCAAACCTCAACCGTCCGGAAAAGGTGAGCCTCTCTTTATTCACCAGTTGTCTGTGTACCATCCATGTAAGCCTGACAGTATATACCATCTTCTTCACTATTCTTTCTGAGTACCACTCTTTTGGGTTATTTGCCCTACGCACGCTAGGGGGAGGGGATGCTATCCAGAAGGACCTGGACAGGCTTGAGAGGTGGACCCATACCAACCTTATGAAGTTCAACAAGGATAAGTGCAAGGTTCTGCGCCTGGATTGGGACAGTCCCAAGCACAGATGCAGGATGGGTGGAAAATTGGCTTCAGAATAGCCCTTAGGAGGTGGTTTTGGTTAATAAAAGATTCAACATGAGTGGGCAAAAGTGAGCTTGTAGCCATTTGTATCCTGGGTTGCATCAAGAGAAGCATGACCAGCAGGTGAGGGATTCTGGGCACAGTACTCTAAGCGGGGTCTCACCAGCACAGAGTAGGGGGTCAGCGTTGCTTCCCTTGACCTGTCTTGACCAAGTTCTTTGGATGCAGCCCAGGATGTGGTTGGCTTTCTGGGCTGTGAGATCGTGAGGCTGACTCATGTCGAGCTTTCCATCCACTGGTGCCCCCATGTTCTTTACAGCTGCGGTGTGCTCAGTCCTTAAGTCCCCTGGTTTGTATTGGTAGTGAGAGTTGCCAAGGCCCCATGTCCAAGACCTGCGCTTGGATTTGCTGAACCTCATGAGATTTACCTGGGTGCCACTGCTCAAGCATGCTCAAGCATGTCTAGGTGCCTCTGAATGGCATCCCATTCCTCAGGCATGTTGACCACACCACACAGTTTGGTGTGCACCTTCAACAGGTTTGTGAATGGCTTGATCCCACTGTTAATGTCAATGATGAAGATATTAAAGAGCCTCGGCATCAGTACAGACTCCTGAGGGACACCACTCATCTCTAATCTTCTCCTGGACATTGAGCCATTGACCACCACTCTCTGGTTACGATCTCATAACCAGTTCATTGCCCACTGAATGGTCCACCCCTTAAATCCATATCTTTCCAGTTTGGAGAAAAAGATGTTGTGGGGGAGCGTGACTATAACTTCTTTTGGACTCAAAGTTTTTGATTTCTCACGAGGATTTTTAAAGAAATGAAGCACTTCATTCTTGAAGTGACAATTAAATTTTCTAGGTTATTGCAAATATTTAATATGGACATAACAGAAAAACTATCTATTTTAATGTTGCTCAGCATATTTTAGTATTTACATTCAGAACTAATTGTCACATAGATAAGTGTCAAAATAATGAGTAGATTTTTATCAAGTCAAAGTAGTGAATAACATTACAAAACAAAATCAGGAAGCTATTACCTTGGAAGGTCGCTTTCCTACAGTACTCTAAGAAGTCTCTTTTAATCTTTAAATGCCAGGGAAAATCCTTAACAGTTCTAAAGCACGAAGATAGTAAGTAATGTGAGGTTATTTCTCAAGCAGTTGGAATGTAATAGTGTATGTTTTGCAAGGTTAAATCTGTTCACACTTATCCAGCATCTGTTTCACTGCACTTTTTAGTGTATCTTGGTGAATATATTTTGATAGTCTGTGGGAAGAGTAATTTTGCCAGATGTGGGAATCTTAATAAGAAAGAAACTCGTGGTGTAGCTCAGGATAATTTTCCTCCCAAAAAGTGTGTGTGAATCTGGTAATGTAACACAAGTTTGTTCTAAAATCTTACTTTTTTGTGGTGTGTTAACCTGGTGTGTTTACTGGGTGCCCATGAGGCCATTCTCATTCTCCCTCCACAGTAGAACAGGGTGTGAAGATATTGAGAAGAACAGATACCTTGAGATAAGGATGTGGAGGCAAAACAGACTCCTTTTGTTAAAGAATAATTTATTGCCAGTTAATAATAAAGTAGAAAAGTGAGAAATAAAACCAAATAAAAACTGTTTTTCTCCCACGCACTTTCTTTCCATACTTGGCTCCCAATCCATAATAGTTTGTCGTGGTTGCTTCTTTCTCCACTCTCTTCCTCTGCTCCAGGATGAGACCTTCCCATGGGATACGGTCCTTCAGGAACCGATCCAGTATTGTCTTCCCATGGACTGCAATTCAAGAATTGCTCCATCATAGGTCATTTCCATGGAGTGTAGTACTAAAGGAACAAATTGCTTCAGTGTATTACTCACAGGCCAGAATTTCCCACCAGACAGCCTATTTCAGGAAGTGCTCTTCTCCACATGCTGTGTCGTGTGGTAAGATCACACTGATGTGCTGCTGTGTTCTGTCTTCCACGGGCTTCTTTTTTTTTTTTTTTTAATCTTTCCTTAAATACATTACCACAGATGTACAAGCAGTATCACTCAGTAGCTCAGCTTTGCTGAGTGATGGGTCCCTTTTGAAGCTGGTTGAAACTGCCTGTGCTTGGCTTGAGGCAGCCCCTGGTCTCTTCTGACAGAGGCTACCCGTGTGGTCCCCTTCTGCCACTCAAATCTTGCAATGTAAACACCATTTAAAAAAGGTAGATGGTGAAAAGTCACATTAATGAAGATGTAACCTACAACTGTGAGTAACCAGTGTGGAAACTAGCATTCCTTTCTGGAATTTGCGTGCAGCAGGGAGCAACGTAGCAACTGTGGTTCTTCCTTCCCTTGTCAATCTGAAGTAGCTTTGTCAACATATAGATATACCACTGTGTAAATCTGCAAACAGTATGGCTATTTATTTAACTCAGGTGGTTGCATTGGTGGCCTCCAGGTCTTTACTGTTATTAGTACAATCTGTAAAGAGGTGGTTTTAAAGAGTAAATGTAAGAGCCTGTAATTTAACCTGCTGGTTCTAGTTTTTTAAACCTGTTATGACATGACACTGAACACAGTTTTGAAATAGCTTATATATCCTATCTATTCAACAGTAGTGGTAACAGTCTGAAATCCTTTGTTCTGGTGTCTATGGCTTATAGTTCTTAGTGGGATAACTAACAAATATTTAAACAGCAGTTAAATAGCAGTTTGGGAATCCTGATTTCATCGTGTTCCCAGTTTCTAAAATATTTTTTAGGTTTGTGCATTTGAGAAATTTCACATTGTAGCTTCTCTTAGAAATAAGTAACTTCTCAAATTAAAACCTGATTCGATTGCCTTGACACTACTATTTTATAGGCATGGAATATAGATTTTGATGTAATATAGGTGTAGTCAATGCTTATATCAGGAACTGATGCACGGAGACCAGTAACTTCTTCAAAACAGAAGTTTTAAAAACTGTAAGGGTAGGGAAATTTTACCTGCAAATGTGTAGGTTTATTTCAACTTGGAGATTTGGTGTCTGTGTTATCATGATTTCATACTTGGTTTAAGTTCTGCATGAATTTTCTTTCCTACTTTTTTTTTTTTTTTTTTTTTTTTTTTTAGACAGTGATATTTGACAGAAGGTTAAAGATCTTTGATGGTAATAAACTTGGAATCACACATCTATGGTGTGATGACTGAGCTATGAATACTTTGAGGTGTAGCCGTTTATAAAAAAAGCATTTTTTATAGCCCCGCTCAGAATTAAGCTTTATGAAAAATAATCTTTGACGTACGTATAAAACAATAAATTACCTTTTTGCACCTCATAATTAACATGATTATTCATTCTGAAAATGAAATGTGTTGTTTTGAGACAAAAAAAAAACCAACGACAAAGCTCCTGCTTTGAGAGATTTAGATTAATATTTTTACAGACTTTGAGGATTTAGGAACTTAGCTGTGCAAATTAATAAAGACAAGTACTGCATCTCAGATAACTATTTTTATGAGAATTTTTCAATATAATTACAAAATTTTAATTGGTGGTACTCGTTTTAACTGATGAGAAAAAATCAGTTAGGCTTACTTTTCTAAGCTACAGGCTAATGGTTTAGTGAAAGAAGGCTTTGTTACTTGTGAATGAACAAACTTGATACTGATTTAATTAAAAGCCTGGAAATCAATGCCTCTCTTTAGAGTTGGCTTTTCAGAGTGGAGCTGTACTTCATACTTCTTTAGCATCTTTTTTTTTTTTTTTTGGTTTGTTGGCTTTTGTAGATTTTACTGTCTTTTATTTGAAATAGATATTTTTCCATCTCACAAATGAAGAAACGGATGTAGAGGAGTTAAGCAAGTTACCTTGATCAAATGAGTGGGTCAGTAGGAAAAAATAAAAGTTAGCAATGTTCAGTACTACCCTTCGTTTGATTGCACTGTTTTCATTTTCGTTCATAGTCACTTATAGTTGTTTAGGGAAATATTTCTGTAGCAAAATAAACTGCTGTTACTTGAATTGTAATTACTTGTATTAAATATAATATAGAGGCTGATTGGTAAGTTAAAATCATCTTAACCAGAACTTCCTTGACTACTCAGTGATGTTGGCTTCTACTGAGTCTTTTTGGGCCTGAGGTACTCCCCAAACGTTTAAAAATAAACATTTTATGACCTGCACATTGCTAGTATGAGAAGTAGTGGCTTTTTAAGTGATATAATATCTTGAATTAGTGTTTGTTCTTATCAGCAAGGCTTTTTTTTTTTTTTATAATATGAATAACTATGCATAAGGAGGAAACGAAGTGTGAAAGCTAGTATGCTTTCTTGAAAAATCTGAGAATTGAGAAATCTTTTAGGGAGCTGGACTAACATGAATAATTTCTTTCACTTTTGAACTTCCATTTATACTGTGCTCCTAAAATGCTGTATTACAGAGTTTTTAACTCGGTTGACTTTTTTAAAAATTTCTATGTGTTTTCTGTTAAGAAGCTTTCAGTTTTGAGTCATTTATACCTGTTTTATGTGCAATTTTAAAATCAGATTTTTATTGGAATGCCCTGATAATTATTGTAAGGCTGTCACGAACTACAATCTTTATTGAAACTTCAAATACAGGTTGTTCTTGTGCTTCTTAAAAAGATATTGCATTTAAAAGAGCAAATATTTCTGAATCTAGAGGAATTTTAGGTCATTACTGCTTGCAGTGTTTCAAACCAAAATTGTTCCTGTTATTTTGATCATTTGAAACATACATTTTTAGAAGCATTGTATCAATTAATCTGACTGATCAGGGAAGCTGTAAGGAACAGCAAGAAAACCTGGAACTTAGTTTCAAAAAGAATTTCAAAAAGAAGCTGAAAGAGAGGAAATGTCAGCTCATTAGTAAAGTTCTTCTAATATACAGAATAACTTGTTTTATTTACTTCATTTCTTAAATTATGTGAAATACTTAGCACATATGAGAAGTTTATTAGTGTTTTTCAAATAATTCCAGTGCTTTTCAAAAGGCTTTGTCTTGAAAGCATAGTGATTTACTACAGATGTGTTTCAGTATTCCAGTTGTGCATAATTCTGCTTATAACTTTAGGTAAAAGCCTTGTACCTTGATAGACTATAAAGTCTGGATGTGCAGCCAGTTCTGACAGCTTTGGACTTTATTAGTAATTACCCAGGTGGTGAAGGGTGTTTTGCTACTGAGATGTTTCTAGTGAAAAAATTGTTAGCAAAAATAGTTTATGAAGCAAATAACATTGAGGTTTTTTTTCTAAATACATCTTAACTAATTTGTATTATGTTAATATTCTCTGAAGTGTTATCTGATGATTCTCCTTTTTGCTGATTTAAAGGAAAGCTTTATTTGCCATCTTTTCAAAATCTAAATCTACTTTTTTTTAATTACTGCCACACTTAACTCTTTAGTTTTTAGTGTAATGTGTCCTGCCATACAGATTCACTGTAGAAATAGTTGTCTCATGTCATAGACTTCCATATTTATAGAGATAACCAGACTCTTCCAACAAGACATACCAGTGTGTGATAAAGAAGGTATTCCAAAATGTTAGTCACCTAGAAAACTGTCTATTTAGGAAACTTTTCAATTTGTATTGTGAAATTCCACCAGTTACTAGGCTGAGTACAAACAAAGATGATGTCTAGGTTCCTGCTGTTATACTTTGTGCTTGGAGTCTTTGTTTTTGTCTGCTTTAGAGTGCCACAAATGAAAGTTCTACCTTTTCATCCAGAAGTTAGTCTCTTTTGATCTTTACCTTAGATGCTTTTAGAACATGGCTACTGGGGAGGTCAGTTGTTCAGTTTGATAAAACTGCTGTTAGTTTTTCCTTTGGTTAATATCACTGAATAGCTTTAGTCATGTGTGACTGGCATAGTTCTGAGATGCAGTGCAGCTTAAGTAGTTGGATTTTTGTGTCTATTAGGAAATTCCCAGGAGATAAATTGAAAACAAAGTAGGAAATGCTATACTTTTAGAAAAAATAGCAGAAAGCAAATTAAATATTGCCATTTGTTTTGATGTATACTGTTCACCTCTAGTCAAAACTTTGGACTTCGTTCAAGCCTGTGGATTCTCTTTGTAGTTAAGCTGTCTAAATAGTTGATTTGAATTGTGAGATTTATACTTAATCTGATTCCCATCCCAATTGTGGAATACTCCTGTGGAATACTCATGTCTCTTGCTACTGCTTTTATAATCAGCAGTTCTGCTATTCCCTTCACCTTCACGTTTGGGTCATGATGAGACTGGGAGTCAGACTGAAGTTATCACTGGTTATATATTAAAGAGTGGGAGGCTAGGATGTGTTTGTCAACTAAAAAAAAATGATTTTTTTTAAAGGATATTCGTTAAGAAAGACTGGCTTTCCAAAACAGATATGCAGACAGGCTAAAACAATACTTCTGGTCTCCAATGACATTGTTTCTTTGTCTTGGAAGTGCTAATGTTGTGGAAGGCATACTAAAAATTAGATCACTTATAGGAATAAATTCATTAAGTGAACTGAAACTGCTATTTTTGTGTGAAATTTGACTTTAGTTATTTTCTATTTAACCATAAGATAGCTTAGTCAAAGGTAGTAAAATGTAGGAATTTTGTGAAAGTAACTGCCAGATCTCTCTTCATTGAGAGCTACAGTGAGGATTTGAGACTCACCTCAGTTTTGTTTATGTATCTTATCAATGAAAAATGATAGTGTACATTACTCTCCTATCCATAATGCTGCTTACTACTGATTGCTGCTTCTGGTGTGCTTCTGTGGGTCATTTTTCTGTAATTCATTTGGTTTGATTTTTATCTTCTGAAGTCTCTGTGTTTTGACATGCTAATGAGATACTTACTGCTTCTGATGAGGAAAGATTTTGTATAGATGTATGTTTCAGCTCCTCAGGGTGTATGTGTGTATATATTCATATAAATAATGTGTGCGTAAATATATATATATGTTTATAGCCTGAGTTAAAAGATCTGAATTGACTGCTAATTATAAAGAGAGTGACTTGTAGCTTGTCTATAGGATGATTTTTTCTTTAGTTTTAATATTTTTTATCTCACAGAAGCAGTGCTTCCTGAAGTTGTAGTTAGGACTTGTGACTAGAAGTCCTCAGTTCTAGTGAGATGAGCGATGCATTTTGGGTAGCAACTTAATCTCTCCTCAATCTTTTAGATAATAATATTAAAATTTAACTATCGTAAAAAAAAATATTAACGTCCCTACAGAAAATACAGAATTGACGTATACTGTCTGTTTTTGAATGAGTTGTTCACAGCAGTTACTGAATTAGCAGCTCCAGCAAAGAAAACTCTAAATTTTAACTCTAATTTTAATTTCCGACAATGAAGTATTCAGGCATTTTTTCTGATTTACGACTGAGCTCTTTTCTACTGTGATTGCCACCAGGGCTCAGGCAGTGCCAGTTATCAGTGTTGTCTGTGACTGAGTAAAGCTACCTGTTGGATAACTAGGCTTTGACGAACAACTTATGTGTAAGATGCTTTGTGACTAAGCCTAGTCACTTCTGATGTGTCTCAGGGAGTACGTAATAAGTGACATTAAATGATCATTTTTTCCAGTTCTCAGTTATTGATATTTTCTATCAGACTTCCACTCCAATGCTATTACAGTAGCTAATTGCCTAGAAAACTATACACTTTTAAAACCTCATAATTATCTATTTAGAGATTAAATCTGTTTCATAGTGTGTTCTTCAAATATCAGTTTTATATATAAATAGTAGCATTTTCACCAAATGGTAATATCTTGAAGTACAACTTGCATTTATATTTTTATGACTCTTTGTAATCAACCTAGGCAGGCATTAATATTCTTTTTTTTTTTTTTCTTTTAAGGTAAAGTGCAAGTTAAGAGTTCAGACATACAAGTTGGAGACCTCATCATAGTGGAAAAGGTTGATACTTTTAAAATACATTTTAGAGACTAAAGATTATTAATGTGCTAATTATCTTCTGGAGAGAAGTGTATTGAGGTACTTATCTGTGAAGTACTAAGTAAGTAATGTTTTAGTTTGAGTCTTATTTGATAAACTTGAAGTCTCTTTCTGGGTTTAATTATAAGCTTAAATGGATGTAAAGCACTTATAAATTGGAATATGCTTAAATTCAACTAGTGAAAGGCATGCAGTTACTGAATTATATTCTTGGCTTGTGTTCTCCTAGGAGGGTGTACTAAGCTGTCTGAGTACCAGTACCTTTCTTCTAATACCTTCCTTCAAATCTTTTCTTTCTTTTGACGTCTGAAGCCTTCTAGGATAAGTTACATGCATATCTGTATTCTTAAAAAAGGAGATGGAGGGGAATCTTTCAAGTTAGTTTGATTTTAGATGGTGGATGAGAGCTGTAAGCTTCTTCTTTCCTTTGTATTTGTATTACAATAAAGACTGTTGCTTACTTCAGTTGGTTTGTTTTAGGAAGTGATCTAGGCAGAACTCATCTTTAAAGAGAACTTAATTCAAGCTCCGGTTTTCCTATAATAAGAAAATATCCTTATAGATTAGGTGTGTGGTTTATATTCCCTATTGTACTGTGCTGTAGGAGACTATTGTAACCTCCAAGTTGACTTATTTTTTTTGTTGGCAAAAAATATTTTTGTATAAATTAGTTTTGGAAGGGTGACTTACTTTCTTAGTGACAACAAATTATTCCTATTTTGCTCTGTAAAAAAAAAACCTAATTCCTTAATCCAGTTGAAGTTTGTGTCCTTGTTATCCCATTTTCTTTGAGGTGTTGTGTGGCAAGTTGGAGATAAGCAGGAGAACGTGGAACCTAAGTCAGCGACTTGAGTTCTCTATGCTTCTGCATGGGATCATTACTATTTAGTAAATGATTTTTTATTAAAGGAAAAAGCCTTGAGCAGATATGCCCCCCTCATTATTCATTTTACTTTTGTTTTGGTTGTAAATCTTTCCTTTTTCTAAGAGAATTTAGGTAACTCATGGATTGTTATAGTCTTTGTTCAGCCGCATACAAGAAAACTCATTTGTTTTTGTCTTTTAACTTGCTGTGTTAGTGATCACTTGAACATATTCCAAATATTCCTTCAGATGTTTAAAGCAAACATTTTTATTTTCATTATGAATTTTTTTAGACATTCTGCTTTAATCTTTAAAACTGGAATTAATTAATTATGCTGCATTAGGGAATCTTTTAGTGGTGATGGAGACAGTGTACTTTCCCTGATATGTACTGATATTCATACACCTGTTTAATTATACTAGAATTTGGGAAACTAGGATTACTTTGAAAATAAATCTGTCTTGTATGAGGTAGATTATTAGCATTTATTTCATCATTGTTTACAGTAGTTTATAGACCACATGCTATGAGTACCTGAAGTTTATGAGATAAAAGTAATGTTAAGGGTTTAGTGAAGTAACAGGTATAATTCCTTTTAGTGAGGATTTTACTCGAGTACCTTGGTAAGATGCATGCAGTTACTTGTTTGTTGCATTTCAGCTGCAAGCTCCTTCTTGCTACCGAGACAGTTTTTTTCCTGTTGTTGTTTTTGCTTCTGGCTTATATGTTGGTACCTTAAAGTAATGACATTAAATGTTTTCTAATTCTATTTAGAAGTGTATTTTGCTAGAGTAAGCACTTTTCAATTTCAGAGTATGACTCTTAAGCCGAAGAACCAGTCAGGAGTGAAATGTTCAATTGCTCACTCTAATGGCAAAGAAAGAAGTTAACGTTGTATTTGACTGGAAGATGCATCAACAGCATTTCTACAGTGAAATTAATGGCTCATTTGAGCTGAAGATCCATATGTTAACTAGTCACTGCATCACAAATACTAATAACTGAAAAGCTTTTCTGTGTTTGATCTTAGAGTATCCTGTTTTTTTTATATAAATTTTGAATCAGTTCTAATTCTGATTGCAGTGTAGTTGAAGCAGTTTAGCTCTGAGTAATGTATTTAGTTTCAAATGAATATTTTGTAATGTGATAATGCTAGGTCATGAGAATGCCTCTAAAGGTTAAAATATTATCAGTCTTTAATGGTTAGAAGTCATTTGTATTGTTAGCAGGGAAACATTCCCCTTCCTCTTGCTGTAAACAGGCATGCTGCTTCCTGGTAAAAAATAACAGATGCATTCGCAGAAAAATAATACATAGGTGTGCAGGTTTTTAAGATAATTGGAAGAATTGATGAGTTTTTATGTAGTTACTGTACGTCTTTGACTGTTTGGAACAGTTTCAGAACATGTGAGCTGAGTACAATGCAATCACTTTTTAATAAGTAATATATTAGTAGCATGTAAAATGCGAAGCAGTAAGGTTTAATCTTACTTTAAAAGCTACTCTTACATAGCAGGAAAGGGAAACAGAACTACTTTTTTCTTCATCTCAAGTGTAAAGTGAAATTTAACCAGCACTTGTGAAGTCTTCAAGTATTGTTAACATACACAGCATGAACTTGCAAGAAAACAACTGTAAAGTGCCTCTTCCATTTCTAACTCAGAAGTAGGCTTGAATGTTTTAGTCAGTGGGAAAAGTACGTGGTTCGTAACAAATGGAGAATATGAAACATTAATGCAAAGTCATGAAGGTCTTGTATCTTATCAGCAGTTGTAGGGGAATTGCAAGAATGAGTATGGAGCTGCAGAAGTTTATATTAATAATGATTTTGTAATAATAAAATGAGAGAAATGAAGAATACCATTCCTAGACTGTTCCAAGTTTTTTCAAATGAGGCATGTGGCCTCTACTGCAAGGAAGAGTGGATACAATAGTGAATTTCCTTGTTTTTCAGTATGACTAGTGCTCCAGGATGAAGGTGGATCTTCTTGTAGAAGCCCAGAAGCTGAAGAAGAGCTTAGCTTCCATTAACTATGGTCTTATCATAGATATCTAGAAAAGAGTCTGTGAATCAGCAACATAGGCCTAAGAGACTGAGAAATGAAAATGCACGTTTCTTGGAGCACTAATTCTGCTCAGACTTAGAAGAACATAGTGTTCTAGTAGTTTTTATGACTTGTATATTCATAATTCACTGTAATCAAACATTTCTAGGTTAATCTGCATGGTAATTGAGGTTACATAGTTTCTTCATAGATTTCTGAATGTTTGAAGTTGTACTGTAGTCTTTTTAACTTGTTTCACTTTTGATAAATATGACAGGAGGGTTAACATGATTAACTTTTCGCTGCTGTTAGTGGCAATGTATAACAAAACTTAATTTTCTCCATAATGAGGTTTGTTAAGGATTTTTGTAGCATGCTTGCTACAAAATTTTTGTGTAGTCGATCTTTTATAGTGACGAGGTATCAGGTATTTGCAAGGAGATCTTTGCTTTGCAGTGTCTTCAGTAATAATGACACTTTTTCACCTAATAATTATGTGGAATCTTTCTTCCTGCTTCCAAAGTGTAGAAAACGTAATGGGGAAAAAAGGCACTTCAGTCATACACTTTCTTTTCTTAAAGATAAGGTAAACACAGTACAGTACCTAGCCTTACTTGTATGGAAGAATGCATTCAAATTCTTTAGCATGTTTGCTTTACAGGAAAGAAAAAATAAGTAGAACCCATTTAAAAGGCACAAAACATAAAATCACAGAGTATGTTTTCTGCTAAAATGTGGAAGTGGTCATGTCCCTAATTGGATAATGCTCAGTTTTGTGAGATATAAAGACCTGGTACCCAGTGTAGTTGTGCTGAATGTAAAACATGCATTCCACATTGCATCTGATAATGGCTTTGTAAACGTGGTAACACATTCTGACTATTAAAACTTCTATTTAATTCTGCATTGGATTGCTATGCTGTTACTTTTCCAAAATTTTAAGGCTATTGGTTGTTTTTTAGCCTGTTTAGAAGTAACTGAAGTTTGTAGGCGTGAAGTCAGTAACCTGAAACTCGTGTAATGGATTTATGTCAGAGCTGGCAGGGAAGCTGTAAAAATGTATAGCTAATCTATATGAAGGCAGTTTATCTGGTTAATTGTTATTGTCATTTAATTAAATATTCATTTGAACTTGCATTTTCCCTGTCCTTTTTGTTTGTTGTTTTAGGGCTAATTTGCACACAATATATATAAGGTTACCCCTTGTCTTGCATTTTTTTTCCCCAAATCTGAACATGAAACATTTCTTGTTGGATCTGTACTTCTGATGCATAAAAAATGTGAGTGGTCTTCTGTTGTAATGCAAGTTAGTAAATGTGCTGTACCAGCTACAATTGCATGTGACCAGCATCTACAAGGGGAATATTGTTGACATACAGACAAACGCACACATTGTTACCTGTTTGTACTTTAGGCAATGAGTGGGAATTGCTGCAAATGATGACATATCTATTCATAAAAGCACGTAATTTTAAAGTATGACTAGAATTTTTTTTTGCTCATCATATAAAGTTTTCAGATTAAATAAATAAAAAAAAGCATCCCATTTTCAAGTGTTGCTCAAGACTTGCTCAATTTTCCAGTTCTTGTTCACTTGATATTCTTTCTGTTTCCTGGCTTAACCTCTCCATAGCCTACCTCTGTTGAACTATACTGAATCAGTAGAAGATAACTTTAGTTGTTTCCATTTCTGAACCAGTATTCCTCGAAGGTGAGTCTCTATAAAATTAAATCCGAAATATTTATTTTGCCAACATTATTCAAAATGACACTTGTGAGTGCATAGTGCTCTCCAGAATGTTTGTTTGTGGGAATAGAAAACTTTGCCTAGAGTTGGTCAGAAATACTATGAGTGTGATTACTCAAGAACTAAGGCAAAGGTTGATGTACAGCATCTTATTTAGGTCACTCTGAAAGTAGTGCCTCCTATTTATTCCTGTGGAAGCTACAACAGATACAAATAATGCAGTAACAGTAGTTGAGAGAACAAATTCTCAGCTACAAGATAATATTTTTCAACAGTCGCCACTATTACCTATGGACTTTTGTTGTTAGGATTTGTAGAGATGGGGTCAGGAAGGCCAAGGCCCACCTGGAACTAGACTTAGCAAGTGGTGCAAAGAAAAACAAGAAAGGCTTCTACAGGTCCATCAGCCAGAAAAGGAAAGTACAAGAAGACTTACCACCCCTCTACCCCTCGCCCACCCAAGTGAGTAGTACGGGCAGGCTGGTAACAACAGAGAAGGAAAAGGTTGAGGTACTCGAGGACTTTTTTGCCTGTCTTCACTGGCGACTGCTCTTCACACAGCCCTCAGGCAGAGGGGTCAGAAGGTGTGGTCTGTGGGGGTAATGATCCTCCCACTGTAAGCGAAGATCAGGTTTGTGACCACATGAGGATCCTGAACGCCCCCAAGTCTACGGGACCAAAGACGATACATCCCAGAGTCCTAAGGGAAGAGGCTGGTTTAGTTGCTAAGGCACTCACAGTGCCATTTGAAAAGCCATGGCAGTCATGCGAAATCCCTTATGTCTGGAAAAAAGGCAGTGTTGCACCTATCTTTAGCAAGGGTAGGAAGGAAGGATGACCTAGGGAACTCTGCTTACCTGTCAGCCAGCCTCCCTTCTGTGCTGTGAAAGATCATGGAAGAGTTCCTCCTGGAAGCTGTGCTAAGGCATGTGGAAGAGAGGGACATGATACAGGGAAAACCAGCGTGGCTTCACCAAGAGGAAGTCATGCCCGATCAAAGTCGTAGCCTTCTACAGTGTTGTTACTGCATCAGTGGGAAAGGGAAGAGCCATTGATGTCATCTGTCTGGATTTCAGGAAGGCCTTTAAAACAGCCCCGACAACATCCTTCTCTCCAAACTGGGAAGATATGGATGTGATGGGTGAGCTAGTAAATTGACAAGGAACTGGTTGCAGGGTCTTACTTAGCTTACTTAGAGTGCAGTGGTAAGTGTCTCTGTGTCTGCATGGAAGTCGGTGATGAGTGCCATCCCTCAGAATTCAGTACTGGGGCCAATGCTCTTTAATATTTTTGTCAGTGACATCGATGTTGGGATTGAGTGCACTCTAGCAAGTTTCTTTAGAATGATACTAAGCTGTGTTGTGTGGTCAGCATGCCTGCAGGATGGGATAGCATCTGGAGAGACCTAGACAGACTCAAGCAGTGGGCTCTGGAGAACTTTGTGCGGTTTAACGTATACAAGTCAAGTACAAGGTCGTGCACCTAAGTTGCACCAACCTCCACTATCAGTATGAACTGGGGGATGAAAGGATTGAGCATAGTCCTTTTGAAAAGGGCTTGAGGTGTGCCAAATTGGACATGAGCCAGCTGTGTGACCTTCCCAGCCCATGAAGCCAACCATATCCTGGGCTGCATCAAAAGAAGAGCAGGCAGTGGATCATTGGAGGTGATCCTGCCCCCTCAACTTTGCTCTGGTGAGACCTCTCCTAGAGTACTGTGTCCACATCTGGTGACTGCAGTACAGTAGTAGGTCTTGGACCTGTTGGAGTGCCTCCAGGGGAGGGCCCCAAAAATGACCTGCAGCATAGAACGCTTTCCCTATGAGGACAGGCTGAGAGCTGGAGCCGTTCAAGCTGGAGAAGAGAGAGTTCTGGAATACCTGACACAGTGGCCTTTCAATATCTAAAGGGGGACTGTAAGAAAGAAGGGGACAGGCTCTTCCCCTGTCCCTGGAGCCTTTCGTTGTCAGACTGAGTCTGTCTTTGTGGTACCTGTAGATGTTACTGTTCATAGCAGGGGAGCTGGACTAGATGTCCTTTAAACATCCCTTCCAACTCAGTGAATTCTGTGATTTCCCATTGAGATAAGTATGTTAGAGCTGCTGTGTGCTGTATGTATTTCAATTGCAAGTAAGGATCAATTTTGAACTGTCACAGAAAAATGTAATTAGTTAGGACTTTTGTGGGGGTATTACAGAAATGTATCTTCTGCTTTGATACAGTGAATCAATTTATTTTGATTACAATCACTGTGAAATTTACAAGCAGGATTCTACATACTGGACTGATGACTCAAGGTGTTCCATTGTTTCATGCTTTGAATTGAAATATTAAGGCTAGCTTGATTCCTAACCATTTGAAACCTGTCTTTGTTGATGTTCTCTGAAGAACTCAATTAAACAGTTTTCTGTAGCTTGTAGTTTATGCAGAATATAGAGGTACAACTGAATTAACACTGTTTTCCAGTTCAGTTATAATTGAGATATGAAATAATTCTTGAGATGCTTATATATCTTGAATATCTTAGTATTTATAATTATCTTTTTATGTCCGTAAGTTTAATAAGGTTTTTAAGGCTAAAATCTGTGAGTTTCACGTATGCCGTTTGATGGGCTTTGTCAGCTACAAGTGTTTTCCTTTCTACTTGAATTGTCAAGCAGACATTTGAGCTCTTCATAAAATAAAATTTGAGCCTTTAGCTGTGAAGTGGTTTTCAAGGCAAAATCAAAAAGGTATGCCTTGAAGGTGAAAACATGAAATTCTCAAATGGAACTGCATTTCAGTGTGGAAAATACTGTTCTAAACAAAACTTTGTGTTATCCTTTCAACAAGTAATCTGAAATTAAAATAATGAAATATATTTTAACATTAAATTGTTGGTCATTGTTGGTCCCCTGAGACTTCTGAAGTAGTTAAGTTTTTAAATGAAGAAAAAAAGAAATTTGGTATTCATCTTCAGAATTGAACAGGACAATAAATGCCATACCAGATACAAGTTGTGATAGAGGAAACGTAAATTCATTGCTGTATTTTCTCTCATCCTTGCTTTCAGCCTTCACTCTGGTTTCTGTCAGATTAGCCTGTCCTTTTCTAGTCTTGTATAGCTTGCAGGTTTTGACATGTCACTTATTTTTACTTCCCCAATTTTTCATTCGTAAACTCTGTGCTGTCAGTGGTAGATGCCTTGTGCATGAGTGATTAATGAATGATGGGAGAGCAAAGGATCTGGGTAGTTTTGAATAGCAGATTGTATGTGTGGGACAACAGTTACTGTACAATTTTGTTTAATCCACAAAAGTTTAGATTTGATGTCTTATAATCAGCAAAAAATTGAAAACCTGATTTGATGCAGTGAGTTAAATACTTGGAAGGGAAATGTCAGTACAGGCCTGCGGCTGCACTTGACTCGGGTATGACTTAAGTACTAAGAAAGGAATTCTGTTCAATGTTGTCTTTGCAAAAGAGAGGTTTGTAAATACGTGAAATTGGAAAATGTTGCTGTGTGCCTTGCTTTTTCCTCTCTGTGTTTGTTTGGATGTTGGGAGAAAAAAAAAAGGAGGATGCCAGGAAAAAATCAGTATATACTGGATGTACAGCTTAAATACTGAAATGTTTGAATTTTCACTGTTTACTTTTTTTTCCTGCTAAATATCAGGGTTTTTCTCAATAGAATATTACTTTCAGTATTTCAGTGATATATATTCAGTGATTTATAGTCTTGAAGTACTGTTTTTAGTCATGAAAAACCCAGTCCCAGTCTTCAGGTATTTTTGATTCGCTTCTAAAGAGTACCCAAAAGGCTTAGATGTTGTTTGCTTATTGTATAATTTTTTGAAAATATTGATTTCTGAATTGCAAATGCTGAATGTAAAGTGCTTTGATAAATCCTATTTTAATTGAGTTTCAATCCAAGTTTGACCTTTTGGTGACAGGATCTTACCGGACATTTGATTGGAATTCACTTTTTTCCTACTTCTGATAAACTGTACTTTTTTCTTCCTCTCTTCTCAGAATCAACGAATCCCATCTGACATGGTTTTTCTCAGAACATCAGAAAAAACTGGTATGTTTTGGTAATTCAGGTTGATTACAGTCTAAGTTGGTTGCTGTAGTAATACTTTAGATTGCGTGTTGTGGTCAGATATATAACAGAAGATCCACATTTTCCTGAGTAATGTGGGGGGGGGAAACGAGTGTGTAAATATCTGAGAAAAATGTTTTGTTTGGACTTCAAAATGGGAAATCTTACAGTGAATTGTGAATGTGAGATCTGTGCACATGCATTCTTTTAAATAGATGATTGATACAACAAAATTTTAGGTAATGAAAATATTAAGACTAGTTCAGTATCCCTTAAAACAATATTTGTCTAATATAATAGCTTAGTATTTTTTGGCTATTTCTGCAGCACTCTAAATGTGACCTGATTGATTTTCAGTTATTGAAAAGAACTGAAGTGTTATCCTACTAATGCGATTAGAATAATTTTAGAAATATATTAAAGTGGTCTAAAAAATTAGGACAACTGATTTTATTTTTTTCCATTTTGAAATGATACTGCCTTTTTGGGCAGTCAATATACAATAATAATATAAAAATAATATAATAATAATATAATAATATAAAATCTCACTCAACCCCACCAAAACAGCAAACAAACAACAGCAAAAAACCAGCCAACGCTTTTCCCGAATGGGGTAGGAAAGTACTTCTCATTAGTTCTGTTTCTCCTTACATGGTGATAAGAGTACTCCTCAACTCTGATAATATGTCTCTTCTACATGAACCCTGTATATTATGGTTGTGCTGTTTAAAGTTGTCCAATGGCTATGGGATAGCCCCTGTATAACTTATATGCCTTCTTCATATTACCACTTCAGATCAGGAAGAGCTGTCTGATATTTGTCAGACGGCACTAACTTTCACACAGTTAATAGCTGTGATACTCATACACCTTCTGTTAGATGTGCTTTGGTATTTTACTGTAGCATTGGAGTTTTATCAAATGTTTCAGACAAAAAACTGGATTTTCAGAAATCATTTGCAAGAGAAATCAAATATTTTATTAGTGTACAGAATACTACTGGAACTGCGTATTCACTAAAAGAAGAAACTGCTACAAGTACTACACAGTCACTGTCTTGGATGTGATTTTAAAGTGATGGTTTGGTGCACTAGGTCATGTTTAACTGGTTTGGATCAGCAGTTTTCTAATAGTCATTTTACAGTCTCAGTCTTGGTTAACTACCCTCTGATTCAGAATCTTTAATTTACTAAAATTCATAATATTTTTGACAACTCAAAGATCTTGGATCTGGCATGATTATAAAAAGATTAATGCTGTTTCCTTTTGGTCTGCCTGCACTATCATATCTTAACCACTGTAGCCCGAATCACAAGAACTGTTAGAGCTCAAATGATACCTGTTAGAAAAGAAGAAATATAAGTTGTGCATCTGTAGAATTATTTTAAACTAGGCCTGTTGTATGCTTTTACATCAGCAGTATAAAATATATGGAAATATGTCTTAGTCTTTACCAGTTATATTGTACTAGGTATCTGGACACTGAAGCAGTTGTCATCTCCATTTGCAGGAGTATGTATTAGTGCTAATTTCTTCAAGTGATGAATGCATGGCAGTAATATGTTGAATACTCAGTTTTGTAACAGTGTGAAATGTCCCTAATTAGGATCAGCATTCTCATTGCTGTAATAAAAACAGCCATAAGAAGCTGTATAGCTTGCAACGACAAAACTTCTTCAATTATACGTTTTGTATGTATACACTGTAGCATGTTTGCCTCTGTAGCATGTTTGCCTCTTCACTAATTCAAAAAGGATGCTCTGCATCTATGTCAGTTAACAGTCCAGTCTCCATATCTTGACGAAAATATCATAATCATGGATCTAGGACATGTAGTGAATTGTTGTGTCAAGAATGTGTGGAGAAAAGCATTATTTGGAAGTAAAATTGTTCAAGTCTGCTTTGGCATTTAATTTAGATATCTTTAAAATTTTCTGGCTATTTGCTATCTAGAAAATAAAGCTACAATTTAAAGATTTATAATGTAAGCCTGTCCCTACATAAATAAACGTGCTTGTTAACACTTTCAAAATGTACCTACAAGGTAAATGCTCATTATAATACAAAGTGAACACAGCAAATGCAGTGAAATCTGCCCAAAGTTCGGATATAAATAATTTATTTTCACTTCTACCACACATGGAGTGCCATTTTTGAATTTTCAGTGTTCTTTCTACAAACATGCAATATATTGGCTATTTATAATCCCGTTGTGTTCTCAAAAAAAAGAGTGAAATCAAATCAAACAAGAAAAAATGCAACAAAAAAGAATCCCAACACTGAATTTCAAACATATGGCAGTAATTGTTTTTTTTTTGTTTGCCTTTTTTTTTTTACTAAAGAATGACACTTACATCTGTAATTGCTTTTTTCTTGAATGCTGTGGTTTTGACTGATTTATGGTTTAGCTTATAGTCAACAGTTTAAATACTTTGTAAAACACATTAGTTTTTGCATGGTTTTATGTTCTTTATATAATTTTATCTTCTGTGCAATAGAACAGTTTAATTTGTTATCATAAATCTGTAAAGAGTAAATGCAAAGATTTTGAACTAAAATGTTTCAATATTTTCCAATTTCAGAATTTATGCCACATATTACTGTTGTTTGTAACACTTAATACCCTTTATCTTCTGTCAAAAAAAACCAGTTTGAATTATAAATCATTAGTCTTAGTCTTAGAATTTCAGCCAAAAACAGTACTGGCTTTTCGCACGGGTGTGTTTCCATGGAAGAAATGAGCCAATGTCACGTGCTTTTCTTTCCTAAATGCAATTTAAGAAATGCAGAGTTTTTTAGAATGTTTTTTTAACTCACTCTGTGTAGCAGTAGCTAATTTTAAGGAGATCAAGCCTAATGGATTATTTTGATAAAACTGAATTCTAATTAAACGTCTTCTCGTAATAATTTTCTTAGCTGAAATACATGTTCTCCAACTTGATTATTCCTGCTTTTAGTCCATACATGTGGTAGTTCAGTGACCAGGTGAATATAAATAATACTTATGGAGTTGAACTTGTGGAATAGTATCCACATTGTGCTATTTTCCTGTTGTACTGATGCCTTAAAATCATGTGTGGTGTAGGCACTTCGTTTTTCAAAGCAACTGTAGCCTCTTTGGCTGCAAAAAGTTCAGTTTCATCCTTGGATTTATCCAAAAGCGTAGTATACATTGTATTAACGTAGTTTGTTATTTCAGAGAAACTAGCTTGCTGTGCTGAAGTAGGATATCTCATGGCAGTTTTTTTCCTAGTATGTTAAAATTACTCAGTTTGGAACATATTTTCATCTTTGATTTTTTCTGAAGGAAGATATGACAGCTATTGCTTGTTGAGAAGCAATTCTAATGCTAACATACGTATTTACATGTGACTAGTCCTAATATGTTTTTGGCACTAGCAAAAGTGATTTAAATGTAGATGAGCAAAGATGAAAATATTTACAGTTCCTGTATTTTAATTAGATTATGTGCTTGGATCATTAAAGGGATAAATACCCATGGGTTATGTCAGTTCAAAATGTCAAAAATAGCCATAATAGCAAACTTAAGCTGGTGCAGAAACAGGGTGATATCAGTGATAAATATTCTTGTTATTTTTATAAAATCTGTCAGTAGAGCCGATATCTGCAAAGTGCAGTACTGATTTCCGTACTGTTATTAAGTAGAATTCTGGTCTTTTTTGTTTTTCTTTGATTTTGATTAGAGTTCTAAGCTAACCAAAGTATTAAATATGGCACAGTTTTAGGCGTATCATTACTGTGTGTGTGTATATATATATATTTTTTTTAACAAGGTAGAAGGTTGTAAATTTCAGGTAAATATTTAAATAGTAATCAAGAAAGATACTCTAAACTGAGTTTCTATAGAAAAATATTCTTATTCTACATCAGAAACATAATGGGGCAGTCATGTTTCAAAACTTATTAAATACAAAGGGTGAATTAATGCTTTTGAATATCCACTTGTAAATCTCCTTTAGGTAAATCATTATGTTAAAATTCGAGAATGCAGACATAAATGTGGATGCTTTTTTCTTTTCTGCCTTACTGTTTGCTGTAAGTAAGATAATTCTGTAATGTTTTGAATAAAAGAAAACTTCCTAAATCATAATGAATCAATAAAGCAGTAAAAAAAATATGCATTGGATAAAGCTTGGATTAAAAACATTTGTATGTGATTGTCAGTAAGGAACTCTTGAGTTTGATGGCATCATATTGACTGCATATTAATACATGACATCCTATAAGTCCATCAGCTGATTGTTTGGAATGTAAATGAATCTGTTGATGGATCCTGTGACTGATGGCTTGAATTCCAATTAATCAATTGCTTCATCAGTTTCTTAATTCAGATCAAATAACTCAAGTACACACAGTTGTTTTAATGGTATTAAGAGAAATTAATGCTTTTAAACAAATTTCATCAGTCTTGTTTAAATGCAACTACAGTTTGATATTTTCGTCCTTACTGATGGCATTATAACTGAAATGTTTAAGATGTTTCAGCTATTCTGGTGTGTTGATTTTTTTTTTTTTTTTAAATTCCTTAGTAGGTAACATAACTGAAAGCTTTCTGTGATCATGGTAAATGAAACTCTGTCGTCTAACATGTTATCCTGGTGCTGCTACTCATGTTGTCATCACTTTAAAACTTTCATGCACGTAGTCACTTAAGTAATATAAATTACTTAAAAATTAAGTTGTTTGTAAGTGATCTTGTGTCAGGTATGCAAAGTCAATATTTTCTTGGTTATTTTCTAATAACCTATTGCTTTCACTGCATTTGTCTTCAAGGTGGAAGGGTATATTATTACTAGACAATATATAACAGTTTATGACACCACAGTTCTGCATGCCCTGTTTCACAGTGACCTATCAATTAATTTATTCAGTGCTTCATGTGCACTCTTTGCTGTGACACTTAGATGAGATGATCTTAATTTGATTGCCATTAAAGCCTTCCTTTCCTGACAACTGTTGTCAATTATACAAAATAAAATCAAGTATTCATAAGTAGGCCGTAATAGGATATGGGCAGACAGATTTAATAATTCAGTTTTGCTGAGGCTTGAAAGGCATTAGTTGTAGCTGTTGTTCTCATTTGTAAAAAATTAATTGGATACAGATCTTCAGAGAGAAGACAGACATAATTCCATTTATTGAGATTTGATTGTTGAAAAGAGCCCAGACTTATAGCTGTGGTATAACACTGTCTTGTGGATATCTGATGTGAATTTCTATTAGTTATGCGTTATGGAAAGTAAATGTAATTTAATACAGTTGGAGAGTAATTTAAGTGAACATACACTACACGTGTTTTGGTGATATGTCTGCAGTGGAATGCAGAATAATAAAATAATACACTTGCTTATCTACTATATACAAGTAAATTATAGTTGTTTCCCTATGAAGCATCTTTAGTGCAGTAAAACAATAAAATGTGCTTTATGCTGTTATCTTAGTTCTACACGTAACCTCCTTTCAGTCCTTACTGGCAAATCTTTTTTTTCAAGCCTGCTGATATTTGGCAAAAAGTGGCAAGCGGGAATGTATTAACTTCAGTGTTCTCCAAGAGAAATTTAAATAAGATTTTCAAACCTTCTGAGTTGTTGATTGACTTCCTATACACTGTTCTTTACTATGTATATTGGTAACAAATAATTTGTGGAGGTCCACTGCTAATGCTCTCTGGAAATTTACAATCAAATGAACGGTTGGTAGTCAAACTAGAGAGCAGGAAGAAAATGCACAAGAAATGGAAGCAGGACAGGTGTCCTGGGAGGAGTGTAGGGATTCTAGTGGGCTGTGTAGAGATGAGGTCAGGAAGGCAAAGGCTCACCTGGAACTAGACTTAGCAAGGGACAGAAATTTAAGAAGAGATGCTTCTACAGGTCTGTCAACCAGAAAAGAAAAGTACAAAAAGGCATACCCTTCAGGCCCAGCAAGTAGTACGGGCAGGCTGGTAACAACAGAGAAGGAAAAGGTTGAGGTACTCGAGAACTTTTTTGCCTGTCTTCTCTGGCGACTGCTCTTCACACAGCCCTCAGGCAGAGGGGTCAGAAGGTGTGGTCTGTGGGGGTAATGATCCTCCCACTGTAAGCGAAGATCAGGTTTGTGACCACATGAGGATCCTGAACGCCCCCAAGTCTACGGGACCAAAGACGATACATCCCAGAGTCCTAAGGGAAGAGGCTGGTTTAGTTGCTAAGGCACTCACAGTGCCATTTGAAAAGCCATGGCAGTCATGCGAAATCCCTTATGTCTGGAAAAAAGGCAGTGTTGCACCTATCTTTAGCAAGGGTAGGAAGGAAGGATGACCTAGGGAACTCTGCTTACCTGTCAGCCAGCCTCCCTTCTGTGCTGTGAAAGATCATGGAAGAGTTTCTCCTGGAAGCTGTGCTAAGGCATGTGGAAGAGAGGGACGTGATACAGGGAAAACCAGCGTGGCTTCACCAAGAGGAAGTCATGCCCGATCAAAGTCGTAGCCTTCTACAGTGTTGTTACTGCATCAGTGGGAAAGGGAAGAGCCATTGATGTCATCTGTCTGGATTTCAGGAAGGCCTTTAAAACAGCCCCGACAACATCCTTCTGTCCAAACTGGGAAGATGAGTGATTGTTTGATGGGTGGTCTATCTGATGGACAAAGAGCTGGTTGCAGGGTCTTACCCAGAGAGCAATGGTCAGTGTCTCTGTGTCTGCATGAAGATGAGTGGTGACCTTCAGGATTCAGTACTGGGACCAGTGCTCTTTAGTATCTTCATCAGTGACATCTTTAGTGGGATTGAGTGCACTCTCAGTAGGTTTTAGAATGATACCAAGCTGTGTGGTGTGTCAGCACACTTGAGGGTTGGTGTGGCATCCAGAGAGACTTAGGTTAAATCAGAGGGCCCAGGAGGTTCAAGAAATTCTAGTGCAAGGTCATGTACCTGGCTTGCACCAACCTCCACTATCCTATCGATACAAACTGGGAAATGAAAAGATTGAATATAGTCCTGCTGACAAGGACATTCAGGGTCAGGCTGTGAGCAGCCTGATCTAGCTGCTAATGTCCCTGTTCATTGCAGTGGAGTTGGACTAGATGTGACTTTTAAAGGTTCCTTCCAACTCCAACCATTCTATGATGGTTCTGTAATTTGAAGTTACTTCTTTAAAAACAGAGAAAAATTCTTAGAATATGTATTCTCCTTGTAAAATGCTGATAAATACATGTGGTGGAAAATTAGATGTGCTGTAAGTGGTTACTTGAGGCAAGAGCAGAAAAAGTGAAACACTGAAGTATTACAGTTTTTGTAATTTGTTGTTCATGTTGTCTTTTTTTTAAATACAAGGCAGAGTAAGTTATTCTGCTCTCTCTCCATCTGTCCCTGAACTAAGTTTCCTTTCTGTATTTTCGTCTTAAATGTTGTCTCAGGTCATTCTTCTAGGTTGGGAACACAGACTGGAAAAATGAGAATTAATTTATGAATACAGGACAAATATGTTATTAAACTTTTGTGTTGTTTTCTTTTTCTTGCTGTAAAAAATAAAAAAAATTAAAAAATCTGACTTTTCATATCTCTGTTAGTCACTAAATGTTTCCAGCCGTCAAAGTGAAGTATCCAAGTATTAGCAGACTTTCCTGTCTTTCCTTTGTAAAGACACTACTGGTAGACTTCAACATTAAAAAGAAAGCAGAAGGAAGCACTGTTCTCATCTTTCCAACCTACCTGATTTTTTTATTGGTATTTTTCAAATCTGGTGTGCAAGGACTTTCCATGTGTTGATGCAGATGTTTTAAATTATTGCAGCTTGGTTTTCCAGTCTTGCATTTCACAGCAGTATTATTCCCTAACAAAAAAAACATGCATATGTAGCAGATAGGATATTCTGCTTCTATTTGATTTACAGCATTGTAAGTTGCTGTGGGAAGTTCTGTTGCATTCTCATTCTGAAAAACCTTTCCCTGAAATCTCTTCGAAGAGTATAATACACAGAAGATATTACACATGCTGCAGAATTTAGGAACATAAGTGCTGTTGTAATTGGGCATACAATTTGTGCATGGATGTCCAACCTTTTGGCTTGCTTGGGCTATATTGAGAGAAATTTTCTTGGGCTGCATAATAAACATATAGTTAATGTGTGTAAGTAACAAAGCTTGATTTTTTTTCTTTCTTTCTAATTTTCCATAAAAACATTAAAAAATAGTAACAAAAACTAAAAATACTAGGGATTGGACATAGATGGAAGCATTTTGGTATGGCTTACTTGAAATAGCTATTTTTTTGCCAGAAGTCATTGATACTGATTTTAGAAGTCCTAGGTACTGCTGACTAAATTATATGAAGTACATAACTTCTGTGCAGTGGGAAATATTTTGGTTGTTACAGGTTTGTAGGCTTCATGGGAGTCGGGAGTTGTTTTTATGCACTGTTTTTATTTGAATGTTTAGTCTCCTGTATTTATAACTTAGTTAAGTTTAAAATCTCATAATTCAAATTAGATAAATCTGATGAATTATTAGAAGTAGAAAAGAAGATAATATTGTTTCAGTTTTGCTGTTGTGATCACCGTTGAAAGCTGACTTGGCAGATAGCAATCCTTTTTTCTGGATAAAACGGAAACGGCCTACGAGATAAGTTATTGATGAAATTAACTGCTGAAGTGGAGAGGAAATGTGACTGGCCAATACATGTCATAGTGTGAGCTCTATTAAATGAATATATGTGCAGTCAACCATTCACAGGAGCCACTCTGGTCTTGAACTGCATTGATCTATAGTATTAATTCTAAATGAAATTGATGGAAGAGAACAGCCATTGACAGGAAGGGTAAGGAGAACTATGAAATGTCTTGTACAGGGAAAGTATGACGGAAAGTAGGCTGATCAATGCCACGGATAGAATATGCGCTGAAACTGTAGAATATCTAGGTGCTGCTAGATATCTCACCCTTAGTTATGATGCAGTATATGCCACCAAACTCTTCAGAAGTGCTTTGGAACAAAATCCATAAAGAATCCTGTTGGATTTTAAATCCTATTCAGTCTTTTCTTGAGCTTTACATTAATAACCTATGTATTACTACGTATTTGGTGATACCATTGGACTAGTTATATGGATCATATCACGGTAGGGGAGATTTTGTTACTACTCTTCAGTTTCTTGAATGCTAGTCTTCTGTCTGTAAAGCATACTGATTCTCTTCAGTACATATCAGTTTGTACTTTGATCATGTTTTAACTACTTTATGTATGTTGACTGGTTTCTTTAGTTTTGAGTCTTTGGCAGTTAGAGGCAACTTAAAATTACTTCTTTTGAGTAGAATATGTAAGAGCCGGGATGGTTCTTTGAATGTTACCCACATTACAGGTTTATTTGAGGGGAAAAGTTTCAATGAAGCTAGGAGAATATAAGTAATGGAGGCTTGTTAGGTGTCAAAACAGCAATGAGACAAAAACTGCAGATGTTGTTTTGTTATTCTTTTTTTTTATACATATATATATATATTTGCACAATTGAGAAACCTCCTAACGGTAAAAGATTAAACCTTTTTCAAGTTTATCCAGTGAAGTGTTATCTCTTTCTGGAAATATTTGGAAACCCGTTTAGGAGCTGTCTAGAGATCTGTGAAATGGGACTTCTTTTTTCCCTATCACAAACAAACAATAGTTAATTTTATCAGGAAAAATTATTCTATTTTCATGGCAGAAAACATATAATCAGCAGTCAGATATTCCAAAGTGTGAGTTATTTGCTTTTCTTTCAAACTTGTAATTTAGAATGAATTTTTGAGATCTAAAAACTAGTTATGTCTTTCTAATTTGAAGGTTCATGTTTTATTCGAACTGACCAGCTTGATGGAGAAACAGACTGGAAACTGAAGGTTGCTGTCAGTTGCACACAAAGACTGCCAGCTTTGGGGGTAAGCATTTTATTTATTTACTTTTAAAATATCTTGCACATATGCATATTTCCCTTTTAGATAGTTTTAGACAGTTTAAAATTACTGCAAGAATATATTTAATCAGAAAGTGTCTGTTACCACGGGTATATATATGTTTTGCTATAAATAGGGAATAGGTATTCCACTGAATGCTGAATGAGAAGTTGCTTGTGCAGATGTTCTCACTGAAGGGAAACAAAGACAGTTGAATTTTTGTCTTTCAGCTTAGTAGTTCACACTGTGGTCCACACTTTGAGGTCTATACTCAACTGAAAATAGTTTTGTTATGCTGTGCTTCTGCATATTCTTAACTGCAATTGCTGGTCATTGTTGCCTGATAAATCATTGCTTCTATCACTAATTTGAAAGCTTGGCTAACAGTGGTCTGTTCTTGGATGGTAACGTCAGTAAATTTTCTGATCAGAGTCAATGCGGTGTGGAAGTTCTTCTCAGCAGTGTGTGGCAATAGGAGAAGGGGAAATGGCCACAAACTGGAGCACAGGAAGTTCTGCACAAATGTGCGTGGGAACTCCTTCACAGTGGAGGTGATGAAGCACTGGCACAGGCTGCACAGAGAGGTGGTGGAGTCTCCTTCTCTGGAGACATTCAAGACCCCTCTGGATGCCTGCCTGTGCTACCTGGACTAGGGAGCTGCTCTGGCAGGGGGTTGGACTCGATCTCTATGGGTCCCTTCCATCCCATACAATTCTGGGATTCTGTGATTCATTTGTGCTTTTCGTATATGTTACAACTGTGTGCAACTTAACTGTTTGGATTTTTTTTGTTTTTTAAATTCTGTTTGGAAGGATCACTTACTGTATTTGTTGTCTGCAATTTTCCTGCCGAGCAATGCAGAAACAAACCTTGTACAACAGAGAATTGTTGCATTGTAACTTCTGTGTTTTGTTCTTCCTTTAGGGGAAAAAAGTTATGAATAGATTTGTCTGGAATATATTGTTGATCATTATGGTTAAACCCATGCCTTTGATTTAAAATAAGTAAATTGTATTGCACTTGTTTTTACTTATGGAAAATAAGTTGGAAGTGATTGGAGTGTCTTCATTTGAGTGGCAAAACATGCAGCTTAAAGTTTGTGCAGAAATGAAGTTTGGTTCAAGTTGTGATTATTTTGGACGTGTAGGGGATGGAAGTGCGAGACATCACTGAGAAATTAAATTATTCATACTGGAAACAGTGTAAGTTAACTGTCCAATATAGTAATCGTTCCTTCCTTAGTTGTTTATAGTTACTACTGTTAACACGTCCTGATGATCTTTTTAATTTTTTTTTCTTGAGCTGTAACTGACAGTCCAGATTCACATAATCAGGTAGTTTATCATTTAACAAGCCTTCCTTGGTTACCAGCAGGAAATGGAAGCAAACAAACAGCTAACGTGCCTTTACCCTTTCTTGTATTCACATAATTCTTTACCTCACACTAGCCAAGACTTAGTCTTCACGACACTTCATGCGACATTTTCTGCCAAGTAAACGAAACTGACTTTTAACTTACCTATTACATAGCTTGGTCAAACCATTGACGCTTGGTAGTTCCCTCACTCTCATCGCTATAACATTTTGACCCAAACAAAAATATTGATTTTTAGATTAGCCTTATACTCTGAAATGTTTGCGATTTTATCTCTAATTATTTTACATGGGTAATTCTTAGCTGGTCTTTGATTGCTCGCAATGCTTCACTTCTAGGTCCTGTCTCTCTTCAAACTGTTTGGAAATGGTAGCCAAATGCCTATGAATATAAATGTATTTTAGGGGATCCCATAAGTTTCACAGAAGGTAAATTGCACAGATTAACAGAATTGCAGAAGTTGGAAGCAACCTCAAGAGATCTAGTCCAACACGCATTCCAGAAGGCTGTCTCCATTCCTGCAGGGAGCAAGATAGTATTTATTTATCTCCTGCAGACACTTGTGCCTTTACTGGGTTGTTAATAACACGCACAAGCTATCTGTCATCTGAAGAAACTGTGTAGTTGGGGAACTTAGTAAGGTTCACTTGAAGCTCTAAGAAAGCCATGAACTTCAAACTCACATTAAAAATACCATTAATTTTTGTAGTTCCCAGTGGAGTCATAAAGTGTGGAAATATCACTTTATTTGTGTGCCTTACACATGATTTTTTTTTTTTAAGTCAAATTAAAATGCATTGGGTAGAATTAAGTTTTCATAGTAGTTACAATAAAAACATGGTTTTTAAAATAATGTAGCAATAGAATAGACGCTTTTAAGATGTAATTTTTTAGAGGTAGGTGGTTTTGTCACTCTGAAATTCAAAGTCCATGTTGTCTTCAAAAAAAGGATGCTTAAAATAAGTAGCTGAGATTAATTCAGCAAACAGTATGTAAGCTCTCTTATATTCACAGTAACCTCTGTTGATGAAAGTTTTTCTTATTAAAATTAAAAAAGAAAAAAGCAGAATGTTGCTTTCCAGATAATTATCCTGAGAATATATTTTGCTTTATAAAATGTTCTTTACCTTGCATTTGTTTCGGACTTGAAAACACTGTTTTTACAGTGATGATCTTGCTAATCTGTGCAATATGTAATGAGGGCATATTCTCTATGATAACCTTACTAGCATATCTGGAGAAAATTCTTGGGTTTTGGAGCTGTCTAGGAAAGGACTGAGCTTTGTGTTCTAGTCTTGGATCAACTTTGTTGTGAGAATCAGACAACGATCCTTCCTCTGTTAAAAGAATCTGCTGGGGACGTGGTCCTCTGCGTGTTCCATTTCTGTTATGTCGTACAGGGTAGGCAGCACGTCCTGTTTGCCCAAACAGTAATTGGTGTGTTGAAAACAAAACTTTTCAGTAAAGGAATAGCTATGAAAATGTTTTGATATGTTTCACTGTTCTGTTTTGTTTTGTTTTTATATAGTGTCATTAATGAAAACCTACTTTGCTTTAAGGAATAGACTTTCTGAAATACAAATCCATCTATGATAAACTTCCTTAAAATTCTATCAAAGTCGCCACTTCCACAGTTAGTATGCTACTAAAATTCTTCTGTCTTACTGTACGTATAATTTACATGTTACAGTGTCTTTTTGAAAGATTGTGCGAGAAGAAAAAGGCAGGAATGATTCTCTTGTGCGGTAATTCTTGATTGCCACCTGCTGGGCCGCGGGTGAAATAGCTGTGGCAGATCGGCCCATTGGGGGCCAGGTCTTTTCAGCTGATCTCAAACTGAGTGCAGGTTTTATCTGCATAGGGAGTGGCTTTGGAAGAGTTTGTCGGTGCTTTGGTTTGTTTGTTTTTGTTGTTGTTTTGCCAGACTTGTATCCTGCTTTTTACTAAATTTAGAATTGAATGAGTGCAGAGAATGGGTGGAACATAATATGTTCTCTGGCTACGAATAATTGTTTAGAGAACCTAAAATTCTATTAGGCTTCTCCATTTCAAATACAGGAAACATTTTGGGATACTGTGCCACTTTTAAACTGGAGTGAGTTTTGTAAGGTTGGGTACAATATTGGGTTAGGATTCTGTGCTTAGATTTGTATTTGTTTATGATAAATCAGTAATTCAATGGACAGGTTCCATTCACAAAATGAATCTGTTTAGAAGTACAGAGTGGCATGGGGTACTGCCCCAGATCAGGCATTTTGTCCTTAGTATCTCCAGGTTGATGTTGAGATTGGTTTTTTTTTGTTTGTTTGTTTGTTTGTTTTTCTGTCATTTACAGAATTTTTTCCTTTTCTGGATCAAATAGGTTTAACTATGCTTCTCTTTGAAATAGCAAATACTCATTGCAATAATGGTTTACCTGACTGCCAGGTGTTTATTCCTATCACAGTCTTCTCCATGTGTTTGTAAGGCACTTTCAAATCTGAGAATTAGTTTATTTTTACATATTAAAGTATATTTTCAGTAATGTAAGAGAATATGTGCAAGTTGAGCATAAAGCAGATTAAACAGTTTGGTCATATATTTGACTAATATATGCTGCTCAGTTCATAGAATCATACATTTTTAATTTCTTTAGTTACCTGACATAAATGTTGTGAGTATCTTGTGTTGGTGTGAGCTGTCAGTCACACTAAGAGAGTGGCACTGTAACCTTACCTCCTGTGAAACCCAGAATAAATATGCCTGCAGACCTTCAGACCTTTTCTTAAAGAACAGATGACACCATGAAGATGATCAGTGCAGATTTTGTTGTCTTCCTAAAGCACTTACTGTGATCAGAGAATTAAAATTTCAACGAGTCATCTAGTGATGGCTAAGCTGCAAATACTGTAAAAACTAGATTAGGTTTCTTGCAATGTCATAGTTATAGATGGAGCAGTTCCTTTGTGGGTTTTGTTTTGTTTTGTTTTTGTTTTTTAATTGCAATATACACAATCTGAAGCATTCATTTCTTGCTTAAGTGATCAAGTAAATTTATTAACAGCAATGAGGTCACTGTAATTTTCAATAAATGGTGACTTGCTGATTTATATCAGAAGATCCATACAACAGTAAACAATACCATTTATATTTAATTAGTTTTATTGAACCAAAAGCAATTTTATTTGTAATGAACTACATGTTATGATTAAGAATGTATTTTAATGATCTTTAAGTAAGGTGAACAAATGTTGCCCTTGACCTAAATGAGGAGCTTTTTCTGTGTTACTGGTAGCAGTATGGTGATTGGTGAATTACTATTGTGAAATGCAAAAGATAACATTTTTGTTATTGTATCATCAAGTCATCTCCTGGATTTCAGTGCTTTCTTTTGAATTATTATTTTCAAGTTACCAATAATGAAATGCATGTTGTATTCAGTCATTAAAAAATATATCTAATCTCATCTACTTTTGTATAAAAATATAAAAATAACCTTTTATTAGGTTTATTAGATTTACTTTAATTTACATTTGTTACAGTCCTGCTGCCCATAGCATATTGGTAGAGGTAATCTGCTTGAGTGAACTAGTGGTTTAATGGTTACAATATGAAAACTATTCTTTGATAAAGCTGAACTTCATGTAGTCCAAGCTACATTACTATTATTAAATATAATAGTATTATTGTACATAATACTATTATATATTATTATTATTAATAATAAAATACTTCTCCAGTTAAATAAAAAAACAAAACATTAACCTCTGTTAGAGGAAAATACCCTTTTCCCTAGTTCTCAATAGTGGGAAGCAGTGACACAGGCTAACCAGGTGAATTTTACTTCCTCGGAGACCTAAAGTTATATTTACATGTAGCATTGTGTACAAATCTTGAAGCCTCTTGGTTGAATTCTTTATTGTGTTTTCTTTTAATCCATTGAGATGAGAAATGCACTACTGGGAAAGTAGCACTGCATAAAGGGACATCTTTGTACTTCTACAGTAAACTTTATTGTTGAATGCAATTCATATGTAAATGTCAATCTTCTGTAACCATTCTGTGGATTTCTTTTTACCATTGTATTATGAGAATTCAGCTTCTGTATTTTATTGGCGAAAGAATGATGCCTATTCAGTGTATGGAGCGTTGGTCTACAGTAAAGAAAATGTCCTTTTCCTTTCCCTTTTCCCCAGTAATGAAGAAGTGATTTAGGAAGCTACTGAGTACATGTAATAGGCTTCTTTCTACCAATGAAATTCCATCCCAGAATTCTCCTAGAGAGGATTTTGTCTTGTTTTTTTTTTTTTTTTTTTTCCCAATATTCAGCTGCTTGTAGTTTGTGGCATTCTATCTAGAATAATGCCACAAGTATGTAGTAGCCAGTGTGCAGATCTCAGTATTTCAGAAAGGTGAGTCTGAGTTGAAATTCATAATAAAAATTAAAAAAAAAAAAAAAAGGGAAGTTTGGGTGTTAAATCAGAATTACAAAAGGAGAACGAAAACAAAAGGCATGAAAGGAATGCAGTAGAAATTTTTACACTTAAAATATAACAAAAGAGGACATCACAGTAGAAGCAAATACCTGTAGAAAGATTGAAAAGCAGAAAAGTAGTTTAAAAGGTAGATATTTCTGCTGCTTTTTCTTCTAATCTTGCTTCCTGTTAAGCATTCTTTGAAAAGAGCTAAGTTCTTGGTTGGCGCATTTCACTACCAGTTTTTATTGTGTATGTGTGTGGTATTAGTTTTCTGCTGTACTATCCACTACTGAGAGACTTTATATTTCTTTACGTAATAAAGCACATAATAACCCAGCTTAACTGTAGGTGATAACAGATTCAGAAGAAATGAATGATGAGGATATAGGACACCGCTTGTGTATTAGTTTCATATGAATTATTTCTCATGAAGCTGATGAACGTAGATAGGAAGAACAAAGATGCAATGAATGAAACTTAGAGTGAAAGACTAAAATAAATGATTAATGGTTTAAAGATAAAGATAATTTGAGAGTTCTGATTTAATTCATGTTTTATAAGGTACATAAAATACTGTTGCAAGCTATGAAGTAAAAGTCTTTTTTTTTTTTTACAGAATATTAACTGAAATACAAATTACTGATTTATTTTTGTAGAACTATGCATTTTTTTAAATAAACATGCTTGATAAAGTGACAGCAGATTAGAAAACATTTTTGCTCTTACCTGGAAAAGTGAAAGATTATATTCAGAAGTCTATCATCATTGTGTCAGAGTAACAAAAAAATTACAGATGTGGAGACTGTAAAGCTCAATAACATTTGTGGACAATTGCAACTTTAATTTATTTTTGTGATGTTAAAATTGTTTTATTCAAATTCAGAGCTTTGTTGTATTTACATTATGATCAGAAAATAGTTGTAGTATTTTGAAAATAACTATATTTGAGCCAAGATGTGATTATGCGTCCATTAAGGAGGCTGTAAAATTAGCTCAGTTTCGAAGCTAGTGTATTCCAGCTCCCGTGAGCAGAGTATTACAACCATACAGCTGGTTTCCTAGAGAAGGTGTGTGATTCATCTTTTGCAAGTTTCATGTAGAAAATAAAGGATAGAAGTAACCCAAATAATTAGGAGCTAGATACTGTAAGAGGCTAGACATCCTTGCATTTCGTCATAGGTTGAGAGTCTTAGTTTCACTGGGCACTGGTCTCGAACAGCTACTCCTCTCCAGGGCTGGATTGTAAGCCCACACATGAGAGTTCTGCACATTCTGAAATCTCTTAGATGCTGTTGGTTCTGACCATCAAATTTTCATAAAACTAGTTTTTGTGGATTGGCTGCAGGTATATATTCTGTGCGCTTCGGTTTTTAAGAAAAGTTGAGTTCATTGCTTAACCTTTTATTCAGTTGGCTTTTGCCTTGATGGAAAAGTATTTTGTTTCTTTCATTTAAGAACAAATTTAAACTAAGAACCTTTTTTTTATTTTATTTTAAGGAACGAAACATTTTTAAGGTTGCAGTAAAATAACCAAGCTCTTAAGAAAAAAATTATATAATTTTTAATGCACTATAAATACAAAACAGTCTAGTTCATGAAATATCAACATGCTTATACTGTTATTTTGGATCTGAATTCTTTATAACAGGATGTACTAAAAAAAAAATAAATGTGTTTCTTGGATAAGACTTCAATGCATTAAACTTGAGGTGGGGTGGTAAGAATCATATAACTGAAATTAAAAGGTCCTTCAAAATACTTAATTGAATTGAAGTTTAAATGTTAGTAAGTACATTAATCTGTTTTACAGGATCTCTTTTCAATCAATGCTTATGTTTATGCTCAGAAGCCACAGCTGGATATTCATAGTTTTGAGGGTACCTTCACACGGGTGAGTAGTGCCTGTTTCTGTTCCTCTCTTCTTAACATTCTTTTAGCATTACCAGAGTATTTTTACATGTTCCTGTCATGGAAATATTTACCAGAATATTTTGTAAATGAAATAAGTATTGCAGAAAGCTAATACAAATGGAACATGTGGAGAAACACAGAATCTGGAATGGTATATTTGTTGACATCACTAAAATATTCTTGTATTTGTATAGCACTCTATATTGTTTGTCTCATAAGTCTAATATGTCATAGTGTCAAGTTTAATGTGTTCAGTAGCCTCACACAATGCAACTGATAGTTTCTGTGCAATAGATATTTAACAGCATTTCTTCAGAACTATTAGCTTCTCCTTGAAAAGATCAGTTATGTTAGAAAATAAAACTAAAAGTTACTTATGTGGGAGCTTTATTATTTTTTTTTCAAGGTATAATTATGTTCAAGAGTGAATATGATAACATTGCAAACTTTTTGTGAGATTTTTTTCTGTTCCACTGGTTGGCCTGCTAAAGTTAATGTTTTAAAGCAAGGTATCCAAACAGCTGGTAACAATAAATAAATAGAAATATTGCTTTATGGGGTTTTGGCAGTATTTATGCTATTAGCAGATAGGTTTGTTTTTTTTGTTATTATTTTATTTTAACCATATTCAGTTGATTCATTCCTCTTGGTAGTTTGTTTTCAAAATAACTTGATAGAATTAACTAATATGAGAGGTGTACAGAAAGGATGTTTTTTCATCCAAGTGACTCAAACTGGTAATAGATTTTGTTCAGTAGTTGCAATTCAAGTTCACAGTCTTCTGTGAACTTATGAGATACTGTAGTTGTTGACTCTGAAAGACAGTTTTGTACCAGTTACATAGTTCATGCTGTCTACAAAGTAAAGGTCCTTTGCCCACAAATTTCTAAAGCAGTGACAGTTTCTACTTAAACATTTCATTGTCCAATTGTCCAAATACAATTATTAAAAGCTGTAATAGTGTTATCCCTGTCCCAGCAGGTAGGTATATACTTTTCTAAATATGATTTGAACTCCGTAGAGCTTTTTTAACAGCTCTAGTATGTGTAATCAAGACATTGGGAAATCATGAGTAAACAGTTGCTCCCTGATGTGGGTTCCATTTATACACATAATAAGAGCGATATGGTTCAAGCATCTGTGATATTTGTAAATAATCATGGTGTGCCTTATGCTATCACAGTTACATTTGTATTGTTTTAACTGCACAACCAGTAAGGGCAGTTCATTTTAAATTTCTGTATGCAGGCATCTGAGGGCATTTCCTTATATTTGGATTTATGCTGGATCACACCGTGCATAGTTCTAGAAGCCTTTTTTTCCTGTCATTAACAGTTTACCTTTCACAAAGTAAAATATGTTAGGCTGTTGCTTTAGAACAGTTACTGATTTATCTTTCCAATTCTTCTGTGAGTTCTTGCTTGCTGTACTAAATCAGGTTTTGCATCTTATCCCAATTTTATGTTAAAGTTAAAAAAAAAAAAATAAGTAACGTGCTTAGTGATGCTGATGCATACATTTTTCCTACTTAGGCATTGGTGGTCAAAGAGTTCTTGCAAAGGTAGGTTGACAGGGTAACAGCACACTGATATATCAATTTTTTTCTTGTTATGAAGATATAGTACTAACAGTATAGCAGCCAGATGATTTGGAAAAGTGCATGACCATAAATCAGAACAAACTTAAATCCCCAGCTGTAGAGTTTTTATGTGGGAACAACCTCTATGTAGGTACTCCTGTGAGAGAAATACATTCACAACTAACCTAACAGCTGATTGACTGTGCATTTTGCAGTGCTTCTGCGTAACTACATCAGGGGAGATTAAAGCTCCACTACATTCTGATGTCCACACTAAGTAATTTTTCATTGTCCACCATGGATTTCGGTGCATCATATGCAGACATTACATGAAAGTTATGTGCGAGTGTCTTTGCATGGGCATGTGGGAAGTATTATGTCTGACCCTTAAACAATAACATAAGTCAATTTTTCTTCTCCTCTCCCCTCTTCTAGATTCCCTGCCAAGAAACAATATATTGTGCTTGGATTCTGTGAAAATGTGAGATTGTTCTCAGAGCATTCTCCATTCCTTGTCTGATCTTCTGAAATACAGAATGCACAGAATAGGGATTGACAGATGTAACTACTGGTGTTTATCAACTATCTGATGCTCCTGTGATGATATAATAAATAAGAAAATGTTATAGTTTAACCGAGCAAGTGGCTCAGCACCACACAGTCAATTGCTCACTCCCCTCCCTTCTAAGTGGATTAGGGTAGTAGAACTTGTGGGTTGAGTTAAAACTATTGGCTATGATAGAGAAAAGGAAAAGGATAATTATTATGTGTGTGTGTGTGTGTATATATACACGAATATATATAACAAGTGATGCCCAAGTAATTGCTCACCACCCCCGAATGATGCCCAGCTAGTCCCTGAGCGATAGAAAAGAGTGAGATGAACTCCCACTCTGTTCGGAACTCCTTCCACTTAATGTCATGTGGTATGGAATATCTCTTTGTCCAGTTTAAGTCAGCTGTCCTAATTCTGTTCTCTTTGAGCTCCTTGGGCCCTTTGCTGTGAACATCCTTGGCTCTATACAACCCTGTTTAGTAGCAACTATAAACACTGGTGTGTTATTAACGTTGTTTTTTCTCCCTGAACCAAAAACATAGCATCATACCAGACACTCTCAAGAAAACAACTCCATTCCAGCTGAAACTAAGACAGGAAGCTATTTCATCAGTTCTGAAAAGTCATGAGAAAACCATTCATCTGTAGGAAGAAAATAGCCTTACTTCTTAACCCAACTCTTCAGTTGCAGTCTAGAGATTATTCTAGAGCAGGCGTATCCAACCCACAGCCTGCACTCAGCCTGGGCCCAGTTGGCAATGTGCTATAAAGACGGTAGCTCTTCCACACAGTGCTGCCTGGGACACACACTCATCGCTCAGCAGCAGCCAAACTGTTGGTGCAGTACTAACGCTGTATCATTTGAACCAGGGTACAAGGAGAGCAGTGCTGTGCAGTGCTGACTCAAGCAATACCAACTAATTGTATGTATTTTGACACATTAACTAAACACAGGGCTCTTAACAGCACAGAATATGTGCCCATACTTTCCCTTTTGATAAAGGAACTTGAGACTAGGTTTCAAGATTTCAAAAAAAAAAAAATCATCAAATTGTTTGCAACATCATTTTCAGTTGATATAAATACATTACGTTCCCTTTGAAAATTTTCTGGTATAGAATTGCAAACAGATATTCAACTCAAAAATCTGATCGTGTCTGTTTTCCAGACTTTCATAATCCCTGTCTTACCATAGAAAAATATCCTTTGCTTCACGATCACACCTTTCATTTCATTGCTTTTCAACAGTATACACATCTGTGAACAGTCGTCAAGGATTAAGATCAGGAAGAGCAAAATTTCATCAGAAATCTGATGAACACTTTGAGATTTCACTGAGAATTGCAACCGCTTCCATTGAACCACCCTGATGTGTTAGTTTCACAAAAACAGGGTCAAATATCCCACTAGTATTTTGGTTTTTGTTGTTTTTTTTTTTTTTAATAAAAAATAAAAGCTTAAAATTAGGTGTTTTTTTTTTTTTTTTACTTTTGTATGTTAATTATATTATATTTATTTTTAGAGTTGCTCTGAAAGTAACGCCTCCCATTTTGATATTTTGGCCCACGACATCAGAGGCCAATGTTGGTGATATGGCAATAGAGGTTAAACCTTCCCACCAGTATTCCATTACATTTTGTTGCTGTGCAACAGATGGCAGGAGGGGGATAAAACGGCATCTGACATGGAAGTGTGTCATGGAGCAACAGCGTGTCACTGAATTCCGCCATGTGGAAAAAATGGCACCTGATCATGTTAATTGATATTTGCTGAACATTGATGAAGACCTAATGGTGTATGTGAGCATAGTGGAACAGCAGGTCGTGTGTGTCAACAATGGCAGCCTTTTATGGTCGGTGGATGCAGGCTCTTGTTCATTTTGTGTTGAAAATACGTAGTGATTTGTAGCTGTGAGTTTTGCTCTGTCAAATAGTGTTACTGTGCTTTCAGTATCTGTTGTAGTTTCCATGGAAATAAATAGGAGACATACTTTCAGAGCAACTTATATATGTGACCCAAGACAATTCTTTACTCTATGCGGTCCATTCAGCCCGAATGTTTGGACACCCATGTTTCTGGAGTATTGAATCGGTGTGTAGTGGCAGGCACAGCATTTACCTTTTTCTTATGACTTATGTCCAGAATTGTGCAAGTTGTTTCTCCGCAGCTTGTGATCTTCCCTGATTTCTTATGTTTGAGTACCCCTTCCATCATTCCCTTAAGAATCTTTTCCATTAATTTCTCTTGTGTTTCAGCTGTGCATTGTCCCTTCACTCTCTGCATTCACTTTGTGACTGTTTCTAAATCTTACTTTTTTTATGCCAGTAGAAATGCCAGAGTATTGATTTCTTGGAGTTCTAGTTTATCAACTGTACTCAAAATCTATTAACTGAAGAATATACTGAGGAAAAAAAACAATTCTTAGTATCCTATTCCTGACAGCAGCTAGAAGTGGGCTACTGGGAAGAGAATAAGAAATAGGATAAGAAGATGATAATGCTTCCTTAGAAGTTTCTACTGTATTTTAACTCATGACACGGGAACTTCTTGAGTCAGTGCTGATTTGTCTAAGTAACCTGCAATGAATTTTCCTTCTTTAAACATAGCCAGCCCCTCCTTGAACCCGTGTAACCGTTTAGCATTGGAACAACAAGTGCTACAGGTTAATCACATACTTCTATGAAGAGCAACTACCTGTTTTATTTTTGCTGACTTATCCATAACTTCTTTTGTTCTTTGAAGGAGATGACAGTTACCTATTCTCAAAGGTGTATTTCATCTTTCTGATTAAAAAGTTCCAATTTATTTAGTCAAACCTGGTTTGGAAGCTAGTTTGACCATGGACTTTGACCTTCTGAAAATTTCCCAGTTTCTTTTATTTTCTGTTTAGAACAAGGAGAAATACATACCTAGCACACGGTTAAGCCATGGGTTTCTTTGTAGTTGCATGATATTTTTAATTTCATTATTTTCTCTCCTACTAGCTTTAAGCATTCAGTCTTTTCTTTATTAAATTATCATTTTAGTAATTTGTAATAACCTCAATCTGCTTTCTGAGTAGTGAGAATCAGCTAAAAGCTGATTCACTTTGTGAATTCGGGATGTGTGTTTTGTGTGCAACTTTACATTTCAAAGTACAGAATTTCATCTGGCCACGTCTGTAGGGTGATTAATTTTTTTTTTAATTATTTTTTTCCTTGCTCTGTTACCACTTTAATTCTTCATATTCTATGGTGGTGATGAACACTTTGAGACCTGGTTCATTTTTCTCTGGAATTCCACTGATGGTTTCTTTTCAGCGGAGCAGGTCAGGGTAAAGAGAAAAAGCACTTTAATCTACCCTCAGTTTTAAATGCTGAAACTATTGCTCTATTTAAGCATGTAACTGCCTTTCATTTTATGTCATAGTCTAAAATTTTAGTGTCCTAAACTGTATTAAACTACAGTACTATTAAATCATGTATGCATTTTTAAAGCTGTTTTGTGCTGAAGTTCAATTTTTATTGTATCTGAAGTTATGATTATGAAAGTGGACATATAAAAGCAAATATTTCTGTATCCCTAATTCTATATATTCTATTCAATGGCTAGTTAAAAAACAGTATTTGTGTTGAAACTTATTTTTCCTTCGTCTTGGAATTCAGCATGATGTGAAAATGATTACTTCAGTGTGATTATGGTGTAGAAAATGGCAGGTGGAAGATCGTCTCAGTGTCAGGGTTAACCTGATTCATAGCCCTTCTGTGAACAACAGGTATTTGGTATGGAAATTCTGAGAGGAAAAATGCAGAAACTATTTAATTTATTGAAACTAAATTCTTCCAAGTATATTATCCATGTCTGTGTCCTATCAACTTTTTTAATAATTGTAGAAGATTAAACCATTAATTTTGGTGAAGTTGCAGAATTTTTCTGAAATTGAGGTCAGCTCTAATAGAATGCACAATCCTATACACCTACTGGCAGCTCCTCTGACAAATGCTGTGGCATGATTTCATCTTTGAGGTACAGCAGTGTGTTTAAAAAAAAAAAACAAAACATTTTTTTTTGCATACTTGTATATTAGTTTTCTTCATCACTTCTTAGTGATGCAATGAGAAACTCCACAGATTTCTTATTTAGAAAACTTGAGCAGAATTTCTTTCTTTTTTTGTTGTTTTTCACCCTCCGCTTTGTAAATGTATATAGAACTGTAAATCTGGCAGCCTTTCCTTCAACAGGCTGAAAGAGCTGTGGCTGTTCAGCCTGGAGAAGAGAAGGCTCCGAGATGACCTGCCAGTGGCAAGTTTGTCGATGACACTGAAGCTGAGTGTTGAAATTGACTGAGTAGAAGGAGAAAGGCATCATCCAGAAGGACCCAGATGTACTCAAAAACTAGGCACTTGGAAACCTAATAAACCTTAACAAGGCCAACAGTGAAGTTTTGCACTGTTGTCCAGGCAATCCCAGATATGACTGCAAACTGGGAGAAGAAATCATTCAGAGCAGTCCTGCTGAGAAAGACTTGGGAATCCTGATGGACAAAAACCTTGACATGAGCCAGCAGTGTGCTCTTGCAGCCCAGAAGGCCAACAGTAGCCTGGACTACATCAAAAGAGTGATGGCCGGCAGGATGAGTGAGGTGTCCCCTCTATTCTGCACTTGTAAAGCCCCATCTGGAGTATCATGTCCAAGCCTGGTGCCCCCAGCATGGGAGAGAGCTGTGGAAGCAGGTCTGTAGGAGGGCCACAAATATGATCAGAGGGCTGGAGCACGTCTCCTGTGGAGAAAGATTGAGGGTGTTCGGCTTGCTCAACATGGAAAAGAGAAGGCTCTGAAGAAACCTGATGCAGCCTTCTAATTTTTAAAGGGAGCTTATAAGGAGGATGGAAATCAACTTTTGACGCAGGTAGATAATTGACAGGACAAGATGGGAATGCTTTTAAAGAGGAGGATTTAGATTAGGTGTCAGGAGGTAGATTTTCCACTCGGAGGGTGATGAGGCACTGGAACAGGTTGCCTGGAGAGATGATGGATGTCCCGACCCTTGAGGCATTCAGGGCGAGGTTGGATGCGATCTTGGGCAGTCTCATCTGGTGGTTGTCCACCATGCCAGGGTGTTGGAACTGGACGGGCTTTAAGGTCCCCTCCAGCCTAGGCAGTACTACGATTCTATAAAAAGTCATCAAGGTTAGCAAGTCTCTTGCTTACCAAAAGCAGTCTGCACATGTTATGACCAGTTCTGTGAAATGAATTCTACTGTTTGGTGCCAGCCGAAGTGGTAGCCTTCCACTTCACAGTAGCCCAGTCACAGTCATTTAGTGGCAGTGCCTTCTGAAAATATGGCAGGATTTCAGGAACATTGTTCTGCTACTTTGTGCTGTTCCTCAAAAAAAAGCCCATGATGGGAATGCATTAATTTGATATCTCTTTTGAATATGTTCAATCCATGCTTTATTAGCACTGTTGAAACAGATTCTGAAATCTCTAAAGTTCCATATAGGAACATAGCACTGAATATATTCCTGTTTCAACACTGATGTGTGTAACTGGCAGTCTTTCCACCCAATACTGTGTCCCAAACAGCCACAGTTAGTATTTTGACTTATAAATACCAGTGTCTTCCTCTGAAAAAAGTATTCCGTGGATAATTTGTAATCAGATTTAATGACCCTATGCAGTGCTTAGTTAGGTTTTAAGAATGCTGAAATAGTCACAGAGTCCTGATAATCCAAGAAAGACAGAAATCTGAGCATTATCAAGGTAGGAGAAGTTATCAAAAATATAGTCTGTGGATGAACCCTGTACTGGCACTGGTCTCAGATTAAGTTTTCAAGTATTACGGAGATGACTGAATAGTATCAATCATACTTTTTTGATAATTATATAGATATATTACCTTCAGATGTAGCTCCAGTTAGATAGTCATTTTGCTCTCCTAAGCGTTGCTTGTCCGAGATGAAAGAGAACATGATATCTGTTACTTGAAACACAATGATTCATTGAAATTTAGAGCTTCCACAGATAAGATTTGATTATTACCTCCAGGTAGCTTAATCCCGTCTAATTTCATGTGCCGTTACTGGGATCAGAACTACAGTGATGCTGAAAGTCTGCCTTTTCGTTTTAGTAACAGATCATCAGATAAGTGCATCTTAGCCATCAGTCCAAGTTTAGAATTGAATTTGATTTTTTACAAATACAGAAGCAAAAAATTGAACCATTTTTAACTGTGTGAAGAAAAACCTACATTTTAACTCTTTAAACTTCTGTAGAGATATCAGTGTTCTGATATCAGATATCAGTCTGTTATCTGGCAATATTTTGGAATTCACTTCAGCATTTATTTATTGAAAATTCCTACATAGTGTCATGTTATTCTATTAGAGAACTTCCAGTTGCTGTTGTCTCTAATATATTTTGTTAGGAGATTACTTGTATAGTGTTAATTCCTTACATAAGATTAAAAAAAAATCCTTTTTTTATCGAAGCGTAATCTTTGTAAGAAACTATCTGTAATTCTTTACAGAATATGTGCTACTTTTGTGAGTCTTGAGCTGAAATGTTTTTTTTTTTTTTAATCTTTTGTTTAATTCTGTACCCTTCCTTTCTTCCCCTCTGTTTCTGACAGAATAGGTTTCTGTGTGTCTTGGGCAGTTCTTAATTAAGAAGAAAGAGTTACAGTGTCCTTGCTAGGAAATTTTCAATTATATACAAAAATGTGTTTCTTTTGAGATTTTTTGATTTTTAGGAATAGAGATTTCTAAGCAATGTATCCCATGGTTCTCTGTTTTTTTTGTTTGTTTTTTCAAAATAAGTTGACGAATCAATAGAGGTTTTGATAATCGATCTTATGCAAAATTTATTGTGTACTTGTGGTCTCTCATTTCCTGCAAAATGTTTAGTGCAGTCTGTAGTCTCTTGATTACCGTACCTGCTAAAATCGTGTAGCAGTAAACATTTCACAGCTGCAACAATGCATTTCACAGCTGCTAAGTAACAAATATGTAGATGTGCGTAATTAATTATGAAAAATTAAGTTTCTAGTCAGTGGACTGAGGCGAGGAAGGATGGAGAGGTGAGGAAAGTTCATGGAATCATAGAAGCAATTTCATATTGGAAGTGTTTTCCTGTTGGATGTACGTTTTGTGCATGTTGTAAGACAGTGGAAAATGTGTTTACGTTTAAAAGTCAAATAGTCTTCCCTGAAGTTGCTGTGATGTCACGTGGATTGCAAAATGATAATGATTGTAACTTACTGTATCATTTATAAATGATTAAAATAGCGATAGGGAACAAAACTAATTTTTAGTGGTTACTGTTCTTAGCTCACTTTCATTGTTAGATATAGCAAACAGTTCCTCAGTTTCATGAAGCTGAGGAAAGAGCATGTTCCTTTTAAAAAACAATGTTGGCTTGATTTTTTTTTCTCAGAACGTAAATATTTTTAAGTAATACAGTTTTGAATCACAAGTGAATTTTTTGTCAGAGTCTAGACAATGTATATTCAGTGAATGCTATTACACAGTGATTTGATGCAAGGATTGAGGCATCCTGTGCAAATTATTTGGTTTAAATATGGCAGTCTGTAATGCTGACATATTAGTTCTTCTTATTTTTCACAGGAAGACAGTGATCCAGCAGTTCATGAAAGCCTTAGCATAGAAAATACATTATGGGCAAGCACTGTTGTTGCTTCAGGTAAGTCTTGCAACATCAAATCTGAAAATACATCTAAAACCTCATCTGTGGAACTGTACTTTTTTTCCCTATGTAGTGAAATATTAATGGCTTTTGAAAATCTTTGTCTTTCCGTTGCTCCCTTGTTTGCATTCTCATCGATTTCCTCATGTTACTGACAACACTTTCATATCTTTTTGATCCTCCTTAATAGGCTTTTTGCTGTTTCAGTAGCACTGTCTTTTGTATCCCATTAAAGCTATTGAACTTTGTAATTAAAACTTTATATTGTAAAGTGATATGTTCAGTCCCCTATGAATAGCATCTTGCTAAAAAGTGAGGATGCTCTTGCCCATGTTAAGAGATTTTTTTGATACACACACCATGGTGAAAGTAAAACTTGCTTGAAATCTTTTATTGGGCAAGTCTTAATTAGAAATTATTGCTCTGTTACATTGTTATATAATTTTTCAATCAATTTTTAAATATTAGTAATGTTTTCTGTCTTTCATTTATTATTAAATAGATGCTGTATTCAGGCTCTAAGGTTCCACATTCAGGTTCCACGTTATAAAATATGGAGATTGGGGGCTGTCCTGGATAGAGTGACCATGAAATGGTAGAGTTCTCGATTCTTGGTGGAGCCAGGAAGGGGGGCAGCAGAGCTGCTGCCTTGGACTTCTGAAGGGCGGACTTTGAATTGTGCAGAAAACTAGTATGGGACTCCCCTGAGATTCAGTCTTGGAGGGTAAAGAGGTCCAGGATGGCTGATAGCTCTTCAAGGAGGATGTCTTAAAGGTGCAGGAGCAGGCTGTCCCCCTGAGCCACAAAATGGGCCGGTTGGGAAGAAGAGTGGCGTGGATGAACAGGGAGCTATTCTTGAGCCTCCAAAACAAAAAGTGAATCTGCCTCCTGCAGAAGAAGAGGCAGGCAGCTCAGAGTACAGAGAAGTTGTTAAGATGTGCAGAGATAAAATTAGAAAGGCAAAAGCCCAGCTTGAACTCAACTTGGCTGCTGGGGTAAAAGGGAACAATAAACTCTTTTACAAATATATCAACAGTAAGAGGAGGAACAAGGAGAATCTCCATTCTTTACTGGACATGGGTGAGAGCGTGACCACTGAGGGTAAGGAAAAGGCTGAGGTTCTCAATGTGTTCTTTATATCTGTCTTTAAAAGTCAGACCACTTATCCTCAGGGTACTTCACTCTGACCTGGGAGTCTCAGCTGGGGAGCAGAATAAGCCCCCCACAATTAAGGAGGAAACTTCAGAGACTTTCTACTCCAACTGAACTGCCACAAGTCCACGGATTTGGTTGAGATTCACCTCAGAGTGCTGAGGTAACTGGCAGAGGTGATAGCCGAGCCGCTTTCCATCATCTCTGAGTGCTCCTGGTTGACTGGTGAGGTCCCAGAAGACTGGAGGCTTGCCAGTATGACCCCCATTTACAGGAAGGATTGTAAAGAGGATCCAGGGAGCTACAGGCCTGTCAGCTGGACCTCAGTGCCAGGGAAGGTTATGGAGCAGATTGTCTTGAGGGAGATCGCATGGCATGTGCGGGACAGCCAGGGGATCAGGCCTAGCCAGCGTGGGTTCAGGAAGGGCAGGTCCTGTTTGACCAACCTGATCTCCTTCTATGATCTAGTGACCTGTCTGGTGGATAAGGGAAAGGCTGCTAATGTGTTCTACCTTGACTCTTCAGCAAAGCCTTTGGCACTGTCTCCCACTGTATTCTGCAGAAGCTGGCAGCCTATGGCTTGGACAGGTACACTCTTTGTTGGGTAAGGAACTGGCTGGAGGTGCAGTCCCATAGAGTGGTGGTGACTGGAGTTAAATCCAGCTGGTGGCTGGTCACGAGTGGTGTTCCCCAGGGATTGGTACTGGGGCGTGTCCTACTCACTGTCTTTATTGATGACCTGGACAAGGGCACTGAGTACTCCCTCATTAAGTTTGCAGATGACACCAAGTTTCTGGAAATGTCGATCTGCCTGGGGGTAGCAAGGCCCTGCAGAGGAATCTGGACAGGCTGAATCACTGGGCTGAAGCCAATGGGTTGAGCTTCAACATGGCCAAGTGCTGGGTCCTGCACTTTGGCCACACGCTACAGGCTTGGGGCAGAGTGGCTGGAAGACTATAGAGGAAAAGGACCTGTGCTCGACTGAACATGAGCCGGCAGTGTGCCCAGGTGGCCAAAAGGGCCAAGGCATCCTGGCTTGTTTCAGAAATTGTGTTGCCAGCAGGAGAAGGGAAGTGATTGTCCCCCTGTACTCAGCACTGGTGCGGCCGCACCTCGAGTACTGTGTTCAGTTTTGGGCCCCTCACTGCAAGAAAGACACTGAGGCCCTGGAACGTGTTCAGAGAAGGGCGTCTAAGCTGGTGAGGGATCTGGAACACAGGCCTTATGCAGAGCGGCTGAGGGAACTGGGATTGTTCAGTCTGGAGAAGAGGCTCAGGGGAGACCTTACTGCTCTCTATAGGTATCTGAAGGGAGGTTGTAGTGAGCTGGGGATCGGCCTCTTCTCTCATGTAACTAGTGATAGGACTAGAGGGAATGGCCTCAAGTTGCACCAGGGGAGATTCAGGCTGGATGTTAGGAATACTGCTTTTCCAAAAAAGTGTTCAGGCGTTGGAATGTGCTGCCCAGGGAGGTGGTGGAGTCATCGACCCTGGAGGTGTTCACGGAATGTTTAGATGTTGTACCGAGGAACATGGTTTAGTGGTAACTATTGGTGATAGGTGGACGGTTGGACTGTATGATCTTACAGTTCTTCTCCGACCTTGGTTATTCTGTGATTCTAACAAGTGAGAAGAAGCCTTCCTAGTAGTGTCCAGCTTTAAGTTGTTGAAGAGAGTATTAAAATGAGCATATTTGGAAGGCTGTGGGGAATAGATCAAGTTTAAGGGGTCGGCAAAGGAATCTATGACTGAGCACTGAATAGATTTTCATGCTTTTCAAGGCGTGGTGTTGGTTTTCATTGCACCTAGTAAACTATTCTCTGTGAAACTGTTTTGTCAAATGGATGATGCCTGCAATTGTCTTCACTTAAGTTATTAACTTAAATAGCCAAGATTTTTAGCTGTGTGTAAAACAGTGCTGCTTGTGAATTACAAGTTTTAATTACAAATGTGACATTTTTCCAGTTTGATTTTTACCAAATTTACACATGGGGAAAAACTGCATTGAAAGAGTATGTGTTTGCAAAAGCAGTAATTCTGAATCAGCAATTCTGAATTTTAATTGAAAACTGCCTTGTTTTCACTTCCAAGGTGGATTATTTGGTTTTCTTCTGAAGTGTAGTTAAGGTCCGAGGCCTCTTGGACTGCTATCTGAACTTGGTGCCCAAATTATTGGAAACAGTGGACTCATTTATTCCTTAGCTCACTGCCTGTTAGAGTAAATGTAAATTGGAGATATTAAGCAGTATTTTTCTCCTTAAGGGTGTTATGAAGCTGTAATTGTTTATTAAGGTCTTAGGTTTGTTATTAATGTCAGTGGGGAAAAAAACCACAAAGATAGTTCTGAGTGACCACAGTCCCTTCTGAAGAGGAAAATAAAGTGATGAAGTAATTAAAAAATGTCATCATAAGTCTAGATTTTATAAGAATTACTCAGCAAATCTATTGAGGCAATTTTTAGTATCTGATAGGATTAGGTCTGTAATGAAAAGCAGAAAGTGATTGCCTTAAGTCTATTGCTTATTTAATAAGGAATTTATAAAGTTTTACAGGTGCACCGTGAGCAGATAGTCATAAATAAGACCATAAGATGAAACAATTAGGAAACTGTTAAATAATGTTTTCTAGGTTCGGTGATAATGGATGTATTGTTATTTTCATCCAAAATGAATGCACAAGTTAGGATAGTTAAAGCTAAGTTAATTAAATCTGAGATATATATAAATTTAATTATACTTAATTGAATTTACAAGATTTCTGACAACTGAAAACTGTTAGTAGCACCTGTCATTGTAAGTATTATAGAAGCCTCCTTGCCTAAAGCCTATGATGGCAGAATGTCAGAAGTAGACTTGGGTCAATTTGCTGTCACTTGTGTATCGTCCCATAGAATGGCCTTTTAAAATACTTGATTATACCTAAAATATTTACATGTGCGTTAGCTCTTTGGTGGTGACTACCACTTAAATTCCGTGAAAACAGAAGAATGAACATCTGCTAGCAAGACGAAGACTGTGTTTACAGAATCACAGAATTGCAGGGGATGGAAGGGACCTCTATAGATCACCCAGTCTAGCCCCCCGGCCAAAGCAGCTTCCCTAGCCCAGGTAGCACAGGTAGGCGTCCAGGTGAGTCTTGAATGTCTCCAGAGAAGGAGACTCCACCACCTCTCTGTGCAGCCTGTGCCAGTGCTCTGTCACCTCCACTGTGGAGAAGTTCCCACGCACATTTGTGCGGAACTTCCTGTGCTCCAGTTTGTGGCCATTTCCCCTTGTCCTGTTGCCACACACTGCTGAGAAGAGTCCGGCCTCGTCCTTTTGCCTCCTGCTTCTTAGATATGTATAGACATGGATCAGATCCCCCCTGAGTCTTCTTTTTTCAAGGCTGAGCAGACCCATGTCTGTCAGTCTTTACTCATAAGGGAGGTGCTCTAGATCCTTCATCATCTTTGTTGCCCTCTGCTGGACTTTTCCAAGGAGATCCCTGTCTTTTTTGTACCAAGGAGCCCAGAACAGGACACAATACTGCAGGTGAGGCCTCACCAGGGAAGAGTAGAGGGAGAGGATTACCTGTTATTTCTCTGCTTTATAGATAGGTACCTCATCTCAACACGTTTGTCTCTTATTTCAGTCTTCCTTATTGTCTGTGATGTTTTGTTGCAGCTAGTTCATTTTCACCCAAAACGCTAGCATATTTATGTGCAAGCCTACTTCTGTTACTTTGACACTTTGCTTCAAGAAGGTTGGTGTGTAGTCTGTGCCAAGGTGTTGGGTAGGGGTTATTTTGTTGCTGAGTGTGACACCATATGGCATGGGATATCCCTTAGATGGGTTTAGATAAGGGTCATGGCTGTGTCCCATCTCAGCCTTTTGCCAGTTCACAGCCTCCTGGCTTCTTGGCGGCGCTGGAGAGGGCCTTGATGCTATGCCAGCATTGCTTAGCAACAGCCAAACATCGGTGCAGTGCCAGCACTGTTCTTGCTACAAGTTAAGAGCACAGCACTGTATGGGCTGCTTTGGGGAACATAACTCCATCCCAGCCAGACCCATTACAGTAGTTTAGAAGGCTGCTCCCTTCAGCGCTCTTCATGCAGCCTGGACATCATCTGTCAGTAAACAGAGCATGTATGTGACCAGTTGTTCCTGGGACTGTTCTGCCCTTGCCAACTCCTTAAAGGTTGTTACAGAATATTCTGGGTCAAGTGGTTTGTTTTGACATACCACTGACTGATGCTGTCAGCCTCAACTGATGAGACAAGGAGCTCTATCGCAGGCACATGGGAAAGGAGCATGTAGTTAGGTTGCACAGCTTCATTTAATTTCAAAAAAGGTTTTGCATAGGACACGAAGAGTAGTTGTCAGACAAGGATATTTTCTTTCTTCCTGGATTTGGGTGCTTGTTTTACAATATGTGCAGTGTCAGATTTGTATGTAGAAGCATCATGCATAATGGTACCCTGTGATAAAATTGCCAGTCCTCAGCTGAGTTTTGTGGGTTTTTTTTCCCCCGTTATGGTTCTGTGATTTTAGAGGGAAATATGTGGCTTTCACAGCATTAATAGTAATAAAAGTTTGTATGATATGGTACTGGCAGCAGCAAGGAGAAGAAGAGACAAATACTGTAATCTGAAGAGCAAGTTAAAAAAGAGAAGGCAGGAGGAAATAATGTTTTCTTGTAATCCCACTGCATTATTTCACATGTGAAGTGCTGGCTTGTTTTTGTTAAGACGTCTCCTACAATAATATACTTTTTCAGTATAGTGCTTTTATCGGGCCTATTTTCTTCCCCTTGTTCTTAGTGCTTTTACTTTGCATAACCTTATTGTGCATATTAGGAAGGGGTAGCTGAGAGGGAAAAATAATGAAGTAGCGATCACAAATGTTTCCCCTATGAATCTGTTGGGAAATGAAATCCAGTTTTAGACTGAATTAATTTGAGTTTGTTTTTAGAAAAAGAATCTTTGTGTACGGGATCAAGACTGCAGGATGGTGATTTGCTGGAAGGTTTCTTTCAAGCTCTGTCCTTTGGGCTCTTCAGAACCCCTTTCCTTGAAGTCACTGTTTGTCTGAGCTTGTTTTCCTCTTCCGTATGCTGAATTCCTGACATTCCCTTTTACACAGTACATAAAATGTGTTGCTTCAGCTGGGATAGCCCACTGTCTCACTAAGTGCTGCAGTTAGTGAGGTAGAAGGTGAAGGTCAGGCTAGGAAAAGTGTTTGGGAAACGGTGTGGGGAATACCTCAGAAAACTTGAGGTCTCATTGCTAATGCCTTGGGAGTTTTAGTGGAAAGACACCACAAATCAATCATATTTCATATCAGTAACAGTAAATGTAAGTGTATAAAGGTTTATCAGCTGCATGTTGAATTCAGAATGCTTTTGTCACACCTAGTATATTCTGTATGCCCAGATTTTCTAGAATCAGAATGAATAGCCAGTGGTAGGAATCTGAAGTGCTTTTTGCTCCTTACTCTAAAGCCCTGACAGACATCTGGATACTGTGTGTACAGAAAATACAAGGACTAATTTGCCTCACTCTCAAGCCCAAACCATGCAGGCATCCTTTTGTTGTTATTAGGTAAATGTTTTTACTGAGAGGAAAATACTGTGACTTTTTCCATTTACAGACAACATCCAAGTGAGTTTAAAAAAAGATAACATCAAGATACAGTATCTATGTGCAGTTCTTAGTATGTATATTGCTGTGACATTTTTACTGCTGAAATATGGTTTGTTTCTTATGGCACGTATATTATATGATCATTAAAGTATCTGGGGAATTCCGAAAATAATTTCTTTTCTACTGTTTAATACCTTACCTTTCTCTGTACTGCTGGTCCATATTTTAAGCAGTTTTGAAAGAAGTGAATATTCTGTTGGTTTCTTTCAGATTTTGCCCTTTGTTTTAATAATAGTACCTGGAGGAATAGAATAGAAAATGTCACTGAAGAGAGAAATTTATAACCACTTAATTTGAACCATAAAGTATTAAAAAAACCTCATGTTATCGTGTTATCTTCAGTTAAATTATAAAACCTTCATGTCATTTGTTTGCCATCACTGGCTGTGGTGATGCATTTATTAAAAATTTTGGTAGATTCCCTTTTGAAAAGAAAAAAAGTGAGTTACATTTTAAAAAGCCTCAGAAGGACCACAACAGTGCGGACTTGCTTTTTCATCTCCATTTACCAGCGTGTTTCAGACTCCTAAGATAATACTATTTTCTGAGAGATCTGCTGAGATACCTACTGAGATTTATATTAATGGAAAATTGTGGTCATTTTGGCAGATATCATCAGTCTTGCAAAGTTGCTTTGGTTAAAATCAGAACAATTTGTATAGCTGCACAATTGTAGGAAGCAGTACTTCGTGCTGCATTCCACAGGATTTTAATGAATTTAAATTGTTTCATACACTTCACATAATTTTTGTCTTGCAAGTATAATATGATCTTACATTGGATTCTGAGTGTATCTAATGATGTTTGTTAATTCCACACAAGTCCTTTTGTATCAATTTATCCAGGCACACAGTCATAGAATCATAGAATGGCTTGGGTTCTAAGGGACCTCAAGGATCATCAAGATCCAACCCCACTGCTTGAGACAGAGTTGCCAGCTGCTAGATCAAGTACTAGATCACATTGTCCAGAGCATCATTAAACCTGGCCTTGAACACAACCTCCCTGGGCAGCCTCTTCCAGCATTTCACCACTCATTAAAAAATCTTCACCCCGGCGGCTAATCTAAATCTACCCTCCTGTAGTTTAAAACCATTATCCCTTGTTCTCTCCGTATTTGCCTGTGCAAAAAGTTGATTTCCCTCATGTTTATAAGCTTCCTTTAAATATTAGGTCACAGTGAGATCTCCCTGCAGCTTCTTCTTTTCAAAGCTGAACAAACAAGCCCAGTTCCTTCAGCAAGTTTATTCCATTTGTATCTCCCCTGACATCTCTCTTCATTAACCACTTCACTCTTACCAGACACTGCTTGCCATTTTTCATAGAAGTCCATACATAAAAACAATACGGCCATTGTAAAAACCCTGGTAGGACAGGTATCTTTCCAGAGACCCTGAATTGGATTCAGTTCCTCCTAATGGGGTCTGGGCAGCAGGTCTGTTGGATTTAGCCGGAGTATGAAGAAAATTCAATAGACTGGTTTTTATCTCACTTTCATCTTTGAAACTAACTTTTCGAGAAGCAGAATGAAAAACAAGTAGGACAATTTGTTTTCCTGAACTGCACCAGCTCAGCCAAGTGTAACTTATCGAGGAATTTGCCATGAAAAATAGAAGAGTCCTCAGCAGCTTTTCCCTAGCTGAACAGCTCCTAAGCCAGAGTTCACTAGAGTGTGTGTAGAGGGAATGCCATGTAGTTTGTCATCCAGGTGAAAGCTGGACAGAGGTGAGCTCACAAAACCCCTCCAGGCTGAAATGTTCCAGACTGATATTGGCATTGGTTGGAGATCAGTTAGATTTTTTTGTTGTGGTGTTTGTTTGTTTTTTTCCCTCTGTCAGCAGAGGCAAGCTAACTTTGGGTAAAATGTTGTGTCAAGGGAATTCTCATGGAAGAGGTTTAATATGGAGAGGAGAATGAAAGGAAAAAAAATTGTAGTGGTTCAGAAGACGTAATTTACAAGCACTGATGTTTCATACAAGGAAAGTTTCATACAAACAAATAGAAATAGTCTTTATTTATACTAGAGCATGAGATGCATAGTAGTAAAAATAGTAGTAAAAACTGTAGGAAAAATCTTGAGTTTTTATTTAACAGTGTTTTTAGGGATGCTGAAACCCAGTTTTCACAGAACGTCCAGTAAAAACTCAACAAGATAATTGGAACTACAGAATTCTCTAAATAAATACTATTCTCACTGTAACGAGAGTATTTATATATGGGAATCTATAAAAGTAATTAATTGAGTGAACTGGGTATTACATCATGACGGGTGACAGAGCTAGCAGGAAATTTGTGTATGATCATAGATTCATTAAGATTGGAAAGACCACTAAGATCATCTAGTCTAGTTGTATTCAGCACTACTGTACTCATTTTTTTACTCCTTTTGAAGGACAGTTATTTATGTTGTGTTAATTTTTATGTTATTTATGTTTGTGTTAATTTCAGGAAAAGTTGAGACAACTTTCAGTTCAAATGCAACCAGCTACATATAGATTTTTGTTTTCATTGAAATGAATGAATACATTGTAGAAATTTTTATGTATGTTGCATACATATTTGTTTTATTTAATTGATTTGTTTGAAGAATTGTGAATTACTGCTGCTTTTAATTCTTTCCTAACTACCTGACACCTCTGTTTTGTTTTTTTTTTTGTTTTTGTTTTTCAGGAACTGTAATTGGTGTTGTCATCTACACGGGGAAGGAAACTCGAAGTGTAATGAACACATCCAATCCAAAAAATAAGGTCAGTTAGCCTTACTGTGTGGTTTCCTTCTTTTATTTTCATAAAACATGAATAGAAGTACCTGAAAGCAAAGACCTATATGCTCTAATGTATTTTGTGTGCATTGGATTGAATTGTTGATATAAGAAGTGAATTCTGCCTCAGTCTCATTTCATAATTAAAGCTATTCTTCCTTTAGATAGGCCTGTTACAGGTACTAATAAAAATATTTTTTTTCAAATATGAATACACATCCTTCAGTACTTCTGTGTCACAGCAGATTATGAGCTTCCACTTGACTTCTCTCGATTTTTTTTTTTGTTGTTGTTTTTTTACTGTAAAATATTTGGTCAAAACTGCACAGGAGTTGTAAAGAATGTTTATAACAGGCTACTAAAATTTATTCTGGCTCCCAGTGAAAGTAGAGTGAAATAACTGAGGTCTCAGAGAGTACCTAGAATGTTTTTGCAGAAGTTTTTGTTAGTTTCATAAGCAATGAAAACATCTTCAACGGATAAGTTGGGTGCTTCTCTGGGTATAAGGTTCTTCCAGTTCAAAACAATGGAAATAATTAGTTTTTTCAGCAATGTTTCTAATACAAGTCAGCTTAGGGAAGGGCTCTCAGTCATAAAGATACAAAACTTTAGGCTGTATTTTTCAACCTAGACCTGTGTTTAGTAGGCAGTACTTTAATTATATTGAGAGGATAATAAAATATTGCAGGAGGTTTAAAAAAATAATCTTGACAGGCTGCCATTTTCACACCATTCATAGTAAGTTGCTCTGAGTAGGAACATCAAGAATGAAATGATAATACAAATTGCTTTGAAGCAGTTATTATTGTTCCCCTGAGTGTATTGATTTGTCTCTCAAATAGAGATGCTTATAAATGTCTCATTGACAGAGGCAGGTGATATATACCATTACGTGGCTTAAAATTCCCTTTTATTATTTTGATTTTATGTAACATATGTTTTAAAGTATAGAGTAAAATTGAAGTAGTATGTTCATGGTTCATAACTACTTTCTTTTCTATCTGGTGCAATGAGAAGCCCCCTAGTAAAAGAACATTCCTTTGAGAATTCTGATCAAATTTTGACTAATAAATAATAAAGGTGTTCAGAATGAAATTATTTAATATTGTAAATTGGTAGATAGGGTGACGTGTATGAATATGCTTTGCCTGAATTAAACAGATTTTGGAGATGTCTTCCATATAAATTTCTGCTACAATTTTTACATGAGTATTTCACACTGGAAAGTATGGTAAAGGATACCAGGATCTGTTCCAAATTTCTGATATTTTCAAAATTACTGCTAGAATTGAAGCACTTACTCTAAGTTTCCATCAGCAAAATATTAAGTTGCAAATAAACCTACAGTAAAGAGATTCAGTGGCATGTTGATAAGATGCAGCATGCTTATTAACATTAGGACAGTACATATACTGCCACATGAGGCCCTACAGTTATGACTGGAAATAACTGAAACTTTGTCTTGGAATGTAAATAAACTTGTAAATTTTCATGGGGCACTAAAGCAGAATATTCTGTACAAACACATACATTGAAATTCTAGTAACATCTGACATACAGTGCAGTATCAGCTTGAGAACAATTAGAAATCACGCTATCACGATACACTGCTTAATCTGCAACAGATGAGACAGGTGCTGCTGTGTAAATAAATGTTACTCATTTATTGTCCTGTAGACTATATGGTTAAAATATGCAATATTCTCAAGCCTTGTGTGTACCAATTGCTGAACAGTAACGTTGGTGAGGATTTCTTCCCCATCTGTGGACAGAATGTCCATATTAGTAGTGTATTAGCAAGGGTAGATTTGGGAACTGAAAACATTAAAACGCTGCCATGACAAATGAGTAAGTAATAAAAATGTGTGTCCGTATGGAAAATAATTTTCAACATTTTGTAACATTCATTTTTAATTCTACCTTTCTGTGGAGTTAACGTCCTTCAGTGTTTGCATCTTCAACCGTGGGGTGAAATCAGTTTGCATATTTATGTAACATGAGACATTTATTGCTTATAAATAATATTCTGTGCTAGCTAGCCTTGAAGCAGGTAGCGCTGCAAGAACAGCGGAAGTCAGTTCATTCTTTCTCTGCATATCTGGGAGAGGGACTCTTTTTTTTTTCAAGCCTGGCAATAATGTTTACGTGTGTGATGGAGCATAAAACAGAACTTGAGATTAGAAAGGATATTACAGTTCAGAGATTAAATGTGCAAGTGTTTATTAAATAAATAAAAAAAAATGTGCACCTCATTGCTGAAACAAAATCAGAATTGCTACTTGTATTACAACTGCAAGGTTCAGAAGACATTATCTTATTCTTTAGCTAGTACTTGCTCCAAATATGTTTTTTGGAACTGTTTTTAAATTGCAAACAGGCTCTGTCACTCTTCGAAAAAAATCAAAATGATATTCTAGAGATTTTGTCGTAAAACATGTTGATATGCTCTTGTTCAGAATATGTGTAGTTTTGGGAGGAAGCAAACACCAAGATCTAGGATTCACCATTTACATTTTCATAAAGAAATTTCTATGGCAAGATATCTCCAGACCTTACTCTTTCATCATTATTCCTCTCCTCATTGAAATATTAATTTTAAGATAAGTGTTTCAGTTGTCTTTCTTACTGCAGTATAACTATACTGCTGCAGTTTGTACTATGAACTGGGTTTTTCTAATGGTGTTTTTTTTTCATTTTTATCCTGAAGAATAGATGCTTTTTGGCTAAGCCAGTATATAAATTTGAGATGTAGGCCAACTCCATAAACAGTTTTAGCAAAAGGGTAAAACTGAAATGAGTTTAAGCAAAATTTTGTATCAAAATTATAAAATGTATGTACAGATACATATGTGATTTATCTTTATGTTAGACTCAGAAGGATTTATTGTGTTTACTGAAGTATTTAGTTGTTCAAGCAACAATTTTCAACGCTTTGTGGGTTTTTTTTATTACAATTATAGAAATTGTTTCATTGCCTAAGAATGTAGACATAGTCTGAAAAAAGCGAAGATAGAGTTTTCCTAATGGATCAGTTTCAAATGCTTTTAATTCCAAAGTATATTAAGAAAAATGATTTCTAGCAAGGTTTAATTTCAGTCTAAAATAATACATGCTTTGTGCTTTAGATAAACTTAGTAGTATCATTGTTATAGTATAATGGTTTTATACTTTCTGCCTCATTGACAGTCACAGCAGCTTACTCGGGAGCAGAGTTCCATCCTTTTAAATAAATAAATAAATATAGATTGAATTGTGTTCTTCACAATGCTGTAATCAGTAATCAATCCTGTTTGGACAGATATTCTTAAACTTTGGCTTTCTGGATAAAGTTGGACTTGCTAGTGCTAAAGGTCATATACAAGTGTTAATTAACCAAGAGGGAAATTAACTAAGGTTATTTATTTATTAAGTCTGGTATTTTGCAGTATTCTCTCATTCTTACCAATTTAAAGTGGACTATAGCTGTTGTTTTTTTACTATCCAATTTTAGAATTGCTTTCGAAGCCTTGGTTTTCATTAAAAGCAGGAATGTTAGTATGGTCCTCTTGTGCAAAGGTGACCTGTCTCCATCAGTAGAAACAGATTTGGGGGCTAAAGTTTAAAATAAATAAATGTTTGGATGGAGAAGAACCAATGTGAAGGAAGATATTTTGTGTACTAAGACTGAAACACTAAAATAACTCGGTCTGTGTAATTGATTTTTAGAATGTATACTAGAATTTATTAAAACTAGTAGAAATCATCGTAATTAAAACTGCTGAGAAATAAGTAATGCCTGTGAAGGCGATATAGGATGCAATATGACTACTCTGCTACAGAATAGTACAAAACCAGAAATGTTTAGCAGCATTCTAACACTTTATTTTTGAATTATTATGGAAGCCTACATCTGTTGCTGTGTTTTAACACCAGTCACAAAACTTGGTAGTAAGTATTCAGTATTCGTTGAAGTAATACCACTTTTTTTTTTTTTTTTCAAAATTTTTTTCTAACCTGTCATTTAAAAACTGTGTACCTTATGTCTGGTGCTTTACTGATTTTGTAAATTTATTTAATACGAACCAATAATATACAAACTAGTATTGTTCTCCCGTTCTTGTTTGTTTGTTCTTTAAGAAGTCACCCATGAGACTGGAAGTAGTTAAAAATAGTAGATAAAAAGTGCCTGAATGAAATACGTCAGATAATGCAAACAAGTTTGTTGTTACCTAGGGAACTTGAGAAGAGCCTCAAAAAACTCAGTGACTTATTCCTGATGCTACAGTGCTGCATAAGAGTTTGTAACTTGCAGAGTTTTGTTACTAAATTTGAAATTTAATAGTGTTCCTAATTGATTTGAGAAGAGGGAATGAAATAGCTTGCTCTGGTTGTATATAGTGGAGAGAAACAAAACAGAACCACCTTGATAAATTACGTTGCTACTAATGACACATTTCAAGAATTCGGGAAGAGAAAAGAGTTTATATATTGCTTTTAGTTGGAGTATGGTCTGCTGTGCTTAATCCTTCTAAAAGTCCTCTCTGTATAGGATGCAACTGTGAAAGCTGTTTCCTACATTAAGTAAGTAGTCCCCAAACTGAGTTTCTGTCTCTTCTGCTTATAGCTTCAATACAAAAAAAAAATACCTGAACACCAGCTTCCTTACCAGGTTACAATAAGCCTCTATCAGAGGAAGGAAGAACTGCTGAAATTGGGCCATGTGGAAAATGAATGAAATATAGCTTTAGTGCTTTTCTCTTGATGTGCTCTTATCTGAACAAAAGAAGGAATGTATCACAAGGTGGGAAGTAGAGGAGGGGGAACCTTGGTGTGTTAATAATACTATAGTGACAACTGAACAGCACTGCCGCCTCCAAGGGCTGGAGAGTCTCAGTGAGATGGATGGAACAGTGTTAGATAAGGAAGAGGACAAAAGATGTCATTCCTAAAAAAGACTGAAGAGGAACAGCTGAATGGCAGATGAGCCACCCTTGTTATTCCAAAACCCAGATTAGCACGTTGCAGTGCTGCCAGACACTACTGACAGCTTCCAGGAATCAAACCACAAGGAAACTTTGTGTCCTCTACTCACAGCCAGAAGGAATATATCTTAGTGCCATCATTACCACTAACTCCATGAACTGAAATAGCAGAGTTGTGGAACCAGATATTTGTCACTGGATGACTAATACGGAAAAAGTGTAGTTCCACATAGTAGAACTGATGTTTTCATTTATACACAGAAATCTAGAATGATAGTGCATTTATATCTCTGTATTTAAACAATACAAAACATGTTAAGAGAGAAGAACAGTGTCTCAGTAAAGACTGAAAATCCTGATTGATGCCTTTGAGTACATAGGTGGGCAGTATTCACTTAATGCAAATGAATATGCTGTTACAAGTTTTTTAGAGTAGAACAGTTGGGTGGCAGAGGTCATTAAGTCCAACTGTCTGGCCACCTAAGGGCTGACAAAGAGTTGAAGCATATTGATGAGAGAATGTTGACCCAGTGTCCCTTGAACACTGACAGGCACATGGCATCAGCCACGTTTCTAGGAAGCTTGTTCCAGTGTCTGACTACCCTCATGGCACAGAAATGTTTCCCAGTGCCCAGTCTGACCCTCCCTGGCACAGCTTTGTGATGTTCCCACCCTGCCATCGGTGACCAGGAGCAGAACCCAGCATCTCCCTCTGCTCCCCCTGCCTCAGGGAACTGCAAAAAGCAATGAGGTCACCTCTCCTCTTCTCCAGACTGTGCAGCCCAAGCATCTAAGTATTCTTGGTTGCTCCCCACAGGACACACCTTCTGGCCTTGTTAACAACTTTGGTGCCTCCTCTGGATGTTTTCAAGGACAATAAGTCTATTTTTATATTGTGGAGCCCAGCACTGCACACAGTATCCAAGGTGAGGCTGCACCATCACTAAATATAGTGTGATGACCACCTCTTCTGACCAGTATTGTGCTGTGTTTAATGAACCCAAAAAAGCAGTTTGCTCATTGACTATTAGGCATGCATTTGACTCATGCTGAGCCTGCTGCTGCCTACACTCTCAGGTCTTTTTCTGCTGGGTTGCTTGTCAACCACTCATCTCCCAGTCTGTGCCCGTGTCTGGTACTGCCCCGTCTCAGGTGCAGCACCTGGCGTTTCTCTTTATTAAATTTCATGCCATAGCTGATGGCTTAGTGCTCCAGTATATCCACACCCCTCTGCCGTCAGTCAACAGTTCCTCCCAGTTTAATATCATCAGCTAATGTGCTTAGGATGTAGTCACCTCCTGCATCCAGGTCATAGATAAAAACGTTGAACAGAACTGACTCTGGAGTTGCACTCTGGCAAACAATGCTAGTGACCAGCTCCAGCCAGAAAGAAGTGCCTCCACTCTGTACGGCGCTTCGAGCTCTACCATTTAGCCAGTTCCCTCAGCGTAGCGTGAACCTGCCCCTCTCACAGCAGGACAGTTTCTCCACAAGGATATTGTAAGGGGTGGTGTCAAAAGCATTATGAAAACCCAGGAAGATTACATCCACTGCCTATGTCAGGATATAGTATTTGTTTTTATGTAAGTTGAACATTAGTCGTAGCTGTGATTGAAGTAACAAGCTTGTCATATATATATATGACTTTTTTTCTTTCATTTCTACCACAGTTCAGAGTGTAAGGCTGTGGATTTCGTATTAAAATCAGCGTTCCAGCTTTAGCTGGATAGAAATTGTGTTCTAGATTTTGAATTAGTCTGCAAAGATTTGACTGCTTCATATTTTTAAAGCTAATTCCCTTCCTGTCCTGTCTTTTGGAAAGTATCCTGAAACACTATTTATACAACACAGGTTTCTGTTTCATTTCTTTTTGGAGTCTTTATGGAATCTTTCCTTAATCTCAGAGTCTTCAGGGAATATATTGAAATATTCAGTTTTGTGAAAACAAAGGTAGATGGCTCAGCTGAAAATCAAGTTCTTACTGTTGCCTTTGGGTTTGAGGGATAAACTTTTTTCTTTCTCTTATCACAGAGCACTTTTTCTAGTTCAAGTTTGAAATTGGTTGGGTTTCTTTTTTTTTTTTTTTTTTTTTTTGAATCTCAGTCTTTTGATTCACTTTGTTTTAATTCCCTACTGTGTCCTGTTTGTTGTTCTCAGTGTGACACTACCAGCACTATTTCTTGTAGTTCCATCTATCCAATTCTTTCCTTCAGCTTCCCCCAGGTCTTGGGGACACATCCTTGTCTCTCTGACCATGCAGCACCTTTGTGAAGAAGGTTTAATTCTTTGATACAGCTGAAGTTATCAAAGAATACTCTTAATGTGTCAGTGCTGGTTGATCATGAAAAATACCGTCTTGGATCATTTTCATCCATTGAGTAACCACACTGTGAAGACTGTGATCTGCATTTTCTGTGAGCTTTTTCTTGCCTAGACTCTTATTGTTGTATTGCTGTTCCAACTTCTTTCAGTGCAGCTTGTATTTGTCATTCTCAGCTATCTTGTTGTTATCTCCAGCTTGTCAGTGTATGGTTTATTTATTAACGTTTTTAGGGTTGAGAAGGGATGCCCCACAAGTAGCTGAGTACATTTCACTTATCTTCTGTTAATTTATCACTGAAATAACTTGCCATCATATTAGTCTGAACATTCTATAGTTTTATGGCTCGCTCTCATTCTAATTTATGTGTTCTTGTTTTGTATATTTTTGTATCATTACTTTCTTCTTTACTCTTAAATCATCTTGACTTGTTTTTAGGATAGGATGAGTTTATATGGTAAACTACTCGTACAGAGCTATGGCCAGTGCTTGGAACCTCTCTCTCAAAATGCACTAAAAAAAAAAAAAAAAAAAGTAAAAGACAAAGCTCATTCAAAACTGTGTCCATTTGCAGTTCCAGGGGTGTGGTTGGGGTATTAATCTTTCAGAATGAGATGCACCTATTTGTGCTTCAGCTGTGAAGCAATATTAGTGAGAGCACTGGGTGCAAGTGTGAGTGGTTCTCCTTAAAGCATTATATTGCAAGTATGCATCTTCCATATGCTTCTTTATCCCTTTACTTCAAAGCATGTATTCAAATTTCTTACTATTTAAATAAATGAAAAGAGTATTTATGTAGGCCTTCCTCTATGAAACAGGTTTGAATTGTTTAACAAATATATTAATTGGTGTTCTTAGTAGTTTTTTAATGCCATGCGTATTTTTTTTTATATTTAACTTAGGTGTTCCAGTTTTCTTCAGGAATCTTAGTTCGTTTCTAAGTACTCCAGGAGTTTTATAGTTGTATTACACAACAGTTTCCATGTGGAAGGTTTGCAAGCTTCCAATGACCCTTAGCTGCCATCTGGTACAAATTCAAAGTGCTTCTGTCATCTGCTGCTAATTGCTGTCACCTGCATGTTGCAGTCACTCTAAGCAACTTGGATTGCAGTAAAGCAAGATGCAGATTGCTTTGTATGGTTGCAGTCCATCAATAATATACATCATTCCTTTATTAATATTAATTTAATAATAAAATAAGTACATACATTCTGGAATGATACGAATTAATATGAATGGCATTTTCATGTTCATTTTAATGTCTGTTTCTGGCTTTTTAGCCTGACATTAAAAAAAATGTGTGAAGATTATGAATGTAGTTATTATTTCAGTGTTCTTTAACCCATTTATTCTGGTAAGATTGTTCCAACTGAATCTTGCAGAAGAGTTCTTTAATCCTTTTTGCATGCTGCTAAGCTTTTGTCAGGGCACTAGCCTACAGCACCATATTATATTAATGTATTTTACTTGTAATTTAGAGAACAAGAAGAATATCCTGTTCTGAAGGCTAAACTGTCCCCTGTGGCACTTGCACAGCTGATAATCGTGAACTAGAAAGATGTGTATATCAAATAGTTTACAAAATGAAGCCAGCTGTGTTTCCCTACATACTGTGGCTTCCTGACATGCATCATTAAACCTTATTAGCTACTTCCTTTTACAAAGGTTCTTGTAGTCTCGAACATTGCATATTAACATTTTCTGCCCCTCCAACTGGAAATTATTTGCTTTATTGTAGAGTGTCAACTTGCTCTAGTTTCTGATGCATTCTAATTGGTACTTTAGAGTATAATCATAGTGAAACACCACTCCATGCATTTCTTTATTTGGAAATTAATACAGACCTTTTCACTTTATCTGTCAATCTGGGCACCTTTTCACACAATTCCCAACTATTGGGATGGCTTACAAAACCGCTAAGAAAGAAAACAGTTCATAGAAAGTCTTCAAGATACAAATACAAGATGCTGGAGTTCACTTTTGTTATAACATTTTTTATTATTGTTGACCTAATAGTAATAAAGCTATTTCAACTGATAAACATTACAACGTTGAAAATCTCAAAAAATGTAGTGATACAAAGCTCATTTGTTGCAGATGAGATTCTGTTTAAAAAATATGACCACCCACGTAGGTGTGCACATACACCTATTGTTCACACAGCTTATAATTAATTTCACCTTTCAAATCTAAGCTAAAAAGCATTTAAAAATATTTTTATCTTTGCATATAAAAACATTTTTTAATTTAGGTACAAAATCAAAATATTTAAATATATATGCATCTCTGTATATTTACACATTCTACAAGCATTTCCTCAGAAAGGCAAAGAATTATTATTCATTACAGAAAGCTGTTTTTATTGAAAAATATATAGCTTAATTTTATTACACTGATAACTTTGTAGGTTTCTTGTCATAACTTATTACATAGCTGAGTTTGAGTATCTTTCCTTTTCCATTATAATAGCACGAAGAACAAAAAATCTAATCTAGAAGACATCATGAAGAAAAGTTATTTCCCCCATGCCTTAAATACTTGTGGACATGTTTTGGGTGTTTCATCTCAGGCTTAGATTTAGAATTATAGAATCATTAAGGTTGGAAAATACCTCTAAGATCATCTGATCCAACCATCCATCTACCACCAGTATTGTGACTTCTGGAAGACTTTTTTTCCCTGTTCTGTTCTTTGTGATTTTCCCTGCATTCTTCAATGTAATTAATCTCAAAGAAAACTCCTGCTTATTTTTCATCACATTGAGCAGCTTTCGAGCTATATTTGATCAGCCTAGTCTACTCTGAGCTAAAAGAAGAGGTGAAAAAATTAAGGAGTATCTGGGAGTGTGAAAGGGAGATAAATCAGTGAAACCACAACCTATCATCCCTGTGAGAAATGCTCTGTGAGGAACACCCTGTAACTAGTGAAGAATCCCTTTACCTTCTTGACATCAGGCAGAAGGGAGGGGGCAGGCAAATGAAAGTCCATCCAGGGGGTCATCAAGAGTGAGTCAGTTAACCCCAGCCTCTGCCAAGAGCAAAAGAGGGGCTGCTGTCATAGGCAGCTCTCTTCTGCAGGGAACAGAGCGTCTGGACAGTTATTCCAGCAAGAGTACTGGCAGTGTTTTACTCGATCCCTTTAGTAGCAGGGAAAAATTATGAGTGTAACGTGAATGCCCCCCCCTCCCCCAGTTAACACACAGCTAAGAGGCTGGTGCCATTGGAGTAATTTTGTGCTTCTTTTTTCACTTGTAGGATGGCTTATGCAGCAGCAGGCCTGCTGGCGATGGATGAGGTCCACCTTTCTCAAAAAGGAGAAAAGGATGCTAGTCAAAGGATTGGCAGGGCTCATTGAGAGACCTTTAAACTAGTTTTAAAGGGGGAAGGGAATGAAACAAAGCTTGGTAGAGACGATCTTGGGGCAGCGTGCAAGGGTTGAGGGTGAGATAATAGCCCATCTGAAGTGCATCTACACTACACCAACACATTCAGCATGGGCAACAGACAGGGAGAGCTAAAAGCCGCTGTGCAGCAGGAAAACGTGGTTGCCATCACTGAAACGTAGTGGGATTGCTTTCATGACTGGAGTGCTGCAGTGGATGGTTATAAGCTCTTCAGAAGATACAGGCAAAGAAGGAGAGATTGTGGGAGGTGGCCCTGTACATTAGGGAGCGTTTCAATTCAGCTCAGTTCTGGGGATTATAAGATTAAGTCCTTATGGGTAAGGATCAAAGGGAAGGCCAAAAAGGCTGATGTCCTGGTTGGAAATTTGCTTATAGACCACCCAACCAGGATGAAGAGGCAAGTGAAGCATTCTACAAGCAGCTGGCAGACACTGTGCAATTGCTCGCCTTTGACTGCAAGGGGGACTTAAACATACCAGATGTTTGCTGGAGATGCAGTACAGCAGAGAGGAAACATTACAGGAAGTTCCTGGAGTGTGTGAAGATAATTTCCTGACACAGCTGTTAAGAGAGCCTATCATGGGTGCTGCCCCACTAGGCCTACTGTTTATGAACGGAGAAGTACTGGAGGGAGACGTGGTGGTTGGAAGCTGTCTTGGGCATAGCAACCAAAAAATGACTGAATTGACAATTTTGGGTGAAGTCAGGAAGGGGGATCAACAAAACCAATGCCTTGGACTTCTGGAGGGCAGACTTTGAACTGTTTAGGATATTGGTTGGAAGAGTCCCTTGAGAGATAGTGGTGATGGGCAAAGGGGTCCAGGAAGGCTGGACATTGCTCAAAACTGAAATCTTATAGGCACGGGAGTGAGCTGTACCATAAGGTGACCCTGGTTGAACAGGGAACTTTTGCTTGGTGAAAAAAGAGAGATCACTAGCTCTAAAACAAGGGTACAAGCACCTCGAGAAGTGTGCAAGGATATGCAGAGGGGAAAAAATAGACAGGTGAAAGCCTAGCAAGAACTTAATCTGGCCTCTGTTATAAAAGATGACAGAAGATGTGCCTATTACATTAATAACAAAAAGAGGGCCAAAGAGAATCCTCCATCCTTTGGATGTGGTGGGGAACGTTACCACCAAGGATGAAGAAAAGGCTGAGGTACTCAAAGACTTCTTAGCTTTTGTCTTTAATAGTCAGATCAGTTATCTTCAGAGTACTCTGCTCCTTGAGCTGAATGACAGGGATGGGGAAAAGAATTCTCCCACAGTTTAGGGGGCAACAGTGGCCTGCTACTCCACCTAGGCTTATCACAAGTCTATAGGGTCAGATGATATTAACCCAAGAGTGCTGAGGGAGCTGGTAGAAGCACTCACTTAGCCGCTTTCCATAATTTATTAGTAGTCCTGGTCAACCAGGCAGGTCTCAGATGACTGGAGACTTGCCAAAGTGCTGCCTATCCACAAGAAGTATCGTACAGTGGATCTGAGGAACTTCAGATCTATAAGCCTAACCTTTGTATCAGAGAAGGTTATGAAGATCATCTTGAGTGCAGTCACACAGCATGTGCAGGACAACCAGAGGACGAGGCCTAGCCAGCATGGGTTCATGATAGACAGGTCCTGCTTGACCAACCTCTTCTTCTGTGACCAGCTGATGTAGATGAGGGAAACGTGGATTTAGTCTGTCTAGACTTCAGTAAAGTCTTTGATATTATCTCCCACAGCATTCTCCTGGAGAAACTGGAAGCCCATGGATTGGACAGGTGCGCTCACTGCTAGGTAGAAAGCTGTCTGAATGGCCAGTCCCAGAAAATACTGGTGAATGGTGTTAAATCCAACTGGTGACCAATCGCTAGTGTTCCCTATGGGATAAGTACTAGGGCCAATTCTGTTTAATATGAGGGCTGCTCCAAAAGTAATGGCTTGCATGTTATTATGTTGGCCCACTGTGTCAGATTGTGGTGGTACAGTAGTAGAGGCTGACAGCGGAGTTAGACTGGGCTGCTATGCAACAAGTGGCAGCAGAGGGGCAGTCTGACAAAATGATGTCTGACATGGAAGTGTTCCTGAAGCAGAGGTGTGTCATAGAATTCCTCCACGCAGAAAAAATGGCTCCCAGTGATGTTCATTCAACGCTGAGCATTTGTGTAGAGCAGTCAGTGGATGGTAGCACACTGAGGTGGTGGGTGGAGCATTTCAGCAGTGGCAGCAGCAATAGTGGGTCACCTATGCTGGTGAGGATTTTTAAAAGGGTAGCATGCATACTCTGTTCATTGCTGGCAAAAAATGTGTCGCTAATGATGGTGACTGCTGAAAAATGAAGCTTTATAAGTGAGAACTTGCTCTGTGCATCACTGCAGGATTGGGCAGAGTGGCTGGAAAGCTGTGCAGCAGAAAAGAATCTGGGGATGCTGGTCAGCAGCCAGCTCAACGTGAGGCAGCAGTGTGCCATGAAGTGTCAAAGGCCAGTGGCTTCCTGGTTTGTGTCAGAAGCAGTGTAGCCAGCAGCACTGGGAAGGTGATCATTCCTCTGTACTGTCTTCAGTTTTGGACCTCTGACTACAAGAAAGTCATAAAGGCCCTGGAACATGCCCAGAAAACAAAGCTAGTGAGGATCCGGCGGCACACGTTTGAAGAGGAGCAGCTGAGGGAACTGGGACTGTTTAGCCTGGAGAGGAGGAAGTTTAAGGAAGACCTTATTGTCCTCTACAGCTACCTGAAAGGAGCTGTAGTGAGGGAGGTGGAGGAGTGAGGTGGGAGTCGACCTTTTCTCTCAGGTAATTACAGGACAGGACGGAACGGCCTCAAGTTTCGTCAGGGAGGTTTATATTAGATATTATGAAAAATGTATCCTTGATGGAGGTGTTCAAAAATGTGTAGCTATGGCACTGTCAACATGGTTTAGTAGGCATGGTGGTGATGGATTGACACTTGGACTAGATGACTTTAGAGGTCTTTTCCGACCTTTATGATTATGTGAGTCTTCCTGTTTACGTTCTGAATGCAAATAAAAGCATGCACAACTTTATCCTTGAAAGTGAATTTGAGGCATTTTAAAAATATTTATTCAGCTTATGTGCAAACAAGATTTAGAAACTCAAAACTAACAATATATAGGGACAAATTAGATGCAGTTAAGATGTCCTTAGCTGGGATTCTATTAGCCAGTCATTGGGCTTCAGAAGTGAGCTAATGTATAAGGTACCTTTTCATAGGTTTCTCTGCATTCTTGAATAGCATCCTTAAAGGCTTTGAGGTACTCTGGGGTGCTTTGTGTTGTATTTATTTTATTGAAACATGATTTCCGTGGGAAACTTAGGTGACTGTGGTTGTGTTCTGCCAATTTTCAGACTTATACCGAGAGAGCTTGAAGATGGAGTTAAGGTGCACACAACTGAGGAGGAGTGAGATTCCTCCAACAGGAAATGAATTGCTGTTTAATTCCATTGCAGAATCTTTTAATTCCTTCTTCAGCTTTTCTTTATTCATTTGCATTTTTTGGTGAATCCATCTTCAGAATACTTAAGTCATTTTACTGATCTATCTGTCGTCTGTACTGTGCCATTTGGAATTATCGATTGTCATTACTAAAATAAAAAACATGTAATTTAAAGGGAAATGAATTTTGAAATACTACTCAATTTAACCTTGAGTAAGATGACAGTTAAGTGCTTTTTATTCCTTTTTTTTAAGCCTACTATTAATTGGGGATAAAATGAATTGTTAGAACTTGTTTCAAGTTTAAACTTAATGAGTTGTTGGCTCTGTATAAAAGAATACTTTTTGACTGATGTGCGTGATTTAATGCATGGATATACTAAGACTTCCCAAAATTTATGCAGAGTAAAGTTTCTATTTAATCCCCTTTTTAGTCACTTTTCTTCAAGGAAAGAGTACCTGTTAGCTGTGCTAGTTTTAAATTGAAAAAGTGAATGCTGAACAGTTTCACTGTATGAATTATTTGGTTGTTGAGCTCTCCAGTATCACCACTTTGCTTAAATTACAGAAATAATTGTTCTAAATTGGTTGGTGTCTTGAAAAAAATATTTACAGCTGATAGCTTGTAATAAAAACTAGTATTTGACTAATACAGCATAATTCCTGTATAAATGTGCCAGTGTATAAGAAGCCATTAAAATTTTCAGTTTTATAATAGCATCTGTGGATGCTTTTATTCATCATTATTGAGTGTGACAAATACATAGTGAGGTTGGAGAACAAATGATCATACAGCAGTTCACAGATGACTTAAGATGGTAACTATGAAGGAATGTGAAATATAACTTCTAGCTTAGAAGAAAATGCTGTGTTTTCTGTTCACTCTGAATTATTAAAATGCATCTCAATAAAATTAAGCATTGCAGTCTATAGAGGGTAAATGCTGTTGGACTGGTCATGTTGTAGAGAAATACGGGTCATCCTGTTAAGGTACAGCTGGTACTGCACTGCACCACCTGAGCTTCTTAAACAGGTGCTAGTACCAGTCTTGAGCCCCCTCTGGTGACCAAACCGTACATGGCATTACTTCATCAATTCTCCCTTTTTAGACTTTAGTCAAATTAGAGCGAAATACTGAAATAAGCACATGCTAATCATTTGGCTTCCTTATGACATTTTAAGATAGATTTTAAAAAGAGGCAGGAGTTTAAGAGCACTCAGAGGTGGTGAGATAGTGCTAAATGCAGAGCAAAGCGTAAAAGTGTTGATGAGAAGTGAGTGGGTTATTTTATAGTCAAGTAGATATTGAGTCACCTTTGATTTTTCATTCTAGTCTACTGAAACATAATGTTCTACTTCAGATACTGTAAGTCATTAATGTGGTTATAAATCTGAACACATTTGAAAGAGAAAGCACATTTAGGAATGCTGTGAAGCCTATGCCAGTACTTGCCTGAATGAGCACAAGTGAGTTTACTGTTTATGCGAAGATATGCCTGTGTCTGATTTACAGTTTCTGTAGTTCCAGACTGAGCTAGAGAGAGCTCCATTAAAAAGCTGGAGAGGAATCTGAAGTTTCTCTTTCAATATCCAAACCAGATACTTACTCTGAGAGGGAAGATACTTGGAAAAGTCAGTACAGGACAGGTGATTGAAGGAGGCAGAGAGGGATGAAATGTTGGAGTTTTAGTCTTCTCGTAGCATTACAGATATAGCTAACTACCAAAGGGAATTTTTATTGAAAGTGATTAGTGTGCTTCAAATTTTTTTCAAAAGTAGAGATGAGGTTATGAATAGCCTGTTAAAGTAAATGTCAGTAAGTCAGAAAGGTAATTTAAAAAATGTAATAAAACTTGTTTAATAAGCCTGCAAAATTAATATAATGTAAATAATTTAGTTTGATTTTAGTGACAGAGTTGTATTAAAGCTAGTATGAGAAATGTATACTTTTTTTTTTTTTTTCAATGGAAACAGAAAATGTTGTTGGGATCAAATGAACTGTTTTCTGATTATTGCTTTTGTATAACCACTGGAGTGGACTGAATAGCTAAAGTTTACTTCAATTCTACTAAGACAAGTAGAACATTCCCCCCGCCTCCCTGGACACGCACAGCACAACAATTACTGTTCTAATTCAAAAACAAAATGTGTAAGACATTTTCAGTGCTTCAAAAAAATATTTTCAGCTTCATTTGTGGTTGCTCTCACAACCAAATATGTGATGAGGAAGTTTGAAAATCAACCTGAGAAAAAGCAGGTGAAGGTGACATTTTTGACTAAATTGTCACTGTATGTATTTCAGTGTTTTCTTTGCTTTTCCTACTTTGTATCTACTGCTTAAGTAGTAAGATACTGACATAAAAGTGTAGCAAACAAACCTTGTGCAAGTTTTAGGAATTTTTTTATGTTGACCAAGACAACCTTGCCAAACACTTGCCATACGATTAGCTGAGGAAGATGTTTTCTAAACACTAATTCACTTGTTGTACTTGCTAGCCCAGTGTGGGCACTCAGATTGCCAAGCAGACAAGAATTTAAATTGAAGAAGTAACTGTAGAAATAAAGAATGAGAAGAAACATCTTCAAATTCTAACGTTCATGTATGTTTATAGTGTCAAAAATTAAGGTAAAGAGATAGTGATTTTTTTTTGTTGGTTGTTGTTGTTTTCTTTTTTATTCAACCATTAAGCTCAATTTAGTAATCTCTTATTTCTAGGGATGATAGGAAGAATTTTAACAGATTGAAAAAAGAGCATAGAGCTTCAGATATAAGCAGCTAACTGCATATATTAATCTATATACACGTATTTTTAAAAAGTGAAAAAGTGCTATGAATCAAACACTTGTAATTAATGAAAACGTAAATAATTGACTAGTATTCAATCTGAGTAATGTTAAAGTTCAGAGCATGATTAAAGAATGCTTAGGAACATTTTGATGCTTATATTGCAGATTGAAACCAAAGTCAGATATGCTGTGCAGTTTCGTGCATTCATTGTGGTGTCTGTCAGTGCAGAACCAGACTGATTCCTTAAATAAATCACCTTTATGGAAATGTTTAGGGCAGAGATTCCAAGGTTCACTCTTAATGCTTGGCTACTATTTAAGTAGGGTGTTTTGATTTGTTTAACATAAACCAATAATGTATCATCAAGTATGATGTGCACTTTAGTGCAGTCATTTTAATTAGAGTTTAGACTATGTGAGAAATCTTTACTGTCAGTAATGCATCATTTTATTATCAAACTTTGCATTTCATTATTCCAGCATTAAAAATATGTATTCCTACATTTCCAAGCAATGTACTTCAGTTGTTAAGAGTTTTTCTGTTACTGCAGTAACAGCTTCAGAACAAAACCTTTCCTTGAAGTTAAGCACCTGGGGCAGCAGTGGCAATATTGTTGTGCATGTTCTATTCAGAAGTCAAAAAGACTTGTTGTTGCTTTCAACATTTGATAATTAAGGTGTTGTGTTTGGTTTTTTTTTTTTTTTTTTTGTGTGGAATGATTAATTTTGGCATTGTAGTCTAAAGTACAAAACTCAGTGTTCTGATAATTTCCCGATTCCAAATATTGTATTTTAAATACTAGTAGCTTTTTTGGATTTGGTACAAGTAGAGAATGCCATACTTTTTACTGATGGTATTACCCATTATTTTACCGAGTACCATTAACTGTTTAGAATGTCCCACATAAATTAAAAAGGAGCTAAATGGATTTGCAGTTGTTACCATTAGTAGCATTTTAGATGATACAGGCAATGATTGTGTTTGCTATCATAGTGCAGCCCCTTTGCAAAGCTACTGTGGTTGTTTTAGACATAATGTACAAATTTCCCCTTGAAGCTTAAAATTTCCAGTCGTGTTTAATTCTGTTAACACAATTGTTTCAAACAGAACAAATATCATGACAAGCAGAAGAAAAGTGGTTACTATGCGAAATAGCAATAAGTGTTGAAAGTCACTCCAGTTCTTAACTCATCATTTCCTTACATCGAAATAATTGTTCCAGTTATGATTATTTTCAAAAGGATGATATGTTATGCAAAGGTTTGATAAAATAACAGTGTAGTTCATTTGTGTTCTTTTTCAACGTTGAGGTGAACTTTAGACAATATTAATGACTTTCTACATGAGAAGTTGTTTAAGTGGAAAGGCACAGAATTAAGTATATTTCAGTACTTTATAATAACCGGTTTTTAAGAAAAGAAGAATGCATTTCTACTAAAGCTTTTGTTTACCTCTTTCGACAGGGGTTTGCAATTGTTTTCACTTCCTATAGTAAATGATAGTATTAAAACTCTAAGGGCATTGTATGTTCTGTATTAAAAAGACAAATTTCTCGGAGATTCGTTCTATGAAAAAATTTCATCAAGATTTTTTTTCTCTTCATACCACTCAAAAAACACTTTTGTTGATTCCAAACATAAATGTACGTGTCTTCATCAATTAAAAAGGTAATAATGCTTTGAATTACCTACATATCATTGTGCAGTGAACCACATTTCATGTTTCTGTCCCAATAGTGGCGTTCTTTCCAAAGAAGCTCTTTATTCCTTTCTCTTATGGGGTGTGGTTTTTACACGGAGTGAAGGGGGGGAACATTACTGGGGTTAAGGGAAAGATAGGCTTTCACTACTATGATTCAGGAAAAAAAAAAAGTGTGAGGTAGTGGTTCTGCATATTGCAAGACAGTGATTCTTTATTTTATTACAAAAAAAGACCAACTCTGGAAGGCTAGATTAAATCATTCCTTTCACTTTTTAATGGGATTTGGATGAATAGAGTAAAATATGCACTTTGCATTCATTGATAGCATCTTTAGGTTGAGGTAATTGAGTCTTTTTTCCCTGACTGAATGAATAATGACTTCATCTGATCCTCAGCGAGGCCTGAAACTTAGGCTGCCTTTGTCAACGCAAAAAGATCTGGGCTTTGAAACATGCTCTACTTCCCTGGCTTAATTTTTCTTCATTTTAATCCAAAAACCTATTTTTCTCAATAATTCAAGCATAAACTATGTAGTAGTTGAAGCAGCGGAAATTGCAAGATATTTGTCCTCGTTGCTGCTTTCTAAATGCAGCTGATAAATCAGCCGCTGTGGTCTTCAGCTGCCTGGTTCTCTAGGGAAGGGACCGCCCATGTATAAGCAAGATTGCTGACATTTTTAAGAACTATATTTAAATGATTCTTTCGCAGACTGTTTGTTATCTGAGGAAGTGTTATGTTTTACTGGTCTTACTGGCAGGACATAGAGATAAAAGGGCATTTGTGACAGGGCCTAGGAAACTCTTGACATAATTTTCCCACAGTTTACTGACTGCAAGAACATCTCAAAAAGTGAAGTATAAATACTTACCTTACAGTATACATTACTGAAATGGTGAGAGTCTTAGTTGCATAGCTTAAAATACTTTCTTCATGGGAAACAGTGGATGAAATACAGCAACGCAGTGTTTTCAGAGTGTTTCTGAATTAAATGTCTTCTTACTCAGGAAAAGCTGAAGTTCTGTTTTACTATTTTGGTTTGAAAACGGTTATACCATTTTTAATTTTTGAAACTTTCAGTTATTCAAAATGTAACCAAAAATTATTTTGATGAGTTTGAATTTACAGACTGTCTTCCAGCAGTAAAAAAGCAGCAGCCACCCTACAAATATAAAATGTGCTGATAGGATTTTTTCTGCATATGTGACAAAAGAAAAGTGTTTCTGTTCATTTGCTCTTCATCTTTTTTTTCCTTCCCCTCCTCTGTTCCACTCCTGGATCAGAATAGGGAGAAGGGTATGCTGAGTTATAAAGGCATTCAAAAGCGTGAACCATCTCATTCTGGCTGAGATGGTTCACGCTGATTCTGGGTGTTGTTACTGTCCTGGAGCCATGGGACACTACGAGATGCAAGCATGGAAACAACAATCAATTCTGTTATCAAAATGTAGTTATTTGTTAGAAGTGCATGGATTTTCAGTTGGTACAAAAAAAAACCAACCCTGGTAATAGCTGGTTGTTTGCACCACAGAAGTGTCAGCGAAGAAAAGCAGCACGCGTGACTTACCTGATTTTTACTTCTTCTTAGGTTGGCTTGCTGGACCTGGAGTTGAATCAACTGACCAAGGCGCTGTTTTTGGCTTTAGTTGCATTGTCAATTGTTATGGTAACCTTGCAAGGATTTGTAGGCCCATGGTATCGCAACCTTTTCCGGTTCCTCCTCCTGTTTTCCTATATCATCCCCATCAGGTATGTATAAGAATGAAAGAAAAACACAGATGTCTAATTTCACTGAATGTGGCTTTGCTGAAATTTATACTCACTGCTCATTGTGAGGGAAATTGATCTTATCAGGAAGCTGAAGGAGAAGGTGCCAACAAATCTGCTGATTCTTGAGGTATCACTATACAGAAAACAATACTGTTGTATTCTTTTTGTATGATGTTCATCTTGCTGGAGTAATCAGGATATCTAATCCTTTGCTAGCATAAATGTATTAATAAGGATACAATCTTGGTATATTTGAGAATGTGGTTTTAGGAAACATGCATTTGAATGAAGTGCTTGGTGTATTTTAGAATTTGATTTCTGTAATGGCCTAACACTGAAAATGTTCAATTTCTCTGATTATAACACTGGCTTTATTTTTACTAGAACTATGATTAATGTAGATTGAATGCACTTTTGTAATGGCAGGACTTTTAACAGGTGTAACCAAGTAGAGACTTGCCATGAATTAATTAATTCATTAAGCATGAGTACTGTATATTCAAATTGCAGATAAACTGGAACAGGAAATGATATCTTTCTGTGTAATCATGTCTGCTGTGGACAGAGGAGTTAGAACACTGACTCTGAAGTGATATTCTTTTTTTGCCTTCGCAAAATGGAAATACTGTCTTGTGTTAAAATTCCCAGTATTCAGGTGACTATTAATTTTAGATGTTCTCTGGAACTTCTACGTACACCAATCCAGTGACTACCCGCAGTTAGCTGCTGTCTCTTAAATTGTAGATACATTCCCTAGGATTTGCACGGAATATTTAAATCCATGTAGTGTAACAGAAAAAAAAAATAAGAATTTCATTAGTTACGTAAACTTAAATGAGTTGTCTGACTTTTGCTCACAGATCTTTTTGTATATGTATGTCTGCGTGAAACAGAACCTCATTTTTGACCAGTTTGATCAGTAAATGTCTTAAGAACTTGCACTATTATAGTACTTTTCTGTTTTAAGATCAACTGATTCTGTTGTGATGTTGAAAAGTTTCTGGTGAATCTGCTGAGTTTTGTGGACTTTCCATGTCCTTTGACTGGTCCAGCTGGCAGCCAGGCATTTAGTAGTGTTCCTCAGGGGTCAGTATTGTAGCTGACTCTGTTTATTATTATGTTGACCCATCTTTATTGACGATCTGGACAAGGGGATTAAGTGCAGCCTGAGTAAGTTTGCAGATGACACCAAGCTGGGAGGAACTGTCGATCTGCCTGAGGGCGGGAAGGTCCTAACAGAGAGATCTGGGAAGACTGGATTGATGGGCTGAGGCCAATTATATGAGCTTTGACTAGATCAAGTGCCAAGTCCTGTATTTTGGTTAAAAAAAAAAAACCCATGCATAGCTAGAGGCTTGGGGCAGAGTGGCTGGAAAACTGCATAGAGGAAAAGGATCTGTCGGTGTTAGTTGACAGCCGGCTGAACGTGAGCCAGAAGTGTGCCCAAGTGGCCAACAATTCCAGCAGCATCCTTGCAGGAGCAAGAAGGGGATCGTCCCTCTGTGCTCTGCTCTGGTGAGGCCACACCTGGAGTACAGCGTTCAGTTTTGGGCACCTCACTGAGGCCCTCTGGAGCGTGTCCAGAGAAGGGCAGTGCAGCCTGGAGAAGTGGGGGCTCAGGGGAGACTTTATCTCTCCATTACTACTTGAGAGGAGATTGTAGCAAGGTGAGGGTCAGCCGCTAATCCAAGGCACCTAGCAATAGGACAGAAGCGGCTCTAAATTTTGCCAGGGGGTTTTCAGTTTCTGATTGGGTATTAGGAAAAAATTATTCTCTGAAAGTGTGGTTTTTTGAAAGAAGTTGCCCAGGGAGGTGGTGTAGTCACCATCCCTGGAGATTTTCAAGAGGAGGGTGGATGTCTCACTGAGTGCCATTATAGTGACGAGTTGAGGGTTGGACCCGGTAATCTTAGTGGTCTTTCTTTCCATCTTATATGCTTCTGTGATTCTGTGTCTGGCTCCTGGTTCTATTTACACATCCGTGTTTCAATCTTGTGATATTTTTCCAAACACTGTCATTCTTAGAATTTCCTTACTGTTTGTATCATGATGTTGTTTGGGTTCTGTTGTCATTCTCACCCTTTGATTATTTAATATTAAGCAAGTAATCCATGTGTAGAGGCTTAAACAAGCTGCATTCAAGCGATGAGTGAAGTGTATTTTTTGCTTAAATATACTCCTCATTGTCAATGAAAGCAAGGGTAAACTGAGTAAGAGTATAAATGATGAGTTGTTTTTCACTGTGTTCTTCTGTAATAAGTACATTAAGAGCAAACTTTTTTAAATTATTGAAAGACAGAGATATCTTTGTTACTGGATGCAACAGCACTGCATGCAGCAACTCACCTGCAGTGCTGCAGTGTCCAGATGTGAAATCCTCAGTACAGGAGAGATGCAGACCTTTTGCAGATGAAGGCCAGAAAAATGATTCAGGGGGTGGAACACTTCCCCTACGAGGACAGGCTGAGAGAGCTGGTGCTGTGCGGCCAGGAGAAGAGAAGGCTCTGGGGAAACATAGCAGGCTCTCAGTATCTAAAGGGGAGGTGTAAGAAAGAGGGGGACAGACACTTCAGCAGGTTCTGCTGTGACAGAACAAGGAGAAATGGTTTCAAACTAGAACAGGGACCTATCCCAGTTTTTCAATTATATGTGGAAGATAATAAGCAATGCAGAAATACTGTGAATGTATAGAACAGATTTAGTTATGCATCGGACTTTACAGTTACCCCCATGGAAGATCCGACAAGTATCCAACAGAGACTACTTTTTTCCACTTTATATGTTTATCTATTCCTACACCGATTTTTCTTCAGCTCAGATTGTGTATATATACAGTTGTTTCTTACTGTCAGCAAATTTAACAACTCCAGTCGTGCTGATGTTCTAATATTACTACATTTCCTTTTTTCTGGAGCTAAGCATGGAAATGACTTATTCTTAGGACTGTGTTTTAAGTTTAAGCTCTGGAGATTAAAATTACAAGACTAATGCTGAAGCACCAGGTGTTGTGTCACCACATTATTTCTAAAATAGCTGTGTGGGGTGAATAATGAACTTCGCTTTACAGGTAAAGGAAGTGGATGTGGGAGGATAGAATTGACTGGGAAAGGCAAAGCATATCTGCATTCATGCATGAAATTTATTGATTGATGGTTTTAGAGAATTTAGAGAAACGAGTTCTAAATGTGGAACCTTTTTTTTTTTTTTTTTTTTTTTTGGGACGAGGAAAATCCAGCTATGCAGTAAAAATAATTTTGCATCTCCAGGCATGTTTGGTGCAGAACACCAGAAGGGAGTGACTAACTGTTAGCAGAATTTGACTGATCTCTGTACATCCTCTCCTATAATTAATGGAAAGAGGAATGTTGTTTGTTTTTTTTATCCTCCAGGGATCAGCTGCTGTCTGTGCTGCATTCTAAATACTACCATAGAATGGTGGATGATGAGGCATGTAAAACTTTAGAAGTATAAACATAAAAACGATGTCACAAATGAAACTGGAAGACAAGTTATGCATTCAGTAGCCTGCACGAAATCAAGTACAATGGAGAAAGGTGGTAGTAAATGAACATATAAAGCTTAGACCAACTCTTCATGGGTTATGAAATAGTACAGTTATGCACAGGATGCTTTGAACACCCCAATCTCGAGAAATGTTTGGCCCTTAAGAAAACAGTATACTTACAATATATTTTGATGTTTCCTTTGTACTAATGTTTCTTTTCCTTCTATGGAGGAAGCATATTCTAGAGAGGTTTTCTGAATTTATTAATTTACTGGGAACAGACTAAAGAAGACAAGTCCTCAACAGACTGTCCAAAACTTAATACACCTCTTTAGTTTTACATATGCCTATTCACTATTTTATTTTATTTTTTTTTTCAGATGTTCTGGAATGTCTTGGAGTGTCCCACATTTCTCGATAATTCAGTCTGTTCTTCTTAGCAGTGCGTGCTAGAAAGATAGGGGTAATTCCTAAAATGTTTCCAGGCTTTGAATTACAGATTTTTTATCACTTCTTATGAAGAAAAAGTGTCTTTTTTTCTTTCTTCAAATTAAATTTGAGAAATTATTATTAAAATCTTATTGAATGCATTCAGAACATCAAAATCAGGTAAGACACCTGCTTATAAAAATACAGGTCAGGATATGAACGGCACTCTTAAGCAGTGAGATCTCCACTGACAGACTAGGCGCTTGGATTTCCCTCTGCGTGCCTAGTGTCTGACGTTGCCCCTCTTAAATACAGCTTTCAACACAGAGTGGTAGTCTTGGTAGTCCAGGCAAAAATTTTCTCATAGACCAACTTTCTCTTTGACACAGGATCACGAGAGCTTGCAGATTTCACATAGAATACGTGCTAGAGCAGATGTCTAGCCATTGTTAAAGTGTATTCTTGTTTTTCTTCTTGAGCTAGATTGCCCTTGGTACTTGACTAATTAGCAGATTCTTGTACCTAAGAGGAGTAAATCTTCTGTCATTTTTTTTTTGTTGACTGTTACATGTATCATCATGTAGTCTGCTAACAGTGGTTCTTACTTTCTGTCTGAGTTTGTAAGTTGACAAAACATTCGTATGAGAAATGCTGGTAGCTTGTTGCTGCCTCTGTATTGACTAAGGAAAGGTAGCACTGTGAGCCAAGTGGCTTTCAGTATTGTTCTACAATAACATTTTCATTAAAACGAATCTCATAAAATCATAAAAAGAACCTCATCTCTTCCTGTTGTCTGTTTTGATCTGTTTTGTCTGAAGTTAGATATGCTGTTCCAAAAGTAATTGGAATACTTTACAAAGTAGAGGCATGTTTTCCTATCGTTGCTGATTTTAGTGTCCAAGTAAGAGAAAATTCAAGATGGTGTTTACTTCTTTAATGGTCAGTAATATTTTATTTTCTACTGCAACAGTATTTTCTACTGCAGCCTGCATTTTCTTCTGCTGCACAAATTCAAGGAGAGGGATATGGAATAAACAGTTACAGTTAAATACATCTCATCAGAATTTTATCTCCACCGTTAACTCATGCAATTCACAATCACTCCATCAGTGTGATTGCAAGAGGAGAGATGAAAATTGTGGCTGGAGTTTTGATTATGCTGTGTTAGCAAACCTGTTTTTCTATTAACGTTAATATTTTTATGGAAAAAAAGAAGACGTCTGTACATTAGCAGGATTTTGTCCTTGAGATACCTTTGGCCAGTTGTTAAGAGTCATGTGATTGTAAACCTGATATCAAACTTGGGACTCTGCCCTGTGCCTTTGGCAGATTACCCACAAATAGTTTGCACTGCCACCATCTATCTGTCTTCTCTCTATTTCTGGTATAGTGGACAGAAAGGAACATGTGCTTGTTCCTCAGTCTTCTTCCTGGAGTTGGAAACATGGTTTTGGTGAATAGCTATAGGGAAGTAAGTGCTAGAAACTAGTTTTGAGTTAGAAAATTTAATTTAGGGCAAGAGCAGCGTTATTTGTCTCTGACCAGCAGGAGTGAGGACTTGTATATCATGACTTAGGTACAAGGGCAATTAGTTCTTGTGTGACACAGATATGAAAGTATTAAAAAATCATGCAGACACAGGTAACGTTGGAAAAAAAAAATCTTGTGGTTGTTTACTTCCATAATTAGCAAAATTTGCTGCAAACTGGAATTTCTAGCACAGAGCTACTCAAAGACTCCTTTTTACTGCTGGCAGTAGCAGCTCTGGCACACATGCTGTCACAGGAAGGTAGATTTCGCTGCTTGGGCACTATTCTCGTTTTGCAATTGAGAGCCTCTGTAATTATGTTTTGGCAAGGACAGAAACACTGTTGATTAGTTGCAGAGAGAAAAAGTTGACAGATATATCTGTACTTTCCTTAAGGAAAAACAGCCATTTAAAAACAGACTTGACGAGATGTAGCAATGTTGTTTTAATTTTTCCTTTAAAAATAAAAAAGTTGGTACAGTTTTGACTGACTGAAATCTGATTTTGTTGGTAACGTGTATAATACTCTTATGTGTGTAACTGTAGTAGTATAATAATCTCCAAAAAGATTTGCAGGCTGTCTCACATAGAAGACGTGGTATTGACTTCTTTTACATTGCAGTATTTTCTGATAGTCTGGAATATAGCGTGAGTTTCTAACGTGGTATGTATTCTGTGAACAGATAACAATAATCCAACATTTTTATTGCATGCACTTTTAAGATCTTTTTTTCAAGAACCCTAAAAACAGCTGTGAGTATTGTTTCTATGGTTTTAAATTTCACTTTGCCTAATATTCGTGCTGATTACAGTATACATTTCCTTTGCAGTTTACGTGTGAACTTGGACATGGGTAAAGCAGCCTATGGGTGGATGATTATGAAAGATGACAATATTCCTGGAACAGTTGTTCGAACTAGCACCATACCAGAAGAGCTGGGGCGATTAGTTTATTTGCTGACGGATAAAACAGGTATATCAGGTTGCAATTCTGAAACATAATGGCTTTTATTCTTTATCTGACATGTTAATGTAAGAGTAAATTTAGGGTACTGCTTTTTTTTTTTTTTTTTTCCAATAAAATGTTAAGCGTGTGCTTGAGGGTTTTGTTGTTCCAGTGCCTGTTAGCTTAGTTAGACTGCTACTTACCCGTGGAAGGCTGTATTTGGTACTTCTCTGTTTTATTCTGGTCAGATAACTGGCTGCAGTAACGAGATGCTTGATGGCATTATTAGGAGTACCATAAATTAACAAGTGTCTTACTTCAAAAAGGACTCTGAATTAGCACATAGGATGCTTTTTTATTCTGCATCTCATTTCTATTGCAGCATTGTATGATAGTTACGGTTAATAATGGCCTTGAAGAGCATTTCATAAAGTCAGCATCTTAAATTACATTTGTTACTCCCATGACATTAGATGCTGCATATTTTACAAAGGCCAATTCAAGTGCTGCTGTATGATTTCATCTTCTTAGCTATAGCTGCACCTGACCTAGTAAATGGGAAAACCCAGTCCCTACTGGTATCAGAAGTAGTAGTTTGTTCTGTGTTCTACACTGTTGTATATAATGGTACTGTGTACCATTATGACTGGAACTTATTACAGTCTTACCATGCACTCAAGTCTTAGAAATACTGAGAGAATCTTTATTTATGTTGAAAATCATAATAATAAATCATAATAAATAGAAATAGAAGATCTTTAGCGAATATGTTACTTCTTCTGCATTCTTGTTTTGCTTTTTTTTTTTTCTTCTTTTTTAATTGAGATACAACAAATCAGTTCTGGTAGATGTATTGTTTATTGAAGAAGCTCAGTTGGGCTAATTTTTGAAATGAGAGAGCTATTTCTCAAACAGCTGAAGGTATGTTTTAGTGGTTTCAAATAAAATCTACTTCATCATTGTGAGAAAGTTACAGGAGGGGTTTTCCTTGTGTCATACAGACAGCATATATAATGCACACATATATATATATATATATACATAATTTATAATACCCATTATAAATCTTTCTGCTTGAAATGAGTCCACATTCTTTCTCTCGTGCATATTTTGAAACAAAATATCTATTTCATATATTGGCATCCTTGAAAATACATTTCTCCTATTTTTATAGATGTAACCTTATATGCTGCTGAATGCTGTTCTGTCATTTCTTACAAGATAAATACAACCGCCATCTTAACATGTAGAGAAGTATTCTTAATTACAATGTAGTAATTCTTCAAAGCAAGTGAACAATTCTTTTAAAAAGTTTTATTTCAATTAGCTAATAATTTCTGTGCTGTTTGAAACTGCTTGTTGATTTTAATTGCACCCTTCATCATGATAATTTATGTAACTTTAAGACTACTGTCTCATCATAGTCTGGAAATATGTAATTTACAGCATACATTTCGAACAGGCAAAGTGTGTTAAAAAGAAAGTAGTGAATCCTCAAAACAATGCAGTAGATAGTGCTTTGGGCAAAGGAATTCTAGTTTTTAAGCAAAAACTATGTTGGACTTTTCTGATACAGAATCTAGTTACTGATTCAAACTAGAAATGTGATTCATATGTTAGAGCTGTCTGCTTACACTTACATTGCATTGAAAATTTCTTAAGAAACTAAGTTAATAGTCTATTCAGTCTACTCTGCAGTCCTGAAATCGTATCAAACACAATGCAGGAGTTGTATTCAGACCCTGCCTGGTGACCAGTTTATATTCTGAAGTGTAAGGGTCACTGAGCTGTGCTCTTCTCCTCAAGCCTTTGTACATACCTGCATATTAAAAAATATGCAGAGGCTTTTTCTGTTATATTTAACATTATACAACAGTAATTGAAAATACAACTACTCTCTTTAAAAAACAAAAAACAAAAAAAGGGTTTTCTACTAATGTAATATTTAGAGGAACTGAGTTATTTAAAGCAAAAATACTGTTACATTTATAAAATTTTGAAAGGAAACGTTGTCAATTTGCTGATAAAAAGAGAAACAGCCCCGTTTTCTTCCAGCTGTTTTTTTGCTTTTTTCAGGCTGCATCATGCTACTTGCAATCATACTAGTTCTGTAAGAGAAAATAAGCCTGGAATCTCACAGACCTGAAAAACTTGAGAAAACTGGCCTTGCAGACTTCTCTTCTTGAGACCATGATGTGAACCATTGGTCATTTTTAACAGTCTGAAATGTCCTAGAATTTTTAAACATTTTAAATGTAGGCAAACATGACACCAACGCACCCTTTACCAGAGTATATGAGTAGCTTTTTCCATTTTCCTTTCCTGAATATATTTGAACTTATTCTGCATTTTATCATAAAAATAAAGCATGCTGCTAGATAATGAACAAATTCTGTGCAATTAATCCAGAGTTGCCGTTGCATGATTATACACTGTTTATGAGAGCTGGTTTCACAACCTTCTCTGTTGAATTTTTAGTTGATTCTGTTTCTGCCTGCTTAATACTAGCCTGTTCAAAGTAGAAAGAAACAAGCTAATTTTATATCTGTCCATCCATGTGGGTACTATTAAAAAGCAGGACTAAAAGACTCGTCTAGGTAGATATAAACAAGTGAAAATTTTCTCAATATTTAAAGGAAATACCGAGAATGGTCTGAACAAATCTTATATTGTGGTCCAAGCTTCACTGGAAATGATTGAGAATTAGCTGTTGAGTTTAAGGAGCATTGCCTTACTAACATAATTGCAAGGTAGTCCTTTGTATGATTGTAAATTGGGTTTGTGCTTCATCAATAAGCTTTTTGACAAGAAGCGTCCATCACAGTGGCTCTCTCATTTGCCACAGTAGAATAGAAAATGAACTATCCCAATAATTGCATTATAGTTTCCTTATTGTGGGACAAGAAAGCAATGTGGTATAATTAGGTTTGATTGGAGTGCATGTTTCCGGTAAGATCTGAAATTAATGATGTTGCTATAGTGACACATCTGCGGCCACCAGTGCGTGAAACATAAAGTAATTCATTCGACGAGAGAAGACATCTGTTAACTGCAAGGATGCAGAGCATATTGACACTGACCAGAAATACTAGACGTTATGTGATAAATGAACAAATGATGCTGAAACAGGAGGACAGATAATTTGTACTTAATCTGGTGGGAGAACTTTAATCTTCTCACTGGTTGCATTTGACAATGCCATTGTTTAAAGAACAATACTGCAGAGAACTCATAAATTTTAAAACTTAACTCAGGGTGCAGCCTATTAAAGCAATACATTAATTCCTTTGTTAGGGAGTTTTTATCTTCATGTAGAACAAAGCCATTACTAAAAACACCCACTAAAACAACAGGTTTTTTAGGACTCGCATTTTAATTATAGCATCCATTACCCCAAATGCCATGTTGTTTGGACTTGCATCACATATAAGTTTGACAGAAAGGCGTCATCCGTTATGGGGGTGTGGGGGTTGGTACAGCTATAGGGAGAGCTATTTTCCAGTGTTTCCAAGGGTGGCTGAGCATGATGTCTTCTCCGGTGTACAAGAAGATTCTATGTCTGAAAGAAAAAAATGAAGATATTTGACCATAGTTTTTGAACGATTTTGTTGTTTAGGATTTGGGACGGCAAGCCTCCTGCCATTCACAACAACTGCTCAGCTAGTATTAGTGGAAGGTGTCCCTGCCTATAGCAGGGGAGTCGGAACTAGATGATCTTAAAGGTCCCTTCCAACCCAAACCATTTTGTGATTCTATTCAGCTGTAACAGATGTGCGCAGTGTTCCAAGTATAGTTATTTACTAATGCACACACTTGTATTTGTGTTCAGTAATTAGCATTTTAGCAGGTGCGTGGGACCAAATGGGATACTTAGAATAGTTTAGCAGATGCACAGAATAAAGGTGTTCTTCATTTTCTGGGAAAACCCTGTCAGAGGTTGGTGTGTATATCCATTTTCATTAAATATGACTGATGTAAAAGACTGTTTGAATAGTGAATTTCAATAATTATTTCTGAAAATTGGTCTTCAAAGGTGTACTTCTGTTTTTCTGTTCAACATAAGCTACCGCAGAGAGAGGAGTTAAAAACAAACAAACAAACAAAAAAACCTGGTGGAATCTCTTCTTACTTAACTTTGGTGCATACATAGTTACACAGTCACCCTTACTTTTTTCTCACCTGTACAGTTTTAGTACCACTGAGCATGTAGTGTAGAGCATAAGAGGAATGGATTTTATGGTGAGATAGCATAGGAAGCTTCAAGACATGTACTCTAAGATCATTCTAAGGAATCTTTACTTTGTGGCTTTTGTTGGACACTCATCTACTGAAAATCTATTGTGTATCCAATGAATATAGATATATTCTCTGAAATATTGCTCTAGTTTGTGTGTGATTTAACAGACAGGAGGCAAAAGGCACAGAGGAAATAGCTGCTGCTGTTCATGACTGTGTCAGTGGTACAAGTACTGTTAGCTGCTGCTCAGGATAAGAAAATCTCAGTTCTTTGCCGTCATTCCTAGTAGACTGCAGATTATCCTGTGGTTTGGTTTGAGGTTTTATTGTGATTTATGCTTATGGGATGTTTACAAGTGCTGAAGTTGAGTGAGCAGACATAGTCTTTGGATGTTTTTAAGATGAAGGTTTTTTTATTTTCTTTTTGTATTCTAACCATATTATTTTCAGGTTTTATGGAAGGCATATTTGTCTCCATATGGTTGCCAACAGTTTTTTTTATTTAAAGTCTTGAACTGGAATTGGCTTAAATTTTCTAAAGAAATATTCAAATTCTATCTATTTAAGCAAATAACTCAAGTAGAGAACTTATTTTATGGAAGATTATTCACTTTCTCATTTTCTAATACTGATTCTTCTGTTGTACATATTTTCCTGCTCTTTAATTTCGTCCTGTTTAGACTGTTGGTATTAGTCTCAATTACCATCTTAGTAATACAGGTTCAGAAAGATCTGCATTTACTTCTCAAAAAAAGAAAAAAAAATTACTCTACTGCTCTGTTGTGAATCACATCTGTTGCCACTCAGGGAATGATGCCTTCAGGACTTTTTCCTTAGAAATTAATTTCCTCTTTGCCTGCTTTACTCTGTGTTTAATGATACAATTTTAGACTTAAAAAAAAAAAAAAAAGCTGTTGGTTTCATTAAAGAACATGCTAAATTTTTCTTCAGCAGTTGTACACTAACTTTTTGTTAGGATATTTTCCTTGTGGAATAACTCACAGCATTGAAAGCAGAGTTTATTAACATGTTATGTTAGTAGTAGATCATACACTGACTAGCATAATTTCTGGAAGCTTTTCTAAATTGGCTTTGTTTGTCTGATAACTCTTCATATTAGCAATATCCTGAAAGCATGATATCGATAAGTGGCTGATTAATAAGCCTTATTAAAAATAGAAAGCTCTCATATTGTTCATAAGTACTTTTATTGCCTAGAACAGATGAGAAAGATGGCTCATTTTGGTGTTCTTTTCCATTCCTATGTTGGGCCATATAAGAAAACCTACTTTTAGATATTGGAAGGGCTTACGTTTTGGTGGATAAAGTACAAGGTGTGTTGTTTTGTCACAGTATTGATTGTTAGTATTGTTCTAGAAGACTAAAATTTAACAACTTCTGCAGTAGTAACATGACTGATTGGCATTATGAAATATTTTGACTGTGTATTTGGGAATGCTTTTGTCCCTTTTGGTGTTCTATTAATTAGGAAAATGTAGAAATGAAGGCTTAGTCTTCATGCACAGGAAAACATGTTAACTTCCATTTGGATTACTGCAATGTATATATATTTTTTTTTTAATTTGAGGAAATTATGCATTCATAAATGCAGCTACCTATGTTTGTCTAACAGTGCTTCAGATGTATTGTGGCTATTGTTGAAAGCCTAAGACTAATCTTGAAAATCCGTGAGCAAAAAGGAATTTCAGGAAATGAAAAGGAAAAAATAAAAAGGAATACAGAAAAATCAGTGTTTTTCAGCTCAAAGGCTTTTCTCCTCCGCTTACTGAGGTGGGGGTGAATACAGAACTTCTTCCATCTATCTACAGTTCTCTCACTAAGCATGATTTGGAGTTGAACTGATTTAGTGATGTCAGAACAAATAATCTCTCCATATAATAATCATAGAGCCAATTCTGTTTCCTCTCAATTTTTCCAAGCAGTAGTTACAGAACTAGTGGGAAACAGGTTTGACTGCTGTCTCAGCTTTTGAGTAGCATTTAGTTTCACGACTCCTGGGGAGCATTTATTTTAATTCAGAAGCTTGGCAAAGCCAAGGGCAGTGAGAAGATTTTAGCATTCCTGGAAAGTAACAAACATTATGCAAATTTAATTGCGAGAAATTTCCAATTAACATTATTGAACTATGTGAGTATTTGGGTTTTTTGTTTTGGTTATGGATATTTTTCAAAATTATGAATTTAGTTCCTCATGTTTGCAAGTGGAAACTTCCATGTCTCCTATCTGCAAAATGGAGATTTTTATTTATTTATTTATTTTTCTTAGTCCACAATTGCATCACGGATATAATCAAATTTAAAATAAGCTCTTTGAGTAAAAGTAAAGCTTGTAAAAGCAAAAAAGTAATTCCTCGTGGTTTTGCATGATTACTATAAAAGCAAAATAATCTTATCCCTTGTATATGAGTAACCTAAAGTCTCTGACTTGCTAATTCTAGAGATCAAGAACTTTGTCTTCATGGACTGTTTTCCTGACCTGGGAGTATTCTACTTATCAATGCAGTTTTTATAGTGCTATGTGTTTTGTGTAGAACATATTATGTATTTCAGGTAAACCTTATTTTAAATATATTTAAATAGTTTGATGATGCAAAAATGAGATGAAGGGTAACCACAAAGATATTACCAATATGCAGGAGTAATAGACATATCAAGTGAAACTGAAAAAGACATATGACTTCTACAACCCCGTTTAATCTCTGAATATCACTTATGAAAATTAGATGCATAAACTGGATGCTAAATGACCAAACTGTTGATTTTTTTCTTTCCTTATAGTAATTATAGCATAAATTGTGCATTTCGCCTTCCCTGTTCCTGTGTCTTGTGTCTTTAGGCATAATGCGATGAAGACATTAAATACTTTATTGTGCAGTTTTATTTGTAGGTAATTATGCTATCTGTAAAAATATACAAAAAAATAAAAAAAAGCTTCAAGAATGGCACTTCAGTATCATGCGTTTGCTTTAACGTTAGAATGTGGTCACATTTATTTTTCTGGATTACCCAACGCTTTGTGCTCATCAGGTTCACTTTAAGTAGCAGTTGAACAAGGTTTTAAGAAGGATGGTTATCAGAGTAGTCTTCTGCAATCATTCCATGGGAAGACAGGCAGTAGTGACCTCTTTGCCTCGTGGGCCTCATAGTGGAAGACTGAACCTCCAGTCCTCGGTTAGAGCTTTTCCAAATGCAGCAATGTGGCGTGCTGGCAGAGGTGGACACGAAGTGCCAAGCCGTGACTGACGCCTTGTAGTTTCTCACAAATGGGGAGTTAGTTCAGAAAACACTGAATTCATCCATTCTGGCTCGTTCTGGTTGGAGGCCAGATAAGTCAAATTTGGCAGTGATGTTAGTTTTTAATAATTTATTCCAGATAACATTGAACATAACTATTTGCCATCATATCTAATTTTATATGTGAGGTGCTGTATGTTTGGGTTGTGTTTGTTTATTTCTGGTTTTTTTTTTTTTTCCTATGGCTTTTCTGATGGTACAAACTTGCATTGATGTCTGAGAGTCGCTATTCGTATTTTCTATGTTTTTTACTGTGGAAATTGTTTTTATCTCTTTGTGATTTCTCTTTTAGTTCTGTTGGCAGAAACTGCTTGAGGGTTGAACCGGGGATTTCTTCAGTATTAGATCAGTGCTAACTCATGATTCACTCCGTTTCAAAAAAAAAAAAAGATTTTTTTGTCTAGTCTTCTCGAAATTTTTTTTTTTTTGCTGCTTTGTAAAGCACTTCTTCTCTATTACAGGAACGCTCACACAGAATGAAATGATATTTAAGCGCCTCCACCTAGGTACCGTGTCCTATGGAACAGACACAATGGACGAAATTCAGAGTCATATTATAAACTCTTATTCACAGGTATCTCATTTATCATTTTCGACATTTAATATTGAGATTTTTGTATGGCCTTGAAACATGATGTCAAGAAATTTGAGACACTAGGAATGTTCTTCCATTAATAGATATCTCTTAACAGATATGAAAGGGGAGGATGAGAGACAGTATGTTGTTATTTCCTGATTCTAAAGTTGCTCACAACCAACACATTTAAAGAATTTTACTTTTCTATTCCCCAGTAGCAGGACTCTGTGTTAACTTGTCTGTGCAATGTACTTTGTCTTCTGCCAAATCATCTCAGAGTAAGCTATTCATTATTGAGACTGCAAATTACGAGTAAATACCCAGAACACAGCAAACAGTAATTACATCTTTGAAGATATATTCATCAGGAATAGACAGTGAAAAGCACGTTAATTTGCATAACAAAAAAGTAAAAAATAGACATCAAAATAAAACATGCAAAGACATAATTTTTCTAAAAGCATATTTTGAATGTTTTAAAAACATTTGCTTAAAGATAAGATTGAAGACAGTGTAAAATGAGGGAAAATAATTGAGAACTCTCCACTTGTTGAGAAGAAACTGTGTGATGGTGTTCCTTTAGTATATGAGTACTTTGTGTGGGAAGAGATTTGTGACTCCTTTTCTATCTGTGGGTGAACCGTGGGGTGGAGGAGGAAGTTTGAATTCTGCCAATATCATTTGCATCTCCCATGTATATAATGTATCTGGCTTTCTGCAAACCTTTCTAAGGAGTTGGTTCCAGGATTAAAAACATGGCTGACTGACCCAGTTAAGGTTGTTAAGTTAAAGACTGACCTCCTTGTCTGTGCACTCATATTCTCTTGTTAAAGTACTGCTGGATGAACAATTAGTTAAAATCTTCAGTTGTGCAGTGTTTTTGAGTTATAGTTTCCTTCTCATTTGTTTGTGTTTTGTTGTTGTTTGTTTACTTTTAGTGATGTTAGTATTTTTTAAAGTTTGACACCGGACTCGATTAATACTGTGTAACTTTTGAGAAAAGAAGCAGAAAGGAAAGCAAAGACTAAACAATGGATTTTTGGTTTTAGTCTGTAACGTGCATTTCTCTGCTTCTAAACAAATCAAGAGATCTACTTCTTAGATGTATCCAAGAGAAAGGAATTTATTTCAGCTTAATTCCTATAAATACAACCGTGAGCAGTAACTGAGAGGCAACAGTAACCCCGAGAACTGAGATATGAAGACTTTTACTTAAAGATCAGTAGTCCAGATTTTGTTCGGGATGGGTTGCTGAAAGTAGTTGCTACCTGACAGTGATTGTAAAAATTGCCCAACCATCGTTTTCTTTCAGTAGATTGAGTGTTCACTGTGTCAACAGTTTCAACTAATAAGCTTCAGCATGCGTACATAAGACCAAGTCTGCAGACCAAGTACCAGTCATCTTCAAGAGGATGCATATTTATTAACACTGTAGTCATTTTTTGATGTTAAATATTCCATCTGAAAAGAGTTGCATAATGCTTGCAATTCCTATTTGCTTAAAGGTTTTACTAGTTTGTTGTAAAATTTAATGAGCGGTACCCATGCTTAATTAAGATTTAATTACTGTAGCAGATTTGGCACTGAAATTTGTAAAGGAAGAAAAGCGAAGGAAGCTATTTTCCCCTCATCACTTGTTGGAAAGAATTCCCAAATTAGGTTTGTTTTTGAATAATGAAAATAACTTTCTTGGAACTGCTTTCTTTTGTGGTTTTAATTTTTTTACTTTATGTAACACCACTTTATGTTTAAAGAATGCTTTAATTATGCGTGTTGGTAACAACTATTTAAAACAGAAAAATGAAGGAGTTTCTTTAACTAAACAAGCAACTATTAAACGATTGCTTCAATCTCAAATCTATGGTGAGGTTTTTATTTAATCTGTGGTAATAGAAGCTGCCAGTTAGCCAGGCAGCGATTCTTGTGTGACATTGATTTTATCCCTTGTTTGTGTTCTGTTTTATTATTACAGTGGACCTACTAGACTATTGTCATCTTAATGTAACACACAAATCTATTATAACCTGATTATATTTCCCCACTGGAAGCATTTTGTGATAGAGGGCATAATCTTTAATGGAATTTGTGTGAAATTAAATTATACAAGCATCAATAAACATAACATAATTCAGAAGGAGTAAATCAGCTTAATTTATTTGCGGCTGTAATGGCATCAGCGTTAGCAGAATGCAAATGCAGAGGTTTAAAGCAGTAGCTGAAAAGCAGTGCCAGATGAGCAGAAAGTTAAACCCTTTATTAGACAACACTGTAATTTGATGGGCAGAATGTTCACGGTTCAGCAGATAGCAGTCAGGAGGAAAAAAAACACATGGTTTCTGAAGAGGTTTTCTGAGTTACCCAGGGTGAACAGAAGACTCTTTGCTAGTATTAAAGATCTGTATATATATTTCAGATGCTGATATCAGAAACAAAACCTGTTACTCTCAGTGAATTATATAATGCTATCTTAAAGGACAAACTCGATCATGACCTGCAGCATTTCTGAAGGATAATTTAAAGTGGTGCTGGTTTGGCAATTTCCCAGCAATAACATCCTTAAACGTGTCAGACTATTGTTTAGCAATACCTCTTTATTAAATGATTGTACTCTGCTAAGAACAAAAAGAATTCCAACCTGCTGCAGAAGCAGCTACTCTATGAACTGCGTTTGTTTACAAATAGCATAGAAATTAAATGGTCTTAAATTAAATTGGCAATATTTTTTAATTAGTCCTAATTGTAATACTTAATGATACTTGCTTTTGTTCTGTTGTTCCATACCGATGTAGGGCTCTTTAAAATACCAAATATTTCATTGAAGATTTAAAGGAGGTTTTTTTCAATGATAAATTTGGGGATTTGGGTTTCTAATCTCAGAATGTACACAGATGATAAGGTAAAGAAGAATAAGTACACAAATAAATAAATAAATAAACTCCTTTGCTGTCTTGTTCTGGTATTTCTAAATTCATTCAATTGGTTTCCAACTTTAGTACTTTTTTAAAAATAATGCATGGGAGGTAAAGTCCATATCAGTCTATTCACCCTTTTTATTGGGTACTTGATTTAACTTAATATTTTTCTGTTGTCTGATATTTACCTGCTATGTTTGAAATGTGTGTTATTGAAATCTAAATATAGAGGTGAGATGATGAACCCCTAGTCATTGTTAGTTCTAGAGAAAAATAGACGAGAGTTACGAGTCAAAAAATGAATGAGTTAACAATAGATTTTATGAAATAAATGGCTATTTTCCTTGCAGTTCATCACCCTTTGAAAAAAAAAAGTAAATAATGGGTATGTACTAGTATTTATTTTTTGTTCCAACTTTTGAACTTTTTTTTACTATTCATTTCGTTGGGTCTTAAAGGTTCATTCTCAGAACAGTGGAAACAGTACAAGTTCAACACCATCTAGGAAACCTCAGTCGTCTGCACCCAAAGTCCGCAAGAGTGTCAGCAGCCGAATACATGAAGCAGTAAAGGCTATTGCACTGTGCCACAACGTCACCCCAGTATATGAATCTCGTGCTGGTGTGTCTGGAGAAACAGAATATGCAGAGGTGGATCAGGACTTCAGTGATGAAAATCGTGCTTACCAGGCTTCCAGCCCTGATGAGGTTAGTGTGCAAGAGCGAAAATAATCATCTCTCCAGAAGAGGATTAACACTAAGTTATAAAGAATGGAACTGTGAAATATCCAGATTGCTATGAAAGTAATGCCTCCTATTTATTTCCGTGGAAGCTACAACAAATACAAAGAGCACAATAATACTGTTTGATAGAGCAAATTCTCAGCTACAAAACACCATTTTTCAACATAGTCACTGCCATTAGCCAGTTCATGCAGATGAGCTGATCAAGACATTATTCCTTTCATGGTGACATTTGTGCGTGGCCATCCAGAACACCGTTTATCTTTCATGATGCTGTCGCCACTTCTGAAACACACTGCCTTATTGTGCCAACATCCACTGTTTGGTCTCTATAGAATTTCAGCAAGCATCAATGTATTTCAGTGGATGCATTCTTTCCCACATGGAGGAATAAAATGGCATGTTTTTTTCTTCATATGCGTGTCCATGTCAGATGCCATTTTGGCTGACCATCCCTCTGTTGCCATCTGTCTCACAGCAACAAATTGTAACAGAATACTGATGTGAAGGCTCAGCCTCTACTGTCATACCGCCATCTATCTCTGGCATCATGGGCCAATTTAATAAAATAGGAGGCATTACTTTCAGAACAGCTCTCATACAGGTGTTTTGGGTAAAGTGTTTCTTCGAACTTACAGTAGTCTAGTTTTCTTTCTTTTCTTGTTGTAGGGCAGATCTAGATTTATATTAAGGTTTTTATAGTTATTTAACTAAGACTTCTCTGAAGTCAGTGCTTTGAGATCAGTCAATACTGCATGAAAGAATTGCAATTAAAGTTACTAGTTTTATTCTCAGAACATTAATACATGTATAGATCATAGCACAAATACACAAGAGGGAATATGAGACTCAGGTTTGAATGATGGACAAGCAGGTACATTGGCTAGTGACACTACCAATTAGTGAAATATAAAGATTCATAAGTGGAAGAAGGCCTGAACCTCCAATCCTCTTGTCAAAAACTTCTTGAACTTCACCTTAGGCAACTGCATAATTTTCAGGGTTCAGCCAAAACTACATGAAGTGTAAAACAAATTCAAAACCCGATTTAAGTAAAACATGCATTTTAATTCCATTGAAATCCAAATTTTCAACATCCCACTACTTCAGTTCAGTCTGAGTTACTGTTCTGTAAACTCCTGTTTCAGATTCTGAAATGGTGATTGCCTTAGATTTAATCCAGAAAGATACTATGAGAGAGCAGCAAAGCTCAAGTTTCAAGATACTGCAAAGTAAGCATAGAAATAATTCTGATCTACTACAAAAAATGTGTGTACCCTTGAAAATAGAGTACTTAGAGTTCACTTTGCTTCTGAAAGTGTTCAGATTGAAGGGGTGTTGTTCTAAAAAAATTCTAGCTGTGTCTGATGGTTGAATATACTGTTAGTGGTGTAGTCACGGTAACTTATCAAAACAAGTTTTTTGAGGGATGTGAAGAAGATGGTGTATGCACGAAAGTCTGTGTATTTTTCTAACTTTACAAGATCATGTAATACAAGGCAGTATTTCTTCCATAAATGTCATCTTGGCCTGTACTCTTGGTATGCAACTTGTTTGCACGTCTAACTTATCAACCATATCACCACACATAGTACTGTCAAAATATTATCAATTCAAAGTGCAAACTAATTGATAAAAGTAACAAGTTTATAACGAGTACTTTTAGTAATGCATCAAATAAAATGAAGTCTGTCTTTGTAAAACTAGCTTCAATCGCATGTATCACAGAGGCCATAAACACAGTTTATAGTGTCATAGAATTCCAAAATACAGAGAAGTGACTGGTTAAAATTGAACTAAAAAGTGGCAGCTAGGACATCCACTTTAAAAATATACTGTAGTCAGGACTTGAGACACAGATCTCTGGCTAAAATCTAAACTCTACAATATTATATGTGGTGCTGTATTGTACCAGTGGATCTGCATTATGACTTGAAAATGTTACGAAAGCATTTGTTTACTGCAGAGATATTCTGACAATATAATCTGTTATTGTAGCTGTGTAATGTTTTATATACGTTTGTGACCACATAGAAATTTTCATATGTGTATTTATGTAATCACGTTTGCTAAATGTGTTATTGTAATGAACCTGCAAGGTAGTACTAAATATAATTAAGGATGTGATGACAGCTGAAGAGTAAGTAAATGTTCTGCTTTAACGGCCAAAGGTATTCCTAAAGCAGATGAAGAGATGTGGAATTGAGAGAGATTTAGTTTCTTTTATGCACTTGCTTTTCTCTATTTCTGTGCTTTGGTGTATTCATTCAGTTGTTTGGAATCTGAAAATATTACTTTAAATATCAATTCTCCTCCTATATTTGATAAAGAAAAATCTGTAAGGCTGGAAAATTATGCAGGTGGTGCCCTGAGAAAACAGTAGAGAATTTGACCTTGGAAAAAGAAAAAGAAAGAAAACTTGATAAAGTGTTCAGATTGACAGAACTCAGGGTAAAAAGCAAAGAGGAAAAGAAAGACAGCAACAAAGAAACCATTTGTGTTATAAGGAAGAGAATGCACAGGTATTTTTAACAGTGATTTTTTATCATCTCAACTCAAAAATTCAAGTTATATGCAATGAAATGATAAATTGGGAACGTGGTTTAGAACTGACAGCATTACATTTCCTATTATTTTTTTTCAAATGCAATGTTTGAAACTGCTAAAATTATATTGAACAAATATATATAATTAGAAACTGATACTAAGTGGAGTCGTATTAAATGAAGAAGCTACAGAAAACATTTAAATAGCATAAAAATTGCATCATGACAGCAGAAAGATGAAATCTTGAAAGATTAGCAGGTCTTTATCATAATTTTTTAAAGAGTTCTATTGATGCAGTGTTTGCAAATCACTGGAGCCTAAGGAAAATAATGCAAATGGTTCATTATTTAGCTTATTGAACTTTACTGCAGTTAGGTTGACGGATGATGCCAATGTTTCCCAATCACCAAAGTACCATTTTAAAAGCATTTTTTATTGAATAAAGTGCTTAGAATATTGCACCCTGGAGCTTTATTTAGGGAAATGGTTCAATTGATGTTTTCTGTTTAACCTCATCACTGACCTATCACAACATATTTGGTTAATAAGCAACATTATCATTTAATAGGCTTAACCAGTTTTATGCATTGTACTTTCTCAACATTACAACGCTGTTCTCCTAGATTTTGTTGATGGAACTGGCTTGATTGCAGTCTTTTGAAAGATGTTATTTGCACAATTGTCTTTTGCTCATATAATATTGCATGTTATCACGGTAGCATATAAAGTCCGGAGAATAATGTGTAAGTATAAACTATTCTTCCATGTAGAAAAGTATAAGAAGCACTTCAGCATTACATTGGCACGTAATACGGTTAATGAAATGACTTGAATTCATTTGAAATTCTTTGCATCTGTGTATGTTTGCATCCATACACAGATAAAATATAACCAAAAGGAAGTATGCACATTTAGAAGTAGATACATTCATCATAAAAGAGGTATTTATCTTTTGCTAGAGCAACCTGAGATAAGTAACTGATTTTGTATTCATAATGTGAACCCTACTTATGCCAGGCTCTTTGTTTCTTATGATAAGTGATCAATATTTCATTTTCTCTGAAAGAGTGGAAAGTTTCATTTGTCTGTCATTTGTCCTCTACAGCTGCAGCATAGCAAACAATAAATATTCACTTAGAACTTGCTGAAAAAAATAAAAATGTCTTTTACTCAACCATCATAGGATGTGGGTTCAGCTCATCTGTGGAAAACCAGCTACCCTAATGTAATGAACAATCATAAAAGGATATAATCTAAGTAGGTAAAGCAATGGAGTTCAAAGGTCACAGACCACAGCAATTCAGGGGCATGCTATGAACAGGAGCCTTTGAAGACCTTTGCTCCCCTTTGGTCAGAAAAGATTGATCAGCCACGATTTTTAATGACTGCTTACTCTCATAAACCAGCTATTTATTGGTTATACTTTGTCCTGCACCAATATATTTTCAAGCATTTTTAATCAAGGATTTTGAAAATTTGAATACTACCTTAAAGTGAGGTCAGTTATTTAGTTCCAACATTTCTGTCCAAAGACAACAGAGCTTCTAAAATTAATTACAATGATACGTAGACAATCATTTGAAAACAGACCGGGAAATGATATGCCCTTAGTGAAGCAGCTTTTGTGTTTACAAAATTGAAGCTGTAATGTATGAGACATGTTGTATTGTTTAATTCATTTTATTGTGTGTGCTTATTGAAGCAAGACTAATTGTGTTGTTTTGTCAATGTATTGTGAAAAGCAAATCACTCAGTAGCATAAAACCATCACTTTCCTGACCTTCGAGACCTACAAAGAATAACTACTCCATAGCTTGTCTTGAATATTGATCAGCAGTTTTTTTTCACATGATCAAGCTGTATTTTAAGTTTTAATTTTAATTTTAATTCTGAAGTTGTTTGATGAAAAGTGATAGCCTGCATATTTTTACTACCAAATCATTGCTCATAAGTATAAACAAAGCAATGCTTACTGGGAGCATATTGTTGAACAATCCTAAAAGCAACTGTTGGGATCGTTCAAGCAGTGGAGAAACAAAGCTCCCAGCTACTTCCCTCTTATCACACCAATAGTCTTAACTTTAAATTGCCACATTTTGTATTGCCTGTGTATCCCTTATGTGGCAATCTGATTTCGAAAGCAGAACCTATTGTCTAAAATGAGCATGCCCTAAATTTACTCCAAAAGGAAGGCTGTTTATGGGAGAATTCTTCTATGCAACGAAATTGACTTAAATTTCCACCCATAGTTCTTCGCTCATCTTACAGACTGCTCACTCACTTATGTCAAAGGTTTTAAAGCCCGTATTTACGTTTTTCATCTAAGTGGTCAGGTTCGTAGCGTAGTTCCACAAGAGCAGTGTTGATACAAATCATGGGCACCCTCAAACTGCTGGATGGGATGGAAATGAACAGCTAAGACCGGCTGCAAGGTGGTGGATCTTTTACTAAAACTAATGTTACATTAGAAGAGAGTATCACATGTTGAAAGTGGCTTGTTGATCATAAATTGTCTTAGCAGTATTCCATAAATACTGAGCTGTTAGTATTTCTGCTAGGGAGCAGCAGTGGTAAGCTTGTATGCAAGAAAGGGGAAGCCAGAAACTGACAGCACTGTTAGGGGCCTCTGTGTTGAGGTTTGCAGTCCCACAGTGTCCAACCACAGTGAGCAGAGCAGGTCACGTGGTGGCAAACAGAGACAGCTGAGAATCTGCATGCTTCACAGGTCCATGATGGTAAGACACATCTGAATTGAAGCTAGGAAATGATCATAAAGTCAGGACCAGCTCCCAGAGCAATAGCAAGCATCAGCCACAGTCATATAGTTGTGAGAAGACCTCCGAGGCAGGTCCAAAATCTGCATGAGAACCAGGTCAGCAGAGTATGTGACCAAGTGTGGACATGGTTGCAGTATCACTGCAAAATGACTTACGCAGGACTGGACATAGCCATGTGAAAGCCAGGGGAAGTCTCTGTGGAGGCTTCTTACTGTTCCTTTATCAGAACCTTTAATACTAATCTTGTTCCTGTGAAGGAGGGTATACTCAAGGTACCTGACGCTTTCAGTCTAAATAGGGTTTTGAATATTTTTTCTCATAAATATTCTATTTTCTTGACTGATGAAAGATTATATTTCAGTTGAGTAAGTATCCAACGTCCATTTTAACTTACCCAAACTGAGTGGGATTTTTTAATTGTTTTTGTTTGTTTCTGCTTTCTACTCGTCTGCAGTAAGTCACTGTACTAGGTTGCTTAGACCAGATAAGTTCTGAATAGCCTAGAATTCAAAGGGCCCAGTAGTAAGCTGTGGTGGTGTGTATCTTCCAGTCCTGACTGATGTGGTATCTAAAGCAAGCAAGAACAGTTTAGGGACATTTTTTGGGTCTTAGCCTAGCCAGTAACAACCATTTAGGATGGAACTAGTAAGTGAAGGTTTTCAGGATTTAGTAGTGTTTTTTTTATTCAAGTGGCTATAGCAGTTATTCACCAACTGGGACTTCTTCCTGCTGTCAGGATCCCAAGATGACAGGTAACAAGAGGTGCTCATCTTTCACATGGAGCAGAAGGACTCAGCTGCAATTGCCATAAATAAAAATCAGTAAGACACTTGGAAACCTGGTTTTTCCTACTAATCCAGAGGAAGGATGGGGCAGATGTTAACCTGAGTGGGAATGAAAGTCCTCTGACTTGTGTGAGCCATTCATCCTCATGGGGAAAGGTGAGGAGGGTTCAAAGAGGGTCATGGAGTTGTGCTGAATAAGGGGCACTCCTGTACCTATTGACTGAATGGCCTAAAGCAATTCAACACCATCCAAGAGAGAAGCAAGCTTTTGTTATTTCTTAGGGAATTATTTCACTCTTTCATCCTCAAAGTTGAAAATAAAGATATGACTTCATTTAAATCCTGCCTCTAGATAATCTGCTTCATCTTGCACATCAGCCTTTACTTTGGTTATTGAATTGTGCATTTGTTGCCTGTAGCTTTCTCTGCCACGTATTATTAAATGAGAGACTAATAGGCTAATGGAACTTATTGCAAAATATATTTTTTCCTTAGTAATAATAATAATGTTAAAAACAGTTGAAAAATGATCATCTAGAATTGGCTTATGATAAAACTAAATTTACCGATGTTTAGTGACCTATTGGGTCACATGTTTTCTGAAGTGTTTTCTTGTTTAAAATTGCTGATTAGTATTTAGCTTTAGGTTAGTCTAATGGTCCAATTAAGTAGAAAGTTATGAACCTTCAGGAATAAGGGTTTTTGTTTTGTGCTTAATATGGGGCCAATGAAGTCCCTAACTACTCATTTTCCTGTCCTTATTAGGTGTTCGTGTTTCAACACTGACAGATAACTTCATCCTCGATTTAAAAGTCTTTTGTATTTTATAGAACTTTCTAGAAACTGCCTAGGATGTTTATAAACGGAATACTTTTAGTTCAGTAGATGAACATTTCTGAGCAAATGGGATGATCATCCCCAAATCATTGAATTAACATGCAGAGCTACCAGCAGGGTCTATAACAACTGTGCTGCTGAAGTTTCACTTTCTCCCACATGTTCTGAGAGAACTGAGCTGGACACAGTCATACTCAGAGAAACAACTTGTACCTCCTGGGGTAGTAGTAAAGTGAAACAGGCTAAGTTAGGGATACTGCTTTGATCACTTCCTGAGAGTTCCCTTAGGAAGTCTCTGAATTTTATTTTGGCAATCTGTGCCAATTTATAGGAGGGAGAGGAGGTTCTTTTGATATATGCATACCCGACAGTTATGTTAAGACACACTGGGTCAAATGTTAGCCCAACCAGTTTATTACAAATAAACTTAGGGAGATGGGGAAGAGAGGACAGGCAACAGAGAAGAGAGGAAATAAAAGCCAGGAGGCTTTGTATAAGCAAGAGATAGTTACCTCTGTGAACCCAGCACTGCTTGTAGTTCAGACACTAATCATCAGAAGTCACGGTTGTAGAAGGTTGTGTTGTTCAGTTGATGGTGACTTCTTTATTCCAATGACAGTACAAACTATTTGTAAGTCCAAAGTGTTCAAGTCAGCTTTCTTTGGAGTGACAGCTTCTGGCTTTTGGACCTCAACAGGAACTCCTTTGTTCCCATCTTCTGGGCCTTGCCAGTAGATAAGAGGGAGCTGGGAGACAACAACTTGTATAATGTCTTCACAGGATACAATGACATAATCTCCGTATCTCTCCTACCAAGCTGGAGTTATTTGGTCACAGGCCAGATCTTTCACCAGTCAGCATTCCTGAGCACACCCTTTTGAAAACAAACAGCGTCAAAGAAATGCTTTCAAATGTCAAACTGTCCACTAAGTGATGCCAACCGCCACACCTTGTTGCAAGAAATGCCTCAGGGAGTGAGCTTTGGGCCAAGAAAGAAAAGGAGGATTCAGACACTACGATAACTGAAAAGTTTAGTATTTGGGGCTGTGAAGTGAGGCAACTCTTAGGGATGGTGGCTTCTAGCAGAGAGAAACTGCCTACAGGAGCAACTGGCCCTCACCAGTGGGCAGGCAATAAGGAGAATTGGGAAGATTTGAGGTAAGAAATGATGAGCAAGATGTTTTTCAGTAGTTTTGTCAGATCGTAATGCAAACGATTGTTGGCTTCTTTCGTAATGCGGAAGTATTACTTGGACCTCGCCACATCAGATGTGGCTGACTGTTCCTGGTTGTCGGATTACTACCAAAGAAATAGCAAGTTAGATATGACATCAGTTCTCTGACTCCCTGTGTTTCCCTTTCTGGGCGCCCTGTGTGGTTAATGAGTTGAAGCACATGCCACAAGTCCATCATGTGGATTCAGGTGACTTACTCCATTTCATCTGCACATACTAGGAAATTAATAGTTATCAGCAAATACTTATAGTTAGAATTGCTTTTTCATATTTATTCAAAGCAAAATGATGGCATCTTCAGCAGAGTTTTTTGTTCGTGCTCATCCTTTGATTGCTTTATCTGACTCCATCTTATGTGTCAGGTGCTGTAGAAGCTACGGCTACTGTGTTTACATGCCATTCTCAGAGTTCTTAATGTTTGCATGCTGAATTGCAAGACCGTTTTAATCTGAGTTTTCAGAAACCTATTGAATGAGAATGGAATATACCTGTAGAGAGGAAAACTCAAAGAAAAGTGTTATCTAAGAATCCTTTTTCTGAACTTCGTACAGCCAGTGATTCAGTATATACATATTTGTGCAGACTGGTAATTTAGATTTTCATGCCAACTGAAATACATCTTTTAAATATTTGTATATTCTAAAATCTGCAGATACTTAGTTGTTAGATTTGACTGTGTTGTTTGGGATACTGTTAAGGTCTAACTGCTCTTGTGAATTCTGACAGGACTTAAACTTGTTGTCAAGTTTATTCAGTTACTTTTTAGGCTATTGTTTGATTCTTGAGTCGTACTGACCATTTCTGCTGTGGTACTCGCACTGATCAATTTAAAAAAGAAAAAATACATCCACTAGGCTAGGTATAAGAATTCAAAATGACTGTGCTGCAAAATGCTAGTTCAAATGGTTGGTGAAGCCAAGCGTAAGTGAAATATTAAACAGATGTGAGTCACCAAGTATAGAACACTTAAGTCCTAGCTGCAGAGGGGCACAAATGAGATGATAGGGTGTTAGGAGAAAGATGCAATTTACAGGTCAGAATGTAATAGTAACCTTCCACTGTGAAAATTGAAAATTAACCTCGAGAGTATTGGATCATTTACAGCTTATATGGTACTCTTATTGAAGAGGAAAAATCTCTAAAAAGACTTCCTGTGATTTAGGGTTTTAAAAATGGAGCTATTTAAAGTGTGTTCTTTTCCCCTTCCTTAACTGCATCACAGCGTATTTTTGTTTATTGATGCCTACGCAGACAGCACTATTAGGATTTCCTGGGGGCTTGTATAACGTATTTTTACCTACTTCAAATTTCCATTAGAAGGTATGTGGTGATTATTTACTCAGTTTGGATGAAATTTTTACTGGTGACTAGTCATCATATCTTTTGAACTTACCTGAGTATTCTACAACTTGCATGTCTTTTATCACAGTGCTTGAGATTTACAGCAGAAGCAGGTTCCACAAAATACATGTAGATCTTCATTATAAGTACCTTTTTATTTCTTTAAAAACCTGTTTTCTAATTGTGGTTAACACTTGAAGTAATTAAATTCTATTTTTATTATTCTATTTGTTTATAAAACTGCCCATTAGATGTGGAACCTAACTAACAGTAAAGCAGTTTTTCTTAGGATGGTTGAAAAAATACCTGATGCATTATTTAAAAAAAAAAAAAAAAAAAACACAAAAGGAAGCAGAAGTACATGCTGTGCACTCTCTAGCACCAAAATTTAATAAATAAATAAATAAATTTAGAATCGCTGAGGCATTTATTTAAGATACAGTGTAATGGTATCTAGTGGGGTTAATTATATGAAGGCTGGGCCTTCCTGCCAGTATTCCCTTACATTTTGTTTCTGTGCGACAGATAGCAGCAGAGGGGCAGTCTGACAAAATGTCATCTGACATGGAAATACATATGTAGAAAAGGTGTGTCATTGAATTACTCCATGCGGAAAAAATGGTACCCACTGACATTCACTGTCTCTTGATGAATGTTTCTGGAGACAGAGAATGGATGTGAGCGCAAAGGAAGGGTGAGTGGTGTGTTTCAGCAGTGCTGACAGCATTGGGACATCTGCACTTGTGCAGATTTTTACAAGCTCAACGTGCAGTTTCTTATTCATAGCTGGTGAAAATGCACAGCTAATGGTGGTGACTTTGCTGAAAAATAGCACTTTGTAGGTGAGAATTTTTCTCTGTCAGATAGTGTTATTGTGCTCCTCGTACCTGTTGTAGTTTCTGTAGAAATAAATAGGAGGCATTACTTCTGGTGTCACCTGCCTACAATGCAGCTTTTCTGGGTTTGTAGAAGGAAATTTTACACAGGTGTTCATGGGATGCAGAATTGCAAGTTGGAGTTCTATCCCATTGTTTGGAGTAAGAATTGTTCACACAGAAAGTAATAAAATAATGCAAGTGTATAAAGTGAGCTAAAAACTTGTTAGGTCCTTTGTTTATCCATTTACAGATTGCAGTGTCTAAATGTGCATTCAGTTATAGATCCAAAATAGTTTTATATGTAAATACTCCCAACATTGTCTACTTAGTGCTGTCACTAGTACAAAAGTTTTATTCTGTTTTTGTCTAACAGCTCTTTTGACTTTTCCCTAATTTATATAACATTACTTAAACATGAAAGATTAGTTACAAGTCCTATTTTCTTTTCTCTTTAGGTTGCTCTGGTGCAGTGGACAGAGAGTGTTGGTCTTACTCTAGTTAGCAGGGATTTGACCTCCATGCAACTGAAGACCCCTGGTGGACATATTCTGACATATTATATTCTGCAGATATTCCCCTTCACTTCTGAGAGCAAGCGCATGGGAATCATAGTCCGGGTAATTTGGTGACAGGCGGTTGGTTTTTATTTCTCCAAAGCTGTCCATACTGAATGTTTATTTTGATATTTCTTAGTAGAAACTTGATCCTTCAAGGAATACTTTTCACATCATTTTCAAATGGAAAGCATACATTTGACTGGACCAGCAATTGTGTGAAATTCAGGCTGACCTGAAGTTGCAGAGAGCCTTGAAAGGGACAGACTTCTCTCTCACATGGGAACATGTTTCAGTACTTTGTGCTGAAGCTCTGATGTTGCAAGTTACTGTTCAGCCTTCATTTCTAATTTTCAATTTGCTGCTCTCATGCAAAGTATGTTGCCTCTTCAAGGGACAAACTGCTGTGGGAAATCTGTTGCAGTAGTAGTTTATCTTTCTTTGCCACTACTGCTGCTGCTCCTTCAGGCATGCACACACAGCTAAAACACCCCAGGGCCTGAGTGTACCAGATACATGCTTAGTTGTCTGTTAGACGTCCAGGTGGAGACATAATAATGATTATTAAAACCTCAAATGCAGGGAAGCCACCATGCCATGTAAAGGAAGGTTTAAACCTCTGTTAATATCAAGACACGCACACGCTATGTATTTCTGCCTCTTACCTGACTAAAAGCAGACAAGCAGAACAGCTTTAGACACTATGGCTGCATGTTTAAATCACTGCTACATCCTAGTTAACTACTTATTAAACTCATCCCGTTCCATATTTGCTGATGGATGGCAAACCAAGCATGCCATCAGCCTTGGGCAGAGATACTTCAGACAGCATGTGGGGGCTCAGGTCTGGAGAGAACTTGGGAAGTGTGTGTTTTCTTAAATGAGGTTGGCTCTATAAGCCTGTTACAACAGTGTGTTAGAGACAGGTTCAGAGATACTATGCGAGGCCTGCAGAGCACTGAATCTGTTATTTCTGCAACAGAACGTGCATCACAAACTCCTGATTCAGGTAGTACTTGCCTGAGTGTGAACTGTTAGACTAAGTAATGAATGTTTAATCTTTAAAATATCTGTTACATGCATAACATCATTATTCATTAATTTCCAGTTACTTGAAAGGTACAGAGCAAACTTTCTGGTTTTAAATTAAGAATAAATGACACAAAAGAAAGGAATAGTTCAGGAGTTAGAGTAGGCATAATAATGACATTCTAAAATTTAGGAAGAACAGGCATGCTATGGATGCTGAGAACCTGATACGTTGACTTCAGTTAGAGCTGGTCTTATACAGGAAAGTCGGGAGCATACGCCACTTTGGAATTAGAGAAGTCATGGGAAATGTTAACGTCAAGTAAAACTTACTCAACCCTTTGCAAGTTACTTCATCTTTTATAAGTGATATTCCGTTCAGAAGACAGGTTGTGTAGGTAATTTTTGGACTGCATGAACAAATCTTTTTTCTGTTTCTTCTGTAAAATTCCAGGATGAATCTTCAGGAGAAATTACGTTTTACATGAAGGGTGCAGATGTTGCGATGTCCACTATCGTACAGTACAATGATTGGTTAGAAGAAGAGGTAAGAAATAGAGTCAAAATAAATTTTGACGAATAAATATATAACAGAAATGTCAGGGGTTATTGGAGTAGGTTTAAGAGATCCTGAGCCAAAACAGTAATGGCTTTTCAAGTTCAGTTACACGTGTGCTGAATGAGTTTTAATGGTTTTGGAATTCTTCTGTACTCTTGTAAAATGCATAGAGAAAAACATAGTGCTCATAGCAGAACATATTCATACTTAACACAAGCAAATTTGTTTTTCATTGACTGATCTTTCATGTGAAACCAAGTTACTTTTGAGAAGTATTTTCTTATAAATCTGTTTATCCTGAAATAACCTTATTTGAATTCTGCAGTGAAGTATGATTATGAATTACGAAATCTAATATGCAGTGTAGGTAAACTGAAATAACTTTTTACTGTATTTGTTAAATTTGATATCAAACAGCTAGTGACCGGTCTTCAGAACTGATAAGTATTTTTCATTGTGTCATTCTAGTAGGTACCAGCAATCATCTTATTTTGACCCTACATACAGACAATATGTTAATACAATGATTACACCATGTATGTTCATAATGGTATTGGCAATATGAATCAATATCTGCTGCAGGGCAGCTTGATTTATTCAGGGACATGAATAAATTAAACTCCCTGAAGACCTAGCAAAATGTCATAAAAATTACTTTTGGCGATAATGATGCACAATTAATCGTAAAATACTTGTTTAATTTATTTAGCTTTATGAGGTCAAATCAATACGTGTTTAGCAATGGACAGCCTTGTTTTTCATTACGACATGCTATTCCATGGGTATTTTAATCTACATACCTTTCTCTGACATTTCTGTGAAAACAAAAATTTAGCTCTTTTGCATGCTTTAAAAACAATTACATTTATAAACTTTCACCTGCAAGAATTTTTTCTTTAAGCTGAGAGAAAAAAACTCTTAATTGGCTTGCCAGTAGTGTACCACATTGAGAAAACTGAAGTGAATTTTTTTTATTTTTTGTGATTTCTCCAAACTCATCTACAGTCTAAAGAAAACGTCAGCATCTATGCTACAGTTATACTCTGTTAGCATGTAGCCATATAGTGTGAAATATGAGCACACAGTTGCATATTTGCATGTCTTTTGATCCATTTAGTGTGGTAATATGGCTCGAGAAGGGCTGCGTACTCTGGTGGTTGCCAAGAAGTCACTGACTGAAGAACAGTATCAAGATTTTGAGGTATGGAGAGATGAAGTGATCGATATTACTAGCAGAGCTCTTGTATTTTGCCTTGTTTAGTTACTCCAAGGGGAACATACTTCTTTTTTATTTTATTATTAAAGAAGATGACTCATATTAAAAATATTAATATTTGGAGTGTGACACCCTATTATAGATTCATTAGTGATTGTTCTTTAGTTATATGCAGGATACTGTTGAAATTTATTAGGTAACTGGATTATATTTCCCCAGAAGCCAGGATATTAATTCTGTATGTTAATATGTTGGAACAATCAACTTGTTCTCAAAGATCAGGGCAGTTGCTGATGATGTCTGATTCATAATAGGTCTTCAGAGGGTTCTCTGCAGATGACTCACCAGAAAAACATGTGGAACTCCCTTTTAACCTTGCTCTTTATTGAAGATGCTTAAATACAACCTTTTATTATAACCGATTGATACACAGAATGTTTATTTCTTCTTCTTTTCTGGGTCACAACCATGTCTAAGTGGTTTTGTGTTTGCACAGAGTCGATATAACCAAGCAAAGTTAAGCATACATGATAGAAACCTGAAAGTTGCTGCTGTTGTAGAGAGTTTGGAGCGGGAAATGGAATTGCTGTGTCTCACTGGAGTTGAAGATCAACTGCAAGCAGATGTTAGACCAACTCTAGAGATGCTAAGAAATGCTGGAATAAAGGTAATGAATGTGAATGAATGTGAACTGCTGACATACAGGTTATCATTTACTAACATGAGGGGGACTATTTTCGGTTTGGTTTTGTGGGGTTTTTATTTGAGGGGGTTTTTTGGAGTGTTTTGTGTGTGTGTGTGTGTGTGTTTGTTTGTTTTTTATGCAGTACATGATCTATATCTGCTTACATTCAGGTTCATCCATAGTAAGAAACACGCTAAGTTCTAAGCACATTCTGAGCATGACAGAGGAGAAACAAGTACACATGGTGTTGAAGCTCTCTTATAGCTCACGGGTTTCATTGATCTTAAATGTAATCTTGTAGAAAAAACTATCAAAAGAAAACTATATGTCATTCTTCTGTTTTTCTACACTAAGCTGTTTTTACTGAAATTTAAACTGAAGAAGTTGGGTCCAAAATTCACGTGACAATGTTTTCAGGCTTGGATGCTCACAGAAAATTTCATCAAAGGTGAAAAGGGTGAACTGTTCGAGCCCAGACTCTTCTCAGGAGTACCCGGTGAAAGCTAAAGAAGCAGCAGGCACAAACTGAAATACAGAAATTCCACTTCAAAGTAAAAATATACATTCTCGTGTAAGTGTGATCAAACACAGGTGCAGGTTTCCCAGGGATTTTGTGGAGTCTCCGTACTTGGAGAGATTCAAAACTGTCTCAACACAGTCCCAAACAGCTCTCTGTAGCTGAACCAGCTTTGAGCAGGGAGCTTAGATTAGGTCACCTCCAAAGATCCCTTCCCAAGTTATCTGTTGTGTTGTTCCGTTTCTAATAGATCTGTGCTTCCCAAAGCATTTGCTGACCTAGCAGTTTTGCTGACTGTTCAGTCATGTACAGAATTAGAAAAATGTATGTTTGGACTAAAGCCTTGTGGTCACATGATGTTTCTTTAGTTCATTGTGACTTGTACAAAGTACAGGTACATGAAGTACTAGTAACTTGCATTATTTTCTTGCTTTCTCTTGGTATTTCATCTGTGTATCAGCAATTCTTACTGTTAAGCTATATCTGTACCAGTATGTCCTGCTACAAATAGGTGTAGAACAGCGTGACAGCTTTTAGGGGTTCTGGGATTTCATATCATTAAAACAGTTCTGACTTTTATTACAGCCCAAATTGCAGTGAACTGGGAACACAACAGGAACAATAAATAGGTTCATAAAATTATATACTACTTAGGTACTGATGGAAAAACAGTAATGAGGATTTCATCCACTAACCGGCCAATATGGACGCTAATGAAAATGATCTGCCTGAGATGAACAGGTTTAATAAACTTGCAACTGTTATCTTAACATCTGCATCTGCAGCTTAAATCATATTCCTGTGTGGTCTCATCTGTTCGCTGCAGGGCTAATGTTATCTCATACAGACGTCCTACTTTTTCTGTGTGTGTGTTGTGGAGCTGAGAGAAAGAGCTTCCTCACTTTAGGAATAGATGCATCCTCAGCCTTATTCCTTAAACTTTAAGGAATGCATTCCTCCCAGTTCCGTGTGGTCTTCAGGCAGGATCTCTTTGGAATATCGAGACTATACTACTTCCTCCAGGATATGCCATCTGACAGCTTGGCTGCTGCTTGGTAGAGTCTTATTAGGATCACTGTTATCACATAATTTTGGTGAGCCACCTCTGTACTTCTCTCTTTAGTATTTGTCTGCATCCTCTGTCTTTCAACCAAGATAGTATCAGGACTATAGGGAAGGGCTTTTATACTTTCTTTGCTGTTCAGCTGTCAGTGGGTTGCTACAATTTCCCCTTCTCTTCCAGTAAATTGAGAAATAAACTTTGTGTGAGGCAGAGGGGTATGGAAGCTGTTTAATGACAAACCCTTCTTTTCTTTGTGAGTTACTGCAGGAAAAAAAAAAACTGATCATTGATTTTAGTGAAAAAGTTGCACAGTAGTATACATTCCATGGTAATCTGATCTCACACAGTACCAAATCACGGCATGTAAGGGTTGGAAGGGACCTCAAGAGATCATCTAGTCCAACCCACCTGCCAAAGCAGGCTCCCTGGACCAGGTAGCACAGGTCCAAGTCGGTCTTGAACTCAGGCTTACAGTTTGTAACATTTTGCTAGTTCCCAAATACAAAATGTATAAGATGACCTAGGACCACTTTCCAACCACTTACGCTACCTAGCAGTACATGGTGCATTTTAGTTAGACATCTTTTGAAAGTTTTATTCTGTTTTTACTGTGTATACCTCAGTGAAATGACAGGATACTCACAAATACATTTTTAAATGTGGTATAAATGGTGTAAATGAGAATGTTCTCAAACTCAGTAACTCTTCACAAGATAAAGTGGAAGGAGTTATAACACATCACTTGGAGTTACCATGACAGCAAGAGCTTAGCTGCTGCTCACTCTGGCTGAGCTAGATGTGCTTCGGAAATCTTAGCTTTCAGTATTTTGGAACACTGAACATACACTTGGCGCAGACACATGCAGGAAGCTAGTAGTATTAACTATTTATTTTATTGTCCCACTTCCACCTAACATGCAACTGTTAACATTTTCTAGAACTCCTGTTTTTTTTCTCTAGTGCAGAGTGAAGGTTGGAGAGACATGTTAGTTAGATACGCGCAACAGACACAGCAATATCCAAAATAATTAAATTTTACATTATTTTTGCAGATATGGATGTTAACAGGAGATAAACTGGAGACAGCAACTTGCATTGCAAAAAGTTCTCACTTAGTGTCTAGGACTCAGGATATTCACATCTTCAGACCTGTAAGTAAAGGTCCAGCTTTATCGTTGGATTATTCAAAACGTTGCTAATACCAGTGTTACTTTATTTGATTCGTATTGGCCACTCGTTACAGAATTGATGGGCTATTGTACTAGGTGTCAGAGTAACAATCAATGGAGTAGTGTTTAGTCTAGGTTGTTCCTCAAGGATTTAGAATTACAAAGCAGTGCTTCTGTTCAAAAGCGAATGATTCTGGATTTGCTGATATGCTACAAAAATGTTTGTAGTCCTGATTACGTGACCCAAGTTATACAAGCATTTTACACTCCTCACTTATAACAGTGGATACAGTGAGTCACCTCTAAGTGATGGAGATAAGTCTTTGTGTGATGCCAGTTAGGAAGGTTTCTAGGAATTTAGGCAGTCTGAATGTGGCTCTAGCTTGTTCTAACATTTCCATTAAGAGCACTCTTTAAACTCGAGTAGACTTACTTTTGAATTAAGCCACAGTTTGAATCAAATTGAGACAATTGAAAGCTTTTGTCTATAATTTTTTTCTAATAATTATTGCATTTTATTAGCACGCTGCATAAGATAATTGTTAGAAAAGTAAACTGAATGTCTCTATACATTTTTGTTATACTTACATGGTGTCAGCTCCACTGAACTCAAACAAAAATAAGGATTTTTCAAAGCTTTGATGCTGTGTTATCAGACATAATGTCTGTGTTTGTTCTAAGTGAACCACTTGCACCTACAGAAATAATTATATGAATATAATTTACATGTAAATGTAGTTTCTTATGAAGCATCAGAATGGCAAATTAGGCCCTGCAGACCACTATTTGCAATTAAATTATTAATGCTTCTGATAAAACTTCTGATCAATTTTTGTTGACCTTTCCACATGTAACATTACAAATTAAGTCTTCCTGAACAAAATCTATTTAGTTTGAGTCAGATTTTTATTTTCATTACCTTGGCTAATAAGATCAGCATAAAACTGTGTTAACTTAGAATACATGAAGTTTTAAATTAGTTAGAAAATAGATTAATACAACATTATTTCTGTGGCTATGTTTGTTGCAAAGAAAGAACTAGTGGATTAATTTAAGAAAATACCAAGCACTTTAACGCTTTTATTTTACCTACAAATGAGTGAATAAATTATTTCCTTACTTGGCTTCCCAAAAACATGTATTTTTTCATGCTCTTTTTACTCAGCCTGTTTATTTTGTAATGAAAATAATTGATATATTGTTCTAGAGATATTTACAAAGAAAAAATGCCTCTCTAGGTGAAAGGTAGAGCTCTTCAGAGTGTGCCAAGTGCTGAGATCTCTGTAATGCAGAAAGATTATAGGGACCAATGTGACCCTGGTTCCTAACAGTTGGCAGAATAGCAGCTTTCACTGTCGGAAAGGAGGAAAAAAATGTCTGGATTGGACTTTATTTATGGGTTGTTTCCAATTACATGTGTTTTAACGTAACCCAAATTTTGTGTGGTAGAGCCCATCTGGAGGACGAAAAGTCTTTGGACGTCTGATTTTATGCAATAACGTGATTAAGACTTGCACACTTTAAATCTTTAGTTAAGGTGTTGACAGAACCAAAATTAGAAGAGTAATCTGTATTGTTTTTATTCTGTCTTATAACTTTGTCCTACATGATAGCTGTAAAAGAATTTGATAGTTTAATGAAGGTAAAAGAAACAAAGAAAAGAAAAAAAAAAAAACGCCTCTCTTCAGAATCTGGTTATACTTTAAATTTTTATGCTTTGTGTTCTAGCTCAAAACTTTCCAAAATCCATTTAGTAACCTTTGAACCATTTGGTTTGAGTTTCTTTGCATATTTCACAGCTGGGCCTTTCTGTAAATTAAAAAAAATAATAATAATCTATAATGTAATTATTTTAAACTTAACCTTCCAAAAGTTCTGATGAGCATTTTTCTGTGGCACTTGAACTCTGTCTACTTATCCAAACTGAAAGAACTACTAATATGACCATGTAGCATTTTTCTAAGAATATATTTTATTGGTTAAAAAAAAAAGTCTCTTTTTTTTTTTCTTACTTGGGAACTGTTTCTTTGGTTTAACCGAGATGGAAAGACTCAGGTCAACTTGAAGTTAAAATATCTTAGTTCTGTTGATATTTTAGACCTGATCTACTTCTGTGAGGAGCCAGTTAGGCTGACTGCATGCATTTTCATCGTTAGAGGGTTACTCGTTTAGTCTATAAAGATTAGAAACTCGCAGCCACACAGGTGCTACACTAGGATAAAACATTTGTTGAAAACAGACTCTTTTAGTTATGACTTCTCAACACTTGATTTGTGTAGGGAGCTGTGCTGGGGAAGGAGATTGTTGTTTAGATTTTGTGTGCTCTTAAAAAAAAATCTTTTGAGTAAGTGGTTTTTATTAAAGGTTACTACACGAGGAGAGGCTCACTTAGAACTAAATGCCTTTAGGAGGAAGCATGACTGTGCCTTGGTGATATCTGGGGACTCACTTGAGGTAAGAGTTTGGTTTCTATCAAATTGTATTTATACTTCACAGACATAAAATTAAAGTGTCATAAAGTATACTGGTGGCTTTACGCTCTTAAACATTTTCCAGTATTTGACCATGTCGTAAGAGTTACTACGATTTTTCACTGAGTAGTGATATGGATTGAGATATGTTCAAATTTAGTTGTTTCCCTGGTCTCCTGTACAGTAATCAGAATGAGATTTGTATACAGCATGCCATGCCATGGTACTTTTTTTAACTCAAAAGCGTGTTAACTGTCTAAATGAAATGAATGTCATCTTAAATTAATAGGTCACATTTAGAAGAAAGCAGTATCTCTCTTCCAGAAAGATATCAAGCAAGCAAAACCTCACGGAAGAGATCTTCATACTGTGTGTTTGTGTTAGAGCATGTTATATTATTTAATCTTTAAAATAAATGTCAGTGTATTTTTTTTTCCCTTAGGTTTGTCTGAAATACTATGAGCATGAATTTGTAGAGTTGGCTTGCCAGTGTCCTGCTGTAGTTTGCTGCCGATGTTCTCCCACCCAAAAAGCCCACATTGTGAAACTGCTGCAGCATCACACTGGAAAACGCACATGTGCAATAGGTAACTGTTGACACTGTCTTCCTTTGCAGTAGCTAAAATCTGTAATAAATTTACACAGTAGATGGCACCTTTGAGAAGGAATGCCAACAGAACTGAAAAGACATCTGTATCAGCTGCCAGGTATTTTCGCAACTGTAGAAAAAAATACCCTTCTACGAGAAAGGTGTGTTTCTCTTTTTACTTCTCAGGGAAAAGTCTTGATTGCTGAAGTTTTGAACGATAATCCATAGCTTAATTGTAAGAGTGTGAAGTTATAATAGGAAGTTTCTAAAATATTGTAAGGTCAGGAGAGTAAAACCTCTGAAGAGCTGAATATTGCAGTGACATTTTTCAGGTGATGGAGGAAATGATGTCAGCATGATCCAAGCAGCTGACTGTGGAATTGGAATCGAAGGCAAGGTAATGTTACTGGTTTCACTGTCAAGCATAACGTGATTCTTAGACGGTAGCAGAGTGAACATTTTGAATTAAAGTATGCTGTAAGGCGATAGAAAATGCTTATTCTTTGAACTAATAATTTCTCTGCTTCTTTGTTCTCTGTTTTTAAATACAAAAAGCAAGAAAAGCAGAAAACACTGCAGTTATTTCTGCGAATCTATGCATTTACCTGAAAGATGCAAGTTAGGCCATTAAACACACTTGTTCTAGCCACTGTGGGTTTTCTTAAAAAACACACCAAAAAATTGTCTTTTGTATCATGTTGCAGAATTTATTTCTGAAACAACAGTAGCAAAATTTGTAATTCGTAAAATGAATTATGATTCAGAATTTTGAAATGTGAACCATATGTTCTACACTGGGTTTTATGCTTGGAATTTTTATTTTTAATTTTTTTTGTTGTTGTTCTAGGAGGGAAAACAAGCCTCCCTAGCAGCTGACTTTTCTATCACACAGTTTAAACACATAGGTAGGCTGCTGATGGTACACGGTCGAAACAGTTACAAAAGGTCAGCAGCACTTGGTCAATTCGTCATGCACCGAGGCCTTATTATTTCAACTATGCAGGTATTTAAAACTTTGTTTTCAGAACAGTTAAGATCACTACATCTCTTTGAAATGACAGAAAGTCTTACGTAGTATTCTTTTTTTCCGTATTGTAATGTTTCACATACAGAGTTTTATTAAGTTTGTAATTATTACTTTCTTTTTTTTTTTGCAGGCTGTATTTTCATCAGTCTTCTATTTTGCTTCTGTTCCCTTGTACCAAGGTTTCCTGATGGTAGGGTAAGTTCATACCAACAGTTACAATTATCTATATATCTATATATATACAATATCTATATATATACAATTATCTATATCTCTAGTAATGATCTATTATTAATTACAGCCAACCAACTTGACGAATAGCATCCTGTAGTTTGTGTCTGCTACATTTTTCATACATTTATCATTGGTATGCTAACAAGACCTGGAATGAGCCTATAAAAGAAAACTAAAACTAGTTTGGATGTGCAGTTATATCCACTGCGTAAAATGGAGAAGTTCAATGACAACATAAATCTGCCTAGCTTTAGAAGAAGATATCATATTATTGACATTCTGAGTAAAAACAATAGAGGAAATCTGACAAACCAGTTTCAGATGTTATACAAACTGCTATGCGAGCCTCAGTGACAAATACAGATTCATTAAAAAAATGGAGCTGAAGCTACTTGCTGTGAAATTTGCTCTGCAAATTCAAGAATTAAGTCTGGTACATTGGTTTTCTTTCTGAATTATGTGTGTAGAATTAGGAGCACACTGACCTTGTAGCAAAAGCTGCTTTAGAGATATAGCCCCCAGAATCATTCGGCTGAGATACATGTATATATTCACGTTTGTCCTTTTTCTCTGCTCCTTATGTCCTAAGAGCTTATTTTTACGCTTCTTGTTTTACTTTATTTAAACAGTAGTAACTCAAATCAGAGCCAAATCAAGGTCTGATTTCACCAAACACTGCAGAGGCAAACTGTAAACCTCTCCAAAATGCTTATAAATATTTATACTAAATCCTTTTGAACTGGTTATCAAAATGCAGAAGCAGAGTGTAACAGACAATAAATTAGAGGTGATATATATATAGGGGAGGAAAAAAAAAAAAAGACTTTTTTTTTTTGACATATAAAGTCTATTTACTTCTCACAAATGGCAGCTCTCAGAATCCCAAGACCAGGTTACATTTGGGAAGCTGCATTGGTAAGCTGTCTCGGTGATAACCACCTCAACTTCACTTGTGTCAAAATTGTAGCTAATGGATTAGTTTAAAATTATATGATACAAAAATGTTAGTTTGTGCTTTCCTTTCCATAGGTATGCAACCATATATACTATGTTTCCAGTCTTCTCCCTAGTGTTGGATCAGGATGTGAAGCCAGAAATGGCACTGCTGTATCCTGAACTTTATAAGGATCTCACAAAGGTATGAATGTTCTCAGTGATGAAGTATGAAGAACTGTTGAAATTGCTTGTGTGAAAAACTTTGTATTCTTAGAATCATTTCTGTAAGGTATTCCACACAAGGGAAATGTGTGATTAATATAATGCGGACTTCTGTGCTACAAAAGTAATCCACGGTCCCAAATTTTCCAGTAGGTTTTGTTAATAGATTTCTAAGTCACCAGTCTTTGGACTGAAATAATTCAAAAATAAAGATGTTTTGATATAAAAGTTGCTTTTAGTCTGACACTTAAGAGCTCTGGTAGGGAGCAATTTGTGGTTACTTTTTCACAGCAACTTCTTCCTTTTTAACTGAGAGATTTAATTTATGGATTAATTTTTATCTAACTTCCAGAAAGTTATTACTGACCTATACAAAAGCTGACTTTCTTTAAATAACAGATATCAGTAATTGAAATCACAGAATACATAAGTATTGTTGAAGAATACTTTTGTAATATGACATAAAAACACTAAAAAATTGTACAGTATGACTGAAAAACTAACGATAGCATTGCAAGCCAAAGTGTGTGCTTGCCATTTAAGATCTTAACTGTCCTGCCCTCAGATTTGAACTGCGTGTGCTGTGCACATTTGCAATGAACAACTGTAAAAAACAAGCAGAAGCTTTTTAGCTTGTATCACTTCAAAGACTGCTTGTTATACTTGTAAAATGTCTCTGGAGTGCTTAACTATTAAAATATATGAATTTAGTAGATTTTTCTTTAAGTAGTGTTTAACTGTCCTCTCACTTCTTTTCTTTAGGGAAGATCTTTGTCATTTAAGACCTTCCTCATCTGGGTTTTAATCAGTATTTACCAAGGTAGGAGAGAGTCATGAATTTACTGAATTGAGAATTTTTTGTCTGCTATTAACAGTATAGTTTTTCAGGAGCAGTTTGAATTCCCAAAGCTTAACATTTCATCAGCAGCTATATATATTGCTTTCTTTTATCTTGTAAATCGAGATTCCTGCAGTTGCCAGGCCTATGGATTGGCACGGATTGTTATTTTTATTGATGCATGTCATCCAAAAAAAGACATGATTTTAATTAAGTACAAATCCAGAAAAATTTCAGTGAGTGCTTATCACGTTTCATATACTTACACAGTAGTTTTCTTTCATGGAATGACAAAAGTACTGTTGAAGAAATCTGAATTACGTAATCAGTTAAAAGTAATTACACTTTCAACAATCTCTCATTTATTATTTTGTCACTTAGACAAAATCAGGTTAATTGATAGTTCATCAGATATATCGCTCAAAAAGGTATTTCATTTTCTAACAATTTTATTTCTTCACTGCTTTGTTTTGGTTGTTTTGTTTCACAAGTAGAAAGTACAGTAAATATCACATCTGTTTTTTTTACAAAGGTTAATGTTACCTTATAGTTAAATTAAAAATGAAACAACCACATACAAAAACAAACAAACAAAAAACACTGAGCAGACTTTCCTAATAAGCAATAAAATGTTCAATGTGCAGTTGAGCTAAAACTTCATTGTAGAGTGCTTTATTAAATAAAATTTGTTTGCCTTTCCTAGGTGGTATTCTGATGTATGGAGCCCTGCTGCTTTTTGAATCTGAATTTGTACATGTTGTTGCCATTTCCTTCACTGCCCTTATCTTGACTGAGCTCTTGATGGTTGCACTGACCATACGAACATGGCACTGGTTAATGGTGGTGGCTGAATTTCTCAGTCTTGGCTGCTATGTGGCCTCTCTTGCATTTCTAAATGAATACTTTGGTAAGTAATAGTATTTTAGCAAGGAACTGTTCTTTATGACATTTTTTTTTTCTCATTTTTCTTAGGAATAATGTTATGCTTTATGAAATAGAGCTTTCTCCATAAGGAATACTAGTTGAAATTGAATTTAATCAACGTTGTTTTAAAATATTCTTCTGCCTTGTTGACCTGGGGTTTGATTATCGTTTTTCCTGTTGATATGATTTATCTGGGTGATAAACTTTTTGACATACTCTTCCCCTCCTTGATCTCATCTTCCAATGACAATCCAAACTGCTTGTTTTAAATTGGCTTTGAGACTCGTGCTATTGAAATGTGTGTTTTGGTAAAATGAGAATCTTTCACCAGCCTGGTGGTTTTTGTCATTACCCCCAGCCCAAGAGCTGAAGCATTGCCAAACTGGAAGGCTTAGCAATGCAGGCTAAAATAGAGGCAGAAAGTTATTGATATTTTATATAAAAATCGGTCTATTTCATAATTATGATAAGATTATTTATAGCTTACTTTGTTTTAAAATACAGTATGCCGTGGGGGTTGGACTAGATGATCTCTAGAAATCCCTTCCAACCCCTACAATTCTGTGATAGTGTGTCTTATGGTTCTCATTATTCATAGTTCACGCGATAAAAGGAGAGAACTGTAAATCTTAAACAGTCCAAGCATCTGAGTGTCTCAATAATACATATTTCTTTTTATATCAAATTGTCTTTCAGTTAAAAAAAAAAAAGTATCTTGGTCTTAGTGTGATTTTACAGATGTAAATTATAGAAATAGATAAAAGAATTGTGATTATACCCCAGTATAGGAGTAGCATCAAGCTCCTCCTTCCTCTCTTTTACAGGAGGTGATGAGTAAGAAGTTCCTTTCTTGTTACTTCTTATGTGGTAGTTTCTAGTAATTGCAAAGTTCCCCTTTCACTCACTGATGTCCCAGGTGTTCACCACTAGGGTGGTGTAATTACATTATTTTTTTTTAATCATTAAATGCTCTGCCACCTGTCTCATGTGATCCGTTAACTTCCAGATTTATGAAGAGTCAGATTTTAATATTACACACAATTTCAGGTTTTCCACAGAACCTTTTTCTTTTCTCCGACACTAATACACGGACTCTTTAATAGAGATTATTGGGTTGATGCCAGAGTCTCCCCAGCCAGATGGCAAGAACATACACAAGTACTAGCTCTTTGGTCCAATCTTCCAGGAACTTCATAAAACAAAATTTGCTGCTTTGCCTTTTTAAACGATCCACGTTGATAGCAGTAAGTCTTTCCATCCTTTGTAGGTGTTTCTCACTGAGAAGCACCTCTAGGTGGTGTTCATAAATGTGCTTAAAAAAAAAAAAAAATAGGGACTTTGTTTATTGTAAGCCCTTCTGTAGCCTGTGGTCTTAGCTTTTTTATTTTTCTTCTTCACTGAAGAACATTTTAAAGATTGTGAAAATGCTGCAGTTTCATGAGCACTTGTAGAGATGTATTTTACTGTGACAAGCCGACAAGTATGACAGCGTACTCAAAATTTGGTAAACTAGAAAACTCGATGCCGCTCTGCAGCTCGGAGTCCTGGAAGTAACTCAGCTTTTAGGTTTCTGAATTAATTGCATTCAGTGACTTCTTCAGGCATGTCTCAGTGATATGTTAAATGGGCTTTTAGTATGTCTAAAGCAGGCTCAGGCTAAAACGTATAAAAAATGTACGCTGAAATATAATACAGAAAGTGTTCTTAAGCAAAGTTGGAGCACAGAAGCATTTCTTTTGCTGCATCTTTTTTGAAATTAATTTTCATTCACATTGAAAACAGTTCTTATCAAGTTGCTTATACATTTAATTATACTTTGAAGGTGACTTGGCAAAATGTAAGAAAAGTGCCTAATTACTTAGAGCCTCCAAACATAACCAGATGAATCTATTTTCAATTTTTTTTTGTTGAACTGCTGTTTAGAACTTTCTGATTGTCCTATGAAAAGCAGTAATATTCCAGTTAATGCTACTAACATCTTTTTCATTTCCTTTCTTTTTTGTAGCTAGTCTTTTTGTCTGATAGTTTTTTCACATAACTTCTGTATTTTCTGTAAAACTATCCTTTCATTTTCGTTCTCGCCCTTGTGTGACAGGTATAGGCAGAGTGTCTTTTGGAGCTTTCTTAGGTAGGTGAAGTTTAACTTTTCTGCAAGATAACTTGTGGGGTGGGGGTGTGTGGAGGGAGGTGGCCGGTGTTTTTTCTGTGATTCTTAAGTACAACCTGACCATTGCAAAATATGGTCAGAAATTTCAGTAGCAAGTATAGGAAATATAACGAGAACCATTCTTGTTATGTTTCTCACCAAAAGTAGCTTTTGACCGTGACTTGTGGCAATATATTGCATTGTTTTCTCTCTACATTTTTGGACTATGAATTAATTTCTGAAGTTTTAAGAATCATTTGGTCTAGTTGTTGTGCCTATTTCAGAGAAACATGATCTGCATGTGGAATAAAGCATCCAAGAAAATTAGCGAATTCCGGGTTGGGAAATTGTATTATAACAGCTATGAATAGTTTGTAGGAGTAGAAAAATAAGGATAAACTGCCTTAACCTTTAACATGAGAAACTCTTGGTACTAAACTGAGATCCTGGCTCCCCTAGAGTCACCTTCTGCCGCAAAACTGTCTAAGGAGCATAAAGGGATGCTGCAGCTTTCATTTAAAGAAAATTATTAACAAAAATGAAGTGTTGAGCTTAACTTTCTCTCACCGTTGCTTTTTTCTCTTATTTTGCATGTTCTTAATTTGTTCTAATTTGCGTAAGCAAACCTTTAAGAGAATTTTATTGACTTTGCGCTATGAAAGTTCCAGCTTCCATGTAATCAGCTCCCGTTATTAATTTTTCCTCTCTGTTTCTGCAGATGTTGCCTTTATCACAACTGTGACCTTCCTGTGGAAAGTGTCAGCAATCACTGTTGTAAGCTGTCTTCCACTTTACATTCTCAAGTACTTGAAGCGCAAATTTTCTCCTCCAAGTTACTCCAAGCTTACCTCATAAAAGTAAATATATTCCTATGTTTTTTTCACTCACACCACTCTCCAGATCGTACATTCACCACGCTTTATTGTCTATGGATTTATGTTGGACTAAAGAAACTAAGAAATAAAAAACAAAAGCGATCAAGTGAATAGAGCACAAATAGAGGACGAAACATCTGACAGGTACATAACGCAGAAGTAGACGAACAAGATTCAGAAATCTTTTTTTTTTTTTTTTTTTTAACTTGCTGGTTATAAAATAAAACTGAATTACTTTTGTTTTGACAGTGCTTCTGAATTATTTCATTGCTAGGACTCTTTCCTACTACACTAATCTTCTGCAAGTTGAATTGAAAGCTTCAGTGATTACAAAATTTCCTAATTTTCCTTTAATGTTTTTATGTGGACAAACTCATTTGTCCATAATTACTATACCAAATGTAATACCTGTAAATGCCATTGTCTGTGTTAGCAGCTAAATATTATTCCTCATCAAACATTGATAAATATGCACTATTTGAACTATGTACAGATGTCTGCGTAGCACAGTATTATTTTAGGAGCTGTTGTCCTTTTCTGTACTCTTTATTTCTGGCACCAGTAAATATTACAGATCTGTGATGTTGACAGCAGTTCTTTAAATGCACATTAAAAACCAGATTGCACAAAAGCTGTTGTTTAGAAAACTAAATGATAAACTATGTACGTCATTCCACTGTACCTGTTGATCTATACAGATAACAAAGACATTGCTGCTTAGTAAATATGTTTTAAAATTTTTATGCATTTTGTATTTGTAAAACTGCAAATAGTGTCAAAGTACATTTATATATATGAAAAGTCCAGTAAACCTTGTATTAGTTAATATATTTAAATTGCCTTGTAATCTGTTTACTTGGGTTACTCAGGTAAAAATGAAATAAGTTGAACACACAAACATTGTGGTAGGAAAATGTCATCTTCCACGTTGTAAATGTTATGTTTTTATAACTCAGTTTGAGTGCAATCTTGTTTAAAAAGAAAAAAGTTTTGGTTTTTTTTTGTTTGTTTGGGTTTTTTTGCATGTTATAAACTATCTTTGCTGAGTTCTGACATTTTACAGCAGCTGAAGATTTGTTAAAGAAACTTACTCTGATAAAATCTGAAGGGTCCAAGTGTAAGTGCTGTGCTGGAAAGTAGGATGTATTATTTTAGTTTCCTATTGTGATATAATTTTTCATTCCCAAGAAGTGCATATAAAAAGTTTGGCATAGTCTCGTAATGAGTCGGGAGGATTGATATAATTACCTGTGCTTTATTTATTAAATATTGGTGTTGTTTTTTTTTTTTAAAACACTTAATATTTATGTCATTTTCATGTCTGACTCTATGCCTTTACAGCATAATTCCTTGCTTAATACCTTATAATTTCTCCCTTGTGTGATTATAATATTGGACAAGTAATATCTAAATAATAAATCTACTTCCTGGGAGAGCAAAAGGAATTGATGCAGAGATATTTGGACTACAGTCCATTAATTTTGTTTCGAAAGTTTTTTTCTCAGTAGTTCTTTCTCTGCTTTTTTTTTTATTTATTTATTTTAATTCCTCATTAAAAAAGCAATAAAGCCTAATTTTTACTAAATAGTATTAATAGTATATGTATTAAATAAACTGCTGAGGTAGTGTTTCTTTTAATTGCACAGCACTGCAGAGCAGTTTGCTCTGTCCCTCTATAAACTCACTTCTACAAAAGCTCCACGAGATGTCACTGTTCTCGCATCCTAGCAGAAGCCTCTCTTCATTTTATGTGGTTTTGGAAAGATACTCTTGGTTAAAATTTTTAGTTTAGTCCCGTGGTCTTTTTTGTTGCAGATTTGCTTTAATTGTCTGGTGTTCTTTTTTTTTTTTTTTTTTTTCTCTCCAGTGTTAATTTCTTTGAACCATTAAGAAAAGTCACCATGTGCAGATCTGAGGTATTGATGGTGTTTTCTTCAGATTATCTTATAATTATGAGCTGGCAGCCATACGAGTAAAATTGAGTAGGTAAGCAAAGGCTTAAAGCATTGGTCATCTTGCATCTACGTGTCACACATTTTGTATTAGTCAGAAAATTAGAAAAAAACAGAAATCAAATTAGGACTGTGGAAACAATAATATTACCTAAATGCAGCCGTCTGAGATACCATCGTATCCACATGTACAGAATTTAGTGTTTATAAATTAAGCATTGAAATTGTGAGGTTAATGCGTCAGCAGATGTATAGATTCTACACACACACACTCACCTTTTAGAAGTGGAGTCAATTTTCCAGAGTGCCTGCTTTTTTAGAGTATTTTCAGTATACAGCACAGGACTAGTTTCAGCTAGCCCTTTATTTTGAAGACTCCACAAGTCTGATCCAGGTGACTCGCCTTGTTGTTGAGGTTCAGTCTGTTCCTATGTGTACCAGGGAAGTTTGCAATTCATTCATGTCACTCAGCCACAGCCCTGCAAAGGGAGTAGTGCTACATATCACAGCAGTATGGAATTAACAGCGTGAACACAGTATTTAAGTACTGTAATATGACACCTTTCAGAAGAAAGCTTTAACGTAGAATGGATTTTTGGTACAAAGTAAGTTAAGTATTATCACAACTTCTGACACTTAGAATGGTAACATGCCTGGTGTGCAGGTGAATAAATTATTTCCAGAGAATCTCATTCTGTTGTCATTCACATCAGTATTTTTGGCAGTAAGTATACCTTAAACAGATCTGCAGGAATTTAAACAGGAACTTGAATATTCACTTTTGTAGTTAGCTGTCATGGGGGTAAACTTCAGGAGACATGGGAGATGATTTCACTGCAGGTTGCTCTGACTTAATCATTTGTACGTGTTAGCAGCATTTCCTCAGTACTCCTTTGCAAGCATATTGCCATCTCAAGGCATTTGAGTTGCTTTTAGACAGAACCTGCATCAGATCTGCTGCTGCTGAGATAGATGGTCTGTTGCAGGGATCATCCTCCATCCCCAGACTGATGTGCATCTCTGCTCATGCAAGGTACCCTGGTAGCTTCCTTCCAAACACTGCTGGAGTTTGATACTCTTTGTGCCTGCTTACCTTTGTTTGCGTGTTAACTGACATTACAGAGCTTCCTCACCGACTCCAGAGCTGTGCTGTTAACAGAGATACTCAGACCTCATCTTCTTCCCCGCTTTCAGAGCTCTGTATCTGAGTTTTATATATTGGCAACATGACTTCAAGGAGGCTTGTGTGTGCCTCATGCTTGCATCCCTTCACGTGTCCAGAGCTATTACCATGGCTCCAACAGCACCTTCAGGACAAAAAATTACATACAAACTGTGTGTAAAGTGGCAGGAGCCTGGATATCGCTTAAAAAGTGACTGCTGCAGGGGAGAGGTGGCCATTCTGCTCTCGCTGCTGACAGGGAAGCTATTGTAGGTCCTGCTTCCCTTCACACCCACTTGAATTATAGTTTGCATAGCTTTAGTCCTTATTTTTGCTGGTCGGAGAGGAAAGAATTGGGCTGGCAGTCTCTTATTACACTTCATTTAATAACCAGTCTGTATCTAGACTGCTATTATAATTCAGTTGAAACTTAAAGGCAATCAAAAGAGCCCTTCAAAATCTTAGCCCCCTATAGAGAGGAAAATCAGTACAAGTGAAGAGAGTCAACACAGATCGAACATTACATGTAAACAAACAGGAGGTATACTATCTTTAATGCCATGTTAAAAAGCATAGGAATTTCTTTTGTAAACAAAACACACTTAAAGCGAGATACTTCCCAACAAGCATTAACTACCCAACAGATGCCCTCAGCAGGGTTCACAGCTGTTTCCATGAGTGGGAATTTGCTCAGCCAATTGCTAACAAAATCGTTTTCTAATAGGGAATAGCACTTGAAGACCTATTTGCTACTTCATCAACCAAAAGGATGATTTTAACCCAAATGTTCTACAGTGGAAGTTGTACAAATTGCATAGCTTGAACAGAATGAGAGTGCTCCATATTTAAGTTTTCAAATTCTGCTTTATTCTCCCATTCCTGAAAAGATTGTAACAAAAACCACTGCTGAGATTTCTACTTATTGTAGTCATGATTGTAGGTCACGACCGGCAAAGCTAAGAATATAAACTGCCCAGAAAAGGGCTTGCTTGGTGAATACTTAGCCTTTTTTGCCTTATGAGCTCTAAAATCATCTGCTTTAAGAAGAGGAGAGATCATTTTCCTTATAACACATGATAGGTGTCTATGAGCTAAGCTTTATTTCTCTAGTAGTAATCTATGTCTGTTTCCTCTCCTGCTGACAAAAGTGATAATAAAAAGGCCGTCAATAGTAATGTTTCTGTAGCTTTAACCAAGCTGTATGCCAAGAAATCCATTGTAATTCTTATCAGGAGAACGACTTTTCATAGTTTCTCTATAATGTACACATCCAGCTTGTCTGTGGTCCTCTCTGTTTTGCTGTATTTTGCTCCAGGTTCTAAGGATGAATTTGATTTTGCTAAGTAAACAGATTGTGGGGAAGAAAATCAGAGATCACAGGTTCAAGAAGTCTGTTGAAAACTGGCCATCTTGGCTGAGTGGTTGGCGTATTAATGGACGCTTTCTAAGCAGATCTTTAAGGAATAAGTGCACGCACATGTGTTAACGCATTTATTGCAATCATCTATTGTTTTTTTAAAGGAGAGATCTGGAAATTCCATGGTAAAATGTTCCCCTGGGGAAAACCTCTGTGCCACGTGTGCTCAACAGAGGAAGCTGAGCTTTTATCTCCCTGTGTGTAGCAATTGCTGGTAGCTGCCTCCTCTTGCCATTGAATTCTGAATTCATCTGCAGGGACACTGTTATATATATGCTCCAACTTGTACCCACAGCTTCTGGTTCCCAGAGGGCACCTCCTCCTTTTGTCTGGATAGTGACCTGTGCATGGCAGTCCTTTGAATAAAAGCCTGTGGCTCAACTCAATCACTGCTGACCAGAACTTATCCTGGCTGCAGGAGGGAGGTTTTCCAACTGAATGTCATGAACAGGGAAGGTAATGCAGACCTGGCCTAGCATGTATTTATCCCCGCCCAAGTGTAACTAAAGCAACTGTAGGCACTGTTGTTTTAAAATAAATAAATAACTTATACCGTTTGACCAAATTCTGGGAAGGAGCTGAAGTGAAACAGCACTGAATAATACTAAGATTTCTATCTTGTGGCTGTGATCATTTTGAATTTAATTGGCTTTGCCTTTCCACTTTTGACATAAACTTACCTTTAAGAAAATAAAACATTTTATATATCCATATAGATAGAAGGATGGATGGATGGATGGATGGATGGATGGATGGATAGATAGATAGATAGATAGATAGATAGATAGATAGATAGATAGATAGATAGATAGATAGATAGATAGATATAAAAGTTGATTTTTAAAAGTATCCTAGCTGTAGGCTTTCACCTTACCTTCCTACCTGTGCATGGCTAGTTATAATTCTGCTAGGTTCTTTTACATTATTTTTCATATTAAAATGAATGGAGGATTGAGAGATGAAAATGACTTCTGTTTATCTACAAATTGGATGCTAGTTGAGGATGCCAAAATTCAAGAAGTAAGCATCTTAAAATCCTGAATATATAATTTATGTATCTTAGGGGAAAAAAAGAAGTTATCTGCAGCAACTCATCAAGGTAACTTAAATTTATGATGCCCTTAATTTATGCGCATTTCAGTGAGAAAAAGAAATACACGTGAAAATCCCATCTAAAGAGGAAAAAAAAAGATACCCGATAATATTTCCAGAAAATAGATTCGCTTAAATAGTGCCTTAAGATTACCCACAGCTGAATGTCTCGAACTAGTGAGGGGCTTAAGTTTCTCATAACCCATCTCAGGAACATGATCCTGACAGAAATAATCAGTCAGAATATCATGCACTTCTACCTGGTCCTTCCAAGTCTGCCCTACTTGCAGCATAAGATTGGACGAAGGGATTTTTCCTGCCCAGAATTGACCAGGATGGGCTCTGCCAGTAGAGAGAAGCAGGATTCCAGAATGTCTGTCCGCCTGCTGCCACACTGCATGCTCATCACTGCATTACCCTAAAGAACAGGACCAGCACATGTGCACCTGGTGCTTTGCTCCAGCTGTACTTTCCCTCATGACAAGAGGCACAGGTGAAAGCAGTGCCCAGATAGAGACCCCTCCAGTTGTTGAAGCAGTCAGCTTCTGCGTGAATGGGTTTGCAGTGCTGGAAGGGAAGCAGAGCAAAGAAAAATAAGCTATCTCTGTATAGCCTGAAGCAGATTTCTTTTGTCTGGGTGTGGGAAGGAAGCCAAGCCACTAGTCACACTAGTGCGCACCAGTCCCGCGCTACTAGCTTGCCATCTGTCCAAAAGCAATTACTTGGAAATGGCAGGTGAGGTGGGAGAAGGAGGTTATTCCTCAGCTGTAAAGTGGAGCTGGTGGGAGGCACTGATGTAGTACTCTCAGACCCAGAGTCTCTCTTCTTGACAGGCAGGTAACTTGCTGCTGGCCTGGTCATCAGAGTGCGGTGAGCGATGGGGCTTGCTGCTGGAGGCCGGGGTGGATTCCTGCACGACAGCTGCCCTCAAGCTGCTGCCTGGGGCCCAGAGGCTGCTGCCACAGTGCGAGCTGGGACCTGCAGGAAGATGTGAGCCAGCCACAGGAAATACATTTTGAAGTATGGGGAAGAACTGGAAGTATGTGGGTAAACGGAATAGTGCCTGACGCCCTACAAAAATATCCCCACTGCCCCCAGTGCTGCATTGCCCAGTGTGGTGCAGCAGTCAGGCTGTGCTGCGCTGTGTCAGTGTAGTTCTACTCAGCTTCCGCCTTCACGTGACCAAAAAAGCATCTTCTGTTCTAAGGCTCTGAATTTCTGCCCTTTTTGCTTAACCTCTGCCTGGCTCCTTTGCTCGCTGCTGTGGTTAGTAGAGTTTAAACCTCCCTACCCCTGGGAAAAAAAAATGAGAAGGCTCCTTGCAGAGCCCAAAGCCAAGTCCATGGGGCTCTGGTCCCACGCATCCCAATGCTCAATATGGAGGACCCATCCCCTAAGCCCATTATGCTGCTTTAGCACAAGTGAGACGCGGGCCCCGCACTCAAAGCAAGCAGCCTGGAGCCTCCTGGGACAGCACGAGGTCTCCCTTGAGAGCTGACGTTCATACGAGCTGTCCTGTGGTTCGTGACACACGTCTGGCTGTCCCTCAGCACCTTCCCACCACTCCTGCTTGTCCATTCTCTGAGCTATCTGGGCACTGCAGCCTGCTGTTCTTGTAGCTGTTGACTCAAACACAGTCACATCTACGTGCAGGTCAGTGTTAGTGACTGCAGTCAAGATTTCATTTTTGTAGCATTTATTTTTAAAGATGGGATTCAAAAGTTCCGTGGGAGAGACTCATCTGGTGATCATGTGAAGAGGGTGACTGAGCAGCTGCTTGGGGCTGATCTTTGGGCAAGCTGAATGCAATATGCATGCTTCCAGGGCAACTGAGGACTAAATTTGGTGGCAAGGCACCAGGTTAAGAGCTCTCCAGCAACTCAAGGGAAAATATGAAAATCAAAGGCCTCTCTGTAGCTGTCTTGTTACTTGCTAGTTTCTGTCCCGGACAGTTATCAGTTCTTCCAATTTTCATCACTTCTTTTCTGGTTTGATAGTTTTCCAAGGCAGGAAAAATGTGGGAACTTTAGGAGTGAGAAAAAAATGGGAGCTGCTTGGGAGTCTGGAATGAAGCTCTTAATCAGCTTCATACTAGGCAAATCTCAGTGAGCGCCAGAATTTGAGGCAGGAACTAAGAGCTTAGAGACATAAAGCAAGTAAACTGGGAAGAACGTTATAATTTCCATATTTTCCCCCATACAACAATTCCCATTTCTGGTTGAAGGGAGTTTTCATTAGAAGTAAAAGGTGCTTATGAATGCTGCTGTTTTTAAGATGTTTGCACTGTGAGCAGGAGCCCAGTTTCCAGACCACGCCGAGTAGCCACTTTACATTCCCCCAGTCCCTTGGCAAATCTCTAGCTGATCAGACAAAATGATCAGTCTGAAGAAAAGAAGACTATAGGAGCAGAAAAGTATAGGAGCAGTAGACAGATAATTGTTACCACATTAGGTATGGACCCTAAGCAGCATTCTGGCAACAATAATATAGGTTATTCAGAGAGAGGTAAAAAGCCACTTTACCTAGTAATTGGGAGATTTATATGTAGGAAAAGGTTTTGCCATTACTGAAAACGGATGGAAGTGAGGGAAAATGACGAGGAATGAAGATGATGAAGTAATGCAGCTAGAAGGTTGCAGTGAAATGGGGTAGAACCCAGGAGGGTCCTAGGAGCTCCTCTAGGTGACTGTGGAGGAAAAGAGCAGTATCCTGTTTCTTACAGGGAGGCAGGGTTTCAGGAAGGTGGTAGACCTGCTAACTGCTAATCTTAGGAGCATGGGAACTTGGTGGTCTTATTTACACTAAGCACAAAGAAAGGACGCGGCTTTTAGCTGGAGACTTGATCATCCTGCTTTGTGCTAGGGATTGTTTTGCTTGTGATTTATTTTTTTCATGAACATAAACATGCAGTAATCATACTTTTTGGTGATGTTCAAGGTCACGCTAGAAGCCAGCTGGTTAGCCCCCCAGTAATTCCGTACCTGCTGCTGAATTTTCTTCTCATCTTCCTGATAACTGCCATCAGTGCTCTCTTGACTACGTGTGCCGGAGATTCTGTCCCGCTAAAAGCCCCGATCTGGCACTGTGGCCTGGTTGGTCCCATCATGTGGGTTCATCTTTTGCTCTACCCCTCACTTCTCACAAGCTCCCCTGCCAGAATTGCTCTACAAGCTCTTTTCTTTGCCTTTCTGCTGGCATGAGAACAGCCTGCAAGCCTGTTTCTGATGGAAAGCACGGCTGTGTTGCCAGTGATGATTAACACAAAACATAATCAATTGAACTGAAGTTTCTTAGCACGGTATTATGATTGAAACAGCTTGTAAACTAGTGCTAGAATGTCAAAGGCAGAGAGAGCGAGTGACTTTACAACTCTGTAAGCCAGTATGGCTTCGTGTACCACCCAGCCCTTTAACCCAGACAGAAAAGCATCTGCATCTACTGCCAACTCCTTTCCTTTCTAATTCTGCATCAGTGTTTTCCAAAAATGATCTCAGTTTCTGTTTGAATGACTGATACATACATTTCAAAGCCTTCAGCACTGTCTCCCACTGTATTCTCCTGCAGAAGTTGGCAGCCTGTGGCTTGAACAGATACACTCTTTGCTGGGTAAAGATCTGCCTGGATGCCTGGGCCCAGAGAGTGGTGGTGAATGGAGTCATAACCAGCTGGCAACCAGTCACGAGTGCTATTTTCCAGGGGTCAGTGCTGGGGCCTGTCCTGTTCAAATGCCTGTAAGAGGGTACTAAGTGCATCCTCAGTAAGTTTGCGGATGACACCAAGTTGGCTGGAAGTGTCAATCTGCCTCAGGGTAGGAAGGCCCTACAGAGGGATCTGGACAGGCTGGAGAGCTGGGCTGAGGCCAGTGGGACGAAGTTCAGCAAGACAAAGTGCCAGGTCCTGCACTTTGGCCACAACAACCCCAGGCAACACTACAGGCTTGGGGCAGAGCGGCTGGAAGACTGTGCAGAGGAAAAGGACCTGAGGGTATTTGCCAATGCTCGACTGAACATGAGCCAGCAGTGTGTCCAGGTGGCAAAGAAGGCCAATGGCATCCTGACTTGTATCAGAAATAGTGTTCATAGCAGGGGCAGGGGCAGTGATGATCCCCCTGTACTCAGCACTGGTGCGGCCGCACCTCGAGTACTGAGTTCAGTTTTGGGCCCCTCGCTGCAAGAAAGACACTGAGGCCCTGGAGCGTGTCCGGAGAAGGGCAACAAATCTGTGAGGGGTCTGGAGCACAGGCCGTATGAGAAGCAGCTGAAAGAAGTGGGATGATTTAGTCTGGAGAAGAGGAGGCTCAGGGGAGACCTTATCATTCTCTACAACTATCTGAAAGGAGGTTGTGATGAGGTGGGGATCGGCTTCTTCTCCCATGTTAACTAGAGACAGGACTTAGAGGGAATGGCTTCAAGCTGCACCAGGGAGATTCGTGCTGGAGGTTAGGAAATACTTCTTCTCCAAGAAGCCTGTGGTCAGGCACTAGAACAGGCTCTCCAGGGAGGTGGTGGAGTCACCAATCCTGGAGGTGTTCAAGATATGCTTAGATGTTGTACTGAGGAACATGGTTTAGTGGGAAAACATCAGTGACAGGTGGACGGTTGGACTGGATGATCTTGTAGGTCTTTTCCAACCCTGGTGATTCTATGATCCTGTGATTCTATGATTAGGTAAAAGTGAACAACTGTAAACAGGTTTCTGTTTTGGTTGTTTTGGTGTGGGTTGTTTTGGTGTGGGGCTTTTTATTTCGTTGTTTCTAGAAAGCAATTGCAGTTTCATGTAAAACATGCTATTTTTACATCTACCAGAAGGGGGCAATAGGAGCTTACAAATAACCAGCATCATTCCTCAGCCGTGACAGTAACAAGCAAAACTCTTCTTGTTTCAAGATACACGGTACCTATTTTCAAAAATCGTGTTTCAGTAGTATGAGAACAAAAACAAACAAACAAACAAAAAAGATCATTTAATGGCTTATTCTTAAATCTTTTATCCAAGGCGCGAAAAGAATAATTTTTTATCCTAAGCAGTCATTGTCAGATGAGTATTTGCATGTCTGCATCTGGGGCTGCACAGGACAGGCTGTTTTTAATCACTGCTGTTGTTGAAACACAGAGGGGGTTTCTGACAGCAGTCCATCTAGGCTGAACTCAGGCATCAGTCTTGGCCGCCTGGCGCCTTTACCCTCTGACGTGAGCTTTTGGCTTCCTACAAACTTTTATTTGGGTTGAATGGAGGAAAAGAACCCTTCACGGAAGGCCACAACAAGAAGAATTGACTGTGACAACCCATGGCCAGTGCTTCAGCAGCTGTGGGGACGTCCAAACTGTGGATCTGGCTTTCTGCCTGCCTGGCCAGGCAGTACCAGCTACCGTCAAAAGAAACAAGATCCCATGCTCATGCAGCGCTGGACGTATCACCTCAGCATGTTCAGATGTTCTCCTCCTTGGCACTCCTGAATCAGCAGTTCCACACAGTCGCTGTGACAGACATCAGTGCCAGGCCCAGAGCTGAGTCCTGGCAGCCCATCCTGGCCTGACCCTGCCTGCTCCAGATTGCTGCACCGCAGCTCCTGGGAGACTGAACTAGGGTGTGCAGACCTTGGCCCCCGTGCTCATCCCAAACTGCTCTCTTACTGTCTTTATCCCTTTGCCACTTGCGTAAAACCAGTCTGTGTCCACTTACTGGAGCGCAACCAGCAGAACACGGAGCCAAATCCCAGATACCCAGGCTTGGCAGTTTTGACTCACGGAACTTGAGAAAACAGTGAGAAAAGCATTTTGCTGTGGCACAGATCTTACAGACTGCTCCGTGCACCAGGGCTAGGTGGCAAACTGGCCTCTAGCGCTGAATGCTAATAGCTTTAATTTCAAATACACACCTTCAGCAATGGCCTCTCTAGACCTCAGAAGAAGTCCTGAAGTACCTTGAGCCAATTTTCAGACCTAGTTTTCAGTCTGGCTTTGCATAGCTGCTTTCCGCTAAGAGAATAAGCTCTTGGACTCTTATTTTCTGTCTTGTGACATCAAAGGCCATGTTTTTCCTTCTCTAGTTTTCTCCCATATTACAGATGGGAGGATATTTCCAGCCTTCACCAGCAGGTCTGGGAGGTTATTCTGTCTTTGCTCTACCTCTTAGCTTCACAAAGGCACTACTGTTTGCATGCGCCTGTCTATGGAATTTGATTTCTCTTACAACACTCGTACATCTGTGGGGAGCCTCCTTGTCATGCAGCACAGTTGAGAGGCTTCTTTAATTTTGGAATTTACTTAATGTGCTCAAAAAGCAACCCAAAAATGAATATATTCAGACTCCTGGGAGGAAAGGAGTAGAGAGAGGAAAACCCTGAGAGTAAAGAGGGCATCTTCACAGCTTTTCTCTAACTGTCCCAGCACATGCACGTTCCGCTCCTGCATTGCTCTGAGCTGGGGTGGCTGCTGCTGATATCCCACCACAGAGCAGATGTGGGCCTGGTGCCCAGAGGTCGTGCTGTTTCTTAGTGCTTGTCAACTCACTGCTGCTGGAAACTGCATCAGACTGTGTTCTAAACCAGAACACAGTTTAGAACAGCGGAATGCTGGGTTGCTTTCTGGCATTATTTCTTAACAGTGAGAACGGTTCCCTGGATTTGGAGAGCTGAGTGTCATGGTCAAGTTGCTGGAGCTGAGGAGTTCCTACTGAACAACATCTGCTTGGTCTTTGAGAAGTCCTGCTCCAAGAACAGCACCTGCCAAGCAGTTACAGTGTCAGTACTTCTGGTATCAGGGACTTGACTAGACAGAAGTTTAACCCTACTAATGTTTTCAGATATCCTTTATTCTAGTTGCTGGTGATTTTTTTCCTCTCACATACAGCAACAGATGTAAAAGAAGTGATGAGGTTCTTCCTGAGACTTTCTGATTCTGCATACTCATTTGGAAATCAATTTAATGCATTTTAATTGCCTATTTTCTCCTAGGTTTTCTCTTTACAGCTATGCACCAGCAAAAAATAACAAGCTACAGTCTAGCCAGGCAGGCTGCTAATGAGGAAGCTTGACTCAAGATTTTAATTTTCAGCATTTGTTCTTCAAGATAGGTATTTCAGAATACAAGGGTGCCACAAAATAAGAATGTTGCCACCAACTAGTGGAGGAAAAGCACTGGGCTTATGCCTCATTTTGCTCACTGAGAGCTAAACACATGCTTGACCAACATTTAAGAGTCTGGCAATCTACTCAAGGATGCTGGACCCCTCAGTCAAACCATCCCTACAACAAAAACATCCCTGGTGCCTAAAATACGAGGGAGATAAGATTTAAGGTGTAGAGAAGGGAAGGGCGTGCTGAGAGTTCAGTCTCTTGCCAGCTTTTCACAATCACCAGGAACTGCTGGCTGTGCCAAGTTGATCCAAGGGCTTCTCAGAAGCCTATCGCCTATGGGGCATTCAGCACCTCCATCACAGACCTTCATTTCCAGGAGCAGACAGCGTCCTGTAAGTTCATCTTCTAGTAGCTGAAAAACTCCAAGTTCCAACCCTGGCCCAGGCTGCTGTCTTTGGAGATACTGAGCAGTTCTTGAAAGCAGGAGGCGAAGAGCTTCCCACCCTGCTTCCCACCACTGGGCTGCAGCTCATCATCATCACCCACTTGGAATGTGAAGGATGCTCCTCAGCAGTGTGTAGTCCCAGCTGAGTGAATAAAACCTCAGCTTTATAACAAAGTTGAGGAAGTGTGGAATAGATGAGCGGATGGTGAGGTGGGTTCAGAACTGTCTGACTGGCAGAGCTCAGAGGGTTGTGATCAATGGTGCAGAGTGCAGTTGGACACCTGTACTTAGCGGTGCTCCTCAGGGGTCGGTGCTGGGCCCAGTCCTGTTCAACTTCTTCATCAATGGCCTTGATGAGATGGTAGAGTCCACCCTCAGCAAGTCTGCTGATGATACAAAGCTGGGAGGAATGACTGACACGCCGAAGGGCTGTGCTGCCATTCAGTGACACCTGGACAGGCTGGAGAGTTGGGCAGAGAGAAACCAGACAAGGTTTAACAAGAGCCAAGTGTAGAGTCTTGCACCTAGGGAGGAATTACTGCATGCACCAGTACAGGTTGGGGGATGACCTGCTGGAGAGGAGCTCTGAGAAGAGGGACCTGGGTGTCCTGGTGGATAACAGGCTGACCATGAGCCAGCAGTGTGCCCTGGTGGCCAAGAGGGCCAATGGGATCCTGGGCTGCATTAAGAAAAGCGTGGCCAGCGGGTCAAGGGAGGTGATCCTCCCCCTCTACCCTGCCCTGGTGAGTCCTCACCTGTAGTATTGTGTCCAGTTCTGGGCTCCCCGGTACAGAGAAAACAGGGAACTCCTCGAAAGAATTCAGTGGAGGGCTACAAAGATGATTAAGGGTGTGGAACAACCTCTCTTACGAGGAGAGGCTGAGAGACCTGGGTCTGTTTAGCCTTGGAAAAAGAAGACTTAGAGGGGATCTGATCCACGTTTATAAGAATCTGAGGTGCAGGAGGCAAAGGGACGAGGCTGGACCCTTCTCAGCAGTGTGTGGCGACAGGATGAGGGGAAATGGCCACAAAGTGAAGCATAGGAAGTTCCACACAAATGTGCGTGGGAACTTCTTCACAGTCCAGGTGACGGAGCACTGGCACAGGCTGCACGGAGAGGTGGTGGAGTCTCCTTCTCCGGAGACGTTCCAGACCCACCTGGACGCCTACCTGTGCTACCTGGGCTAGGGAGCTGCTCTGGCAGGGGACTGCACTCGATGATCTCTAGAGGTCCCTTTCAACCCCTACAGTTATGTGACTCTGTATTTCCTTTCCTTGCCTGGAAAATACTTTCTTCCCCCATGCCCCTCGTCTGCTGAAAAGGATGGGGGAAGAGGGAGTAGGAACTTCTGTTTGCAAGTGTCTGAAACAAGGAGCCAGAGTAGAAATTGCTGCTGAGTGATCCAAATTCTATTCATCTTGAAGCTGAGCTCAGAAAAAGTAATGACTTTGAATTTGCTGGAGTTTAACGAGGCTGACAGCACATCAGAGAATAAGGTCAGTTAAAAGTATGCAAGCCTTGGAATATTGATATTAAAAGGATAAAACCTGGGTTAGAGAAAAGAGAAATGTGATAATCGGGAGTCTGTGCATGAGGAGAGCTAACAGGCAGGATCCCCTGGAGCTCAGCACTGACACTCACTGCACTTGAGAGTTCTATACAAATGAACCCGGGGCTGGCGCAAGCTGCTGGGCGTCCAGACACAGATGATGTCATGATAGAAGGGGAGGCTGCTGATAAACTTCAGGAATGCACCAGCTATAGGAGGATTTTGAGTTGCTGGAGAAATAGGCTAATGCAAATAAATTGAATATTGCACTATGGAAGGCTATTTGTTTGGAGAGAACCAACAGCACACTTAAATGCAACTTTAATGAAACAGAGCAGGAAGAAACTAATGAAGAAAAGGCCCCGGGCCGGCGGTAGCAGCAGCCAAACAAATAAATAACGGTGCAGCTGAGGTTTTGGAGAAGAGAGCTCCTGCTGCAGCAAGAGATCTCAGGGCTCCCCACCGAATCACTCTGCTTGCGTGACAAATGGGATGCCCTCCACATGGTGCTCAGAGCCTACAGCCTGCCTGATTACAGGCAGAGGGATTGCAGAGGGCACCAAGCCATCACCAGAGCACCCCATTGTGTCAGTCAGCTCCTGGGGCCTCAGCACCGAGCGAAGAGAGCACACGTGCGAGACAGGGACACAGGAGGATGCTTGGTGCCCAGGGTGCGTGGCTATGACGGTGGCTCAGCAACACGTGGGTCTCAGTCAGACCCACAGGTTCTGCTGGCTGTAGAGGCAGATGTTCTGGACTGCCCACCAGCAGACAGAAGAGAGTAAGGAGTGTCGGGGGCCTGTTGCCCGCAGCAGATCTCCCAGTGATGCGAAGCCTGCCAGGAGAGTCTGCGTCTCAGCAGAAGAGCCCCTGTGGCCTTTTCAGTGCTGTGAGCAGGCAGCTCACCACTGCTGCTCCAGTGTGGCTCAGAGTTGCCCCACTCCTAGCTCTACAACAGGCTGCCTGCTGCCAGGAAGGAACAGTGTGCACCTGTGCCAAGGGTGGGCGAGGGGAACGCTCCTCACACGCTCCTCACAGGCACGGCAACCCATGCATCTCCCAGAAACTGCACACCTCACCTTTCCCTTCCCTGGGGAGGTACCAGCTCTGCCACCAGCCCTGCACACAGGCAGGCAGCAACTGCTCTCCCACAGCGAGTGGCAAGAATGACACACACAAAATATTTCTCCAGCTACCACCAGTAGCCTGGTAAAAAAAATCCCGTCACTGCTCCTTTGCAAGCCCGCCCATAATACTGCGTGAATGTTAAGCACTGCTGATTCTTCAGTAATATTTTACAAACAGAACTGATCTGTATGTTACACGAGCCTTTCCTTTTTGGATGCCCGCTGAATTTTGGGCATCCCTGGCAGTGCCCAGCAGAATCCCATGTTTCCACACTAGACAGCCACATGGGGGGGGGGGGGGGGGGACCTCAATGGGGCACTGCTGAGGCAGGAATTGCCCCCCCCCAAACCTGCCCAGGATTCGGGATCTGGGAAGGGGCACCCACACAGCACCACAGAGCTGAACTCACATCTGTTTAATTCATCCTTCTGCACATGGCTCTGGTGTGGCTGTCTGATGTCTGTCGTTACACCAGGACGTCGGTGTCTGAATGGGTGGCTGTAGCTCCAGAGAGGTGTAAGGCTGTTTTCCCGCAGTCCCTGGCTGCGTGCCTCCACAGTCACTTACCAAGAGCCCACTAAATCAAAAGCCAGGTAAACCAACAGGGCCCTCGGTGCTGTAATGAGACCGACCACAGGGTAAATTGCAGCATTATTCAAGCACACGAAATTCCTCTGCTGGCATTGGTCCTATGAAGTGCAATGCACTTTAAACGTGGTGATTTCAGGCAGCCTTTGCAGGAGACTGAGCCTGGGGAATATCAGGCTGACCCGAATCCAGACCTCTTCACCAAAGGTGTCCTTCTGGGGACGTGGGGCAGCAACTGGCCATCACTGGTGCATATTTAATGGCTTGTATGAAAGCTTCGTGATTGCCTTTTCAGAACAGTGTGGCGTCGGTCAAGAAATACCAGCCACATGCTCACTTATTTTCCAGCAAATTTTGATTTTCAAAGCAGGGGATTAGAAATGCTTTTTAACTGGGGTTGTGGTTAGGGAGACCTTGCAACTTACTAAACGTTTGGTTACAGTGGGCGAAATGCCGAACAGATACTGATGCTTTTGAAGCTGCCAAGATCCAAAAGATGAGCGGACGGGCCCTCAGAGATGGACACTAGCATATGTCTCACGAGGGCTGTTCCAAAAGTCGCGCCTGCTGTTTGATTGTGTTGGCTCACGATGTCAGAGGTGCATGTCGGTAGTACGGCAGTAGGAGTTGAGCCTTCCCGCCGATATTCCATTATATCTCGTTGCCGTAGGACAGATGGCAGCAGAGGGGCAGTGTGATAAAATGGCCTCTGACACGGAAGCGCGTGAAGCAAAGATGTGTCACTGAATTCCTCCCTGCAGAGAAAACTCCACCAACTGACAGTCATCAGTGCTTCCTGAATATTTACGGAGGCCAAAGTGGACGTGAGCACAGTGAGGCGCTGGGTGGTGCGTTTCAGCAGTGGTGACGATGACTACGGGTCACCTCCGCTGGTGCAGATTTTTACAAGCGCAGCACGCAGGTTCTTGTTCATGCATAGCTCAGAGAGGTATGTGCGTTGAAGAAATACTGTTTTGTAGGTGAGAATCCGCTCTATCAAATCTCGTTATTGCGCTCTTTGTATCTGTTGTCGTTCCCATGGAAATAAACAGGCGGCGTTACTTTCGGAGGGACCTAAGAACGTAGCTATAGAAGGGAAGGCACTCAGAACAAAGCGACTGCATCCCAAACGGTCAAATTTCCGGATCCACACGATCCAAATTGGTAAGCGCTGGAGCCAGGAGACCCTCTCCTTCATTTCAGACCACCTCTCTGTGCGGATGAAGTTGAGAACTCCCCAGCTGCGGCCGCCGGGCAGGGTGCAGCTCACCCCGAGCTCGGGGTGCCTCGGGAGCAGCACTCCCACCGCGTGGCCCTACCCGAGGCGAGCCGGCTGAGGAGGCAGCGAGAGCACGGCCCAGCCCGTCGCTCCCGATCCCGCGGCGCGGCGAGGGGCGCGGGCAGCGCTGCAGGCAGCCGTGCGTTGCTGCAGGTGCTCCACGCGTTGCATTTGGGAACAACGGAGACAACGGCGTCCCCGCGGAGGTCCCGCGTGGGGCGGTGCGGGTGCGCCCCGCGGCCGCGTGGCACGGAGCAGCGGCCACCGAGGAGCGGCTTTAAGAACGGACGGGGCGCGTTTGCTACGATAACTCAATGAAACAACAGCCGTCTAAAAATAGGGTTGTTTTCTGTACTAAGCTCCTTTTAACTCCGTTAGTCATCACCAGCTCCTAAAATAAGACCCGTGTAGCAGTCTCTCCTAGTAGCGGCTGTAAACAAACCCCGGGAGGCGGCGGAGCGGGGGACGGGCGGAGGAGCGGCTCGGAGGCGGCCCCGGGGCGGCAGCGTGGGGAGCGGCGGGGCCGGGGCCGGGCCGGGGAGATCTGCGCTGCGCCGCCGGCCGCGTGCGACAGCTCCGAGGCCTTGGAGCGGAGCCACGGTGGTCCGGGCAACGGCATTAAACAGGAGGAAACAGACGGGGGATTCCGTCATTTCAGCGGCGAGAGGAGAGACTGGGTGGCGGGCGGGGGGGGGGGGGGGAAGGAAAGGAGAGTCCCGGGGAAGAGAGCTGGGCCGCGGCGGGCGGCCGCAGGAAGGGGGCGCTGCCGAGCTGCCCCGCGGGCCCCGCGCCCCCTGGCGGCGGCTGAGGCGGGCCCCTCCCCGCGCTGAGGCGAGCCGCCGCCGGCTGGCTGCGGGGCACGCGGGACGGGGCTGACGGCCGGGGAGCGGGGCCGGCCTCTCCGCGTTTCTTGGTTTGTTTTGTTTTTTTTTTTGCCCGTCCTCCTTTCTGGTTTGATGTTGCCTTTCCTTACGCGAGCGCGTTCGCTCCGTCCGGCCGAGGGAAGTTCCTCGCAGGGCCCGCCCGTCGGTGGGGAGCGTTTGGCGCGATGATTCAGTTGGAAGAGTTCGCACCGAACGATGCGCCGTGGCCTCCTGTTCCCCAGGAGCAGGCAGGATTTCGTTTCTCTTGGGTTTATTTTCAACCGCATACGGGTGTCACGCACGAGATTTATGATTTTTTTTTTTTTTTTTCCGTATGCCAGATACGCTCCAAAACCACCCCAACTCCCCGCTATCCGCCGTCTAATCCCAACGGGAAAGTCTGGCCCGGCCCTGCCAGCGGCGGGGCACAGCGAGCACGGAGCGGGAGCGGCGCGCCCGTCGGGGCAGCCGGGGCATCCCGGAGGCGGGAGGAGGAGCCGCTGCGGGCTGGAAGCCTCTCCTTCCCCCGCCACGGAGCGAGGAGAGGCAGCCGCGTTGCTGAGATATTTACAGAATAATAATAAATAAAATAATCAGAATAAATCCGAAGCGACTGAAACCGAGTCCACGGGGTCTGTTAGTAATTTAGCAGAATGGGATTTTCCTCTCTCTCGCCTGCCAGTTGATGCTCTTTTCCAAATTTCCACAGCGGGGGAAGCCTGCGATTTTTTACATAATGATTTCAGCATGCAGGGCCGCCTTTTTTTTTTTTTTTCTTTTTTCTCTCTACCCCCCCCCCCACCCCTTCCCCCCCTTCCCCCCCTTTCCCCCAGCCCCCCTCCTTCTCTGCCTCCCTCTCTCCCCGGCTCCCTCTCGCCACTCCCCGCGACCTCGACGCGCCCAGTCCCCCACGAGGGCCCCGGGGACCCCGGGCGGCGGCACCGGGCGGGGGACGGGGGCCCGCCGGGGCCGTCGGTGCCCGCCGGTGCCCGCCTCCCGCTGGCCGCCCGCCGGCGGCGGGGCCGAGGCCCGGCTGACATCACGATCCCGGGGCGGGGAGTAGGGGCCGGGAGGGGAAGGGAGGTGTGTGTGTGTGTGAGGGGGGGGGGGGGGGGGGGGGGGGGGGGTGTTTTCCAGCTTTAAAAAGGCGGCGCCGGGCGCGCAGCCCTGCGTCAGAGCGAGACTTCCCCGCTCCGCTTCGCCCGCTCGCCCCGTCCCCTCCTGCGGCAGCCGGCAGGCGAGCGGCGCCCGCCGGCCCCGCCGCCCCGTCCCGCCGCCGAGGAGCGGGCAGTGCCTCTCAGTCCCCACGCACACCGCCCTGCCCTCCATGCCCCGGCCCCGGGGGGGCGGCGGCGGCGGCGGCGGCGGCGGTGAGCTCCCGTGCCTTCGCGGCTGCGGCTCCCGCGTCGGGGCCGGTGCGGCCCCTGCCCCCGGGGCGTGAAGGCGGGCGGGGGGGGGGCGCGGGCGGGCGCCGAGGGGCCGAGGGCGGCCCGGACGAGGCGCCGGGGCCCCCGCCGTCCCGCCGGGTGGATGCCAAGCGCTGCCCCGCCGGCCGCCGCCGCGCCGCCGTCGCGGGATCCAGCAGCCAGCGGGAGAGACAGGCCGCCGGCGGCCCCGCAGCACGGAGCCCGCCCGCTCGGCAGCACCATGAAGGCGGCGGAGGAAGGTAACGTGCGACGGGCGGGCGGGCGGCGGTGTCCCCCGGTGTTTCCCCGCGGCGGGCCGGACGTTCGCCGGCGGCCGCTTGCCAATAGGTGTCTCCTTCGCCTCTCGCAAAGGCGCCGGACTCGGCCGTGCCGCCGTTCCCGCGAGCCTCCCTCGGGACCCGGCTCCGATCCCAGCCCCGGCTCGGGGGACGGCGCGCGGAGCGCTGAGTCCGACCGGCAAGCGCCCCGAAAAGTCTCGGATCTGATCCCTTCGGTGGGGGGCAGAAAGTGCTCTGTAAGTGCAGCTCTCCTTCAGGGGATAGGCAGCTCGGCGCCCACAAGCGGGGCCCGGGGTAGCGCCGCGTTTAGCGGCGAGCCTTCCTCGTCGCGCCGCGACACGCTCCGGCCCCGCCGACGCGGGCGTCCCGGCCCCGCGGAGCGCAGGTCCGGCTGCCCCGGCTCTCAGCTGCCGCTCGCGGCGCTCCGCGGTAAGCCCCGCTGCGAAGAGCGCGCCGGCAAAGTTTCTAGAGAGAAAGGACGCGGGCACGGAGCTCGGGAAGAGGTTTTTGCCCGTCGTTGCTCGTTCGTAGTGGACGTGTCGGTGCCAGGGGCAGCGTTCCGCTGGAGCGGGGACCGGCTGCAACCTCCTGTGCCAGTCGGAACATTTTTCTCTCCCCGGAGCATCGTTACCCAGCACCGCGCTGGCGACACTGTCGCACGTCGCCTCTTCGAGCCGGAGCGGGAGGCCGCTGGGGACCCTGCGAAGGCTTCTGTAGCGCATCCCCTCGCGCCCAGCGGGTTCGGGCCGCGCCCCGGGCTGCCGGGCTCTCGGGGCCGCCTCCGACCCGACCCGGGGCCGCCTCCGCTCTGCTGGGACCGAAAGCTGGGAAGAAGTTAGGGCTGGGTCGCGTCCAAGTGCGAGGGGTTCATCCCGCAGTTCGGCCGAGGGACGGCGCGGCTCTTCCCCGGATTTGTCCCAGGAAGCCGCGTAGACGCTCAGGAGCCCTCTTTTTGTTTTTATTTCTGTTCCTGCTTAGCTTTTTATCGCATTTTCGTCTTTTTTAACGTGAAAGTTTTCGCTGTAGGGGTTCCGTTCGGGACCCTGCCTACGTCAAAGCTGCAAGCGCGGCGGAAGTTTCGGTCCCACTTCTGAAGCAGGCAGGCACGTTTTCACATGGAAGTTAATGACTGTTGTACTCAGCGGCGCTGGCTTTTGTCCCCTTTGCCCCCTCAGACTCGCACTCGAGATTTCAGGCAGCGAATGTCTGCCCCGTAAGAGGTACGCGCTGAACCGGCTCACGCCGTGCGTGCAGTGCAGTCTCCTGTCAAAGAGGTTCCCCCTCTTTTAGTCCTCTGGCATTTCTGACGGCCCTGTTAAAATGTCAGCAGTCATCCCCGATAACTCTCTGCCACGTCGATGTATTTTGCAAGAGATTGAGAGAATGAGGCCAGAAGCTGTGGCCCGAAGCAGGAAACGCATCAGGGAACCCCACAGGTCAGGATTGCTGCTTGCAGAATGAGGTGCCTCTTGACAGCCAAATAGCGACAATCAAAGAAAATGGGCAATTTTCCATCAGTTTGGGAAGGAACTCTGGCAAACGGTCCCAGTGGAAGGAGCGGGAATGGCCCCACAGACCCCACTCTTTTTCTGGGATCCTGTGGGGTGCGGAGCCCAGCGTACCGCCGGGGCTTTGATGCTCCTTCGGGCTGTGTGCTGCGGGCTGGGGCTGCCGTGTGCCCGGAGGCGTTGGGGCCATTCAGGTTCACCACGGGCCCGCTTGGGGTTGCGTTTGAGGTTCGTTTCGGGGCGCGTGGGCTTGCCCCTCGCTCCTTTCACTCTGCCCACCTTAATGTTTTAAAGTGGCGTCTTAACCTTTCGTTCTGTTCCCACGTGCGACGCCGCTTTAATTTTACCCCCCTGCGCAACTTTCCTCTTCCCCCAGGGGAATGGTGCCAATCAAAACATTTTCCTGACAGCAGCGATGAGCCGGCCGTCAGTCTGTGCGTACAAGGTCTGGGACAAGTCACCGATGTGCAAGTACCAGATGCGGGCAGGGTGGCACAGGCGGTCCACGCTGTCGGGCCGAGGCCGTGCGCGGGTGACGTGCAACATCCCGCTCGTCCCCGGCCCGCTTCTGCATCCCGAGGGAGCAGCAGCACATGGAGGGGCTCCACTGCCGCCCCAGGCTTTTACACTCTCGTGTGATTCAACCCCGGTGCGAGGGGAAACGGGGACCGGCGGCAGGCCAGAGGTGCTTAGCGCCTGGGCCCGGCCCCGCCCGACGACCTCCAGCTTCCTCCCCAGCCTAGACCCTTTCCCCGACGGTCCCGGGGCTGCCCCGCGGGCTCTCGGTGAGCTCCGGCTGCCGTCGAGCCGCTGGAGGCCTTGAGGGGGAGGGGGAAAAGCACCAAATGCTTGGATGGAAAAAAAGTGTGTTTTCCTGGCACTTTGTAGTGGAGATTTCAGCCACGAGCCTGGAAAATGGTATTCCCTCGGTTTATTAAGGGAATACCATTTCCATAACTGCTTTAAAAACGATTCCTTTTGAAATCCGTTCTTCAATCCTGCGAGCTCTGCAGCGGCAGCGAGCCCCGGCTGCTGGGTCAGGGAGGTCGTTTGTACATCGGAGCCTTCGGAACAGGCTCGTACCTTCTCGCTGGAGCGCGTTTCTGAACAGAAGTGGAGACGCTAGGTCCTCTCCCGCCCGGCTGACCTCGGTCCCCTGGAGCCGCAGAGTACCGCGGGACGGAGTAGCTCCGCACCGTCGTGGGTACCACGGGCGGGGTCCCCGCGGATCCCCTCCAGCCCCTTCCTCCCCCCCCCCCGTCGCGCGGGGGGAACTGCTACGCCCCGCTTCAACGCGCTTTTTATAGCAGTCGGCACTAGTGGGTGCTGCAACAAAGTAAGATTTAAAAAAAAAAAAAAAAAAGCCCAACCTGGAGCCTCGCGGTTCGCAGACGCGGAGCGGACGGACCCTCGGAGGAAGGACCCGGCTCTCACCCACCACAGCGTACCCCGCCGCTCCTCCGGGGCGGCTGCTCCGCGGTTCCCCGGGGCTGCCCGGCACCTGCGGCGATGGCCGTTTCCTCGGGGCGGCCACAGGTGAAAGCTGCCCGCCAGCCTCCTCGCTGCCCACGGTGCCGGCGCGGAGCGATCTCGGGGGGACGGGGGGGGGGGGGGGGGTGGTTTGCATCGACCCGGAAACATCAACAAAGCGAGGGAGGCGGATCAGAGGCGGCGGCGATAGCGAGATCCGAGGCCGCCCGTCGGGCAGGGCTCACATTACCTCTGCCACGGCCCGGGCCGCCGTGCCGGCCGCGCGACCCAGAGCCGCGGAGCGAGAGCCCGGCCGCGCGGCAGCAGGTGTCCCTGCGCGACGGGGCGGGCCCGACGGGGGCGAGCCGGGGGCTGCTCCGCCGCCAGCCGGGTGCCGGAGCGAGGCGGCGGAAGGCATGACTGGCGTGGAGGCCGAGCAGGAGTTCGATTTTGATTTTCTCTTCGAGTTCAAGCACAGCGATGAGGGCGGAGGCGGAGGTGGGTCGCGCCGAGAGGAGGGATGCTGCGGCGAGCCGGTCCCGGCGGGGACGTTGGCGGGACGGGGCGGTGCAGCCCCTCCGAGGGGTTCCTTCCCGAGCGGGGCCGGGGGGGAGCGGCGGGGGCGAGCGTCGTGCCCCTCGCAGCCGGGAGGAAAGCGAGCGGAACTCAACCGTGCCCGCGGCCGCCCGACGCTTTCTCTTTCGGCGCCCTTGAGACGGGGAGGGGAGCCGCGCGGGAGGAGGCTGCTGCGGAGTTGTTTTAAGCTGCGGGGCTGTTCGGAGCTCCTCATACACCTGGAGTTTCTCTGAGGTTGCGATCGAGTTGTTCTCGCAGGCTGCAGGGCGCAGGGCTCTGGGGATGCGGGGCGGCAGACAGAGCGCCGGGCCCACCTTGCCCCAGCGGGGCCCGCACTGAGCCCCCCCCCAAACCGCCGTGAGCTGGAGCGAGTTGGGCTCGGGGTTGCCTGAAGGTCATCTGCGAACCAAAATAACGGTCCTGGATTTGCCGCGGGTCGCCGCTGCCAAGCCTCTGCGCGGCTGCTGTCCTGTGACTTTCAGCGCCTCAGTTTCTCGGTTCACCAGAACTTCTGCCTTTGAGTTGAAGCGGGTCCCCACATCCTTGCCCGCATATCGCAGCCTGCTGGGACGCAGCTGGGCGCAGTGCTCCCCTGTCACTCTGCTCTCCAGAAAGCCTTCAGATTCCAAACGGTTGTAAGGAGCTTCTCAGTTTTAGAAAATGAGGCTTTAAGAGTGTCGCACCAGGCACTGCAGATGTAATTTCCTAGCAATTAGGCACCTAGAAAGAGGAGGAGTCTGAACAAATGAAGTGTCAAAGTCTTGCTGAGAAGAGGCAACGCCGAAAGCCTTAACTTCAGCACAGAACGAGATAGGACTTAACATTCTGCAGTGTAACACAGCCCTCTGTTTCTCTGAAGCCCCTTTGAGCTGAGGGTGTTAAGTACTCGTAGTTAAAGAGTATAAATATAAGCTGCAGTGGTGCCCTGTGATTTGTGGAATCAGCCTGTTAATTATAGAAAGGAATAAAACCTTATTCTCTCTGGAATTCACTAGAGAAATTTTTTTTTTTTTTTTTATGTTGTCACAAAGTGAAATGTAATACGTGAAGATGTGCTTACAAATGGAGGAATCCGGTTTCTTGTCTTCCTTATCCTTAATGCAAGTATGGGCACGGTGGCAACAAAATTACTGCAGACCTGTACTAGCCGGTCTGTTACTGGGGTTTGGCTTGGTATGTTGCAGTGAACTATTGAAAATGTCCTTGCAGCCAGTAGCCAAAGTTAATGCCCATATGAGCAGCAGTGCAAAGGTGAGCCCAGGCTGTGGGTGCCTGGGCAGGAGGAGGCCCGGTGGATCGGTGTCACGGTGGCAGCAGAGACCATCCATGCTAAAATTTTACCTTCTTTTCATCCCTCACAGTGCTGTCAAAAGACCTCATGCAGTTGCTTTACGTGGTGCAGCTTTGTGCCTATGAAGCCACTTCCCTCTTGAGACGGGCATTTTATTTCTGTGTGTCTCACTCACTTTTGTGAGAAGGTTTTTCTTTGCGAGGAAAACATCAGCGTGTTTTGACTGCTGACTACGTGTGCTTGATGTACTTTGTAAAAACATAAACTGAGGGTGGGAACATGCTTTTTCAGAAGTTGTGGCTGGCGGTTTTTAGCTAAGAAACCAAGGACTTGGTCTTGTTCCGAGTTCTTGCTTTTGGGCTTTTACATTTGTTGGGCATACTTTCTACACACTGCCTGCAATGTCAAGTTACCTGTGTTTGGGAGGCTTTGATTCTTGCTTCTTTCAGTTTTGTTTGCTATGTCTTTTGAAAGTTGACTTTGTAAAAATGTGCATGCAGCACTAAGCTAGACTATTCCTTGCTGTGTGTATTAGGGGGACTTGTTGCTTGGAGCACTAGGAGCTATCTTTTTTTTTTTTCTTTTTCTTTTTCTTCCCTTTATTCTTTTAATTTAAACCAGATTCCCGGGGCTAGTATGAGGCGTTGTTTCACCTGTTTGGCTTGGGCTGCGTATCTCCAGAAGGCTTCAGTGTCTCACTTCTACCCTAGCTGTGCATTAGATTTTCTAGTATGCCATACTTTTCGCCCAGGTAATAGTGATCACTGCTTGTTTATTTATTAATTGCAATAACTAAGACACTGGTGATGCAGACGGCAGGTATGCGAAGCACACCTGGTGGCCACAGAGCACCTGCTGACTGTGTCTAGCTGCATGCTTGGGACCAGCTGTGCAATAGAGCAATGCGGGGGAGTTTCCTGGAGGAGCCAAGGCAGCATCCCAGTAGTTAGAGCCGTGCCTTCCTCGGGAGATGGAGAAAGCAGAAAGGGACTGACGCTGCCTTGGAGGCACTGCTTAGACCCCTTCTTTGAGCTCCTTTCTGGAACAGTAAGGGTCTGACTGCTTCAGTGTTTTTTTCTGTGAAGAATGACATGGAGGTGGTGGTGGTGGTGGTGGTTGTGATGGCTGTGAGCAGTGCTGCCATGAGGTAGGGCAGCAAGAAAAGGTGACTCATTTCGGAAGGAGAGGTCTCTGATCCTCTAGGTTGACCTTAGTCTCACCTGACCACTGCAGTTAGAGGAACCTTGTCAAAAGGACTACTTCTTTTTCCGTAGTTCCACAGTTAAAATAACGTGTGAAGCTGTGTCTCGTTTTGAACATTCCAGCTTTATTTGTGGCATGTTCTAGTGCAGTTTGATGGCCCTTCCTCACTGAGTGACTGGTTTCTGATGTCAGAGTGGAAAGCGAGCTGAAAATATGTTGTTTCTCATTGTTTGTAAATATTACCTGATGTGGTGTAAATCAGCTGGAACATCACAGAGCGGCTGTGGAACTGCTAAAGCACATTAATTTTTTGTAAGTGCTGTTTGTATTGGACTCGTTGCCAGTGAGAAATGTGATCACAGGATAGCTGGAGGATGACACCAGAGAGGGCTCAGCTGATAAACAAAGAAAGAGAATAGCTGACTGCGCTGGCTGGCATAACCATCTTGGAGGCTCCTTTGTGTCCGCAACGCTCCTGGGACCAGTTCATGTTGGGAATAACAGCTGTGGTAATTAGCAGAGCTTTGCCCTGTGCACAGGGAAGGTGGGCAGTGGTCTCCACCAGGAGCTTGCCTCCCAGGTGGGGACAGGAACTAGTTTCTCATTCAGACCAGCTCTGGCCAGGGGACACAGCACTTCCCTCTGTCCTGTGGGGAAGTGCCGCTGTCAGGACTAATGCTGGGGGAAGGCTGCTTGGGGCTGCAGCTGGGATTATTTCCAGCCTGCTACCTATAAACCTACAGAGCAGCGTCACCCAAACCCCAAATTCAGCAGCTGTCATTCTTGACAGAAAGGGTTTGCCATCTTTTTCCAGCACAACGACAAATACCAGCGTGGGGGTCTCTGGCCCAAGTGTAGAGGTGACTCTGAGCCTCCATGAGCCAGAAGGAAAGCACAGGGGTTAGCTCCTGATTGTGCATCAGTCAGAGTACTGAGAGCTGCCCAACTGCTCTGGCACAGCACACTGCTGTCTGTGAGAGGCAGAGTGACCTGCACGAGGCTTCAGAGCAGGGGGAAGGAGCTGGGGGGGCATGCTGATTGTGGGCCTCCCAGCAGGTCAGTGGGGGGCTGAAGTGAGGATGATCCTAAAAGACCGACTCTGAGGGGCTGGTTCTTCATAGCACAGCAGGTATGGAGGCATGCAGAGGTCTGGCAGGTTCGCTGTGCTGTGTTGTGATCTCAGTTTTCAGGTTTTCCACAGCGGTCGTGGTATTGCTTTAATGCACTCAGAGCTGTTACACTGTTAGACAGTTGGCCAAGTGTGTGCTCCTGGCAGCCTTTAAGCATGGCATGTGCAAGAACCAGGAATTTCAGTGGGATTTTGTCTGTCACAGGGTAGCAAAACATCCATATTTATCTTTTACCTGGTCTCTAGTAGTTGGGCTACTGGCTCCAGTTGGGCTAGAGGAGAAGTGGTCCCAGAAACCAGAGCAGGTCAATAGATCTGGCTTGTTCCAAAAACCTAGTTAACTGGGACTGGTTGGAAACTCACTGTAATGGAAATTTCAGTTGTATATAATTTTTTTTAGTAGAATGCATTTCATCATAGGCTTTGTTATAGTCTGCCCTCACTTTTTTCCTTTTTTTTTTTTTTTTTTTTCCCTGTGTTTTCTGTGTATTCCAGCTTTTCAGGGAGGGAATATGTCTTCCTATGTAAAAGCACATCTCTTGGGCAGCACTGTAGTCTCTGAGTGCTGACAGACCCTTGTTAATTTTTTGCTCTGAAGGTTTACATAAATGTCTTCAAGACAACCTCAGTCCATGAAAATTCCCCTCCCAAGACAGCTTGTCTTGTGCTGCTCAATCGGTAGGATTTTCAAAGACGTGGTCTTTGATTTCTCCCTTAACGCTTCTGGGTTGTCAAGGAGTGCTGTGCTCTTGTGTGTTTTGTCATGTTCCTCCATTCCAGCTTGATATGTTATTAAGTGACTATTTACGTACAACGCTTCATATCATTCTTTTTTGTTTGTTTGTTTGTTTTCCAGAACACTATAATTATACATCTTCAAACGTAAATGCTGGCTTGCCTCTAAATGTGGCGCATTCCTCATTGTCAACTCCATGTCATGGCCTTCAGACATCAAATCCCATCATTTCAGTTGTCCCATCAACAAATCATCCTTCTGGATACGGAGGACACATTGACAGCGGGGCCTCTGAGTATTACTTGCCTCCAAACATCAGACCTAATGGAGCTCCAGCTCTGGAGAGCCCTAGAATTGAGATCACTTCTTACATGGGACTTCATCATAACAACAACCAGTTTTTCCATGATGAGGTTGAGGAGGCCATCCCAAATGCCAAGCGATCACCTTCCACTGCCACTTTGAACTTACCAAACCTTGAGGCATACAGAGACCCATCCTGCCTGAGTCCAGCTAGTAGCTTGTCTTCCAGAAGCTGCAACTCTGAAGCGTCTTCCTACGAGTCCAACTACTCGTATCCATACACTTCACCACAGACCTCTCCATGGCAGTCCCCTTGTGTCTCTCCAAAGACCACTGACACAGAGGAGGGGTATCAGCGTGGCATGGTGGCCTGCACTTTGCTCAATTCTCCAAGGCACTCGCCATCAACGTCTCCCAGGACAAGCATCACAGAGGAGAACTGGCTGGGGGCTCGCAGCTCCAGGCCTCCGTCTCCCTGCAACAAGAGAAAGTACAGCCTCAATGGCCGGCAGACCTCCTACTCACCACATCACTCCCCCACGCCTTCACCACAAAACTCACCACGGGTGAGTGTTACAGATGAGACATGGCTGGGGAACACCAACCAGTACACCAGCTCTGCCATTGTGGCTGCCATAAATGCTCTCACCACCGACAGCACAATAGATATGAATGATGGGATTCCCATCAAATCAAGGAAGACTGCCATCGACCACACCCCGTCCATGACTCTCAAAACTGAACCGGCTGGCGAGGATCATGGGACCATATCGCCAACTGCCGATTTGTCACCAGAAGACTTCTCTAGCTTTCAGCATATCAGGAAAGGAAACTTCTGCGAGCAGTACTTGTCTGTGCCACAGCATCCGTACCAGTGGGCCAAACCAAAGTCTTTGTCTCCCACATCATACATGAGGTAAGTAACCCAGCTTAGAGGACAGTCCTGCTAATACCTTTATTGTATTCTTTTCTTTCCTTCTTCCCCTTCCTGTATCTGCTTCCTGCCAAATCTTCCCATTGATTCATTCCATTTAGATGTTTACTGTGATGCTGCCTCTGTTGTTGGTATGGCACGACCATGAGTAAATCCTTGAAAAGTTTAAAGGCCTTTCCAGGACTAGATTGTATGTTGGTTGTGAATGGGAATAGGCTCCAATCCAGCCAGTCTGGAAATAGGATATTCAGGGGTATTCAGAATTTTGTCAGGTGGTAGATGAATTTGGTACCATCAAACTGAGGTTTTACTTCAGTGGTTTGTCATATCTTAATACATTTTTGTTGCAGGAATAAGAGATGTTCCTGTTATTTTGTTATAGACTGTGAATACAAACAGAATGGGAGTGTGGTTCTTGTACGTGTTGTTTCAGCATTCACTTCATCTGAAAGCTTCTTGCCAGTCTGTGTTGGACACTGGTTTTCTTTATTTCTTCCCTTCCCCACCATTTTTTTTTTTTGTTTAAAGTAGAAATTTTCATCTGTAAGTTGGTAGTTTTTGTCACATTTGTTCATCATAAGAGGGTTCTGCACTGAAGTGGACACATAGCTGCAGTGTCCTTGGCTCTTACCATTGACTGACTTCTTTTTATCCATCCAGCACCTCTCTCATGTGTTACGTGTCCGAAAACGGAAGTTGAGCAATTGTGGCACTTCATGTTACACCACGTTGCAGCCCGAAAGGCCAATGGTATCCTGGTCTGCATCAGAGGAGAGGTGGCCAGCGAGGGAGGTGACTATCCTCTCTACTCTGCCCCCGTGAGGCCTCATCTGGAGTACCGCATTTGAGTCTGGGGCCCCCAGCACAGGAAGAATGTGGTGTTTTTGGAGAGGGTCCAGAGGAGGGCCACAAAGATGATCAGGGGGCTGGAGCACTTCTTCTACAAAGACAGGCTTAGGGAGCTCGGCTTGTTCAGTCTGGAGAAGAGTAGGCTGCGGGGGAACCTCATTACAGCCTTTCAGTATTGAAAGGAAGGTTATTAACAGGAGGGAAATTGACTTTTTACGTGGGTAGATAGTGATGGGACAAAGAAGAATGGTTTTGAACTAAAAGAAGATTTAGCTTAGGTGTCAGAGAGAAGTTTTTCACGGAGAGAGCAGTGAGGTGCTGAAACAGGCTGCCTGGAGAGGTTGTGGAAGTCTTGTCCCGTAAGGTGTTTGAGGCCAGGTTGGATGGGGCCCTGGAAAACCTGATCTGGTACTTGATCGAGTGGCTGCAGTAGGGGGTTTGGGACTTGATGGTCCTTGAAGTCTCTTCCAACCCAAGCCATTCTATGATTCGTTCTGTGATTCTGTGTAATGCTGTCCCTCCCTTTCCTCATTGCTCTCCATCTTCTCAGTGCTGTCTAAGCTACTTGCAGGGCCTTGGCCCAGCTCAGAACTGAGTAATGTGGCCATCCCATTGGGTCTGCTGGATCCACCCAGAGGTGAGCACTCTGTATCCACCCAGCAAATCTGTCAGAGCCTTCTTACGTATTTAAAAAAGCCATTTGTGTTTTACCAAAGGTGTAAGGAATTTGAGTTGTTCAGGATGACAAGACGCTTTCTCTTCTGTCTGGCTGTTTTCTGCAAAAGACTTCAAGGGCAGCAATGGAGGAGCTTGACCAAACATTCTTTTTTATCTCTCTGTTGCAGAGAGCTGCCCTTACGCGCTTTGTTGTAGTCAGTCAGAAGGCACCCAGCATTCCTGTGTGCTAACACAAACAAGAAAGGTGAAGCGTACAAAATGGAGCCCCACTACGTTGTGTATTTAACATTTTTTCCACTGTTTTGCTCTCGTATAAAATATGTTTCCTGGTTTGCAATATGTTTCCATGTGATCTCATTAACTCATGCTCTAGGGCAGTTGGAAGTTACTGTCGAAATGTGATTTTAAGTAATTTTACCAATCAGATACACTGACCATGTTTCCTTCCACCAAAAATACCTCTAATTTTATGTATATGAAAGCGCTGGGCAGCTGAGCACAGACGTCAACAGGATCACAGCCTACGCAACAGAAACTATGTTATTTTAAATCTTTCCAAAAAAACTGATTAAGAATTTGTCACAACAGATCTGGATTTTTTTCCTGTTATTTTACACATCTGTTCTATTTCAACTGCTGGGATTTTAGGGGTAGGTTCCAACAAACAACTCAGCCTCCAAAATCTACCTGATTGTAATGATTTTGAGATAACCGTATTTGATTACCTCCTCTGTCTCTTCCTGAATACGCGTTACACTTTCATCAAAAGCAAGCGTGCCTTGGAAAATTACTGATGCCTTTCCCTCCTTCCCTTCCTCTCCACTGTATTTGAGAGCAGGAGGAACAGGCTCCAGCAGCACCAGCCGGGCACGTGGATGTCTCTTTCCCCATGTTTTTATGGCAGGCATTAATCTAAAAAAGAAACAGTGGTTTATTTGTATTTTTTTATGTTATTTCTAAAACTGATGTTGTTTTAATTTCTCACAGTTAAAACTCAAACAGTTTTAGTATTTTCAAGTACTAGAACAACAAGAAATAATAAGAGTAGGGTGTAATGCCTGGCTCAGTGGAAATACAGTCTTTTTATGCTTCAGGTTTCTTCTGAGATCTAAAGAGGACTGTGCAATTGATCAGCTTTGAAGCTCAGCCCAGATTACCAGCTGTGGGCTCTTCAGAGCAGGCTTTGGCTGACAGGCCTCCACCAAGGGCTACCAACATGCAACTGGATTGCTGCATGGCAGTTGGCATGCAGGTGCTGACTCTGGTGAAAGAAAATAGGAGGGTAGATCCCAGGGCTGGCATGGGGTTGGCACTGGGCTTTGTCTCCACGCTTCAGCTGCAACTAATGCTCTTGGGTCCAAGGCTTTGGATGTAGAAAATATTGAGAGACCTAGCAGAGATTTACATGGGAAGATTCAGAGCCAACCATCAGGTGGCAATGGCAATCATACCTCTTCCAAACCTCTGTGTACCGGGAGAAGCATTCTGTCATCTGCCATTAGTTGTGCAGGCAGATGATACTCTGTATTTCTCAAATCATCCCTGAAACAATTGCTTTCTTTGAGACCATTGTATCACTTCTTACTCTGTGATTTAGAGCCTCTCATGGGCAAACGCGTCAAAAGCAACATGGAAGTACAGAACTTGACTTCCTTTTGGACATGAAGACGTTACCAACAACAAAGTGTTTGGGACTCTTTCCAGAATTAAGATTCCACTTCTTATTTCTTACCCACTCATTAGCATGTCCCAGATCATTCTTTACTTTAGCAGAAGGGATCGGCGCTCATGAAAACGCCAGATTTCTGCGTATCTTACATCATTTCACATCTTCCTCTTCTGCTGCTCTTTTTAGCCAGCACAACTTCTTATTCATTGAAAAGTAACAGCTTCATATGCTTTAATCAGTTTAATCCAAGAAGTGTGTTGGCATGTAATACTTAAATTTTCTTTCGAAGTAGTGTGGTTGGGGGAAGGGGAGGAGAGAAACAGTTGGGTTTGTTGGTCACATGTATGCATGTATGAGGTCTACCGCCAAAAGGAGCTTCTAGGAGTAGACAGGCAGTTCCAGTTCCAGGTGGCTTATGAGAGCTCCCTACTGTATTTTTTTGTACTTTTTTTTTTTTTTTTTTTTTTTTAAGCAGTTGAAATCCACAACTTTTTTATCTGCGGTCTTTTACTTTTTTTTTTTTTTTTTTTTTTTCAGCCTGAAAAATAATACATATAAGTTCTTGAACCCTCAGAGAGAGACATGTAGTTTTACATACAGAGTCTGTAATTTGCATATGGAGAATGTGTGGCTGGATATCTGTCTACTGGTTGCAAAAGCACATTTTGCTTTTATCTGTGTCATTGGACTTGTTTATTATTTGCTTGGTTTTTGTTTTTTTTTTATTCCACTTCTGCGACTGTGACAGTATTAAACTCAATCATTCCAAAATGATTCATTGAGGTTTCAAATCGTATGATTTTCTTAAAAAAAAAAATAGTATTTTGATGTGGCTTGTTTTTTTTCTTTCCTCGTTGTTCTTTTAATTTATGGACCTCTTGGATATTTTTGTTTTTGTTTAAATAGATATTTTGGTCTAGCTGATAAAAGAAAGGATAACTTTACTTGAGAGAAGTTGAATTTCCCACAAAATTATATTTTATGAAGATGGAAAAGGACCATCACAAATGTATCAACACCAGATTTGCTGAACTGTGCATTCGTGGCAAACTTCTGTGTTTATCACAAACCTGAGGAAATTCTTCAGACAAAGCAAATGCTGAGCTGTCAAGGCAAGGCCCAGAGAGACAGACTTTTGGCCAAGTGCTAGTAACCAGTTCCCAGGACTAGTAGGTGTTAACTGGGGAGCAGTGGAGAACCTATCCAGCCCTTTCCTCTTCCCATCTTTGTTCGTGCTGCAAAGAAGCATCTCCAGGCTCCAACAAGTTGAGTCTGCCACCATGTGGTACCAACTTTTAGTTATGTAGGTCTGCTTGGAAACCTTTTTGTTTGTTTGATTTAAATCCTCCCCACACTTTCTTCTGACTCCTTTTCAGTTCACTTAGATACCCCTGAGAGCTCTTTATTAATGATCTGCCTTCACAAGCTCATTTTAGCACCGTGTGATACTAAATTCAGAACAAGTGGAGATGCGACATGAGCCACTTGCTGCTGTCATTCCCGCGGCAGTAGTTACTTGCTCCTTCTCTAAAAGTCAACAAATGAAGAATTTCCTATGCAAATCTGTCTCTGAATATTATCATTCAGAATGGTCGTGTTGTGTATTATCTATCCATGAGAATGATGATGACTTGTGCTCTTGGAGCTCAGCGTGAGGAATGCCAAAGCTCTGCATGGACTCCATAGAGGAGCAAATTGCTCTGCATGTCAGTAAAGCACAGCCAAGTCTGGGGTGGGACGCAGCATCTATTTTAACAGCTCTCAACCAAGTTGCTCAATTGTCAGACAGGAAATTAAAAAAAAAAAAAAAAAAGGTCCCCTTAAAGGTGAAATATAAAGCAGACCACAAGTCAGCAGGACCAGCTTTTTACACTTCTGAAAAGCGTTCAAGGATTTTTAACAGCCGTTCATTTTAATGTGAGACATATAATAAGCAATAAATCATAACCATATTTGCAGTTGGTGTACAGTTGAAGCAGGAGCAAGATTAGCAGCGTGGTAGAAGGTTCGTCAGCCCTGTGGTTTCTCTAGTTTATGCCTTTAGTTCTAAATGAGCACTCATAGAAAAAAATAAGTTCAGTGAAAGGCATCAAATCTCAGTCATACTCGTATACGTCACTTGCTTTACTTCAGTGTTCAGAAACACTTTCCACTCCTCTCCTTGGGGCAGCAGCTTCTGCTGCTGTCATACCGCTGTCTTTGGTTGATGACTCTGTGCTGTGACACTTGAAGGAACAGGATTCATCTCTGTTTGAGACCAGCAATTGTTCCAAAACCCTTCGTCTGTCCATTTGCACAGCCAAGAGCAAAAATGCTTGCAAGTGTTTTGCAAGTGACCTTGTGCATCTAGTAGCTTATGTGGTGAAAGTGTAAGGTCAAGTTAATTGCCACATGCATAAATATCAAAGGGGGGCTTAAACACCTTTACAAAAGTTTAGTAGAAGTTTTCAGCTTTGTTTCCTCTCTGCCTATATTCCAGTGAGCTGCTTAATATCTTTACCTTTTCTGCCCTGTAACTTGATAAATCTTTCTGCTAAAGGCAGAAGTCAGCCAGACTCGATAATCTGTTTATGATTTAATCATGTTGTGTATCTGGCGTATGCAAAATAAATCACAATTCATCTGTTTTGTAATCTGATTTATGCAGGACATAGTTACATTGAGCAAGTTTTTTACAGTCTTACACCGGGTTTTGTGAACCTGCCTTGAAACAATCATCACTCTTTATAACATTTTGAATGTATACTTGAAGATTTATTACAATGTTGAACAGAATGGGACAGATTTTCAGTTGGCAGAAAATTCAGTCAGAGGGAAATGCACCAATGTCTGTTTGATACAAGGACTGTGTGAAGGTCTTTTCTTCCTCTTTCCCTCCCCTTCCTAGTTGAGTGGCTCAACTCCCCTCCATGTGATATTCTTGCAAGTTGAAGTGGTTTTCAAATTGATAAAGTCTGTTTGCAGCAACTAGATTTCAGTTTATCACTACACAATTTGCTAGGTGTTTTTTTTTTTTTTCTTTAACCACATTTAGCTGCAGGAAATTAAGTGCGTGGTGAAGATAACCTAACATAGGAAATAGCTTTGACAACCCCAGCCAATGGCACTGTCAGATGCATCACTCTGTTTCCTTTATCAGGAAAACTGTCATTAATTGTCAATTTGTAACTCATCAGGTGGTCGTTTTGAATTTTGATGATAGTTTTCAGGCTAGCAGCAAACTGTATTTTCATGCTTTATTTGAAAACATGAAATTTACAAATTAATTATATTGGCATTTTCAGGTACTAATTTGAAAGTGTGTTGTGTTGGTTATTTTAAGAGGTTTAATTAGTCATGGAACTATTCTTAGTTCCCTAAATCTTAAAAAATAAGTCTTCTCTTGTGGGCTACATGCTGCTGTTTAGAGTGGTCCTTTTTAATGTTATGTTAACGGCTTTTTAAACAAATAGATGTTGTCCCCTCAGGGAAAAAAAAAAAAAAAAAAAAGAAGAAAAAAGAAAAGCTCCATCAAATGAGAATTTACTTAAAATCGGAAACATCTGTTCTAAAATGTATGGTGATCATCACCAGGAGAGATACAGCTGTTTTGCTCGTGCCTTGTCACTCACCGTTACTCAACTATGGCTTGTCCAGATTTGTCCTTAGAGATTTTCAGTCTAAAGAATGTGTACCTAGAGCACTAGGCGAGGGCCAATTGCTTATAATTTTTAGGTGGCTCTGAGCTCTCTTGCTCAGTAGCAGAAGAGCATGCAAAAGGTGCTAGTGCCTCTCCTGGACACCATTTGTTGCCTACCTCAAAGCTTGCCTGGTTGAATTGTTCATTCTTAGTGCCTTGAGGAGTGCCTCACCGGGCAGGAGCATGGACTTGTGTCAAAACACCCATCTCCTTGTCCCCTAAGTGGGCCCTGTGTTCTGGGGCAAGGCTGAAGAGCAGAGCATCAGGAGGCTTGGGGTGCATGTAGGTCTGGGATGTAGTATCTCTAGTTGATCCTCAGAGGCTCCAGCTTTCTCTCCCCAACCAGAGCATCATGACTGGCTGCAGTGGCACAGATGGTGTACGTGGAAAAGTGTTAGCTGTGAGATAATGTCCAGACTGACGGAGTGTAAAGCAGCCACCATTTACAGAAAATTTGTTACAGAGGTTGGGAATTTCTGTAATGCATGCAGTGCTTGTCCATAGGCATTCAAGTTACTGAAATAGGCAAATTTATAGGCAGCGAAGAAAGATAATGTTGAAAATCTTGGCATCACCTAAGGTCCCATGAGTGCACACGCACGTGTACTCTAGCAGATACAAGTGAAATATGCTGGTGATAAGCACTGGATAAACATTAAAAATGAAAAAAAAAAAAAAAAAAAAACCCTCATGCACACATGTAATAAATACACCCAGCACAGAAGCTGTGCTACATCCTCTCCCTCCCTTCCAACCAGCTTCCCATGGTCATCATCATGCCGCATGTACCACCTTGGTACCAGGGCTGTGAGGGCAGGGCAGGGAGCTCCCAGCCAGCCAGCCTCTGGCCGGGCTCCAGATCATAAAGCTTTTTGCTTTGATTTTACAATCAATACATTTGTGTACTTTTTCAACAATGTTTGTTCATTTCATTTTCCCCAGAGCATGTGTGGCATTTCTTGCAGCTGAGCTCTCCTGCCAATGTTTTCAAGTGTGGTTTTACTCTGGATGTGGGTTTCTAAGAATGACACTCCCTCACTATTGCGTTCTGTCAGTTCTGCTTGCTTTTGTGACAGTAATGAGTCCTTAATATTTTACTAATTGCTGAGTCAATACAGAGCCGGAAGAGTGAGCTGGATTTTCTTCTGGCTCGTGCGTCATCATTGGTAGGATTTGTAACCACATTTTGACTTCGGGTCTCGCTTCCTTGTGGTGTGTGAGAGACTGGCTTTGCTCTGAGACCCTGTTCTGTTGTTCCCAAGAAAGCTGGGAAATGGACTTCTTGTTATTTATGCGCTGCCTATAACTATGCAGATTTGTTTAAATCCATTGCTTTAATTAAATATGTAACTTCTCCAGAGATGGTTTAACACTGTCGTTCACAGATGAAATACTCTCCCCTGAATTCATCTCCATCTTTCTGCCTACCTTTGTCCTTTCGATTTGAGAATCAATATATTAAGATGCTTGTAAGCTGCCTCTTAATGTTTTTCCATTTTGTTTACAAATTAGATAGCATCTGAACTATCAAATATGCTCAACCCATAAATCTTCATAAAATAACCATTACCTCTTACGTTACTTTTGTCATGGCATTATCCATTTTGATGAAATTTTGAATCTAAGATGGTAAAGGATGAACTGTGAAACACGGTCTCCAAAGTAATAGTGCTGGATGCTTGTGGTACGTTGTACTGTACTTGATGTTAGTTTTTAATACCTTTTCCTTACTATTATAGCCCGTCGCTGCCTGCCCTTGATTGGCAGCTGCCATCTCACTCAGGACCTTATGAACTGCGTATTGAAGTGCAGCCGAAATCCCACCACCGAGCTCATTATGAGACAGAAGGCAGTCGAGGGGCTGTGAAGGCATCCGCTGGGGGCCACCCTATTGTACAGGTACCAAAATGTGTAGTGGAAGCACAGCTTGTTTGTCTTGGCAGTATGTGATGAGCATCACGTATTCTCCAAACCTGGAAAGTATGATAGGAGATATTTCATGTCCTCAAAGATTCCTGTATGTGAGCATGCCTGTAGAGTGTATTTTATGTATTTTAATCTCGATGGAGCAAGCCTTTGTTACAGATAAAGCACTAGCATCCATTTGCTTTCTTCGTTTCCTTCCCCCGACCGTTCGGTCAGCAGTCCTAGCAATGTGAACGCGGCACAAATGCGTTCCTGCTTTTCTGTGCATCGGTACACAACTTGGAGATGCATAGCTGGAATGCTGTGACCGCAGACCTGTCTGTGCAGTCAGATTCCGGACATGCAGTTTATACCGGAATCAGCTGGGGAGATGTCTCAGTACATTTAGTCCTTAATTTGCGGTTGGATCTAATCAGAGCTGTGAACACATGTTGGAGGGCAAAGCCACAGCAGTAATGTGGAAGTATGTCACTGGTTTAGATACTGTAGTGTGCAAAGCATGGCTTTACGAGTTTGTGCTGTTTAAACCCTTCTAGCCGCTTCGGAAAATATCTGAGGGAAGTCTGAATCCAGTTTCATGAATTCTATGAAGCTCTGCAGTTACTGTATATAAAAGCATTTAATTTAATAACACTGTAAGCCGACCCTTAATTCAGTTACATGACTAGTCTCATTCATTTTTAAAGGAGTTTTCTCAGGAGCAGGAAGAATAAGATTTAGTTGTTTAGAAAAAGAATAAAGAAGTGGGAGGGAGCTAGCTATACTTGTCCCTCCTCTGTGGCTCCTTTCTTACCCCGAAGTTAACTTGACAGTGCTCTCTGCCTCGGCTGTGACTCTCTGAGCAGGGGACCCCAGGTATTTCCACTGTCCTGGCGCAGCAGGCCCCGCGGATGTCATGGCACCATCTGTGGGAGCGAGGCACAAGCTGGCTCTGTGCTCAGCCTGGCGTTACGCCACAGATCTTCCTGTCAGAGAAGCGGTGTTAGGAGAGGCCGAGTGGCAGAGGGTGATCTGCAGGGCCCGTGTGTGTCTGTTTGTTTGCATTAAAGCTCTCTTAGCAAGCACACAGCTCGGAGGAATGCTGCCAGTTTGAAATGACATTCAGCAGGGAGTGCCATTACAGATTTTGTGTACTAGCGCGGCAGCTAAAAACGGAAAGTGTGGCAGAGTTGTCAGCAGCAAACGCAGTTTGCTCTTCATCTCTGCCAAAACTCATCAGTAACATGGGATTATGGAAGTGATCTGCTGAAAGACTAAAGGTTTTAGCAGAACACTTGTGAATTATATTAAAGAGGGGTTTGTGACAGTGCACTTGATGACAATTAATACCTACTCTGTTCGTGGCTTGGTGCAAGGAAATGTGAATGGGGACGCGTCAATTCACAGTGTCCTGTCTGACATTTACAGTTTGCTACGTGCTCTTTGGAAAGACTGAATGTGATGCCAACAGTTAATTGGACTAAGTGCATCCAGACATTTCCCCCATCATCTTCTGTCCCAGCCTGTAGGGAGTGTGCGTGCGGCTTTCAAACACAGTGTCAGAAGAGAGGAGAAGGGAGGAAGCTGTGGATGGGCAGTAAGGGAAAAGGGAGGAAGCAGCCAGTCCAAGCCATGTCAATTGACTCTACCGGTTTAATAAAGATTAATGTATTTTTCTGTACTTTTACTACAACCTGAACATTTTTTTTCTGTAAAAAGAGGGCCAGGGAAAGCTCCTCTGTACTGACATCGCCATCCTATCTGTTTGAGGAAATAATTAACAGCTTCTGATGTAGTCCAGAAATAGATGAATGAATGTCAAAGAGAAAATACCAACAAAGAAAGAAAGGAAGAGTTACTAGAGAGTAACTTCTGATAGTTTTTCAACTGACTGAAGCTGTAAAATGCAGCTCTGAATCAACATATTTCCAGGTGCTGCAAGCGTTTGAGCCTGGGGTTTTACTCAATTCAGTCACATAAAAAGGAGCCCAAGCTTCCAAGCTCACTGAGGTGAGGACTGCTGCTGACCCACTGTAGCAGCAAGCTTGGCAGGCTCTGTGGGCTGCCCGAAGCGGCACAGTCCTGCCCCGACCCGCTGCTGGGAAGTGATGCTTGCTTTTGCCATCTCTCCATCAGCTGCCTAGGGCTTGCTTACTGGAGACTCCTGCGGGCCTTCTCTCAATCAGTTTCATTCCAGCAGGATTTCCTTTGGATGTTTTTTTTTTTTTTTGCAGGATGACTGCACCCTCCCTCCTGCGCTTAGGAGTGTAAAGTTGCCCATGAGTGCTTTTGCTGAGTCCTGTAGCATGATATTCCCCTCTCACACGTTTTCCCCGTGCCTGTGTGGATATTTGGCTGCCACAGCAGCCCTGAGCTATCGCTGTTCTCGATTGCTAAACATTTTGAGAGTGAGGTGAGCCAGCGCACCTAGGGAGCTAAAAATGCTGCAGAGTATTGGCAAACAAAGGGTGCTGGGGAGCAATGCTGGTGAGCTCATGGCTGGCACTAGCTTTTATCTGCTGGCTTGTGGAAGTAATTTGCTGCTTGTAATTGCCTCTGGTGATTTCAGACTGGGGTACTGTCCCCCTCTAAGACAGAGTCTAGCCACTGGTCCAGAGGGCTGCAAGCATCACATGGGTGCCTGGGGATCTGACCACTCTGGGACTGGAGTCAAGCCTGCTAGCCTGAATATCTTTTGAAATTTCTTAGAACACCTTAAATATTGTTCCTTTTGGACCTGTATTCCAGTCTTTGTTTTAAATGTGGCTGTGAACAGTTGCACAAGATGGGGGTTACATTCCAGCCAGGTATGACTCTGTTTCAGCTGTAGGGAAGTAATCTGCACATTAAAGTTTGGGATCCCTGGGGAGTGATGGCACCAGGTTAGAAATATCTGGTCTGTAGTTACTCTAATTAATAACTCCTCTTTGGGATAAGTCAAGTACTTTGGCTGCTTGAGATGGAATTTTTACAAGCAGGGTGCGGTATATCTGTGAGATAAAGTCCAAATACACAAGAATGTTTAATTAAAGCATATGACTTACTCCCATAGGAGACTGGACTAAAAGGTGAAAGAAAAAAATTCACAGAATGGTCAAATAAGCACATTCAAAAGTCATGATTATGTTGATGATTTTTTTATTTTTTTTTTTACATAAAATATGCCAGGAATTTTTTCCTATTCCAATCTCAATATGAGATAGATAAATCAGTTAAGAAAGGGGGAGAAAATGATTTGTAGGGGTGTTTTTTTTTTTTTTTGTTTTTTGTTATCTAGATAGCTAGCATTGGCCCGGATTTGTATTCTTATTGGAAAAAATGTGTTCATACTGAAGATACAGTGAATGCTGCTATGCGTTTCGCTATATTACATGCATTGTAGTGGCTTACAGGCTGCCTGTGATTTGTGTGCTCCACTGTAGAATTTGATCTGAGCCTGTGAATAGATGAAAAGCCTGAATTCTCTCATTTTGTAGGTTAAAATAAATAAATAAAAAAGTAAAGTAAACTATTCAGCTGGTGATTTGCATTGTCAAAATGTCTGTGCAAGGAGACCTACACAAAAAAATTGGGTTGTGTCTTTTCTGCAGAAGATCTCAAAACGTAGAATCACAGTTATCACAGAATAGCTTTGACTGGAAGGGATCTTTAAGATTATCTAGCTCAAACCCACTGCCGTAGGCAGGATTGCCACCCACTAGCTAAGTTTCCCCAGGGCCCCATTCAACCTGGCCTTGAACACCTCCAGGAATGGGGCACCCACAGCTAATACGGGCATCCTGTTCGGTCCCTCACCACCCCTCAGTAAAATGCTTCCTGCTAGTATCTAATCTAAATCTCCGTTCTTTCAGTTTAAAGTGATTCCCCCTCGTCCTATCACTATCTGACTGTTTAAAAAGTCTGTTCTCCAGACTGAACAAGCCCAACTCCTTCAACCTATCTTCATGGGAAGGTGCTACAGTCCTCTGATTATCTTTCTGACCCACTTCTGGTCTTGCTCCAAGAGCTCTGCGTCTTGTGCTGAGTGCCCCAGGTCTGGACACAGATGGGGCCTCACAAGGGCAGAACTGGGGAAGACAGTCACTTCCCTCTCCGTGGTGTCTGCCTCTCTTTTGTTGCAGCCCAGGATACAGCTGGCCTTCTGGGCTGCAACTGCACGCTGCTGGCTCATATCCAGCTCTTCATCACCAAAACCCCCAAGTCCTTCCCTGTAGGGTTGTTCTCAATGAGTTCTTTTTCCAGTATGTACATGTATCTTGGATTTCACTCAATCCCACTACCCAGGTCATTGATAAAGATGCCAAAAAGCACAAGTCCCAAGTGGAACCCTTGGCAGACACGACTTTTCACCAGCCTCCATCTGGGCATGAGGCTATTTACCACAACCGTCTGGCTGTGACCGTACAACCAATTCTTTATCCACTAAGTAGTTCACCTTTCAAATTCATGTACCTGCAATTTGAAGGTGTGAATATGATGCTGGACCTTATCAAAGGCCTTGCAGAAGTCCAGCCACTAGCCACCACAGATACCTGTCCGAGTCCTTTCAGCTTTAAGTCCCAAGTGCTAGGTAAATCTTGTGTGAACTCCATAGAGAATATCAAACAATTGTAACTTCAGGGGGCTGCGGTCAGTCCAGTGAGCTGCAAATGCATTTGAATTGGGGTATTATGTTTGAACCTCACAGCCTCATGTAGCACTGCTTCACACATACTGCTTCACAAATAGTTGACAGGGTGAGGTAATAGGGCTGTGCAGTTACACAAACGGTATGGGAGGAAGAGAGAAATTAACAGCTAAAGGAAAGGACTGGAAAGAGGTGTTCACAGCTGATGACAGGACGGAGATGAAAGGATAAAGGCTCTTTCAGGCAGTATAGGGCAAGTCCTTCCCAGCAGTACTGTGATGCTGTGCAGCAAGGGTGAGCTTATGCTTCATTTTTAAATGCGTAGTATGGGATTTCTCATATACCTGGAGTTTGTGCGTAAGTGCTTTCTTGCTAGGGGATCCAAAACACTTTAAGTGGCACAGTCACCACCATTACTGGGTGAATCAAGGGAGCTGGAGGAAGAACAATCCGTGGTGGGTTCAGCTCCTGGCAGCCTGGCCAAGAGGAGTGGGTATAGAAAAAGTCCTCTTAACCATTTTGCCCTTACTACTATTCATTGGTCAGAGCAGAGAAAATTCCTCTTAGTAAAAGAAGATTTAGTTTGTGGTACCACAGTGGACTTCTACTCTGTGCTGTTTTTAACTTCTTTATAGAAGTCAGCATCATCCTTTTATCCAGATGGAAATATAATCCTTTCTTATGTGAGAATATAAAGACACTAGCAAGCACCTGTTAGCCAGGTTGCAATTAATAGCACAAAGCCATGGAGCCATACAACAAATCAAACAGGGAGCCTATGCTTTATTACCTTACTTTAGACAGCCTTATTCTTCATAAGAATAAATCTAAGCAGAATGGCTTTCTCACTTCTTGCATCTGTATAGTTAACACTAACCTCAAACTAGCAGGCAGATAATCAAAACTGAAAAGTAGAATGATGTGGCAGATGTTTTAAGGCTGTTATTGCTTCTATAAATCCAACAAATGGAAGAAAGCCCACAGAAAGTTTTTTTTGTTTGTTTTTATTGCAGCTTTTCATCATTAGAAGATCGTATTTTGGGAAGAGGGAAGTTTCTCTTTTTTGGTACTTTATATAGAACTTGGTCCCATGGGGCACTTCCGTACAGGTAGCTTATGGCCTGTCTAGGAAGGGCTGAGTCCAGAAGGGAGCCACTCTGGGAAGAGTGTTGCTGTCAGCCAGTGAGAATTTAATGACCCTGAAAATGCAACTTCAACTCTGATTTATGAATGGTCTTGGGGACAGGCCTCTGCTATTTAGAGCAACAGACATTACCAAGTGAATAAACAAAAATTTCCACCGGCCAGCACTTGGATGATAAACTCCTTTTAAAACGGTGCCTCGCCCATGCTCAGCCTGTCTGATTCTGACTGACATACCCTGACTGTTAGGGTGAAAAGGTATTTAATTTGTTTTGTTTTAGAACAGCTTGCTAGGTTTACCGTCAGTTCAGACTCACAGTTCAGACCCAAAAACACAGGTTAGTGGTGGTGTTGGAAGGTCAGCTGTGTGTTTGGAATGGCCTCTGCATCTTACTGTAGCCCAAATGTGTTTGCAGCTAAGTGCCTTTGAGTCTCCTTTTTTCATGCAGGCTCCTCTCCTCTGTTTCTTGCTTAACACATAGATTGCTGCTGCCTGGGACACGCACTGCCCCTGTTAGCACAGAGCTAAACGCAGCAACAGGATCCAAGGGAATGGCATGGAGCTGTGACAGAGGAGGTTCAGGTTGGATATCCAGAAAAAGTTCTGAGCTGAGAGTGTGGCTGGGCCCTGGAACATGCTCCCCGGGGCAGTGCAGTGGCCGTGGCCCCAAGTTGCTGAAGTTCAAGAAGTGTTTGGACAGTGTCCTCAGATATAGGATTTGAATTTTGTGTGATGCAGTGTGGAGCCAGGAGTTGGACTCAGTTATCCTTGTGTGTCCCTTCCAATTCAGGGTATTCTGTTTCTGTAAATCAGAGGCATCTTCTAACTGTTCTGTGGTAGTTACTGATAAGATGCAAACTGTGTTGTTACTGGTTTCGTGGTACCTCTTTTACATGGATGAATGAATCTTTTCCATCCCGGTTAGACCTAGCAAAGAAGCAGAGCAGTCAACTTTATCTCAAAGAGCCATCTCTTCTGTTCCCCTTGTCTGATGGTTTTGGTGTTGAACAGCTCACATACTCTAAAAGTCTGGGAACAGTGTGATGCAAGTCTTTGTAAGGCCTAGAAATTTTAAGCGTAAAAGTAGTAGTCTTTATTTTCTATTGCCTCATTCACATTGTCCTCATCTGTCATGCTACATCAGTGCATTGCTTGCAAAATATAAGTTACTTTTCCGAATGCTGTCTGAAAGGGTGATTTATCATTACTTTGGAAGCATTGTTCAAAAAAGTGTACTGCTGCTCACCAGGGAAAAATCGGGACTCAACCTTGACTATACTTTTCTTGTCGCTCCTTTGCATCCCTCATTCTCACATGTTTAATATTGCATAGCCCTTGCTAAAAGTTGTGAATGCTGTGTCTCATGCTCTGTCTGAATTTTCTTTCTAGAAGTTGCTGCTCACCTTTATCACAGGTGGTCAAATCTAAAGATAACAAAAAGTAAGAAATTTGTCCCCTCTCTGTTCTCTACATGACAAAATAACATGAAAGTGTTTTTGTACGCGTGGGACTGTCTCCCAGAGTGTAGTTGTCAATGAAGCCAGAAACAAAAGAAAGTGATATAATCAGTGACTGGTATAGGCAGTTTCCTCACAGCAGTGCATCTGGAAAATACCTGTACAAACTGGGCATTTGTGTTACTACAGCAGCTGGACATCTGTATTACTGCTGATAAGGCTGCTGCAAATGCACTTGCAGAACTGTGCTCCCAAATCCTTTCTTTGTGCTCACTTTTGAGATGTACTAGGGCCCAGGAACCTGTAGTGTGATCTGTTCTTTTTTGTATTTCCTTCAAAGAAAGAAGGAAGTGGTTCAGCTTAAATTATGGGAGAAAAATAGCAGCCAGTGGGCTTTCTTGAGGGTTTCTGGAACATTTGAAGTCTTAAAAAATGGTTATAATGTAAAAACAAAATTAGCAGTAGTTTAATTCATTCTCTAATACATGGGTGTCCAACTTTTTGGCTTGCCTAGGCCACACTGACTGAAGAGAAAATGTATTGGGCTGTGAATACATAAGCTACTCTGAAAGTAATGACTCCTAGTTATTTCCATGGAAACAACAACAGATACAAAAAGCACAATAACACTATTCGATAGAGAAAAACTCTCACCTACAGAACATCATTTTTCAATATAGTCACCACCATTAAGTGTGCATTTTCACCAGCCATTAACAAAAGCCTGCATGCCATGCTCATAAACATCTGCATCAGTGCATGTGACCCACTGTTGCTGTTGCTGCTACTGAAATGCACCACCCACTGCCTCACTGTTCTCATATCCACTGTTTGGTCTTCACCAATGTTCAGCAAGTGTCAGTGAGTGCTGGTGCCCTTTTTTGCGCATGGAGGAATTCAGGGGCATACCTTTGCTCTGTACACACTTCCATGTCAAACCCCGTGTTGTCAGAGTGCCCCTCTGCTGCCATCTCTAACACGACGACAACATGTAACAGAATGTTGGTGGGAAGGTTCACCTTCTATTGCCGTAGCACCAACATCCGCCTCTGATGGGCAAAAAAACCCCACCAGGAAGCATTTCTTTTGTTGCAGCCCTTATAAAATATACAATATCTTTAATACATAACTAAAAAAAAAAAGAAGTAGTTTCTAACGTTTTGCTCGAAACATCAAAAATAGGATATTCTTCTCTGGTGAGACCGGGATTAGGAAAGTCTGGTAAAGAGATGTGACCAGATTTTTGAGTTGAATATCTGATCATAACTCTGTGCATTACATTTGAAAATTTGCAGGTGGTGTAATGAACTGAAAAGGATGTTGGAAATACAAATTGATGATTTTTTTTTTTTTTTTTTTTTTGGAAACCTATTCTCAGATTCCTTTATGAAAAGGGAAAGCACGGCTGCGTGTGCTTCACTGCTTGGAGCCCTGCGTGTGTGGCCGATGCATCGCAATGCACGCAGCACGCTAATAGATCTTTGTCTTTCGGGGACATGATTCGAACGCCTGAGCTATTCATGTTAACACATAGCCCCTGCATCCTCCTGGGGATTACTCTCTTAAAGTTTTTCTTTGTGGTTAGCCTTCTTTTCCTAGCATTCCGGCTTAGTGCCCCAATCTGGGATTGAGGCGCAAGTTACTGCTTAATTCAGTCGTCTGCAGTTTTGGTTGTAATTTAGAAGATCTGCACCAATGTTATCAATCAGCAAATCTGCTCCAGACCTGTCAGATTATTGCATGTTTATATGGGCCCAAAAGCTGAAATGAAACACAGTTAAAATGCAACTTTACCAAAAGCCAGATGCTTCATTATGAGCTGTGCTAACCTACCTGCCAAATACTGCTAACCTGTATGAGGCAAGTGATTAATTTTTTACAAGTCTGCCTCAGCAACTAGACATCTGTCCTTTATTCCTAAAAGTAATGTCTCAGGGCAAACAATTTATTTTCCTTCTTAGTACTCCAAATTACATGGAACACCACAAAACTGATATTGAGTGCATTCTGTATGAAGAAATAGTGAGGCCAGCTCATTTTTTAGGTCACTTTCACATCAGTGTAACTCCATTGGAATAATTTCTGGTTTATACTTTCTAATTTTTGTGTGTAAGAAGAGTAAAATCACATCTGTACTATACCTAATAACCTGGAATGTCAGTATATGTAGTAATAGTGTAGATTTTCCATTTTAATCAGTCATTGTTCCAACTAACAGACGGAATCGTTGGAAAATATGGTGTCAAATTACTCAGTTGCTCTCTAGAAGTACGTTGCAGCTTTCATTATGAGCAGGGGTTTATCTCTTCTTTCCCCGTGAAGAATAGCTTAAGAAGTGTTCTTTGATACATGCCGTGAAAGAGAGACGATCCATTACAGCGTATGCTATATAAATATATATAAGTGAAGAATGCTGCATGCTGTCAGCAGAGCAAAATCAAATAAACTTTCTCTCTCTCCACATGTTTAAGATATAATTCAGCACTTGTATATTTTCACTAAAACAATTGAAATACACTAGCGATCAATTTACTTGCACGTAGTAAAAATAATACAGGTTGCAGACAGATTTGTAATACGGTTTTTAAACACCTGTTTTTAATGTTTCAGTACCCAATAAAACAGAGAAACTCCTGCTTGTGGTTTGTATGCAGACATAACGTACATTAAGGATTAAGTCTACTGCACGGGTTTCAATTGGAGCCGCATTAAAAGTAAACAACACTTGCAGGCATGGCAGTGCTACATTTTTGGAAGTTCCTCAATATTTCAGTTACCTACAGCCAAGTCCCCTTCAAGAAGTTTAAATCTTTGTGACATTGATAATATAGTGTTGCCACCAAACGCTACTCTCACTGATGGTAATGACAAAAATCCATCTCACTAGAGAGAGCCATCCACCGTTGCCACTTGAAATCTCACTTGTGCAAAAATACAGTTCTGGTTAAGAAGAAAAAATGCAAGCAAGAATGAGCAAGGTGATCTTGCTGTTTCAGTGCAGCAGAGCACGAGTGCATCCTTAAATTTTAATAAAGTGGGATTAAATGTTTAACATGAGCTTGAGTTTTCTGCCAAACAAGTTCACATTTGTAAAGTATCATTGTTTCTTGTCACCCACGTGACTCAGCTGCAAATTGTGGATTAAGACGCTTACACTGCCTTGCACCAGAGCTGCATGAGTGTGAGTATCACACGTGAGCGTGTGAGGCTGCCCGCTGCCTGAAAATGTCATGAAAAAATGGAGCAGGCTGAAGAATCTGTGCTCTGCCCTTGCAGGCCTCCTTGATGATTTTCAGGATATCCTTCCTAAAAATCTGGCGTACTTTGGATATCAGTTTCAGGGCTCATCCCACATATGCCTGTTTCCTTCTGGTGGTTTTCAGGTGAAAGCTGTTACCTGGATCTTCCTTTTCCTCAGTCCTTTTGATTTTGAGGTTCTCTAGGATGATTTCATCTTTTTGTTCTTCTGTCATGCTGACTTGTCACACCTGTCTGTAAACATCTAATTTCTGCATGAAGTCTCTGTGTCGCTAAAGCTTTAACTGGATGTCTTGGTAGAAATTCAGGAATACTATAACCAAAATTCTCATTGCTTAGCAAAATCTTCCCATACTTTCCTCTGTCTATGAGAGTGATGCATTTTTCTCCATGTCACTTAAGTCTGTAGTTTATGTTGGTCGCTGAAGTCTGCTGTATTTAGCCGGTTCCTGTTCCTGTGCCTCCGTCACAGTAGCAGTATCAGCCTGTCATACACATTCTGCGAAGGTTGTCCATCTTTGCTGTATGTAACAAGCCATTCATTTCTATCCCATTGGCTCTCTGCCCATGAAAGGACAGTGGCTAGTGGCTAGGAAGCCCACAGCGTATTGTGGCACTGCAAATAAGTAAATATCTGGAAGAAAGTGGGTTGGAAGAGGGTTTGCGTTTCATTTCTGGAGAGCTGCTCAGGACCGAGCTGTACATGAAACTCTAACCCTACTTAGAGGCAAAGGGCTAGCCTGGAGTTTTTGTTTCCATCTCGGTGTGTTCATCTGAGGCTGCAGCTTGATTTAGCTCTGCCGTGAGAGGATCTGAGCCTGGGATGATCGCAGCATGTAGGGATTAGGAGGCTCAAACAGAGCTGCATGGAAGAGCTTGCGCAGCAGCTGCCCATGCTTGCCTCGGGCCAGGACTACCAGCTTTTCAACTCTCCTGTGTCTGCGTGTGGGTACATAAGGCTTTGTTTACAAGCTGTGTTTTGGATGAGACCAACCATTGCCAAAGCAGGGGCTGGTGCATAGGGCTGCATACACTGGGAGGGTGCTGGCTACGGGGTGAGGGACAGGATTCTGCACGGGTGCTGCTAGCCTTGTGCCAAACACGGTGGGCAGCTCCAGGGAGCCACCCCTCCCTGGAGATCCTCGCCTAGTGTGTTGTTGTTATGATTGCTCTGGAAATAGTTTCAATATGTTTTGTAGTTCTGAGATGCTGTGTCTTGCTTTGTTTGGCTTGAAAGCTGCTTGACTGGTTTTAGAGAGTGGCTATACATGCACAAACACTGGCGTGATTTTTTTTCTTGGTGGAAAGTAGGAGATTCGCAGCATGTTTTTAATTAGAATTGCTCATTTAGTGTTTCACTGCAGTGTGTTCTTTAGTTGAAAGATAATTTAATTTTCTTTGTTTTGGAAGATTTTGTGCTTGTCTGTGTGAAATGTCGTTATTTACTGTGCCTTAGTGTGCTTTGTGCATAGCTTTGATAGTGAGTAGAGTCAAAAACAAAAATGTCCCTGGGTTGTATTATTCTCCACCTGCTGTGGCTTTCAATACAGTTTCATTGCTGTGTATGTACCAAGTGCCTTCATTTCTAGAAGAAAAAGACCGGAGAAAATAGGCAGAGCATTCAAGTTAGATTTAGCAGTAAAACTCTCATTCACTTGAAGAGGAATAGCGTGCCTAAAAGTCAAGTGAAGTGCTGAAGACGGGTAACTGGAAGGGGTCAGCTTAGTTTTTCCACCTTGGATATGTCCCGGATGATAGCACTTGCTGGGGTGGGGGGGGGTGGGTGGGGGGGGGGGAAGGCAAAGAAAATGCTGCCGCTCTTTTCAGAGCTCAGTGTTTTAGTATCTTGTACCTCCTGTGCCACAGAGGAGCATTTCATTTGATTGAAAAAGAACAGAACACCGTACCATCTTGTTTGTTTGTGTAACACTATCTAGATATTTAGATAGCACCTGTGATCTTTGGAACCTATGTAAAATAAGTAAATATCTGCTGATATTCACAGGAAATCATAAAATGAGTTGGAATGGACATATTTTTTTCTACATTTATGGATTCTGCAAAAAAAAAATCCAAATGGCTATAACATTGGTATTCAGCTTCCTCTCTTGTGATGATGCTGAAATGGATACACATTTGAGAGTTATTTCCAAACAGAAAAACAGCACAGTAGTGATGCTGACTGTAAGCTATGTCTCTGCAGTTTTGCTAGTGTAAATAAAGTTCTTGAAGCTCTCAGACAAATGGATTTTACATACATCGTTGTTCTAATCACAGGCCAGCATTAACTTAGAATCCTCGTGGCTAAGGGCAGATATTTTTAGGGAATTAATCTAATGAGTAAAAGAATTATTCTGTTTCTCCAATCTTGAGTACAGTAAACTAAAATATGATTAAATTTGACCTTCAGCCTCCCACCTCTTCAATTATTAGCAAATGGTCTTTGCCCTTTTGTATAAGAAAGGTGTGTAATGTTTTAATTTAATATAAAAGCTTACGCTGGCAGTAATACTGTTAGGGCCTGCCTTTTTACTATGATTTTAACACACCGTTCAACTTGAAAATAAAAGCAACAGCAAGACACATGAAATGTGCTTGAAACTGCTCCAGAATTTCCACTGTGCTCCAGATGTAAGATCTGTTGGGACCACTGCAGTCTTTGTACATGAGTGAATTTACCCCACAGATGAATACTTCTCATCTGAGAGATGGCAGTTTTGTCAGTCCCATCTCACACATGGGGAAAGAGCAGAGTGAGGCTGAGGGTGAAGCTAGTAATTGTGACCACCTGGTGCCAGCCAAGTGTTGTTGCTGAGGCCTGCAGAAATCTGAGTGGAGAAACTGAAGCACTGATGGTGCTGGCCTTGATATCTCCCTCTGGGAGTGCAGAGAGTTGCAGAGCACCACTGTTCAAGGAACACACATCATATATACTGTGGAGGGACTACCAAAGCTTGCTTGTAATCAAGGAGGTGCCCACAAGGCATAATAACAACTCTTTCTAAGAACTCAACAAGCTGTGATGCCTGTCTAAAGTGCCTGTATACCAATGCATACAGCACGGGGAATAAACTTGATGAGTTAGAGTTGTTCATACAGTTGCAGGGAGACGGTCTTGCTGGGATCATGGAGACATGGTAGGATGGCTCCTATGACTTTACTGGTCACGGCAACAGGTTTAATTATGCTAAGATGGGAGGAAAGCACATCAGTCCTAGAAGAGCAATAAAAAAGACAGAGGGAACTATTGTCCAGTTTCTGGGAAGGTGATGGAGCAGCTAATCATGGAAACCATTTCTGGTCACAAGAAGAAGAAAATCATCAGCAGTAGTCATGGGCAAGCAGTAGTAGACTTCTTGCTGAAGTCATCATTGACCAACCTGACAGGCCAAGGGAGGTCATTCTTCCCCTCCTGCTCATCCCTGATGAGGCTACACAATGGAGCACTGCGTGCAGTTCTGGATTCCACAGTACAAGAGAAACATGGAGCTACAAGAAAGAGTCCAGCAAAGGGCCATGAAAATGATAAAGAGACTGAATGGAGTATCTCACCTGTGAGGAAAGGCTGGGAGAGCTGGGACATTCAACCTGAAGAAGTGGAGCCTATGAAGGGTCGTATCAGTGTTGACAAATACTTGAAGTGAGGGTCCAGTGAATATTCATATGAACGATTCAGGCTATTTTGAGTGTTGCCCAGTAACAGAACAAATGGTAGTTGCACAAACAGGAACACAGGAGGTGCCCCTCGAACTCTAGGAAGCGCTTTCTTAATATGCAGGTGACTAAACACTGAATTGCTATCCTGGAACACTTGCAGAGTCTCCCTCCTTGGTGACGTTCAGAGACTGTCTGGACATGGTCCTGGGCAACCTGCTCTGGGTGTCTGTGCTTGAGCAGGAAGTTGGACTAGATTTCCTACAGAGGTTCCTTCCAACCTTAGCCATTCTGTGATCCAAGTTGATGGTCTTGTACCACTGGAGCAAGTGTCCAAAATGCTTGACAGTGAAGTGCAAGACATTATGTCTGTAGCAGACTGTGCCACTGTGGGAATGTTCTCACAGAAAGTCTTCTGGATGTCTCTTCAGGTTAGGTGCAGTGCATCTTTCTTCCAGTACTGCTGAAGTCTTGGGAGACTCATGCTTTGAACTGTGCCCCGAGTCGGTTGCAGGGCAATTTTGTGTTTATTTGGCTAAGCATTGATGTCTGCAAGTGAGCTAATTGCCTTAGTTTTTCTCTGTCATCAGGGCAAAGCTTGTCATTATAGAGTTTAGGGAGCTATTAATTTTATTCTGGTGAGAACATCTGAAGTAGTTCAGGTAAGTCACGCCTTCAGAGTGCAAATTTCGTTTTGCTGGCTGTGAAGGCAGTCACGGTAACTATTCCTCATGGTTGTCCAGCCTGTAGATGTTAGTTAGGTGGCATGAATCACCTAACTTTCCCCTGTTCGTTTTTGTCTCTATGTGTTATATATAATTAGGTATCACTAGGACTAGCAGGCTTTACAGTCTTACCAGTTAGCTGGGACCAAGATTTACTTCTTAGCTGAGATACCCAAGTAAGGTCTGAATATGATGGGGAGGATTGATGGCTTTTGAGACTTCGGTGTTCCTATCTCAGGCTTGAGACTTAACCCATACCAGAGCCATGTTTAACTTCAACAAACTGATCTAAATACTGTCCTGGTTTGAATGTAGAAGTACAGGTTCTGATCGCTGGTACTCATTGTGCCTCCCTTTGAAGGTGAAGATGGTACTCTCGTTGCCCTCTTCAAATCCCATTCGTGTAATAACGTCCTACTACATCAACTGAAGAAAAGTGTCATCCATTTAAGGCAGCAAATAATCTCTTCTGCAAAGCTTTTTTTGCAAGTTCAGTCATTAATATTTACAGTGCTTGATTTAGCTATCTTATTATCTTTGAACAGGGCTGTGGTATGAGCTTGTCAGTATTTGAGAGAAATTCTAGTGCAACAGTTATTGCCAAATAATTCTAGTCAACATGGCTGTTTAGAATGATTGCTTGTAAACTGCCCACAGGCCTTGAGAAAGTGAGTCATAAGACTCTTTCTTACCTATTTGATTTTCTTGCTGTTAAAAATCACAGGCCTTTCAGTTTGTTTTAACCCTGGTGGTCTGTTGGGCAGAGTTGCTGATGTTGTGATAGACAATCTGGTAGGCTGTATCCATTTTGAAATTCTGTTTCTGTTGAAATTAAAAGACGTACAGACTACAATGTTTCTATTAAAGGCACAGATGTCACAGGAAGTTTTAGTTTTAATTTTAATGGTATCACCATTGCTCTCAAACAACTCACAGTGTGGAATCCTATCTCGGAATTTTTCGCATCTTAACCAGACCATTTTGGAGGTCAAAACCTTGAAGCTGAGATATAAAATATACCTGACCTATTTTTATTGCTCCATTAAGATGCTTTCTGTGGAAGGCATGCTCTCAGATAAAGGTGCAGAGTAATTACAGCTCTAGGACCAAGTGCATCAAAGGGGACTTGTGGAAGGAGAACAGAACCAGAAGTGCAGAACATGTTGCCATTTCTACTCTAAGGCAGGAACCACAAATAGCATTTTTATGAATGTGTGTGTGATGACAACATGTTGGTACCTTTTTGGGGGTTGAAAAAATGGAAGCAGAACCTGTGCTGAAGAGCACGTGCCTGCAAACAGCACTTTTCTGTCTCCAAAGAACAAGAGAGATGCATTAGTCTGTTTTATTTCTCAAGGAATGCAGGTGTAAATTCTGGAAGAGAATTCGAGTCAAAGGGTTGGGAAGTGCTGTGTCTTTCACAGTGAAGAAGGGGTTACTCTACCACATAGCACTGAGGTTTATTTTTATTCTTTAAGAAGGATGAAGCAGAAATTGGTAAAACATAGTGCAGACTCCAAATGTATAAAAACTTTTTATGAATTTTTCTGTCTCTAATCTCACGTGTATCTGTGATGAAGCAAAAACTATCTAGCAGAGAATTCCATAACTCTGTGGCAAGCTCTCTGCTCCTTTGTTAGCAAAGCCATCCTCACTCCACGCTTATATAATTTGTTAAAAATGCTTTCCACCATGAACTCACTTCTACATAAATAAAAAGGATAGAGTTGCTGTGAAATTGGTAAGCCATCAGTATTCATGTTACTCACAGAAGAAGCAAGCAGGTTTATTTCAGATCTCCACACATCCTCCTTTCGGGTTTCTTCCTTTCCCTAACAGAGGAGGCAGTCTGGGCTTAACTCATGGACTGTCTTAATTATACCATGCCCCACATGGGACATGCAGCTGTATAGCATGCTAGTGCATGGCATTCTTTGTCTGCTTCTGGCACTGAGTTTTCGTTTTTAGTTCCTGCCCTGTGGTATGGTCTTTGATTCTGTTTGCTGATTACACAGTATGAAGTCTTAGATAAGAATTTTTTTTGTCTTTTCAAAGGAGTTGTTGGAAATCAGTGATCACACAGTGAGAAATTAGAAATAATAAAAAAAAAAAAAGTATTTTATGCTGATTTTCATGGCAACGAAACACACAGTCCAATATTCGTACTATTAATATGGCTCAGTATTTCTAGTTCTCCAAATATTAACAGAGATAATGCCTTTAAGCATGGCCCCAGCTTTGCCTTCAGTGCATCAGCACGGGGAGTTTGTGATGCTCTTCATGCTCACAGCACCTGTTGCGCACCTGAAGATGCCGGGGCAGCCTGTGCTAGCCCGCAAGCGCGAGCTTTCTACATGGTAACAGTACACAAATGCCATGACAAGAGGCAGCTGCAATTTGCACACAGGCTGCCTAGGATGGAAGGCCCCAGAAGACCACACACGGTGGCTTTGTGTCAGTACAAACTAGATAGTTGTCCTGCACAAGGCCAGCTGCAGGCACCTCAGGGAAGCACAAGGCTGTTGAGGAGGAGAGAAGCTTGATTTAGGTGGACAACCTGGGTTTGGTGTCCCTTCCTTCATGGGGGACAACTCTCCTAGCCCTGTCCTGAGAGAGCTGTGGAGAGGTTTTGAGAGCTCACAGCTGCACAGTTGGGCGATGCCCTATTGGAGATGGGTTGTGATATGGCTTGGAGGTGGCTGGCGGCTTTTGATCGCCTGAAAGTGTGTATGGGAACAGCTGTGATTAGGGAAGGGCATCTTGGTCTCATGTAAGAAGACTGCCTTCTGCTTTGCCACCTGCTATGTGCTGGGTGCAAGAATAATAATGATGTCCCAGTGATCCAGGTGCCTGTTTCTCTGATGGACATCCTCATAAATCTAACGAATATGATTTTTTGAGGAGTATGATCTGGGTTGGTTTCTATGTACACCTTATTTGAGGAAAAGCTTTCCTAAAAATAGGGAGCAGCATCTTGCGGCTGCTTAGAGGAGATCTCACAGGATCTTCTGTGAGCCAGGAGCCACGAAGGCTGTTTTTCCCTGGATGAAGACTGAAATGACTTGTGAGCCAGTGAGTGAGTATACAGCATCTCTATTACATTAAGATTAATAAGTCCTCGCAGCGTATTTGCAGCTGGAAGTTTTATATAGATCTTTACTCATCATGATGTGAACAGCTGCTCTTTTCCTGCACTGTTGAATTTAAGTCCAAGTGGCAGCACTAGAAAGTGCCACATAAAACACACTCCTGCTGCTTTTCGTTCACTCCTTCTTCCATCCAGCTCTCACTCTCTGCCTGGGCTTAGCTCTTTGCAGGAATAAGCCATCTTATTTTTATTTGTGGACCAACTCTTAACTACATTTGGATCTTAAAGCAGAGTTTAAGTGAATCCAAGGAAAATGGATTTCCAGAAAGGAAAAATAAAGTTTGAAAGCAGCGCAAAAACTGCAGGAATATCTGTTATATTTTCATGTGAAGTGTCTGAGGGACTGTGGAGAGTAGCATGGATGTTATGTCACATAGGGTATAAATTATACACTCCTTCTGGGCCAGCCGTGTCAGGTGAAATTCAGAGAAGCTATTGTGACCAGAGAGAAATCTCAGCTCTTACAGAACAGCTCAGTTGTTTTGTTTCCTGGTGTTTTTTCTTGTTATTGTTTTTTACTCAAGTTTTTCTGCTCTAATGTTTTGAATAAGGCGCTCCCTTTTTTTGGCTTGCACTCTCACTAGAGAACACAGTGTACAAGAGCATCTGAGTGGCCCAAGTTTAGCACCTGTGATTTGCATCCACACTGACATGTGGTCTGGGCCTCGATTTTGCACCTAATCAAAAAACTGGCAACTTCTCTTGCTCGCCTCGTTCCTGGCAAGAGGAAGGGAGCCTGTCATGTTAGTCAACAGGTGAGTTTGCCTCTTGTGTTAAGCTGCTTCCAGTCCTAGGTTTGCTTTGGGCTGCAGCAGCCTGCACCATTATGGCCTGGAGCCCTAAAATGAATAGAGGGCACTTGAGTAGTGCAGCAGTGGATGAAACATGTTCACCTGAGGAGCATGATGCTAAAGCTGAAAAAAAACAGGGATGATAAAACAGCCCACTGTGAGGCAGGGACCACAGCAGTTCATGAACCGGTGTTACAATTTTTATTTTATTTTTTTTTTAGCAGAGCAGTAGTTTTCTGACTTTATGGTTCTTCAGTGCAAGGTCCTTGGGCATATTCAGATGAGGGAAAGCTGAGGGAAGGGAGCTAAGAGACTTGTCAGAGAGAAGGTCACGCTGGATCCCTGCAGTGAACACGAGAATAGATCTCCAGGTCTCCTGATCTTGGTTTCAGTGCCTTTGCTTCACATGACAGACATTGCCTGGAAAACCAGCTTTTCCTTCGGCCTGCTTAAACCCATGATAAACAGCTTACATCTCCAGATACTTCTGTGTGGTAGCTGAAAAGTATTTTTTTTTTTTCTTAAAAATCAGAACGATGGCTCTATTTTTATGCATGCTTAGTGTTTACGGCTAAAATTGATACCTGAAATGTTTAGGCACTTTCTTTATAGTTTAGATGGCTTGGTCTTCAATTTGTTTCTGAGAAATTGTGACACTAAATACTCACTGATGTTATGTTTTTGAGGCTGTGTATTAGGTACATTTTTAAAACATGACAATTTGTTTTATCATTCATCATGTGCAGTTACCATAAAAAATAAAGACCTACTGATGGAGAGAGATTGCAGTGCAGCTATTTTGTGGAGTTCTTGAAGCTCTAGCTTAAAGAGACAGGCAGCAATTACTTCAGAGATTTCACTGCTTTATAGGTATACATTTTATCACATTTTTCTCTTTTGAAAGCATTCAGCAATTAACATTCCAAGCCATTGATGAGGGAATAAACAAAAGAAGACCCTCTTCACCAGTCTGAGTGCTTAGTCTTGCTAATGTTCCTCTTCAGACTAACACTGTAGCGCAGATTATTCCTTGAACAGTTCTGAAGTACTGGTGAGACAGACAGATGTGTAAAGCACTCCCAAGTGCATGCAGTATGGCCATCAGTGGCATGGCTGAAGAAGAAGGGTTAGATAGTTTGCATATTATTTTTAGAAGTATAAATGGGTTTGATTTTCGCACAGACATGAGTATCAAATGTACAAAGAACAGACACACACATTTACAAATTTATTGCTGATACAGATGTTACGTATGGATTTTTTGCACATCATTATCATGAAGGACACAGCACTTAATAGCCTGGACAGTATCAAGCACAGGCTCCTGACTAGTTTGGAGGATGGATTTGAAGTCCCTGGTTGTGCTCCACATTGGTATTAGTGGAAACTAATGTCCTGAAAACATCGGAACAGACTAAGCCCTAAATCAGCAGCAACTCTCATTTAATATATTTACAGTGTTAGAGGCTGGGGAATGTACTGGTTTAGGTGCCTGCAAAAAAGAAGCACTGGCATGCCAGGTCTTTCTCCAGAACTCTTTGTAAGCTCACTGAAAACTCATTCCATAGTGTAGCACCCTTTTTCCCCCAACAGTGTCAGTGGGTGTAGATGGTTTACCTGGCTGGTGTTTCTGGCCATGATGGCCTCCCTAGCTCCCACTGGAATGGGACCATTCTTTCAGCTGCCTCCAGGGGCCTTTCCAGGCAGAGAGGGCTTATTGTAATGACAGGTAGTTTTCTGAGCATTTCAGCAGGCAATTCAGCATGCCAAAAGCACGAAGTACTTTGACGGAAGCACACAGGATATTTCAGCCTTTCTTAAAATAAATGTCCTAACTTAAATAGTAGAACTTTTCCTTGCAATCTGTAGAATAACCATTGTTTCTTGAAATAGCATGTGAGATATTGGACGGGACACAACATCTGAAAAAAATCCTCAAAATTCAGTAGCTGCAGTGAGGTTGGAGAGGTTTTTGTTGTTGTTTCTAAGGTTTATGTTAAAAACACTTCCGCTTCTTCTACTTGTTGTTTTCAGGTTTGTTCAGTTCTGATTGCCAGATTTTGTAGATACATACCTGGCACTTTGGATACAACAGGAACACCCTGTGGTTGGGTATGCTCATGTTTGTGATAAACCTCAGCTTATGATTGATGTAGGTCTAAGTCAGGTGCTACCTTGCAGTCAGATGTTTGCTGCTTGGGAGAAATGGTTCTGTTTTCCTTGGAGTTGCTGGCTGTCAGAGGAACACCTCCTGGCATTCAGCACCACACTGCCTGGACGTGCTGGAACAATAAGCCCATTCCACATTGTGCGCTCCAAGGGAAAGGCTGGGATTTGCTTTGGCACCATTCATCAAGATGAGCAGCAATTTACTAATGAGAGCCAAGAGGTGTTGGTGAGAGAGGGTGTTGTGAAAACAATGACAGAGAGGTTTAGGAATTCCAGAGAAGGCTTGCTGTGGTGCAGCAATCACCCAGGCGGTGCAGTCTTCTCTCACTCTTGCGTAAGATGATGTAAGATGATGAAGAGCTTAAAACCGTGATCAGTCCTGTTCTGGATATTAGTTACTGGTGACTGCATTGCTTTTGATAGAATGTGAGGAGTGTAAAACAGGCCCACAATTAAGTCTGATTTTGATCTTAGCAGCTTCAGACAATATATATGCAAATACCTTTGGAGACTAGTTCAAATATTTTTTACATTGTTACTCAAAAAGGAAAAGAGCAGGTTAGTCAGTGGTCATTCAAAACAGGAGAATGTGACCTACTTTCACTTCAAAACCAAGAATGTTGACCACAGTGGTCTTATCTACATACTCAAGTTTTTCCTGCTTCTCTGCTTTGGCTGCTGTATTCTCCCCTTTGCTCATTCAAAAACTTTGTGCATCTGATCCTTAGTTGAAGCGAAGTCCCTTTACACTTTCATATCAGGGGAATGTATGGTTCTTTCCGCTTGGATGTAGGTATTGCGAAGCAAAGCATGCTTGATAGGAAAGGCACATCCTTTCCTATGAACCTTACAGCTGAGAGCAGCCTCTGTCACCCGTACTCAGCTGAGGTATTATGAGAAGAGCTTCAGCTTTGGGACTGTGTTACACAGAGAAAAAGATAAAAATAGGGTGTCTGACGCACGCATCCCGTGTTGCATGCCAGGAAACAGAATCTTTATACCGAGTACAGTATTCCAGAGCATGCATGGAAAATATGCGTGTATGTGAACGTGTGAAATCTTTCCTAACTAATAGAAATACTCAGTTCCCCTTTACCCCTTCCCCTTTCACATTCACCTTGTTTGCTGTTTCCTTTATCTGTTGACAAATGTAACAGCTCAAAGTACTTTTGGTACAAAGCTCTTCCTGTACTGTCACTGCTCCCCTTTTCATTCTTCTGAATGATGTGACTGTAATGTCACGCTTCTACATTTTGAGGGAGCCACAGAGTACAGTTCTTGCTCTACCTGCTGAAAGTACGCAAAATCTTGCCTGTTTTCCAGACATCTACAGCATGCAAAAAAATCTTCCAAAGTGCAGTATTGCCTGTTGCAGAAATTGTACACTGGGAGAATGACCTAAAATTAGTCATCCATAGTATGTGCCCCTTCAAATGTTATTCCTTGCCCTGTTGTCTATTATTGTTTCTGCTGGGATATAAGACTGTCACACAATATAAAAATAACAAATATGATGCAATGAGTAAAACACAAAAGGAAATACATATTTGAGGTCAGATGCCTCCTACTGTAGAACATAAAACTTACAGTTGAGAGAGGATTTTGCCTGTGTTGGCGGCTGCAAAATCAACTGTGTAGTAACTGTATTAGCAAGCTTATCTCCCTGGATGTTTTTGATGCTTCCCTTCTCTTGCTGAGCACCGTTTGTCTTCAAATTCAGAACTACAAGGTGGGGAAGAGCTCCCAGAGACTGGATGAGTAACAACATGTGATGTGTTCATAGAAAGCTGATGGCTTAGCGAGGCTCAGTACAAGAGGACCTTAAAAAAAGAAATGCAATCATAAATCTAGTTTGAAGATCACACGGTTTAAAAAACAATGCAAAACATGCACCTGGTATCTTAATATTTATTTTTCAGCATTTAAACTCTTCTTGTGGGAGGGCAGGTGTACAAAGGTGAGGGCTCTGTGTTTTGGGTTTATTCCTAGTAAAAAACTGTGGGAAAAATACTGGCTGAGACTCACAAGTAGGTGATGAGATACAGCAGTGGCTAAGTTCTGATTTGAAGATAAAGCCTGAAGTGGCAGAACCCAATGCAAGACTAACGTTTTTTGACCCGTTTGTCCTGATTAAGTAAAACACGTGGGTATCTCAGTGTGTGATTTTGCTTTTGCCGAATTGAGGTTTAAGTTACTTGCTTGTCTATTTTTACTTTTTAAGCAGCCTTGTAATTCAGTATGGGTTTGTTTTAATTTTACACACTCCATAAAAAGCACCTCCGTAACAAGCTGGAGAAGTCACTGCTGGTAATGCATAGCTACGTAGTTTTTTTCTTCCAGCAGCTTCCTGTAGAAATTTAATCGGTTCGTGTGTCACACTTTATTACTTTTTTCCTCTGTGAACCTGCATTACGCTCACGATCGAAAATACTCAGCAGTACCCCATGTCTCCTCCGTCACCATGTTCTCAATGCTGAGGCTCTAGAAATGTTGACGCAGTGTGAGATGAGTCCAGACTGAATCCAGGTCACTCTGCTAGCCCTACTCAAGTCAGTGGCAGTAGTAAACAGCTATGGCCGCAAGGCACGTGGGGACAGAGATGTGCTGAGTAAGACAGTGGCTTCCCCGTGGTCGCCAGCTGTGCTGGGAGCATACAAGCTGCTCAGGCTGCACCTCTACAGTCTGGGAGTTAAAACCAGAAAATTCTATCTATGCAGCGTAGCACAGCATTGAGAATCTTTCTGCTGCCAGACATAGGAGCCAGGTGTTTGAGAACTACCTTGTTTTGGAAGGGGAAGTGCACTGTTTTGGTACAGGCAGTGGCTGCAGAGATGACTGACTGTGGGGTCAGAGGCAGGAGAGCTGAGAACCGCTGCAGTGTGACAAAGCTCAGCCTCATGGCAGGTATGTTTCAAACTCCTGCTGGAGAAAAACACCTTCTGTTAAGGTTTCCCACTGAAATCTTGGAAATGCAACTTCTTGCAGTTACTCAAGCAGCAAATTAGATAGTCACAGCCACTGTTTGCTTGCGACCCAGCAGAGAAGCATCCTGTCCCCTGCTGCTCCTGGATTTGAGGCTGGCAACTGAACTGAAAGACACAATCCATGGCACCTCTGTGAGGGCTGAGGCTAAGATCTGCTTTCCTTTCTCTACATTTCAGACAGTGCCTGTGTTGGAGATGGGGAAGAGGTGTGGAGGAGTTAATGAAAGCAGTAGAGCCTCCAGCCTCCTCCACAAAGAGCTTACACACATTAAAGGAATGGCAGCAGATCCTCCTGCTTGATCTAGGATCATGGGAGAGGCCCACCCAGTAAATCCTCTGTGGAAAAATAAATAAAAAGCTGTGGGGAAGTAGCTTTGTTTGCACTCTCCTACACCATAAATTAAAAGCGTTCCTGCTCACCAAGATGTAGTCAATGGTATAAATTAGATCTATCTGAGTTAGTGATGGTGCAGTGATGCCATACAACTCCTGAAAGCCTTGTCTATCTCACCTGAATTATTAGCAGAGAAAACTACACCTGTAACGGAACAAGTGTTTCCTCAGCAATGCATTCCTTCTTGTAGCAGCCCACCTGGTTCATGCTCCTCTCTGCTGCAGCTGCTGTGCCCTCCCTTCCACAGCGCGAGCTTCACTGCTCTCCGGTGCAAGAGAGATATTCTGAAAGCCTGTTCCCTGTCATCAGGTGGTAGCATGAAGAAATGGTGGAGCGGTGAGAAATGGAAGAGCAAAGGGACTGTGGGACTGCCAGTGCCCCTGTGGCTGGGATTGGCTCAGCATGGGTGCTGGCAACAGGAGTAGTTGGGGCCTGTGGTGGGCACAGTCCCTGAGCGTGCTTCTAGGTGCCACTGCGCTGTGAGCTCTGTGCCCTGGCTTGCTGCAAAGGGTATAGCTGACTGGCTGCAGTGATAGTGTGGCAGGCACACCGAGGTCAGTCAGGAGGTGTGAGGAGTGGAAACTGTCAAACCTCTCTGCCCGCCTGTGACACGTTCTGCAACCAGCAGCAGGCTCCCTTTGCATGGTGTGGCAGTGTGAGCCGGCAGCTCTGGCTTACCTGTACCTGCCAGTTTTTTCCAGGCTTTGGAGCAGATGTTCAGTTATTTCCCTGCCACCCAGTGCCAGTCTGTTGGGCTCACTGAGCTTGCTCATCCTGGGCTCCACCGCAGCCAGGGCTGATCTTGAAGACCCTCATAGTCTAAAGATGAAAGCTCAGCTGGGTGAGCCAAACTGTCAGGTGTGGAGCTCCGTTTGTGTCTGCTTAAAGACAAACTCTACTTGGCAGTATCTGCTGTATTCTTGTTTTTCACAGAGTTTAGTCTGGCCTTGCCATAGATTCTGAGCGGCATGCAGAGCCACGAAGCTCCGTGCTTTGGAGCAGAGATCTACTGATGATAGAGGAGTGGGATGCATGCAGCTGACTCCCGTGCTGTCTGCTCTCCCAGGGCAGACTGGGCTGCGGCCTTTGCATCGGCATAAACCCCTGGTGGCTTCTTCAGGGTGACAGTATTGAGGGTAGGCGCTACTCCTGCTTTGAGATGTAGTAGAAATAACTTGCTGGCATTAGAGTTGTCACTGTAACACAAATGGGTACCAAGTCAGGCCCAGTAGCTTCAATGAGATTTCTGTGCAATGCTAAGAAGAATATGCATACACGATGGGCAACAAGTTACGTACACACGATTTGTCTCCAATCTGTTCCAGTTTTTATTGGCATAAAAATCAGTGAGAGGAAATGTCCTGCGCATCCTCCACACATGGAACAACCCAGAAAGCTCAGAGGTGCATCATCTGTGCTCTTTTCCACATGCAGACCCCCTTGGCATTGCCACCCTCAGTACTGTGGATGAACATTGGCTGTATTGTTTTTGTGCCAAACTCTGCAACAGAATTTACGCAAAGATTTCTGTGGACGTAGAAGGAGTGCATAAAAGTTCACCTCATCTAAAGTGCCTCAGGTTCTCCAGGATAATGAGACATTTTCTGAGTGCACCTTTTTATTGTCCCAATATTACATTACAAGAAAAATTGAAAGGGGGAAACTTAACACACAGCACCTGTCACAAGTTCTTTTCTTGAATTAGGCTCTCCTGCTTATAAAATTTTAATTGATTCCTAGCAGTTTATGTCCATGGTGCTCAGTGGGCGTTTTCTGTTCTCTTGCCAGCTACACGGTTACTTAGAAAGTGAGCCCCTCACACTACAGCTGTTCATTGGGACGGCAGACGACCGCCTGCTGCGACCCCATGCTTTCTACCAGGTTCATCGAATCACTGGGAAGACTGTTTCCACCACCAGCCACGAAACAATACTTTCCAACACCAAAGTCTTGGAAATCCCACTTCTTCCAGAGAACAACATGAGAGCAACGTAAGACCCAGACACTATGCCTGACTGCTTAGCAGTTTCCTTTTGGTCTTCCCACTTAATTTCTTCTGTTTTATGGTTTTGTTTTGTTTTGTTTTGTTTTTTTCCTTGTATACTATTTTTCTTTTTCTGTCCTTTTTTAACTCCTCTTGATAGTAATAAGTTTTCAGAACTTTTCTAGCACAAATTGCCTCTCATCAGCTTAACAACAAAATGAACTTTGCAAATATTTATGACAACTGATTGCTTTCATTCTAGAGTTTCAGCCAATGTGCTTATTTGCCATTTAAAATAAGTGTCTCGGTTACCAAGCTCTAAATATCTCCTACCTCAGCTCCTGCATTTAGTTTCTAAATATGACACCTCTTACTCCTGTACATGCTAGCACAAGGAACAGGGCCTATTAAAATTTATCTTTGGATGTCAATGGAACCTCTTAGAGGACATTTCCAAGTAACCCAGCCATTTTCAAGACAAACAAAGCCATTCTTAGTTCTCATGTAATAAAAATCCACATTTTCCAGTGGCATTTGTTTAGGAGCAAGATTTTTAGGGGAGAAGTAAGGATGTTAAAACTTAGAGAATGCAGTTACTAAACTGGAATGAGTTTTCCCATGCAGGAAAGCAAGCATCCACACCTAAGAACTTCTGAATTAATAGGAATCTGAGTGTTAATGGCCACATGGCCAACACACACAGGTAAATTTCATTATAGGATTGTGTTTAAGGCATCCAATATTGAGCTGTGTATGTGACATAAACAAGATGCTCAGTATGATTTAGTTTACTCCCTTCTTCAACCTTCATTCAATGATGGTAACCCTACCCCAGATCACCTGCCTTGGGAGTAATTTGTATGTACATCTACTGGTGTATTAATGTACAAATATACATAAATGTATACATGGATGCAAACATGTTTGTGTGTATTTATAGGGAAACTGAAAGGACGGGTAAATAAACAGACAGAAAGAAAGCATGCCCCACCACAACAAAGACCATGGGAAATCCCAGGGAGCTTTCAGAAGCCACTATTTTACTGCTTGTTATTCATACGCTGTTTTCTGTAGCTTAATGAAGTGAAAAATGGTATCAAGACACTTGAAGCCCTTCTGCACGTAGCAGTTATTAGAAGCTGGTTTGCAGTGTCGTGCGCAACATGCGCTGGAGTGCATCACGTAAATAGAAGAACTAGAATGTGGTAACTGCATTGCCAGCTGGGATTAGGTTCATCACTCAAGATCTGAGGACCTCTGTCAGTTCATTGTGTTAAAGTCATGACAAGCATGCAAAATTAGTGGCCTAATTTTCTATCACTGTAAATTGGCGCAATTCCATTGAGGTTATTGAAACTTGACCAGTTTGTACCCAGAAAATACTTTTTCGGCCCTTCTTTTATCCAGCTTGAATAATATTTTTGGCAATATGGGAACATCAGTACTGTTTCTATCATCTTTCCCTGTAGAACAAAGGTAGTCACACAGTTCTGGAACCAAACTGAGCATTTTTGTGACTTATGTGCCGGACTGTAATAGAGTTCTCCCAAGAACCACAGACAATGCTTTGGCTTATATAAGCCTCATATGTCAGTACTGTAAAACCCCGTGTAGTGGGATGCACATCATTACCTCTCTGTCATACGGATTGCTGCATAGAATTTTGACATGCGTACAAATATTTCATAATTCTTATGGCTTCCTCTGCTATTATGCTTCGTTACGAAGCATTAATACATTCATTAGTTTCTTTGATCATACCAGCAAAGCTCTTTTTGTTACTCTGAAATCTATACTTCAAAAAAATGCAGGTCAAAACCAGGCTGCCATAGTTCTTGTTTGCAGTTCGCTTCAGGACTGAGCTTCAAAGGTCTGGAGGAGGATTTAAACTCTTTAATTCAAAATAAAATTAAAACTATATGTATTTAGTATAATAAAATGCATGCCAGAGACCAGTACCCAGAATAAACTGCAGTGCAGACTTTGTAGTCTTAACCAAAGACGAGGTATTTTTGCAGAGGGTTTTTGAGTGTGTATGTTTATTTATCTTTTGTTCTGCGAACTTTCTCTGTTGGAATTTGCTTTGACAGAAATTCTGACTCATTCACAAGAAAACCAAAATTGAAAAATAGGAGTGAGGGAGGTCAGAAATAGGAGGAGTTCTTTCTGACAAAAGAGGACATTTTTCTCTAATGTAGAGGGGTAACCTTGAGTTTATTTTTTTCATGCAAAGCTTCAGCTCAGTGCTCAGATTATGACTCTTACAAGTTCACTCAAATACAAGCACAGTGTCAGTAGCACTGATTCAGTGAGAACTATGCTCAGTAGTAAGCATTGTCAGGACTTTGCTACAGCAAATCATTGGATATTTTTATCCAAATCAGCCATAAAATGTGAAATTGTTGGTGTACCTGCATTCCAAGTTAGTAACACTGTGTGCAGTGATGTCCTGTCCTGTGGACTAGTCTGTTTCTTTGCACTTCAGCTAGTCTGTAAATTCCATCCTTACATGACGTACTGGGGAGGGAGGATCTTTTACATTTTCTCCCTCTGCCAATTGAAGTAACATCCTAGATTTGTGTGATCAACTCCAGCTGCTATGGGTTACTGCTGAGAGCCTGAACTGAGCAACTTGTGGATGAAGTCTACTGTGTTTACCTTGGTCGTGGGGCTGTGTCTGACACAGAAGATATACAGGAGAGAGGGAAGAAGCTGCACTCTTCTGTCCTTCTGAAGTCTGCTTGAAATGAATTGAATTGCTCTGTGCTTCCTTTTGGGTAGCATTGACTGTGCTGGAATATTAAAGCTCAGAAACTCTGACATTGAGCTGCGGAAGGGAGAAACAGACATCGGGAGGAAGAACACACGTGTGCGACTGGTCTTCCGAGTCCACATCCCACAGTCCAACGGGAGGACCCTCTCTTTGCAAGTAGCCTCCAACCCTATTGAGTGCTGTAAGTAGCAACAGATAACTTTCTCTTGCTAACTATTGTGTCACTCAACAGCAGCTGTTGTCCATTAGCATGCTAAACATTTGTTTTGCTGTACTTGTCTAGTCAGTGAAACTTGCTCAGTTTTGCAGATGTGTGGTTTATACTGATGACCAAATACCTTTGCTTTAGGAAAAAAAGAAGTGTAGCTTTGTGGCTTTACCCCTTTATAGGGAAGAATGTGCTTAAAACAAGAATAGAGTACTGCTAAGCTAACAATAGGCCTGGAATTGACAAGACTTGTTTTCTTGGTGGCTTCTTATCACACAGGCATCTACTGTAAGAGTTTTGGAAAATACCTATTGTGTTCTCTCTCTACCCCAGATAAAGCGAAAATCAGCAAACAAAACCCGGACATTCTGATGAAGGGCTGGCAATACACTAGAGCTGACACACTAGCTCAAGCTGCTTGGCATGGTGTTTTTCTAGGGATTGCTAATAGCAGATCTCCAGAAAAGAGCATCCCTGCATTCCTCTTGCAAAAGCAGTGCCATCTGTGTCAGGCATTAAGACTGCCATTCTGGTAGTCTGAGTCTAGAAGAGAGGCAAGCTTTGTAGGAAAGAACAGTGCCAATATATCAACAGTTACAGCCTTCTTCCTCTGTAGTCATTCATTTAAATAAATGAACAACTGGTGGTGGTGGTGGGAATGAAGTTATACTAAAATATGCCAGTGGAATTACGAAGAATAGCAGAGCCTCCAAACCTGTAACAGGTGGATGTACATAAAGCTGTATCCCCTGTCCAGGATATGTGTGAGGTGAATAATTTTTCCTGTTTCTTTTCTGAAGAAGCTCTAGGTTAATAGGCATCAAGGAAAAAAAAAAAAAAAAAAAAGAAGAAGAAGAAAAAATAAAAGAGGAGTCATGGTTTCATCCTGCTCCTTGCTGTAGCTTATGAGACTTTTTCAATTACTACGTAGCAGGATAAGGCCACAGTTTGAATACATCCTGAGCAGTTGATCCAAATGTGCCAAGCTCAAGAGGTCACAAAATATGAAGCCACTTGGATTTGTATCCGTGACTTGCAATTTTGAGTACTGTGTAATGAGCAAAAGCGTGGTACATGCCTCCTCAAAGGAATGGAAAACAGGAGGGAAAAAAAAGCACCAGTGTTATTTCCAGTGCAGAATGTGGAATAAGCTGGTGCCAAAAACTTCATGCATCTCTTAGTGCATGTGACACCAGGAGTAACCATGTAATCTGGATAAAATGTCACATCATCCCTTGAAGTTCAGCCATGCTCACTCCATGTCGTAGTTCGGACGATAAAATATTTGCCACGAGAATATGGTTTCTGTTTGCATGAATCTACGTGTGCTTTGGCAGTCAGGTGTTGGTGAAAATATGCTTTCTAAACTGAACTTTCGCTGAATTGTGAGGCACACTGCTACTGCATAAAGTTGATTTGCAGAATTGAAAATATGGTTGTAGTAACAGAAATGCAGTTTGGATGTGGACGCTCTTATTCTCGTGTATGCCTTGTAACTGTGTGGCATATATGTAACAGATGAAGCCTTCCTTTGTCTCTCACAGAAATCATTCTAAATAAACAGATTTCACAAAAAATACTCTTTCTGGCATAGTACAGATCAAGCTGAGTTTTAAACTACAGCTTGTGTTTTTTTTTAAGAGCTTTGAATCTGTGCCGCTATATTCGATAATGATATTATTTATGACGAAGGCACTTGGAAACCATGTTTCCTACAAATCTTCTGACTGCTCCTTGTTTTTATATCAGACTCAGCTTATCTTACGAGAGTAAGGACTGCAAGCATTATGCCTCTTACTAATGCAATATTTATTTATTTATGTGTGTTTGTGGTTGCTATTTTTTTTTTTTTTTTTGCTTTTTGCTTTTTCCTTTGCATATACCTCTCTCCAGCTCAGAGATCTGCCCAAGAACTGCCTCTGGTGGAGAAGCAAAGTACCGACAGCTTTCCTGTTACTGGAGGGAAAAAAATGATTCTGACTGGCCACAACTTTCTGCAAGACTCAAAAGTCATCTTTTTGGAGAAAGCCCCAGGTATGTCTTTTCAATTTAGACTCATGTCTGCCTACTTCCCCCTCTTACAGAATCCTGGCCAAATGGTGACAGCATCATCCCCATAATCACATTTTCCTCTGCCCATAGTATGTTTTCCACATTTCTGGGTTAAGCTGTGAGAGAGGTCTGTGCCGTGCCCAGCGCTGAGGCCTCATGCTGCAGCAGGTGTAGACACAGGCAGGCAGCAGTGAGGCTGTTTCTGCACCAGTGCAGCAGTGGAAGAACACTGGAGGCCTGCAGTGGCATTCCTTGTAACGCCTGCACAGTGGAGCGGGAGCAGGGCTGTGAGTCAAAGTCAGGTTCTGAAACGAGATAGTTAAGGATAGCTTCGAGTCTTGTTTTGGAAAGGGTTTCCGTGGCACTGGCTCAAGCCATGGATTCCTCAGCTGCCGGCTGAACCCCCCCCTGCACTTTCAAGCATCTTGGGTGCTCCTCAAGCCAGCCCTGCTGGTGTCAGCAGAGCAGTAGGCAGGGGAGCCCCTGTGGGGAGAAGGCTGGGGAGACACGAGATCTTACCCTCCACCAACTAGAGCACCTGCAGGCTCCCAGGGAACAAGTGGGGGGTTTCCCTGAAGATTCCCAGCATGCTTTAAGTCATCAAAACTAGGCATCCGGTTGACACAGAGCAATACTGAGCCCTTCCTGCAGCCCCGGGTGCCACACTGCTCCCAAGGAGGCTGTGGAGTGAGCAGGATGCCCTTTTGGCTTCTTCAGAAAGTCAGAAAAAGAAAAAGAAAAAGAAGAAGAAGAAGAAAAAGGGCAATATTGTGGAATGAAAATCTGAGTATAGAGGAAGGAGGTAGAAGAGTGGTTCTGTGTACTTTATATTTAAACTTCATTCCCTGCATAGAATTGGGTTAGTGTGACATTTCAGGAGTTAAGTCCTGGATATTTCTCAGGACAGGAATGAAAGCATTTTAAACAGTGCTTTCTTTCCTATTTCTTTTCTGTCCTCATCCTTTACCGAATCAGAAAACTTTCCGAATTATCCTGTACCAAAGAACTGTAATGGGATAGTTCCTCGTTCACTCGCAGGTACCACAGTGTGGATTTGGACAGAGCAGCTCACTACAGTGACTTAAATTACAAAAGCACAAAACAAGGCCAGCCTTGCTCTGTCTAGCCAGACAGATATCTCCCTCAAGCAAAAGGAATTGGAGGCTGCACAAAGGCAGCATATAAAAGCAGCCTGTAGATCAAGAAAAAATTATATATGCAACATTTTCAAAAAATCATGAGAAATGAAGGACTGTATAGTTGCACACTGAGTCCACCGGTGAGGATTTAAGGCCTTGCCTGTCAACTCTGGAAAACCCAGTGGGCAGGCTGCTTGAGTGCATTGGTTGGTAGGATGGACCCATGCAGGAGTGTCTCCTCTGCACGAAGACATCACCAGAGATCCCCCTGCTCTTTGACTCCTGTTTGTGAAGTGGGTGGAAACGCTGCAGGAGTCAGTCACTGAGCTGCTGCCGTTGAAGAGTAATCAGTATCATTAAGTCAGTAGTAAAAGATCTGATTTGAAACTGCCTGCTTCATTTTAGTGCTGTCACTAAAATGGAGATTTGGTGAGATTGCAAAGCAGTACTGCCACGCAGAAGGACACTGTGGGGCTGAGCCTTTATAGTTAAAAGCATCTTCTGGAACACGGCACCTGCGTTAATCTCTCAGCTGACCAGCTACTGATTTGTGTCACTAGGAATGGCTCACAAAAAAGAATTTTGCAAGCAAATCCAGAGCGATTTCTATGGACTCTGGTGAACTGTGTGCTACTTTGTGTAACGCAGCTTGATGCATTTAAAACAAACAAGCCTGGTACATTATTGACTTAGTGACAGATTGTACCAGCTCATTTTTCGAGCAGTCACTGTATATAATATGAAATGAAAAAACATTCCTGAGCTTTACTTTTGAAAATCAGCAGCCAGCATTTTCCACTCAGCTGTTGCATGTCTATGAAAGTAGGTCAAGAGAAGGAACACCAGCATAGTTTCTCTTTCTCTTAGAAAGTTGATTATGAACTTTCGTGATTAGCTGGAGACATTCATTAGTTTTGCCACTGTTGCTGCTTTTGTTTTTGAATTCAAAATGTTAATCACGTTCCTAGTGAGTAACAGCCAAATACAGCTATTACAAAGTAACAGATCACAGGAATAATTGCACTCATAAAGGGGAAATATCCTTTAATTGAAATTTAAACACTGTACTACATGAGTTCATGTTTTCAGTTTTTACTCAGGCAGAGTCCCCAAGCCGGGAGGCAGCCTCTGTGAGCTTGTCTAATTTATGCTAGTCTGCATACTTAATTGGTTAACGCAGAGAGTTTGAGAACACGTTGTGTTTGGCTTTTGTGGCTTTTTTCCTTCTGTCTGAATAATTTCTTTAAGTCTGCTGAGTGCATTGTGGTATGCTGAATGTTTTTCCAAGCATGAGTCCCAAGCTCTCCGTCTTCAGGGCTAGCCCTCAGCTGTTGTAATCTCTGGAGGAATGGCATTATCCTGGCCTCCTTGCGTAGGGAGTCTGTCTTAACTGTGACTCATACAAGAGGGAATCCCTGAAGAATGATCAAATCAATCTTTGAGCCGGGGAGGCAGGACATGGTATTTTCAGTTTAACCCCTTACTGGCTTCTTTTCAGCCAAGGAGTGTATGAAACCGAGCAAAAGATTCTTTGCAGCAGTGCAACACTGCATGTCCCACAGAGGAGAAACTAGTCAGCTGCAGAGTGAAGGTTTTCTGAAAGGACTGTGAAAGCAGAGAGCTGTGAGGACCCCATCTGGAAGAGCCCCTTGTGATGAGGTGCTGAGGCAGAGGGCACCCATCTGGATAAACAATGAGTCTTTTCACAAGTAGACTGAAGTTAGCTCAAGCTTGTTGCAGTACCAGAAAAAAAATTCTGAAATGTTGAAATGAGACTTTATTTTGCAGGATTCTGTTCAATGCTTTTTTGCATGCACATCAGACCATGTTTTCCAGTAGTGGTCAGATGGCATAAAACAACCATCCAAGAAACTTACGGATAGTAAAGATGTAAATGCTGAATGAACTTTGAGAGATCTATTCTTTTAAATTCAGCATTTGCTTTGACAGAGGAATCCCACAATGAGTTTCTTCGTGCATATTACGCTGATTATTGTTTTATCTTCTTTCGGTCTCTGCCTTTATAGTCATGGTTTTCTCTTCCTAATTTTCTAGCGTCTTGTGAGTCTGTGTGTCGTACCTGTCGGGTGCTAGATTTAGGCCACTACAGAAACCTGTTTTCATAAGCACCAGTACTTTCTGAAATATGAATGCAGATGTCTGCAACATCTAGGACAACACCAAGGACACTTGATGGTGTATGCTGGTGTTCACTGTGGAGGCGAGATGTGCATTTTGGTTACAAAAGGGTATGAAATGAAGTTGATGTTGTTAGCTATGCAAGAAGGTGCTTGACTAAGACAAACAGAGTGCTTTCTACCTAACACATTCATCTGGAAAAGCTTAGATTGTGATCTGGATCTATAATAAAAGGCACTGATTTATTGACTTACATTTGTTAATCTTTTTATGTAGTTTCTAGGTTGCAAATGTATGGGCAACAAAAACCTTCAGTAAAGTTAAGAAAAAACAGAGATGTGAGATGTCTGAATTGTTTTTAAAGACTACTATCTGGCAGTAACCTTTTTTTTTTTTTTTAATAGCAACCTCTACAAACATTGTCTATCTCCAAAGGTATTTTTGAAAGGTAGCATAAGTTACCTTTATGAGAACATAAAAAAGTACAAAAATCCTAACAGAAACAACTAGACTGCTGTCTCCACGTGTAATCAGAGTATGATTAGTGTTGTTTAAGTCTCTCTGTAACTCAGTTCACAAAATTGTTTATTGTAATTGACAAATGAAAATTTACTAATGAGACACAAACCAAGTATCCCAAGCACCAAAGCAAAGTGAAATTAGGGGTATGTCTTCTTGGCACATACCCATGTCCTTCCTTCGAGGGTACTGTAGAGTTCCGCAAGGTGTTTTGGGATTTAAGAAGTCTTGCACTAAGCTCTGAAGGAGTTAACTTATCCAGTTAGGCCAAAAATCTCTCCTTGCTCCTGTAGCTGGAATGCTTTTGGCACTAGAGCTAGCTGAAGTATTTCTGGACTTCCCTGATTTGTCCAAGTCGAGACATATTTCAGAGCTCAAGTTGAAATGACTGAAATCTTCGTTATTAGCAAGTTTTGATATACAGGAAGAATTGGCTATTTCATGTATTATTATTAATTATCATTCAATTGAGTTTTCACTCTTTTGTGACAGAGCACCAAACTCACTTATTTGGTTTTGTGACCAGAGCTCGAGGCAAAAGTTTTAAAAAACAGAAAGGTAGAAATGTAACACCCAGCTTCATTACAGGATTAGATTTTCAGGTAACATTGACTTTGAAATTCTGATTCTGTGTTGTTAAATTTGACAGCCTTTTTGTCCCATCAAAAGGGCTTCATTTGAAACTCTGTGTGCAGCCCTGAAGATGCATTACTCTCTTTGGTGGGCATAACAGAGTTCACTATTTGTAGCGCTACATCTCTAAGTAACTGCGAGCTTAAGGACTTCTGTGGCTTTGAACATGTTGCTAATTACTCTGCCTTCAAATTAACAGTGATCCTAGCACCTGTAACCTAATTACATAATATCCCCACCTATTGTGCCTGAAGCATTTGAAACTCAAGTTCATGAAAGATGGAGAAGTAAACAGCAACTAAGCAACATTTCCTCCAGTGATTTTCTCTTGTTCCTGGGCATTTTCAAAGAGTTACATAGTTCTTCAGATTTAGCTTCAAACTGTTCATTCTAGAGTCGTTTTTATTGTGTTAAATGAATTTTTCTGTCAAAACTGTTTGCCTTGGTTTCTGGAACAGGTTGCGCTCTTAGATCATTAAGACACTGATGTAGCATGATAATAGTTCTGCTGGAGCAGATGAGAGATAGCTGGGTGAGATCACCAAAATTTTAGTGTATATGCCAAAGAAAATCACTCTTTTCTGTAACATCTTCAAATAGGAAAACCTGAAATTTCCCTTCTGTTGAAAGAGTGGTCAAATTTGGACAGAGGAATGTTCACACAGAGAAAATGCGATATGGAAAAGAAGAAAGCTACATGAATTTTTAAGTGTCCACTGAAGCATTTCACAGGTTTTTTGTTCCTCTCAATTTTCACCATCTGCAGCAAAGATTGTAATCAATCAGTTGCTGCTTTAAGGTGCAGATGTCAGTTTGAAGTCTTGGAAGGCTTCTGAGAAGTTTAGTTCCAGTTTCTGTACACTGTGGGAGAAAATGTTAAGCTTCTTTGTATACTGGACAATCAAGTGCAGTATTTTAGGTTCCAGAGAACTTGCAGAAAGTTCTGGAAAAGTGTATGTTCCAAAACACTTGAGTGGCATGTGGATGGAACGGATGCGTTGGGGAAGCATGTGGGCTTTGGGGTTTGACTCAGCTGTACTTTGGAGCTCAGAGCTTGGAGTCTGTTTTGACGTGATGTGATGTGATGGGGAGACGGGTGACCTGAGTCTTGGCAGAATTCCATTTGGTAAAAGATCTTACATTCTCAGCAATCTTTCCATTGCTCTTTCCATTGCCAGTAGCAGTCACAGTTTAGGGGGCAACTGGCCAAAAAGGGGTCAAGTTTCCCGCTGGTAATCATATTGTAGCTCACATAATAAATAAGCAAGTGACAAAACTCCCTTTCCCCTCTAGTCAGATGGACAGATAATACATAATTTTGTCTTTATCTATTTTTCCAAGTTCGGGACACGTGTTGCAGTTGGCAGTGAACAGTTATGCTCTGACTCATGTGCAGTGAGGTTAAAAATTCTGGAAACTAGATAAACTGGAAATTTCAAAGGCATACAAGTTGGAAGCATGGAGTTCATGTGAAGGTCACCTGAACCTGCTTCCTGGAGATGTATTGATAGCTGAGGGGGTTTCTGTCCATTGCTCAGAAACAGATATCCTTGGGTGAACAGTATCATCAAATGGCAGAGTCATTTGATGGCGGAACCCTTTCACGCGCACACAGACACCATGATGTAGCTTGTGGGAAATGTCAGCACGTTTCAGTTTTTCCTGGCTGTTTAGTCTAGGGAATGGCAAAGATAGAGTGGGACAGCAGCCATATGCATGAGATGGTATCAGCAGCAGCAAGCCTCATCCTGGGAGTTGCTTTTGCAGTTAAGAACAAGATGAATCAATCAAGGATATTTATTGTGGACAACAGAGAAAGAAGGAATGAGGTGTAGAGTCTCTAGTTCAGAGTAATCTGTTGGAGCAATTCTGTGAATTTTCAGTTATTACTGAAACTATGGTTGCTTGAAGTTTATGCTTTCATGTCATTGCCAAACCAAGTGGCTTCAAGCAGCTGCATCTGTTCCATCAAAGCTTTGTCTCTGGCCATTTATAACTAGCACAAGATTTCATCTAGTTATTACTGTTCGGCAGTATCCTCCAAACATACAGGACTTCGCAGCCCCTGCCCGTAACGTCCACAGTCCAATGAAGCAATCAGTGCCTAAAGATAGGGAAGGAAAGGGGTGTGGCTGGGGTGTTTACCTTGGTTGGCTGCCAGGCTCCCACTGTGCTGCTCTCTCACTCCTCCTTCTCAGCAGGACTGGGGGAAAATAAGATGAAAAACATTGTGGGTCAAGATAAAGACAGGGAAATCACTCACCAGTTTCTGTCACTGGCAAAACAGATGTGGAGAGAATTAATTTGTTTTAATTTATTGCTAATTAGAAGTAGAGTCCTGAGAAACAACTTAGAAAACACCTTCCCCCACTCAGCCCTTTCTTTCCATATTCAACTTCACTGCTGGCTCTTCTACCTCTTTCCCACCTAAGCAGCTCAGAGGGATGTGGAATGAGAGTTGCTGTCGAGACATAATACTTCAACTCTTCTGCTACTTCCTCCTTACACTTCCCTCTCCTCCAGCATAGGGTCCCTCTCGCAAAAGACATGCCTTCATGAACTGCTCCAGCATTTGACATGGACTGCAGTTCTTCAAGATGGTTCCTTTCTACAGGGAGCAGTCCTTCGAGAAAAGGCTATTCCAGCCTAGGCATCTCTTTCACAGGCTGAAGCTCTTGCCGTGAGCCTACATCTGCTTGAACTCTCCTTGGGTTTGCAGCTTCTTTTAGAGGAAATGCACAGCCTGTGTTGTGAGCATCTGTTCTGCCACGATTCTCCATGGGCTGCAATAGGACAAGCTGCTTCACCATGTTATTCTCCATGGGCAGCAGGGAAATCTCTGCTCTGCCGCTTGAAGCACTTTCTCCCTTTCCTTCTCTGGACCTGATGTCTGTAGGATTGTTTCTCTTGCATTTCTTTGCTTCTCAAAACTGCTGCACAGGTTTTTTTACCCTTTTTAAAAGTATATTATCACAGAGATGTCATCAGCAAGATTATTTGGCTCAACTTTGACCAACAGTGGGTCGACTGCAGAACCAAGCTTGAATTGCCTGTTTCCACATGTGGCAACTCCTGACCTTTCCCTACAGCAGTCAGCCCTGCAGTGCCCCACTGCCAACACATGCTATATAAACCTTCAGTTTGAGTAGGGATTGTCTACATCTGCTAAAGCACAATTCATTCTCTCCTGTTACTTTTCTGACTGGTCATTTAGAGTTGATTCATGTGTGAAGTGGACATAACAGGTAGAAAAGAGGAGTGGAGGAAGAATAGCCTGTCCCTTTTAAGACTGCTGAAGGAATACAATTATACCTTCACGAGCAATGTGGAAGAAAGTACAGTGATATTTAGAGAGGAATAGTGCTAAGACATTTCCAAAGTGTGCCTTGTTGCAAGAAAGCCGATATCAAGGCAGATAATCAGGGATTATTATGTATAGTAAATGACAAAGTCATGGGTTCACACATAAAATCATCACAGCAGCAACAACATTGGACACTGCACACCTTGTCCCTTCATCGCATTACGCCAATTATCCACAGTTATTACACCTTTATGATTGAGTCTTGTCTTTCTCAACAAGAGAAACCAGCGACGTAATGGAGATAGTAAAGTAGAAAAATCAGAATGCCATTCAGAAGTGTACTGTTTGAACTCTGCTAACGAAGTCATGATAATTTGCCATAATGGAATGTCTCTAGAAAATGAGGAGTTGTGGCCGTGAAGATAAAATGTAGAGCTTGTGTCTTAAAATAAATAAGAGGGAAGAATTGAAAACATCTGGATCAAATTTGTATCTACAAGATGAGAAGGACATTAGTAGTGGAAGGTAGCTTTAGTGTTACAGGCATGAGAGCTACAATACAAGTGATGGTGTTGTCATCAAACCCAGAAGAGGTAGAAAAAAAATAACTGTTCTTCGCAGAAAATTAAGAATTTGGTTGAAACTGGCTGTGAGGTTTTTTACTCCAACAGTCTTTGAGAAAATACAAGACCGAAGATGAAACTGAAGAAAATGGACCAGGATTATTCTATTTAGTTTTAGCTGCAGACTCAAGTTCAGCCTACTAGAGGTTCCCAGAGGAAAGTAAAATTGTGAAGACAAGAAGATAAGAGAACTGTAATCAAAGGTAGAATGCAGGACTTATCATGGGTGGGTGGGCTCAGTGCTTGCTCTGGAGAAATTTTGTAGGCATGTCAAGCTGCAGTTTTACTAGTAAGTTGAGTATATTAAACTTGGAATTAGTGAGATTTTTTTTAAATAAAACCCTCAGACCAAGATCAGTTTAAATAGAGGGAGGTGCCAGAGGGCACAAATTGCGTAACCAGTCTCCGTTCTGCTGAAAATAGTATCTGGCAGGTCATTTCAGATGGTTTTGGCTCAAAATGAACCTTAATCAGTCTGTTTTCAGCACTGTGCCTCCTTTTAATTACCTGGACTAAAGTTACTCTTGTTTTCAAAATGCTTGAACTTAGAATAGTTAAGTCTGTTAGACATACTGTGGCAAAAGCAGCAGAAAGTATACCATTTAGGCAAGGTGAGTCCCTCAGCTTTTGGGGGGACAGATCCAAACCAGATAGGAAGTTCATGTCTGGCGCAAATACCAGTGCACAATAAGATACAATTTGTACTGCATTTTTTTACAAGGTTGCTGCGTGTGCTTTTATTATAATGTAAATGATAGTGCAAAACACAGAGAAAAAGCAACTTAAAATATTGTATGCACGACAGACTCACATAAGTATACATAATATTTATATAAAAGTTCATGACTGCAAAAATGTATAGCTGAAGGAATGCACAAAATGGTTACAAGGGGACACAAACAAATACAGCAGCTTGTGGAGATATGATTAGGCCAGTTCTACATGAGCCTTTCTGCTCAGAGACTGATGCATGCCGGGGATAGGGAACCAAACTGTGGGGTCAGTGTTTGTAGTGAGACAGCAGTCCAAGAGGAGGGATGAGAAAAAGTAGCCTGGATCTTCCTGGCAAGGAAGAGGGAAATAAAATATGTGAAAATTAGAGTGGCTGCCTTTGCCTCTAATTCTCAGCCTAGGTGCAGACCTGGCCTAACCTGCCTCATGCGTGGAAGCTGATAGCATCTTCACACAAAGCTGAGTGACTGTCTGAATGACAGGACTTTATCCTCTTTTCTTACTGGAGGTCCATCCGTTCCTTCTGGACATATACACAGATCGGTATTCTCAGAGTCAGGAGTGTACTTCTGAGGGAAAAAGGTGTTTGAACACAAATTAAAACTTTGCAAATCCTTCAGTGCTAAAGGAGCTGAATATGCACTAACGTAGTTGAATACAAAGGTAGACAGACTTTCAGTGCACCTCAAAACTGCACTGTATAATCATTTTCCATTGCATCTGTGTCCTACCTGTTCTGAACATGTTAAAGTAATCTGGTATGTAATTTAAGCACTGTTGTTTAGGGTAGTCTCACAGCACATTAATCAAGAAGTGTATTCCTTTGGGGGGATAGAGTTAGTTTCACTGTCTTACTTGCAATATATGAATGTAAATACAAATTTACAGTCCAGCCAGCACAATCAAACTCTGTTGAGCTTCTGGCTGGAAGAATATGAAATGTACACTGTGTATAGGTGATGTCTATTCTTGTATCTCAAGTGAACACAGTGATACTCTAGGGTATAGACTGTTTCAACCCACTGTAATAAAATAAGATAACTTAAATACACCTGAACTCTCCCTTTATGCCCATTTCATTGTGGCAAGGTTAAAGTAGTTGCCAGATATGCGTATTACACGCTCCCAAGTTTCTGAGTTTGGAGTTTTGCTTTGGTTTTGTATATCATTTTCCATTTCTGTCATCTATCAGCCTGCAGTGAAAGTTATACTGGCTACTTGGCTATTGTGAGTTTCTAAACCTTCAGCACTATGCTTACAGTTCCCTGGGGAAAAGAAGGTAAATCAGTTTTGGAAACCCTTGGAAACCCAGTCTTCCTGATGGGCAGCGAGGAGAAGTAGAAGACAGTACAAGATTTCTTTGGAAAGTCTTTACAGCTGTTTGGCTGTGTGGCTGTTTTGTGAAGAACCTACATATTGTAGGTTGCTCTGAAAGTAATGCCTCCTATTTATTTCCATGGAAACTACAACAGATACAGGGAGCGTAATTATACTGTTTGATAGAGCAGACTTTCACCCACAGAACAGTTTTTCAGCTTAATCACCACCATTAGCTGTACTTTTTTGCCACTTACAAAGAAGAGCCTGCATGCCACACTCGTAAAAACCTGCACCAGTGGAGGTGACCTACTGTTTCACAGCTGCTTTGATGGCATCGTTGCTTAGAAAATACTGCCCCTGCAGTCCATGTGATAGAATTCAGATGGGAGTCCAAGCAGATAGAAGTCAGAGTGTGCCAAATCCAGACTATGTGATGGGTTCAGTAGGACAGTCCAGACAAGACTGGCAGTGTGCTCTGTGGTCTTCAAAATGGAGTGGGGCCTGGTGTTCTTTTGCATGAGAAAGGTCGTCTTCCCCTCTGGAATGATTCTTGAAATTGGAGCCTTGGAGCCTTCAGCTTAGTGTTCCAATGTAGCAGTCAGAGCCCCTTTCCTATCCCAAAAGACAGTACACATCACTTCACCTGCTGATGGCTTGGAGTTTTTCTTCCATGAGAAATTCACATCACCACTCCGTGAACTGATGTTTTGACTCCAGCTCATAGTGGAGACGCGACATATCATCACCAGTAATGTTTTGATCCAGGAAAATGGCACTTTCAGCCTCATATTGGTTCAGTAGTTCCTGACAAACTCATATATGCTGTTCTTTCTGTTCCTGTGTGAGCATTTGTGGGACTCACCTGTTGCAAACTTTGTGATATTCCAGCAGTAACACCACTGCTTACAACATGTTGAAGTTGATATTCAGTTCTGTACACATTTCCCTGGTTGTAATAGACTGATTCATGTAGACGAGTCGATTAAGACACTTCATTTTGTGGTGTGTGAGCTGTGCATGCCCATCCAGAGCACGGGTTGTCTTTCACCAGTGCTATCACCACTGCTGAAACACACCACCCTCCACTGCACTGTGCTCACATCCACTATTTGGTCTCCGTAAACATTTAGCAAGCATTGAGAAATGTCAGAGGGGGCCTTTTTTTTCTTTTTTTTTTGCAGGGAGGAATTCATAGGCACACCTTTGCTTCATACGCATTTTCATGTCAGGCACCATTTTGTCAGACTGCCCCTCTGCTGCCATCTGTCACATGGCAACAGAATATAACAGAATATTGGCAAGAAGCTTCAGCCTCTGCTGCCGTACTGACAAGATCTGCCTCTTATGTCATGGGCCAACATAATAAAATAGGAGGCATTAATTTTAGAGCAGCCCTCGTATATATGTTGTGGTCTGCTGTGTTTTATGTGTGAATTTTCACTACTTTTTTCATGCTGCTTCTATGTTAAAACAAGCTCCTACAGTGCATTTTTATGTGGAAATCTTTTAGCTGGGTGTGGTGGGGAAGCCGTTCAGTGACTCATACTGCAGGGAATTCCCTAATGAATTAGAGTATTTTTACTTCTGGAGTTTTGCGCAGTTTCCTTTAACATTGGAGTGAGCACTTGATAAGAGCAGACTACAAAGAGCCATTCATCGTTGAGCTGCTCCATTTTAAAATTGGATGCTTGTATTGTGCAGAGCTGAAAATCCACCCCAAGTAACATGGTGGGTTCATAGCATTTCATCATTCATAATCCCAGGTGCTCTGAGTGCTGAGAAAAATGAGTCACGGTGAAGTACACCCAAAGCAGAGACTGCTATAAATACCGGCACGGCGCAGTGATGGGTCTTTAAACATCAGGCTTTCTGACAAAACTCAGTGTCTTCAGCTGCCAGCAGTGCTGATGGCCACCTGTGAATAAAGCACAGCTCTGTGCCAGACCCATGTCAGGTGGGCACAGTCAGAGATGCTCTTGCTGACCGGGGCTTCTTGTGTCGCACTCCTTGTGCAGCCTCTTCAGAAAAGGAGGGATTCAGGGCTCCTTCAAGCCCGTGGCACGAGTCCGTGTTGAAGTCTTGGTTTGTCGAGTCAGCTGCTTTTGGCATCATGGGAGTGGGGCTCTCCACTTGTTTCTCAGCAGAGCTTTTTCCCTGTGCTTCTGTGTGCAGCTGCTTTGTTATTCTTTTCCTTCTGTAAATCAATCTAATAATCAAACAACAACAACAACAACAACAACAACAAAACCAAAAAAAAAAAACCAAACCAAAGCAACCTAAATAAATAAACAAACCCAATACGATACCTTGGCTTTTTAGCTATATAAAGGGATGTCTTTCTGTTCCAAACACTGCAGTATATATCTTAAAACACCAAAACAAAGCCAGACATTTGGTTTGGAGAAGACACTTCTCATTACTTGGTAAAAGTAAACAGCAAAGTGAGAGAGAATGAAATAAGACCTTTGGAAAAGCCTTTTTCTCCCTTCTCTCTTTTCCTGCTTGCCTCTTCCTCTTCTTCTCCTGCCTCCTTCTACGCCCCTTCCCTGTATAACAACTGCCCATTTGGGTACAGTAATTCCAGAGAGTAAACTTTAACGGGAATGCCTGAAATGTGTCTGCTTCAGCTTTGTGTTATGTCTGTAATTTGAATTATTTGCATTTTGGAAAGGTATAAATTGCTCTGGTGTACTTTGGTTGGCCGGCAGCCAGGAGGGAGTTGCCTTGGGCTCTGAACCAGGCTGCTGCAGATGTGGCAGGCATACAATGGAAACTTTTGTGGTTGAGCAGTCCTCACTCCTCAAGCACACTGATGGGAGACGGTATCCCGCCTGCCTCTGAGGGTCCTCAGCACATGTGGCACTGGGGGCAATGCAGATTTCTGTGGTGGAGGCAGATTTTGGTGATGCTTTGAGCTCCCACAAACCATTCCAGAGCCACTATTAATTTCTGTTTTTAAAAAAATTTCAGCTGAACTGTATAAACCTGCAAAACATGTTTACTGTAAGAGGTTGACGTAGTGGTCTAAGGTTTCCCTCCTGGAGCTGGTCCCAGTCCGTGGGCGTTGAGATTTCCCTCTTGGTTTACCAGACGTAATATGAGGAATTGTCTTTTTTTTTTTTTTTTTAAGTCTCTGCTCCATAACAATTTTTCCTCCCTGTGTTTTTGTTAAATGAAATGTCACTAGCTGTTAATGAGTTGTCTATTCCCTACTCCTTCTCTCTCTTCACCTTCCCTGCAGTCGTCCAGCAGCGATGATCTGCACAGCCTCAAGAGAATTTATTGGAGTAAAATCTGCATTGTTCTTAACTAGCTTCCAGAGAGACAAACCATGGCTCTGGACTTTTATTTTCCTAATAGTTTAGCTTACAACATTTAAAATATTTCTGAACAAACTCTCTTTGTCATCATAAAAATTTCAAAAGCACATAAAGGCACTGCTGCATGAAGTAATTGAAAGATTAGCGATAGTTGGAGTCATTTTGAATTTTACTGAAGTATTGGCAGGAAATAGAAACCAGAAACCTGAATCAGATCATTTGTCTCTCAAAGTAGAAATTAAACACTGCAAAAAGACTGAAGTAATGTAATACATTTACAAAGGTAAATGGAACAGATTAACTACTAGTCTGGATGCCTTTAGATTTAAGGGGAAAAAAAAAAAAAAAAAAAACCCAACACCAAAAACCCTTACAAAGCCAAAGTTCCTAGACTTTGCAGAATGTGTGATAAGTGTCAGTGTTGTGTCACCTTTCCAATTGGTTGATTAACTGGGTGGGAAGGAAGTGAGGGGCTGCAGTCGTTCTGCAGGGAGGGAGAGGGAGGGAGAGGAGCCCACTCCAAGCCAACAGGTATGTCTTGCAGAATGTTGGTCAGTTTTTTTATTGAAGGCCTGGGGGAAGCATCTGTTGGATAAATTGTGAAGTGATCGCCCATCTTCCAGAGAACTCTGCTTCAGAGCTGGCAGTCTAAAGCCATCGCTAAGGAGATTTGAGCATGGTTTGGCTGAGCCTTCTCTTCCCAACCCAAACGTGGCAGTGCTGATTAAAGGGATTCCTTTTCCAGTGTCACAGTTTAAAATGTAGGAAGAAACGAAGGGTAGGTCTGCTAATTGTTTCCTACAGAAAGACCTGCCAAATCCACTGTGCTATTTGTGTTGCAACTTTCACACTGTACTTCTTTCCATACATTAAAAAGAATTGGTTTTGGATGTAAAAGCAATTGCCAGTGCTAGTTCCTCGGCAGCATTCCTTTCACAGTAGGACAGCTGTACACAAAAATACTATTTACAGACATTTGTAATAAATCAGACAGTTCTAAATGCGTCACCTCCATCCTGGCCATGAAAGTGAAGAGAAAAGAGAAAGTGTATTCACTCTTCTACCTTGCCGAGAGCTGCTTTTCTAAGGCAGACTCATGACTATGTGATGAAGTTCAAAGTAGCTAATATTTGCATTGGTACGTCCTGATGCTGCAATAAATACACAAAAGAGATGACATAAAGTCTAGTTTTCCTATTGATTCCAGTGACATCTGACAATGGTGGGACTCATTAAGCTGCATGTGTCCTTGCTGCTGAACTTAGACAGCAGTCTGCTTGTGGCCTTTCATACACGTCTGTGTTTTTCTAGGCCCCCAGAGTGGAAAACCTACATTATGTTTGTTTGGGCTTTTTTTTTTTTTCAAATTTCTCTGTTGCATCTTGAAACTACAAGGGAGAAGAATAAACCTGCTATTGATCAATTACTTCTGTTTCAAACACAGAAAAACAGACCAGACAAAACCAGTTTATTCCAATAGGCAGGTACTCAGAAGAAACTGATAGTTGTGACTTAAATTCATTTTTGCTTGAAAATATAAACACATTGAGTTAAGAGGACCCAATACACCACTCAAAGCAGCTATGGCAAACTATAGGTTGGACCTCTTTAGCTGAGCGAAGTAGTAGAAACACAGTTCATAGAAGCTACATTTCTCGGTGCATTGTCTTGCCATTTGTTCTAAGCAGCAAAAATATGACAAGCCAAGGGTTATATTAAAATGAAATTCTGGATGGCTGATGAGCTTTCTTAATGCTACATTTTTGTTTTGTTTTGCTTGGTATTAATGTTGAATGTGACTGACTGCATAGTGATCAAAAGAGCTTACAGGTATCAGTATTTTTACTGAAATGTTTGGGAAACTAACTTGTAGAGAGAAGTTTCATATTCTGTTCATATTAGTGACAGAACAAAATCTCAGTGGCTTTCCCACATCATAGTATGCTGTATTCTAGATTATGGTACGCTCCTAAGAGAATGCTAAGGGGGCTTTTGAAGCAGGTTGCCCAGATGGCTTCCTGGTTGGGCAAAACTTGGGATATGTGTTATGAGAGCTGTATTTCATATATGCAGTGCCCCTTCCATCAAAGAGATTTTTTGAAAAGTCCCTCTTTTTTAGTCTTGGGAGGGAAAAAAAGTTCAGAACTAGATATCTTTTTCTTTTGTCTTTTAGATGGTCACCATGTGTGGGAAATGGAAGCCAAAACTGACAAAGAAATGTGCAAGCCAGTAAGTCTGCCTTAAATATTTTAACATCAAGATGAAAAACATATATTGCCTTCTCTAGCACTGTTACTAAAGAGGGATTTCCAAGGCTTTGGCAGCATGTCTCCTCACTGAAACAGAACAAGTACTTGGGCCTCCCCTTCTGGAAATCTTTCTTTAAGGGGAGCATGGGCTAAAAAGCCTTTATTGGAAGGTATCCCAAAAGTAGAAGAGACCGTTTGGAAAATATTTTTTCATTGCCCAGGATGGGCCAGCCCTGTCTGCTCATCTTTTGTCTTGCTGGGTTGGTTCTTCTCTCTGCTCCCAACACAGTTTCTGATCATTTTCCCTGTCTTTCCTGTACCTTGAGCAGGCGAAATCTGAGTCCTGTCACAGGAGATCAAACCCAGAGTTGGAGAACTGTGGCTCACTCAGCCATGACTATAAGTGGGAAATATGGCAACTATTTTACTTTTGTAGAAATATGCTATAGTTTGTTTTCTTTGAACCTCCTGGAGATAGGCAGGCACACAGTTTGAAAGACCTCATCTGAAAGCAGGCTGAATGTAAAGATTACCATTGCCTTTTATTCCATCAGAGAGGCAGAGGAGGTTTTGATGGTCACAGCGGATTACACTGTGCATTTGCGGAAGCTGATACCCTGGCAGCCAACTCTCTCCCTTGCCCCATGCTGGTGCACTTGTTTCATGACATTAAAACATCTACATGATCTCCGGAGGTCCTTCCTGTAGAACTAGATGTTCTTGAAAGATCTCCCATCTATTGAAATTAGCATGCTTAAAACTTCCCGAGGTGTTAGTTTTTTTTTTTTTAAAAAAAACAACCCACAAATACATTTCATTTTGAAAAGTGTAAATACTTGAATAATTGCATCTCTGTCCTAATTCTCCTTTCAAAGGAAGTTATATTAGGGCAGGATATACTGGGTACAGCCTGCCAGTTGAGAGGTTGTGCTTTCTGCTGCCACATTAGAGACCATAGCTTGATTTTGTGCCCAAATTCTTGCGTAAAGGAAAGACCTGATGGCTAGCGAATCTGTAAAAGTCTGAGCTGTGCTAAAATTTCATTTTTCCAATCATGAAATCCTTTTGTTTCGGTCATGTTTTGTTCAGCTGATTTTGAACTGCTTGACCCTACCTGTGAGGTTCTTCTCAGCCCTACTCCAGAAGTATGTCATTGCTGTGTATGTAGATGTCCCAGGCAACCTCCTGTGTGCTAATCTGTAAAAGCATCCTAACAGGAACCTGGTCAGCCTGTGTCTCATCCACTCCATTGTCCTTCAGTTGAAACGAAGTTGACAGCCCTGGATAGGGAGGCAGAGAAAGGCCCCAGGACTTCTGAAAATTAGCATGCTTTTCAATATGCCCCTTTCCACTTAGCTGTGCAGTGCCCAACCCAAAGCTAAACCCTTAGGAGTATTTCACTCCCACATATAAATCAGGGGTGCCTGTCCCACCCAACAGTGTGTCATGCTTATGCTGAATGGCTTAAAGCTGTAAGGAACTGTAGGGATTGTCTGGCACAAAGGACACTGTGGGCAGCAGGAGGCAATCCCTGTGCATGAAACCCACCAGTTCCACAGGGAGAGTGCAGTTCTACTTGGGAGACCAGTCTTCTCAGAGTTAACGTATAAATATTATTCTACAACTCGTCTGCCTTAGTCATGCCCTGACTTTCTGATTTATTTGTTTTTGCAGAATTCATTGGTGGTTGAAATACCACCTTTCCGCAATCAGAGAATTACCAGCCCTGTTCAGGTCAACTTCTATGTCTGCAATGGAAAGAGAAAGAGAAGCCAGTACCAGCTTTTCACCTATCTTCCTGCTAATGGTAATAAAATATGTTTCATATCTCTGTTAGTAAAAATAAGAGATAAGAATGGTTGCTTAGAAAGATACATAGCACTGATAATTCTTTAGTACCCTGAGTAACTTGCAGGCATACCTGACATTAAGAGTGAGAAAGAAACGACAAGGGTTGCCTTTCTCTCTACTGCCTGCACTAGAGGCTTCTGCAAGTTATTTTATTTTGTATTGGTGGCAGAGACATGTTGAAACGAGGAATTTTCTGGTTTCTGAAGCTAGCAAACTTGCACAGACTGACATGTGTACCCACAAATTGTGAACCTACTGGGTTCTCTGCTAGGATTCTTACTGTCCTTACTGACTTTTGGCCCCAGAAGATACATTGGTTTTGAATACTAAATCTGAATTTGCATCACACCTTTGTACTGTGTTGGGCTCAGCTGGAGGTGGTGTGGTGATTCCTCATCAAGTTGTCCTTTACACTGCTGTCTCTCTCAGGGTAGAAGTAGTGGTACATACTGGTTCCATTATTTTCCATTTCCATTGTAAAGAGATCAGACTGCACCATTCATGCATCAGGAAATGTTTAGAAACAAATATGCAAATTTATTTTTGGGAGATAGTATTGGTAACTACAAAGTGACAATAAAATATTCATGCTAGCTGAATTCCAAGTGGGTTTGTATTATGAAAATGTAGGTCATTTCTTTTAATTTTAAATGGTTCTTTTTCTGAGACCACTTTTTTGGGGGAAAAGGGTGATGGTTTTGTTTTTGTTGTTCTGGATGTAAGTGGGATCAGAAAAATGATTAGGTTTTTGCTTTTTGTAGACCAGACAGTGAAAATAGTCTCCCTGAGGGTAATTCCCACAAAACAATCCTTGGGTCATACATGTGGCTTGAAGATACCTGCCAGCTTTTTTCAGATGGAATCTCATAAAATGCACTCTTAGAATCTCTGGTTAGTTTTCACGCACTCTAGACTTTTATCAGAACTTTAAAAGAAGAGTATAAGAAACCCGGCACGGGCAACTTACTGCTTAATTGCATACGTACTGAGTAGTTAGGCTTCACCAAACCAGCCTACTGATGCAAATTTCATCCCTAGTAAGTATGTCTGTGTTTATTTAAAGACTTCTGATTTCTTAAGTTGAAAAGAGTTGTTCTCTTGCACAACACTTTTCAACAGCTAGAATCTGTTGTAAAGGCCAAAAGATATTGCAGTGCCACCCAAGTTGCTGTCATAAGTATTTCAAATATATAGAAGCATCTCATTTGGAAAAGACCTACAAGATCCAAGTCCTGCCATGATCCTGACGTGCCCAAGGGATGTAATGCCAACCAGAGAGACCTAGAAAGGCTTGAGTAGTGAGCCCAGGTGAACCTCATAAGGTTCAGCAAATCATGGTCTGGCTCCTGGGTCATGGCAACCCCCACTACTGGTACAAACTGGGGACAAAAGAGCTCAGCATAGCCCTGTTGAAAAGGACTTGTGAGTACTGGGGGATAGCAAGCTGGTCATGAGCCAGCCACAGTCCAGAAAGCCAACCGTATTGTGGGCTGCATCAAAAGAAGTGTGGCCAACGGGGCGAGGGAGGTGGTCCTGTCCCTCTACTCTGTGCTGGTGAGACCTCACCTGGAGTACTGTGTCCAGATGTGGAGTGCTCAGTACAGGAGAGACATGGACCTGTTGGAGCACATCCAGAGGAGGGCCCAAAACTGATCCAAGGGATGGAACATGTCCACTATGAGGACAGGCTGAGAGAACTGGGGTTGTTCATCCTGGAGAAGAAAAGGATCTGGGGAGAACTAATAGCAGCCTTTCAATGTAAAGCTGGCAATATGAAAGAAGGGAACAAACTCTTCATCAGGGTCTGTTGTGATAGGAGAAGGGGAAATGGTTTCAAAGTAAAAGAGGGGAGATTTAGTCTGGATATAATGAATGAACTTTTTTACAGTAAGGGTGGTAAAGCGCTGGCACAGGTTGCCCAAAGATGTGGTGAATGTCCTGCCCCTGGAGACGAAATTCAAGATCAGGCTGGACCAGGCTCTGAGCAACCCGATCTACCTGTAGATATCCCTGTTCATTTCAGGGGAGTTGGATTAGATAGCCTTTAAAGGGCCCTTTCAACTCAATTTTATGATTCTATGATACTAAGTTGCTATTTATTAAGCAGCATCTTTCCTCTCCAGCATTTGCGTAAGCCTTTATAAAACATTTTATTATAAACCATGGGAAAAGTATTGTCTGTTACAGAGTTGATTTATGGTATCAACAATGTGTGGTTGAAACATTTGATATTTCATTTGATGTGAAGTGATGGGAATAGCTACTTAGTGACAGGCAAAAGAGAACCAGCCTTGGCTTTATTCTGCAGACATTTTTAGTTATGGTAATCATTGAAAGCATGGACAGTCATATTTAGCCTGCTGTACTGATTTGAATTCCTATGAAATCTTTTCTTTTCAATGTAGGAACCTGAAGGAATAAATATAAAACCAGAGCAGGGAAAATGGAAGCTAGTATTGAATAGCAAATTTAACTTTCCCTGTTCCTGTTTGTCTCCCCATTGACACTGACATTCTCTTTACGTAAATGCATATGTGCACATAAGAAGTTGAAAAATATCTTGTGTTCTTTGCAAACTCTCTCATAACAGTGGTAAGAGTGAATGTAATCATTTATCAGTAGATATATACATATATAAAATAGAATTTTATTTATTTATTTATTTAGCCATCTAAAACTGAAAGGTTTTGCCCTGTGTTGATAGTAATTATTTCTATTGTGCCTTTTGAAGATGCATATGATCGGCTTGACTGCTTATTCATGAGTCAATCGCAATGACTAAATCAACGTTTTACGTTACAACATTATTTTAAAGTTTCAAGGCATTGTAAAAGAAATGAAGTTCTGCTGATTCAGGAAAAGGTATTTGAGTCAACCACCACTGTGTGATCTAGGTACAAAAAATGAATAGAGATAAGCAGTATTTTTGTCCAGGTAACACTCTGCCTCTTGTTTAAATAAATTCCACAAATACAGATGATGTAGTGTTTTTGACAAGCAAATGTCAAAGCAGAACATCTAGTATAAAATGTGATTTTACACCAATAGTTGTTATCCTGTAAGCTTCTCATTCAGTGCTTTAGTCAAAATGCTAACGTTTAATTGCCTCCCATAATTCTGCTGGTGTTTCTGCATTGGGGATTTTTTTCAAACCTGCATAATACACATTAGATATATTTTAAAGCCCAGCTAGACTGTGCCAAAGTAAAATACTGTACATGGACACATATAGCCCACATATTGTGCAAACTCTGTGGCCATGGTCCTGGGCTGGGTTTGTGCATGTGCTGGCAATTGCAACCAGTGGAACAAACACACGTGGAGAGCTGGGGACTCACTGTGTGGCTGCCACCCAGACTGCAGAGCGATAGTTTGCTTTCCTGTAGCTCCTGTTTCTCCTCATTTCCTAGGAGAAAACAGCCAGTGGATCCAGGGACATGTGACGTCACTCATCCTCCCTCCAGTGGATGGTCCTGGGGTGTCTTCATGGAGTACAGCTCTGTGACACGCAGCCAGCACAAACTGCCCTCTCCAGCAAATTGTTGCGGTTTCGCTGCCATAAGGCTTCTACTGTGCTGCAGAGATATGGCAGGACTGCACTCAAGTATTTTGTAGTGCAGGAGCTTACATGGTGAAAACAAGTTCCTGCCTCACAGAGAAAAGAAATACCGTACAAATGAAAGCCTTACTGCTCCATAAATGAAAAGTTTCAAAAAAAAAAAAAAAAAAAAAAGAAAAATCAAAACAAAGTAGAGGCTTCAAAAATAAGAGACTAGGTCTGGAGAATGGGAGAGCTTAAGTCTTAGGCTGGGGTCAGACTGTAAACCTGAGTACTTGTAATCCTCTTTTAATTGAAATTTTGAATTACTGATCCAGTTCTGCTGAATTTGAGCTGTCCCCAGTCCTGTATGTGTCTGTACTGTACATAAACGGCTGCAATAGCATTTTTTTTAGTAGTGTTTCGCTATTGTGCGTCACGGGGCAATTGCGTATCAGTTTTGTCTTGGAGCCTGCAAGCTTTATGTTCTCCAGACTACTCCCCAGACATGCCTGGCACAGAAATAAAAGTTGTTTCCTTACCATTCTGGCACAGGTGAATCCCCACAGCTCATATGGTAAGTACCAGTGCGTCTTGCACTGCCATATCCCATCAGAACACAAGGAGGAAGGGCCAGTCCCAGAAACTGCAGTCAGAAGCCCATACAAAGCACGAAGCACAAATACTTGGGTATTCTGCCTTAGAAACCCTCCAGTGCTGTAGCTCTGTGCAGCTGTGCTTTGTTGACTCTTATTATGCACAGCAGAACATTTCAGAATACCATTATTGAACTTCTAGAAAAATGCTTTTTTTTTTCCCTTACGTTTCTGACTATGTACCATTTTTCTTATGTGAATTTATTGTGCCATTGGCATATATATGCCTCTCATACAGGAGGAATATTCTTCTGAAGTCACTAGACTTAAGAGGTAGCATTTGAAGTACAACCAGAAGATGAAGAAGCACACAAACAATCTGATACGTACGCTGTGGTTCAAAATCCTGTGCTTTGATCTGCTAAGAAAGCTGAAGGAGTTCTCCGGCACAGATGCAAGAATGCAGAAGATTTTAAATAATTCATTGAATGATAAGAGTTGAATTTCTGTATCGCAGATAGATGCTAATGCTCTCTATGATTCTGTTATCTGACGAATACCATACAAGTACTACAAAGAGTAGTGAACATAGAACAGTTTTATTTGTATTTTACTCAAATAGTAATATTTGACAAAACAAATACGGGGTAGTTTGTCCAGGAAACATTTAATACATGGGAAAAAAAAGAAAGTTGATGTGTTTTGTTCACTGGAATGAAAAATTAGCATTTGCAAAGTGTAGATGATAAAGCGTTTCCGGTTTCTGTTTCTGTCAGGCTTCTTAATTTTCAAATCATTATTAAAAAAAAAAAAAATCAATCCACTATTTCTAGTATTTATTACAGTGGTGTTACTTTGCTAGGCAGTTTTTACTTTGATATGTGTTTTGCCATCTGTAGGGCCAGATTTTCAAGGGCATAGACTTCACTTGTACAGCTGGATCTTCTGAAACTTCTTTGCTTCTGTGCTGGCACCTGCATTAGCTGGGGTGGAATCTTACGTTTCAAAGTCTGGCTGCTTAGACTAGGGGCTTGGTAGGAGCAGAGGGTCTCTGGATGCATGGGTGCTGTGCCAAGAGTCTGCCTGTGGTGACTGGATGTGTCTTATTATTGTTTGCAGCCCAGCAGTGGGAAAGTGAAGAAAGTTCTTAGTGTGCTTCTGAAAATGGTGAGCAGTGCCCACTGCGCTTTTGTCAGCATCTTACTAACTTCCTGCCTTGGCTCTAAAATTATCTCGAGTGTGCTATAGATGAGTATATTCAGCAGTTTTCTGGTGATTACATTTAGCAGATGTGCTTCTGTTTAACCTCACTTTTTCCGCCCACAGCTCACTTTTTGAGTGACAATACCATGTTGGTAACATTAACAGAAAACAATAAAATGAGGATGCAAAGCATTGCTGCTCTAATGCGACACCGAGCACACGTTTTAGTGATCTTTTGCTGACACCTCTCAGCTCTCCGTATTTGCTCAATTATCATGTCAAGTCTGGCAGAATTATTTACCTAGCCACGTCTGCAAAAATGCCACAAGAAGGGGGTGTTGGGGAAGGAAAGGGAAGTGGAGCTGGGTTGTGAAAGGATCACAAACTGCAGGACGTGTGACTGCCACTGCAAGGAGGAATGCTCCTGTGCTGTGGCTGGGGAGTGAGGCAGGAGAAAGCACAAGCTGGGGGGGGGGGGGGGGGGAAGGAGTGGAGCAATGCTGCTGACTAAGGCATGGGGCCAATGGGGCTGAGTGAAATCCAGGGCACAGTGAGGAGGAGTGAGTGCCCATCACCGAGGACCCTGAGCGGTGCAGCCACAGACCCTTCCTAGCACCTTGTAGCTGGCCTGGCTGTAGCGTGAAAGTGAGGAGGTGAAAGCGAGGAGCACGAAAGGAGGCGTGAAAGTGAGGAGGTGTGCATCACACGCAGACCTGGTTTGGATCTGCACCGGACAAGTGAGTGCAGTGGAGCCAGGCCTGAAGCCCTGGACCTGCTGCAAGTCTTTTTGTTGAGCCCAGGGAACAGCTGGAGCACTGCAAAGCCTGCGTAGAGCAGGAAGGGAAGGGGGGGGGGGGTTGGCCCCAAGGGAATTTTTTTTTTTATTTTTTTTTTTTATGGTGAAAATATGAATCATGGTTGCTCATTTTTACAGTATGTGCTGTTAAGTTTATTTCATTCTGGCTGCTAGGTGACTGATGGCTACTTTTGACATTTAACAGAGTAACAAAAAGCAGGCAAGATTTTGTCAGAGTCCTGTTTCCCTTTAAGAGGATCGCTACATTCATCATCACCAGGCCCATCAGCCTTGCTACTCCATTTCAGCCGTAGAGCAAGGTCCAGGATGGTAGTGGAGGAGAGACATTTGCACTGTGGAGTACTTCTCCTCCCTGTTGCTTAGTCTCTGCTGGAGCGGCCCATGCTTTGTCCAGATGACTGTGTCTTGACTGTCAGCCAGAGCCCAGCCAGGTGCATCTGACTTGCAGATGCAGTCATTTTGATCCTTCATTAGAGACGAACTATGCCTCTCTATGAAATACCAAGAAGGAGCGTTACTTGTCGTGATGTCCCTGAAAAGGGCCAGGTTGGACATGCACTATATAGGTGCCCTTGACTGTGTGACCAGCCAGCTTTGTCACGGCTGAAAACAATTAAGTTCCAACACATAAGATTGTCCTCAGGCAGCACCCCCCCTTTTCAAATATTCCCCATAGTTTTGATTCATAGCTTTGGTTGCCAAATCCTTCTGCAGGAGTATTTTAAGAAATCGCTCCCTTACTTCCCAGTGATTTTACATGTACACGCTAGCAAGCATAGGGCTTTAGGATCTTCCAATTAGCTTAAAAGCCAAAAGGTAAAACTGGTGTAAGGGGGAATTAGGTTTAGAATTACATGAGCTGGATTACCAGAGATGGCTATTTTTGTTCTCCTAAAGTGGCTGATCATCATAATTCATCTAGCCCAGTGATTGATCCTAAAGGGGATATGGTCCACACTGCTGCTGTAAGTGAAATAAATGGGGGGGATGTGTTTTGCCAACAGTGGGAGGGACTGCATCACGCCCTGAAAACAAAGAGCATGTCAGAGCCAAGATGGCTGAGGTCAGCCAGGCCCAAACCACTCTACGAGAGGGCAAGGATGCAGCACATGGGGCAAGAGCCAGTCCTCTGACCAGGGAGCCCCGCTTGGTCTGGGGTAGAAAAGCTGAGCAGGACAGAAGTCCTTCAAGCCACTCACTGCGCATGGTGCTGCCATTGCCAGCTGCGCCCACAAGTGCTGCAAGAGCTGAGGGGAGGCCTAGAGTGTAGAAACATTTATAGTATACAAAGTGAGTTTTGTTAGCCAGTTAACCAGAACTTGGGCAGTGAGGATTCCCTCCTGCCAGCGTGTCCCCACAGTGCCTCCCGCACAGTTTCTGGTGGACAAGAGCTGTTAAAATGTCTGGCTGTGCCCTGCTGTTCCCTTTGGGGAATTCTGCCTACAGCCCCTGCCCTCCCGTGCCGTATCATCAAGCTGAAAAGACTTTGCTTTGGTGAATTTTAACATGTCTGGTGGAAATGGCATATAAATCCCCCTGCCAGTGCAGTCAAGGTGTGTACTGTAAAAGCTCCAGCTTCAGGTGTTCAGCGAGGCCAGGTATTGTGCTGGAGGAGCAGCAGCAGGCAGCCCATGTGGGCACAACATGGAAGAGCTGGGAATGCCCAAGAGATCACCCATACAACCTTCTATAGCTCTGTCCCTGCAAGCTTATGCAGGGGACAAGGCCACCATTGTGTGCTGGGTGTGTGATAACTCATTGAAGGTCTGTGAGATGCTTTGTTAATGTACAATCAGGGAAGGATCAGTGAATTCAGATACTTAGGTAGATAAAAACTGCAGTTGCACACATTCTGCCTACAGGTCCCTTTGTTTCTGATACACTGTGCTTTGTCTTTCTTAGCTCCAAAACAAAGGTCTGATACTAGCTTGACTTTTAAAAAATATTTTGATATAATTGGTGCCTGGGGAAATGCATCCAGTTCGCAGTGTCTGCAGAGAGCCTCATAGAGGCTGTCCCAGAAGATCCCTGGGCCTGAATGCCCACTCCTCCATCACTGAAATTGCCAGGGCTGCAGGTGGGCTGACATGCTTTGCTGGCCTACTGCTGGTCTAATGCTACAGAACAATGAGATGACAGGTTCACAGGTACAGCCCATTGCCTCTTCCAAGCACCAGAGTCAGAACACGGAGTGAGGTCCTTTCTCCACTCAAGCCAATGTTGCCACTGCAGCTAGGATTTTGTGTTGCACAAATCCAGAACATTTAAGATGCACATGGAGATGTACCTGCCTTCAGTCAGCCAGCCGCAGAGAAGAAGTAGCATTTGGGTTAAGTGAAGCAACGTCTTATGAGTGAACATATTCTTCTTGTACAGGAGGATGTACCACCCGAATCAAAACTGACTTACAAAGGAATTTTGTAGAGGCACAAATGGTAGTTCCGTTCTCAGCTCAGTAGTGGAGATTTGGACCATTTAATTCCTTGATGTTCTTTGGAAGTCTTGTCCCAAATTCTTAGCAATTATGAGATATTTATTCCAGAATTTGAAGAAACGCATGTGTGGACATGATGAAAAAAGTAGTATTCTGATTTTTGTATGCTAAGCAAAAGCCATACCTTTAGACATAACCACAGTCTGCAGCGTGAGAAGTGACTATTCTGTTTGATTTTCAGTTCAATGAAACTGAGGGCAAAATAAATACGTTATAGTGCCCTAAATGCCTGCATTGATAATACTGCATGGAAATGGGAATTTGTTAGTTTAATGTTAATCAGGATAAACATCTGTTTAATTTATATGGTTATATTTTCTCAGTTCACATATTTTAATAGCACCCCCAAAAAAAATTTAAAAACCCATCTGGACAGCCAAAGTGTAAAAGCAAACAGGCTTGTTAGAATTGTCAAAAATATATGTAATTTATATTCAAGCACTTTCTGACTCTCTTTACTGAATGTTCATGATTTATTATTTTTCTTCAAGGCTTGATATATTAACATTTTACCTGCTAGAAAAGCCTTTCATTTAAACGTGAGCTTGTAGAACTGGCTGAAATATTTCTCTCACATTCAGACCCAAACAGAGGGCCATTGTCTTCAGCCCGGTGCCCCGGTATGATGTCATAACCCTGGTCTTTCTGAGTAAGAATTGGAGGTAGCTTTGATTTATAGTTGGGTATGCTGCCAACACGCAGTTCTTAGAACTTCATATTAAATTAGATGACATAATGACACAAGTCCGGAGCCTAAGAAGGCATTATTGAACCATTTAAAACCAATTAGCACAGATTAAGTCGCTTATGAGACTAATTTAGAACTTTGAGCTCTGTCTTATTTTAATATTCAAAATTGAGGGAAATTTAAAATCCTCTGTCATCTGACCTTATATATTATGAAGTAAGAAGCATTTAAAAATTAACCATAGCAGCTAAAGTTTACACACATTTTTCCTGTTTATAGCAAGGGCCTGATTCTTCAGCTGAGTAGGGACTCTTAAATGAATGACATTCTTTTGAGTATGAGTTTACGTAGAAACTGTGCATTGTCTTTCTGTTTACAGTTTCGCAAATTCTGACATCACTGCTGAAATTTATTATTGGAAAATCTCAGGCAAATTCAGCCACAATTCTTCATTCTAGTCAGCTGAGAGTCTACAAAATTGGGTGTTATCTCTGCAGTACAGCATATCTATAAGACAGAAAGCTTATGGTCATTTGTTATGGCTCTACTGAATTTAAGAAATCGTTGAGTTTCTTCTGAAAGTGCTTGCAGATTCTGAACAGCTGTGGGGCTCTTCTGTTAAGTGCCAGCCCAGGCCTGCTCTTTGAGCTGGCAGGTTCTTACCAAGTAATTTAAGACGATGACTAATTTGAAGTCTTTGAGCTATAAGTTAGTCAGGCTAATACTGTTTTCTGTTAAATATTAATTCTGAGAAAATTAACGGTGCTCTGTGTATCACATCACAACTCTCTGCATGAAGTACCCACTTCTGCAGGTGAGTGACAGTGCAAATGGATGTGCTTTATGGCAGTTAGCGCACTGTGCTTCCAAAGGGATATGTTTGAGAATGAGAACACTTCTAGCGCAGGTCTGTAAAGTTGTGCCGTCAATCAAACATGTCAGTAGGAAAGTGGTAATGCTAATTCAGTAATGGCTGTAATTGTTCCTGCCTGCTTGGAAGGAATCCACCCAATTCCCACCCAGAGGAAGATGCTGTGATAGTGCTGATGGACTTGTAAGGGCTGTATCCACAGCTGCTCCAATTATTTGCCCCGGCTAAGGTTCTCAGCCTCCACAGAGAGAGCAAAATAAGGAACAGTGGCATTTTTGTTGTTAAGTAATAGTTATTCGTGCAAAATACAGAAGCTAAAGTCTGCTCAGAAGGGAAAGTGTTAGGATGTTACATTTCTGCTGACATACTTCAGCTTTGAATGTTTGATTCCGCATCGTCTGGGTCATTAGTTCTTTGGTTACTGTCACCACCTTCAAGAGTCTGGGGACTAATAGGTCTGGGATAGTCCCTGGTGCACACTAGTCCATTGCCTAGCGCGGAGTAGGACTTACTGATTGTAGACTATCGCTTGTGGCAGGTGTATTTCAGAGTATCAAGATAAGAAAACTTAACATACAGATTTTTGATGTTCATGATCATTAATTTGACTCCGTGGCATTGGTTTTATAAAGGAAAAAATCCAAAGTGTAGTGACAGAAAGTGTCCTGGTGAGCCAAGTAGCAAAGAGCTACAAGAAGAAAAACAGCCAGAGATCAGGAACCATAAAGCCTCCTCTCTCCAGTCCTGTGTGCCACCAGGGCTATAATCCTTTCCTGGGTTATAACAAGTCAGACAGCACCGGGGTTTATTGCAGTTGAATTGCCAGTGGTTGAGCTTGAAATTATTTAGCGCAGGTGTTTCTATAACAGTGATATATTGGGAAAATTCAGTGTTCAACAACCATCATATTTCCAGCTGTGCTGTGGTTAGTGCTAGTACAGTGAACCTAATATGAAACACATGAGAATATTTGCTAGCTCAGGAACTTGTTAAAGGTATTTTCTTACAATATCTGTGCTTCTATATTTATCTAGGTGCATTTCTTTGGTCTTGCATTTTCATAAAGGGTGTGATACTGGTTTTATAAAGCTGTCTCCAGACCTGGATTCTGCTTCTCTGTAACCGGGGGTATTCGTAGTGGTGCTAGCCAGTGTATGGCGCACAAGCAGATGAAAAGAAGATTACGAGGAATCCAGTGACAGTCTGTTATCCTTACAACATTCTTCCCGAGTGGCACCTTTGCATTTGTTACATATATTGACATGTTTTTACTTGGGGTGATAGAAATCTTGAAACAAGTGTTGCAAGCATCTGTATATAAAAGAACATAAAAGCAGGAAAGTTAACAAGAGCCTAGGGGGCTGTAAAACAAGGGTAGTGAACTGCATCCACTAGCAGCGTTAGAAATTTGTGAGTGTTAGAAAAGATTTTTAAGGTACACATGCTCAGACATGCGTTGTTATGGGTTCAGAAGACTCATACACCAACATAGTAACAAATGATTGGAGAATATAAGGGCGGCTCCAAAAATAGTGCCTCCTGTTTTATTAGGTTGGCTCACGATGTCAGAGGTGAACGTTGGCAGTACGGCAGCAGAGGGTGAACCTTTCTGTCAGTATTCCATTACATTTTGTTGCTGTGTGACAGATGGCAGCAGAGGGGCAGACTGACAAAATAGCATTTGACCTGGAAGTGCATATGAAGCTAATGTGTGTCACTGAATTCCTCCATGAGGAAAAAATTGCACCCTTTGATGTTCATCAACATTCGCTAAATGTTTATGGAGACCAAACAATGGATGCATGCACAGTGAGACAGGGGGTGATGCATTTCATCAGCAGTGGTGACAGCAAAAGTGGGTCACCTCTGCTGATGTAGATTTTTAAGAGCACAGTATGCAGGATCTTGTTGTGGCTGGTGAAGATGCATAGCCAGTGGTGGTGGCTATGTTTAAAAAGCATTTTGTATCTGAGAATTTGCTCTATCAATTACTGTTATTAAGTTTTTTGTACCTGTTACAGTTCCCATGGAAAGAAATAGGAGGCATTACTTTCAGAGCCACTTACAGACAAGGATGTTAGTAATAAACATGAATATAAAGCTACAGAAACACTCATGACAAGCACGTGCTCTGAGCTGAGCTGTACAGACGTGTTTCATTAATAACATTGTGCCACTATAGATTCATTATTCTTGTATTCTAACAGACATTCTCTGCCATCACCATACATTTCCAACAGCACATTCAAGCTATGGCTGTTCTGTGGATCTCTTTTGGGAAAGAAGATTAAATGCCATGAGGCATCCAAACTCAGTTGTTGTGTGCCTTATGGTTTCATCTGACTAGAAGAAATGCATCAACATACTGACGTGGCCCTATTGTTTATAATTATCCTGATAGAGAAAGTAAGCATCTTTTACGTATGAACTGCATATGTTACAGGAGAACCAGGAAACACACCTCTCTGATTTGAGAGACAGAGCTGATGTGAAAAAGGCACACTGAGTTAGGGAAGATCTTTTCTCTGAAAAAGCAGCTCTGTTTTTCATGACTGGACTGATACTCACTGAGTCATTTTGTCCATGAGCTGGGGCCGTTTCAAGACACGGTTTAACAACTCAATTAGGACCTCTTTTGAGACAGCAGATAGAGCAAGCAGAGTTGTAGAACAGGAATCAGTATTTCTTGGTATCCAGAGACTGAGTTAACACCTTTCAGGAGCTGGCATTGGGATTGGATCCAGCTTAGAATCATAAAAAGTTGTATGCAACTTCTTGAGTATTTTACACTCATTTATTGTTTAGCAAGATTTAATACAATCATGTAAAACCTAAACAAATCAAATTCTACCCTTTCAAAAAATATCTTGATTGTATTTTAAAATTTATTGTACGTAGGACTTTGCAATTATGCTTTTGCTAGACTCTGAAGCTTCATCTCTACCTTATTATGGTCCAGTTTACCAAGTGGGCAGACATTTATCAAATGGGCCATCAGTAGCCGTAGAAATGCAGTAGTATGTCCAAGTTAAAATTCTTGCTTTGATTACTACAAATACATGGAGCCCTTGGGTCCAAAGCTTCCACTGAAGCACAGCTATTTGCAAATAGATTTTTATAGCACATTAGTGCTGGAGGAGAGTCCAAAGAAAATAGTCCTTTTCAATATTAGAACCAGCTGTGACTTTCTTGTGCTGATGACTCATTCATTTTTTTTTATAGGGTGGGAGAACTAGGCAAAAGACACACAGAGTCTTATTCAAGACGTTGTTTGTTTTGCAAAGGGTATCCTAGCCACAAGCCAACTTGATCATACCAATATGCAGCTCATGTTTATTTAAAACTTTTTTCTTTTAACAGTTCCAATTATAAAAACAGAACCCACAGATGACTATGAGCCTGCTCAAACCTGTGGACCAATGAACCAAGGCTTAAGCCCTCTCTCTAAACCATACTACAGCCAGCAGATCATGATGCCCCCTGATCCTGGTTCGTGCCTCATGGCTGGCTTCGCTTCCTGTCAGCAGAGGAACGCGGTGATGTCACCCTCTCCCAGCGCAAGCCCCAAGCTGCATGACCTTTCATCCTCTCCTTACAAGTGCATCCCCAACCCAGGCCACAGTCACCTCGGACTTCAGCAGCCCGCTGGAGGTGTCCCCACCATACAGGAAGTGCCAAGGTCTATAGTTGTGCACCCAAGCTCCCCCGAGCAATCATCTCACATCATGCTGCAGCCGCAGGTGAGTCAACATCTGAGCAGTAGCTGTCCCCTTGGTTATCAACAAACACTCTATCCCAACAGTCCCTCTTCTCCAGTTCCATCTGTTACCCAAGAGCCAACCTATTTGCAGTCCTGCAGTCCAACTCACTCATCCATAATGGGTCAACAGCAGCAGCAACTGCCGAAGGTTCACAGAAATGAGTCTCCAACAACCCAACCACTGTCATTGCCAGAGTTGCATGAGGAAAGTAATCATAATTTGGCCCCTATTCCTGTAACGATCAAGCGAGAACCTGAGGAATTGGACCAGATGTACCTGGATGATGGTAAGTCTTCCACAGCGTAGAGGTTTGCATTCAACCATGTTGCTATATCAGTGAGTTCCCTTAACTTCCTCCTCCTTTTGAATTTGGGTGGAAAAAAAAGTTTAACAGCCTGGTGGAATTATGCTGAGTTTGCTCGGTTTGTTTCTATATGGAAAAAGGTTCTCAGTTTCACTTGCAATAATGAAACCGTATTATCTAAGCCTTTAATGCTGTCAGTTACCATAGAGCTAGCTGCATGACCAACAGCTACGCAGCAATAATCTTAACTGTATGGTCTTGGCTTATGCCTGTGTCAGTGACTCGTGGAACTGCAGTGAAAACATATTTAACATTGTTCTGTCCATAATGAAGTAAAATTTCTCACTGGAACTAAATGATAAACTGCTCTCCTTCAGCTGAGAAAATTTAAATTAAAAATAGTGATGCATCTTTCAGCATAACTTTTCAGTCTGGTGGCATATTACTTCTTTTTATTGTTGAGGACTTCCTGATGCTTTTATTGTTATTTTTTTTTGTAAGATTTTCTATGCGTATATATTCTGCATGCACCACTGAAATATTAAAATGCTGCGATGAACTTGTCAGACTCCAGCTACCAAAGATTTATTAGCTGAGCATAATGAAAGGGGTAATCTGGAATTTGATTATGTGACCTCACTGAACTGTGATTTAGCACATGCTGCTAAGTATCCCAGTAGCATTCTGAACCCTCACCTTAATGCAGTACGTGAGTTCCCTTCCAATGGCCATATAACTTTATATAACATATTGTACCACGCTATTTGAAAAAGAAATGCCTTTGAAATGGCTGCACTGAAATTAATCAGTGCCAATGAACATCTCAGTGCGACTGTCTTTCAGGGAGAATTTTAAGACAGTTCATTGCAAAATTTAAAAAAAGAAGTTTTTATTTTAAGCAGCATGATACTCACTGAGTTAGGATTATAAATTAATGTTTTGGGTTTTTACAGTCTTCTGGTTTTCAACTCTGGGGAAACCATTTTTCTCAACGGAAGTTATTATTGATTACATGATGGACAGGTCTGAGGAATTTCCCTAATTAGTTCAGTTCACTAAAGTTTTGCACAATACATCATTTGAAACATTATCTTCATATGCTGTACATTTCTCACAACATACCTGCACTGTGAGGAGTTAAATTTTCAACAAACCAAACTAGAAATGTACACAAACCAGAACAGAAAATCATGCCCAGATTTTGGTTCTGAGAGAAAATGGAAGTTATTTGTATACAGCTAGTCTATAGCTGCCTTTCTAGAAAAGTACAAAGAATGGGCAGTCTTTCTGCCTTACTTCTCCAAAATCCAATAAGCGCTTCTGTCACAGCATTACCAAACCCACCTTTGTCTCATCTCTGCTGGAGGGACTGGACTGCAGCTCAGACATGGAGAGCAGAGCTTACCAACCATGTCTATTTCAGGTTTCTCCTGAAGGATCACAGGAACTTTGCTGCAGTGTGATCTGGGACAGAAGTTTAAATTTTTTTAGCAATGTCCATTCTCTCTGATGAAGCAGAAATGGCTTAGTCCTTACCCATTTCTGTTCCATCCTCTCTTCTGGACACACATGAACACCAGTCATCTGACGGTTAGACAGAAGTAATTGAGGAAGCCACCATGTACATCTGCACTGATATTTGAAGGTAACCTTTTGGTGATCTGTTCAGTTCACCAAATCCAGAAATACTTCCCTTTGGCATCCATCAGGCTATCAAAATTATTCCATGGCTGACCACAAGAATGATAAGCCAAAAATATACGTATAGATGTAACAGTCATGGCAACACTATATAATAGAAGAATAATAATCTGTGTAATTTCAAAAAAAAAAAAAAAAGCAGTAGCAGTTTACTGTATGGATAATCAGAAATGGTAACTAGAGGAGCTACCTCTTTTGTGTCTGAACTGATATATAGGTCTGTTGCAGACTACTGCAGCCCAGATCACGTGAGCTCACATCACCTATCTGTGCCGTATCTCACTGTATCTGTGCTTTGCCCTTGTAGAAGTCAGGAAAGGAGTACTACTGTCTTCATGTTCATCTCTGTATTGGGTCTGAGAAAGGAACTGTGCAGCAGATGAACTGGAGGTTGGAAACACATCTTGTGGGATATGTACTGGCCAGGACACTGACATACGTCAGACACACTACGCAGAAGCACAGAACTATCAGGCTCAAAGCCAATTTACATCCATGCATTCACGGAGACAAACTTAGAACAACCTGTGCAGATAATGTTTTCACATTCCAGTTAACCTATAATTAACTTATAGGCTCTCCATGGAAAGGGTTGCATCAGTCCATCTTAGCCACATGCTCTTGCTGCTTACTTTGAGTAATATCAATTAATTATGTAGCAGCAGAACAGGGTAATAGAAAATTATCTCAACAGGACTAGTAAAATCTACACAGTTTTCCATTGGATCAGCTCATGGAACTACATTCCATGGGTCCAGTCAGTGGGCCCAGCCCATTAGATGTGCAGGAAGCCTTTTGTAGTGGGGTTACACTGGGTGGCAAGCAGTTCACCCATAGTCTGAAGTGACTTGCAGCCACATCTGATGTCATTTTATCTTCCTCAGCAACTATCTAATCAACTCATCCTGTTTCAGCAAAAAATCCCCATATCATGCTCACCCTTTACTTAAAAATGTCTTGGCTTCCTGACACAGTCTCAAAGGACAGTTTGGCCACTGTGGTGACTGACTACCTAGAAACCTATGTGATTGCAGTCGGTGACCCAGTAGTTGATGTTCAGTGAGATACATACACCATGTGTGCAGTGCCTTTGTGCCTGGAGCTGTTTCATTCAGACCTCTGGTACTAAATTGTGGAATAAGGTACTGCCCAGAGGGAGAATGGGTTTTACATGTGCTTGATTTTTATTTTTTGTTAGAATGGGAGCTTTTAAGCAGTCACCGTTGTTTATTGTTAAATTGTATCCACATTTAAATTATGTAGCATAATTTAAATTATTTTTAATTTTTTTAAATATTTGTACCTGATATGAGAGCTAGAGATGTCAGATGTACTCGACTGCTTTCTTTCTATATTACTCTAAATATATCAACACTTTCCCTCATCCTTAAAATAGTTAAAAGTAATGCAATGTTTTGATGACACTAAAAATTAAATTCACAAACCTTAATTCCATTAACAAACAAACAAATAAATAAATATTTGTAGTTTCTTGTATCTACTTACTGCTTCGGCTTTACATGAAAGTACTGAACGAAAAGTGTGAGATAAAGACATCTAACATACTTACGGGACTCCTGGACAAACGAGATACATAACGGGCTGTGCCAGATGATATTGAGTAGAATTTTGGTTGCTTGTTTTCCTGGAAAAAAAAAAAAAATCCGGAGAGGTTTAATTTATGCAACTAATATACATATAGCCATCTTGGAACAGGTATAAACAGAAATTTTTTAGTTTCAGTTTATGGAATCAAAGCAATACTCATTCTTTGTGGTCTGGAGTAACTCCAAATATAGACTATCTATACTGGAGAGATGGAAAAAAACAGTCAGTGAGTACCTATAATATATATCCTGTACATAACACTTCTCTGCTTCTGTAATGGTGGGCAGCTGAACTGATATAAAGGGAGCACCCAAAGAGATTTTCATTTTGGCAAGTAAGCTTTGGTCTTGGCAATCTTGTTTTAAATCAAAATCTACAGTAGCCACCTGGGTTACTCATTAAATGTGCTGTCCATTTCAATATGTGCATATATGATTCAAAATGTATAAAATATTTCAAACTCACCCCATAAAGTGATACTTGATATATTATGGCTACGCTCTTGATATTGAAAACTATCTGGCTTGTATACCAGCAGTCATTTCAAATAATTATGAGTTCAGCCTCCAAACAAAGATTATGTCTGACTCCTGCTGCTGCTTTCACAGCAAGATTTGATGTGCTGGTCTGATGTAGCAGCTGAAATCTAACATGGTGCCGGTCCTCTTTTGGTTCCTTGCAATAGAAAAGATGGTGTACCCTGTCCTCCTTGCCAGAAGCTCTTGCAGCACCCTGCAGCACACTGGGGCACCCTGGCAGACCGCTCCAGTGCTAACGCTGGCTCTGTGTGCCTATGCTGTCCTTGCTCTAGACAGCAAAGATTACATGATTTTCCTCTTTCAGATCTCTTTCAGTAGTGCTGGGGTGATGGAGCCCATGGAAAATCCTTGGGCAGACAGACAGTCTGATTTGTCTGCTTGAAGGACATCTTCAGTACAGATATGTGCATATTGTTGCTTTTAATAGTAAACATTTTATTTGGGGATCAGTGGATCTAAAGTGCTGTACAGCCTTTGGAGGAATAAAACAGAATTAACGATGCCCTAAGAGACAGCCAGTTTGGAGAAAATATGAGATGATGAAAACTCTCCTTAGTCCCTTAAACCAATAATTATGTCAAGGGGATGTGAAAATTTACCTTAATTTATGTCTTACTTTTGAGTAGTTCCTCTCTCCAGCTCTTCAACCTGGGTCAAAAGCTGTGATAGTCTGTTTTTTTAAATAATCCTACTTCTTTTCTTTTGTCTGTGGAAATGCAAATAATTTTTACAAATTTTGATAATTTTTCTTAGTAGTAGAAGAAATTACAAGCCAGAGGTGGTGGGCCTGTGTTCACACAGCTTTCAGGATGTTCAGGCAGCTGGGAACCAGCCAGGCTCACAACAGGAGATGCTAAAGGTGACTTGAAATCACCTACCTTATCCCCATTTCCCTTTCCTGGATCTAGTGTAGTCTGGGTGTAACACAGAGTCTCCAAATCTTTTTATTTCACCAGGATGGAGAGTTCAATTAGGTATGCTAATGCCAAGAAACATTTTTTGGGTTGTAACTGGCACTCCCACAAGCTGTGGGATTTTTACCTGCAGCAGAATGATACTCAATCGTGAAATTATTTCCTGCCATTAGAAACATCAAAGAAATTAGTTTTCATTACAGATGAAAATGAGGCTGTTTCTAAAAAGCTAGTGGGAAACACATTGGTACCAACAGGAAAAAGGTGTATTGTTTATGTTCTCAGCAGATACCAAGGTGTACATGCTTTGATCTCAACTTGCTATATGAATGCATAGAACTTTATGAAAGCAGTTTTTAATGAAAAGCAAAACTGCACCCTGGAGGATTCTTTAATAAAGGTACACTTGAGTTATGAAGCTGAAGAAGGCCTTGCCTTCCCTTCTTCAACTTTTAACCAAGTTCTAATCTAAAATTTTGAGATGAAGTCCCAGCCATTTGAAGGCAGCAGCAAGCTACCATTGACTGTAGTAGGACCAGAATTTCACCCTCAGTTTAAAAAACTGTTTTCCAGAATGCCCCAAATCCTATGTAGATCCCAGAACTGGAATAACAATATCTGAAAGAGAGATCTCATCTGAAGTTTTCTATATTAAGTCAGCCTCCTCCTCCCCACACACTTTCATGAAAGTTGCTATCCTGATCTTCACTTATCTGAACTATAAATCTTTATGTAGATAGATGAATATACTTAAACCATAAACGAAGATCTCTGATGTTTATATACATGACTAACAGCAAGTATCAAAACCATCTCATCATCTTTTTTAAAACAAGGAGGCTTTTGTTCTTGTGATTGTCTTTGCACAGCTGTGAGTTTTATAGTACCGTGCCAATGAATGCACTCATTGCAACTTTTATTTTACTCTGAAAAGGTAAATTGGGAGCATTAAGCCTCCAATAAGTATGTAAAAGTGGCAAAACCACAGGCAAAGTGTTACTGAAAGCTGCAGCCCTGCCAGTCATTTCATTTTAAACATGACTCTTTTAAAAATAACTTTTGCAGTAAAAGCTGTAACTCCTGGATGTAATATGAGCTATTGCTAATGTCATTCCCATGAATTGCTTACAGAGTGTTGGACTGTTAGATGTCTGACAAGTCCATATATCTCCTGTACTGTATATATGAAATTTTTTTGCCCCTAAACCATATGTTCTTTTTTTTTATTATTATTATTATTATTCCTCTGTATTCTTCAAGTGCACGTGGTTTGGTGATATAGTTTATTTGAACAGGAACTATAGCAGACAGAATTATTCTTTTGCTGAAATGTATCTTTTTTCATACATCTCAGCGTCATGATTAAAGTGATTGGCTCTTAAGGCATTAAGTTTAGTCTGCTGCTGCCACAATTATGCTTTTGAAAACTCCCGAGTGCACTCTGTGATTTTCAGTAGTCCAGATGTCATTAGAGCAGCATGCAGGTAGTCTGCAAAGTCCAGTAACACTGTTTACACTTCAGTCTGGCTGGTGTGAGCTTCTTGGCCTAGAGTAGCAGTTCTGGGAAAAAACAACTAGCTGTCCTCATGGAAAGTTTTACTTAATCTGGCCTGGAGCCTGCCCCTAGACCCTCCTCACTTCTAATGATGATTGAAAGTATACATGCTACTGTGATAAACCACGCTGAGCTGTTAACATTTGGGACTTCGCTTGTGCGTGATGAGTTAGAGAGGACTGAAGTAATTCATTAGTGTCAGATCTCCGGCGGACTCGTGAGTCTGGATTTGAGGGGTGCCCTGTTACTCAAAACCACGCACCTCTGGACTAGGGATGAAGTTTCGCTGCTCTTAGCAGGTCCAAGTGAATTGAGTCTCCCCAGAGGCTTGCCAGAAGGAAGTCCCCAAAGGCCTAGGTGATCGGGCTAGGTGTCACTTCAGTTTCCCTCCAGTCCTGGCTATGTGGGTGCCCTCCGAGCAGATCTGACTGCCTCTAATTGCACTACCTGTGCAGCCTACCAATGACCTTTGATATCCAGGGAGGTCTTGATTCTCGGGCTTCCAAGAAAGCATCCAGCATCTTCAGGGATGTCCCGAGTGCCTCCACCTTCATTCAGTGATAGTAGACCCTTGAGACACAGAAGTTGGGACCGGCAGGGTGGCAAAGTGAAGGGAAAGCTGTAGAAATCAGTAGGCCATGCTTTGCATTGCTTTGATATACCAGAGTGTTTTTAGTGCACGAAGCCCAGCCAGCCTCTGCTTGATGTGCATCTGCATGCATACCTTCACGTTAAGTGTTTCCTGTTGTTAAGCATGCAGATTGTGAAGCATCCCACTGCCTCTGTTTTACTGGATGCCAGCTTCACACTGTGGCCCTGGTAGTCACTGTGCAATTAACTGGGGAAAAACTGCCCCCCACTTCCATGTCTGTTTCATTCTCCTATTTCAATCGTAGTGGCTGTTGGCATTGCTGTTTCAAATGGCAAAGGTTTAGTGGGGGTTTTTTTTCTGTAAGTTTTCCTTGGCGATCAGGGGAGAAGAAGTTGCTGTATCTGAGCCTTTGTAACATTTACATCTGCTTTTAAGCCTGGAGGAGTGCCAAAGAAAATATGTGGCTTGCAGAAGCACAAGCTTCTTGAGAAAGCTTTGTTCCAATGCGATTCATTTTAGGAATATGTTGTTTGTTTGAAGCATTTCTGCTGAGCTGTGCAGTGTTAGTTGGCCAGGTGTGACTGTGTGGCTCATGGATGGCCTCCATGCTCTCATGTCCTGAATCCCTCCTGGCAAAACACTGCTGGGGAAGTTGCTTTATAAAATCCCTCTTCTACATGGAGAGTATCATAAAGACCTCTGCTGCAGCTAGTAGACTTGGGCTGAAGCAACTCCCTTACTGAGCCCAGAAAACATATACGTGTCAGAGGAAGTGCTCTCATGAGTAAACTCGCTGACTTCACGTACAGTGCTCTTGGCTGAGTGTTAGCAAGCTGTAATGTTGCTAGACTGCAGAGTGGCAGAGGGCCTGCCTCTGCTCCCACTTAAGTCAATAACACTGTTCCCTTTGGGTTTATTGGGAACAGGACCAGGCATATGGCTGGTAGTTAAAATGCATAATAGCTGCATTCATTGCAATCTGGTTGCAGATAGACATTCAGAGGAGATTTTTCTAGGAGATTCATGTGCTGTGCAGTCAGTTGTGCTGTCTGCATCTGCTGGATAACTGTGGGCTTGTAGCTTGACCATCACTGTTGAGAATGGGCTGTTTGATAACCCGGCTCCTGATCTTTTCCCCTCTCTGAGGAGCTAGTGCTGATTGCAACCCAAGAGGGAACATGCTTTGCACACGAGGCTTATCACTGGGCTGGGAGCAAGCTTATGAAAAAAAACAGACCCTCAAAATGTTCCCCTCCTCCTCTGTAACTGAGAAGGCCTGTGAAGTTTAAATGTTGAAAATACTTGGAAACTATCGGTAAGTAAGAAATAAATAAACTATGGATCTATTCCTTGTTGACCAGCCTGGCTGGATTTGTCTGCAAACCAGAAAGCTGTCCCAGCCCTGTTGTACTGACTTGGCTTGGTTGGTTGGCCTTCCACATTTTCCATACTTACAAGCCTACTGCAGGACAAGTATCAGGAAGTGAGATGGTCCTGAAAGTATATAAAAAAATCCCAGGCTGTATTGACCCTAAGCACATGAATGGTCTTGGGAAGCAATTATACAGAATGTTAAAAGTACACAGTTAGTGGATTAAATTGTTTCATCTTTATGTAGCTATGACTTGTGTTTCCAGGCATCAGGTATGTAAAAGAACATTCCTCTCATCCTGCCTTTGCCCAGTATTATTATTTTTTTTTCTGCTTAGTTTTTGCCTTCTGCATTCATGTGGGAATACAGAAGACAGTATTTACACTTCATGTCTATGCTGTCCAGATTTTTCATGATGTTAGCTTTCTGTGGGAGCTAAGGCTAAAGATTTATTCCATTTCATCCCATCTTTGTGGTTCCAGGATAGATATTGCAATGGATATAACTAACCAATTTTGATACTCTGGGAGCAGCAGTCAGTTCTTTTTCTAGTGCTTCAGGGAAAAAACCTATTACATCGCCATCTTGTGAATAAAATCTTTTGAATAAAATCTTGTGTGAACTACTGAAGAAGTAGAAAAAAATCCATTTTGGGTCACAGGTGAAGCCTCAAAAAATGGAAAACTGCAAAATATTTATTTAAACTTTAATTTCTATCCTGTATATGGGAATCCATAAATACATAATGTATGTGTGTGTGCATATATATATATATATGTGTGTGCACATATATGATGGGCTTCTCTGAAAGTAATGACTCCTATTTTATTATGTGGACCCACAATCTCAGAGACAGATGATGGTAGTATGGCAGTAGAGGTCAAACCTTCCTGCCAGTATTCCATTAGATTTTGTTGCTGTGTGACAGATAGCAGCAGAGGGGCAGTCTTGACAATATGGCATCTGGTGTGGAAGCGTGTATGAAGCAGATATATGTCATTGAATTCCTCCGTGTGGAAAAAATTGCACCCATGGATGTTCATTGATGCTTGTTGAATGTATATGGAGACCAAACAGAAGGCATGAGCACAGTGAGGTGGGGTTGTAAATTTCCACAGTGGTGACATCTACAGTGGGTCACCTCTGCAGGTGCAAGTTTTTGACAAGTGTAGCATGCAGGCTCTGGTGAAAATGCGTAGCTAATGGTGGTGACAGCGTTGAAAAAGTCTTCTGTAGGTGTGAGTTCGCTCTATCAAATAGTGTTATTGTGCTTCCTATGTCTGTTGCAGTTTCCATGAAAATAAATAGGAGAAATTACTTCTGGAGCAACCTAAATATGTATGTAATGAGATACAAGACTTAGTATGCTAATTCTTTTGCCTCTTTTAAGGTGTGTTGGCTGAGAGTCAGTTCTACTCCTGCAGGTGTCTCTTAAGTAAAACTTAGAAACCTGAGGTCAAGAGGAAAAGCCCATTCTGTGGAACTTCCACTTTGCTCAGTCTCTGAACTGAAATGCCCTTAGCAGCTCTGAAATCTGGCTCCATGCTCTTGCGTGCTTCTGAGCTGCAGTTGTCACTGTTGCTGAATGATTTTGTTTATTATCCAGCTATTCTTTCTGAAAAATTGAAGCAACTAATCAAGATAAACTCCTCTCAGCTGCCTTTTTTCCAGCCCTAGCTCTGTTCCACCACATTCCAGGCTGCACTTGGACTCAGCTAGTTGCTGGAGGGCTTTCACCTCAGTGCATCTGCATAAGCCTTAACAACTTGTCCAGGCAGCTTCCCCTTGTAGTGGTATGTCTTCAGGTTAGTGGTACTCAGCGTCACAAATGTGGTAAACTGAAGTACTAACAATGAACCAGCTATGCTGAATTTGAGGAATAAGATTTTGGAAGGACACTAATGGGAAAGCATCTTCTGCAACACAGACAGTGTATATACATTCATGTGGGGAACGTACTAAAAAAAAAGGGAAGCTTTCTCATGACGCTGGGGAATGGTTAGCACACATTTGAATGTTTCAGACATAGAATCTGTCTGTGAAACTACTTGGTGACATAACCAGAACAAAAGAAGGCTTGAGAAAAAGAGAAATGAGAGGAAAGTTAAATACAGCATCCTCATTCAAGAAAAAAAAAAAAAAGGAGAGAAAAGATGAATTTTGGGAGAAGAGGAGAAAAGGGGAGTGTGGGTGTGAGAGAAGTTTGTCTAAAACTGAAATAGTAGAAATGAGTAGTAATAGCCCAGGATTTGATTGCCATATGGAAGTATATTTAAAGAATGCTCTGTTTTGCCCCAAAGTAATTTACCTGTAGCGAAAAATGAAAGGAGGTGATGAAATAAGCATTAACCTCAAGCAGGTGTAATGAGACCTAAAAAAACTTTCATGAACTACTGTCCACTGTTACACCAAGGATAAACATGAATCGTCTTTGCTGTGGTCCTTCTAAATTATGTAATGGGGACTAATAATTCTACAGTAACGGTAAAGGTGCACATTTTAAGAACAGATGAACTTGCCTGTTTGATCTGCCTGGGGAGAGCATGTATTTGTTACTGCTCAATTTAGAAGCAGCAGTCTGATGTCAATATTGATCTGTAGTGAGGTTACTGCACTGCATAGGGGCAGAGAGGTTCCACTGGGGCAGCATTTCCATGGGAGTTATCTCAGTGCTTTATTGCCATGGAGACAGCCTCAGAATTACCACTGAATGGAGAGAGCTCCTGCAGGAAGCCCACAAATTCTCAAAAATATGGGAAAAAAATAAGGGGATAGTGAGTACTCTTTGAGTAAATACAGTCACATCACCTGAACTTATTGAGAACCTTTTATATTAAGATTTATTTTACAATATAACAGGGTGTTCTTTAAAAATCAGAGAAAAATTAGATAAATGATTTTTCGTTGTCTGTTTCCAAAGAGAAATTATGCAGAGAAAATAACATTTCTAGGAGTAGAAGAGATTGGCCTTTGACAAGGCAGAGAAGGATTTTTCAAGTTTGTTTTCAAGGTTATATGATTGAAGAATAAAACAGGAAATCCCCTTACTTTGCAACTTTAGAAAGATGGCATTAGAATTACAGTCAGGATGTGATCCAAATGCCATGAAAAAAATTTCCATCAACTTTGATGGATGTTCTAAAACAGGATGTGTTAAATCACGGGAAATAATAGCAGAATCGCAAGTAAATTAACAGAAGATTCAAAACACATTACGAATCACTGCATTAAAGAATCAATTAGAGTCAACTAGTTAATTGAAGACAAAGTAGTAGCAAAGTATATATATTTAAAAAAAAAAAAAAAAAAAAAGGTTGGAACTAGGAAAAAAATTGAAACATCTGCTGAAGTTTCCAGAGCTATATTTAATATTAACTTGGGAAAAACACATGGACAGAATAGTGTCTCATCAAAAATTTCTAAGTGTTTCCAGACCAAAATCACTCATATACTTAAAAAGGTAATAATAATCTACTGAACTAAAAGAGAAAACTCCTCTCTCATCTCTCTCATCTTATCCCTACCATTGGGTTTCGTTATTAGGAGCATCACCATCTTAAACCAGAGCAGCAACCAAATGCAACTGTTGCACCAGACGTTTTCTGTTGATTATTAAGATCTACTGCCTGAGATCTCTGTCCTGCTGGCTGCTGAAAAATGCACCTTCTGCCCCCATGATCTAGTTTACTGCAACAGGGCCTGCCCTTGTAAAACAGATTAGGACAGATTTTATTATTATAAAGCACTCAACACAAAATAGAGTCTGAAATGTAAACAGACCTCTGATAGAGGTGCAAGATTCCCTTTTAAGAAAACTTCAAATGGATGGACCATTCCATTGATTGTTAGATGAATATTCATTAAAAAAAAAGTCTGCTTTTGAAATTTTAAACAGAAACTTAATTCTCTTGTATTTCAGTCAGGAAGGTGGTAGAGATGAGACTGCCCATATCTAATCCTGGGAGCTGTGACCTTAATTTCCACTCAGCTTGGTAGACATCACCAGCCATATACATGTTTTGGTGGCTAAATCTCTGTTTTCCTTGATAAAGAAATCTGAATTTCTGCAGCAGTCAATGTAATTTTTGTGCTGTCAGTTTAAAGCTTGTTTCAGGAGCAGCTGACAAATTCACATGACTTCAGGTGAGTCTGTATCATGCTTTCTGTTGTGCATGGTTCCCTGAGCAGTGTTGGTCACTGCCTCCCTGTGCCTCTTCTGAATTGTCAGTGTTCAGAAAGTTGTTCGAAGCCATTAAAGCTCTTACTGAGGAGAAGCACCTCAATAAGTAAAAAAACCGCACACCTTAAGTGATAGCAAGAATTCTTTAAAGTGTCTAGGTACAAATATTTATCAGAAAACTGAAAAGATGTCTGTCTGGATTGCACACTGCTGCTGCAAAGTGCAAATCTTAGTGTGGGAAAACTTTCATTTATTCTTGATAGAGACAACTGCAGTAAATCAGCATTTATTCATTGAGGTGTCGGACATCTGCACTGATTTCTACCTGTTTGTAACTAATACTTTTTTAAGAATGAATGTTCTAGCTGCATCCTCACTTCAGATTATTTCACTTAAGTACAAGCAGACGTTTCTGTGTAGCTTTTTTTTTCCTTTCCAGACTTGTATTTGTTTCTTGTATGCCAGTGGAAATCACTAAAGTGAATTAATTTGTATGAATGGATTTCGTTAACTTTCATGTTATACCAGTAATGAATTCCTGGTTTGTAGAATAAAAAAAAGTAGGGCTTTTCCAAAATATTTTAATATTTGGCTATGATCTGCTGCATAAAATGAACTGTTCTTTCCTATCTGTCTGAAGTCCAAGTTGCATTACTTGAAACTGTGTGTTGTTTTTTTCCAGTCTCATGTCAGTAAATAATTGGAATGGTGCTCTTGAGTCTGCCTCTGACCTTCACTGTGGTTGCCCTTTTTTGAATGAAAGCTGAAAATCATGATGGATGGATCTCTTTCTGTGACCTGATATAGTCTAATCTAGTTGATTAATCCTATTCCTAAATTCCTTAATAAGTTTACCATTAATATACTATTGCATAAGCATATGTGTTACAGCTTAGACATAACAATTTTTAAAACAGAATTGGGCAGTACCTCATCATTTGTAACTTCTTGTACTTGGGTTGAAATGCAAATTCGCTTTCTTGTGTTGTTCACTGTGTTTCTTTGGTAGAAGAATGTTTTTAATAGATTTAGATTTTATGAATTTAGGCCAGAAAGTGTTTTCTAGTCTGTCTAAACTTTGGTCGCTTTGTGTAATTCTAGTTGTTAATAACTGATCATGAACCAGAGATGATTTGTGTTTTATGGAGCCTCTTGTAGGGAAGGGAAAAGCTATGTAGCAGAACACTGTCTTGTTTTAACAAATAAAATCTAGCAGCTGAACTATGTACTCAAGCTAAACAAGTGGAAAAAAGATTTCTAGGCCTAGAGACATGATATAGAACCTGCATGGCCCTGTGATCAAAGTGAACCAGCAGGTGCGTGCATTAAAGCCAACATGATGATGTAAATACAGAAAAGTTGTCTACTTCTGAATCAGAAGTACTTCTTGAGTATCAGAAGTAAGTCTCCTGACATCAGAAATTGCATGTGATTCAAAATTCCTGCAAAAAGAAAAGAAGTGATCTAACTTTCCCTTTTTCCCTGTCAACATGAAAACTGTTATTTCGTGTACGTGGACAGTGGGACTGGATGATCTTAGAGGTCTTTTCCAACCTTGGTGATTCTATGATTCCATGATTTAAGTGATGGTTAAGGGATAATCAGCAAAATGCCATATTTGCATTGCAGTGTGTGATTCTTTCCTGCCAAACCATCACGCCTGCACCCAACATCTCTGTAGACCTGCTTCACATCTGCCTGTGTTTAGTAAGGGCTTGATGCAGATACAGTTAAATCAGTAGGAATTCTTTTGTGCTTCTTGGATCAAACTCCTATTTTCAGACAAGATAACCTATCGTTTCCTGTTCTTTAAAAAGTCTTCTGTATGAAAAAAGATAAAAGACAACCAACCAATATATACATGAAAAACTGGTACTGGGTCAAAATGTGAAGGGCCCAGAGTTGTTGCAAACACAAGTTACAATTCACAGAGCAACGATAAAAGATTTTATTACATTAAAATGTAAAGGTTAACAGTGATAGAATAATCTGAAATGCTGTCTGTATCGTGTATGTAGTGTGACTGACTTGCAGAGCTTGCAGGAACCGTCACTGGGCTCCTCTTGGTTGTTTGAGTGCGCTAGTATTAAAAGCAATGTTTGTGTTGGTTACATGGCCTAAGCCAAAGGGATCTCTGGGAGAGCTGTGCTCTCACACGAAGTAGGGTGTAATATAGGGTATATTTGGGATGAATGCAATGCACCTGTTTCTGTCTCCCTTTATACTAGTAGGAAAGAGAAATTTCTCTCCTGGAGTAACCAGTTACTAAGCAGTTGTTTCAAAGCAGTATCTGGCAAATAGTTTAAAAGTTCTGACCAAACTTTGACTATGTAGCCAAGGCCAGGAGTCTTGTTTTCTTCTGTGCATTGTAAAACAGGTCAATTTGTGCCATTATGGAGGTCTCTTCAGTTGCTGTGCTCATTTGTGCTTCAGTCCATCATGAAACAGTGACAACACTGCACCATGCATTCTCTGTGGAAAACTGGATAATTTCAACTGTTTTCCATTTTCTGTAATGTTTGTCTCTGATGTGTGCAAGGCTTTCTATTGCAGCTATCCATAGATAGCCATGACAAAGAGAAAGCATGAAAGCTTCTAGCACAGGACATTCATCCTGGCTTATCTAGCCCTCGGAGACATTAGCTAATCGAGGCCTGATACTCCATACAATAGGACAAGTGCTGTAAAGCTACCTCTGTTATCCCAGTAAACATGGGGACTTATCATTCCCATGACCATTTTACAGGGATTGTTTTGTTCTGACAGCAACGTCCACAGCCTACAGTACTATCGACTCTTTACAATTAATCTGATGCTGACTGTGCATGTTATCAGCTCCCTAATAACTGTCTCTCTTTTTTTTTTTTTTTTTTTTCTGTCTTTCCCACCCCATTTGTGAGAATTTGTCCCCTGGAGCACTTCTCTATCAGGCCCATGCAGCTGCTGTTATTTTAGATATGGCAGGAAGTAGGTACCGGAAAACAGCAAGAGCTCACAGCACTCAGAAAAATCTAGAAATTCCTCTGATTTACCCAAGGCTCTGGCTCCAATCAAAGCCAGTTACGTAAATAAATAAATAAACAAACAAACGGGAGTGCAGGAGGAAGGCCACAGCAGCCAGCTGTACCTGGGTTGCGTGTGCCAGCCATCACTTGCTGCGGGGTGCTGGGGAGGGAGGAGCCCTTCATGCGGCCCACTGGGCACGCAGCCTGCACAGGGATGCGGCTGGCACATGGGCAGCACCCACCTTCACTGCTGGAGAAACCCCTCGCTCCCAAGGAGCTGCGTGCTTAGAGCTCAGCCACCCTGTGCTCCCCTGCTCGTGTACCGGGCGCATATAGCATGGAGCAGTTTCCCCTTTATCTCGTGTGCACCCATAAATGCTTTTAGCAGTGCTTAGGAAGGGGTGCCATCCAAAGGGACTGATGAAGAGTCACTGGAGCAAGAAATTTATATCACCGCTGCTATTATTATTATTACAGCTAATATTATTGTTGTAATTGTAATGCTCCGATAGGAGAATTCTCAGCTGGTAGGCAAAGGCGGCTGCTACCTTCACTTTTCCATCAGTCTAACTTTGGAGATGATTTCCAAATTAAAAAAAAAAAAAAGAAGAGATGATAAAGAAAATACACCTCCTAACCTTTCAGTTCCGGAAGGGGCTTAAAAAAAAAACAAACCACCAGCACCCCACACACAGTGACACACACGCAGAAAACACACTACCTTCACAACAACTTCTAATAAAGAAATCTTCTCTGACACAGCAGATAAGGAGAAAGATTTCTGCCCACAGACATCTCACACCATTAGCAACCTAGTTAACATCTGTAAATGTTTTAGGGAAAGAAATTACACATCGAGACATTTCTTTTTAATTACAGTCTCCAGATGAAATTTGTTAGAGCAGGGAAATGTATCCCATAGCGACTGATGTCAATAGCAAGCAGTCCGTAAAGCCAGCCAGGATTGGGAAAGCCATGCTGTTTGCTGCTCTTGGCACTGCTCCCTGCTTTCACAATGTCAAACTTAGAACTGCCTTTATATGCACTTTCCTTTTTTTTTTTTTCCACAGTAGCTGTTGCCAGCAAGCCGTAAACTACTGTATATCACTCAGATTTAAGAACCTAAACTTTAAAACAAATTAAACTCTTGTTGACATTGTAATAAAAATCAGAATAGAATTGAACAGCTCAGTAAAACTGCACTTCTATTATTTTATGGATTTAAGATTGTTTTCTAGGATTCCCAGACTCCCAATGCAGCAAAGTTATTTCCTCTTGGCAGATGGCTGGAAAGAAAAAATCATTGAATGGATGAAATTATGTGGCAGACACTAGGTTGAAGCCTACAGGGAGGAAATGGTGTCTCCCCAGTACCTGTAAATATTTGCTCTGTGTCTTGACCAGAGAAGCCTTTCATCCGTGCTTTGGGGAAAAAAAAAAAAAAAAGTGTTTATTTTGTGAGTTTTTAAGAAAACAGAATTTTTGTCTGTCAAACTCCAGTTTCTAGCCAAATGTTTATGTGGCAAATGCAGCTCCAACCCACCTTTCAGAAGCTTGTCCAAATTCAGGTAAACGCACGCAGCCTCAGAGTGCTCCTGACACTAGCCTCCAGTTATCTTTTATCTCCCTACTTAGCAGTTAACGTTGGCTATTCTTTCTGTAGTTTTTTTTTGTTTTGTTTTGTTTTGTTGTTTTTCCTATTCTGCATAATGGAAAAAGAGGTTTCCATCCGATTGAGTGCCAGGTTTCCATTCTTTATAATGTTTCCTCTCAAAATAGTTTGGAATGAAAGTATTTCAGAAATGTGTGTAGATGGAAGCTACTGGAGATAACCATTTGTTTCATGTAACTGTTTTACAGAAGGTGTGGTGCACTGGAAAGGCTGCTGTGCAGCGTGAACAGCAATCAGCCTGCACAGCCTTTCATCCAAACCTTTGTTGCAGTTAACTTTTTTCTTTCATTCCATCAGTTAAATGCCCTCTCCTGTGCTAGGGCACCAGCCTCAGCCCAGAGTCTGAAGCATGACCTGAGCAGACTCAGGACCTTTCAGGGTCCTGTCACAACACTGTACCTGAAGGCATAGCCAACTATTACACATCTACAGGCCCACAGCTGAGTGCTGAGGTCCTCTCTAGTGGTGAACACTGACCTCAGCATAGTTTTTGTGGCACGAATCGAGGTGCAAGTGGGAACAGTTTCTTCTTCCCTGGGAATGCACCTGTGATTCTTACCAAACTCTTGCAGCCATGCATGATGTTGTCTGTTGACCTTACTCCATCAGTCCATTCTGAAGAGCCATTCTGTATCTTAACACAGTGTGTGGGAGAGAGGAGGAGAAGAAAATGTATTTTGCTATATTCACATCTCTGTCACACTGGGACCATGTGTAAATAAGAGTATTCTTCCAGCTGCTCTAATTTAAGGTGCTTGTTATAGGCAGCTTTAGCATTCAGGGAGTATGAGAGTCCAGCAGCTGCCTTAATGTGGTGGCTTTCGTAGCTATGTGCCCTGTGCTGGGCAGAACACCTCATAACACCTTGCTGGTGGTTACCCAGTTCAGTTCAGGAACATCTAGGTTTGCCCTTGGCCCTGCTTGCATCAAAGGGTCTCAAGTGTAGATCCATGGAATCAACTGTTGGCTCAAACCCTCCGAGAGAAGCTGACAAATGATGGGAATTTATCAAGAAAAAGTCTTCTCAGAGTCTAGTGAGGTGTAAGAATGATACATCTTGGTCTTAAAAATGTTGTCAGCCCAATCCAGCCTTCCTCTCCCATCAGCAGAGTGTGGCTGCTCAGTGAGTCACATTACATTTATCATCTTATCTTCTTGAGCAAAAAGTCCTGTGAGCTCAGCTTTTGTAGCAGGCTGGGTGGGAATGTGACCCAATCTGGGCTCATAACATTTCCTATTGCCTCCAAAGAAGCACACGAACACATCACAGAGTATATGAACTGTAGCACCCTAGCATTGTCCCTGGATTGGTACCCATTTTGCTAAAAGGTAAAAATAATGATCGTAACATTGGTCTTTCATCTTCACATTGATCTTTTCTGTACTGAATGCATTTTGAGGTTTGCTGATGAAAAGGGTTATAAAGGAAAAAGGTACTGCTGCTGATGATGATAATGGGGCAAGTAGGGTCCAGTTCCAGAAAAACCCAACACCCTCCTTACTCAGAACGAGACCAGATAAACTCTGTTTATCTTTTAACTTGTCTCCAGGACGATTTCAGTTTTGAGGCCAAATGCTATTCCCATTGACTGATGTCCATCAGACTTGGAGACTGATTCACAGGAAAAAGAGCTGAATCTATCAGCGATTTTCTGCTTGGAAAGAAAACGGTGCTCAGCAAGTGCTCGTGTATGACCCCAAGGTGTCATTCTTCTCTCCAGTTATTACTTATTTGAACATAAGCTGGGGATTTTTTTGCAAACAGTAGTGCAAAGTGGCTTATTTTGGAAGATTCCAAATGATCACAAGGGGCCACAATTTTATTCCGTAAAGTTAATTAAAGAGCATATGTGCACATACCATTTATTTGATTTAGAACTAACAAAAGTTTCAGTAATGTGCAATTATAAGAAACTTAATGACCCCTTTGTATTGAATGCAACTTTTCTGGCACCCAATATGCTTTGATGAATTGCTCATGTGCAATGTTGGAAAAGCTTCCATAAAGATTTATAATTGTATAATCAATATGGAAATTCAGTCTCAGTTGGCTTTTTTAAACTCTGAAATCAGATTTTGGATCCTCTCTTGCTCCCCATTTTCCTACTGTACCTCCAGATTTTTTTTTAAAGCTAATCTGTCATTTTTTTCTAAATCAAGAACCATTCCTACTGAAAGCTCGAAGTTAAAACCAATTCTTATCTTAACTGTCCTCAGCTGCCTTTGTAGCACTGAAGTAGGAGATGTCTTGATAAGTTGGACTGAAAGTACCTTTCTCAGCGTGTAATCTAGATGTAAAATGAAATGCTAGAAATGATAAATTGATCCAAAAATGGTGAGCAAAGTGTCTCCAAGTGCTGGAGTATGTCAGCGGCCCCACTGTTTCTCTCAAGATGAGTGGCATAAGCCTCATGTGCCTAGGAGGAGCCAAGCAACTCAGAGCACCATGTTCCAGGGCCAGCACTGGGGGCTGATCCATGCATGTTGGAGGCACCTCCACCCTGTAGGGACCCCCTGCTAGACAATTCCTACACCAGGCTCCGTGCTTCACAGTGTGCTCCTGACCTGCTGCCCCCTCTCCATTTGCCACCTGCCAGCCTTTGGGACCACCAGATGGATCCGGCCGTGTTCTTCCAGCCCTGGTGTGCTCTGATTGCACTGAGTCTCAAGTGCTGCCCTCAGCTCAGTTTTCTGTCAGTTGGGGGGTATCATCGTGGGATGGGATGAGAAATATGAGAGTAGAAAGTAAAGTAAGTTTCCTTTTGTCTATTTTTGGGGTTTGACAAATGCTGTCTGAGATGACTGAAGGCTAAGAACAGGCAAATGAAGAATTGCTTTAAATTTCTGTCGATTTTGTATACGCTCTTGTCATGCGTCAGGGTGTGATTTGTGAGTTTTGAGCACCAGCATCTGACAGTATTATTTTACTGTTGGGCGCTAAGCTGGAAAGTAACGCTGATCATGACAGTGGGTTTGTATTGTTGTATTTCACATGAGAGGGGTAGATCTCTGTTGTTCCTAGCAAAACAGTGTCTGCTCTTCCTTACTCCTTCCTCTCTCGTACTCACAAAGCTTCCAGCAGTACTGACCTCAGGTTTTGGCTGCTTTAGGTACTATTTGCATAGTTCTTCTGTTGTGTGGAAATTTTGCGTAAAATGTAAAACATGTCTGTTTTGTTTCCCTTACAGATGCTCTTAGGAACGTAAACACATAATTTTGGTTAAAATGTGGTCTGTTGCCCAGCCCTTCCCTCATGTGTGCGCGTATGTGTGTGTCAAGTGTGGCTTGTACCATAGCAGGGCTAGTCCTGCCGCCACTGCACAGCCCAAACCCCAGCAGCTCCAGACAAGGATAAGCCTCAGTGAAAGCTAACTGCTGCAAAATTCCCTGTAGACTCAGATTCTTTGGTTTAAATGCTAAACGGTGAGCAATGCCATAAAAGCAACTGTTCTAAGAATCACTGCATCTCTGCTGATTCCTGTGCTGTTACCAGAAGCCAGGGATTCAGCACTAAGTGTATGCAGAACAAGAGGTGCGGGACGTTTTTGCAGGGTTGCTTATGGGAGGGGAGAACGATCTTAACCCAGTGTGTGGTGCGATGCGATTCATGTAGTCTGGGCACCTAATCAGGAGCCATAGTCAAACTACTGCCACACAGTGCTGTCACCAGACTGCAGTGAGGATTTTTACCCCTCCGCAAAACAGTAGCTAGGGCAGATTTTGCACTGTTTGGAGGTATTGAGATAAATCAGGGAAAGGACAGAGCAGGTAGAAAAACAGCTCCATGTTACTTGTTGTTATTCACAACAATACCCTTAATCCTGTCAGGCCTACCTTCATATGGGAGGATTGTGTTTTGTAAAAAAACTGCTACTTGTTGTCACTCACTTGCTCCACTGTCCCATTCTCAGTCTCCAAAAATAGCATGCCCTGTGGTGGTAGTTTATTATGATGAAACAGATAAAAATAAGTTTAAAGTTTTAACACATCCAGGACACCTGAGATAATACAAGATCTGACTTCTTACGGAACATGTGAACTTATATTTTCCATAGCTTCACAGGACTTGTTTTGTTTCGGTTTTAACTCAGTAAGCTTCAGCATGATACATAGTTTTGCATTTCAAACTGGCATCTCGGGAATTTGTCTCCTTTCTGAATTTTTCTTTAATTCTTAGCGTGATAATAGATTTAGAAATTCGCTAAGACAACTCTCTTTTTTATGAATGACTTAAGAAATAAGTCTTTATTCTCTGTTGCAACTCTTGTGCGTCAGAGAGAAGAGCTGTTTATTAGTAGAGGGAAACTAGGGACCCAGATAAAAACTAGGATTTTACTCATGTGATCTGAATTCTTTTTTGAATTTGAATTCTTCTCAAGTGATGCTAGCATTTGGCATTTGGTCTGAAATAAAGAGCATATAAAAGCACAGAAGCCTGATGCAGCAAGGTGTGTCATCATTTTTGGAAAAATCTGAGGGCAGTAATTGAAGACATCAAAGTGAATGTCATACTATACCACAGGTAGCATTATGTTAATGTCAGACTCCTCACCTCACTCCACAGTGGTGTTTTTGTATCATCATTCATATGCTGCACAGTGACAGTGTGTTCATAGCTGTGCCTAATGGAGAGGAAGACATGGTTCTTTCTCTGAGATACTTACGGCCAGTGAACCGTTGGAGGCAATGGAAGCTCAAAGCTCTTAGGAGTATGCCTGCACTGTACAAAGCAGTACATGAAGATGTCACTGGACTGGAGCCTATGTAGTTGTAAGGCTTGACTAACGCTAATACATCTTGTTGAAAAGCAAAAATGATACAATTTTTCTGTCTAAACTGCTCCACTGCTCCTCTTTTCTGAAGGTTGTTCAAATGTGACACACAGACATGCAGTTTGACCAGAGCCAGGCCATGGAGTTCAAGCATGGCACTGCCTAGTTCTGCCCATTTGAGCAGTGAAGAGTATTATTCACATAGGCTTTTCACACATGTATCTTGAAAGATGCAGCTGGTATTATTTGTATTTTCCATGACAAGTGCACCAGTCAGAGCAGAGCAGGTCACTTTTTGTTCCTTTTTGGTAAGAGAGAATTACAGCCTCTGAACCTTTTGCTTCAGTTCTGCTCCATCGTGGAGACAGTGGTCTATAGTGATCACAGGTGGACAAGAAGTAACAAGGAAAGGTTGGTCTGTCAGCTGTGGAGGCGCCCTGGCTGTTCCCTTCAGTGAGAAGCTAAAATGGGTAGATAGTGATAGGACCAAGGGGAACGGTTTTAAACTAAATGAAGGAAGATTTAGATTAGACGTCAGGGATAAGTTTTTCACTTATGAGGTGAGGTGCTGGAACAGGTTGCCCAGAGAGGTTATATCATGTTCTGGGATCCCCCGGTACAAAAAGAGACAGGGATCTGCTGGAGAGAGTTCAGCGAAGGGCCACAAAGATGATAAAGGGCCTGGAGCATCTCCTCTGTGAGGAAAGGCTGGGTGGCCTGGGTCTGTTCAGCCTTGACAAAAGAAGACTCAGAGGTGATATTTTTAATGTTTATAAATATCGTTAAGTGTGGAGTCAAAGGAACTTGGCCAGTTTCTTTTCAGTGGTCTGTAAGGACTGGACAAGGGGAAATGGCCATGAACTGGAGCATAGGAAGTTCCACATCAGTATGCGAAGGAACTTCTTCAGGGTGAAGGTGACAGAGCACTGGAAAAGAATGCCCCGGGGAGGCTGTGGATTCTCCTTCTCTGGAGATACTCAAGACCCACCTGGACACCTACCTGTGCAGCCTGCTGTAGGGAGCCTGCTTTGGCTGGGGGGTTGGACTCGATGGTATCTAGAGGTCCCTTCCAATCCCTGCTATTCTGTGATTCTGTTGCAGATGACCAGTCCCTGGAGGTGTTCAAGGCCAGGTTGGATCGGGCCATGGGCAGTCTGATCTAGCACTTTATCTAGCTGTTGGCAACACTGCCTGTAGGAGTGGGGTTGGAACTTTATGATCCCTGAGGTCCTTTCCAACCCAAACCATTCTATGATTCTTTGAAAACTTATCCTGAATGGAATGCCTTCACAGCACTGAGTGTACACCATCACTGTCTACATAGGAACAGGCAGATGTATATGAGCTGCTAATCACAAGGTATCCTCTGTGCTCCAAACCTTTCAGTGCCATTTGGCATCACCTCTATCACACTACATAAAGAAAAACGCAGTGGAGAACTGTGGAAACTCTCCCAGTGAATACAAACCCACAGGCCTTTCCTCTGGAAGCCTCCACTGGACTTTTTTCTTCTCCCAGTGATCTGGCAGTATTCTGGATGAGTCCTATGCAGTACCGGCAGGAGGTGGACGTAAGTATGGCAGTGCCTGTTGCTTGCAGACAAGCCAGTAACTCAAAACATTCACGCCTGCGCAGTGCTGCAAACCCATGGGAGCGTGGGAGCAGAGTCATTCTGGTTGTGTCTTCACACAGGACTTTATCAACAATATCAATCTTTGTAGAAGACGAAAGAAGACCCCAGGACTCCATTTAGTTTGCTGGATTGCATCCCATTAGTTTATACTTGTACAGTGATGTCATAGGAAAAAAAAAAAAAGGCTTCTTTGCTCAAGGCAAAGAACGCTGTGCATTTACTTATTTATTTATTTTGAATGCAAGTGAAGTGTGCTGTTGAAAAGGAGAGCAACAGTTTAAGTACAGCCCTCAGTGCCATTACATGTACTCATTATCTAAACTTTTCTGGGACACTGCGGAAGTGGATTAAGTCAACAAAAAGATGGTCGTTGACTTCCAGAGTCTTTGGTGTGTGATGTGTGAGTAGACTGAGGCTTATGCTGACCAGACACTGGAGCCTTAATTAAGAAAGGAGAGAAAAATAATGGGTGAAAGTGGAAGATCTGTATCATCATCAGAGTTTTTCTTCCAGAAGCCTCTCAGAATTACTTAAAATGTGTGCAGTTTCTTTTTGTTTTGTTTTTTTGCAATAAAAGCTTCTATGAATAGACAGCACTGTTGTATTTCAGATAGTTAACAAAGGACCTGCTTCTTGTTTAAATTAGGCTTTAATCTGCCTGGCAAGATGGGAGCTGCAGGAAGGTCAGACTGAAGCATAGACAGGATAGCACAGTACAGGACAGTGCAAAGCATGGGAGAGGAATACCTGTGGCATGGCCCACCCTCTGATGTCTGCCTAGTAGATACGTTTCCGTGTAAGGATATTGGTAGCTTCATAGGGCAGAAGGTCAAGAGTGCAGTCAGAGAGATTATCACCGTTAGCAACGTGGACAGAGATAGGATGAGTTTTCAGAGTGCCAACATTCCTTTCCAAAATTGTAGGCACATTTCTTTACAATTGTGGCTTCAGTCATGTCTCTCAGCTCACTTTTCATTTCTTCTCAGGCTCTTGGGAACATTTACCTTTAGGGGTATTAAATGACACATGGCTAAGTCTTCCAGACAGTCTCCTTTGTATACCCCCAAAAAGCTCACCAGTTGTAGCTTCTCTCCACTTCTTGCTCCTCTGACCTTGTAACTTCTTTGTTTTCAGTGGGATCAGTGTCTAAGCTGGAAGACAGAACTGGGTCTCAGAGGAGCAGCTACTTTATTAAAACAAAAAGCCACAACGCTACCCATACTTAAATTAGTTTTCAGATAAAAGGACAGCAGAAGTCCATAGACATTTGAACTTTTGCCAGTTGATAGAATCCATGTATAGCAACGAAATGTTAAAAATTTCCTTGAAGTTCACATCTGTATGTGGAGTACGTATTTATTCAGATATATCTGGTTGTCCTGTTTAATGCAGGAAACCAAACCAAGCATCAGTAAAGCACTGATTTTGCCAATTACTGAAGCAAAAATTTCCATTGCAAGGGCATTTTAAAGAAAAATTTTAAGAATCTAACACACAAGAAAAAAAAATCCTTCCTATTAAACTAAAATGTAGTGCAACAGCTCACCACATCCTGCTGCTGTGGTATCTGCTGTTTAGAAAAGGAAAGGTTCCGCTTTCAGATGTCATGACAGGTAGAGAGGTCACATGTTACCTGCATTTCTCAGCGCTATTACTTCTTGAGTTTATATCAGTGGAAAAGCTGAACATGATGATGGAAAATATCAGTTGAGGGAAGGCGCTGTGGGGAACTGTAGGCTTTAGCAACAAAAGCAACAATGCTCATCCCCTCCCCTGAGAATAGTACTAAGGATTATGAATACTCAGTTTATGTTTTAAAAATGTGTAAAAACATTACCAATTCTTTTTTTTTTTTAATGTTACGCTTGCTGAAAAACACAACTACTCTTTGAATGGTACTACAGATATGAATGTATCCAAGCTGAATCAAAGACCAGCATTTGCTTTAGAAAAGAAATTCAAACCCAGACCAAAATGTTCCTTGCACTGAATGCTGCTGATCTGTGTCTCTCACAGTCCTGTTGTAGGAACAAGTTTGTAAGCCAAAACTAGATTATTCAAGGCAGCTGACTCCCTTTGATTTTTTTTTAATAATGTGGGAGCAAAGAGAAAAATGCAAATCATTTTCTCTTCACCAACAGTCTACTTTACCTTCCTTAGTTCTTGGGTCTACAGGACCAAGCAGAGTCCTGAGGATGCTCTGGGGAAAGGAAGTGATGGATGGCAAAGGCAGTGCTGAACAGGAAGCAACCAACTTGTTCACATGGCATATGAACGATACTATCAAGAAGCAAATTTAAAACAAGAGGAAATACTTTTTCCATCAACACATCCTTCAGCTGGAACCCATTGAACCCATTGCTGCAGGAAACCATGAAGGCCAGAACAGATTTGGAAGACTATACTAGAGAATTTTATGGAAGAATGTCCACCTCTAGAGGTCTCTTCTAGCCACTACAGTTCTGTGATTCTGTGATCTAAGACCCCGAGAAACAAGGACCCACAGCTCCTCTCGCTCCTGAAGCCCTCCAGCAGTCAGGAGGTGTAAAGTTGTTGGAGGAAACGTCACTGGAGGCATGCCTGGTTGCTGTGCTCTTTCCTGAAGAACTGACTTCTGGCAGTTGTCAGATACAGGCCAGATAGACATACAGGATGATTAAAAAAAAGCAATCTTTCAGTAACAGAGTTTCCAAATAAAACATTTCCTTTAACATCCAGCAGGGTTAATAAAATTTGGAGTATAAAAAAGTAAATTTTCCAGAAATTCAAAATTCAGAAATGTTGAAGACACTTCTGTCTCTAAGCTGAAACTACTTGAGGAATGTAATCCAAATTTTCATGTTATTTTGACTAAACTGCAATTTCAGCCCCACTTCATATGTCAGACCTGGTGTGAGAGTGGAGCATCTTCATGGGAGTGCTGGAGGAGGCAGGTTTCATCTCTCAAGCTGAGCCCAGGGAGCCTCACCCACTGCATCACCCACACGTGTCTGCTGCCTGCTCTGTAGGCTCCCCTCTTCTGGAGGGATTTTCTTCCAGCTTCAGGTGCTTTGGTGGGCAGCATGGGAAAGCCCACTGTAGGCACACTTCCCCTTTCAGCTCTTGTGTTTAGCATTCTCTGTGAGCAGTTTTCCTCTACAGTATCAGCTGCTTTTCTGGGTTACCTGTTCCCCCCCTTGGGGCTTGCACCTTCTCTGTCTCCGTGACTTTGTTCCCACTTCACTTTTAGCAATTTTTGCATCGTAAGCACGATGGTGGGTAAAGGGGAAGAAACAGCAGTGACCTGTGTCTGAGCCTTGCTGTTTGTGAGCCAGTGTGGATGAAGCTGATGCTGAGCATGCTCATGGCTAATTTGACTCTGTGAGATTTGGTGGCAGTGGCTATACTCCAGTTCAACACTGATATTTGGTAGTGGCTGCTGCTGAAAAGTTGTCAGATGTTGTCATATGAGAACACCAAGCTTGACTGTTACTCATCAAGATAGCAGAAATTCACCTCTAATGAAGTATATATATAAAAATGAACAATAAAGCCAAAGATCCAAAGATCTGTAGCCTGTTGGAGTCAACCACCAAATTACGAGTTGGTGACAGGTTTATCTGGCTGCTGAGAGCTGGAGAGAGCATGAGCAATGGACCAAGGCAGGTGGGCTCCCAGATGAAAAGTCATGTCACCTCTAGAGTAAAAGTCATGTTTACAGGGCTTGAGTGACAGATGATCCATCTGAGGGCACCTAACAGGGCTGGAAAGGCAGCCTCTAAGGGCCCAAACTGGTTTTGATGGTGGACTTCTAGCTCTTAGGCTCTTGTGTCACCCAGTTGCTTCCAAAATACTTTTTCTAAGTGCTTTAACAGGGAGAATTTTGTGATGTTAGGCTGAGGGGTACTATTTGTGAGAATTTTATTGAACAAGTCAAGAGCACCTCAGCTTATGTCCGAGCATTTACCCTGATATTTGAGATACCTGAATGCCAACACTTTCTGTGGTGGTGATCACCTCTGTTTCTCCACCTCACTGTCCTGACAGTAGTGATACTTCCATGTTTGTATAGAAACACTGTGAAGATTTGTTATCTAATGTCTTTAAGCGCTACATGCATAAGTCTCATGATTGCCTGAGTAGTATCTTAATTTTATTTGGTGGAACAGAAATCAGAATTTTGGCGGAAAGTTAGGAAAAAATTAATACTGATTGACCTATATGAGGATTTGTTTTCATTGTCGCACTCAGCACAAAGATACCACTGTGAGTTTTGCTTCATACCCAACGTTAGTTTGAGAAGTTTATCTAAGAATCTATCTGTCTTTACAGAAGCATCATGGAAGCAATGTCCCACAGAAAATGCGCACTGTTTGCATTCAAGGTAGAGATTTGGTTCAGGAAGCTAAAGGCTTGCAGCACATAAATGGGGAAGCATTTCTTGCTGTGTTCAGATGGCAGGGCAGTCTTTGTCACAGAGTACGGCTGGTTGCTTACATTTCTTTCCCATGTTCAGTGATACTAAAACTCTCATGAACACTCTCATGAACTACTTTGTCTTTACATCTGATGCGGCATGGAAACACGCTGCTCTTAGTCCGCTGCCATAAATATGTAGTTAGTTACAAACGCAATTGATATTTCCTTTCTTACATATGGCATTGGCTGAAGTGGTTGCATTTTCCAGGACCTGTGACATTAATCCTGACTGATTCATGTGCTAAAATTATAAAATCAGTTTTCAAAAATAAGTAAATAAATAAATAAAATTAAAATTTTATATATATAAAATAAAAACCAACCAGTTGTTTCAGGAAATTGTTTTTAGACAGGCTTGGTCTTTTTCAGTAAACACGTGGAGTTATCTGGATGGCTGTGAACAGCAGCCCACAGGCAAAGGAAAACTTGGGCTTTTCCGTGGCACTTCCATGACGTGAGCATGTGTTTCCCATTCCCAGCATCTCTCACTCAGAAGTGGTGATAACATTACCGATGGCATTTTGTCTATCTTCACGTAAATCAGGTGGTGGCAGTCACTGCTGGGAGGTGGGGTGGAAATAAAAGGGATGTTGTGTAGTCCACTGTAGACGTCCTTTGCCAGGTTCTGTCATTTCCTGTCCATCTGCCAAAAATCACAAGCTGATAAATGGAAATAATGTGAGTGTGGGAAACAGTATTGCTTGATGATCTACGGGGAGGAGGGGAAGAGAAGGGGGGCAGAGAAAAGAATGAAAGAGGGTTCATGAATAAAGAAAACATCACTTTTTCAGCAGAGATGCAGTCTGACTGTCTGACGCTCTGATAGTGGACCTTGTTTAATCTCTTCTCAACTCTTTCCAAAGGTTTTAATGTGCTCACCCCTCCTACCTGCCTGTGCACGTGGGAGGAAAGACTGTGTCCATGTGTGCTGTTACTTCTTCTGGGGAATGGCTGAGCACACAGGAGTTTCTTTTCTCTCTTTTTTTTTTAATGCCAGCCTACAGTGGAAAAAAATCAGCATGTGAAATCATATTCTAGCTAGGCATTGCTGCTCAGATGCCCAGTTCAGCTGGCAGCTTTGTGCCATTAGCACATACAATGACTAACACAAGTTCCAAAGGGCTCTTATGATTCTGTGATTTCCTGTGGTTCTCTTTTACTTTTCAGAGCCAATTCTAGAGGAAATGTAAGTGATTGAAAATGTTAAATATGTTTGATGCAATCAAGGATCTAGGATGCTGCTGTTCTTGCCATGTCTGGTGTTACCCAGTATTTAGCATGTTAATAACCTTGGTTAATCTTGCTGTTTTGCATTGTGATCAGCCTTTACTAGCTATCTCGTAATGTTTTGCTTAATGTTCGGAGCTGCACTGAAACTGTAAAGTGGATGCAAGTTTATAGGGCAGTTCTGAAGAGACCCTCCTGCAGCAGTGTGATGCTAATCAAGTCGTTTTTTCCTGTGTTCTTTCTTTGCAGTAAATGAAATTATAAGGAATGACCTTTCCAGTACCGGTGCCCACTCGTAGCTTTCCATATGGGCCTACTATGAAATCCACACTTTTGGCTTAGCTGGCATGTCAGCTCGAGCGCAGCGATTCCAAAAAAGCTGAAGATGTTAACCTGGTAGCACTCTGATCTTCCACGTTACTGAATGTCAGGAACTGAAGATTTACCTCTTGCTTGCAAAGAAGTAGTTCCTCAACTTCAACTGATGAAATAGCTTTAAAGAAAATCATCTCAAAAGAAAGAGGAGGGAGTGTACTCCAAGACGGCGCGTTTCATGGGACAGAACTAGAAAACTCAGCGAACTCTTGAGTGCTTCTTCCCAGTGCTGATCTTTTTGGCATGGCTCCACTGGAATAGAGCCCTGGAAGTGCCTTATTTTACCAGGTTGTGGCATCAGGGCATTTTAAATAAGCTTTGAATTTGCTACCATTAAAAGTGTTGGTAGGTGTAGAAACTATAGAGCTTGCATTCTGGAGAGTGACACTGTAAAGATGTGTAAGACTGTGCAGCAAAGTAGGGAGTGAAATCCCTACCCAGCAAGATGTGGTTATGAATTCCAGATTTTTTTTTTTTTTTTTGTCATTTTCTTTGTTGTAATGTATAGCCTATTGCCTTATTCTCAGTGCATTTCAAGTTCTCTTCATTTGTCATCATCTCAGCTTTCTTTAGCATATTGTCTTTATGTGCTAACGAATCATAGGATTGTTAGTAGTAGCATGTTAAGATTTTAATTTTAATCTGGCTTCAGTCGTAGCACAAATGAGTTGAATAGCACAAAATAAAAAAGGTTGATGGACAAAAAATTGAAATCTATCTATTACACGATAGATGAATGTGTATGCATGTACATACATACTAGTATATATGCATATATTTATATATGACAAATAATATAGATGATTGCCTGGTGAGGGCACTGAGTTTAGCAATAATTTCAATTTCTGATAATGCATTTCAGATCCACAACAAATATTTCCGCTACTTCTTTTGAGGGTTTACTGAACCTAAAGCAGGTATGCATTTTCTTTCCTCATGCAGTTAAGGAAGCACTTTACATAGGCAAGGAGAATGCATACAAAATACGTGTTATTTACCAAATGGCAGATTATGAGTTAAAGTAACTGTAAATATCAGTATGGAAGAGTGTAAAATATTTGTTCAGTTATAATATTATTATTCCGCAGAAGCCTTATAATTCTCTGTTACATGTATGAAAAGGAATATTACCAAAAAAAAAAAAAAAAACCGCAAGGGTTTAATATGCAGCGCTGTATAGTGTGTTTTCAGATTAGCTAGTATTTCTGAAGCTACAGATAGGCATGTAGTGTAGCCTTCAACATTGTATTTTTTACAATCAACTGCTTATTATATAAATAGCAACAACCTATTATTTCGTATAATCAAAAAATAAACATAACCAAAATAGCATGACTTAAATTAAAAGTGTTTAACATTAATATTGTGCCTTAGGAATCTGTGCCCCCTTCTGGAACTAGGCCTGAACTACACCTCCGTGCTGAGGTGACTCATTAACCACAACACAATAAAGATAAGAACTGGTTTCACAAAAAGGTGAAACCCTACTAAGCATTTTAAAATATTATTCTGCATAATTATGTCTTACTTTCTTTATTAAAGAAAAAATGAAAGCCATATTTGTCATATTTGCACATTACTGTGAAGACATGAGAATATAATATGGCTATATGTACATAATATGCTGTTATTGGTCCTTATAATAGTCTGTTACTGCTCACCTGTTTAATCCCAGTTATTTACCCTGTATTTACCATTGTAGACAATGCATGAAACATTTCTTATAGACTGCCACATGAAAAGTAAAAAGCTTGACAGATGTCAGCTTGACTTGTAGCTAGAAAATAGATCCAATAAAGCAAAATGTTTTGCTGGAAGCTAGTCTTAGAGTGGTTCATTTTACCTTATCTTGACAAATCTTCCTTTCTCGTTTAAAATATGCATTTTTACATTATATATATATATATATAAACATATAACTTCATCTCTTATATTTGAAGCATCCTTTTGCATCCTGCTATATAACCGTCTTAGTATGGAAGAAGAGTCTCTTGTCAACAGACTCTTCTTTATTCCCCCCTGCATGTAAAGACATTGCTGCCAAGGAAAGAAATTGATACATGATATAATTATCAGATTTTATTATCTCATGGTTTCAAAAATGTCGATGAAGTGTGCATGGAGGAATCTCTGGTTACACCAAAGCACTGTTTTTTCAAGTGCAGAAGTACCATGGGTTAGGTTTTTTTGGTACAGGACAACACACACAGACACGTCCTCCATCATCTTTGCATTTCAGCAATAATTTTAGAAAGGTTTTCAATTGTATGGTTTGAATGTGTTGCATTTCCTTCACCCTTATTTTTATTTTCCTCTTTAACCTCTAAAAAAAACTAAAATAAAATAAAACAAACAAACAAACAAACAAAAATCTGTTACCTTTAAGCCTGAATAATGGAAGGTTATGCATCTCTTGTATATGTATTCATAAAATAAAATGAAAGCAAAAATATTTCCTGTATGAGACTATCTTGTTTTCAAACATGTGTTATGGTTGTTGCTCTCAATTCATGAAAACAGTTTTCATTGACCCCTTTTGAAAACAAAGCAAAACCAAAAAGCCACAGTGCTTTGAATATAAGCACAGCCCTTACAGTTACGTCCAAAAAGACTTTTGCCATAGACAATTAATGACCATTAAAAGCACTCTGGATGAATTCTAAGTAGTAAAACAAGCTACCTTGTGCAGCAAAGAACTTGCATCTGTGTAGACTGCTTGTACAATAATTCCTTTTCCTCTACATTGAACTATTTCTGAAGTGTGTGGGTTGCTAAGGGTAGGCTTTGGATCTGCATTCTTCGATGCAGCGCATTCAAGAGACATTTTGGTTAGGCTGGAGGGAGGACTGCTTGCAGACAGGCAGAGAAGGATGAGTTGCTATGATGTGCATGTGAAAAGTGTGATGTGTGGCACTCCCTGAATTCCCTCTCACACCACGAGAAAAGGCACAAATGTGCGTTTAAGTCTTCGATGAACAAGGACCTTCCTTTGCCTTGCATCTGTTTTCCTGTGAGAATAGGGTGACACATGTTGCCTACTCTATCACAACAGGCTTCAGCGAGTCCACTGCTGAATCCCTCACAATTTAAGGAGAGACATATGTTCCAAACCTCTTAGAACCCAGATACAGCCCAGCTCCTTAGAGATCAGTCAGAATTCTCTGCTTCCCTGTTTGCGGGTTGGAAATACTGATATTACTCCTCATGTGGACAGCATGAGCCTTGTTGCTGATGAGGTTCCTGGAAAAAGGAAAACACTGAAAATGCTGTCACACATTCTTGATATCTTCCAGGGACAGTTGCATCCTTTATACACGAGCAAAATGCCTGGTCACATGCTGAATTCATCTGAGCAGCATACTTTGGTCATTGTGCTACCTGGCTTCCTGTGAGCTTCCTCTCATTTCAACAAATCTCCTCATCAAAACACAGCATGCCTGAGCACGGCTGTGTTAACCTCCTCTTCACCAGAGTTCTTCGAGCAAAAAGAGTCCGCAGCAAACCCCTGACTGACTACTTTCATTCATAGCCAAAGCATAAGGTGAATCCCACACATCCATCTGGTACTGTTTGACTAAATACCGTTCCTGGAGTCATGCCTCTGACATTTTCCTTTACAGCTGAAAAAATGGCAAATTTTGAGGAGTTAAATTTCTTGGAAAGAACTGCACTGCCTTGAAGCACTGCCTAAGCTTTCCTTTACCGTGTGTGTATTTTAATTGCAGTCATCACTGTAAGTTTATGAAATTTGTTTCAGTAAAAATAAAACAAAATCCCTCTCATCAAGTACATTGCTGTAGACTGTTAAGGTCAATAGCGTAAGATCGTCTAAGTATCTATAACTGTTTCTTTTAACAATGGTCTAATTTTATGCCACAAACACCAGCTACACTGTCTACGAAACTGAAGCTAACCCTATTTTCCCCACTTTTGCATACACTTACCCACTTGCCTTCTTTAATTTGCCTGCATTGTTTCCCCTTCCTCAGCAAGTTAATGTTTTTCTTATTTAATTGTTAGAGCCTCTTTAAAAAAAAAATAATAATTGGGTTTTGATTTTCTTCAGGTAGCCAAATAATCTGTTCAGTGCAGATCAGTTACAGATTCTCATACTGTTGCCTTTAATTCCAAACTGTTCTCAGTTCCAAAAACAACTCTTTTTCGGCCAAAGAGAGTGCAAGCTCATGGAGCTTAAACAATTCAATGGTTGAGCATTTGGGATTTAAGGCAACTGGTGGTATACCTGGCACTTACCACAGCCTGTGGGCACATGGGCTTTTGTCATTTAAGCCAGAAAATTGCTGACTGTAGCTACTCCTACCAACTTGCAGATACAGGCAACCCACATGCCGTTATTTGCAGATGTGGCAAATTCATTTTCAGTCATTTTAGGAAATCCTTTTTTTTTTTTTTTTTTTTTTCTTTAAACACAGGGAAAAAGTTTTCAAAAATGCCATCAGCATCAGTTTCCAGTGCTTCTTCTGAACTGATTTCACACCCACAGCTCCTGTACCCAGTCTCATTCCAGCACCACTGGCCCAGAGCCTCTGTGCTGGAAATAACAGGCTGGGAGCAGTGCCAGAGGTAGAGCCATCCAGGCCCAGGGGTGTTGTTCAGCTTACCCAGCTGTGAGTATCCTACATGCCTGCCTGGATGCTTTCCTATGCAACATACTGTAAGGAGGATGCTTTAGCAGAGGGGTTGGACTTGATGATCTCTGAGAGGTCACTTTCACCCTCTATGGTTCTGTGATTCTATGATTCTACATACACTGCTGGGGTGGCTGTTCTGGGGTGCCAAAGGTCAAGTGCTGAGTGTGAAACCTCTGCCATAGTGGAGTCCTGGAACTCAGCACAGTGTTGGCCTCGTCCAGCCAGGGGACATCCCAGTCACACTGGTTTCATGGTACCCAGGGAGAGCAGAGTCCTCTGTGCCTCACCAGAAAATATGTCAATGCTTGGCTTTTTAATTGCAAGATTTGTTTTTTTTTTGTTTTTTTTTTTCCTGGTCTGGTTTGTTCTGGTTTCTAATGGGAAAAATGACATTTCCTCCAACATTAGATTTTTTATTTATTTATTTTTTTTTTTACCTTTCTGTTTAGAAAATAAAAACCACATATTATCTTGAATCAGACTGATTCAAACTCAGCCTTCTTTTTTCTCCCCCCTTCCAAGTCCCCAGGCTGGGCTGCTTTCCCAGATAGTGGCTCCCCCCACCCAAGCAGAGCAGCACAGGCAGCACATACTTGCTGCCTCTGCCCAGTTTCTTGAATGGTTTCTTTGCAGGAAACTCCTCATGGATCTTTCCTGCCTCCCTGGACTCCCTCCAAAGCTTCTGCCTGGGCTGAGTTGATCCAGCCCACTTCTCTCACTATCCTAGCAACCTTTTTTTTAAATTAGTTTTTCCTGTATATTTTATCCTATAAAATGGATTAGTCCTAGTCAGATAATGATACTACATTGAGCACACATCTGCTGGTCGGTGGACTGAGGTGCTCCAGTGCTTTCCACCCACAACAGTGTGCAGTACGGGGCACCTCAGTAGAGCTCAGGTTTTTAACCCTGACCATCCTTGCCAGCACACTCACAGTGAGAGAAGAGCCAGAGGGGTGCAGATCGGCAGTAAACAGTGTTGGCTTGAGACTAACTGCACTTCAGCACACCTGTGGGAACAAACCCAGCACCAGCATGCCCCAGACTGGTGCCCTGGGTGGGCTGCTGTCCCCACCCTGCTCCTCACGGGCCAGCATCTCCCTCAGTCACAGTTTTTCCACGTGGCAGCATGGGGATTGGGGGTGAAGGGGACAAAGGGCCAAGTCTGCACAGTGGAGGCATGTGGGAGGGAGCAAACCCTGCCCGACTCCCAGGATGAGTCTGCGCAAGTGGGTGTATGAAAATTTCAACTTTCTAACTGCATGGCTTGGTCAGGGTAGAGGTTGATGAGCGGGTAGGCCAGGCACTCTTCTGTCACTCCTGGTCCTCAGGAGCCAGACCGTGCTTCCAGCACAACACTGTCCTCATAAGCAGGACATGCTGGGTACTTTAGGAGTGCTCTGGTAAAGCCACTGACATCTCCCACTGACCTCAGCCATGCAAATGAGAACCCAGGTGTCTTTGTGAAGATGCAGGGCCGCGTAGGAGTTTCAGATTCGATTTTTCCTGCAGAGTATGGTAGCTATGACACTTCAGAACGTTGATCTTGAGAGTTACAAATAAGATCAGAAGACTCCTGCTCTCAATTTACACAGTCTGTGGTTTCAAGTTTAAACCTATATTCCAGTTGGGCCTAGAGGGAGCCAGGAGCTGAATGGGAAGCCAAGGGCATCTCCCTAGGGAAGCAGAGTGAGCTCCATCATGCCCCTGGCATGGAGATCACTAAAACCTCCTCATACTCATGCAGCAGCAGTGATCGTCTGGCACACACGGTGCCTCTGGTGATGCTCACAGGTGCAGGACGCTGGCTTTTCTGCAATCAGCCCAGCTTGCATGGAAAGATGGCAGATGAACCCTTCAGTATTTATTGCTGTCAGTAGCCAACAAGGCCAGGAACCACCGCTTCAGCAGGATGTTCAGTGAATATTACGACACAGTAAAGAGAATAATAAGAACCTAGATCCTGTATGAATTTTCCTTCTACCCAACTCCCTCTGAAATACATGGGCGTACCAAACGTTAAGCACAGAAGTAAAAGTTGTTGCTAAAAATAATAGCAGAAAAGAATTAATATATTTATGTAGTTCTCGGCCTGTATGAGTTTTACAAGCCTAAAGTTAGACAGAGTGTTTGATTAATTAATAATATTAAATTATTACTTATGTAAAAAATTATGTCCCTAAAACATTTTTTGTCTGAAGCATATACATTTCTGGTGACCTCTATCTAAGCTGTAAAGCAGTAGTTACTGCGCAGCGATGACACATCACTTATCAGTGCTGCCTACTGGTCCAGTGGTTGACCTAAAACCCCAACATTTCCCCCTCCCTATGGGCAGGGTTGTGAAGTGTAGAATAATAAACATACCATATGCTGTCTGCTGACGCACTTCAGTCCCGATTCAGATTACAATACAGTCTTGCAGAGTATAGCTCCTGCCAGCTCTGCTGGGTGATGGAAAACACAGAAGGGCCTTTTCTTTCTAGGAATATCTTTATCAGCTCAACATCTGAACCACTGGGTCAAAAGGAAAGACACCAAGCTAGCCTGACTGTGGGTTTCGTCTGCTATCCGACTTCTCGTGACTACCTTGGCTGGGCATCTGCAGATTGAGGGCACTTCTCAATAGGTTCAAGTGGCCTCCCAGATCACGGCACCTCTGCTGCTGACCTGCTCCCACAGGCATGCTGCTGAGTGCCAGGGGCTAAAAGAGCGACTGATCGAAATTCCTTGACACTCTATCTGAGGACCAGAACACTTATGGAACTCAAGATCTTAGGCTTTTCTCAAAACAAGCTTGGAAGAACTGACCGCACAGAAGGCTTCACATTTACTGAAACCAGCAAGTCACACAACACTGCACTAGATTACACCAGTGAAGGCTCTACATAATCCATTTCATTTCTGGGATTTCTGTGTTTTATAGCCATGCTTCATAACCATGACTAGAAACAAACATGAGCTTCTCTGGTCACACAAGCAGTCATCTTGAACCAATATTCAGCTGGAAGATAAATTCAGACAGTGCCTGGTGTTCCCCACTCTTCCCATCTTCTCCCACCACAGTGGCTTGTAGTGTAGCACTAAGGCACACCTTGGCCTTGCACCATGTCAGCAGCTTCCCTAGCTTACTAGCTCAGCTGTCAGCACATTGATTGACCTCCTTGCACACCTCAGTGAGCTGCATGTATGCTCTCTGACTATCCAGGCAACCAAACTGCAGAGAATGGCTAATATTTAAGGGCTCCTAGGAGGTGCAGGTGTTGCACCAGTACCTACAGATGCAGCAGAACCACTTTCACTCTAACACTTGAAGGTTATGTGGCTTTCTGAGCTACTGGCTGCTCTGTAGCTCACTGAGCATGGTAGCATTAGGGGTCTAGTCACAGAATCACAAAATCATAGAATCACAGAATGACTCGGGTTGAAAGGAACCTTAAAGATCACAGAATTGTAAAGGCTGGAAGGGATCTCTAGAGATCACCTAGTTCCAGCCCCGCCTGCCACAGGCAGGGCTGCCAACCACTAGATCAGATTGCCCAGAGCCCCATCCAATATGGCCTTGAACACCTCCAGGGATGGGTCATCCACAACTTCTCTTGGCAGCCTATTCCAACGTCTCACCACCCTCTCAGTAAAACATCTCCTCCAAATAACTAATCTAATTTTCCTCTCTTTTAGTTTAAAACCATTTCCCCTTATCACCATCAGAACGTGTAAGAAGTCAGTCTTCCTCCTGTTTACGAGCTCCCTTTAAGCACTCCTCTTCTCCAGGCTGAAAAAGCCAAGCTCCCTCAACCTGTTTTCATAGAAGAGGTACTACAGCCCCCTGATCATCTCTGTGGCTTTCCTCTGGGCCCACTCCAACACTCCACTTTTCACTTCTGCTGGGGGCCCCAGACCTGGATACCCCTCACAAGGGCAAAGTAGAGGGGAGGACAATCACCTCCCTCACCCTGCTGGCCACTGCTATTTTGATGCAGCCCAGGATACCGTTGGACTTCCAGGCTGCAACTCCACACTGCTGCCTCATGTCCAGGTTTTAGTCCATCAGGACCCTCAAGTCCTTCTCTGCAGGCTGCTCTCAATGAATTCTTCTCCCAGCCTGTACACATATTCGGGACTGCCCAAACCAAAGTGCAACACGTTGCACTTGGCTTTGTTGAACCTCATTAGTTTCACATGGGTCCTCCCTGCTGAGGGTACACTCGATCTCACTGTCTAGATCATTAATAAAGACGCTGAAGAGCACCAGTCCCAAGAGAAAGACCTGAGGGAGACAACACTTTGTCACTGGCCAACTTGAACAAGATGTGCTGACCACAACCTTCTGGTTAATAACCATCCAACCAATTCTTCGTTCACAGGATAGTCCAGCTTTCAAATCCACCTCCCTCCAATTTAGAGATATGGATGTGCTGAGGGACCATATTAAAGACCTTGCAGGAGGCCAGGTAGACAACATTAGTTACCCTTCCTTGGTCCACCGATGCCGTCACTGTGTCACAGAAGGCCACCAGACTGATTAGGCATGATCTTCCCTTGGTGAAGCCGTGCTGACTGTCCCGGATAACCTCCTCATCTCACATTAACGTAGTTTCCAGGAGGATCTTCCAGGATGATCTACCCAGTCACAAAGTTGAGGCTCACCAGCCTGTAGTTCCCTGGGTCTTCCTTTCTTCCCTCCTTAAAAATGGGAAGAATATTTTCATTTTTCCAGTCACTGGAGACTTTGCCTGACAGTCATAACTTTTCAAATATGATGGAGAGTGGCTTGGCAATCACTTCAGACAGTTCCTTTAAGACCCTGGGCTGCACATCGTCTGGCCCAGCAGAGTTGTACACATTCAGTCTCATGAGGTAGTCTCTAGGAAGCCTGACTGACAATGAAGACTGAGGCAAAGATCTTGCTCAGTACCTCAGCCTTCTCCATGTCTGTTGCAGCCAGTTCTTCCTTTTCATTTATCAGAGGGAGGGAGGACACTCTCCTTGGCCTGTCTCTTCTGACCAGTGTACCAGCAGAATCCCTTCTTGTATTGTTCACAAGCACTGTAAAGTTCAGTTTCATCTGTGCCTTGTTTTTCCTGACCCAATCTCTACACATCTATACAGCATCCTTGTATTCTTCCCACACCATAAATCCCTACTTCCACTACCTATACATGTCCCAGTTATCCCTCAGTTTGACCAGTGAGTCATTGACCAGCCATGCTGGTTTCCTGCCTCCTCCACTTGATTTCCTGTGCTTCATCTTGGGATGAAGAGCTGCAGTGCTGTCAGAAAGGTGTCCTTAAAGAGATGCCAGTTCTGCTATTTTCTTTTGTCTCTAAGGACAGTTTCCCAGAGGATTCCATCTAAAAATTCCTGAAACAGATGGATGTTGGCTCTCCTGAATTTCAGGCTCCTCACTTTGCTCTTTGCCAGATCCATATTCCTTCAGAACTCACCCAAGGCATGGTTGATACAGCCCAGGTTTGCAGTCCTGCAGGTTTGTGTATGGAAATCTTGCCTGCTGAGTGCCATCTCCCAGCACTGATCTTCCACACTAGGATGCAAAAAGAGCAGTATTTTTCAGCTCTGAGTATCCATTTGACATTACTCAATGGAGTTCAGTCAGTGTTCTTTAACAAGCGAAACCACAAATCGTATTACTGCCAGACTCTGTCCATGCACTGAAAATACCAATTGCCACTAGAGACAGCATCAGTGCTATCTTCAGTTGATGGGAATTTTCCAGTTTTTGTTTTCTTTCATAAAACTTCGCAACATAACACCAAATTTGTAGGTGATATATTTCTCCCCTTCAAAACTATTATTTTCCATTACTTAAATAGCTAGCCAAAGTAATATTGATACTTGGAGGAAGAAAATTCTCTTTTTTCAGCTGGCTCTACTGTTTACATCTTTGATTATTTTCTTCTTTCAGCAAACCACAGATTTTGCACCATTAAAGGGAACTGGACTGATTCTGATCTTGTGTAACTGTAGTTACTCCTGAATGACACCAGAATAAGTCATCTGAGAATTGGGCTCAAAATCCTGTTTCTCTAGGGCTTTACAATCAAAGTCATGTTGTGCAAGAAGCACTAAGGGGGTAAAGAGAATAGAGGGGAAAAAAAAAAAAAAGAAAAAACAGTGCACTACACACACTGCACTTTGGCTGCCTTGTAGAGGAAAAAAAAAACCATGCGCTCTAGCCCCGTCCTGGCTGTTTAAAGAAGATGAAGTTGCATCACTCATATCCCAGCTGATTTCCAGTCTCCGTCTGGCCAGGCAGCCAGGCCTGTGAATGCCAGTTATCAGTGCTGCAAGGCCCACTGACCATCTGTCCTGACCCAGGACACTTGGCTGAACCTGTGGGCCTGAGGTCATGCCTGCTCCAGCTGGCCTCCCAATCTGTTCTTCTTCCTTCAGCGTGTCAGGGACTTATCTGCATGCCACAGGGATCACGGTGGTAGTAGACCCATAATTTTCTGCTTCTGTCTTCAACTGTTTTGCATCACGGACAGATAAATCTGGAAGGACAGATGCTGTCTGCAGAGCAGTTCTGAAGGATCTCACTTCAGCTGGTGCAAAGCACAGGCAGATGTATACGTGTGGAGGGATCAGAAGCTCCCAGTGAAAGGCTGTGACAGCAGCTGCACAGTAGGATGTAGGCGGGAGATAGGTGAGCCAGCCAGTGCACACTGATTCAGGGACTTATCACCACATAGACTTTCTCCAGGCTGCTGGAAACACCCTTCAGCCAGCAAGGCTCTCTAAGCTCAGATGCCCACATGGGCCCCTCTGGTGATGTTGGATCCCATCCTTCTCTCATGGAAGGAAGACACATTGGCTGTTCATAGAATTGCTCAGGTTGGAAAAGACCTTCAAGATCGTCAAGTCCAACTGCAACCTAACCATACTACCCTGACTCTAACAACCCACTGCTAAATCATGTCCCTGAGGACCACATCCAGATGGTTTTTAAACACATTTGGGGATGGTGACTCAGTTACCTCCCTGGGGAGCCTATTCCAGCGCTTAACAACCCTTTCTGCAAAGAAACTTTTCCTCATATCCAACCTGAATCTCCTCTGGTGCAACTTGAGACCATTTCCCCTTGTCCTCTCACCTGTGACCAGTGAGAAGAGACCAATCCCACTCTTGCTGCAGTCACCTTTCAGGTATTTGAAGAGAGCAATAAGGTCTCCCCTCAGTCTCCTCTTCCCCTGACTAAACAGCCCCAGCTCTTTCAGTCGCTCCTCATAGGGCATATTCTCCAAGCCCCTCACAAGCCTTGTTGCCCTTCTTTGGACCTGCTCCAGCACCACGATGTCCCTTCTGTATTGAGGTACACAAAACTGTACACAGTACGCAAGGTGGGGACCCAGTGCCAAGTACAGGGGGAGGATTACTTCCCTAGTTCCGCTCCCCACATCATTCCCAATACAGGGCAGGATGCCAGGATGCCAGGATGCCATCCTGTGTCTTTGAGGGGATCAAATAGAGTGAAGTAGAAAATTCAGTGCAGAGGCAATGGTCATGTTTGGAAAGATTTGAGTAAAGATAATAAGGAGAAATGCAGCAGCCTTACTGAATAGCAAGTTCCTAAACCAGGTATTCCACTGAGTAGGCGTCCCTGTCCCTGCCTCTGTGCACAAATGGGTGCACTGCCTCAGAGGAGCTGTAGCTCCCCCCCATGACTTGCTGAAGGGCTCTAGGTTCCAGCTCCAGTCTTGCAAGGAATTTTTGGAGAGGCCAGGACACCTCAACTGCAGGTTGTCTCCACCATAGGTTCACTTGCCTCATGCTCACAACAAGCACTTCGCCACTTCAAAGTTTGTTTCCTTTCTGTGACTCACCACTGATGTGCTAGTCTATAGAATATTCATACACAATGGAACTACGTTAGAAGGCCCGTAGCTACAGCGCAACCCTTCCTCTGGGCAGCTTTCATCATGATTTCAAACGTTACAAGGAAGCTTCAGAAGAAAGTTCCTATCCAGAGCTCAGGACACATAATGCATCGTGGTTCCCAGATTTAAGTGAAAAGAGTGCGAGATGGCAGCATGGATGCACTGTTTCAGGTGGCTGTGTAATGACGAAAATGGAAAAACTATTATTTCAGTCTTGGTTTTGTACAAAGTTTACGGCCAAATTGCTGAATCTCAGGTTTTGGGTTAGCCCTTCTTTTCTCCTGTGTGTCTGGCATTCATGAATGTTACCAAAGCTCTGAGAAGTGCTGTTGGTGGCCTTGAGCCCACTTGTTGTGCAGACGCAATGAAACACGACAGATCAGAGCCTGCCCCTGGCAGAGTCTCTGGGTGCAGGAAGCAGCATGAGCCAGAGTTTGGCCAGCTTCATTTGGCATGAACTAAGACCCTGCTAAACTCAACTCACAGTGGAGCAACAACATCCAACCAAGGTGTAACAGCACCCCAGCTAAAAGAGGTCACTTTCACCAGGCATTCTCCTTCCCTTTATATTGCCACAATTACCATCTGCCTTAATATTGTTCCCTGGCCACATTTTCAGCATTCTGTTTTCAAGCATGGGTACCTGGATTACCTGTCTGTTCCTGCACTTTATGTGCTCTAGATAGCTATCACTTGCACTTTCACTATTCTCTTGAATGCCTAAATAACAGACGGAATGTTCTATTTGATAATTTGGCACTGCCTCTCTGAAGGTAGAGCTAATAAATGAAAAAAAAAATAAAAAGAGGGAGAAAGGAACAGGGAAGGTTTTGGAGCAGTGATGTTATGCTAGCAGTCATAAAATATCCTCTGAAAGCAAGGCAGAGCCTCCCACTGCCAAACAACCAAGTTTCGAGAGTTTGGAGCCATGTTCTAGGACTCGGGCAGTTTGTTTCAGCACGTTTGCAATTCCCCACTGCCAAGGGCAGCCCTGCCTGGCACAGGCTCCCAGCACCCCAATGGGCCCAGAGCTCTTAACGGGCTGCACGTGTGAGGAGCACGCTGCCGTCCAGGAGAGGCCAGCCCTGAGCTGGGCAGTGCCAAAGTGGGTATTCGTGAGCCATGAGCACGTGGCACAAGTCTGCTCCTAAGGAAGGGAAGTGAGGAGCACTTCTTGCTATTAAAAACACAGAGATGACTTTAAGTGAATAAGCTGCCAAAGCTGGTGAAGTTCCATAAGAGGATTTGGCCAGGATACCTTGGCTCACACCTGCACAGTTACAAGAAGTGTTGTGGGATCAATGGCTTCAAGCAGTTGGAGCCTCTGCTCTCCAGCAGCACAACCCTCCCCTGGCACTGAGGCATAGCATTTGGTCCGCAGTGTACACCAGGAACACAGTAATTATTCACTAGCCAAGTGCAGGGCTGCTGCCTATGGAACCTCCAGCCCCACACTGCGTGCAGGCTACCAGACTGGTGCAGGCTGATACGGGGATGGCAGAGGATAACGGAAAACCTCCCATGAATGCTGCCAGGTTCTCGATCCAGGTGCAGCTATCAGACCAGCTTGGTTACTGTAATGTGTGAGATCTGACAAGAGCAGAGGGGGAAAAAAAAAGAAGAGCTGACCACAAGCAAATTTCTTCCTAAATGTGTCATCAGCGAACACCGTAAGTCCAAACCAGAAATGGGAGAATGGGTTTGTTTTTACAAGAAACCTACTGACTGAAAAAAAAAAAAAAAAAGAAAACTATTAAGGGAAATTTAGCAGTTGGTTTAATTTGGCAAATAATTTTAGCTCGAGAAAATAGTTAAAATAGTTCAAAGTTGGAGGGAGTGGGAGAAAAGAAATTCTGAAAATCCATTATTTGTACAGCTCTCCTCCGAAGAGCTTATATTATACTGCCCGCTACCAGCTGGCCCTAGACTTAGGTTGCCGAATATTTTCCATTATAAAAGATTCTTTCAACATTTTTATTTTTTTAGAAGCTCTAACACCTCCATTGTTTGCAGCAGGCCCTTATAATTTGGCAGGAACAAAGCCCTTGGGCTAGAGAAGTGCCTTTTCTTTCATCCATGAAATTCCAGTCAGGTTTGGCTGGATGAAAAAAAAAAAAAAAAAAAAAAAAAAGAATAAAAAACTGTTAAAAATCACCATTTCCCTTCTCTCTCTTATGTGCCTCAAGAAAATACGCTGGCAGGCAGCCAGCAGAGCAAGTGAACGAGAACGTTCTCATTAAATTGAGCCCAGGTTGTCACCAAAGCAGCCGTCCAGACTCTGCTGGGAATGTCTGGGGGCTTCCAGGGCAGCTGCAACAACAGCAGAAGAGCTGAGAGAGGCTAAGCACAAATCCAAGGAGTTTCCCCAACAGGAGAAGGAGACAGAGAGTGGAATGAGCTTCTCCGGCTCACCCTGTCACAGACGCAAAAGGCCTGGCAAACCTGTCTCTCTGTATTTGGGGCTCCTGCCCCTACTTCCTAGTCTTCAAAAAGTAGAGCTAAATTCTTGCTCAGCCAGCTGAGAATTAACGACACAAACTCACACTGCTCTTTCTCCAGCATCCTCCTTTTCTCCCACAGACAGCAATCTTCTGCTCACCATAAATACAATTACCCCCAAGGTCCTATTTGTATGTTTATTCTGCAGTGCTGGACAGAGAATGGATCTGGTAGTTTATTTGGGTGGTTTTTTTTTTTCCTGTACTGAGGAGAGGACAGTTGTCTTGGTAAAGATTGTTGGAATAGGACCAGCAAAGAGGACTGTGCAGGAAGAACCAAGGGCCCAGAAGCCAAACGTAATAGGCAGGCGGCTTCCAAACAGCAGTCAGGGAATAGAAATGGGACCATGTTCACAGAACTGAGCTGAAATAGCTGTTGGAAACAGGACAGAAAATAGGAAAAATGGGGGATCGTTGTATGGGAAACTTGGTGAATGCCTGGAAGATCTTATGTATCCAGTGTAATTCAGCCCTGATAGAGGGGACTGTATTATGAAACACCGAGTGAAATAGAATGAGGTGAGCATTAAAGCAGAAAGGAACTTCCTGATCATCCTTTTTGAATGATCTCTTTGGTGACCCCCCCCAGTCTAGTCTTTGACCTCTAAGAGTGACTTAGGAAAAAGTGTCATAATGAACCTCTGCAACCAGTAGATTATCTCCATTTGTGAAAATCGCAGTTCAATCCCAAATAGCAACAGAGTGGTTTATGCCACAGAGTATCAAGTTTTACAAGTCTTTCCAAATTTGTTAGTATTAATTGAAAACTGGACTGCAAGCCAAACAAAAAGTACACCACACAGAAAGAGTTCAGCTTGTCTGTGCACATCTCTGCGGGCCCTTAGATGTGTAGTTGTGAAGAGTACTTATCTGCCTTCACAAAGGAGGTGTTTGTCCACAAAAAATCTGTGAGAGCCCAATTAAGAAGTTTTGCTGTTGCACACAGAAGGTTGTCTTAGCTTTTTAATCCCGCCCTTGCCCCCTTCGACACATGTGCAAGATTTAGGCACAATCTGACCCTTTGTTTGACGATAAAATGAGAAGCTGATAGCTGGGCCTGTCCCAAGGCTGAGAGGTACAACTTACTCTTGTGGGCTTAGTGGACCAGGAGGAATACTGCTTTTGAAATCTTCACTGTTATGTGTGCAGGGGACAGATGCATAAATTAACAAACTAACTAACAAGTCTGCATGGCACTTAGTTTCACTAAGGAGATGCATTGGTAAACATGTTGGTAAACAGTGAATGAAAGATTGAACGACGGCAGTGAGAGGTAAGAGTTGGTACCTTCACCTCTGCATAAGTATTACCTACACCTAAAGATGGGTTTCTAAGTTAAGTAAGAGGTGAGTGGCCAAACTACATTAAAGCTTGGATTTGCTTTGATCCCCTTCGAGAAAGGAAACTTTCCTCTCACATCTGAATTCAGATAGAATAAAATCTGTGCCCCTCAAGGAATAGTGACAGCTCAAACATAGGTATTAGTACTGCTTCCACATATTTCACCTTTAGCGACATATTTTATTAATTCTCAGAATAATTTCTGCAGTGCAACTAATAAACCCTACATTCAATGTCTTTGGTAGTAAAAACCACTGAAGCAAGCATCAGCAATTCTTGAAGACAGAATATAACTGTGAGTACCTGAAGACTCTTTCTTTGGATTGTAGGGGTGGGATAACTTGTCAGGAAGTAGTAAATTGGAATCAAATATGTCTAGAATTCTGACTAGCTAAAGACAGAATAATCAAAACTGTCAAAGCTCAGTGCATTATGCTTTGAGACGAGTGATCTAGCAAATATTGTTCTAATATCATCTTAACCACAAGGGCTGCTCAGATGTGATTCTTGAAGACGTTTAAGTTAGCAAAGAGTACTCATCATTAATCTTGTATAATGGCTTTTGGGAGCCACAGTTCATTTAAACATTTTACATTTTTATTACTTATGTATGCGGGGCAGCAATTAAAGCTGTCGTGGTCATATAATGAAGACTAATGAAAGCAAGATGAAGGCAAGTTTTCATTTTCTGTCAACCTGAACTTCCATCAGCTTCTGCCATCTCCCTTCACCCCCCTCCCCCCGCCAAAAATATGTTTTTTTTTTCTTTTCTTGAAAGCCAACTTCCCAATCCCTAGACATTTAGCTAAACACCTTCACAATTGCCCAGGATGAACTATGAAAACTAAATGGTCCTTTCTCTTCTTATGAGGAAGAAGCATATCTCTTGGTAATCAGACAAGTACTGTAAAAGTCTCAGACTTTCTCAATGCAAGTAAATGTGAGTGATTTGATAACAGCATCTTCATGGTATGTTTTCTTGGCCACTGTGAAATAATAGCTCTGTAGGGAAGACAGGGATTAGTCACCCCACAATTAGTCATTCTTCAGTGTAGTTTGATACTTGAGAGATTTGTAATTTCAGCAATGTGGCTTACAACCATAGGTCCCATTTTCAAGCACTTTCCGTATCCTTCCTCCTTCAGTTCGGAAGAGTTTGGAGAAAGAAAAAACGTTCACTCTTTATACTTAATGTGTTTCTGCACTTGTATGTCTCTATTTCTTCTTTATACAAGCATCACTTTGCCTTTCTTGGGAGCTGCAATCAAAGCCCCAGAATCAGGAAGTGCCTGCTGTCCACAGCTGCTTTCCCTCACCAGACTTACCTCTGCTGCCTGCAAAGTCTTCTATTCCAGTTTGTCTAAGCAACAGCACAGCAGCCTGCCTAGGTAAGCTAAGGCTTGTCTTGCAAAGAAGGTGTCATAAACGTGGAGCCAGTGCTCTTGTGTCTACAGTAACCTGACCCCAAGAAGGGATGCTACTTGTTAGCACTTCGTGAGGTGCAGACAGACTTGCACCCTCTGCAGCTTGCCTTTACAGAGCTCTGTAGCAAGTGAATTGTGAGCTGGGGACACTTGGAGATTACCTCCTTCCTAAAGGGGACTTACTGTTTTGTGATCCAACAGTAGTAAAATGACAGAGATACCCTAACAAAGTCTCCTCTTCCATAATAGCCAAAAACTTTGCCACAGAAAATTGGTTTCCTTCAACTGGAATATGAGTCAAAAGGCAATGCAGATGTTTTAAAGTGTTAATCATAAATATCAGGGGAGAGGGAGCTTACTGGCAGAGCTCCCATTGAGTAAGGACTTAATGTTTGGCCTCAGATATTTCGTCTGGTAAGATGTTGACTACTTCACTGATGCATACGCAGCAGCTCCACAGTTCTCTTAACCATTTCATCTTTGGAATAAGTAGTGGCCGCATTGCCTGTGTGACACAGAAAGTAAGCTTTGCCACACAGATTGCACTAAGCACATGTTCATGACTGGTCTAGGCACAAAGACCAGATCTATTCTTCTTCTTACAAGATGGCTTGTCATCTCAAATCCCCACACCATAGCAAGAACCTGGATCTTCTTTCCATCCATCATTCCTCTCAATTACTTGGTGTTTCTTACTTGCCAGACTGTCTTCTCCTGCATATATTCCATGCATACCAAACCCTGCCTGAAATTTGGTACTCAGAGACTTTCATAATTCTACTTATGCTGGTATAAATAGAGTTAATAACTTCTCATTTCAGGCACCTTTTTGTCATTATTACTTACCAGCCCAAACTCCAAAGACAGAAATCAAATCTGGCCAAAGACATACAGAGCGAGTCATGGGCCAAATAGATCTGACTTAAAACAGCATCAAAACAGATGAAATGCTGTGTTTCATTTGGAAGAACAGCAGCTGTGTCTGTACATTAACTACTGTGCTTCTCCAAAGGGTTTTTCCCACTTGCAGGTCCCAATTTAGCCTAATGTAGCTTGGAGTCATAAGGTAAAGTTCTCACGAAATTCATGGATCAAACTGTTTAAAGATGTAAACAGGATTACCTGAACTGAGGTCAGTCAGAAGTGGTTTGAGTTGCACCAACTTGAGGAACTCAGTGTAATGCGCTGATGGCAGTCAGGGACTAAGTGGAAAAGGGAACAGGGTAGAAAAACATAAACCCAAAGGATGCAAGTTAAAGACTAAGCCTGGTTCCTTTTGCCTTGCCTTGCCTGTTATAAACAGATGCCAGTCTGTACTTGCTCATCACAGAACAGTAATCATCATAATTTACGGTGATTTAATGTTAACACGTCATCACAAAGGTACAGGGAATTATGTTTCTTCCCAGTACTGATGTGCAGTAGCTATAACCAGCTGGCACTGTCAAACAGGCCCACTGCTTGGTATCTGTCCTTCATTCTAAATTAATGCAAATATACTATGGTTACAAACTAAAGTGTTTTCTGGTATACCAGAAGGTTCTCTTTGGTGTGTTATTTAAAGCAAGCTGCATGTTTACCTTTTCACCAGTGGTGGGGTAAAGCTAACCTGAAACAAAACTCTGAGCAGATTAAGCATAATTTTTACCGGTCGTTTGGGTATATGCTGTTATACCTACTCCCAAAGTCCCACAGAACAAGTGCCATTCAGACTTGCTCTCAGTGAGTCCTTAACTAAAACATAATAATGCTACTAGTCAAATAAATTATGCTTATGACAATGGAATGGAAACTGTATCTAAAGCAATTGTTTTTTAAACACGTGACAATCTTGACGGTTCTCTGACTAGAATTGGATCCTTCTGCTTGTAGATCTCCGTGGTGAGGTTTTATTTCTTCTTATTTCTCTGTTGGGTTTTATGCCTCACGTGGAAATGAAGTTAGTTTTCTGATGACAATCTTGTTTCCTTTTATTCAACAGGGTGTGCATGACATTCCTGTGCTCCTGAGGCTGAACACTGTGCTCCAGCTGTTGTAGAGTCAAAAAATGAGGCATATCCTTGAGACAGCTTTGGTCCTTTTACACAGGAGTAACGCAGGGGAGAAAATTAAGGCACACACAATTAGTGAAAATCGGAAACTGCAGTACTGCTTCTGACTAAGGCTGTATTCACGCAGGGCTCAGCACAAACAAAGCAGCTTCCCATGAGCGTTGGACTCCTTACAATGGAACAGAAGGAAGATCACTACAAGCACTAGGTATTTCTGTTAACAGGAAGCCTGGTAAATGCTCTTTCTGTGCCAGTAACACCTCCTGTTGGCAGACTTACTTGGCAGGCTCTCGTCACTGAAGCAAATGAGCTCTCTGTTTTGGGAGATTCACCAAAATGGGACTCTCCTCTGTCACGTCTCTCAGGATATTCTGAGGAGTTGGTTGTGGCCCTTTCAATGTGAGGGAATGAAGTGGCAAAGAAATGGAATGGCATGAAAAAAAAGATGTCCCTTAGTTATGCCAAGCAACGTGGAAATAATTTCAGCATGGATTGTGCTTCACTGTTGGTTTCTTCTTTCCTGGGCTCGCTATATTGTAACTCTGGGTTTTGCTTTGCATTTAATTTTTTTTTTACAGCCTCGCTGTATGTTAAAAGAACGGGAGTGCCAGTGCTGCATAAAGAAAAGAAGAATTGCTGAGAGAAGGTCACAGAAAGCTCACTAGCTTTTGAAAGAATCATTCTTTTCTGTCCTGAATGCAACTGATGGTACATATTAGCACCACTCACAAACCGTTTCACCTTCTAGCTGCTATCCTCCTTTTAATGCACAGGAAAACTGAGGCACCAGGAAAACAGCTTGAAGTTGTGTAACCCAGTGGAAATGCCAGTACCAAGGAACCACCCACTCTTCATGCTGTTTCCACACCTGTAGGCTCTTCTTTCTAAAGGGTTGAGCTGAGTCTTGTTTCCTTCTCAGTGAGGCAAATGCCTCACAAAGAGCAATGAAAACCATGCGTGATGGTCCAAGAGTACTTCCTTCACAAAGTGTTACTCTGCAAAGTTACACCTTGGTGCTGCTGCACCCAGAAATAGGGAGAAACTTCGCTTTAGAGTTTGTTTGGGAATGGAGGCAAACGTCTGTGAGACAGAGGTAAAAATCCCTAGAAAAATAAGCTGTAGGCAGTATCACGTTGATGCAGAGTCTGGAGCTGGCACTGTCATTTAGTCAATGCATACGGGAAGGAGAAAAGGGGTGGCTCCAGAAAGGCCAAGAGAGCATTTCTGCTTCTGCTGCTTTGCCTACTCTGTAATTACTGCAAGACTGCGCTGCCACCCCCTCTCCACTCACAGCTTCTGGAGTGGCTGCTAAAAGAGGCTTGGGATCTTGATGCAATCATGTATCTGTGGCCAGGCGTTACCCAGAGGCCTGCACAGGCAGCTGGAACTTCCCAAGTGGGGCAGAACACAGGGCTGGCCCCAGTGCCTGTTGAGTCACGCCATGGGCTATTTTTTTTTTTTTTTTCTCTTTGGCTAAATCAGGCAATCCGCCTTGCTCTCACAAGCCAACTTGGCAGCTGCCCGAGGAACCTGATCCATGCCAGCCGGTGAGGGGCTTTTCTAGCTCTCAGACTGGAGTTGCTGCTGTCAAGAGAACAGGCGGAGCGCATGCAGTGCAAACTGCAGCCTTGTATATCCGTCACGTAAAACTCAGAGCCCCCATTCTGGCTCTTTATCAATTATTAGCCTGCTGCTAAAAGAAGAAAATAGATTTCATAAGTGTGTTTCTGCACCAGACAGATAGTCTGGCTAAATGATTTACGGGTGTGAATTAGTGTGTGTGCATGTGTATATGCCCATATGGTTCAAATCCTGTAAAGCAGAGTCTTGCCTGTGTGTGCGTGTGTGTATTTAATGCTTTATATGGTACATCATTCCTTTTGTGTGTGTGTCTGTCTGGCTTTTTTGGGCAGCACCGGTTCACTTTTTTTTTTTTTTTTTTTTTCCTTCTTCATTTCACATGAATTGTGTGGAGAAAGCCAAGAGCGTCTGCCAATTCTGCTGTCCCAAAAATAAAAGTTGACACTCTTCTCCTAGAAACAGTTATCATCTCCCCAGTGTAGTCTTGGTTAAACACACCCACACCCATCCCTTTCTTGAAACTGAGGTTGAATTTAATAATGTGCTTGACTGCTTTAATTCCTAACTTAAAATGTCAAAGATTAAAAAGGTCTTTTTTTTTTTTTTTTTTTTTTTTCAAGAGTGCAGGGGATTTAAGTGATCCCAGGACACTGCACTTAGTGCTGTAATTGTGCACAAAGGAGCTTGTTGCTCTCCTCCATCTTTGCAGCTGGGGATAGTATGTAGAAACCAAGTGGGCAAAGATGGAAGAAGTGCTAGGAGTCAAGCTACCTTCTCTCCAAGTTGAAATTCCTCTTTCTATCAGCTGCATAAACTGTCTAGTACAGCTGATGAATTTCCTTGTATTTTTCATTTTTGTTTTTGAGGTCTGGAACTCCTCCTTTTCCACAGCCCCCAGTTTATTCAGAGAAAGGAAACAAACAGTGGTTTCATCCTGATGGTGCCCTGGACAGAGTCTGAGGAGGGAAAGCTGCTGAATTGTGAAGCAAGTTCATTTCCCTGCCTACTGGAATAGCAGGGAGGAGTTGGTAAGAGACGTGCAGGACACGTAGTCCGCTCTTACATTATACTTGCCCTGTGCAACTTGTACTCTGAGTCACTTGGCAGAATAGCAGCTATTCAGTATTGCTTCTATAGGTAAGAGGTGGCAACAACCCATGGAAGTGTCCAGTTCAAATAGGAAATCATAAGTTAGAAAATGAATGGATAGTGTGTTTTACTGAATCACACCCACTTCCACCTGTACAATACCTTGACAGCAAGCAAGATTCTTTTAAGCAAGAATATTGTGAATGCAAAGTGACTTCTATCACCGCTGTTGTGAAAAGACAAGACAAAATATATTCCCTTTGGGCTTCCGGAAACCTCCTATTTACTCCTTTAAGTTTCAGTGTAGTAGTTTCTGTCTCTCGTAAAGTGAAGACTCTTAGGCTGTGCTGAAAAGCTGAGTTTTTCTCACCATGAGTTCAAGCAGTTGTAATCGGTTGGGTATTTTAAAGCTTCCTCAGTTGGGTAGCTCTCTGTTAGGGTAATTCAGAAGTTGCCCCACTTGGTCAAAGCTGTAAAGTGGTTTGAAACCAGGGCTCTTATGGAAATGGGCTGATGTGATGAATGAAGAGTATTTTGTGCTTTTCAAGGTGATTGCCATCCAGGTGAGACCATTGGACATAGAAGTCACTGACAAAGATTTTCAAAGTGCCGGAGGTGCCTCTAGTGACATTTCATAATTGCTTTCTAATGGGGTTAGTGATGCATGCCTTTGTGAAAAAAAAAGGTATGTGTTTGCATCCCTGGAGACTGCAATTAGCTCAGTATCAATATCAGGACTTTTTTTTTTTTTTCTTTTTTCCAGCGAGCACAGGAGATCACCAAAGCTAAGGAATGTGTTTTGTTATGCTACAAAGAAATATTTTCAGAACCATTAGAAGATATGCTCTTCTACCTGTTTTTGTCCTTTGCAAAGATAACAGATAGTAAGGATGTTAGATTGTTATCACTTACCTGTTTTTGCCAGTTGTGTTGTGTTGTGAATTGTGTTGTGAGTTGTGTTGTAAATGTCAAATACCGAGTTAGTCTTCAAACACTTAGAGACCTGGATAAATTAACTTTCTCAGTCATAAGAGATGTGCATAATTTGTACAAGTTTGGATTCAAGGTAGCTCTCTGCCTAACTGACTTGCTTTGGGAACTAGACTGAGCCAATCTGCCTGAGCTGTAAATTGGCTGATTCCATGTATGTGATTGTGATGATCAAGAATAATACAGGCTGAGATGAATACTGCAGTTTGACTGCAAAACCAAATACCCTTTTAGGTATTTATCTATGCTCTGAACTGCTGTCTGACAATGCATGTCTTTCCCTTCTTTTGTAATGAAACTGAAATTCTAACAGTGGTACTGCATGGCACATAAATTAGATATCTGGAGGAAATTGTATGAATAGAAGTCTGAATTTATGACACTACATATAACTGTACAAGACTTCTACTGGTGATGGGTAACACGTGTTCATATTTCACATTTCATTAATATCCTAGCCACGTCTCATAGACATAAAATTTGTAGCTTTTTTGAAGATGGAGTGTTTTGACAGTGGTGGTTTGCTTCCTGAAAACGTATTTGTTTTTAGTGAAAGTGGTAAACATCCTGCTGAATGGATCTTTTCTTTGTGGCTGGAGTACATAGTATGTAGATATGATTAAGTAGACCTAGTAAGTATTTAGAGCATGAAGATAAGTAAACAGAGTCAAAATCAAACTTTCAGTCTCTGAGAGGTTTTCTTGCAGTCTTTTCCCGTGAAAGATATCCAGTATTGCTTTTCCTTGGAGATACGGCAGCCTTCATGTACCAACCCGTCCCAAAGTTGTGGTTAGAAAGAGGATGGGGATTAGGTTTGAGTGCTGTTCCAACATCTAAAACAATTTAAGTTGTTTTGCAGCTCTGGAGAATCTCCAGCAGTTTGATTACTATCTCTGCTCTCTTTTTTTTTCCATTAGAGAACAAGTCTTATTAAGTTTTTTAAAGTTCACGATTCTGAAGATCAGCCAGGTTTTTGTCTAACTTATCAGAAGAAAATGTGGAAAGAAGGCAGCAGGCAGATGAACATGGCAGCCACAACCTTGAGGTGGTTAAGAAGGACAGATAACCTGGTTGTGCTAGGAAGCAGCAGTAAAACAGAAATGAAAGACTCTGTAATCTTGAATGTTGTGGTAGGTATCAGGCCTAGGCTAGCAACATAATCTTAGAAACAAACTCATCCTGAGCGCCAGTAAACTTTAGTACATCTTACGTGAAAGATCCTGGACCAACCACCCTCCAGTGACTGAATCTGATTTTCACTGTGGGCTAGTGGCGAAAGATGGTGAGTTACGCTTCATCTCATGAATGGGAGGATCCACACTATCAGTACAGTGAATTAGCTTCCCTTTGAGAGCTGTAACACAATGAGCTGGATTCCTATTCTTTGACTGTGGGTTGTAGTGTTCTCTGTTATCTTCAGAAAGTCTTTATCTAAGCAATCAGGGAAGGCTACAATAATGAAAGCAGACATAATGCACAGGGAAATCCACAATACTTTGGTCACGACCAGTTTAGAAGTAATCTGAATAACAGCATGATGAAATGACACTTCACTCAGTGCACTGAGGAAAATAAACACAGTGTTAACAGAAGACACCAGACTGGTAGGTGATGTGTTTCACTAGAAAATCACCATGAACTGGAGCTGAAGTCTAAGGGGGCCATAAAAACCTGCCTGCAAGAACATGAGAATTCAGTAGATATGCGAGAGGTAGTGCAAAGAGTAGCCAGAGGAAACTGAATTACTGTCCACAGTAATGTCTTTTTTTTTTTTTTTTTTTTTTTTTAATCCTGCAAAACCAAGGAGCTGTCTAGGATAGAGACCAATTGCTTGTGTATCTGTCCTAGCATTTCATGTATTAGTAACTACTTAGAGATTGATATAAAGGAGTCCAGTAATGAAAACTCATCAGCATGGAAGTTGAGACTGATTCTGAGTTGTGATAGCATCTCTTTTAAGGAGGAACTTTCTCTCCTGTTTGCAAATGCCAAAGATGCAAGATTTCCCATATGTGTATTCTGTGTGATGAGTTGGTTTATATCTGGGATTCCCAATGAATGTGCTTTTTTGGGATCTGTAGGTAATTACCAAAAACATAGCCCTATGTTGGCTTCTCATGATGTCCCACAAAGTGGTTAGTGAACCTGAAATTTCAGATACACTAAATTATGCTGTAAATTTTTCTGGCAGTCTGAATGGATAACACCTTACATGTGAGAAACTGAAAAATACATGCCACTTCACCACTAAAATCCAGTGAGTGGGAGAAAAGCTACAAGTAAGTGCTGCAACCATGCCAATACAGTGAAAGAGGAGGAAATAGAATGCTCTTGAAGAACAGAAGTTTCAAAAGGTATAAATATATATAAATATATAAATATATATATGCATGCGATATATATATAGACATAAATATATCTGTGCATGCAATGTATATACCTTGTCAACAAGTCTTTGTATATGGGAGATCTGCCTTGGAAACTATCAAATATCAGTCTTTTCAGGTGAGTATACCTAGAAAAAGGGAGAAATGCAAATTTTAAGAATCAACAGAAAGTACAGAGATAGCTCTGATAGTAATCCCTTCTATTTATTTCCATGGAAACTATAACAGATACGAAGAGAACAATAACACTACTTGATAGAACAAATTCTCACCTACAAAACACTATTTTTCAACACAGTCACCACCATTAGGTATGCATTTTCACCAGCCATGAACAAGAGCCTGCATGCCGCATTCACAACAATTTGCAACAGCAGAGGTGACCCACTGTTGCCGCCACCACCGCTGAAATGCACACCCACTGACACACTGTGCTCACATCCACTGTTTGGTCTCCAGAAACATTCAGCAAGCATCCATGAATGTCAGTCAGTGCCATTTTTCCACATGAAGGAATTCAGGGAGACACCTTTGCTTCATCCTCAGTTCCACGTCAGATGCCGTTTTGTCAGACTGCCTCTCTGCTGCCCTTTATCACATGGTAACAAAATGCAATGGAATACTGGCGGGAAGGTTCAGCCTCTACTACCACACCACCAGCATCGCTCTTGGGAATTTTTGGTTGCTTTCAGTAGGTTACCAGGAATAGCAGGAATAAAGCTTTCTGAAGTTTAGGATAGATTTGTCCCATTGAAGACCTCATATGCATTTTATAGAAGAAGGGAAGGTTCTGCCTATTTTCAAGAGAAAAAGGAAATCACAGAATTTACAGAAATTGTAGGTGAAACCTGTAGCTACCTATAAAATGTGAAGTATCAGGGGCTTTCTGACCCCAGTGAGTCTACTCTCACTGTGGGAGTGGTCTCCGAGGAGCTGTCACAGAGCAAGATGGCTGTGGTGGAGGCCACAACAGTTATAATTCACAAGCACAAAAAAAAAAAAAAAAAAACAAAAACGTGAAGTAAGTTGGCTGTTCTTTGAGAGTTTCACAATGGCAAAGAATGGGAATCAATATGCTGGCCAAAAAAACAAGCAACAATGGGTAAGAGTATAAACAAGTAAGGCAGACATATAGGTGGCAGGCAGCCAACAAAGAGGAAGGAAGAAGCTAAAATAAGCTGATGAATGAACTGACAGGAAATATTTAGCTGTGAAAGAGATAACGTGTGACTTAGAGGGAAATAAGAGGAAAGAGTTACAAGGTTAAGTCTATAAAATAATACTGTGGTTATTTAGTGGAAATTTTTCTGATGTCTTGATGCAAACAGAAAGGACAGAACAAAGAAGTACAGGGGAAGTGCTGTAAAAGTGCAGGCAAACAGAGATGGTGGTGGCACCTTGTTCAAACAAAGAAGGACCAGACCCTTTGGAACTTTGGCTTATCTTGTGTGATCACCATTCTGTTTTATACATTTTCTCACCTGACTTGCAAAATATATGCAGTATTTTTGGAGTCTTATGAGTGCTTCTTTGCTGTGTAAGGTCTAAATCCCCTCTTGCTTACATTTTGAATAGGTTGTACCCTGTGCTTTGGAGTTCTGGTGGGGAGGCAGAAGAATTCTGTGCAAGTGACATCCCCATACAGAGAAGAATAAGAACAAGCTTCCCACCTTTAGACAAAGTACAGAAGATGTGAAAAAGCAGATGGGACTAATTATAAAAAAAAATAATAATAAAGGGTTGACTGCTGCAACCAACCAGCGTATTTCAATAGCAATAGCAGGGTACCACTTTAGTATCTCTTCTTGAAGCAGGAAGAAATAATGGTAGCTCTTGTCTTAAAGCCTCTGGCATTCTTCCAGTCTTGCTCTTTCCACCCCCCCCTGTGGATGTTATGGTGGAGTCCATATAAACTGGATTTAGTCTGAACAGAGAAAAACAGAATAATCTGGGAGGACTGTTTTTTTGAGGTTAGTAAATAAGGCAGTGAGCTTTTATAGAGGAATATAGCCACAATCCTGAGCAAAATTGCATGATGTAAGTCCATATTTTTTAGACAAGTTAATAGAAGAAACAGCTGGGTATTCATAGAACTTATTACTTTAGCATTCGTGCAAATAGTAGGGGATATTTTTGTAAAATGTATGATTAACTTTCCTCACCATTCTGCATTCCTTAATATTCCTGACTTGAATAAATTTGAACTTAGAAAATCTTTAAACTCTTAGGATTTGAATGCTGAATTTGTAGCACTCTGAAATTAAGCAAGTTCCATGTTGCTAATATATATATATTTTTTTAATTAAGCATTTTTGGACAGCTGTGAATAACATTTTGGGGGCATACCAGAAAATCATCAGCCTGAGAAAATTACTCATCGATCAAAGAGGAACATACATTATGATACTAAGAAAAATGGGATGAAAAAGCTCTAGGACAACTTCCTTATTCAAAATTAGAAATAAGGAAGTGGAAAGGGAAAAATTAATGACTTTGCTTTGCTCAGCACAATAACGCGATTTGAGTGCAGTGCTTGACTTTACTATCAGTTACCTTGAGAAATTCAGTGTGATCACAGTGTAAAGTTAGTTGGAACAGAATAAGGCCTACATAGTTCTCAAACACATTCACATCTCACAAAGCCTTTTGTGTGGACCCGGCACTGTGCTCAGGATTAGCTAAAATTTAAAGGCAGGCACTGATTTTTGGAGCTTACTGTTTAACTGAAAATGGCTTTTTCTAGATTGTTTCTCCTAGATTAAAATGAAAATCAAGAAGAGCAGATTAAAATAAAAAAATCAGATGCATGAGGTTTGAGGAGCTTCTAATCTCATGGTTTCCGATTGCCTAGAAATAGGAAAAATTCCTCACCTGGTTGCACAGGATGTGGGAAGCCTGACATCTGTCCAGGACTGAATCTAGTTTGGGTAATAAGAGCAGTGAACACTACCCCACTATATAGTAATACAAAAAATAAAAAATAAAAAAAATCCGGAGAGATTTCATGGTCCTGAAGACAGTGTTGTGGCTTAAAGAGGTGCTGATGTCTTTGTCAGCATATCTTATTTGCTATTGCTGTGTATATCTACCAGACTAAGGCTATCACAGATATGTCTGTCAGTGCTGCTAACACACCATCCTTTGGTCATGTCAGCAATCACATGGATACTCTCTGTGAATGGTGGCAGTCTTCCAGCTAACAAATGTCTGGACTCTGTAAAATTACCTGCTTCCTTCAACCTGCCACTTATTTACCCTTAATCCTGATTCTTTCCCTTCACAGAAGATTTGGCATGCAGCTCTGTGGCCATTTTCAGCATTGAATGTGTGTCAGAGATACTCCTCTTGCATAAGGACTGATTTATTTAATTTTGACCAAAAGCTAGTTTGTGAGTCCCAATGGATATTCTTGTTTTTACGTTTGTTAGCATCACTGCTTTTCCTGCTTTGTCTGTACAAAATAGTTTTCCTTCCTTAACTAATGCAATGAGCTTCTATTCATAAGCTCTTTTTCCAAATCCCTACCTTGGTATGGAAGAGATCTAAATCCCCTTCATTGAATTTTCTTCAATCCTCAGGAAAAAATTGAGAAAAAAAACTGTATGGTAATGATCTGAACATATGTGTCAGGTATGCTTTCCCATTTGCTCGGATTTCCAAAAGTTAATTGTTAATAAATAGGGATTGATAGTCTTAAAGATAAGGGACTCTGGGAAAAAAAAAAAAAAAACAACAACACAGCAATTCAGAACTGCCAGGCCAGCTTAGCCAACCCTTGCTTACGTCTGGATAGTACTTCATGCAGTAGGGTGTCAACTTTGAGACCTTCAGATGCAAACCTGTAAGAAACACTGCTAACAATAATTAGTACAGCATAAGAAAAATGATGTCAGTCACCCTTTAAATGAGTTATGTATGGTGTCAAAGATGAAAAGACATTAAATGACTAATCTGTTCACAAATTAACAGAAAACTTGCAGTTTCAATTTGCTTTCTTCTTCAGAATAAATTTGTTCTTGAAGTCTCAGAACCCACAAAGAGTTCCAGTTTTTAAACTTTCATTTTCCTGTTTTAGTCTAAAGATTCAGCTAGTTGACACTCAGCAACATCAGTATGTAAGACACTGACAGCACTGGTTAGTTGGACTGGTCACTGTCTAATTTAATGTTAGTCCAAACTAACGTTAATATCACTTAGTCCTACTAAGTCTGTTGACTTTTGTATAATCCACAAAATTGCAGGTATGAGCTGCCTTTGCCTGTATAGGTAGAACTAATTTTTCAAACAAAACAAAAATATTACTTGCCCTATTTAAAAATAAATAAATAAGTAAACACAAAAAAAGCCAGGATGTTTCTGTTTGGATCTGTTTGATGTCATAATGGGATTTGCTGTTCTCTAATACTTGTTTTCTCGTAAGATTAAGGCACCTATGAATATATACAATGAGATAGTTATCTCCTCCGTATTTGAAAATCAAAATTATTTTATAATGCAACAAGTTGTGTAATACCCAAGTAGAGGGAGTAGAATAAAAATGATGAGGATAACAGTGACAGGAAATAGAATAATATAAACTGAGTGTAAATTAAATGTTGCAATTTGCAGTACATTTGTTTCTCTAAGATTTAAGAAGAGGAAAAAGATGGACGGTGTTGGTAGTTCCTGCTGGCCACCTGCTTCACTATTATGCTGGAAAGATAAAGGTACATTCATTCTGTATATCAGGATACATTTTATGCTCTCCATAACAAAGCATACCATGGAATTTTGCACAACTGCATTTTCTGAACGTCTGAAAACAGTAGAAGTGTTAGATCCTGAAGCACTATGAACTTGCTAATTTGGGAGTTAAGAAGTGTACTAGCATGTTGTTTTGCTTTTCCTTTATCAATATTTTCCAGAGGAGTGTTAACTATTGACAGGACCGTCTTGTGACCATTAACAGTGAATGAAGAAAATGCTGATAGGTGCTGTACTTGGATGTCAGTCTGCCAGTAGCAGCAGTACAGCAACTCACAACACCTCTGCTCAGACTTAAAAGAAAACATCATATTTAGTCATCCACTTCTCAGGTGAGAGATTATTTTGGAGCTGACTGCTGCGTAACAGAAAATGACAGAACACATACACACGTGCTCATGATCTAACTATGCGTGTGTGTGTATTTAATAACTGTGTGTGAGATGGGACAGATAGAGAGAGAGACATCATACTGCCATTTTCTCTAACCATATGTTAGAATATAATTTTGCTTGAATTTGCAGAGAATGGGAGTCTTTCCAAAAAAAAAATGTCACTTTTCTGAGCAGAGAAGCCGAGCAGGAATGAGAGGTTATGTAGGAACTGCTCAGAAATGCCAGTAGTGCAGTAGTGCTGTGACCCAGGCACTGAGCTCTCTGTGTCTGAAGCCCATTGCTAAAATGATTTCAATGAGTATATTGTACAGACTGCTATCTTCACCAACCATGAAGAATAACCCAGATATATTAAGGTGCAAGAGCACAATTCTCTATCACCATAAGTTAAAGCATCTCCAAGCAGAGAACCATACCACACTCTCATCTCCTTGATTCAAGCAAAGGGAAGTAACCGTAACACAACTTAGCCAGCAAAAAGCTGCTGTTAAAAAAAAATGCTGATTTCCATCCTTTATTGGATGCAGCAGGGAACGTTATCACTGAGCATAAGGAAAAGGCTGAGGTTCTCAATACCTTCTTTACATCTGTCTTTAATAGTCAGATCAGTTATCCTCATGAAGTCTGGGATAGGGAGCAGAATAAACCCTCCCACATTTCAGTTGGAGATGGTTAGAAACCTTCTGCTTCGTCTAGAGGGTTACAATTCCAAGGAGCCAGATAGGATCCACAAAAGGGTGCTAAGGAAACTGGTGGACATGAATGGCTGAGCCAGTTTCCATCATCTATCAGTGTTCCTGGTCACAGAGAGATCCCAGACAAAGGGAAGCTTGCCAGTGTGACTCCCATCTACTGGAAGGGTCATAAGGAGGATCTGGGGATTTACAGGCTTGTCAGCCTGACCTTGGTGCCAAGGAAGATTATGGTACAGATCATCTTGAGTGAGATCACATGCAGGACAACAGGAGGATCAGGCTCAGCCAGCATGGGTTCATTGAAAGCAGGTCCAGCTTGATCAACCTTCTATGAATACATGACCCCCCTGGTGGATGAGGGAAAGTCTGTGACATAGTCTGCCTAGACTTCAGCAAAACCTTTGATATTGCCTCCGACTGTATTCCCCTGGAGAAGTCGGCAGCCTGTGGCTTGGACAGGTATAGTCTGCTGGGTAAGGAACTGGCTGGAGGGCTGGACCCAGAGTGGTGGTGAATGGAGTTAAATCCAGCTGGCATCCAGTCATAAGTGGGATTGGTACTGGGGCTCATCCTGTTTTATATCTTTACAGATGATCTGGATGAGGGTATTGAGTGCGCCCTCTACTAAATTTGCAGATTACACTAAGTTGGCTGGAAGTTTCAATCTGCCTCAGGGTAGGAAGACCCTACGGAGGGATCTGAACAGGCGGAATCGCTGGGCTGAGGTCAATGGGATGAAGTTCAGCAAGACAAAGTGCCAGGTCCTGCACTTTGGCCACAACAACCCCAGGCAACACTACAGTCTTGGGGCAGAGTGGCTGGAAGACTAGCAGGGGAAAAGGACCTGGGGCTGTTGGTCAGTGCTCGGCTGAACATGAGCCAGCAGTATCTGGCTTGTATGAGAAATGGTGTAGTCAGCTGGAGCAGGAAAATGATTGTTCCCCTGTACTCAGCTCTGGTGAGGCTTCATCTTCAATACTGTGCTCAGCTTTGAACCGCTCACTATAGGAAAGACATGGAGGCTCTGGAGTGTATTCAGAAAAGGGCAGTGAAGGGTATATAGGAAGGATCAGCCTCTTCTCCTGGGTTAAGATGGGAGGGAATGGCCACAAGCTGTACTAGGTTGGAAAACTTCTCTGGAAGAGTGGAAGGTGGTTGAGTTACTATCCCTGGTAGGTGTTGAAGAAACATGTAGATGTGGTAATAAGGAACATGGTTTCATGAGGAACATTGGTGGTAGTTTGACAGTTGGACTAGATTATCTTAGAGGTCTTTTCCATCCTTAATGATTTTAGGATTCTGTGATACTTTATACAGCTAAGTGTCCCTCCTCAGTATCCTTCGGCCTCTTCATCATCCTCACTATTGTCTGGTCTGTTTTGCATGTGGATCACAGAACCAAGGCTGCATGAGTGTTATTTTGTTCTTGTTTCTTCACATCAGAGGAAGAGCTGTCTGCTTTACAAAGAGTGGAGGGCTTCCACTTTAGGGCCTTATTGTGCTAAGCACTGCACAAGCTCATAGGAAAGGAGTTTCCTGTTCTGAAGAGCTGAGGAAATCAGACAGAGAAAGGTCAGGCACAGGAAGAAAAGACCCAGAGTGGTAAAGTAATTGGCCCACAGTCACACAGCACCAGGACAGCACAAGGATCAAGGGATGGTTCTTCTGATGCTCTGGGCTGCAGCAGTGGCAATAATGGCCTTTTGAAGAAGAAACTAATAAACACTCAGATGAAAAGAGCAGCTGTTTACTAGTGATATAGTACATGGATTCAGTGCAGCGTTCTCCTCAAGTGCCTCCTATTAATTTCTAAATACTCACAAGCTATTAAGATCTGTTGCATTTTCCCCACAGACTGATGTCCCATGCATTTCAGAAATCTTTTTCTCACCTTTTTTTGAAATCTTTATTAAGAATAAAGCCTCTAGGATAGAAATGTTTTGTGTATAATGCCAGGCAAGCAGCTTAGATGCTGAAATGCTAGCCCCTGGGACCCCTCCCCACACATCAGATCGCACATCCTCCTCAAAGGGCTTCTCCTGGCACACCACCTGAGGGGCTCTCTGTTTCCTGCCCAAACGCCACACGGAAAATTAAACTTCACAGAATATATATATAAAATCCAACACCTCTCTGTAACAAGCTCTAAGGAGTAGCTGGATATTAAATCATTCATTCTTACCACCGTATAATAAATGGTGTAAAATTATCACTGTATAATACTATGCTGCACACAGGTCTTCTAATGTGCTGAGCAAACTAATTTATTTCACTTATTTTCCTTAAATGTTCTGGGTCCTTACCCCCTTTTCCTTCTGACAGCTGCTCTCTTTTTCAGTCTCTCACGTTCTTTCTGTGCAGTAACATCTGTGTTTTGTAGTTCTATCCCTGCAGAATCCTGTTTGAAAGATTTCCTTAAGCTTATCGGAACGAGCTGGGATTGGCTAATCTCAGAAGCACCAATACTGATTTCTGCCTAAGATTCCTACCCAGGGCAGCCCTCATAGCTTCAGCCCAACCACAGCCTGAAGTCGTGTTCTGTGGGGAGTAAAGAATGAGCAACGTGGAAAAAAGTGAGAACTAAAAAAAAAGTTACTGGTCTGATTTCTTTTTTCTGTATAATCGATTCACTTCTGTGAGCTGGTGCATCTTTTTTCATCTGTATGTGTACAAATGCATATATGTGTACATATGTGTGCATGTACATATACAGAGGCGTCCATCTAACTACACGTAATATTTTGAGAAGTATCAAGTACTGAGTCAATTTCCCCCCCTTTCTCCTTCCCATTTTTAAGCCGTTCTTCATACTCATGAGAAACTGCTTATGCTGATAAATGATACGCCTTTGAGTAGCATTTAGTGAATTTGCTGCTGCAGCAGGAGAAGTGGAGCCGGCTACTTTCTGTACAGGGCTACTTCTGGAAAATAAAGGAAAGCAAAGGGACTGTTCCTGGGGGGAGGAAAAGGGCACCCAGGCCACTGCAACCACTGGGACCATCCAGTGCCGGTGCTGTGGGTGCCTTTCTGTTGGTCCCTCACTGACTCAGGAAGGCTTGAGGGAGGCTGATGTGCAGACTGGGCACAACAGGCTGCTCCGTGCCCCAGCACTGCTGCCTTTCATTCCATTCTCGCCCAAGCCTCTCGCCTGCCTCCCTCTTCCAGTTTTATGTAAACTCTGGGGTCCTACCGGATGAAAGTGCTCTCTGTTTCTCAGCAGAGCTGTGGCTTTTGGATTTTACGGCCCCAAAATTACTTCACGATGATCCAGAGCACACATCACAGCCCAAAAACCACACGGGAGGTGTGCTGGTAAAGAAAGCTGAGAGTTGCTGAAGTAGCCAGACTGAAATTTATAACCATGACCTGGGCCTTGTCAGGCCTTTATGACACAGTGTAAAGTGAATTGCTGCTTAGTCACCAATTTGCTTGGCAAGATGGGCTGGATTAGGAAATACATAAAAGGTCAGACAGTAGGAGTTTGTCTAGACATCCTATTTTGGATTATAAGCTCTACATGTTTCTGTGGCAACCCCTGCAAAACATTCATATTTTAGCAATATTTTTGAAGGCTTCTTTTCTGTAACGGACTACTAAAGCTTTTGTGAGCAAAATTAACTTGTTTCCTCACCATGCACTGCCCCACAGCTATCCAGATATGCTGTTCTGGAAAGCGAAGAGGAGGCAACTTAGCTGGGCAGCCTGAGTACCAGCAAAGTCTGGTTTGTATGGGAAGGAGAAGTGATTCCCTCAGGAGCAGCACGTGCAGGTGCTATCTGTGACAGAGTCAAGATGCAGGCACTGCGTGCTCCTTCCCATCTCTCAGGAGGAACTCATCCACAATTAATCATCTGCCTTCATTGCCCAGGCTCAATTTTGACCTTTCCAGGGGCAGCAGAAGGATGGGGTGTGCAGAAAAGGCAGCGGATACTCTGTCAAATTCTCTGCTTGCAAATAGGAAATTAAAGTCAGTGAGTAAAATAAGTGGTGTTACAACTTGCAAGTTGCAACTGAGTCCACCAGGATTTTATCTAGGCTGCTCACAAGTTTTAACAAAAGCAAATGCCTTCAAAGCTAAGTATTGTAGCATGGGAGGAAACCCAACAAGCCAAGCAAAATAGGCTCCATAGCCAGGTTCTTTTACATCTCTGACATTATTGTTATTTACTCCCTTAAATCCCATCCCTCTTTTACAAGTGAATAAGTGGAACAATTTCAAATTTAGAGTTCTGGGATCCGTCCTCTCAGCGTTTAAACTGAGCAGAAAAAGAACTCCAGGAGTTTCAATGACACTAATTGGATTTGGCTGGGCTTTCCAGGTTGAATCAAATAGATGCCAATTTAAACTAAATATAATGTAATAAGAAAGATTTTATGAAAAACAAGAGCAGATTTACTTTGTCTACTCATGTAAAAATTAATGAATAAATAAACACTCTAGACAGCACTTTTGACCAGGTTCATTAAAATAAGTACATGCCTTAGCTTTATGATTTGTATTATCTAATACCAGGAAAACTAGCTTTCAGATTAATTCCTGAAAGGGCTGGTATTTATTAGGAGTGGCCAGTTTTCTTTACTTTTTCTCATAATTATTGTATGGATAAATAGTATTGTAAAGGAGGTTTTGCATTGCTGTCTGCTGACATAGCCAGCACCTGGAGCCATGGTGGTGCTAATTTGCTGGTGCAGTAGACATTCCTGTGAGAATACAGTGCACCTACCTTAGGTAGTACTCTTCCTCACATGTCTTCAGTCCCTTCAGAAAAGAGGGTATCATTATCACCATTTTGCAGATGAGGAACAGCTGGAGGAAACTGGGGCTTAGAGAAACAAGCAGACAGTTTTGAGAAGGTGTGGGCTGTTCGCAGCTTCACTGGCACTTTCAGGGTGCAAGTGCTGTTTCTATCACCACTGGATTCTCATGTATGTGTTGAGATGGTGTGTAATTAGGTTAATTTGTAAATTAAACTGTAAAACACCATACTGAATAATAGCTGGGCTAAACTAAAAGCACAGTGTTGCTAACCTGAACAAGGTTTCTGAAGTAAGAGCAAAAATAATAGTTGTTGTGCTGATATTCTATGAATTTGAAACATAATGCTCCAACATTTCCCAGGCAAATTGAGTCAACACGTCTCTGGCACATGAATTTGGGGAGTGTAGCAACACCCCCAGGGCCAAAGGTGTGTGCACTGATGTATGTGCTTACGTCTATCAGATTCTGTGCTCTAAAATAACTACAAGCAAATGCTTATTTCACAGCCTACCTGTTCACCAAGCTGACAGCCTGTGAGTCAAATACTTCAAAACTGAAACACACAATGGAAGGGAAGTTCCATGTTTAACCAAGCAAACACCGCTCTGTTTTTAAATTGTTTTCATCAAGGTTGCTTTCGTCATGCTTCCTTGCAGATTTGCCTATAAAATGAGCTTTTATTTAATGTTTTGAGATAATAAGAAGGCTATAGAACCACATCAGATATTTCTGGATTCCAGCACCAATCTGATATCTATTATTACTACTATTATTACGCAAACAGTCTGGTTTAGGCAAAGGAGCTATGCAGTACAATTTGCCAAATGAGTAACAGGTCTCTGCCCTAAGGAGCTTACAGTCTAAAGGCAATTCTGGCAAGGTTTTCAAAGGTGCTGAATACCCACAGTTTATGATGACTTCAGAAGGAACCTATAGGTACAATGACAACTTTGAAAATCATGCCAAACATAAATAATTACTTTTTTCTTCTTTGATACCTGGAAGTCACTCATAACTTTTAAATTACAAACATACTATCATGGTGTGGTGGGTTTTTTTTTTCTGCTTCCTTAGTCCAATTTTCCCTTTTCCAGACAGTTTTTTGTTTGATTGACAGACATCGATGATTTCTCTTACGAAGGGGAACCTGATAGTCCTCCTAGGGACTGTCAGCCACTGCTAGGGAAAATCCTACTAAATGCAGCAGCTATTGGGATGAACTAAATTCCTATTTTTATAGGTGAATTTTACCAGAATTTTGTCTATTACTTGAAAAGGTTAAGTTGAGGACATTAGATTTCACTAATGCTTCCACATGTGAAGGGCAAGTAGGTGAGATATTTCAGATAGGTCATGGTACATAGTGAGGAGGATATTTTAAAGTAATTTTTAATTGTAGAAATGTTCAATTTCTATTTACCCTTCAAACTGTTAGGGCAATATAATCAGTTGCAGAATACATCACCAAATTTAAAATTTATGTGAATTGAACAGCTGGTGCAAGAACCTACCAGGGCAGGTGCCCTGCTAGACCTGCTCTTCACTAACAGAGAAGGACTAGTAGGAGATGTGAAAGTTGGAGATTGTCTTGGCCAGAGTGACCATGAAATGGTAGAGTTTGCTATTCTTGGTGACGTCAAGAGGGTGACTAGCAAAACTGCTACCTTGGACTTCCGGAGGGCAGACTTTGACCTGTTCAGGACGCTTGTTGCAAGGGTCCCTTGGGACTCGCTCCTGAGGGGTAAAGGGGTCCAGGAAGCCTGGGTCCTCCTCAAGTCGGAAATCTTACAGGTACAGGTGCAGGCTGTCCCTGAGTCCCGTAAGTCAAGCCGGAGGGGAAGAAGGCCAGTGTGGATGAACCGGGATCTCTTGTTGAGACTCCGGGAGAAAAAGAGAGTCTATGTCCTCTGGAAGATGGGACAGGCTACTTGGGGAGACTACAGAGAACTTGCCAAGATTTGCAGGCAGGAAGTTAGAAATGCAAAAGCCCTGCTTGAACTTAGACTGGCTACTGCAGTAAAAGAGAGCAAAAAATCCTTTTACAAATATATTAACAGTAAAAGAAGAATTAAGGAGAATTTCCCTACTTTACTTGATGCGGCAGGGAATGTAACCACAGAGGATAAGGAAAAGGCTGAGGTTCTCAATGCCTTCTTCACATCTGTCTTTAATAGAAAGGTCAGTTATCCTCAGGATACTTTCCGCCCTGACCTGGAAGTCTGGGATGAAGCGCATCATACACCCCCTGTGATCCTAGCTGAGACAGTCAGAGACCTGCTCCTCCATCTGAACTGCCACAAATCCATGGGGCCAGATGGGATCCACCCAAGGGTGCTGAGGGAGCTGGCAGAGGTGATTGCCAAGCCGCTTTCTGCCATCTATCAGCATTCCTGGTCATCTGGAGAGGTCCCACAAGATTGGAGGCTTGCCGATGTGACTCCCATCTACAAGAAAGGCCGTAAGGAAGATCCGGGGAACTACAGGCCTGTCAGCCTGACCTCGGTATCAGGGAAAGTTATGGAGCAGTTGATCTTGAGGGAGATCACACGGCACGTGCATGGCAACCAGGGGATCAGACCCAGCCAGCACGGGTTCACAAAGGGCAGGTCGTGCTTGTCCAACCTCATCTCCTTCTATGACTGGGTGACCAGACTGGTAGATGAGGGAAAGGCTGTTGATGTAGTCTACCTGGACTTCAGCAAAGCCTTTGACACGGTCTCCCACAGTATTCTCCTGGGGAAACTGGCAGCCCGTGGTGTGGACAGGTTCACTCTTCTTTGGATTGAGAATTGGTTAGAGGGCCGTGCCCAGCGGGTAGTGGTTAATGGGTCCAGCTGGCGTCCTGTCACAAGTGGTTTCCCTCAAGGGTTGGTATTGGGGCCCATCTTGTTTAATATCTTTATTGATGACCTGGATGAGGGGATTGAGTGTAGCCTCAGTATGTTTGCGGATGACACCAAATTGGGAGGATGTGTCGATCTGCCTGAGGGTAGGGAGGCCCTTCAGCGGGATCTGGATAGGCTGAACAGCTGGGCTGAGGTCAATGGGATGAGGTTCAATAAGGCCAAGTGCCGGGTCCTGCACTTTGGCCACAATAACCCCATGCAGTGCTATAGGCTTGGGGCAGAATGGCTTGAGGAGTGTATAGAGGAAAAGGACCTGGGGATGTTGGCTGATGCTTGGCTCGCTATGAGCCGGCAGTGTGCCCAGGTGGCCAAGAAGGCCAATGGCATCCTGGCCTGTATCAGGAATAGTGTGGCCAGCAGGAGCAGGGAGGTGATCATCCCCCTGTACTCAGCTCTGGTGCGGCCGCACCTTGAGTACTGTGTTCAGTTTTGGGCCCCTCACTACAAGAGAGACATCGAGGCCCTGGAGCGTGTTCAGAGAAGGGCAACAAAACTGGTGAGGGGTCTGGAGCACAAGTCTTACGAGGAGCGGCTGAGGGAGCTGGGATTGTTTAGTCTGGAGAAAAGGAGGCTCAGAGGAGACCTCATCGCACTCTACCACTTCCTGAAGGGAGGCTGTGGTGAGGAGGGGGTCGGCCTCTTCTCCCAGATAACTAATGACAGGACAAGAGGGAATGACCACAAGTTGCGCCGGGGAAGACTTAGATTAGGTCTGAGAAAAATTTTTTTCTCTGAAAGAGTGGTCAGGCACTGGAATGGCCTGCCTAGGGAGGTGGTTGAGGCACCGTCCCTAGCGCTGTTCAAGAAGCGTTTAGGCGAGGTGCTAAGGGATTTGATTTAGTAGCTTGATGGGTAGGAATGGTGGTGGGAGGATGGTTGGACTAGATGATCTTGTAGGTCCTTTCCAACCTAATGAATCTATGAATCTGTGAACATAGCTTATGATGTTTTCTGTGATTCATGAAGATAGCTGGATGTGCGTTTGGCACTGTGTTCTGTGGATAATCTCTGATCTTTCTATCCTTCTAATTGAGTCATGCAATGCAGTAATTATTTCTAAAGTGAAGTTAAGAAAATGAGAAAATTAAGCCTAGATTAAGATTTTTTCTGGACACTATGGTGATGTTGCGATCACTGTGGTGCAGGACTCAGTATTCTTCCCTCTTGTCTTAAAAACAAGCTATAAAATATCAGTGTTTTTACAAAGTAGAAAAGAAAGTGAGAAGATAATTCCAACAATTTGATCTAGGTGTTAAGATACAGAAAAGCAGTACAGAACACATCAAAGCCTTGAAAATAAAAAATAAAATTTGTTCTATGTATTTTAAGGAAAAAGGTAGTTTTAGTCATCCCTAGCTCTTATTTAATTCTTTTCTCTTGTGGATCTCAGAGAACCTTAGTGAATCAGTTACAGTACTGTCTGATTTACTGATGAGTAAATTAAAAAACAGGCAATTTCACATGGTTATAGTTGCCAGTATACCAGCTATACCAGTAACAACAAAATCCTGCTGCAATGCTGCATCCACTGGGTCATATTACCTTCAAATACTGTATTCACTAAAATCCATGCAAAAGCATTGTTAAATTATCACCAATGCAAAGGAAACTGGTCATCTCTGATCTACAGTATGCTTTGAGAACCATCTGTTCCTTCTGACCATGACTCAAATGACTGCACTCAAACCTGCCATGAGACTGGAAAAGGCAACGGGCTCCTTTCAATGATCTCCTTAGCTCTTCCTTGTACTCCTCAGGAAGGTGGAGGCTAAGCACTTTGTCTCTGCTACATACTTTCTGCCCAGGTTGCCCTGGAGCTTCCATTCGCCTTCAGGAAAATGGCTAGATTTTCTTCCTGCAAGTTTCCTTGGTACCTGGCACCCAGCCACAGTCTACACGCTGTGGTACAATCCTGTTCAACTTCATATTGTCCGCATACTTGCGTACAGTTATGGTTATTAATGCATATATTATCGCATTTTGTCAGCACTTTTCTAGAAGATAAAAATAAATCTACTATGTTTGTCAGTGTTGCTTAACTCCCTTGCCAAGTCCTTATCTCTCTTCTCCTTTCTTGGGTCTTTTCCAGTGTCTGCTATCCCTCCACATAATTTTCTTTCTTGCTGAATATTGTATTGTATTAATTACTTCTTCCTATTGCTCTCTCCCTTTTTCCCTCACTTTATCTGTGTTCATAACCCTTATCATTCTTCTGTGTCTCTTTCGCACATTTCTCCTTTTCTATCTAGTTTGTGCCAATACTCATCCAGAAACCAATCGGTCATGTCAGAAAGTTTGCGGAGTTTCAGAGCACGTGCATGAGCAGCAATTGGCTAGGTCAGGTGAACTATCTGCATTAACCAGTGTCCCAGCAGCTTTTTCTTCCACCTTCTGCTTACTCTGAGCATGTGGAAAAAGGCACAACTGACATATCTACTGGTGAAGCGCTCTGTAGGAGTAAAAGGTAAAGGGATGACGCAGCTATCCCGAAGCGCCAGAGTGCCCGTACCTTTTCTTCCTGATTGCCTCAGCTGGGGCTCACTTCCACTTTTCTTACAGCTCTTTACAGGTTTGGATGAAGGTTTTGGCCATGAGGTAGGGCAGGGTAACCCATTAAATATTTGCAACAACTGTCAAAAGTGGTCACTTCTGCAGTTGAACTAGAACAGCAAGGTCAGCAGGGCTGTAACTCCTCATGATATTAATGCAGCAACGCAGATAAATGGATCTGACAATGCCTGAGTTTGGACACAGCTTTGGTAAGGGTTTTCTGTCCACATAGAGACTGCCTAGTCACCATCACAAAAATATTATTTAGTTAAAAATATATCACTTGTGTTTTTAAATTCCAAGTCTGATTCAAAGTCATTAAAAACAAAATCTGTACAGTTGCATGCCTTCAACACCTGCTGTCATTCCATGCCGAAGAGCGCATATAGCGCAGTATGATGTAACCGCTGTCCTGAAGAATTATAAGACCAGCAATGGAAACTGCTTTCAAGGAATACACACACCTCGAAGTGTGCCTGATTTGCAGGCAGAGCCAGTAATGACCAGAGGATCCACCTGTTCCCCAGAAGCATGGCCTTGAGTCTTGAGGCTCATTTGTCCCTGCTTTGCTGTTCCATCCCCTTGCCTGCAGAAGCAGCCACAGCAGGAAGGATGGCGAGGCAAATGGAGCTTCCCCTGCTGACAGCCTTTCAAGCACCATCCCATGCAGTTGTGCTCCCAGTGAGGACATTTGACGTGGTGCTTACATTGCCTGGGGCCCTGCCTTCTTGAACTTCAATCACTGTTAGAGCAAGTGGTAAAATTGACAAAAAAGCCTCATGCAAGTAGCCTCTTGTTTAAAAGCTTAGTGCATTCAGCTGTTTCTATCTGAAACATGTCACGGTGTAGGAGGAAAGCCCTGATGTCTTACAGGGCACTGGGAAACACCAACTTCTGTGAAATGCCTGAGCCCTTCTTCAAATATTCTTTGAGGTTTTATTTTTAACTGTTTCAGTAGGTAAGAGGTCATGAGTGATTGTCTGGAGGATAAGTAAACAAAGTGCTGGTAATTTAATGTAGTAACTGTTTTCTTCTCTGTCAATTCTTCATTGAGCTGCAGAAACCAGACTTTCTTGCCTCTTCCTCAAAACACGATTGCTTCTGCAGCCCTCTCCTTGACATGCTGCCAACAATGCATTATCATACACACAGGATCTCAGAAGACTTTTAAAGGCTGCATGTAATCTCAAGCTGTCTGCTTGGTAAAAAATAGTGTAGCGTTTGCTCTACTGAAACAGTAGTTAGCTGCGAGGTATAAATTTCTAGATGACTGCAGAGTTTGGACGGTGATGCAAGGTCCACAGAGAAGACAGAAGCTCTGAGAATGCTTGCCCAGAACTCCTCATCACTGAGGAATGGCTAAATACATATAAATTGCAGTATGATTGACTGAAAGAGTCTTCATCTCCTAATTACCTGTTGCTAATGCATGCACTGGAATGTGAAATGTAACTTAGTTACTATGATGTACAGTCCATCTCCTCCCTCTCCCAACCCCCCAGCTTTTTTACATTCAGTTCTGTAATAAAAACTTTTTTTTTTTCTGTCCCTTCTCATCTTTTTCTATTCTCCTCTCTAGCACTCTCTTGAATGAGTCTACCCCTGTCTACACTCAGTCACTAACCAGATCACTTCACAGAAGGTTTCCAAAGGGAAATTGCCCATTCCTTTCCTCTGTATGGTGAGGCGAAACTCTGTTCTTTGAAACTTTGTTCAAGCCAAAATACATCTGTCCCCTGACACACATACAGACGTAAAATCTGCTTCCTATTAATGTCCTGTTAAAATGTAGGTCGTCTGGACAGCTGCTTCTGCTGACACACTTCCATAGAATCGAGCTATCTGTATCTGTGATGAAAGGTTGCTCGTGCAGGTACCCACTGTGCAACAGAAATATCGTTTTGTACAGTTTTGTACTCAAGAAGGATTTCATCACTAGAACTAATACAGAGGTTTAATAATAATAATACTAATAATACTTCAGGTTTACTGGATTTAGCTGTTCTAAGTCAGTTTCATAATTCGACAGAACGTCTCAGAGCTGTTATTTTCCATCATTAAAACAAACAAATAAAAAAGTTAACTATTTATTTTGATAGAGCAAAAGTTTGCTTTCCTTTATGTATGAAATCTTGCCAGTTAAGGTTTTTGTTTAACAATTTATAATTCATAATTAGATTCAATTAGACCATGTGGGATATCTTTCTTGTCATCACATCACCGAATTCATAGATTGTGATCCAGAAGATAAAAGTAAATGGGCCATATAATGGGCGGTCACAAATGACTTTGTAATGCTGTACCGGGCTGCTGTGCCTCAACTGTCATTGTCTGTAAAGGGAGCTGCAGTGAGCAACATGAATGTAGGCAGTGAATGTGGGTTGTCAAGCAAAGCATACATGTGCCATTCACCTCACAGGGATTTACCCCAAGAGAATTGCTCTAGGGGCGGTTTATTTTCTCTGGTTATGTCTCTCCACTTGGATAATGACACAATCAAAACTGACTAGTTAAAATATGGTGCATAATATTTAGCCAGTTAAAATAAGTATTTTGAACTTTTTGTCAGATAAGACTACGTGTTGTTTAACAGCCTTAGGAGACTAAATCATTTTGTAGTTTTGAAAATGTTACATCTAGAAATGTTATCAAGAGCTTAGAAGGTATTGCTGTTTATTCTTCATCCTCTGAAATCTCTTTGTGCACTGCTGGAACATGCTGCTATATGTTAATCACTGAACCTTGGAAAGAATCAATGGTATCAGTGATTTTGTGTATCAATATTTCCATGACCAAGAAAATCAAGTTAAAAGGTAATGAAATGTTGCCCTAACAGTGACCACTCAGACCTAAAGCCATGGACTGTATCGTTCACCTCACCTATATTTGGAGTATTCGTAACTGACACAAATTGATTTAGAAGCAGCATAAGCTTCTTCAAGTGCCAGTTTAGTATCTGATTCTGGTAATGGTAATATACCATCAGCTGGGTAATGTACAGTCAGTCTTACAGTTAGCTCATAGTCTCCAAGAGAGCTTTCTTTCCTTATCTTTTTTTTTTTGTAATTTTGCTGGTTTGCAGCAGGAAGGCAGGCCTGACAGCTGCAGGCCTCTGTTGTACTGCTCTTAAGGTCCCTTGGACTCCAAAAATAAGGTTACAGAGGTCTTCTTAACATCAGGCAACATGTCACCATCCCCCTATCATTCTTAAAAATATTGCTGAGGCCAAGAGCACCGGCTGAAAAAAGATGTGCTATTTTTTTTTTTTAACCGTAGTTGAAGGATCCCGTTAACACAGAACTTGTCCTAGCTCGAAGGAGCTTAATTCATGTGAGTTGCTGCCGTTAATTGGCATTTAGAGGATCGGGCTCTTCATCAGCCTCCCAGCCATTTGTTTCTCTTGAGTTTTCAGAAGTGAGCAGGGGCATTTTATTTTAGAAGAGGAAAATACTGGTAATGGAAAATGCAAAAAAAATACCATGGAGGGTGGGGTTTTAGTACCTAAAATGGCCTCGTCTCATTTCTTCTTCTTTCTTTCTTTTAACTTAATGAGAAAGTAGAAGAGGTAGTTCTTTTGACTATGCTACATATTGTATCTTGGTTTTCTAACAAAAAAACCCATGCTTTGCTGCGTGTTTTTACCTGTTTTCTTTTTTAACGAGTGAAAGAGGAAGACTTAAAAAACTGCTTTGGTTTGAAAACAATAAAAGACTAGATGTTGTTAGAAAACTTTTTCCAGACATCTACTATTCAGCTCATTTTTGGTTTGTTTGTTGTTTGGTTGGTTTTTCTTAATGGAGTTGGTATATTTTCCTGAAAAAATAGTCATAGTTCTACCAAACTCTTTACAATATTTCAGACTCATTTCACTTTAGAATCCACTGCTTCTTTTTAAATAAATTCTTTTTAAATAAAACTGACCCATAGGAATTGCCACTGATTTACAGTAAATTGGTTTTGAGTCCCAGCTGTGATATGAGTATGTGGCAAATGGTATGGGAGAAGCTGAGTTGATTTTCCTAAACAATCTCAGAGACTGGGTTCTAGTATTCCTGCCTCTCGGCTATTTCCTTATATCCTGGTATAGCAAACAAGGATATCAAATGTAGCAGGACAAGAGAAAATTTTGCCTCATTTTTCTTAAATCAAAAAGGAAGATCGGAGGCATTTCGAGCTGTTATCACCAAGGCATAGTTTTTTGGGAAAACATTTTTACCCATGATCTAAACTCAGAGTCAGAATTAAAAACTTCTAAAGTAAAGAACAAAAAATCCCTTGGGATCCTATCAAATGTTTTCTTGGAATCAGAAGTGCTAAGTAGGCTTCTATTTTGTTCCACAGAGGGTAATGAATAATATTTAATAACCTCCTTGTGTTGTTGTTGGCCTGCCTCTGAAAGGATTGCCCTGACTGGTCAGTGTGGATAATGGATGTCAAAAAAGGTGCTAGGCTATTTGTACATGCCTTAGTGAAGATTTTACCGTCCACATTCACGAGTGGTATTGGGTCTTTATGAAGTGTGTGATTTTACAACTTCTTTGAAAAACAGTCATTGTTACTTCATTTAGGACAGTCAGAAGAAATAATTTGGAAGGCTGGCTATGGGGTGCTTATAGGAGTTAAGTAGTTTATTTAACTGGCAGAATAACCTATTCCAAGACTATTTCTCCCTATCAAGATTGGCTTCCATTTCAGAGGGGTTGAGGCACTTCACCTCAGCATGTGCACTTCTGCACTCCCTCTGCTGTCCTGCACTGCAACGCATCTGCTGCTGGCCAGGCCCTCAGAACAGGTGGGTAATGCAATGTTTGTACAGGCCTGTGTGACCTGAGTGCTTGGGTCTGAGTAACTGAAAATCACTTACTCAGAAGCTGTGCAACAAAAACCCTCAACGCTTTCATTGAAATGGGTCATTTGTAACATAAACAAATGGCAATTTAAACCTCGAAGCAAATTTCAACATTTCAGCTCTTCTGAAATTATTTTACAGCAAAACAATTTAATGCTGATGAAGATAAATCAAAATCTCATGATGACCAGCTTGTATAACCTGTATTTTTCTTCTTTTTTTTTCTCCTTTCCACGAGTGACTAAATGCATAGTTTTTTTGGACAGCCCAAGTCATGCTTTGTTTTTCACTATGGAGTTTCTGGGCAGCGTATGTGAGGAGATGGGCCATTCCTGTTTCTTTGAACACTTTCATCTTCTGATTTAAGGATAATCTGTGATTATTATTATTTTTTTTTTTTTATCAGAAGATGCTGAAAAATGATAGCAAATTGTAACTCTTATGCTCTTGTCTAGGGGGGACATTTTTTGCTGCATTGATGCCTTCTGATGTATCATCATAACTCCATAAGGCTGAAACTTTTGTTTTTCACCTAAATTCTCTAGGACATTCACTGTATTGCATCATGTTATGCGTTTCTTATGTGGACATTAAAAACAATTGCTGTTTCATGTCTCTGTAATGACCAAATTGCTCCCCAGGTTTTGTTGCTGGTCCAGTTTGTTTCTTCCTTCTCTACAAAAAGAAGGAAGCAGTGTTGCAAGCCTCACTTCTGCTACAGTCCGCGTATTCCTCTTCAATCGAATGGCCGCAATTTGAGTTGTTATTACGGTTCCTAGAATCACCCATCCTTGCAACCCACAGAGGAATTTGGCTGGGGTCATGTTTTTTGTCCTTTTTATTATGAGCAGAATCCACATCAGATTTTGTTACTTCTGTTATTCAGCAGCTGCAGCTTCCCAGAGCAGTTCTACTTGCCCCACTGGCAGAAGGTCAGTCAGACACTGCAGTGTCTAAAGCCAAAGTGAAAGAACTTTCTGCTTTCTGCAAAAAGTTTAGTAGAGCTGGCCAGCTAGAGTTAGTGGGTGCTTGAACAGTTCCCTAGCAAGTATTAAGGGTCCTGTAATTATTTTCTTAAAACCTTAGCAGACGCTGATATCCATGAATCTGACAAAGAATGAGTGCTTGTTTATTGCTGCTACAGAACACCACTGATGGTCACACCAAGTTCTGTAGCCAGGAGGAAACTGACAGGTCTCTTCTGAACACACCAAGCAATGATGAAACTTGACTTCTGCACTGAGGGGTGGCTCCACCATGTCGGTGGCTGCAGGGTTTCGTCTGCCTGTTGTGTGTTGCTCTGCACATCTGCCAGTCTCCCCTCCTCCAGGGGTAAAGGAGAAAGGGAAAATAGTAGGGCGTGAATTAGGAGACAGATAATGGCATAAGAAAACTCCCTTCTGGCAGTGCATTAAATCTTCCTCAAGAGTTTGAAGAGCTTCCTGAAAACAGAAGTGCTAAAACGTGTCAGGGAGGTCAAACCTCAGAACAGCAAGCTGTCCTAGGTCACCTGGGCCAGTTCATGGAACCCACATCTTTCAGCTAACCTCTTTCCCCACAGCCACTCAAAATTAGAGCAGATTTCCACTTAACAAATTGTTTTGGAAGTAATTTGCTGCCAGCTGCCATCTTTGTGATAGCCTCTCTGCTGTGATGTTACTAATATACAAGTATTCTCTCCAACGGATGCTTGTTCAGAGCAGAAAATGACTCCAGGCTGTACCCACTGCATGCCACAAGAGGAAGGGAGGATCTTCCTGGTGTGCAGTCTGCAACTGGAAGATCAGGTTACCTTTTTCTGTGAAGTGGCAGCAATGGGATAAAAGCCCCATATCTGATAAGACTGATTCTTGCAGCAGCAAAATTGCCCTGCGGTTTAAAAAAGAGAGAATACTATGATTTGCTGATGTTATGGTAGCACTGAGTAAGCTGACTTGAGCTTTGTACACATCTTCAGTGAGGAAAAACATTCTTTAGCTGCAAAGCGTGTATCTTCAGCAAGTGAAAAGGTAGAACATGAGACCAAAACTTAAGCAAGGACTAGAGAACGGAGAAGTGAAAACAGTTCATTAGAAAAGCAAAACTGGAATTCACAAACCAGATCCAAATTTAATCTTTCTACTTTCTTGATCTTAATAACTTAGAGAGGCACAAAAAAAAAGCGGAACTCAGTTCTTAGGCTGCAAGAGCTATGGGTCTGCAGAACCTGCACCTGCTGTGTCTGGGATACCTGTGGGGGTGGAAAAGGTGACCAGGGAATCCCCTGCTGTTCTGGCAGATCACTGCCCTTTTCCATTCCAGTCTTAAAAATTGCCATGATGAGAAGGAAATTGTTCTCTCTTCCTTGCAAGACTGCAGCGCACTTACAGCACTCGTTCCAGGCATCATGCTGCTGCAGTACCCCTTTCCAAAGCAACTGCTCTTGCAGCTTGGTTTAAGCACTGCTCCCTTCTTTGCTGACATTCCTTTTCTAGTCTCTAGATAACTCTTATGTCTTAGTCTTATATTATCCTGAGTCAGCTTCAGCACCTCAGACGTGCATGGGTTTAGCACAGCTGAGTTTGTCACGCAGCTCAGTGGGTGGGATGGGTGAGACTTAATTCATAGTTGTTCCTTAACTACACCCTAGAGTTCAAAATGCATGAAACAGGTCTTGAAAATCATGGGACTTACGTAATGATAATGAGATTTCTTTTTATTTGCTTAATTTTTTTAATATTGTTTTACTTTTAACATTTTATGCAGCCTTTTGATTGATGTTCAAAGTTCTTCTCCATATCCATGAGGGCTGCAAGAAGATGTAAATCTAAGATCTGGATTTTTAATTAAAAACATTAAATACTATGATTTGTTGATAAAACACTTTTGAAATCGTAACAATTCAAATTGTTTGATGCAACCCAGCTTTAAAGTAGTGCTACCAGAAAAATAAAAAAGCTTGGCTGGATCTGGGACCTCCCTTAGGTTGTCCTTATTGAAGAATATGAGCCAGTTCACGCTACGTCCATATAACCTGATTCTGCGCTCAGTGGAGATTTCTTTCTCACAGCTCTACATTTCCAACCCTGTACTTCTCCTCATCTTTGCAATGTGAAGAGTCTAGTCTAAAATGCAATGAACACTGGTGTTATTCTGTGAGTGCTTGTCCCGCAGGGGTTATATAGGAAGTGTAAATTGAATTCATTTAATTTGCTTTTGTAGCTTGCAAAAGGGCAAAGGCTACGGTAAAATAACCAAGAATAAGAAAGGATGTTATAAAGTGAAGGTCTTTGAATGGACGTCTATAACTACAGGAACTGGAAGTCTCAATGGTCTGGATCCATCACAGGCACTAAGACAGGCTGGTTTCTGAATTTCACTTTTGAGGTTTTGTACAAGTTAAAATTCTGCCAGCTTTTCAAATACAGACTACTTGGGAATTTAGATCTATGTAAAGCAACTGAACTTGAGCGGATAAATTTCCTGGAAATTAGAAATAGAATTCAAACTGCACCACTGTAAGCCAATATTGAAGCAGTCCGAAGTCTAGACTCGTTGATCAGATTCTCTTCTTCAGCCTTCCTGCCGATCTATTAAAGATTTGGCTTCTGCAAGGACATTATTGAAGGTAGGAGAAAACTACAAAGCACACATTTGGATTTAATTTTGACTTTGGAAACTGTGAGATACTGAAATACTTAAATTCTCCTTGCAGAATACTCTTCACAAATTTGAGGTTTCTGCTATCAGTCTGAGACTAAATTTGTGCTGATTATACAAATATATGAGCCCTTCACTTTGTTAAATCTTTGCTATTAAAGTCTTGTGAACAGTGGGCAGACCTTGAACTGCTGACTCCAAAATTGCAAATTCTATGTATTTTGAAGTTTGTGGAGCAAAGCAGAAACTATAGGTGAAAAAACTTATTTTTTTTAAGAGTTGTTCTAATGTAGGTACACAGACTGTAATTAATCCACATGAGGAAAGCATGTAGGGTTTGTTTTCTTTTCTTTTTTTTTTTTTTTCCCTGTGTTCATTTCCATAATTAGTTAGAAAATCAGCTCTGATCAAGAAACACTTTTAGTTGTTTCAACTATGTCCTGCTTAGTAAGGAGATGTAATAATTCAAAACAATTACATTAAAGTAATTATATTTTAATAAACATAAGCTTGGAGCTTCAAACTGGAAATGAAACCTGTACCCTCAGCCAATTAGCAGCTGTGAAGCGAATATGGGACAGCTGATTGCTGTTTGTGGATTGCATGTGTTAAAACAGTAACAAATAATCTATTAATCTTTTTCTAAACATCAGCAAGATTAAAGAGTTCCTCACCTCAAAGTCAGATGCATTAAATAATTTCACACAAAGTAAATGAGATGCCAGAAGTCTGCATGATGGGATATGATTTATAGCATGAATTAGCCACTTCTGTGCAATTAAAGGTACAATTAAATTCCAGCGGCAGCATGTCGCCTCACTGAGCAGCTTGGCAGTGAGCTAGTCCTGGAAAGCCAGCTCTGAGGAAGATGCCTTCCTGTTTCTGGTAGCACAGGTGTGTCAGTGACACCACCTGCTTACTGGGTAGGCTCCTTGCTTCCTTTATTACACCAGAGGAAATGCACGGGCTTAGCAGAAGTGAGGTAAGTCAGAAGGCACTGTATATACCCCGCAAGCAAAAATACGATAGCCTTTTTTAAAAACAGATGCATTAGACAGAAACCATTTGGCTGGGACTGTGGAAGTATTGCAGGTGAAAAAATGAAAAGGGAAGAGGTCAGCTCAAAAATGGTATTGCTTTCTAAGAATGTTTTCTTGCTAGTGTTACCAACTGAATGCCCTTGTTCCAGATGCAGCAAAGGAGAGAAAAGCATTTAAAAAGCATGATGCTGTGAATCTCACAAAGAAACAAGAATGTCCAGATGCACTTGGCATAAGTGTCATTGCAAAAAATACTTATTTTATTCTCATCCTCTTGGGAAGGATCTCTCAGTAGCTGGAGGCAGTCCACTGAGTCCCCAAGGCTCACCATTCCAGAGTCTGGCAGAGCAGACATGCTGCAGTCATGTATGTAGGCTGTCAAATGTGCTTGCTTGCAGACTAGCTGCTCAAGTGTCATTCCTTCATTCACTTAACACTGCACAAGGGCACAACACCACTACCACATTTTAAAAATTTTTATACTGATTGCTGTCAGCTCAATAAGATAGATTAACTCTATATATATGTATGCCATATATATATATGCCATATATATACATATATATGCCATATATACATATATATGCCATATATACATATATATGCCATATATATATATGGCAAGTAAAAGCAAATAGCTTTAGTTTGTTGGTAGTGTCATGATTTTGTCACTTATCTGAGGAAAAATAAAATTTACTATTTTCCTTATGTGATATGCCATTAGGAAAAATGCTGCTTTTATATATATGCAAGCCAGTACGTTTGTATTGGTGGCATCACTGCAAGTGATAAACTTCAAATTCCTTACATAAGTAACTTTCTTACCCATGTTGATTCTGTTTTTGCTTTTTCCTTCTCTAAATCCACGTACTTTTACTTTTGTTTTATGTTTGATTTTTCTTCTGTTCTGCTGTGACACGTGGTATTTAATGCCTTAATTGATTATCTTAACATCATGTGTGTTTTCTTAAGGCCTCTCTGTATATATTTATCTGTTGTCCAAAGGGGTGATTCAGCAGATAAGAAGCTGATTTGTAGCAGTCAACTTTATGGACTGTAATAATGCATGAATCTTATCCAGGAACTGGATTCAGTATATCACAGAAACTGTTAGAGTACTTGTTTTATGCCTGTGAGCTGGTGAATGCAACAGAGGATGCTGGAAGATGGGCTGAGACTCCAGCATGTCATCTCTGCAGATACTAACTCTATTTTATGCATGAAAGGGAAGTATGCGAAGCTGGACAGCTACATCATGGTTTCTTGACTCTTGTCAGAAGCACAGCATGGATTGCTTTGAAGAGACTAGACTGTGAACAATTGCTGAATACTTAGAAAAGTTATCTTCTGAGGTGAAGAGGAAGACAGTTGCTAAAGAGGGGGACATGCTGACATGTCTTGATGCGATGGCACCTAAAACCACAGATGCTGAAGGTAAGTTAGGATGCTAAGGCTGTCTGATGTAAAGAGAAAGGAGAGCAAGTTTTGCCTGCATCCAGATCAAGGAAACAGACATAGAACCATAGAATCATATCATAGAATCATGGAGTGGCTTGGGCTAAAAGGAACCTTAAAGATCATCTAGTTCTAAACTCCCTGCTGTAGAAAGGGCTGCCAACCACTAGATCAGGCTACCCAAAGCCTTATCCAACCTGGCCTTGGATGCCTTCTAGAATGTGGCATCCACAACTTACCTGTGCAACTTGTGCCAGTGCCTCACCACCCTCTTGAGTGAAGAATTTCCTCCTTTTGCTTTAAAAACATTTCCCCTTCTCCCGTCCCTATCTGCTGGTGTAAAAAAATTGGTGTCCCTCCTGTTTATAAGCTCCATTTAAGTACTGGAAGGCTGCAACGAGGTTTACCCAGTGTCTTCTTCAGGCTGAACAAGCACAGCTCCCTCAACCTTTCTTCACAAGAGAAATGCTCCAGCCTCTGCCCATCCAGGGACCTGGGCATGCTTGAGAGGTGGGCCCACACCAGCCTTGTGGAGTTAAACAAGGCCAAGTGCAAGGTCCTGCATCTGGGTCAGTGGGCTCCCAAGCACAGATATGGGTTGGGCAGAGAATAGCTTGAGAGCAGCCCAGAGGAGAAGGATTTGGGGATGCTGGTTGATGAGAGATTCAGCATGAGCCAGCAGTGTGTGCTTGCAGCCCAGAAGGCCAACCATATCCCAGGTTCCATCAAAAGATTGCAACCAGCAGGTCGAGGGAGGTGATTCTGCCCCTCTGCTCTTATGAGATCCGACCTGGAGTACTGCGTCCAGTTCTCCCCAGCATTGCTTGCACAGTGAGCTGCCTCTACCAGCTTCCCTCAAGCAACCCATAATGCACCACTGAATCGGTCCTCCTCATCCTTGGCAGCCATGAGCCTGGCACTGTAGCTGTACTGTAGCCTTCATGCAAGTCAAGCACACACAGGCCTTGACAGCACCCCAGGGATGACCGGTTCATCCCACGACACAATAATGAGGCCAGGAGGTCTCCATCAGTGCACTTTGTCCCTCCTCATAGTGGATGATCTAATAGTGAACTTTTTAACCTCAAAGTTTATCAAACATTCAGTAAGCTTGAAGGTTTTACCACAATAAAACCTTCAGTTCCTCAAGATCAAGCTGATGCAAGCTAGTTACCTGTCATGTATGAATCAACAAAACAGTTTCATTGGTAACCCCAGCACTTTGTGTTTCACGGGCTGGAAGCAAGTCCCTCTTGATTGAGAGGCACAAGACAGTGAAGCTATGTATGTCAGTCAATCATCCAAAAAAAAATCCTCTGAGAAATATGAATTCTGATGGCCTGTTACATAGAGTTTCCATCTTCTGAGGTATCAGTGCTATGAGTTGTCATGAGAAGCCTCCCACAGTGAAGACACCCTGGCTCAGATTAATGCATCAACAATACCTCAACCCAGAGAAATTTAGGAAAATAAGAGTGGTTTAAGAAATACACATTTCAAGATTATTATTTTCTCCTTGCATAAAGGTTCTAATATATTCCAATCAGACAGGCATGGACCTTTATCTCCACAAAATGTTTCAAAGATGTGATAAGGCTGTAGACAATCAGAATTTTATTTCTAGGTCTGTGCAACTAATGATAGGGAAGTCAGTTGTAAACAGCACGCAGTCTGCTCTGACTACAACATGAGCTAAAGACAAGTCTACACATAGTATCTACTGTCCTCCAGGTTCCAGTCATGTGGTAGAGTTCTGGAGAGTCAGTTACCTTTTGGTATCTCCCATGGTATCCTCCCAGCAAATCAAAGAGAAATTCTTATCACTCAGATCTGCTAATTTCAAAACTGAAAAAGCATCAAGCCAAGACAATTGGAGTCATTGGCTTCTTTCCCAAATGCTGCTTTTTCATTTTTATCAGCAGCTTATGTGCATCACAGTGATATGGAATAAAAATCATTTCTGAGGGAAGTTGAATGGTAAATCATTTAGAGTGAGTTGTGCAGTCTCCAGTGATGAATGCAACTAAAAAAGCCAGTAACTGACCATATCCATTTTGTGTTAGTATTGCACTGCATCTGGTACATTCTAGTCCAAGAAATTCTGTCAGTTTGTTTTAGCTTGGACTATTGGTTTTTGCAGGAGTTTTTTTTTTTTTTCCCACTTTACTACTATCAGTTCACATCAAGCAACACTGCGCTCTCTCCCTGCAATGCAATTAATATAGTACTATATATGTTGGAGTCATTTCAATTCCATGTACCTCTAATGAGGTCAGTCTCACTTCAGTGCCTGGAATTATGCTGGGGGTTACTGAAAAACACCTGAATGACAATGGGCTCATTGGTCATAACCAGCACAGAGTCAAGAGGCAAAGGTCCTGTTTGACTAATTTAATCTCCTTTTATGACAGTCACACATCTAGTTGACCAGGGGAAGCCAGTTGATACTGTTGGATTGCACTAAAGCTTTTGATACTGTTTCTTACAGTGTCTTTCTGGACAAAATGCCCAGCACACAGCTCAACAGAGACATAATGTGATGGATGAGCTGTTGGGACAGGCCCAAAGGATTATAGTAAATGGGGTTACATCAAGCTGACAGCTGGTCACTAGTGGGGTTCCCTAGAGCTCTATTTTAGGGCCAGTTCTCTTTAATGTTTTCATAAATAGCATGGATGTAGGACTAGAATGTGCTTTCAGCAAGTTTGCTGATGACAATAAATTGGGAAGAGCTGTTGTCTCAATCAAGGATGGGGAAGCCTTGCAAAGAGATCCGGACGAATCAGCTCTCCTGGGTTGCATCAAACACAGTACTTCCAGCTGGTCTAGGGAAGTGATTGTCTCTCTCTGTGCTGCACTGGAGCAGCCTCACCTTGAATACTGCGTTACTGTGTGCAGTTTCGGGCGCCACAGTACAAAAAAGGACGTAAAACTATTAGATAGCGTCCAAAGGAGAGCTACAAAGATGATGAAATGTCTAGCAGGAAAGTCGTTTTGAGGAGCGGCTGAAGTCCCTTGGTTTGTTCAGTCCAGAGAAGAGGAGACCAAGGGGAGGCCTCGTGGTGGCCTACAACTTCCACATGAGGGGAGTGGAAGGGTGGGCACTAATCTCCCCTCTTTGGTGGCCAGCAACAGAATCCAAAGGAACAGCACGGAGCTGTGACCAAGGAAATTCAGGCTGGATATCAGGAGAAGCTTCTTTACCAAGAGGGAGATTGGACAATGGAACATGCCCCCTGGGGAAGTGATCATAGCAGTGACCTTTCTGAAGTTCAAGAAGTGTCTGGACAACGCTCCCAGACAGATGTTATGATTTTTGGGTGGTCCTGTGTGGAGCCAGGAGCAGGACTATATGAACTTTATGGGTCCCTTCCAACTCAGTATATTCTTTGATTCTATGATTCTAAGGTTGCTGATCTCATTCCAGTGCAGCAACATCCTTGACACGGAATATCATTGAACGAATCTTTTCCATCTGTGAGACATTCACATAGACGAGCTGTTGCAACCAGTTAAAGCATTAAGAAACCTACAGTTGAATAAATAACGGTGAAAATATAAGAACTGAATGGTAGTTTTCAGCCAGTTTTACAGAAAGCCAATAGGTATCCAGAGGTCCAATTACAGGAAATGGTTTTGCAGTATGAAGTAAAATTATAAGAAATAAAGAAGTAAATGAGAATATTATGCACACCTAGCATGCTTTTGGACCTGGCATAATGAATTAATTAGGAAGAATCAGCATAAAGTAATAAAGATGAAATTCTGCCACAAGTTGCACCTCCTTGTATTTGGCATAATTTTTAAGACTTCACAAAAATCACACTGGCTATAAAAGTGAGAAACACAGAAGACTCTCACCCTTAGAAACCCAAATTTATCATCTCTGTTGGCCTAAGGTCAGTCTCACCTGGCCTATTTAGTGCAGTTCAGGGTCCAGTTCAGAAGCCAGTGCCCCAAATTCACAGGCAGCAGCAAGAGAAAAAAAGCAGCATTTTATTCTCAGTGTTTGAGCAATGAGCCAGTTTCTTTCTTCGGCTGTTTTTCAAAAACTAAGATGGAGGCCTGCCGTCCTCCTAAATTCATTTTGGGCCATAGGACCTCCCAGGTTTATATTTCTGCACTTTCCTCTGTTTACTCGCAACGTACCAGAGAGCTCTGCTGGTAGCATGCATGGGATTGCAGTGTCACCCTGCTCCACCACCCACTGCTTCCCTCACCGGCACCTGTAAGCACTGTTTGCTGTTTGGTATCTGAGTTGCACACCTCCGGTGCTGCACTTGGTAAAACCTACAGAACCATTAATTTAAATACTTGTTAAACAGGAAACTGCTGGTGGAAAGTTGAGCATTGTTTCCTATTTAAAAAACTAACAGGAACAGGCACGAGTGTCATTTTGTGATGTAGTGGAAAATCTGAAAGACTTGCATATCCCACAGGTATCCCCTTGAAAAGGAACCTGAAGGGATCTTAAGGACCTCGTCAGCTGATGGGGCTTTTGAATTGGTAACAGCAGTGGGAGGGTTAAGACTAGCAGTTTTTTCACTGCAGATGTAGGCGTTGAAGAAAAGTGATGAACGCAATGGGGCAGGAGCAGTGTTTCCCTTGCGACTGAAAGCAAGTAGTTAAGGTCAGCCGTGCTTATTTTTGGCCAGTGTGGAGCCCCTTTCAGACTGAACACTCCTAAGGAGTGTACTTAAGGTCAAGAAAGTTGCATATTTTGCAAGTGAACTAAACAAGGGAAGCACTGTTGGTGTGTCAAGTACCTCCTTTATACTGGCTGCAAAGTGCTAAGGCTGAAGATTTTGATTTAGCCTCTGCCTCCCGCAGAGCTGGTCACTGCCACCAGCAGGGCTGCCAGGAAGGGCAGCCACAGCTGCCGTGTCTCTGGGTGAGAGGCACCAGCGGGATGCCAGGCCCTGGGCTGTGGGAGGTTCAGAGGCAGCTGGAGGGCTGGTGGGTGGCAGAAACCATTGAAGCCACCGCTGCAGCAACTCTCCTTGAATGGGGGGAGAGGAAGCAGAACAGCTGTGTAGCTTGCCACACTGCTGGTGAAGGGGCATCAGTCAGCTGAAGGTCTTTGCAGCGCGCGGTGCTGCCTTTTCTAGCACTTCTGCAGCTATCCCAGAGCACAATTCACGCGCTCAGTGTGGGCAAGTATGTTAACAGCTGATGGCATCGGTCAGACTTCACGTGGCCGGGAAGCTCTCCTCGGGATGCATCTGGAGATGTGCATGAGGCTGTCATGGAGACAAGCTGAGGCGAAAACGGGAGAGAGACTTGTGTCTTCCTCATGTGATCTGCAAGGCTAGCAGCTCCAGTCATCTTCCCAGATATCTCAAAGTATTTTTCAAGTCGTACTCTCACTCCATTGTACGTCATCCCCCTATTTGTCCCCCTCACTTTCACGCTGGCAATTGCTATGTAAACTGTCTTACTATTAAAAGAAAACGTATGTAAATACTTGTATTTTTATAATGTATGTATTATATAATGTATATATTATATAGTCTGTGTGTTTTGCATTTAAACTTCTACTTACAGTTTAAGCTCAAAGAAAACACTTTTGTTTCTTATCAGTTCTAATCGTACTTTTTCAAATCATTTGCTTTTTGTGTTCAGGCATGAATTGGCATTACAATGTTTTGGAATTATTCTCTTTTTCTTCAGTCTTAAAGTATTCATTTGACATTTAATGTATTCTTCCTCATCTGCTGGCATTTATTTGAGTTATTTCCTTGTGTCAGTGCTTTAGAGCACAATAAATATTTTTCCGATCTTGAAAATCCGTCCGGGGAAGGGTGTAAATGACTCTCCATGGAGGGGTCAGGTGTTGCAGAAGGCCACTGGTGGCCAGATGGCTCCTGTGGCTGCTGGTGGCATGCCTCTACTGGCAGTTTGAGCCAATGTGCTCCCCTCCCTTCCCCCCACAGAGCCCACCCTGACTCCATGGCAGTCAGGTGAGGGAATGCAGCTGCACTTCATGACTGTGACCTGCAAAGGATTTTTTTTTAATTTATTTATTTATTTTTTTTAAGATTTTGCCAAAACACAAAGGCAGAATTAGTGCATACAAAACACATCTAAACAATGGAACACATAAAAATTAGGGTACCCACCCACAATGCTTAATACATAACCAGTGAGTCATACCCTGAGCCCAGTGTGAGAAATCTGTGTAGGTGGGTTTTATTTAGTTTTCTTTTTTATTGCAGTTATGTTTCTCTCCAGCTAATAATTACTGCACTCTGAACTAATAAACATAAGGATCTGAGCTTTCCAACATGTTCAAGTGGTAAATATTCCATTTGTGAGATTTAAAATCTGTCCCAAATGGAAATGCAAATAAATTATTTTAAGACCCTAGACAGAATAAGGTTGCCTTGACACAAGCTCTCCTCACACCATATCCACCTGGATGCACGTCCTTGTTGAGCACTTGAGTTCAGGGATTACAAGTGAGGCACTAAACCAGGAGGATGAACACAGTCCAAGGCAGCAGTGACTGAAACAGTCGCTGTTAGCAAGTTATTCAATAACCTCTGTAAAATGTGAAATGAAATAAATGGAGATGGTAACCCATGTATGGCAGTACCATCAAAAACATCACCAGCTGCACTGGCTTCTTTCTTATTAGATCGAGCAGAGATGCCAAAGGTCTCAGAGGTGTGGAGCCTGCAGTGCCTTCCCACGCCCAGCAATGGTCCCTGCAGGTCAGGGCTGGGGCTGGCGGGGCAGCGGGGAAGCATTGCGAGGCCACTCCCTGCCCTCATCAGCCTCTGGTAAACAAGGAGAAGCCTAGTCTGCGGAGATGCGCGTTTGGCTGTGAATAGGAAACCGGAGTAATGAAAGAGCGAGCTGTTCACAACTGTGATTTGTCTTTTAGTGGTTTCACTTGAATTATTCTGAAAACCAATTTTTCTAAGCTCTGCAGTAATGTAATCTTCTTTTCCTTTTCCTTTTCCTTTTCCTTTTCCTTTTCCTTTTCCTTTTCCTTTTCCTTTTTTCATTATTTAAAACAAGCGAGCGTTCTCACCAGGCTCTGATGGCCTCAAAGATCTCCTATGTTGTAATTGCCACAGCAAGTCCAAATGCCACAGTTATGTTACATTTTCCAGAACATCCAAGTGGACTCTCAGTATAATTTAATAGCCACAAGTATTGCTTGACATCATTGTTCCAGGAGAAGTTGTAAGAAAGCAGTATAATTCTGAGATGAGAGGTTTTTAAAGTGCTTATTTCTAGCCTAACTCTGCCATCTTTCCTTATTCTTGTTGCCATTGTTAATGGGAAAGTAATTACAATTTGGGGCACAGTGAGACACTTGAAAAATCTTGTCCTTAATTTACTGCTTCTGCCGTGCTTCCACTTTTTCTTCCACTTTCTTCTTTACTTCTGATGTTTTCATATCCATTCATTCCACCTCTACTCTGACATCTGCCCTGTCTTTGATCTTGCTGTCTCTTAGTCCTGCTCTCCCAGATCTATTTTCTTGTTGCACTTATTGTCCATGGCCATTAAGGTGACTGATTGCGACCCAGCATTACACTGTGATAAGCCACAAAACAGAATACTTCCCAGCTCTCCTTGAGTCTCCTTTTCTACACATCTTTACTTAACCTTACATTTATAATCTTACTTAATTGTTCGTGTAACCATTACCACAGTCAAAAAACAAAACAAAAAAAAAAAAAAAACCAACACATGACAGATGAATTTTAGTGTAATTTGAAAAGGATAGTTGCTTTCTCAAACAGCACGGATTCCAGGGAACTTCAGTGAATGGACAGACTTGCTCATGTCTACAGTTGCAGCAATTCAATATTTAATGAGTTCAGGCTATGTAGAGTACTTTCTGACCTGGGGAAATGCTTGTGTAAGGCACACAGACAGTGCTTAGGACTCCTGCTGTTTAAGGTCTTGGTGAGAACAGCCTAGCTTATCTGCTGGCATGGCAAATGCTGAATGGTATGAGTTACTCAGTCCCAAACACACTGCAAAAACACACATTAGAGGGAAACCTTTATTCACTCTCTTGGATTTGTGTAGCTTTCCTTTCTTCCATCCTCAAGAGGAATGCAGCCAGGGCTGACTAGTGTTTCCGTGCAGGATCTCCTTAAGTCATGGTCTAGACTCAGTAGTTTTGGAACGGAATGTAAATTATTTTTTACTACCCAGCCCAAAGAAGGCACCACAAAAAGGAACTTGGACCTGGAACTTTTAGTTCCAATTGAAATTTTGATATTTCCAAAGGACTAAAATTCTTCCAGAGCAGATGTCTTGCGTAGTTATAACTCTGTACATCCCCAAAATCTTTTCAGAGTATATATATTCAGTGGAAATAACCCATTACAAGCCATGAAAGCTCTCTTTTTGTTTTGACCAGTCTAAAACACTTCCTTCAACTAGCAAATGCATTTTCTTCCCCCATTCCATTCTAACCAATGTATGCTTTTCAGTCTCTCCTTTGAGTGGAAGCATCACTTGAAGATGGATTCATGTTCAGCAGCTTTCTCTCAGCCCTACTATTGGCTCATGCAGCTTATTTACTTGTGACCTGTTGCACTCCATGCACTCAGACCTCTGTCTGTTGCAAAAACAGAAAAATAACATCTCTATTGTACTGGAAATTTCATGGGGTTTTTTTAGTAATTATTATTATTTGCTTGGAGAGGAGAATATGTTAGTGCTGCCTGGAAATCAGAAAGGTGTAGAACAAAAAACTGCATATGCCAGATGTAGTCCACAAGTAGCTCCACTGTTATTGTTGGTTGTCCTCTCAGTAACCTCTCCCTCCTGAGCACAGAGTGCATGCAGCACCTGCTTGTCTGAAAACAGCAGGTAATTCAGCCTCCATGGTAGTTTTACAGCCACTATGAGGGGACTTACAGTCCCAGGAGTCAGTGGCATCTGGAGTGCAAGTCTCCTTAAAAGAAGATAAGTGCTAGACGCTGTATATTAGACAGCAGAGAAGAAAAAAGCTTTTTCCCACATCAAATGTTTTTCAACTGACCGCAGGAGCAAATGTAAGCAACAGGCCTCAGTGAGATTATGGAGCGCTACCAAATTGTTCCAGTGAAGTGTTTTCCAGATGTGCTGAATGAGACTTTCATTACCACAAGCTGATTATGCAGAGTTCAGCAGGTTGTTACGGTTCTGATGTTGCAAATACAAAAGTTAATGTCAGTTTTGCCATTGATATGCAGGGAAACAGAATAGGTCCCATTTTTTTTCAATCCACATTTTGCTTTCAATCTTCTCAGCAACATTACTGGGGTTTGGAAGTAGCAAGTCACCTGAATAATTCTCTGTCTGAATCCAGTTCACAGTGATGGAATACCTCCAATCCACATTTAGGAAGAAAAAAGTAGAAGTTCAGAATAGGAACCACAAGGAGAGGGCTAGTGAGAGCTACTGCATTGGCAGTGATGTAAGACGAGGCAGGCAGAGGAGAACAAGAACCCGTGGGTGCCTGTATCACACAATGGCTGATTGCAAGAGTGTTGGCAGGTACATGCAGTTCTGGAGCACAGTGCAGCAAAACCAGCAAAGAGGAAGGGTTATAAAGGTGCTTGTCAGTGTAGTATCACACATGTGAACACTGGTGAGGTACAGTGCCCAGATCCGAGCTGTGCTTAAAGAGAATGTTTGCTCTGGGTATCACTGAAATGACACAGCTTCTCAAAAAGGCAGCCAACTGAAAGGAAATAAGCAGCACCAGATACATGTCTGGATTGCTATTGTCTGAAAATGATACGTGCAATAAACGACCCATAGTCTTAGTAATGTCACTAGGTGTATGTGATTTAACACTTCTTTGTGAACAAATGCAATTGAACCATTCATATACAGTTTCAGTTTGTCCTCTCCGAAAACCATCCTCTCATCTTTTGCACTCTGCTGGACTTAGCTGTAGGCTGCTCTCCACTCTTGTCCTCTGTGCTTTCATTTCCCAAACCCTGCATAGAGCCAGTGGTTTGCACTATGAGAGCTACTGAGAGGGATCAACACAGCTCTCACCCTCTCAACACTGATGCCCTCCTGACTGGCAGGTGTGGCTATAGACATTGCTAAGGCTGTGGGACCAGCAAATATTTCCCACAACAGTTCATTGGCTGCAAAACAAATGCCACTCGTGTGACTGAAGTGTTCTAACATTTTTCTAGAGGAAACCCTGTATTCTCCCTCTGTACTGTGTCACTTTCTGTGACAGCCCCAAATCGCTTTTATTTATGAGGGAGACATAGATTATTAGACATGGACGTACAGTGAAGGTCCAGTAACTGTGGCCAGCAGGGCAAGGGAGGCGACTGTCCCTCTCTACTCTGCCCTAGTGAGGTCCCATCTGGAGTACTGCATCCAGGTCTGGGTCCCCCAACAAAGGAAAAATGCTGAGCTTTTGGAGAGAGTCCAGAGGAGGACCATGAAGAAGATCAGAGGGCTGGAGCACCTCTCCTGTGAAGACAGGCTTAGGGGAGCTCAGCTTGTTCAGTCTGGAGAAGAGAAAGCTACAGGGAAACCTCATTACAGCCTTCCAGTATTTCAAGGAAGATTATAAGCATGAGGGAAATCGACTTTTTACACAAGTAGATAGTGATAGAACAAGGAGGAATGGCTTTAAACTAAAGGAGGGAAAATTTAGACTTAATGTCAGAGGAAGGTTTTTCACTGAGAGGATAGTAAGGAAGTGGAACAGGCTGCACAGAGACATTGTGCCTGCTCCGTCCCTGGAGGTGTTCAAGGCCAGGTTGGATGGGGCCCTGGACAACATGATCTAGTTCTTGATCTAGTGGTTGGCAACCCTGTCTGCAGCAGGGAGGTTGGAACCTGATCATCCTTGAGGTCCCTTCAAATCCAAGACACTCTATGATTCTGTGATTCTACGATATTACTCTACCATTTGTCCCTTCTTAGCAGTTACGCCTTTTGGTTAGTCCAGCCTGGTAGGGTCTTTCAGACCGCGTCGTCTGAAGCTGCCTTTAGAGGGAGCTGAGTCAAAGGATCAGCCCTAATCACAGGACTGAGGCTGAGATCTATCATCCATGATGTTCAAGGTCAGCATCCAAGCTGGATGGCTGGCAAAATGTCCTGCAAGAGAAAAACAATAATATATTCCATAAAATGTCTGTAAATTAAGATGATGCTGTTTCTGATGATCCCTCCTAGGGAGAGTTTGTTATCCCCTTGTCCCACCATCTTCCAGAAGATATTTTTCTAAAATTATGTAAAGCGCTGACATTCTGTCAGTGCCAAGAGATGATCTCAATGGGTAGCAAAGTTCAGAAATTCAGTATGAGACGTGGAAAGAGTTGGAATGAGGGACAGTCTGATGGTGACCATAGCCTACATCTGCAAGAAGTCTATCCAGGGCCATTGGGACAGCTAGACTTCATAGAAGGGAAGAATTTACGCTACCCATCTGTAGGTCAAGAATGGGAATAGGTAAGGAAAAGACAGAAATTTATGTAAGATTACTCAGTAAGAAGGCATAGTATCTATGGTTAATCAAGAGAAAACTAAGAAAGTAAATCCATCAACTTCCTTATCCCAAATCAACATTTCACGGCGAGGTACTTCAACCAGCTACATTTGGCCGTGGGATGGGAATAAGGTGCATACCTCAGTTTGTGCCTTTAATCTTCTATCTCAGAGGTTTTAGAAAATACAGCATCTTCTAGGTATTCTACAGAAAAAAAAAATTTTTTTTTTTTTCTTTTGTTGCCACTGGACTACACTTCCTACTGTCTCTTCTAGTACCCCAGTTAAAATATAAAGCAAGTCACGGACACTTCCCAGAAATTTTAGTTCATGTTTTCCTGAGTTGTGCTGTGTCCTCCACTGGTTACTTCAGTGTCGTTTCTATACTCAGATAAAATGCTACAAAAATTATTGCTTTCGAATCTATTTTTATTGTTTGTTTGTTTATTTGGTTGATTGATCTAATGGCTGCTGCTCTCCAAATGATTATTCTTCTGAAATGATGGGGAGAAAAGACAACTTGGGTAACCACTGAGGGCTGGAAGCTTATTTCTTGGACAGAGTTCCTGTTCTCCATGTTCAGTGCAGGCTCAGGCCTGCAAAGAGCTCTGCACACCACCTCACTGTATTCGCATCCAGGTTGTTCTCCGTAAATGTTTAGCAAGCATCAGTGAATGTCAATGGGTGCCATTTTTTCTGCATGGAGGAATTTCATGACACACCTTTGTTTCACCGGCACTTCCACGTCAGACACCATTTTGTCAAACTGCCCCTCTGCTGCCATCTGTCGCACGGCAATGAAATGTAATGGAATATTGGTGGGAAGGTTCAGCCTCTGCAGCCATACCACCAACATCTGCCTGTGATGTTGCAGGCCAACATAACAAAATAGGAGACATTACTTCTGGAGCAGCCCTCATGAAATAGCCCTTTTTAATTTAATTAAAAGTAACACAGATGTGTTAATTCCTTTTATCTACCAGTCTCCTCAGTAGAGATCAAATTTCTGTACTTTTTCAATTGAATTGCTTTAAACTACTCCAGGTAGACCACAAATATTTTTGATCCTAAAAACAAAATGTACCTAAAAGATGTTTTGGTTATTAGAACTAAAATTAGACAAAGCAGCACAATATAGAAACAGTTGCTAAATAAAAAAGAATGGGTGGTGCCCTGTTTGGCATCCATGAAACAAGTGATGTGTGGTTTATTATTAGTAAGGCAAGTAGAAGAGGGGATCATCCTAAGTAGTCTCTGGTTAAGGGCTTCATCATGGGTTTTACTTGGTGCTGCTCCCATGCTTTGGAGGAGTGTGCTGCCTCAAGTTCTGGAGGCATTTTTCTTGCACCATGATGAGGTGATAAAAATACCCCAGGAATGTAGAGCAGAGAGCTTCTTCCTGCCACAGCTTTGCTCAGATCATTTTTCTCTCGAAAACTAGTAACCAGCACTTCATGTTAGCATGACTGCATACAGGGAACATGGAAGTGGGCTTTCTGTGCTGTGTTATTTCCTTCTGTGCACTATATAGGAGAATGCAGTCCACCTGCACGTTAGATAAAGTGGGCTTATTAAAATTACAGCTAACATTCATGAATGTGTCGAACCTCAAAGCAGTCAATAGCAGCTTCACTGTCGAGAAAAGTCTTGCTCTGGCTCATTCAAGTTTCTGCTCTGATTGGGGCTTTTTTTTTTTTTTTTTTTTTTACATTTTCACTCGTCGTCTTTGTTCTGAATCCCTGATTCAGATATATGTTTTGTAGACCATAAGTCAGAAGTCCTGAAACATTCTATTCTTTCTTACCTAAGTATTAAAGTACAGGATTGATAAAGAGCCTATTAGTAATATCTTGGGAATCGGTAGATCAATTAAAGAAGTCTTGGCCGTGATTCAGCAATATATCCCTATTCAGCAAAACACGTACTTGAATTATGTGGACCTCAATTATAGTGAAGTTTGTACATAGGAACCCAGACAATAAATAAGTTTTCCTTTCTTTTCATAGCAGGAAGAACTGGCACAGCCTTTCAGCAGCTCAAGCTGGATAAAGCTAAATGGTTATCCCCCAAATGGGGGAATGCAGACATGTGAGAGACTGAACCACTAAGTGACACAGCATAGGATCTCAAGAGACCTTACCTTTATTTCACTGTGCTCCAGGGGCAGAAATGTGAATGAATCCAAAGTCTTCAAGTCATCTCTTCATCACCCAAACACTCTATTTATCAAAAGGCTTCATGTGTCTCCCAAGACCTCGATATAAGCAGAATTTTATTGTCAAAGCCATTTGAAGTTGGAGAGAAGACATTTCTCATTTTTTTAATACATAGATATAATCTTTATATGAATAAAAGTGAAAACTGCTTTCCCTAGATACTTGAAGCTTCCAAAAATAGTCCTAACACTTGGCCAAGGTTACTGTTGCTTAGTTTCCTCAGGAGAGAAACAGTGCGTGGTACTGCTGTGTGAAATACTCTCACTGCCAGTTAAACTGGTGAGAAATCGCATTTTGGTGGTTTTGTAATAAAGCAAAATATTTTGTGGCCTGGCCTCTGATTCTTGCCTTATTTCTAAGAAGCAAGAGGCTGTTTCCGTAGCTACAAAAGTAGGAAAACATTTTTGTAAAAATCATACTTCAGTCTCAAATGGAGAGACTTTGCCACTTCCCATAGTTAAACAGGGATTTGATCTGTAAATAGAGAACCTTGTTCAGTTTGCAGTGAAGTGTTTTGCTGTTTGAAAGACATACTCGATCAGCTGAGATGTGTATGAAGGCAGTTTCCACATGAGTTACTGCAGAAGCACACTGTGTCAATGCCCCATTCCTGCAGGGTGTGCAGTGCTCCTGGCTCCCAGCAGAGGTAGGGAGAGGTAACACAGAACCCAATCTGTTTCATTTCTTCATTTCTTATTATTATTCTTTTCATACTTGAAGAGATAGGGTTTTGAAATTGTTTCTGCATTTCTGAATAATCCCATAGGGTACCCAGTTAACAGATTAAAATCCATCAGACTGATCTTTTATTTTTGACATACCAGTAACTGAATATGAGAGCCATTCTGACAATAACTGAGGATCGGGGGGGGGGGGGGGGGAGGGGCAGGGGCAGCAGTAATACCTGCTTATTATTTTCTGTAATGGAAAAACAAGCAGTCTTAAATGCTGAGTATTATAATGTGGAAAAATATAACATAGATCAATATAGTAAAGGAGAAGGAGAGCTGTGGGCACTAGGGTCACTACCACCACCTATTTCTCTTGAATGACGTGACTTTTAATAGTAGGTAATCATTGGTTAAACTACCTGTGTGGGGCTTTATTCTAAAATATTATACTTAACCACTCTTAAAATATAACTTTGTGAATACACGCGTATGAATACATAACTGTTAAGCAGGTATCCGTTACACAATTAACACATTCTAATGTTTAAGATTATGTATTTCACATACTAATGTGAGTTTTTGTGAATGTGTAAGGAGCACATTGGTTTATCAATTGTAGCACCTTCACAAAGTCTCAGAGCTCTGCAAAGAACAGCAGCGATCCCTCCTTCTAGAGAACTTGTGATTATTTTCTCACAGACATAACAGTCACGTAGGTATGAGGCAGGAAAAGGTCTGAATACTTTCTGAGTCTCCTCAACATACAGTCTGAGATGATGCAAACCATCCCCTTCGAAATACCCAAACATCTTACAGAATAACTTCACGCATAAATTCTGTTCCATTATGAATAGTATTTTGTCACAGTTGCGTCATCATAACTAGATGCCACTGCATGTTTCAGTGTGCAACTGCCATTGAACTGCACCGGTCACAGAAGAAAACCTAATTTCAAGGAGTAGAAATTTCCATTATTTGTGTTCATTTCTACCCCATAAAATGACTAGAGAATTGTTTCTAATTCTATTGCTACTTCATATTCAAGACTTTCTTTCAGTAATATGCATCAATGCATTTTCTATTAACGCTGTGGATGGTAAAATCTAGTAATGTAGCTGGGGTCACTCACACAATTCACTTCCAGCGTACAGATGCTGGAGTGTTCAGCCGTTTCTTGTGCCCAAGAGAAAAGTCGACATTATTACTGGACTTTACATTAACTAGCTTAAGTTCTTTGTTTCCATAGGCCAGGTTTGGAACAAACACTCAGTGCTTGTCTCCCGTGTCCCCTTGACTTGATACAGACATTCCTTATTGAAGCGCAGTAATTAGATTTGCTCTTCAGTACTTTGTAAGGTGAAACAAAGGTTTCACTTAGGCAGATATGTCAAGTCCACAATTACAGTGAGCCCGCAGCTCAAGTGCTGACTGCAGACTCGTTCTGATCTCCTTCAGCTATTGCAGGCTTATTTATACGAACGCAGAGAAATGAGGCACACCTATGCTAAATTTTGCAATTAGGTGATACAAGAGGAAGCCAGTCCATTCCTCAGATTACCTTTCACCAGTTTCTCAAGACAAAACAGGATGACCTTAGCGGCACACCTGGCAGCTCTGTGCAGTGACCTGCTGACTGTGGGTGGCTCTGGCAACACGTGCCCTGTGGCAGCTACTGCTGCCAGCTGAGCTCCTACCCAGCCGCCTCTGCTGATGGCTTCCTGGCAGCGCTTTGAGGAGAAAGCCCACATGCACAGTTGTAAAGCTCAGCACCCTGAGTCTCAGTGACAGCCAGCACAGCTTGGAGAGTGCTGGTGTCACGCGCTGCCAGCCAAAGCTCCCATTAATTTGTGAAACTGCTGCATTCTGGGCTCACTTCAGGACCTGAATGATCTCAAGAGCAAAGCATATTGCAGGAGCCTCATCCTGAGGTGACAAGACAGTAAGGAAGCACAGCAAGATCTGTTTTGCAGGATTTTTTAATTATTCCAAGCGGGTCATAAATTATGGGTTGAAATTAAAAACATGCACAAACCTTTTGGCATACAGCACATTTGATGGCTGTCTGTGAGTGAAACAAGTAGCCTTTAATTTCTCTACAGCTATAGAACTTAATTCTGACTGAACATGTCTACAGCTTCTTCCTCTTCATTTTTGATCCCAGGTCAAAGGGATGGTTTGTGAATACACTGTTTCATCTTTCCTATCCACAAGATAGACACACGAGTAGCAGCAGATTGCTCCTACCCTTCCAGCCAGCTAAAACAGAGTTTGGAAATGTAGCAAGTCCACTCTAAACAGATTTTTTGTGTTTCCCACACCAGTAGATGAGTTGTATGTAAAAATGTGCATCTTTTGTTACACAAAGCTTTTTTGGGAAATAATATTCCACTGATGTTGGTTCATCTCCCCTGTTCACCAAAGGACACTGACTTTTACAAGACAAGTAGGGACCTAAACAGAAAGCAATTTGCTGTGTTGAATCAAAATTAATTAAAATCTCGTTCCTACAACACTGATAAAGAGAGTGGTGGAAAAATACTTAGCTCTGGGACTAATTAATAAACCAAGGGACTTGAATGCATCGGTTGGAACTGAGCTAGAGATTAATATGGCCCACCTTACACAAATGAAGTATGCGTGCTTTATGTAGCGAAGGATATTAAACTCCCTTATAATATAGTGCTGTAAGATTCCTAAACATTCAGTACATAGTTGCACCAGTTTCCAGCTGCTCAGACTTGAGCCCTTCGCAGAGATCACAGCAGAGGTATAGTGCATCAATTTTTCATTGTACTGAATTTTGTCTACAGCAATATATTTCACGGCCAGAATCTGCTATCCTTTCTAATGATGAGCAGTATCTTGCCTTGTTGCTTTCAACAGAGCATTACGTACAGATATCACCTCGAGACTGCACTGATGGTAGAATCTATTCCTTTAAACAGAAACTGCAGTTTACCGTAACTTAAATGCTGTTAAAAATATCTGCAAAATGCTACACTGTTGCCTGTATTCTTTGCCTTGTTAGAAGTGAGACAGTAGCATCGTAACATGCTTGTTTGCTCTAAAGACCTGCCTGCAGTGGCCCCATATCCTACAGAAGTTGAAAAGGAGGGAGAGGAGCAGGAACAGAGGCAAAAAAGGCAAGAGGTAGTTTTCACAAAAGCAATAGATGATGCTAAGAATGAAGAACAGTGCTACAAGCTCCAAGCTCTGCAATGTAGTTGTTGCATGGCCTTATGTAAGATCCTTTGATTATGTCTGTACTCAAAAAGTATGGAGCAAGGAACACAGTGAGGTTGCCTGTGGCACATTTTGACATGGGCCAATTAACACTCTTCCAAATAATGCATAGGCATCTTTTGGATATAAACAAAGACTAGGAACCATTCCCAGTAACTGATTTGAAAGTGTCCTGTGTCGTTGACGCACCCATTGTAGGATGGGGTCTTAAGGTGGGGGTGGGGGGGAGTTTGCAAGCTGTAGGGTCTCAGTCTGGCTGAGGGCAGCTTCAAAAGCTGTCTTCCACTGTCCTGATTTATTCCCCTTTTATACATGATTTGTCACAATAAGCAAGGTTTGGGGGGGAGGGAGGGAGGTCCAACTGTTCCAAGGTATGCAAACTAAGATACAAGAGGGGGTATGAAAAACACATGACTTCGCAAAAATGCAGAGAAAACATCCATTAGTTCCTTAGGACCTCGTTTCCAGATCCCAGAAACGTGAAGGACTGTTTGTGTGTTAATCATCACACATTTGTATGGCCTCTGTGTTTTTGCCAAAGGCTACAATTTCCCTTTTCCTTCTATGACAAGTTCTGGTCGTAGCTCAGGTCCTTGATGCGAGTACCAGGCTGCATGATGTTAGGCATAGATAAGGCTAGAGGATTGACAGAGGAGCAGCTATGGCCTTACCTGGCCTGCATGGCTAAGGGCAGTTCTTGTTATCAACAAAAGGGCAGCTAAAAGACCTACAGTCCAACTCATTCTCTGGTCCGCACAATCTCTTTCCTTCTTCAGCAGGGTTTGCTTGGGCAATACTCCACACCTAGCACCCAGCAAATTTTGTTTTCTGATGCTAGGTGAAGGAGAAAAGCTTTAGTTAAAACATACTAGGCCCTCTATGTGAGAAGCAATCCATTTAAGTATTAGCATTTTCACTCTGCTGCACAACTCCTACAGAACTGGCTGTCTCAAAGTATGATTGTGATGTAGTGGATCTACTTTATAAAGGCTCTACTGAAGATGTGGGCCATGGGCAGGGAGAGAGACACTTACATATTCCCATACAGAGAAGACCTGCCCATGGGAAGGTCAAATAACAAATATTAGCTAAACAAAATAACAAGTTGGCTACCATCTGTCCCTCATTCTCCAGGACCTTACGAAGTCAAGTTGGAAGGATATGAAAGGTACTATGTTGCTCCCACATGTCTCATGCAAAACTTCAGGAAATTGCATTCATGTTTTTTACACCAACACTCACAAATGAGATTCACTTTCTCAGTGTAAGGACATTCAGAAATATATATGAAAGGGCTGCTATCCTCATATGTTCTGAAATTTCTCATTATGAAGCATAGTCTCGAACAGTGAAATTAGGATATTGGAAAAACACCAGGAAGAAGAGAAAAAGAGGAGAGTAACTTGTCTGCTGAAGATGAGAGAAAAAGGAGCGAGGCACCAGCTCAGGCACTCCACAGGGACAGTACAGACAGTCCCAGGAGAAAAGACCTGGCATTGGCATTTGCTAGAGAAGACCAGGACCTCTCCAGGAAAAGGAAGGCAGCAGCTCTAATACATGAACTGTCAATGCACATGCTTTGTGTGCAAGTGGTGGGGGAGATAAAATATGAGACACCAACAGTCTAGAAAAGGCATCTGAATTTCCTAGTGTCATTGGAGTGCTTGAATATGCTACAGGCTTAGTAGTGTTTTGGATCTTTCCCCCTATACAACATCTTGTATCTTTCTGTTCTTGGGCTTGAAGGAAAAGCAAGTGGAACATTTCCTGTTCCCAACCCCCACAGTTATCACAAACAGTGCGAAGTCACTTGGGAAGATGAGGTTATGCAGAAGAGAAGAGGTATGCACCCTGTTTTGTGTCCCTTCATACAGGAATTAATGCTTTCATTAACTCAGTAATCATTGCTCATCTAATCACCTAACGCTGATGCTATCTTACTTACCTTGTAATCTAACCTCTCCAGGTAATTTTGATGGTTCAGTAGGTGAGTCATGTGTACTTCATCACTGGAAAATGCTATCTGGAAATTATTTAAGTTATGATATCCTTCAGCTGTGGTGTTTTTTTTGTTTTGTTTTGTTTTTTGCACTGAAGCAAACACAGAGCCCTCATATTGTCAGAATTGATACTCAGATATGGAACAGTAAACATGGTAAACAAGAGGAGAGGTTAACTTAAACCGCACCAGCTCAGCTGGCAGCGCACATACACTTACACCACAGGAAGACAGTTGACTTTGCCATGTGAAGGCAAGTTAGCATATGGTTAGCAATTATACCTAATGGAAACCACTGTCCCAGCTCAAGGACTGCTTAAACACAGAAGTTTATGTTTGGAACAGTCTTCCAATACTGAGGTGGGGACAGCTGGCAAAGAGCACTGGTACCGGTGCATGGAATTGTCTACAGACTAGAGACAAAGTCCTAACAATAAATTAATGTTAAAGTTCAACTTAAGTTGAATAAATCCAACAGAAAGCAGGGGAAATCTGAGATGACGATTGCTCCATTTACTTTCCAAAGATCTATGAGCTGTAAAATTTTTCAGTTGCTAGAAATGCACTAGGAGATTGATTTGCCAATGAAGACTCTCTAATGCACATGAAGTAACATTCATCTTCCATTGCTTCCACATTATGTGTGCCCAGCTCAGCCTATTGCTTATGCCCTAATGGAGCAATCTCTTTGGCCAGAGAATGGGAGCTGGGACAATCACGCTCAGAAATGATGTGTTTTGTGATGGTTTATTTTTTGTAGGATTGCTAATTTAAAAAAAAAAAAAAAAAAAAAAACCTTACTGATTCAATGGACGGGTTTCCAGTGTCAGGCAAGCACCTGGGAAAAAAAAAAAAAAACCTAACAAAACTGATTTATAGCTGTCATTTGTTGACAGTACTGGGTGTTCAGCCAGCTTCTAACTACAGCCACGCTAAAGAGAGGCTGAACCACAAGAGTCAGGCCCACTGAAGGTGGCAACAGAGTATGGACTGAGAGAAAATAAAGAAAACTAAATGAAATAACATGGGTGTCCAACCTTTTGGTTTGCCTGGGTCACACTGGCTGCACTGCCAGCCGGGCTGGGCCGTATGCAGGGTGGATGTGCCTGTGCTGTGGTTTCAGTTCATAGCCCTATTGTGGAAGTCATAACTGAAGGTCAGCTTGGCCTAGTGCGTTTTTGGCTGTTGATATATCGTAGTGTCTGAGGAAGAGGAAAGTTTGAAAGGTGACTCACCACCTTGTTTCTGAGCAGAAGTAAGCATGATAATTCTGGGAGGATAAAATTAAAATTGCTGTCTTTTAATAATGAATAAGAGTACCTCATCTGGTATAACACTGTATATTGAGATCAGCTGACCTATTAGGAGTCTATGCTTTTTCTCTTGTGTTGCAAAGACACTGTAATCATCATGAAAAAATCCATGCTCTGAACCTCAGTGCTTCTTGCTCATAATAGAAACAAAAGGGACCAATTATCAGCGCAAGGAAATAAGGGCTTCCTGACTAAACGCCTCTGAATGCATAGCTCAGACATAATTTAAAACAAAAAATGTAAAGGAAAAAAGCAACCTAGTCCAGTAAGCAGAACAGTCCCATATTTATTCTATACTTCCAGGTAGACAAAGACTTTCTGAGTATGTTTAAAATACCCTAGTAACTGGTCTCCAACTCTAGCTACAAATGCTTCATAGGGAAGGAGAAAGAAATCCAACTGCTTGAATATGCATGTGTAAAAAGCACAGTTAAATATCATTGGAAGTCATCTGTGTGGCTTCAGACTCTGTCTTCTCAGGGTGACAAGGTACCAGGGCTGGACTGTCTTTCAACTCAGCAGATCTTAATCACTGCAGTAAGAGGTAGGTCAGCAGGCAATGCCACAGGTTTGCCCAGTCCTATTTTCATTTTTTCATGCTGAAATGGTCATGAACTGTGTTGGCTAGCAAGAATCAGTGGCAGTTAGTTAGCAGAGCTTTCCAAGCTGTGCCGCATTGCTGATTCACAGCTAGCAGTGCTGCATGCTGTCATCCAGCCACGCTACCATGGTCTGCAAAGGCAGCTCAGCACACAGTGCATTATGGCAATCACAACTTCGCAGTATTACTTGATTTGAATCCATGCGACATAAATCTGGAATTAAGGCCATGTCTTCCAAAATGTTTAAGCTGAAAAAAGTATTTTCCGACCATATGTGAAATTTGTTACAATATTTAGTAGGTAGGTAGATGAAACAAGACAAATAATACTGCCTTGAATGCTAGAAGTGTCCTTGAATCAGACCACTTATGACAGGAATGAAACAATCATATAGACGACATTAGACCTTGCTCATCTTTAAACCATTCCCCAGATTCATCTGGTTGAATTCAGCTGCTTGATCTTCCAGAAGCGTAAAGAGAGAAATGGATGCACTCCAGCCTGGCTTACTGATGCAGCCCAGTTATCAGTATCTCGGAGTGGCATCACAAGCCATCACAAGATCTGGTGTTAACTTTATTGAAAATTGTCCATCAAAGTTATCCCAATGATTAGCTCTTCTGTGCTACACCTTGGTCTGAAAACAAAGCCCACATAACAAAACCTCTACTTCAGGTACTTCTGAAATTACATACCTTCTGCCTTTTTATTGCAAATGTAAGAAATAGTTAGCACCTGCAAACCTGACTATGATTTCTATAGTAAAAAATTGGCACACGTTAAATAATCTGAGATTGCGTCCTCTCTGAAGGAATAAAGGTTTGATAGATTTTAAATTTCCAAAATATTATCTGATCGTTAAAGAGACTTTGTAGAAGTTCCTAACTGTGATCTTTAATGTGCGTGTTTGCGCTGCTGGGGCATTTGTCTACCATGACTAACATTTCTGTAATTATGTAGGGTTTTGTGCAATCCTGTGAATACATTTCCTTGAAAAAGAAAAATCTCTTTTCTGGTTATTCCAAAGTTCTTTTCAATCTGACAGAAATTCTGAAGAAAATCATATAGTGATATATAGAGGTCTCCTGAAAGCATTATCTGTCTTGTACCTGCACTGTGCATAGAAAAAGCTTCAGGGCTATTAGCTTTAGTCATTAGAATTATCATCTAGAGGAAACTGAAATTCTTAGAGAACATATTTTGAAGAAAGCGATATTTCTTGCAAATGATCAATGCATTTGCTGACCAATGTAAAATTACACGCCTAAGTAATCACTGAGGTTGTGAATGCCCCCTCCCTGGAAGCATTCAGGGCCAGGCTGGATGAGGCTTTAGCAACCTGATATAGAGAGAAGTATCCCTGACTATAGCAGTGGGGTCAGAACTAGATGATCATGAAGGTCCCTTCCAACCCAAACCATCACATGATTCTATAATTCTGTGATCTGCATGGGTGATCTCCTGGTCTGATTAATTCGGTTTCTGACTTACCTGCCTATAAAAATGATTCTTTTAGAATGCAACTTCTCAAACCACTTTAAACACTTCCACAGACTAACTCAAGACATCTATGTAGTCATTTCAGTTGCTCTTCATAAAACTTAAAATGTCATGATGATGATGATGTGCTCATTAGAGCTTTCTTGCTTTAACTGAAAAAGAAACAACCCTTAATAAAGTGGTGTTTAAAAAACACCAGGGACTTTCCTCATGTGAGTATTGTTGCTTCTCTCGCAAAATCGTTTCAGTAACCACATAGAAAACTATTTAAAGATAAAAAGGAAACAGCACATTTAAAGCAACCTGAAAATAAGCATGATTAATCTGAACTTCTCTTTTTTTTTTTTTCATTCAGAAGTTTATCTTTCCCATATTGTTCAGGAAAATGTGCCTGTGTGCAAAAACATATGATGCATAATTGTTTCTCAAAGTGGAGTACATCTGCAAACACTTTACTGGGAGAAGACAATGACAAATCTCTCCCGTTACTCATCGGGATGGAGTTCTTGCTGATTGTCGGTGCATCACAGTTCTGCTGGTTAAAGCCATGTTTCCAGAGTACCAGGTAGCTGACTGTTTTTGTACTTAATATAGTACAGAATATTTACAGTGCATGGATGAGTAAAGTCTGAGTGTGCATTTTGTTCTGCTGGCATTTATGGTAAACAAAAAAGGTAGGGGCATGGAAGGAGAAAAGGGAAACCTCAAACTTCTAATATTTAAAAGCACTATTTTAAAATCAAAATTAGGAGAACAGTTAATGAAAATAACCAAGGAAGCATAACACTTAAAATGAACTGAAGAATACAGATTAAATATTTTTTCAAAGATTATGGAAAGACAACCGATTTGCAGTATGTATCACAGCATTCCTTTTTTGGGATCATTTTGTTCTTATAGATTTTATTACAGATCAGTCTCTCTCATTTTCCCAAGTATTCACTATGTAGAGCAGAGTCTGGGTAGAGCAAGGGAGCTGGCAGAGGAGGATGGACCCACAAATTATTAAGTTCAACTCAAGCAAAAGTTGTTGATACAAGCTCCGGTTACCTAAAGATAGCTCTTGCATCCAAACGCTTTCCCTGAAATCTCTAATTATTGTCATAACTCATGGGTGATATCAGTATCAGGGAGTTGGTTTCTTTCCATATTTGCTGTTGGAAATGTTCCATTTCATATAAATTATTAACTACCACTGGACCAGAAATGGAAGGAGAGAGAAGAGGGCAAGGAGAGAGAAGATGCCCTGACTCTCTAGACATTAGTTAGGAAATATAGTTGAGTTCAGAGTTCAAATACCTTCTTAAATAAGTACTTAATTATTAAGTAGAACACCCCTCACAAGACAGAATGAAAGATTTACCCCATATTAGCAAGTAGACCGATCATCCGGGCAATCACCTAGATTACAAGACCTGTTCAATGCCCTGCTGCAATCAAATATATGAAACTGGGTGGTTGAGAGGGTTCGCATTCACCTGACTGCAAGTCACAAATCTAGAAGGCTAAGTTAGGCTGTAAGGGCTATAAGTTAGAACTAAATTAGAATTACCTTGGTTAGCAGACACCCTTGGAAAGTTTTGCTTTTAGCATATTTTGAGTCCTGGTGCTCTACAAGACCCTTAACAACTGAGTAAAAAGTTACTTAGTCAAATACTTTGTGCAGTACTGGAAACCTGCTTTTAGAAACACATTCCTCATGAAACATAAAAACATTAAAACATTAAAACACATGCAACTGACATCTATTAATGCAGTTCTGGGTATTCCCCTGGCATGAGGATGTTACTGTCATCTTGCTACTAAGGATGTATTCATCATACTGACTGACCACAAGCAGTCAGTGAAAGACACCACTTGGGGTACCTACACGAGAAATCATTGTTAGGAAAAACAACTGGATTTACATATAGATTCAAATATGTGTATGTATATATATATTTTTTTCCCATTAATTACAGAATAAACACCTGCTGAAGTACTTCTAAGACACTGTACTTGACACATGCTTACAGAATATTTATTAGGAAAGTCTGTACACTTACTAATCTATGTTTTTTCCAAACACTGTTAAAATGTTTATTTTATAACGTAAAAGTGTGGGATGTAATGAGTTTCAGTTGAATTCTAGTACTGAAACAAATGATAGCTACAGAAACCTCTTATCTTTTTCCTCAGTTTGTTTGAAATTTAAGGTTAATGTAAAGAATCAGATTGCTATTGGAAGGAGACAAGATATACATGTTTCAGTTGATCTACACTTGCACATAAGAAGAAAGATGAGCCAATGATAGGGAAGGGAATGAAGCTATTACTGGATTGTCAAAGGAAAGGAAGTACTGGAGATGAGGCTTTGGAATCAGGAGACTGAGAAACATAAGTTCTGGTCAGAAAATTTGGAAAAGGAATTTCCCACAGAAAAACTGTCATCTTTAATCAGAGGAATGGTGACTTCAAAACTGTGGTCTATAAATGTGACTGTAGTATCTCATTAAAGGTCAGAATCACCACCTGCCTGAGCAAGTGTCCCTGTCAGACCACTCCTCCCGTGTTACTGGAGGGCTGTCATGCAATAAGCAAAGCACAGTGGGAGCTGAAGCCTGGATGGGAAACTTGTTCATGGAAGAGAACTGGGAAACTCAGTTTTCCACTGAAAACACACTTGAAAAATATCAACCAGTAATCAGGTCTAAAAATTATATTTGGTATTATGAAGCACTTTTCTCTTTCAAATCATGTCTGACATTTTAGTTATATAGTTAGTAGGAGTTGAATCAATGACAGCAATCTTCATAATGACTCCTTAAGGTTAGTCAGTGAAACCAACTTTCTCTCTGATGACCTTTCTTTCTGCCTAGCAGTGAGAGACAGAGCACAGCCTGAACCTGGCTTTTCAAATTCTTCAGTACGTTGTGTGCTTAACCCTTAGGCATCACTAATTGCTTTAGAACAATTTTGAAAGAAATGGTAAAGGAAAGACAAAGACAGTTTTGTTCCATTAACTGAAGCATTTGTATGTATGTCCACTGGATGCTCAATATTGCGAACCTGTCATAGGATCATTTACTCTGATACTTGTTTTTCATTGGTTTGAAGCTTTGAAAGTCTCAGTAAGAAAAATGTTTATCACAGAAGTAAGCCTCACCAATGAATCAATACATGCATCATGGTATGTTTTGCAAAAAATGTGGCTAATGTGGGGGTGGGGTGGCAGGAAGAGGGAGCAAAGCTGATATTTGTTTCTTCAATTTTTAACACTGCTGCATCAGAAAAGCTGTCTTGCTCTAAAGTTTCCGCAGTGTTAATCTCCTAATAATTTGGTTTCCTTCTACCCCACTGATTCATTAGCCCAATCTTTCTTCAGATTTGTGCACAGTAAAAAAAAAAATGTTTTCTCATCTGCAATAGAAATTCCTGTGTTGCTTCTCTGCCCTTTGCTATCAGAGACCTATGGGTTAATACTTGATAAAATAGAAGAGGTAGGTATTTGTCTCTCGCCTGCAGAGAAATTCTTTGCCTCTTTGCCAGGGAAAACATCTGATTCTGTGGCAATGATTTTTCTTTTAATTGGAATGCAAAGATCTTATCTTTTTATTACTCCTTTACTGTTGATAACCACTCCACTCAGTCACTCTCCACAAACGTCCAGCTTATATATACAACCAGGGAAGCAGTTCATTTTTTCTCCTTTTTAGCTTTAATCATTTGCCTAACAACCGAATTGTGTCGGAGTGGTTCATATATCCCTTCCCATGCTGCAGTCTCTTTCTCAAATGCCTGCTCTGTGTCTGTCTCTCTCTAATTTCCAGGCACAGATCAGACTGGTGACTGCCTCATTCTCTAATAACTGCCTGAGGTGTGGGAGACCACTTTATGGGAATTTAGTCACATAGCCCCATGCAAAAATAACAGTAAACGAGAAATTTGCAGTGAAAGGGAAACACTGCATGCAAGTCATACACCCACTACTCTCTGAATTTAGTTTCTTTGTGGCTTTGCATCACCATACATTCTGTAATGTCAGATTATTGCGTGGGGAAGCGATGGCTGTATGGATAAAGCTGAGGCACAGAAAAACTGGGTTTTATTCTTGGTCCTGCCTGGCTCCCACAGATACACAGCTCAGTTCTCCTGATTCTCCACGTTGGTGCTGCAGCAGAAGGGAGCTCTAGGACAGAGGCCTCCAGGGCCCTGGTGTTAAAGCATCACCTTCCCTGGGTGCTGAACAGAAGGCACTGGGGTCTTCTTGAAACTTGATCTGTTGCTCTTTGATGACTGTCTCTCTTTGAGAACCCTCCCCACTATTGTAGGTCTTCAGTCAGTACCTAGAGTCTCCATTTCCTCTAGGTTTTCTGCCCTCCATCTTTCTCATTCTTCCTCTTCTCTTTGCCCATTTTCAATTCTACTTCCCCTCACCTCCTCAACCCCTAGCTGCCACTGCCAAAGGAAAGCACTGGGAGAAATGAACTGTGGTCGAAATGCATGCATATGGATGAAAAGGCAAAATCATGCATGACCAACCTGTAGCCCATGGACTACACACGTGCTGGCACAGCTCTTCCTGCCCCACACAACTACGGCAGCAGATCTTCCCCACCAAAGGGCCAAGCCTGGCCCTGAGCGTGCACATCACTCAGCAACACGCAAACATCAGTGTGCTATTAACTTTCTCAGCCGAAAAGAGGATAAGAGAAGGGTGCGCTGCAGTTCTAACTCAAGTTACGGCAAGAAATTTTATGTATTTTGATATATTGGCTAAACACAGTCCTGTGAACAACAAAAAACATACAGCTGTGCTTTCTCTTTTGATGAAGGAAATTGAGATTAGGTTTCAAGACTGCTGAATATTTTTTTGGTATATTTGCTACTCCATTTTCAGTTAACATAAATACATTACCTGCAAAGTTTTGAATGGAATGTATACAGTTGAAGTCAGATATTCAACTCAAAAATCTGATCATGTCTCTTTACCAGAATTTTAAAAGCTCTATTTTACCAGAGAAAATATATTCTGCTTCACAATCATGCCTAATTCATGTTGTCACTTTTTGGCAGCATGCACACTTGTGATCAACTATTTTCAAGGATAAAGTAGAGGAAGAGTAAAATTTCATCAAAAATCACTGATGCACGCCTTGAGAACCCACTGAGAATGGCAGCCACTTCTCTTGAACCAGCCTGATGCGTTAATTTCACAAAATCAAAGTCAGACATCCCTCTAGTTCATAGTGCTTGCCTTCACTCTCACTGTCTGCACTCTTCTGACCTGGGGGCCCAGTGCTGTCATCTGACTTGTGCTGCTGATAGCTGTGCTGCACCCACCCCTGCATCACCAATCTACGCTCTATTTTATTGATAACTCTGCAGAGGAAAAATAACCTCTCGCATTATGTGCTTGCAGGACACGAAGCCTAGTGGGATCTCATCCAAATGGTGATTTACAAAAAGGCACCCCACCCCCTCCTGCCAGCCACTCCCCCATTCAGCACCCCACAAATTTTCACCATCCCACAGTAGTGGATTCATGTTGTGGGTCACATATTGCAGAACAGCTCCCTGTATCCCCGCTCATATATTGCCTGCTGCCAGCCCTGCCTTTTACTGCTGGAAATACGGCCAATTCCACGTGCCGCAAACTTTTCACAGAACTTAATTATTTACAGGCTGTGCGACATCCTTGGGGTCTGTCTGGTTGTGAAACTACAGTGTCTGTGTTTTGAGAAACTGCATCTCGAATCGTATGAGAGTATTAGCTGTACCACCAAAGGTTTCTTTCAGTTACCACTACATCATCAGAAGAGATGGAGAGAAACCTTTGGTGGTACATTTGGTAATGTTGTGAGGGAAAAAAAAAACACAATATCTTCTTTATAAACGTAAATGAAATTTACCTGAAGTTTCCCTGCAGAGAAAAATGCGACATTCCAGAAATTTTACTGATATGGGGTAAACTTTACCTACCAGCTTTGTGGTTTTCTTGCCCTCTTTTTTAATAAACAAACAAACAAACAAAAGTATTGTTACTTAAATGCATTAGTTATATTATGTATTTTATATGCAGCCCAAGAAAATTCCTTTTCACTTAATGTGGTGCAGATGTGCCAAAAGGTTGGACACCCATAGGGTATAGCGCAAGAATGACAGTGTTAAAAGTAGCACTTCTCTCAGATATAACTAAGACTGCTATGTATTACTAGCTATGGGAAATGTATTTTTCCTCCATTAATTCTTCCAGTGTATACTCCCACTACATACAGGCTGGTACCAGAAACAGCAAGATCATATCAGTCATACAAGAAACTGTTTGAAACATAAAGCTGCCCATTATAGGGAAGGGGAGAAATCAGAAGCAAGTGCTGCCCTGCTGCATTTACGCGGAGCCGTTATTACACCTCAAACAGCACTGCTGAACTGTGCGCTTTGCTTATCTTTCATTGGACTATTGGGACCACTTAACACATGCACAGAAGCTTTAAAAAAGCAGCAACACTGACAGATAGCTGCCATCTGAAAAATCCTTTCACATCAAAACAAAATCTCAAACTATATTCCTCCAGCAACAGTCTGAGCAAATAGGATAGCATTGTCCATGCCACTGACTGTGCCTTCTAGAGATGTTGCTCAACAGAATCTCAAGCTGAAAATGCTCAGCCTTCATTTGTTTGCAGTCAAACTGAGATCCAAACACACCTCATCTCTCAGCCACCAGGACGGCATACCAGGGACAAAAACACAGGGCTGACAGTCTCTAGCATTAAAAATCACAAGTTGGGTCCTCAGCATTTAAAGCTTTACCCTAAAGATGATGGGATTTAAAAATTAAATGCATATTCACATTTTTTAAGACAGTGAGTTCATATTCTCAACACTTCTGTTAAGCTGTGCAATATTTTTTGTGACATACGTGGTTCTCATAAAATCTGAGAACTTATGAAAGATGTCAGTACGGCATTCAAACTCCTGGAGCTTATCCGCATAGTCCTTTTGTACAGATTTATCTGTGCAATTGGTGCAATTCACTATTTATTTATTACTAAAAAGTTGAGTACTTGGGCATGCTTCAGCAGTAGTTCAAAGCTGAATACTTTGCTTAAAACCTGCACGGCCCTTGGCATTAACATAGTCCCAGTGATATTTTACTGCACTGAATCCTGACAAGAGTGACAAAGGGAATGCTATGCCATCAAGTACACCAGTAAACAGCACCTGCGCTCGCAAGTCAGTTTAATTATCAGCCCAGCAGCAAGGCTGTGCCTGAGAGCTCCTTGCAGCCCTGCTGCCACACACAGGCGTGGCTGAAGCAGATGGGCCTGGGCCTCCTCTGCCTCCCCATGTCCACACCACAGGCTGGGGGCACCAATCTCATTAAAAACTGTTCGGTTTTTTTTTTCAGCTACGTTTTTAAATCAAAGGCGCTGGTTTGCTTTGCAAAAAGAAAATGGAGGTGCAAAACTAGGGACAGAGAAGGAAGGCTGGACAGATCTTCTGGCAACCACTTGCAGCTTTGGGACTGCGTTGGCAGTGAGTGTGCGTTAGAACGCGGGCCAAAGAGGCAATTCTTGCATGCTAGCTGCCTGAATTCAGAGGCCATTTGGAATACATCATCTTTTCAGTATAAATTTTATACTGAAAAGCGTGTGTGTGTATCTATATATATATGTATGTGTACATATATCTACAGAGTGTAAAGAGATTAAAAGCACAGTCAGCAGAGGAACAAATCTGGGGTGTATTTCTGAAATGCGTTTACGGCAACACCTTAGCTCAGCAGTAGCATTGCATTCTTACTGTCTCTGTGTTTTCATAATTCAGTCCTATCTGACAGGAAACTACTACATCTTTGTTTTCAAAACGGAAAAAAAAAAAAACCAAAAAAAAAAAAACCCACTACTGTTTCTAATTTTCTGCCTAACTATGCTGTCACACGCACGAGGCGCGGACGTGCGCGCTGTCCGCAAAGGCTGAGAATTAAAATCTTGTATTGCCATCATGTGGTGAAAGTGGGGAGACTAAGAGTTTGTCCCGCTGGCGGACGGCACGTTATCTGCTGGAAATCCAGAGGCCGTGTGGCAGCGCCAGCTGTGCGGTGACGGCGCTCGGAGCCTCACTCTCTAGAAGAGGCAGGAGGGAATGATGTGAAAACGGCATGCTTCACCTGATGTCTGCGACACTCACAAGCAGTGCCTCACAGGCCTTGCCGCTTTTGCTGTAATTACGGCCTTTCTGAGCTGAGAGAGAATCCTGTGAGCAGCTTCTTGAATACCGCACATCTCTGAGGGTTCCCTCTGCCTGCTGCTCAGTGAGGCAGTTTGGTGGTGTCCCAGAGTTCTGCTCTCTTGTGCGTGCAGTATCTCCTAAAGACGTTACGAAGACGTGCTATCCAAACCTGAGAATGTAGGTTCTTCGGCCAAATAAAAAGAAAATAATAGAGGCGAATAATACTACCTGTGGCACCGGGGGCCAGATAAGGTAAGTGCAGATCGCCCAGAGCTGAGTCCTTGGGAATCACCAGGAACTGACAGTGAGCTGAAAGGTAGTCTGGGGACTGCTCCTGGGGTTTGGGCCTACTAATAGCACAGTAAAGTTCACTTGTAAATAGGTCATAAATTCCTGCTCGCTGGCTAAATGGATTTTTTTCCGGTGAATCACCACTAGGCTCAAAAAGACAAAAAAAAAGGACAAGCCAAAAGGGCATGAAGTCAGCCAACAAGGGAAAGAAACGCTTCATGCAAATAGTGTGCAAAATATGCAGCTGAAAACTAAAATGTTTACCAGAAAGTCTCACTTGTAATTGAACTCTGTGTGAGGATGGTCCTGGCATGTGCATTCACCTTTGAGGCATGTTTTTCTAATAAACTGTGATTTTGATACCATAAAAAATGCAAATTTAAGTTTACTGAACATCATTTTTCCTTCTGCAGCAGACACATATCCTATTCACTTGCATCTCGAGGACAGAAGTCCTTTTGTCAGACTGAAATGCATATAATACACACATCTATCTAAAAACTGACAGAATAGCCCAGGATACTGTGGCTTCTTCATTCTCAGAATGTTTTCCTCAGGGGCCTATTACTCATTAAGAGAGCAGAATATGAAAATCTTTTTCCTGAAAGATAATTCTGAAATAATGAAAAAGAAAAATCTCAGTACCACATAGGTTTCCAATAAAGTAAAGCTGGAAGAAGGATCTAACCCTCATTTTGTGCAGGCACCCATGTTGTTTCTCGGTTTCTTTTTAATGTGCATGGAACTTCACCTTCACCAGTTCAGACACCTACACCTAATATTACTTCCCTAATTTATGGTTTGTGTGATCAACTTATGAAGCTACCATGCTTCTCTTTTATGGTAACACAGTATGTGGTACGTCTTCTTTGATCATTTTATGTGGCTGCGCCATCTTCCCCCTTCTGTTTTGGATGTACTTGTCTTCATCTCTGCTCTGAAAAGAGACGGTGCTTTCCTCACCTCATTCTCATTTGCTTGCCAGGCACATCTTTTCTCAGCAAGGTACCAAACCAAATGATTTTTGATATCACTTCTGTCAGCAGCTCTGATCTTGGTCACTTTTGACTTGGTTCATCTCTTTACCAATGCTATGTTTTTTCTTTCTGATTAAAGATTATTGCATACAGCTTCTTACACTCTGTCCTTCATTCTCAGCTCTTCTGAACTTTGCTTGATCTGCCGTGAACACAAACATTTTAGTCTTCTTTTGAACTGGTTTTGATCTTACCTGTTAAATTGTACCTATTCCTAATACAGATGAAACAATATATTCTAATTTCCCAGCTCAGCAGATTCTTCCCTATAGCTCTAAGCAGGGTTATTTCCTGACTCTCACGCCCTCTATATAAATAAGAGACATTACTCTTTAGTATGTTCCGCTCTTAAGTAGCACCGCATCAGTTGGCTCGAAGGCACCTACAGATGAGACGACATGATAGCAACCCTGACAGTAGCCCAGCTGTGCCACCTCGTGGGGACAGAGCACAGCACCGACCCTTTTAGCCACACTGCTGCCATACGCCTGTCTTCAAGGGTGTCCAACACAGGTTCTTCATTTGGCTGAGGATGCATGACAGTGGTTTGAAAGGGAACAGAAGGGTAAAAGGCTTTGGTCCACATAAACATTTCTCACCCTTGTGAAGAAGAGCACACTTTTCTTAGTGGCAAGGCTTTTCAATTACTTGCTGTTTTTCATCTCTGAACATTTTCTAGTGGGGGGCCTAAAACATTCACACCTATAGATTACTAGACAGCAAAGTGAGTTTCCTAGTAAATACCAATGGGCCCCATGGGGTCCTGGGAGCCCACAGGCACAGGCTGGAAATAGATGTTCTGAGGCTGTGTACTCACACAGAGCTTCAGCTGTCTGTCAAATGTTCTGACCTTTCTGGTTGGTGGCCTGCTCAAGAGCTTGAATAAACTTCTGTTACCATGACTCAGGAATACCTGCCATTAACTACTGTTCATTTTTCTTCCAAATGAATCAATGAGAAAATGCCTAGGCGTGTTCTCCTTCTGCAGAGGAGGGAAGCGATGTGCTGCTGTACATATCCGTAGTCAGGACGGGGAGACATGTTGGTTCATACTTCAAAGGCATATATTTCAAAAATTTGTGAGCTTCAAGATGTGAAACCTGACTGCCAAGGCACCGTGGGAGCAGCACCAACGAAGTAAACAGTGATTTACATTATGAGTGTGGACAACTACCTAAAGGGATTTCAAGAATAGGACCAAAAGGATGAATCCGTGTTGGGATTTCATGAGTAGCTGCACTCATGTAGGTGTGTATGTGACCATCTCATGAATGGATGGGCTGTTTTGAGCCTGTTTGTAAACTGACATATAAACATACCCATGCAAAAATAAATACACTTCTGAAAATATAAGTCTGAACATCCATCAGTGCAAAACTAACTCCTCTTGTAGAGAAAGAGCAATGAGGAAAAAGGTAACTTTCACAGACTATTTCTTTTTTATATCCTTTTCTTTCAGTTTGCCCAAGAAAAACAAAAATTGAGAAGCTAAATTAATCTCTGCTATATTTCCACTGAAGAGCATAGAGTTTTGCCAAAGATATTTGCCAGAAATATCAGGGAGTGAAGATTGCATTTTCAAACACAAAGAGCCAGGTGATGTAAAAGTTGGTGAAAGCACACATTTAAGTTGCCTGCTAATTGATTATTGTGGTGCTAAGAACGTGCATTGTGTCCTTCTGAAGGCAATCAGCAACATTTGCGATTGTTCGGTGACAGTGAGATCAAGCACCAGATGTGTATTTTATTGTATTCTCTGTGTTAAATTCATTCCCTTTTGCATCTGCAAAAGCCAGCAGAAAACCTGGCAGAAAGTCCTTGGCTGAGCAGTCAAGAATCTAGAAACAGGAAAGGATTGCCACAGTGGAAACTACCCAAACCTCTATTAGACAGGGTGCTTACACATGGCAAAAACTGCTCTGGCTTCTGATGCTAAGTCTTACAGGCTTCTGAGGAGGTTAAAGCTTCACTTCCTACTGGAAATCCTCAAAAATAGGATGAGGTTATTTCACTTTCCCAATTGAAATCTGTCACTAGTTATCACAATAGCTGCAGTGAGGTGTCTGGCTGTGCACAGCACGGAAGAGCTGCAAAAACTTTTAAATGTCTCCAAAATTTTTTGAAATAACTACAGGTAATACCATCTTGCAGACTTCCTGGACTCAGAAACTATATGGTCATTACTGTAAACCCCCTGCCACAGGGACTGGCCACTCTGTAACTCTAACTTCTGCGCATCCCGAGTACTACAAATGGAGCGCTCACAATAAGATTACATCACATAATTTGCAATGGGGCTGTCTAGCACCAGGGCAGCTTGCTCCTGCAAATCCCCAGCCGCAGGTGATTAATGAGAGCGACTCTGCTTGGCCAGCCAGCATCACAGCTGCACACCCAAGCTTTGAACAGGAGGGGGTTTGCTGGATCACTGCTGAGCTGCTGCCGCATCCTGCTACCAACAATCCCACAGCTTTCTTGGGAGCAGAGAGCTGTATGCTGCGTGTTTTGTTACTCTTTTCCATTTGCAGATTTCAGCAAGCTGCTCCTAGACTTGGGGAGTTTGTCTACCTTGCATTCTACAGCCTCCCAGAATTACTGTGAAACAGATACTAATATGTCATGTTATGACAGGCTTACAGCATTAAAATCATCAGTCTGAGTATGAAAGCACTCAGCCAAGTCAACTTTTAGAAGCATTTGGAATATTTATTGGAACCAGAACGCTCACAGTAGGGTCACATATCTTAAGAGATCTTTACCTAAGCATATTTCAAATTTAAGTAAATGAACTGCATCATTTCTCCTTTACTTTCCTAGAAGTTAGACGTGTATTCTTAAAATTCCCCATCTACCACTTTCAAGAAACACTTCCCCACAAAACTATATTTACCACCCCAGTGCTTTCACTCAAGCAGTTGTATGAAGTTGATACTTAATAGCATTTACTTACGCTCATACTACCTATTCAAATATATGTAGGCCTGGTTAAATTCTGATGACCTTTTTGAAGAGAAGACTGGGAAAAACATCTGCCTCTTGATGAAAGCCATCTGGTATTAGCAGACATTAGCAGACATTAAATCAAGCATTTTAACATTGCGTGTTCCTTAGAATTATATTTACTTAAGAGAACTGCAAGTTCTTCCCCTACTGTTCTCATTGCACACCATCTCAGATTTTTCCTTGCACCTAGCTAGGATTGATGAGTGCAGACATTTTGTGAAGTTTTGTCTCCATGCGTTCAGAGTAACCGGGAACAATATTTATTATGTAGATTTCATTTGTTATTCTCCCAGCTGAGATTTTTCTCGGCGCGGTTACAGGTGCAAAGAAAATCACAAAATAGTTTCCACGGAAGGTGAGACTGCAGAAGCTTTCTGAGATTGACATTAATGTAGAAGACGCGGGACACACACGTTTTGTTCGAGAGATGAGAGTTAGCAGTGTCAGAGTTGGCAAGATGAGGTGCTTTCTTACTTCACTCCTTGCTTGTAAAGCCACCATTCTAGCCCCACGTAAGATACACAATGTCAGACTTTGAAGTCACCAAATTCTTACATGCATCAAACCTGTCAGTGAAGGATCAAATATTTTCTATCCTTGTCCACTCAAAAAGGATGGACTGGATAAATATGATGTCAAAATATAATAAAAGCTGTGTGGTAGGCCAGCTTTCAAAAAAATGACAGTTATTCAGAAAGCTGCATGACCTTTAATGTGCATTGGATGTGGGAGATTAGCTAGACAAAGGAAAGCAAAGTAACCAAATATTTGCAGGGAAAACAAAGCTATATCATTTTTATGACACGGTTCTACTCCTCTGCTAGGATTCTCATATCCACGTACAATAAGAGGTTATTCAGTACCAGCAAACATAGTTTGTTTAACAGAGGTCATTGTCAAATACAAGGCAAGATTATGCTCAGGGAATCCGGAGGTAATTTACAGTTCTTTCTGATTTACGTAGAGATGTTATTTCTCACGGTAGAAAGAGATAAAAACATTGCATGAATATGAATTTGCTTCATATTATTCTATGAGGGTCCTGTCAATAGTTACCCATTCACTGGTCATTTGCCCAGGGCTGATACTGTGGCAACTACTGTTGATCTCAGTGATGGGACAGGGCATACATTCAGCAATTTTGCAGATGATACAAAGCTGGGAGGAGCTTGTGGGAGGCCAGATAGCTGAACACTGAGTGGCAGTCCAAAGGATCTTGACAAACTGGAGAAATCAGCAGGCAGGAACTTCATCACATACAAGACAAGAAAGTCCAAGAAAAGGCAATGCCAAGTCCGGACCCAAGGCAGGAACCCGGACAGGCTAGGGGCAAGCTCTATAAAGCAATTCTGCAGTAAAGGCATTGGTGACCTGGTGGGCACCAAGCTGACCATGTACCAGCAAAAGTGCTTTTGCAGCAAAGGAGGCAACAGCATCCTGGGATGCATTAGGAAGAGCACCACCAGCAGTCTGAGGGAGGTGAACATCCTTCTATGCCCTGTCAGATGGGGTGTGCTTGTACAAGGGTATGTTTATGGACACAGACATACTGGAGCACCTGCAGCAAATGGCCACAAACAGAAGAGGCTGAGAGAGCTTAGACTGCTCAGCATGGAGAAGAGGGATCACTGAGGTTATGTTCATGGGTGGAGAGAGAGATTGATAAACAGAGGCAAATTCATGTCAGTGGTGCCCACTGCCAGGACAAGAGGCAATGAACACAAACAGAAGTACAGCTTTTTTCACTGTGAGTGTGATTGAACATTGGAAAAAGTATCCCAGAGGGCTGTGGAGCCTCCATCCTTTGAGATTCTCAAAATCCAACTGGACATGCACCTGAGCAATCTGCTAGCCTCCCTGCTTTGAGCTGGGGGAGGCAGGATTAATGATCTCCAAGACCCCTTCCCACCTCGACTAGAGTTTCAGTCTTTTCTTGACCATCACGATTAACACTCTTCACGTTACAGGGTTTTTCTAGACTTAGAAGTCTACAAAAGGTTTTAGCAAAAGGGAATTTCCTGATCAATTCTTCTATTCCAGGATCTCTCCTTTCCTTTGCATTCCTTAACAGGAGTGCTGCCTTGAGGCTATCCTCAGCCTGCTTACCCTGAGCAGAACATTTAACAATCCACCCCCAAAAGAAAGAAACCTGGATTCAAGCTAAAAAACATGAAGTGAGAGGAAACGCTGCAAGCCAGAACTTGCTAGTGGAGTTCTTTGTTTAGCTAATCAAGTCTAGTGGCCTCATTAGCAGCCATTGGTGATATAAAATTCAGTTTTTATGTACAGCATGTACACGTGTATGATGTGGACATGTTTCTTCAGTGCTGGTACCTTTGATTTTATATTACGAAGCAACAACATTGATTATAGTAGGACACTAGCAGTCATCCCAGTGAGAATTGCCTTGTGTTGTAAAGGAAGGAACAGTAAAGCAAAAAGAAAACAGCTCACCTCTTATGATGAAACTTTACTGCATGCACATGTCAACATTAAAAGGTTATGAAGAAGGTGGCCATCTAGACATTAGTCTGAGGCAGGTATTACCAATAAAAAGAACAGGTGGGGCACACATAACTTGTGTTCAGCATTCTCTTTTGACTCCAATGTTCAGTGTGTGGCTTTATTCTTTACTTACTTCACTGCATTCAAAGCCATTACCTTTTATAACAAACATCCTTCTAAGTAAATCCCTCCAATAAGAGCAACAAAGTGTTATCATCTCCTTACACGCTCCAGGAAAGGGTACTTACAAAAATACTTTCTCAAATTTATTGCTGAAGAAAATTCCCTTATTCCAAGCAAGAGCTCTTGAGCAGGAGGAGCATTAATGATCACCATTCCATCTCACAGTTCCTACATTTCATTTATAAATACCTTCCAACCTCTGTAAATAATGAGCGGAGGACGAATCAGTCAACAGCCTCTTCTATGGCATCACAAGTGTTCAAGGAACGTTTAGACATCGTGTTGAGGGACATGGTTTAATGCAAACTACTGGTGACAGGCGGACATTTGGATTGGATGATCTTGAAGGTGTTGATTCTTTAACCTCAAAGCATCCCAAAAAGCTGCTCCTGTCAGCTCTCCTGTATGAGAGAGAGAAAACGTGTTATCGCACAGTATGGTGTTACACCTGTGCGTGAGGACCTGAGAAAAGGTGCACGATTTTCACATTTTCGGGCTGCTACTGACAGCGGTGTCCCCACAGCCCAGCTGTCTTATGAAGTTCACAGCAGCGTCTCGAAGGCCAAATTCCCAACCAGCTCATACAGTCCTCATTTCAAGGTACCCCCAGCTAGCACTGCTGTTTCGAGGATGCCGCACCCCTTTCAGGCTTTCCTTTCGCGTCGGTCTCTCCCTGCCCACATCCCGGCGAGCAGGCCGAGCGCTCTGCGGAAGGGGGTAGTCCCGCCGGCGGCGGTAACGCAGGGCCCGCCCCGAAGGTAGAACTACAGCCCCCAGCATGCCTCGCTCGCACACCCCGCCCCTCGAGCGACGGCTCCCGGCGGGCGGGCGGCCGCGCGGATAGGCGGCCAGAGCAGGAGAGGGCGCTGGCCGACCCGGAACGCGTTTGAAGCAGGCGAAGGGCGGGGCGGGGCGGCGGAGCTTCCCGGCTTTCCCCACCCTCTCCTCCGTTCTCGCTCCCGCTGCGCCTTTAAGGCCGGCCGGGCGCGCGGCGTGCCGCGCCTGCGCAGTGTGGTCGGCGCCGCCGGTAGCTGTTGTGGCGCCCCGTGGCCCGCAGCGGCAGGCCGCGGCCCTCTGCCAGGCCGGCGGCGCGGGTGTCGCCATAGCGACCTGTCCCGGCGGGATGGAGGGGCCGGCCGAGAGGGGCGGCGGGAGCGCCGCGGAGGGTCCCGCGGGGCTGATCGCGGAGATCCGGGCGCCGGGCCCGCGGCCGCTGCGGTTGCTGGAGTGGAAGGTGTCGGTGGGGGCGGCGGTGCAGATCGGGTCGGTGCTGGCGCTCTGCGCCCCGCTGCCGCCCGCCCCGCGCCCTGCCGCCGCCGCCGCCGCCGCCGCCCCGCCGGGCTCCGGCTCGAGTCCCCGGCCCCAGCGCGCCGGCCCCGAGCGCAAGCTGAAGGCGGAGCGGCCCGGCGTAGTGCGGGAGCTGTGCGCCCGGCCCGGACAGGTCATCGCGCCCGGGTGAGTGCGGCCCCTCGGAACGGACAGCGGCCGGCGCTGCTCTGGGGACGGCCCCGCGCGCGGCGTTGTGGTGGGTGGTGCCGGCCGGGGCGGGCGCCGTGCCGTGCTGCGCTGCTCGCAGGTGCCCGTCGGGAGCTTGGCTTCCCCCTCACAAGGCAGCGGCTTCTTCCGCTCAGTGCGTGCCTCGTTGCTGGCGGTACTGCGTTGTTCTCGTCGAGTCCTGGGACGGGGCACCTGTGGAAAGCTGTGGCGCCGGGGCAGAATTGTTTCAAACCCAGTGTTCCAGAGCGCAGTCCTTCTGTGCCGACTTTGTGTGCGAGGTCTTTGCACCGGGGTTCCGTGAAAGCTGCTCTTAGGAGCAAACCTACCAAAAATACCAGGGTTTAGTTTGTCGACTCGCTCTTAAGTCAGCATAAAACTCTGACAGCAGCAGGATTGCTCACTGCTTGATTGGAGAGGCTTTACTGATACACAACACTGCAGCGGTGTTGGAATTACGGTGGAGGTACCCTCGGAAACATAAACGTCATCGATAGTGCAGCGGTCTCAACATAGAAGGCTTCACAAATATTAGCCAAATGCTGTAATTCAAACTTTACGAAGGGTGACGGATTGAATGAGAGAGGCTTTCTAGTTTAACAGTGGCTCTGTCTTTATAACATTGCGTATCGGTCAACTTTTAATTTCTTAAATGGCTAACAGATAGTTAGGGCCTCTCCGATTTCTGGGTTAAACTGGGTTAATAGCTTGCTACCCTACTCTTCAAGCAGTTGTTTTGTTTTTTTTTTTTCTTGACAGGAAACCGTCGAAACCTTCTACTTCCTCTGTTTTATGACAGCAAGTTATTTTCTTTTATTGCTGTTCTCTTGGTTGCTGGGTGGGTGCAGCCAGGCCTAAATTTTCTGGATTGAAAAATTACCAGTACATACACAACATCTGTGCAAAGGGACGCTCTCAGATTCAGGAAAAAAACAACCATTTTATTATCAGTCAGTAATATATGATAAATGCAGAGGAGATACAAGTTGTATTTTTCTTGCTACAGATAGCATCATTCTTTCTGAGATGAGATTGTTTCTTTCTGTTTGTGCTACATTAGCATTCAGCTACTGCATCTGGCGCAAGATGAACAATCCTAATATCTCGTTTAGGGAAACGTACCGTAAGCGCTAGGTCAGAATCAAAACATCTGTGCAAATATCATACTGCAATTTTAAAATAGTGAATATGAGCTGAAATTAATCTTGGTAGCGCAGATTGGACAGAGAGATGAAGTTGTCTTATGTTGCATTGTATTTTACATTAGCTAAGCGCTTGAGGGGAAAAAATGAAACCCAATTAAAAGTAAATTAAAAATAAAATTAAAAACGTACTGGCTCTGGGATAGCAGCATTTTGGGTTTGGCTTTGTATGGTATAAACTTTAGGACTTGAATGCACCAATTCTTGTGCGGTGCTTGTGTTGATTTGTTTAATCTTGATTCTCTTGAATATAATAAGCAAGTGCTTGCTTTGAAACAGAAAATGAGTGCTGCTTTTTGTCACTGTTGTCCCTGGCTTCCGTAAACACTTCTCTTAAACTGACAACAGTTTGTTGTTAGTACTGACCTTTTCTGAACTGTTCTGGAGTTCTTAATTTTCAGCGTGGTTTCTTACACGCTGTAATGGTGTTTGCTTGGTAAATATACAATAAATATTCAAGTGAAGAAATAAAAAAAGCATGACCTGAAGGGAGTAGAGCTGGTCAGCATTTGGAGGCATAACTGCATTTGTTCAGTAACTTATAAGGTATTTTAGCAAGTGTTTTATCTCTTGCCTGTCGCTTCTCATTTTGTGGAATGGAAGTAAAAACATTTCATCATCTATCAGTGACATTTAAATGCACATAACAGTTGTTGACTATTAAACTACAGTAATAGTTAAGGTAGCCAGTGTAGTAACATAGCTGAAACGTTTTCATTATCTCCAGAGGGTCTGCTTGTCTCTTTTCCCCTTCCAAGTCCAAGCTATCCAGCTTCCTAGGTGCTTTGTTCAGATATTTGCCAGTCGCTTAGAACTAGTGTATACCTACAGTGTTTTATTCAAATATTTTTACTTTTAGTTAGAACACGAGAATGCAAGTTGCTTAAACCTTCTTGAGGATAAGTAATGTGACTTGCTGAAAGTTCTTAGGTTGTCATTTTGGCCATCCTTATTATCATAATATTTTCTTAGAGCACAAGTTTCTCTTTAGAAACGTATCTTACGTTTGTACGTGTTTGTTTGCGTTATTGTTTTTAATCACACATGAGCTCAGATCAAAATCTTTCAGGGGATGAAAGTAACATGCTGTGTGCAGCGTTTAGTTTTCTTGTAGTTTAGTTTCCCACTTCCTGGCACGGGCATTGGCTTTAGCAGTAATTCCCTTCGTTCTGTCTAGCCTTCCCTGAAGGCCTTGGTGTTTATTGTGCTGGCAAAAACATTTGAAATAACTCATCAGGTTGCTACAGGAGGAAGCTGCTGCTTGGTTCTTCAGCGCTATGCATCCCTTGCTCCAGACTTCTGTGTTGGTGTGTGGAGGGCTGCAGGGAGGGGAACGGCGGGGGCAAAGATTGCAACCTGGGGCAAGCAGGAGGTGGATGTTGCTTATGCTGGCGTACTCGAGCAGCCAAACACCCAGCCAAGGCTTGGGAGACTGAGAATGACCTGCTAGGATTGTAAATAGCAGGGATGACAGCAAGCAGGTAATGGAAGGACTTTGATGTTAACAAAGCAAAATTTTAATGGGTGGCAGGAGCAACAAATAAAGTTTCGTAAACTGCTGCATTGCTCTGTGTGTAATTAAGGCTAGTTACTCATCAGAGTTAATCGCTTTGAAGCTGTGACTGCTATGTCAGGATTCTGCACTGGATCAATATTTTGTTTTATGTGAATATTTAAATTAAGTGTTTCTAGGATAAAACAGCTGACCCCTTTTGGGCTCTAATAATGAGATAACCATACAAGAGAATTTCAGTAGTTTATGTTTGCGGAATCTCCCAGAAGATTAATTACCTGTATGTTTAGGTTAAATGTCTTTCTGTAGTAAATAGGCGTAGTAACTAAAACTTGAATCCCTTTGGAGTGCATGAAGTATACGAGAACTGTAGTCAAAGCGTTAATGCGTCTGGATTCTAGTCAGAGCGTGTTTTCTAAGAGATGGCAATGTGTTCTCTAAAACTGTAGATTACTGTATTGTTACTTGCTGGGTTTTTTTTTATCTACAGTATCACCCTTTGTTTATTTAATGTCACAAAAGCTCAGGGCTTCATTTACCACCCAAGATGAAGAGGACTTTTAACGTGGACCACAGTACCTTCCATCTTGGAGTCTTCAAGAGGAGTAAAATACTGATCAATTATAGGTTTTGAAGTGATGACTCTTGTAATAAAATACAGAAAAAACAACTTGCTGTTCCACTTAAACACAGGTGTTTTCACAGTATCCTGTCAGATATTTAATGAGCTTTTTAGAGTCTGCAGGTGTCAAATACTAAGGAATGTTGAATAACACTTAGCAATCCCTATTTACTGTATCTCTTACCTACTTTTTTTTTTTTGCCTACATTTTGTATTTGGATGCATTTTGTTTTTATAATGTTATGGTATACACCTTTTCAGCCTGTTTCCTGTGCATGGTTTTTTGTGGGGATTTTTTTTTCCTTCATGTTCTGAGTGCTGTTGTTAAGAAAGCTGCTTTTGATCTGTCTGTGGGGTGATTGAATTTGATATTGAAAAGAGTTCAAGCTCCAAGTGAATTTCATTCCTCCATTGCTTTCTTCTCTTCCTAGTTCTCTGGCACCTAACAAGCAGCAGTTATGGATAGCTGTGTGGAAGGGTTGAGTACCCTGTGAGAGGTTTGAGTTCTCTTTTCTTTACATGACCATCTGTTTTCACAAAACTCCCAGGGTCTTCATTATCTGAGGGAATGTACCTGCTCAGCAGGATTCATTGGAATCAGGTATCAAGTTCAGAAGTCACTAGCTGAGAGGCGAGGCAGTGTAGTGTGGCTGTAGAAGGTTTGCATGTGTCCTTCTGTTCAGTGAGGCTTCCTTAGATCTGGGTTTCACGATCACTTCCAACTTTCAGGAGGGTCTGCTGGAAAGAACGTGCCTCCAGCTTTCACCTGTCTGGGTGTTGGAAGCCATGTAGCTAAAGCTGGTCTGATCTCCTGCTTTGCTTTTCATCCTTCCCACCCAGCCTTCTGCTAAATAGTCCAGACCGATCAGTACCTTCATCTAGCTTGAGTGCCTCAATAGGAAGGCAGTGTGGGGAAAGGGAGGACATAATTACACTTTTGTCAGTAGTTGGCATTTAGGTCTGATCAAAGTGGTGGTAGTCGTTATGAGGATTAAAATATAATGTAAAATCAAGAAATAACATTATTGAGGTTGCATATCTCCCATACTGCAGTTTGTATAATTGTCTTTAGTAATGAATTCTTTTATCCTTACAGGAATTCTCCCAAACCAGTGTATTTCCTGGTGTCAGAGTTTTCACTACAAGCTGGTTATTTTACTTGAGCTTGAGGACTGCTAGTGCATGTGGAGCCCCGTGGGCCAGCAGTGAGATAGCTCATGGGCTGTTTCATGCATTTCGTTGTATAGGTACATTCCAGCACAATAGGAGGAGACCTTTACTTTAGTCATCCGATGGTACTGGAATAACAGATTTAGGTTGTCTGGACTGATGTTGATTGATTAGTACAAGATGTCTTTCATTAGAATTCTTCCACTTTGCACATGACGGTGTAAACCATTGCAGTATTCTATATAAATTATTTCTCATGGATGAAGGAAACATAGCTTAATTGTGATCTCTGAAAGAAGAGAGTGGCCGAAAGTTGAAAGATGATGTAACATTCATTATTAATAAATGCAGGTTTGGAGGGGATGATAAGGAGTCTGGTACGTTAGTGTGGTATGTGGGGAAGTTGTGTACCTTTACCTAGAGGACTGGAGGGCTTGAGAAGAAACATGCCTCAAAAGAATTAAAAAGTGATCAGAGATGGTTAAGCCTGGGACTGTTAACGCTTGGCTTTGCTGCAGTTTACCTATGACTTAATGCTGCTGGGTAACTGACGTGAAAGTCAGTCAGTGTGAGGTTCAAGAAAACTGTGCTTCTCATCCATGGTACTTTTCATCAGTTATTCAAGGACTCTGTCTGCTTCTAGGCAGATATTTGTGAGTTAAAAAAAAATAAAATCTCATGGTTAAATACTGAAGGAATTAATCCTTCGTGGTGATCCTTCACCTTCAAGGTGATTAAGGCTTTGAAAAATTCATGCTGTGAACTACAGTCCCGTATAACAGAAGCTGTGGTTGGTTGTTACAGTACGTTGGGCTTTAGGGCCCTTTGAGGTGGTTCTAAATGCGCAGCCACACACCACAAAGTGGTGCTCTGGTGTAAGTTAAAAACATCAGTTTCTCAAACATTTTGGGTAAATTAACCTGTAGGAGCAGGCTTTAAGTTGAGTGAAATTTTGCTTGTTTACTGTTCCTGTCCTATGACAGCTAAAATACTATGTGCAAAGTATGTGGTGTCGGTCAGTTGGATGATGCAGTCGTGCTGGATATTAGTAATCGTGAATCTAGCATATTTTTATTTTTACCCATTGACAATTACTTGATGATAATCTCTTGAGCATGCTGCAAAACTGGTAGGAGCGGAGGCTGTTATTTAGTCGTTTGCAGGAATCCTGTTTTGCTGTATTAGTTCAACTTTGCATCTTCTGATGTTTGTTGTTAAGTCATACGGCATCAAATTGAGGTCAGCAGCTTTAAGTGACCACAGTGACAACTCAGGGGTTTATGACTTTTGTGGTATTTCTTTATCCTGAACTGATCTGAGGAAATGCAGAATTTTTTTGGCTTTTGATTTATAGCAAGATGCAAGCAGGTATGAGGCAGTAACTTTACGGCACATAACTTGTCAGTTTTTCCATTAGTATATCTGACAAATCTCTCCGCAGGTACTGTGGCAATGCTTAGTTCCTTTTAAAAGACTATTAAGACAATTAAAAAGACTAGTAAAAAGACTATTAAGATAATATGGCGTGATTTCCCTGGCATGGAGGTGTTTGGCTAGCCCTGAACAAATTGGAAAGATAAACGCTAATGGAAGTGACCTGTCTGCTGTGGGCAGACTGTTCTATAGGGTGAGTTGTTGAAGCTGCTTCCGTCTTCATTTTTTCATTGCTGAAAATGTGCGATTATGCTGAAAAGACTGATTTAAAAGAAAATATAACCTTTGGGAGAGTGCTTTTTATTTGCAGTGGCCTGAATTGTTGCAATGAAAAAGCAGCAAATTGGATTGCAGATTAGACAACCTTATATGCTGACTTTCCCATTCGAGTTAACCTACCTGGAACTGTAGCCATGGTTGCATTCGTTATGGACTTTAAATCTTTTTCATGTTTTTGAGTTAATGCTAATAACCAGGCCTTAGCATTAGTAATGGTATTGACTTCCTCTGTTAATGAAAGCAAAATGCTCGTATCAGATTTCATGAGAGCTTTCCTTTTGCTGCACTTCTTCAATCATCAGCATGAGAATGCAGGCACTTTTAAAAGGCTTATTTTAGAAACAGATGAAATGTGTAAGTTTGGAAGTACTGTGAGAGCAGTGGCGGGCTTAAGGTCATCTGGTGCATCCTGATGCTATTTGTTCGTCCCTGACCACGATTTAGTGCCTCTGATTCTGATTTACAAGCATACCTGGAAAGAATGTGAATAAGATCCTGGAGAAAGTTTCCTTATTTCACAAAATCACTTCAATTGCAGTAGTGCATGTATGTATTATAAAAAAAAAAAAAAGAAAAGGAGCGAGGACAGACCATGTTGCTGTCTTTTTCATAGAATCTTCGAATCACTCGGGTTGGAAAAGACCTTAAAGATCGAGTCCGACTGCAACCTAAGCATACTACCCTAACTCTAACACCCTCCACTAAATCATGCCCCTAAGCACCACATCCAGATGTTTTTTAAACACATCTGGGGATGGTGACTCAACCACATCCCTGTGCAGCTGATTCTCGTGCTTAACAACCCTTTCTATAATGAAGTGTTTCCTGATATCCAACCTCTAGTCCTGCTCACCACACCATTCCTGATATAGGCCAGGATGCCATTGGTCTTCTTGGCCACGCTGCTGGCTCATATCCAGCCGACTGTCCAGGACACCAGGGTCCCTTTCCACCAGGCAGCTTTCCAGCCACTCCTCCCCAAGCCTGTAGGGTTGCCTGGGGTTGTTGTGACCAAAATGCAGTACCTGACACTTGGCCCTATTGGAGCTCATATGGTTTACCTTGGCCCATTGATCCAGTCTATCCAGGTCCCTCTGTCGTGCCCTTCTCCCCTCTGGCTGATTGACACTCCCTCCCAACTTGTATCATCTGCAAACTTACTGAGGGTGCACTCAGTCCCCTCATCAAGATCAGTAATAAAGATGTGAAATAGAAGCAGCCCCAGTACTGAGCTCTAGGGGACACTGCGTGTGACTGGCTGCCAACCGGATTTAACTCCACTGACCACAGTTCTTTGGGTTTGGCCGTCCAGTCAGATGAAGATTTTGCAATCTGTCAGTTGTCTGGGTAGATGTTGGAATGATCTAACTCCCCTACACCTATCATGCATAAAGCATGTGCCGTTCACAGCCCAGTTCTTCTTCCCTAGTGCCTGGCTTGCTGACAAACTGTCACAGCTCTGCAAAACTGGAAGAAGATTGTTTGGAGGAGGGATTGCATTTTCTCTGACTTTTCCTTTGTTCACCAAGTGGTTCCTGAATTGGTTTTTGGAGAAAAAGTAAGGTGCTGTTAATACTGCCAATAGTGGAATGTATATTCATTCTTGGGATTTAGAAGGGGTTAATTTCTACTGCAGAAGTGGAATAGGGAGCAGCTCTGTTCTTAAGGCAGGTTTCAGTCATAAGCTGGAAAAGAAAAGCAGCAGAAACCCAAACCCCTCTGTTTTATGCAGCCATTTAAGATAGATGTGCAGCCTTCTGTTCAGAGCACTTACGTCTGATAATCGACTTGCGTCTTGGCTCTTATATTTTGAGAATCATCAGTTAAAAAAGTAAAGGGAATGTTTCCAGATTGAAATTCATAAAAGCCATTTACTTGAGTTCCATAGTATGCTTTTAACTAATCTACTTTTCAGTGTACATTTATAACAAGCATTAAAATTTAAGCAGGTTATGTGCTCCAGCCTTAGTAGAGTTCAGGCCTTTTTGCAGCAGTGAGTAGTATATGTTGTTTGTGTTTGTTTTCCACTGGGAGAAGTCTGCTTAAGATCCTAGCAGCTCTATGTGGAAGTTTGCTCAGCTCAGTTGTTCAGTGCTAACAAGTTCACTGGCGCTCAAGAGTTCAGTCTTTGTCCTTTGGCTTAGATGTTGTAGTGGAGAATGGAGTGACAGAGGGTTTGCTATCAGCTACTTTTTAGTTCCAGTGAGCACCAGATGTTCTGGTCATGTTTGAATGTGCAAGGACAGAGCTGGTATTTGGTGGTGCCACTGAGTATGTGACAAGTTAGAGAGGTGATATTTAGGGAAAGTATCAATGAATAGTTTAGAAGTTTCAATTTTTCTTATGATCTCAGAGTAGAGATTAAGTTTAATATGAACAGAAACTTTTGCATGTCCTAACTTAAATCATACCTTACCTCAGAATTACACCCGCTCCTTGGTAGCATGTCTGGAGGATGACATTAGGTCGGATAGAATGATTCTCAGATACAGAATGCCTGAAGGTGCTTCTGCTTTCCAAGATGGCATAAAGTGGCTTTTTTTCTGAGCTATTGAAAACCAATTAAATCAGGTGCTCAGTTAAAATTAGTCATTGTAAACTTTCGTGCACGTTCCTGAGGCTTTTATTGATTTTGGACTTTTGGACTTTTTTCTTTTGGATTTTCTTGGACTGTTCCAGCATTTGTGTAATTTCAGGTTCATGCACTGAACACAGGGGTAAAGATGAGCAGTTCTGGCTTGCTTCTTAGTGACTAAGGCAAATGAAAAAGGAACTTCAGAGATGAACCAAGGTAAATGAGAGCAAGGCAAGCATGTTTGTAAAAGTAAGGAGAAGGAAGGATAAGTCAAGTGATGAAGTAACGTGAACTTGGGGAGATGAGAGTAAACAATTAAAAAAAAAAAATGCCTGTAGTGAAGGGTCACTTTTTGTGTTCTTGTGGAGTCCAACTGACTTCTTGTGTTCCATGAAATACATACACTATTTGAAAATCTAAGGTCTAAAATGATAGCAGAGGAAGAGAAGATGTAATTGCCAAGCAGATGATGGACCTCCATGTGAAGGGTCCTGATCTGCCCTTTTGTAAATTAAAACACTAGCGAAAACTTCTATTTAAGTGCAACTGATTTGGATCTAGTGTTTAATTCCAAAAAGAGGGGGGGGGGGGGGAATCCATGTGTGTGTGCATCAGCTGCAGTTTTTTTTTTTTTAGCAGTCGTCAGTCTTCTGGTTGCTAAGAAACTTGCACTATATTGGACGCAAGCCATTGTGTGTGTCATTTGAAAAAAGAATTCTTGGAGTTTTGAAATGCACATTACTCAAATTTATGAATGAGAGATTTGGTCAAAGATGAAAGTTTCTTTCATGATGCTGTTGTCTTGCTGAAATGCAGACTTGAAACGGAAGAGGAGACACGAAAACCAACTTGTGTGTGAAAGAATTTGGATTTTTTTTCCTTCCTGTTTTGTGTTTTTGAAAAATTAGAGAGATGCAGTAGCAGCTGTCATGCGGTTGGGGACACTTTGTGATATCTGAACTAAATATGACTGTTACACTTAAGCCTTTCAACTTTTTTTTTTTAAACTATTGAAGAAAATAGGAGGAGTGTCTTGTAATGACTGTTCAAGTACTTGAGAGTTTAACAAAAGCATAACAAAACATTTCTGTGAAAAGACTGAAATAATTCATGTTCTTTCAATGACACAAGAAAATCATAAACCAAGATGAAGTCAGTGTAGAAGAGTTTATGTATTTGATTTTCAGTAGTATGTTAATGGACTGTTATATCTAACTGAATATAACCAGTTTCTGTACAAAGAAGGCTCCTGTCCCTGTTTTCCTCCACTGGGGCAAAAGCATGTATCTGACTTCTGTCTCTGATCAGTAAACTAAGTATCTGAAATCAGCATGCCATAAATTGGATGACTGTGTCTTTTTTCCAGGGGTGTCTTGGTGAGACTGGAAGGATGCAGCCATCCGGTTGTTATGAAAGGTTTGTGTGCAGAATGTGGCCAGGACTTGACTCAGTAAGTATTACAGCTCCTTTTCTTTCGAGCTTATCCTTGCTTGTGACTGGAGATTCAGACTCTTTCTTTGGTCATTTACTTTGCTTCTGTATTCTGATTCTTAGTAGCTGTGAATCATACCTGTAAGTTTACCTGTGAAGTTGTAGGTATTAACTAGCAGGGAGAGAGGACAGTACTCATACTGCCTAGCATAAACAGGTCAACATAAAATTATATTTCAAATTTTAGCATGAAGCGCTCTTTCTGAAAAGAAAAAGAATCTGTTTTGATTGTCTGGTGAAATTCTTGCTTCAAGTTGAGTGGGCTGAATGTTATTTCACAATCATATTATTAGTAGTGTAATTATATTAAAAAGTAAGTGAGAAATTGGTATTTATAGGTATGAATTGATGTTTTTTGTGGATAAAACTAGTATATAAAGAAATTGGCAAGATCTGTGGCATTGTTGCAGGCTGCTAGGATTTACTTTTATTATTTACACGAGGCACTTGCTTTGTTATCCTGAAGCAGATTTTCAAGTATGTGACCTGTTATATTTTGGAGGGGTCACAGATGCATTGTCTAGAACTGTATTTACTTCTGTTACAGAGATAATATATATTAAATATATTAAATCCTTAAATTATATATAAACATATCAAATATTAAATTATATATATATATATAAAATATAATATACTATTATGGAGATTAATAACTCAGAATATGAGTGAATAAGATGCCGTGTGGTACTGGAGTTACGTTTGCATTGCACGTTTACTGTTCTGTCAACTGCATATGCTGTCTTTCTGTGAAGATGAATGTAGGGTAACTTACTGCCTTAGGGAGAAAATGTGAAGAGTATAGATGTAGAGGTGTAAATTCTCATTGTTGTGTAGCCTACTTGCCTTTTATATGCCCATAACTGGGGTTGAGAGTCAGAAATTTTGTTGACCGTGACTTAATAAACATGAGAATTTTATATGCACAGGTATACATAAACGTGAGAAGGTATCAGTGTGATTCATGTGACCTTCCTTTGATTACAGTGTGTTTGAATGGGAGCCAGCTTATTTTCAGTGCTTTTAATTTAAGGCTTTAGTTTTCAATTTTTTATGAGATATTCAGCTACGGAACTAAGGGAATTTAAGCCTTAGGTCAGAAAAGCAAACTCGAAAGTTGATTTTCTTCTCTTTTGCTTTTATTGCTAGTACAGTTTGTAAAGAGAATGTTTCTTATGCATATTGAATTACTAATTCAACATCTGTTTACTAAAATAAATGAACAGTAGGCTGGATTTTATAAATGAACACTGAATGGTCATTCCATTTGGAAGGAAATACTTGGTTTTCTTTTAATTCGTTGTCATTAGTAGGAATTACTTTTTGAGCAGTACTATAAGAACTATAAGCAGTGAATGGTGAAAACCTTGGACATTACATAGCCCAGTTAGCAGTAGGGTATAACTTTAAATGGAAACTTGATTGTTAATATTTTATAGACAAATATTTGGCAAAAGAGCAAGGTTAACGTGAAGTTAGGATAATAGCAAGTAGGACTTTTCTTGCCCTGAACCAATATTTGATTTGAGTCTCAAAGATAGTAATGTCCAATGTTGCTATTATTTCTTAAAAAATCTGTGCAAGTTTGAATTTTACAGTGCGTTTGGTTTTCTCAGTTAAGTACTAGTCAGACAACATCTTTATTTTACACAATATTTCTTATGCATTTGAAATGAGGCATTAGATCTGCTGAGCCTCTATCAAAAGGCAATTTTACAAACATCAATTTTTTTCTTGCCCGAAGAGAAGCCAGTACAGATAGTTCACTAGCAGTTTGCTAGGTGTTAACCAGCAGTTCATCCTTTCCGTTGCACAATTTCTTTGCTTGTTTAAGTGGGCCAAGTGATATCTCTATCTTTTCAGGATTCAGGTAGTGCTTCCAAATGCTGCGGTACCATAGGAACATATCTGTATGTGGCTGTTTCTTTGTCACTGCTTAAAAGCCCTAGTACACAAGTAAAATACTCTTTCTTGGAAACTTGTTTGTAAATTATTTTGGTGCTGTGTTTTCATGAAATGAGAACTGGATGAAGTTTAACTTTGACTGTGGATTCAATATGAAATTTTGTCCTTGATTGAAGAGAAAGGGAAATGAATGTATGTTGGGGTTTTTTTTGGCTACTTCTCTTGAAGAAGCAGTAACATATCAGTTGCTCTGTTGCACACAGAGTAACTTTGCCTATGGTTTGCATAGATTTATTTCATACTCTGGCTTGGGAGAGTAGACAATTGTGTGCTAAGGGTTTACAAAATAAAGGAAAAAAAAAAAGTTTTAACTCTGAACGGTTTGATTGCTAACAATGTATAACTCGTCAAATATTCATCAATGTGTAAATGTTTTTTTTTTCACCTTGTCTTTATGTGGCTGTATGGAAGCGTAACTAACATATTAAATGACTAATGTACTAGAAACATAATTGAAGTGAGTTCTGCAAGGTTTTCGTGGTGAGCTTCTTTGATCTATTTATGCATTTTGTTCAGTAACTTGCATTAACAGTAACTTGGAATTACGAATGAGGCAAAATAGCTCTTGATCATACAGTGTTTTGAAGGTGACTGGTTCACTACTGCAGGTTTTACTGTTCACATTTTAATTCAATTAAGTTTTGTTCTCTTTTGATGCCACTTTTCTCTTTGTGGTTAGGATACGAAGCAAGAATGGAAAACAGAATGTACCATTATCTACAGCAACTGTGTCTATGGTTCATAGTGTCCCAGAACTGAAAGTGAGCTCTGAGGTAAGTACGATTGTGCTTTCCATATTCATAGCCTTCATTGTAGGTTTACAATTGAGAAGCTTAATTATAGGATATTGTATAACTTATATAAAGCATTTGGCTCCCTTCTGAGAGGGCGTTTGGTGCTGAACATCAATAGCCCCAGAGTTTTAATGTTTGTGCTTGTGCAGATTGATTATATCGTGTTTTATAGTACTTTTTTTAGGCCTGTGTACTGAAAAGGCGATACTTCTGTGATAGTAGATGGAAAATTTATTACTTAAATATTTGTGTCTCAAAGAATTGACAGTTTGTGGAAAGTTCAGTTTTTATTATCGTGCACTTAGAGTTTGCAGTGTCTTTGAAACCTAGTTTCACCCTGATTAGTCAGGAACCTTGAAACTGGTCCTAAGAGATGTAGTCAAGATACAATCTTTGCAGCTTTATTTCATTACTTTTTGAAGGTTCCACTTGGTTGAACCAGCCTTCAGGTTATTTAGAGAAAAAGGGATGTTTATTTTTAAGATAAATATCTCATTAATCTTTCTTACCAAATTGATGGTTTGCTTTTATTTATGTTGCTGCTTCCTCCTTTTGTTTGTTTGTTTTTTTGTAACTCCTCAAAGCATCCCAGTGAGAAGAAATGTGGAGGAAAAAAAGCAGCTAGAAGCCATTCTCATTACAGAGGACTGTTTCAAAGGGTAGTTTGTGTTTGAGCCTTGCTTCTTAAGGATATTTCACTTTACTTGTAGGTTTATCTGTCTTGTGATAAGTACTGCAGCTTACCATTGTAAGTGACTAAAGTGAACACAATATTTTGTATGCTTACAGATACACGGAAAAGAAACAAACTTCAGCTCGAATTTACAGGAACATAAGGGTTTTTCATAGAACTAATAATAAAACTGGGTAGAACTAAATAATCCAAATATTTATCTGGTGATTTGTTCTTTAGGCTTAAGTCGAGAGTTGCGATGACTTCTGTCATTAACAGCTCTAATTTAATATTCAGTAATGTTGTCAACTGTGTTGTATTGAATTGATACAAAATTGCCAAACGTTGTAGTCTGAAGTTTTCAGAACCAGTGAACTTCTTGTATGTGTACCTCAGCCCTCAGTTTTAGTCTTGAAATGATTTGATAGTTATCTGTTATGCGTAGATAGATATTGTTTTGAGTTCACCAATTATGAGTTGACCCTGTCAGATAGATGCTAGGGATATTCTTTTTTGTCTGTAGGAAAACTTGCTGACGTGGCTGTCATCTGTACAGTGTTACTGTTATGAAGTATTAATGCCTTCGCAGTTAGTTTATAGCAGTGTTTCTTCACAAGTTCACAATACATGGAAGCCAGTAACACTAGTTCATTTACTGTAAATTAAGCTTACTCTCTGAATGCTTTGTTACAGCAAGCTGAACAACTAGGAAGAGAAGATCAACAACGACTACACCGAAATCGAAAACTAGTGCTTATGGTAGATCTGGATCAGACATTGATCCACACTACAGAACAGCACTGCCAGCAAATGTCTAATAAAGTACGTATTTGGTGTTAACTTTCAAGCCAAAGTAATAACAGGAATATTTCTAAAAATATTTGAATGTTGGTTCTTCTAAAACAAAAAATAAAACCAACAACAATAATAGTAATAATAAAAACACTATGTGGTTAAATAAATAAAACTGAAGAATAACAGAAAAAAGTGAGAAACGTATTCTGAAAAATACTCCCATTTTTTTCCCTTCTCTGTTTAAATTGACAGCTTTCTTTCTTTCATTTGTGTTTCTTTTCATTTTTACATTCCAGCTACTTTGAGCAAAAAATATTCAGGTAGTTATTTATAATCAGAGGCTTTCTTCCTCTACAACTCTGCAACAGACTAAATACATGGTTAGGAGGTGTTGGTTTTTTTTTCCTCCAAATCTGATGTGGATATATAATGAATTTCTGTTGGTAGTCCCTTTTTGGGTAATTCTGTGTTCTGCTATGTCTGTCATTCCTCTCTGAATGCATAGTGATTTTTTTTTCTTCTGTTTCTCTTGTTTGCTTGTTTTCTTGGTATGTTTCATTAAAAACCTGTCACTGAACTGTTAGAAAGACTATGAACAATTAGTCTCTAACCTAGAAACTTTAGAAAAGGAAGCACATTGGAACGTGTCTACAGTGTCTTGCGTAGGAAGGTGCCACTTCAAACTCCAGTGTTATAAAAGAAGCAATTCCTTAGTTTATTTCCTCCTGCCATACTCTCATGTCTACTGATGTGAGCATGTATTCAGACTTGCTAGCAAAGAGAAGCTGTAGATATATTTTGTAACTGATGTAGAAGGAAACAGTGGCTTTTCTGTTCAGCAACTTAAAAACTGCATATTTGAAAGGTTGTGCCTTTATGTGTACAGCTGCTTGTTTTGAAGAAAATATTTTTTTTTTTTAACAGATTTCAAAATAAGAAATAGCTGTTTTTTCTGTGAAGTTTCATCTTGGTTGCTGTCTGTTAGTTGCAGTGTTTTCACTGTTGTAGTATTTTCTGTTCAACAGTTTTTCCCCAGGCTTAATATGTAAGGAGATGAATCTGAATGAAGTTCACAGAGTAGTGTGCACCTCCCTGGCTTTGCAAAACTTCATATTTGACTGCCTTGCAACACTGCAAAAGTGTGCTTTGGATTTTTTTTAATCTGTATAGTCTTTGTGGCAAAAACTTGTTTTAGCTTACTCGTTCTGAATTGAAGTAGTGGAAGTGATGGAAGAGGGTACTTTTTGCATGCTGGTATTTTTGTTTCTCGTTTTGATAATATAAAACATACTTTTTCTTCTAGGGCATATTTCATTTCCAGTTAGGTCGAGGTGAGCCGATGTTGCATACTCGTTTGCGTCCTCACTGTAAGGAATTCCTGGAAAAAATTGCCAAGCTGTATGAGTTGCATGTTTTTACGTTTGGCAGCAGACTTTATGCACATACAATTGCAGGTGAGTAGTATATTATGTTTAGCAGTGTCTCAGTAAACTGACTTCATACTCATACGATTTGTTTTCTTTCAGTGATTGTTTTCAAGTGTTTGTTCCTCAGTTTTGCTCAAAATAATTCCTGTATACTCCTGTAGGCAGAGTTCTCATCTTAGAATTTAAGTGTTTTGTGTGTATGACCTGTAATTTTAGCAGCAGTCCCTTTTTCCCCATACCAGATGCATGTTGGTTTTTTTGCTTCCTTGAAAAGTTAAAGAATCAGATTGTGGCATGGCGAATATTGCCTTCCTATTTAAGAAATAAACCTGGTGAGCTCTAACAGTGATCTGCAACATCACTTAAGGATCTAAAGCAACAGTTCTGTGAAAATTCACAGTGTGGATCTACTTCTGTGGGGAAGAAAGAAATATACTGTTTCCCCTCACCTGAGGAAGTTTGGCTGCTATTTGTCAATGAAAACAATTCTATTTGTGTTTTGTGGACTTTCTAGAGAGAAAAACACATATCTAACAGTATTTTAATGTATTATTCTCCAAAACTTGTAAATATTTTCTGCTTGTAACTCTAAAATCAGCTTTTAAGTTCTAAAGCTTTGAACAGTAGTAGTCTGTGCTGTCAGTCATTGTGTGAAATGTTTTACTTTTCCAACATATGTAAAAGTTAAATTGTTGCGGAATCACGTGGGTCAAGGTAATGAACATTAGGGGTATGATCTTGTGTTTAATTTTTTTTTATTAAAAAAAAAAAAATTCACTCCATCCCTGAGTACTCCTTGGAAGAGTGGTATTTTCACCTCACGTTTCCCTTTATTAATAGCCTGTAAGTGTAATACAATGTGAATACAATGCACCTCCACCTGTCAGACTGTTTGCTGCTCTTCCATGTTACGTGGCCTACCCCACCCACCCTCCTTGTCATTCACATCTGCCTTTTTGTCATGTTGCCGTGATTCCCTTCAGAATGGTAGCAATGAAAAACAACTGTTCCAAATCAAGAAAGGAAGATTGCAAAGTAGAACTAACTGTTCTAGTTATCTGTCTTAGTTCTCATATGGAATTGTATAAGCTGAGAGCTGTATGCGTGTTTAATGTGCCACAGAATATACTTAAAATGACAAGGAATTTTGGTTATTAGAAAGTGATAGCTATTTGTCATCTCCTCAAAATAAATTTCAGGAGGGATGTCCAAATTTCTACATTATTCATTACTGACTGAATTGTTTGAAGTTCTTTGTAAAGCTTTGTCAGTCTCACTGTTGGAGTATATGTTCTGTACTGCTAATGTACAGTTGTTTTTTTTTCTATCCTACTGTCCTTAAAGCAGAGTGTGGTTATTTCTTTTAGCAAATCAGGGCTCCTTATATATTGAATACTACTGTACTGAATGTGGATACCTGACATTAGCAAAGTGGGTAGCCTGTCTTCTTGAGCTGGATTTTGTACCAAAATTTGCCCGTAGCCTAAGTTCCAAAGAGGAATACGAAATAAAGTCAGAAGTTGTATAGCAAATATGCTTCTGAGTAAGGGAAAGGGAGGAGCAGTAGAGGTAGTTAATAATAGTGATTGCTCTTATCTGAAGGTGGTCCTGTTTTTGCTTATTTTCACATCTAAGCTAAAATTTGGATTACTCCGCAGTCCCCATGCTGTCACAGACTGATGCTTAGTGTGTGACAGACATATCTGTGGTTGCCATACTTGAGCTGTTGCATCTGTTCCATAGAGAAGGTAGCCACAAAATGAGCAAATTAAGCTATTGCTGCTTTCAGACACCTTCAGACTTCTGTATGTTTCCTGAATCTGCTAATTCATCCAAAGCATTCAAAACAGGAGTGGATTTTTGCAGTGATGATGGTAGTTCCTGCTGAAATATGTAGCTATGGGGAGACATAAAAGAATGTTGATACAACCTTGAGCCCACACGCTCACCACTTGTATAACCAAGGTGCTGTAGCAAGGTATGTATGTTAATACATATAGAGACCACCTGGTGGCACTATTGGTTAAGTCATTTCTCACAGGGAGCGATAGAGGGTTTATTTTTTATTTTTTTTACTATTATCCTCATGTCACATAAGGAAAGGACTTGTAATAAAATGCGAGGAAACTTTTTGTAAGATTCCTCTGTGCTTTCTCAGCTTCTCCATATGCATCATGTCACATAAGGAAAGGACTTGTAATAAAATGCGAGGAAACTTTTTGTAAGATTCCTCTGTGCTTTCTCAGCTTCTCCATATGCATCCTGTATTATTTTGCAGAGAGTGCAAGAAGTTGCTAAGATATACAGGAAGAAAATTAGAAACACAAAAACCCAGTTTGGACTCAACTTGGCTACTGCAGTAAAAGAACAAAAAACTTTTTTACAAATATATTAAGAGTAAGAGGAGAGCATTGGGAATCTCCATCCTTTACTGGATGCAGTGGGGAATGTGACCACTGAGGGTAATGAAAGGCTGAGGTTCTGAGTGCCTTCTTTACATCTGTCTTTAATAGTCAGATCAGTTATCCTTGGGGTACTTAACTCCGCAATCTGGAATTGTGTGATTGGGAGCTGAATAAACCCCCCACGATTCAGACGGAGACTGTTAGGGGCCTTCTGTTCCATTTGGACCCTCAAAAGTCAATGAAGCTTGATGGGATTTACCCGAAGGTTCTGAAGGAGCTGACAGAGGTGATGGCCAAGCTACTTTCCCCTATCTGTCAGTGTTCCTGGTCAGCTGGAAAAATTCCTGATGATGTCAGACTTGCCGTCGTGACTCCCATCTACAAGAAGGGTCCTCAGGATGATCTGTATGCCTGTCAACATGACCCTTGGTGCCAGGGAAGGTAATGAAACGGATCACCTTGGGTGAGTTCCCACAGCATGTGTGGGACAGCCAGAGGACCAGGCCCAGCCAGCATGGGTTCATGAGGGGCAGGTCCTTGCTTGACCAATATCATCTTCTGTGATTGAGTGACCAGCCTGGTGGATGATGGAAAGGCTGTGATATGGTCTACTTAGACTTTAGCAAAGTCTTGACAATCTCTCCCATGGTATTCTCAGGAGAAAGCTGTCAGCCTGTGGCCTGGATAGGTATGCTCTTTGCTGAGCAAGGAACTGGCTGAAAGGCCAAGCCCAGAGAGTGGTGGTGAATGGAGTTAAATCCAGCTGGCAACTGGTCATGAGTGGTGTTTCCCAGGGATTGGTATTGGTGCCCATCCTCTTTAGTATCTTTATTTATGGTCTGTATGCAAGGATTGAGTGTACCCTCAGTAAGTTTGCAGATGACACCAAGCTGGGAGGAGGTGCTGACCTGCCTGAGGTAGGAAGGCTGTATAGAAGGATCTGGACAGGCTGGATTGCTGGGCTGGGGCCAATGAGATGAAGTTCAGCAAGACCAAGTGGTGGATCCTGCGTTTTGACCACAACAGCTCCGTGCAGTACTACAGGCTTGGGGCAAAAGGGCTGGAAGACCGTGCAGAGGAAAAGGACCTAGGGGTGTTGGTCTGTGCTTGGCTGAACATGATCTGGCAGTGTGCCCAGGTGGTCAAGAGGACCAATGGCATCCTGACTTGTATCAGAAGCAGTGTAGTCAGCAGGAGCCTGGAAATGATCATCCCTCTGTACTCAGCGCTAGTGAGGCCCCATCTCAAGTACTGTGTTCAGTTTGGGGCCCGTCACTACAAGAAAGATTTAATATCTGGCCCTGGAGCATGTCCAGAGGAGGGCAACAAAGCTGTGGTGAGGGGACTGGAGCACAGATTTGATGGAAAGGGGCTGAGGGAACTGGGATTAGTTTAGTCTGGGAAAAAAGGAGGCTCACAGGAGATACTGCCCTCTACAACTACCTGGAAGGAGGTTGTGGCGAGGTGAGGTTGGGACTCAACCTCTTCTCCTATGTAACTAGTGATAGGACTAGAGGGAATGGCCTCAAGTTGCACCAAGGAAATTCTGATCAGATATGAGCAAAAACTTCTTCAAAAGAGTGGTCAGGCAGTGGAATGGACTGCTTGGAAGGTGGTTTAGTCGTCATCCCTGGAGATTTTTCAAGAAACATGTTAATGTGGAACTGAAGAACATGGTTTAGTGGACAACACTGCTGGTAGGCAGATGATTGGACTAGTGCTAAATTGTGTTAAAGGTCCTTTCCAACCTAAATGATTCTATGGTTTTCTGATTTCCCTGAAACCTAAGAAAATAAAGTTGTGTTTATTATGTTCAATTGATTTGTTAAGCGACTTCAAAAAATTTTAGTCATGTAAAGAAGTTCTTTACAAGGGCAGTTCCATTTTATCTTTCTGCAATTCAGATGCATTAGTTCTGAAAGGCCCTACTCTGTTGCATCACTGGTTAGCAATATCCTCTGTATTCTCAGTGAATTAGGAAGGGAGGAAAAGAACTGAAATTTTAACATTTTTATTAAAGCCATCTTGAATAGCTCTGGAACAGTACTTCATTGGTAATCCCTAACAGTCAGGACTTATTTGTTTGTGATGTTTTAAGTTAATTTCCTCTTTTCTTAGCAGTTCTAGATAGACAGCAGTGCAACTAAATGCCTCATTTTGGTTTTGCCATTTAAGCAGTGCAGTCCGATGTGCTGTAGAGTCCCTCTGTGTTCAGATAGTTAGGAGAGACCCTGGTTTGGAAGAAGAGCAACTTGTGTGACAGCTTATGTAGTTTGTCAAAATATCTGTGTGTACAGCAATAAATCTTTGTAGCTAATTCTCTCAATTCATTATGCCTAGGTACTGCAAGGGTCTCACTACAGGGGATGATTCTACGAGTTTGCAGCAATTCTTAAGCATAGTCGGGTGAGTTAAGGTTGAACCTCTGTCCTTAACTCGGAATTTTCTTGCTTTTATGGGTTTTAAGTTATTCCAATTACACAGTAATACATACACAATCAACACTGCAGAAGTGACTACTGATTTTTTTTTTTTTTATTAATAATATTTTTATTTAAACCCTCTGTTTTAGAAGACCCAACTTAATATATGCTTGGGAGCTGGACTTTCTTTTAAAGTAGTAGAGAAGATAAAGTACATTCCTTCTGTAAAAATCTGAGCTCCCTGAAAGATCAGTGTGGGTCTCTAGAGTCAGTAGTCATTTTGAACTCTTCTGTCTAGAAGATGGTCACAACTTATATAGAACAAAATTGTAATTAAAAACAAAACCATTAAGTATGTAGTGCCTTGTATTGTTCATAGGAATAGTGAGAAGCTGAGTAAATTTGATGAGATTACAGATTAAGGTTAGCATGCAATTATGCAGCCATTGACATCTGTTCATGAAGACCAACTTCGTTATTGAGGATAGGTTCAGAAGCATGTGCATGCATTTGTACACCAGAGTCACTATTTTCTTAAACAATGGTATTTTATCTTGCTCTGAAGTCAGCTAGCACGGCTTCTCCTGTTTCTTCTTTTTCCCCTCTTTTCCCTTTAAGAGTAGGCAGACATGTAACTGCAATGAACATAAATATTTCAATGAATCATAGGATCGACTTGTTCTGTGTAGAGTTATTAAAGTAGTGTTAGAGGTAAAACTTAAAACCTACAAATGCAAGAGCTCCGGCTGCAATGGTCCCATAACTTGCCTATTGTGCTAAAGTATCGCAGCACATTGCCGACTCTTGTGAGACTTCTTTGCAGTCCCTAGGCATAATGAGCTGAGGAGAGCGTTTAGCTTTAAAGAGTCACCTGTAGAGGTATAAATGTAAGTTGCAAGAATGTGCATGTATAATCACTGTATTTTTCAGCCTAATCTGTTTGGATGTCACAAATTAGTGACATAGTGACTATGTTGAAAGAGAAATGGGATTTTTGAAAAGAATCCCACTGAATTTCTTATGAATATTTAATGTGCTGTACATACCCTTAACTCCGTATAGTATCTCTTACCTTGAAATTGTGTCTTCGTTAAACTGCTGTTGCACAGATTAAAATAGCTGAACTATAGAGCATGTAAAAGGACCAAATGTCTCAAGTGTTAATCTTGTACTCTCTTCTTTCAAAAGGATTTTTGGATCCTGAGAAGAAGCTTTTTTCCCATCGGATATTATCAAGGGATGAATGTATTGATCCATTTTCTAAAACAGGGAATCTTAGGTATGTATGTGAGTCTTATGCATTAAACAAAACAGGACAAAGAGACAGTGCTGTCAGTTTAATAAAATTTAGTCTCTGTAGTTAACGTGTTATTAATCCTTCCGTAACTGCTTCTTAAATATCAACACTGCCTCAGTAAAACAGATGTTATACATTGCAGCATTTCAGCTGTTTATTCTGTGGCAATGGGAAAGCAAGGATGTGAACCAGTGACATTATTTTCGCTTACACTTTTTATTCTTGCAATACCTGCATCTCAGTTTTTTGGACTGTGGCCTTGTGTAATGACTTGTAATCAAAGAAGAGTAGTATGCCTCAGTATTCTCAGTTCAGTCATGTACACTTAATATTCAGGCTTCAAAAGTGCTGTGCATGTAGAAGCTTCTGCTGTGCAGTGATGTGTGGTTTTTTGCTTGTTTTTGAGATTTATATTCTTTGAATTCATATTCTAGTCTAACCTCAGGTTCTTATCCTGACATTCTTTATTATACAATAAAAACATTTTTTTTTTTCCCAGAGAAACAGATGTTTGGCTTTTTTATAAAGCTGGATAAACATAACTGTATGCTCCTCATCAGAGGATAGCAGATGAGAAGCTTTTCTCTTTTCTTGGTGTTTTCATATGCATGTGTCTTGACTACTGCACCTACTCCTCCTGGTTGATGTAAATACTAATACTGTTTTCTATGTCTTGGATTGAAAAAGTCACTTTTTGAAAAAATGTACTCAGGTATTTTTCTTAATTATATGTAGGCAGTTGGTTTTTATGTTTGGTTTTTTTTTTGTCAGTGTAAAATGAGAAAACTGAACAGAAATTTTGTGATTTTTTTTTTGTTGTTGTTCTTGCTGAAACTGTTAGTTCCTGCTTTTGGTGTATGGGATCGGGATTTCAGAACAGGCCTTCTCTTTTTAATTAACTTTAATTAGTTCAAATAATGTATTGTAGATGTTGTAACTTCAATATAGCTGACTTTGTTTTTGTAAGTTCATCCACGTTCCACAGACCATACATGCAATAAACAAAAAGTTCAGCAATAGTATCGATTTCTAAACTGAATTCATTTTAACTATTTCAACTATTTTGTTTCTTAGAGATCTCTTCCCATGTGGGGATTCCATGGTTTGTATCATTGACGACAGGGAGGATGTCTGGAAGTTTGCACCCAATTTGATAACCGTGAAGAAATACGTATACTTTCAGGGGATAGGCGATATTAATGCACCTCCTGGATCAAGAGAGGTTCAAATGAAGAAGAAAAGTAATTATTTGTAATTCTTATGGATTTTTTTCATTTTTCAAAGGTATTAATTGTGTTGATTTTAGTACTGTCACTGTAGCGCTCAGGTGAGTGATCTTAGGCTACTGTAGTTGACAGAGTGCTACTGAAGCACATATAGACATAGCTCGGTAAAGCTGAACTGTTTTCTTAATAGCTTTCCTTTTGGTGAGGTGTTGAAACACAAGTGAAGCTTTAGTGGTATCATTTTGGTTGATACAGCTGAAGAGCTGCTGTAGTATTCTTATGGGGGAAAAAGTACTTGAAAGGCAGTATATAAGAAACTGCACTGTTTCTCCTAGTTCAACAAAGGAATTTTTTTGTTTCATATTCATATTATTTAATATGATACATTTTTCCTCCGCCCTTATTGAACTTGAAATGTCCAACATGGAAACAGTTATGTTACTCAAGCTGAATCCCATTGACATGGGATTTTTCTTTGACCGCTTTGACCGGCATCACTAGGTACAGGGCAGCAGGAACATGCACACAGAAGAGGGACAAAGTAGGATAATTTCATCCTAGTCATTCATTCCTTTTCATTCTTGATAAATATCTGAGTGCAACTGTTTGAATGTCTACGGTTTCTTTATCTTCCTGTCTACAGATATCTAATGAAGACACATCTAAAGCTTTTTCTGTTTTGAGTTCAATCATTACACTTGCTTGTGTTCCAGCAGTATCTCAAATGAATCTTAATCAGTATGTTTGCCTAGCTAAAACATGCATATCTTTTCAACTCTAAAAATGCAGTAATTTTGGTTATGAAAATTAGGAAATACATGAAAGTGATGGAAATTTATAGAGGAAATTCTTGTAGTTGAGGTTCTGGGTTGAGGCCTTATGAAGTAAAATCTGCCCTGTATTGTTTTGTTTTTTTTTTCTTCAGTAGCTTCTTCTGAGCTGTAGTATGAAAGCTATGCTACAACAGAAGTCCTTTTATTGTTTGCAAATTTTATAAATGATCTTTTTTAACTGTACTGATCATGTCACAATAATTTTATACAGCTTCTTTAGAAAAGTGAAGTTTGCTAATTCTAGTTGCGGTTGATACCTGAAATATCTTAGTACCCTTGAAAAGTTTAGTTGTCTTTACTGAGCTTAGAGAAATCTTATTACACGTATCAATTGTCTGCTTAAGGAAGAAAGAAACTTACTAAAAAAAAAAATCTGAAAAAAAACATGTATTTTGTTTCTTTTATGTGCCTTAGTAAACCACTCTGCTAAACCGGAGGCACAGGATTCTGCAGTGACATTGGGAAAAGATGCTGACGAAGTGAAAAATGTTACCTGTATAGAAGAACAAAGCAATGGTCTCAAGAAAGCTGCAAAGGACATGTGCACAACAAATGGAAGCACTTCCATGAGCAGTGAAACACCTGCATGTGATTTGAGTTCTCATGGTAAAGTTAATACTCAGGACTCTTTAAGTGATAGCACTGATCACAAAACAGACAGTGAGGTCACTAACAATTTGTCAAGTACAAAGGAATCTCAGATTTCTTCTGAACAAGTAGATAGAACGGTGTTAGAGAAACAGCAAACTCAAGAGAAGAAGAGTGATTTGGACTTTGAACTGTCTAGTGACAGTGAGAGTGAAGGTGGATTAGATACCAGGAAGTCATCTACTTCTGTATCGGATAGTGAGAATGAGGAAAAGAGAAGCTGGAAGAAATCAAAACAACCTCTGCAGGATGAAAATCCACAGCAAGGGAGTTGCACTGACGTGAGTGAGAAAAAAGATGGTCAGGTGAATCATTCTGAGGGAAAGCAATCTCTACCAAGTGAGAATATTCTTGACAAAAGTGATATTGATGTGCAAGAAGAAAGCGAACAGGAAAGCCTTTGTGATTTAGGAAATGGGTGTGCGGACAAGAAAGAGGCTGAAACAGAGTCTCAGAATAGCGAACAGTCTGGAATTACAATGGGTGAGTCCTTAGACCAGAGTATGGAGGAAGAGGAGGATGAGGATGATACAGATGATGATGACCATTTAATGCATCTTGAAGAGATCCTTGTGCGGGTTCACACTGATTATTATACCAAGTATGATAAATACTTGAAAAAGGAGATAGAGGAAATTCCTGACATCAGAAAAATAGTACCGGAACTGAAAAGTAAAGTTTTGGCAGATGTAACCATAATCTTTAGTGGACTCTACCCAACTAACTTCCCCATTGAAAAAACACGGGAACACTATCATGCTACAGCGCTTGGAGCTAAAATTGTTAAGAATCTAGTACTGAGTGCTGATGATCCGGACAAAGCAACACATCTCATTGCAGCAAGGACAGGTAGGTTAAAAATAAACAAATAAATAATGCTCAAGTTTTCTGTCAGCTTTTTTTTCCTGTGACAATTCATTCATTGCTGTAGGCTGTTTTTGTATAAGCTGCAGACTTTAATGCAACAGGGGTTAGGATTTAAATTAAAGAATTGATTTTAAGTTATACGTTGGGTTAGACATTTTTTAATGTCTTTTGCTGCTTTTTGATTGTGTAATTTGTTGAAAGGAAGATCCTCTATATTAGCTGTAGTGTAGTTTTTCTTGTCGTCTTGGTTAAGAGTTGGTGATACAAGGTTTTTGGCTGTTATGTATGTTTAGTAAAAGCCTTATGGACTTCCGTCAGATTTAACATGAAATGGCTACGTTTCATTTAGTTTGGAATAAAAGTTATTTCAAGAGGCTGGAATTTGACAATATCCTGTCACTGTTCTCTGTAGTCTGTATGTCTTTGTCATTAATGTATGTGAGAGCTTGGCCTTAATTTCTGCATTAAGTACTTTACAAAGCTAACTATTTTTACATGGCTTTAATGGAGAAAGGATAGAAAAGAATGTGCCGTTGATGAGCTTCAGTGGAGGAGCTAAGAGGCCATGACTTGCTTCCAGTATAAATTTTTGTGTGTTCTTTCACCTGAGGAGGATCCCTTGTTGTTCACCTTAGAAGCTGCATGGGATCTGAATATCTAGTGATCAAAAACATGCAATCTAAAAGTAAAACTGTATAGTTTAGATGGTAATCAGTATACTGTGATGTGCTAATAAGCTATTTTTAATTTATTTGCCTAAATAACAGAGTGTCCTTGCAAGGTTAGTGTAAACCTACTTCACTTCGGTTATCTCAGTGTAGAGCTCTAGTGACAAAATGTTCAGATAGCTTTTCTTATTTAGGAAGGCTATACCAAAAGTTTTGTTTTGTTTTGTTTTTTTAATTAGCAAAACTGTAGCAAAAAGACTGCAATATTGATCTCGTGAAGTAATATCAGGATAAAAACTGTCCTGAAGTAGAGAAGTAACAAATCTGAATTAACTGTCCTGATGTAAGTAGTAAAAACAATTGGAAAATTCAGAAAGTGTTATTAGTTTCACATAGATCAGCTGGGATTCTGACTCATGAAGGTGTGATAGTTGAAATTGCAAGTGTTAAAATAGGTGGGTGCATGAGTTGTGGGCTCTGGGTTTACTGTCGTTACTGAACAGCTCTCAAAACTGTAGTAATAGCAGCACTCTATCAGCAAAGAATATGAAGCAATGAAGCTTGTCATATTTCATTGGAGGTGTGACGATTGTTCATACGGTTTTCAAGTTTTTTTCTATTTCAAATCATGAAGTAATTAATTTCAAGGTTACTCAGTGTGATTTGCTCTAGATGGTTCCTGAATATAGATATACATTGGATGCAACTATTACGTGACGTGTCAGATTGTTAGAATAAATGTATGTGAATTCGACACCATCCACTGTTCTCCACTTCTTCAGAGGAAATGCTATTATTCAAGATTTGATTAAGATACAGAGCAAGAGAAAATGAGAAGTAGCTGAAGTTTCTTTTTTTTTGGGGGGGGGGGGGGGGGGAGGGGTTTAACCAAATTCTTAGCTGCCTGCACATTCTTAGTGATTGTCCACTGGTATAAATCTTAATACTACTGATAAAATAGTTTTTTTTTTTTAGAGTATTTAAATCAAGGCTGTTCGTATTTTTCACTGAGCAGTTCACACTTTCTGACTTTGTGCCGAGACCTGGACTCTCTTGCAGGATATTATTGTGTTGCTGCTGTTGCTCTTGATATTTTAAACTGGAAAATATATTCAAATATTGCATGTGAATTAAAGCTAGAAATAGCAGGAATACTGCAGTTCATCAGTTGTTGGGTTGAAAAGCTTGTTTTAGAAGCTGACCTGTGTTACTAAGAAAAATAATAGCATCAATTCAGAACAAGTAACTTGGCAGTCTTTTCTGCCTGACAAGCAAGGCTATTGTCATCTCTCATCAGCAGTCTGTAATTATTTCTGTAACAGAGGCAGTGAGATAATTTTTTCACTTTAAGTATCTCTATATTCTTCAATGTATTTTTCTTGTAAACTTTTAATGGATTGTGTGTGGCTTTGGTTTTGTGTGGGAGAGATCCATTTTGTTTTTTCAACTGAAGACCCTTCACACGTTTGTTTAGATTGGAGTATTTTTGTTGCATCATCTTAATTTCATGAGGGAATCTCTGAAATATAATCAGATTTTGCCGGTATAAATTGTGTCCTCTCACAGCTGGAGTTGTGGTAATTCAGCTGTCCACATAATTTTCACACTGATCCTTGTGTGGTTAGAAGGCAAATGAGGCAAGTCTTTATTTGCTGCAGGTAAGCCACACAAATAGAAACATCTGAAACTGTGCTTCCTAATTGCTTGTGAAATGGTGGAGGGGAGCACGTTCCTGTAGTGGTATTCACAAACTTGTTTCTTCAGAACTGAAACTAGACGAGTTGTGCTCTCTCCAGCAGTACCACTCTGTATCTGGTTATGAAAGGTGATGCTGAAGCGTAGCTGTCAGTATGGTGTTTCTGCATGACACCTCTAAGAATGGCAGACTTAGGACTCAAACCAAGCCTGTTAACCTACGTGATTATTCTTCATTAGTTGAGCGTGTAAAATGACATATTCAGCATTTGTAGGAGTGAGTAGTGCTTGCTTTAGGGTGATGAAAAGAGGAAGAATTTTCCAAAGGAAATGTGAAGGGGAAGTCAATGTGAAACAGAGCATCCCCCTCCCCCCAGACTTGGAGGTCTGAGGGAAGGTTACCCCACCAGTGAACATAGCATAACTACTCCTTCCCTATGCCAAGCTCATAGCTGCTATTTGAGGTTTTATTTGCAGGACCCTTGCAGCCTAATAGTTGCTATTTGGGGTTATATTTACAGCATCCTTGAAGCATATTGCAGTAAATTTAAATTTCTTTGAGTCTGTGTGTGCTTGTCTGTTTCTCTGCAAACAGTTTGTTTCTTTGCAGACACAGATACTCCAAATTCTAAAAATAAACAAATTCCTCTTCTTATGAGAAAATTAAGATTTTTGTTTTTTGTTATGCAGGGAGGAAAATACTGTCTGCTTGGATTACTGACCATCTAATCGGCTTTCCTAAATCTGAGTGGCTGAGAAAAGGCTACCATGTTGTTCTTCTATGCCACATAAATCTTATTTTATTTTTTATAAAATGTCTGTTCTTTGATCTGAGCAACAGTGAACAGCACTGCATAATTAGTTATAGCCTTACACACTGTGTGGGAACTGTTGAATCATGGCGTGAACCACTGACTGATCACCTGAGGTGATCACTGAGTCAGCTGCAGGAGCACAGGTGAAGGCAAATCACCTGTGTGACCAGAAGGAGTGGAGTCTGGCTCCACCTCTCCCAGACCCCTTTTAAGGGCTGACTACCTCTGGGGAAGGATCTCTTGTCGGAGATCCCTCCCCTGTGGAGTCCTGGGTGAGCCTTTCCTTATTTGCTGGTTGTCTTTATACCATCTGGATACAAAATATACCATCTACCTCCATTATTTTGTGTGGGTACTATTCTTTTGGGTTATTCACCCTACACGCACATACGTTTGGCTAAACATTTTTCATAACATTGTCTTGTTATGAGGAATGCTCCAACAGTAATGCATCCTGCTTATTATTGGCCTACAACATCAGAGGCGGATGTTGGTGGGATGGTTGAAGAGGTTGAGCCTTCCCAACAGTATTCCATTACACGTTGTTGCCATTTGACAGATGGCAGCAGAGGGGCTCTCTGACAAACCGGCGTCTGACATGGAAGTGCATATGAAGCAAAGGTGTGTTCCTGAATTCCTCCGTGTGAGGAAAAAATAGCACCCACTGACGTTCATCAACACTTGCTAAATGATTATAGAGATCAAACAATGGATGTGAGCACAGTGAGGTAGTAGTTGGTGCATTGCAGCAATGGAAAACAGCAACAATGGGTCACCTGCACTGGTGCAGATTTTTTTGAACATGGAACACGGGCTGTTGTTCATCACTGGCAAAAACAATGGCTATAGTGGTGACTGTGTTGAAAAAACAGTGTTTTGTATGTGAGAATTTACTCTGTCAAACAGTGTTGTTCCACTCTTGTATCTTTCGTAGTTTCCATGGAAGAAGGTAGGAGTCATCAGACCTTACTTTCAGAGTGACCTTTGTATATTCCTTCCTGAACAAGCGGAAGATACTGTAGTTGATTTTTAAGTTAAGTTTTTGCTGTTGGAGAAGGTAAAATCTGTTTAGGTCATTTGAAAATTTTCTGTTATGTGGAAATGGAAACATTTCAATCTACACCCTCAATTTTTCTATTATTTTTCACAATACATTTTATTTTCTGCCTCTTGCTCCATTTTAAAAGCTTTTTGGGAATCAGTTCATTGCTCTCGGTGGCTTAGCGTGTGTTAAGCTTGTTTAAAATGCCAGTTGCCTATGACTATATTTCCTTGTATTCGTCCTTGTCTGCATTCTTAATGCTTATAGCTGAGAGTGGCTTGGAGATGCTGAGAGAAAAGAGAAAGCGGGCAGCTGATCACCTGCTTATAGGTTGCCCTCAGGGCACGTTGACTCCCTTATGTTAGAATTTGAGTCTTTTAAGAGTGAATCCTTAGTGTACTTTGGCTCACCCTGGAGCAGGCTCAAGCTTGCACGCTCGATTCCTTTAGGATGAATTGAAAAGTGCAGCTGAATGAACAGTCAAAGGTATTTGGTCTGTGGGACCTGGCAGAGCTAAGCTAAAGCAAAATTTATTGGAAGCTGGTAAAATGCCCATCAGTCCTCCAACACCTGTTCTGCTCTGTTGGGCTGTGCTGTTTGGTAATGAGATCATGGCCAAATTATGCCATATAGCATTTCTTGCTCTTCATAAACATACAGTCTAAGTCTCGTTTATCTTCTATGCTTAAGTGCCTTCATACTTTGAATAAGACAAAGTAAAGTGCTATAATAAAACCATCTTCTGAAGAACATCTGTAGAAGTTTATTGCAGTGTTGTGGGCGTTGATCACTTCATTGGTAATAAATTCATTTGGAGGTGGTTGGTGGGGTTTTTGTCTTGTTTTTTTTTTTTTATTGTTGTCTCATTTTTCTTTTTTGCTTGGTTTTTTAACCTTTCGTTTTCAAGTTCAGTAGTAGAATTGGTCAGTCCCATCCCCGGGTTTGAAAATCTTTTTCCAGCATTAAGTGCTTCCAGCTGTATTCGTATTGGGCAGATGTGATAAATTTGAACCCTAGCTGCTTTGTGTGGAAAGTCATGTATAACTTCTTAACATTTTTTGGAACAATTTTAGACTGGAATTTGAAGTAATAAAAATGAGCAAAGGTGAACAATGCAAAAGATTGTCCAGGAAAAAAAAACTTCTCTAATGATTTTTAGCCAGCTGGATGATTCGTATATTCCTAAATGCATCAGAAGTACTGTTATTTGGATAGATTAAAATCATTTTTGTGGACTAATTGCTTCTCCTTGATAAGCGTGCTTCCGAAATGGAAAGTTAAACTGGTGAGAGAGGGAAGACAAAAAGCAAGGATATTAAATACTGCAGGGCTATTTCTTCTATCCAGTTCAATTTAGTGTTTCACTAAATCTTGCTCGAAGACCATCATATGTATGAAATCTTGATTTCTCAAGATGTCTTCTTGAAATAGAAGACGGACTGTCAGATGGCACAGTTGTATTATTTCATGCTATTTCCAGTATACTGCTATAGGCAGCTGCTCTTCACAAATGGGAGGAAGCAGAAAAACTGCAAGTTGCAGTGCTGAGAAAGGGAAGACTTCAGGGTGTAGGGAGTTGGGTTTGGTTATGCAATGCTATTCTTGTCACCAGGTTTATCTTAATACAACACTGGAAAATGGCTTTTATCTGTCACAAGTAAAGCTGTTGTTCCATTTTTTTTAACTGTCTTTTTGGTTTTTTTTTATGTTTAAGGTTTTCATTACAATCCAGTTGACAGGAATTGAAATTTATGTAGTCTTAGTATAAGTCCAGTGTGAAATGATCAGATACGCACAAATGTGCGATGTGTATGTGTATGGGACAGAAAGATGAAATAGCTGGCAATACAGAAAGTTCAATTTTAGAAATACCTTGAGGAACCTATCTTCTCATATGCACCTTTGCCTCATTAAATCTGTTAAATATTTAATACTTATGGTTCATCCTGGTGCAGTTCAAAAGGAGCAGCAGTATCTTGAGTGGGAGTAACAGATGTGCAACAGAGGCAGAAAAGCTTTTATTCAGGCATCCTAAGCACGATCCATGTTCACCATGATTTTGGTTAACTATTCTGTATGCTCATTAGAGAAATCATGCTCATATTGCTGTTCTACATGGGCTGCTCTGAAGATATTGCCTCCTCTTTTATCATGTTTGCTCACAACATCTGTATGGGAGCTGTTAGACCATGGCCTGAACCAGTGACTGAGTACCTCATGAAAGGGTGTAGCCTGCCCTGGGAGCACAGGTGAAAGCAAATTACCCGTGCAATTGGGTGGGACAGACCCAGGGCCTACCCCTCCCTCCACTGATTTAAGGGCTGGCAGCCACAAGGGAAGCATCTCTACTCAGAGATCACTGCCATTGGAGTGTTGGGTAAGCCCTGATTCTTGGAAAGGGATAAGCAGTACCTTCTTTATTACCAGATTGTAACCTCTAGCTTTCTTGGGTGTTTGGAAACTGATTTAAAGCAGCTCTATCTGCTACTGCCTAACCTTACAACATTAGAAGTGAATGTTGATGGTATGGCAATAGAGGCTGAATCTTCACCGTTATGTTTTCTGGCTGTATGACAGATGGCAGCAGAGGGGCAGGCTGACAAAGTGGCATCTGAGATGGAAATGCATATGAAGTAGAGGTGTGCAATTCTTCCGCATGGAAAAAATTACACCCATTTACGTTTATGAATGTTTGCTGAATGTTTCTGGAGACCAAACAGTGAATGTGAGCACAGTGTGGCAGTGGGTGGTGCATTTCAACAGTGATGACGAGGACATGAAGAACAAGTTATGTTTCTGGGCAGCCATGTGGGTTTTTACAAGTGCAGCACACAGGTTCTTGTTCATGGCTGATGAAAATGCATAGCGAAAGGTGGTGACTATGCTGAATAATAGTGTTTTGTAGCCCAGAATTTGCTCACTCAAGTAATGTTATTCTACTTTTTTTTTTTTTAAATCTGTTTTAGTTTCCATGAAAATAAATAAGAAGCATTACTTTTGGAGTGACCTGTCTACACTGTGTTCAGTCAGCTCCAACACTGCTATATGAAGAAGAACATGGCTAGTCATGTCTAATACATGATTCAGTATTGAGTAACAGGCACAAATACCTAAACTTCCAACAAATGTCTTGGTTTTGTTGTTTTTCTTGAAATTTTGATGTTTATGATCCTGAATTCAGTACCATTTCTAAATGGCTCTTGTCTTGCCTCTTTGTTCACGTTATATAGCTGGCTCTGAAGTTCTAAGAAATTCTCAACTATAAAACACTGCGTAGCGTAAAGGTACTGCAATTGAGGGTGACGCACACAGATAGCAGGTTGAGTCCTTGGCTGTTTTTTTTTTTTTCTTTTCCTACTGATTATGTATTTAACAACTTAGCAAGTTTTATAACTTTATCTTCAAATATTAAGTCCTTCTGTAGACCTCTCATAAATGCTGAAACAAATACCACTGTTTGTTTATCTATCTCCCCCCTGGTAAAAATAGAAGGAAGAAATGCATTCTTGAAACGCTTGGATGGATAGACCGGGGTTAATTTTGTCTTTTCATTTTGTTGGCTTATTTTTACTCACTGGTTCTGAAGCTTCTTGGCAAAGATGTGTTGCAGCATTACAAAGTTTCTTTCATTCTGGCTTCTCCGGAGGATGGAATTTGTGATCAGTTGTTGCTTACACACCACAGTGTAGATAGTTTTTTACGGACTTCATGCTAGCCATGTATAACTTGACATTTGTTATTCCTCTCTGGCACCAAATAATATACTTGTCTGATTTGACCGTGCTTCTGTAAAATAGGTTGAGAGGTGGATGGCTGTTAAATGGCAGTGTGTTGTATTATACAGAGGTAGCATGTAGGAGACTTTTCATAAGAAAGTTAGTGTGTTATCTTTAGCAGTGTAAAAGAGCCATTGCTGCTTAGATTCTGACAAATATGTGAAGGAGATGAATTGCAAAACTTCAGGTTGTTTATTTAGTTAACATAAAAGTGTGGAGTCTTTCCATACAGATTAATTCTAGAAAGCATCCACTGTGCCAGTTCCCCATGTAGTTTGAGTCAGACCGTATCATGTGTTATGCGAAGTCTCACTTGTATTAGTTAGAATTGTTTTCTTGGAGTTTTTGTTTTTTGTTATTTGAAGTTTGGTGGCAAAAAATGTTTTTCATAAACCAGTTTGTACTTGTACACTGTCTTGTAACATTACAGCGTTCTATGTATATACTCATTTGACTTCATAATAGGGACTGAAAAAGTACGACAAGCTCAGGACTGCAAAGACCTCCATGTTGTAAACCCTGACTGGCTGTGGAGCTGCCTGGAGCGCTGGGACAAGGTTGAGGAGCAGCTGTTTCCCTTGAAGGATGACTACATCAAAACACACAGGTAAATGCAAGTTTGAGGGAGCGGAGAGTACGAAAACAGATTATTCAGACCAGTTTTTGACAAAGTCAGCGTCTTGCATAATGCTTACAGGCTTTATGAAAAATGTTTTTGTCTATTTCTATGATGTTTAAACTGAAAATTGCTAATGAGAGGCTGTCCAGCAACTAGTAGCATTAGGAGAACTGGTACTGTTAGTTTCCTTTGCATTCTTGATTAGCCACTTCAGCTGGAGCAGTTGGCCTTGTTAGCCTTGATTTCCTTTTTGAAGGCAAAACGTGCCTGTGGAATCACCTCATTCAGCAAAAGCAGAATCACAGAATTACAGGGGTTGGAAGAGCACTCCAGAGATCTTCTAGTCCAGCTCCTCTGCAATGCAGGCTCCCTAGACCAGGTTGCACAGGTAGGTGTCTCCACAGAAGGAGACTCCACAGCCTCTCTGGGCAGCCTGTTCCAGTGCTCCATAGTCCTTAGTGTGAAGAACTTCTTACACACATTTGTGCAGATCTTCCTATGCTTCAGTTTATAGCCATTTCCCCTTGTCCTGTCACCACACACTGTGATGAGAAGAGCAGAAACACTGAGAGTAAGGCCACTTATTAGATGGGAGATTAGCTGCAAATTTGTTGCTTGACTAGAACATTTCTTATTTTTATTTTTATTTTTTTAGAAACTGCTATTAGATATTTAATTTCATCATGTATTTCTAGTAGAAAACTTGGTGTCTGCCAGTAATCTGGACAGTGATTTGCTTGCATAGATTTTTATTTCTAGGTAGATGAATGTAGGACTGTCTACCCGTTTTTGCTGATATCATCCTGGGCCGTGTCAAAAAAGAAGTGGCCAGCAGGGAGGGAGGGATGATTGCCCCCATCTGCTTTGTTCTTATAAGCCCTCTCTGGAGTGCTGTGTCCAAGCCTGGGGAGCTGAGTACAGGAAAGCTGTATTGCTGCTAGAGTGGGTCTGAAGGGAGGGCCACAAAGATGATCAAAGGGCTGGAGTGCCTCTTGTATGGAAAAAGATTGAGGAAGTTGAGCTTGTATAGGCTGGAGAAGAAAAGGCTCTGAGGTGACCTTTATTGTGTGGCTTTCCAGTACTTGAAGAGAGCTTACAGGCAGGAGGGGGACTGATTTTTTTTTTTACAGTTTGATACTGGAAGAACAAGGGAGAATGGCTCTAAACTATAAGAGGGTAGATTTAGGTTGGATGTTAGGAATTTTTTTTTGACTCATAAGATAGAGAAGTACAGGAATAGGTTGCCCAGAGAAACTGTGGATGCCCCATTCCAGCAGGCATTAAAGGCAAGGTTGGATGGGATTCTGAGGAGCCTAATCTAGTGGTTGGCACCCCCTGCTCATGGCGGGGAATTGGAACTAGATGCTCTTTGAGATTTGCTTCAACCTAAGCCAATCTGTGGTTTTTCATATTTTATTTTTCAATTTCATGGGAACATGATGTTAATTTTTCTCACTTTGTTTCAAATAAATTATATCTTCATATGTTTCCCCTAAAGCTTCAGTGAGTCACACGTTTATTGTAATGCAAATACTTTATTAACCATACTTCTGCAACTTCTTTAGAAAAAATTTTCTCCTTAATGAAGCTTCCTAAAATAATTACTGAGAAAACACTTAAACTAGAAGAAATATGAACACTAAGAAAATATTTGTATATAAAATGAGCTTAATAGGAAAATGATTAAGTAAACTTGGAATTGGTTGATCTTAAATACTGAACTTACAGCCAGATTACTTCAGAGGTATGGTCTGTAAAAGCACATACTTTGTTGCACTTCTAATAGTTGTTGCAATATAGTGTAATTGTGGATTTTTGTTTTTTTTTTTTTTTTGCTAGCATTAGTTTCATAGTGCCCTGCATGCTATTTTATCTGATTTTGTTTATCCTTAATGATTCAGTTTACTTCCTTTTCTTGTGGCACTTGGTCTTAACTGGCTCTTTTGCTGTACATTATTCCTTCAGACTAATTGGAATATTTCTGTTAATATTTCTGAAATGTTATAAAATGCAGTGGAGTGATCAGATACAGTTTTGTATTTTAACAAATTAATTTGGAGGGTTTTCAAATTAATTCTACATGTTTGTTTTGTTTCAGAGCCACATTGAAGTGCAAATGCTAAGATAGGACATAGCAGCATGCTTTTCTCTTTGTTACATATATGCAGATTGTTATTATGGTAGTGTAGTTGTTTCCATGTGGAAGCAATTTCAGTCACTTTGAGACAACATTTTGGACATGTAATATTTTATATTTTTTAATAATGTAAGTATGGAATTCCTCATCCTTGTATTTTTGTTTTCAAGTTCAGTGAGACTTTTAATAGGGGGGAAGGGAATGTTGCCTCAGAAATCTTCCAAAGCACTGGTTGTTTCTTTTTTTTATCTATAGAAGGGAAAAAAAAATACTAATTTCTTACATTCTGTTTAGGTAGTCCACTTAAATTTAAAGCAAATCTTTTATTTCATCCAACAGAGAAAATAGCCCTGCCACGTTTCCTGATACACACAGCACATTTCAGACAGCTCTGTTTCATCCAACACCCATCCATCCCAAGTCTCAACCTGGTCCTGAAGTTCGACTTTATGATCCTAACACTGGAAAGCTGATCAGGAAAGGCTCTCAAACATCTGGCCAGCCTATGTACATCCAGTCTCCAGCTCCTCCCATCACCTTACCAGTCCATGGTGAACACTCATCCTTCAGGTACATAAAGAATAGCAATGAGTCACCTCAACTATATTTTCAGATGTTGTAGGAAATTTAACTGATTATCTTTGCTTTTGATCACATCGTTATCTTTGCTTCATTTTTCTGTTTTCTAAAAGAGATGGACTGTTTAACCAATTAGCTGAAGGAAATGAAAGGGAATAGTCAGATGAAGTGAAATCAGGATCCTGGAATTGTAGGTGCCTTTTGTGCTTCATATGTAGAAATAAATGCAGTGTGTAGCTTGTGTGCTCTGTGTTTGGGGAGCGGGGGGAAAGTTGGGGTTTTTCTTTGAAGTATATCTCACAGGATTTGGCTTGTGTTGGTAAAAGTTTTCTTCCTTGTCTGATAATTCCTTCAGATGTCATAAGCCTCTGTTTTGAAGAATATAAGTGGTAGAAGAAGATTGTAGCTAATTGAGTATTATTCATCATAGTCATATTACTAAGCAGTAGTTAGTAATGGTAGCAACATTAAATCAAGAAATAGGAAGCAGGAGGAGGCCTGTTTTTTAAAGTATAAGGCCAGCACCCAGACTTTGTCAAAATGTGGATTTGGTTAAGCAACAAAAGCAACATTTTTCTCTTATAGTTGCATAAAATATTTGAAATGTATTCCTAAGTACCTGTGTAAGACACATTATTTTCTGGAATGCTAACTGTTTAGCCAGTCTTCTTGATTACAGTTGTAAGGAACTATCCAGCTATAGGGCACGCACTTATCTTTGCAAAATGTGATTGAACTCCTTTTTACAATGTGATCAGTGTAAAACAGTTGCTATAAAACAGTTCAGTTTATCCGTCAACTGCAAAAATAAAGTTGTTAATGCAAAGTTCTCTACCTTACTACATGCCCTTTGAGGTGTATCACTTCTGAAGATTTTGTAAAGTAGTGTACCTTATTATGCTTTTTCTTTCAATACTTGTTGCTAAATAATTTTGGCCTATTTGGTTGGTGTGTTTTTTTTTTTCTTCCTGTTTTTATAGGTTTTGCTTACTTCAGCTAAATTGTTTCTGGAAACGCAAGGGGCTTTTTCAGTCTCTTGTTTGTGGAGACATTATGTTTTCAGCTCTTTTCTGTCTCTGAAATCTATATTTTATTTCACAACGACAGGTTAAACGAACAGGAAGAAATTTAAAGAATCACAGAATCAGTAAGATTGGAAAAAACCTACATCATACAGTCTGACTGACAACCTATCACCAATATTTCCCACTAAGCCACATTCCTCTGAAAAATATCCAAGCATTCCTTTAATGTCACCAGGGTTGGTGACTCAACCACCTCCCAGGGCAGTCTGTTCCATCTCCTGACCTCTCTTTCCAAGAAGTATTTCCTAATGGCCAACATGAATCTCTCTTTGTGCAACTTGAGGCCATTCCCTGTAGTCCTATTGTTAGGTAGGAAAAGAAGCTGACCCCCATCTCACCACAGCCTTTTGTCATGGAAGAGCAATAAGGTCTCCTCTGAGCCTCCTTTTCTCCTGACTAAACCAATCCCAGTTTCCTCAGCCACTCTTCATCAGACTTGTGCTCCAGTCCCCTCACCAGTTTCGTTGCCCTTCTCTGGACACGTTCCAGGGCCTCAGTGTCTTTCTTGTAGTGAGGGGCCCAGAACTGAACACAGTACTTGAGATGTGACTTCGCCAGAGCTGAGTACAAAGGGTTGGTCATTTCCATGCTCCTGCTGTCTACGCTGTTTCTGATGCAAGCCAGCATGCCGTTGATCTTCTTGACTGCCTGGGCGCACTGCTGGCTTCTGTTCATCTACCAGTACCATGCCCTCAGGTCCACTTCCTTTACACAGTCTTCAAGCCACTCTGTCCCAAGCCTGTAGCATTGTATGGGGTTGTTGTGGCCAAAGTGTAGGACAGAAGGCAGTTGACCTTGTTGAACTGCATGCCATTGCCTTCAGCCCAGCTATCCAGCCTGTCCAGATTCCTCAGTAGGGGCATCCTACCCCAAGGCAAATCAATGCTTCCTGCCAACTTGGTGTCATCTGCAAAGGACATCGAGTATGCATACATACAGTCCAGAGAAGCTGAAAAGCTTCTGGCTTTTGTTTGTCAGTTCTTGTGGAAAAGTGGTTGTCTAGAAATACTGTTGTTAAGGATGTATGTGTATGTAATTGTCACAACACTTCTAAGATGGCTTATGTTGATATTAATAATTCAGTGCTTTATAAAGAAAAGGTTTTGATGCTCATCCTATGTTTGTCAGCAGCTTAAAGAAAAGTTATGTCCATGCCTTCACCTTTTTTTTTTCTTTAACACAGGGGTTTTTCATTTAATCCTTTTATGGGAAAAGAAAGAAATAGAATCAAATTCTGAGATATTTTGAGTTTGAAGGGGCCTTTCAAAATTAAATTATTTTAGTCAAGTTTCTCAGAGCCCCAGATAGTGAATATACAGTGAGATAGTATCATCTTCTCACTCCTTTGTTGTATTTCATTTCAGCATTTTTGACTGTCAGTGCCCAGGGCTGAGATGGTTTAAGAAACTGAACTGTAGATTCATAGAATGGTTTGGGTTGGAAGAGACCTTTAAGATCATCTAGTTCCAACCCCCCCCTGCTATAGGCAGGGACAACTCCTACTAGACCAGGATGCTCAAGGCCCCATCCAGCCTGGCCTTGAACATCTCCAGAGAGGGGGCATTCACAACCTTTCTGGACAGCCTGCTCCAATGTCTCACCAACCTCACAGTGAAGAATTTCTTTCTGATATCTAGTCTTAATCTACCCTCTTCCAGTTCAAAGCCATTTCCCCTTGTCCTGTCACTGCATGCCCTCATAAAAAGTCCCTCCCCAGCTTACCTGTAGGCTCCCTTCAGGTACTGGAAGGTTGCTAGAAGGCTCCTCCTGGAGCCTTCTTTTGTCCAGGCTGAAGAGCCCCAACCCTTATAGACAGTCCCCATAGGGGTGCCACTCCTGCCGTCTTATCATCTCCGAGGCCCTCTTATGCTGGTGAATAATTAGTATTGTCATTGTTGTTTCCTCGTGATTTAGTTCCAGTGGTAAAATTACTCAGTTGTTGACAATGATGCCTAAATTGGTGCATGTCTATATTTCTCAGGCAATTCATCTGTCTTTAGTTGTAAGGAATACCTTGACAAAGGCTGAGGAGATCAGTCACCAAATACTATTTTAAGTAATTTTAATGGATGGAACATATGGTGTAGACAGAATACCAAGGCTGTAAACAAGTTGAGTATGAACAGTTTTGCTGTGTTTTAACTGAGGAAGAGCTAAAGCAGAAGCCATCATTTACTTTCTTCTTCAAGTATTAATGGTAGCTTAAATTGCCAAAGGAGCTTTTCTGTAAAGAAAAAACAACAACAGAAAACATAGTGTTATACTTAAAAGAGATGATGTTAGTGCAGTTATTTTTTCATAGAGGGCAATGCGTTTTGTGTCCTCGCTGACTTTGCGTACTGTTTTTTTCTAATGCCGCAGATGTGAGTTTCTGAATTTAAATAGAGAGCTGTTAATTCTTTCAGTTGCTTCTGTTGTGTGTGTGTGTAGTTAAAGCCTGCAGTAATGGTCTCTGTTAATTTCTAAAAATTCCACTGGATTCTGAATTTCGGGCAGCAGGCAACAGTTCTTCCAGTGTGCGATGAAACCACTGAAGAAATGAATAGTTGTCACATATGTTCTAGCAGTAATATTTGTTATTTAAGTATAGACTTTTGAAAATAATTAGTTGCAAGACTGCTTTCTAAGAAGTGTTCTGAGTTATCTGTGTAAAATTTCCTGACTGTTTCAGTTCTTTTTTTTTATTTTTTTCTTCTTTTTTTTTTTAATTTTGGATTCTTGTTTAAGTTGAATTCTGCAGAGAAAATAATTTAAAATAGAATATGACTAGTTGAATATCTACAAACTTTGAAGCAAAATCAACACCAGTGAACTACACATGATTCTTGAAACTTAGTTATCGTTTTGTGTGGTAGATGCGGATTTGGACGTTGTGCTTAGTTCTGTGAGAGTTAAATACCTTCTTTCTGTTGTGGCTGTTGCAGTCTAAGTAGAAAGACAGTGAAGAACTTGTGACTGTACTGGAAATTATTGCTCCTGACAGCTGACAGTTGGTCTCTTTTGCCCATTGGAGTGCAGCAAGGATGCTTTTTTTTTTTTTTTTAGTAACTTGTGTAAGAGCTTTAGCAGTGCATATGTTTCTCAACAATTTCCTCTATCGTCATAAGAAGAGTAGTCTAATAAAAGGATGGGAAGTACTAAAGTGGTGACAACTTGTGAGGTGTGTAATTTAGCGTTATCCATGCGAAGAAATGCAAGAGGCTTCTTGGACTAGATTAAAGAAAAAAAATACTGCAAGTTACAGAATTTCATTATGTGCCCAGTATTACAGTTTTTCTTACCTAATGCTATCAGTCTTGGCAACAAAAAATTGAGCGATGACTGGGTTTTCAGTTGTTTGTTTGTTTTTTCAACCTTTTCACAATAATGCCAGCCTAGCTCTTGGCCACACTGCTCTATCAATGGAAATGTTAAGATGCTTGTTACTTCCACAAGCATTGAGCTCAGCTTTCTTGTAGAGTTCTCATGCTTGTGTATGTGGCTGTGCCTGTAAGACTAGCAAGCACCAACTAACTTATACAGGGTTAATTTATTTATTTATTTATTACTTCTGAAAAAGTGCTTATGAATCTCATCTGGTAAGAAATGTGAATTCCTGCATTTACGTGTTCTTAAACCACAGTCTACCTAACAGATGAAAATGTTAATAATGTCTTTGGTGAAATAAAAATGCTCGTCACAAACCTTAAAGAAGTCTTTGTTTTGTATTGCTTTTTGAAGTACTTTCTTATATAGTATTTCTTACATAGTAGCTGTTGGCAAATAATGAAAAAAAAAAAAATCCAACAGGAGTATTTAGATGCTGCTAATACAGTTATTTATAGCTAATCTGTATGTGTATAACGTGATCAAGTGTGATCTCACCTTGTATTCTTGATAGCTTTAAACAATGGTGGAGTTTTCCAAGACTAACCTGAGACTTGTATTACTGCTGCATGCTGTTGCTTCAGAGTAAACAACTTCATAGGTCTTAGATTCAGTATCTCCTAGATTAAACTGTCAATATTGATTTCATTCAATAAGGTTGCAGAATGGTACCTGCCTTTGCCAACATTTGAGGCGAGGGTGATGTTCTCCAAAAAACTGCGAAAAGAATTCTGTTATTGGTATAATTCTGTGTTCTTAAATAGACCAGGTTTCTTTTCTAGTCTAAAAGAATCTGCTTGGCTGCCTACCTGCTACGTATAATCTAAGTATATAGTTCTTGATAGAGTCAAGCTTGCCATGTTAATACAGTTGAGTAAGATGCCTATATCTTTCATTTTGCCATTCACTGCTTTACAAGGAATGTAAATAGCGTCACTACTGATGGCCCGAGCAGAGGAATTTAACACACACACACAAAAGTTTGTAGTCTTAAATGAACAGTTTTAGTTGGGGTGGGGAAGAGATACATGTCAGTTGTTTTTTGTTTTTCTTCATAGGGAATTCTAGTCTATACAAGAGACACAGCGCAAGGACAAATTTTTACTGAGTTGCTGAGTAATGAGTAATGTTGAGTCGTGCATCTTCTGTACCGTGCAATGCAATTCATAGCAAAAAAAAAAAAAAAAAAGTAACTGACTTGAGTTTCTCCCTCCATATTTTGTGTGCCCCCCCCCACAGGTTAAAATATGAATTCATGTATCTTGTACCTGTCCATGGCCATTTACAGGAAGGAGGCATACCATCTAGGAAATAGAATTCTGTCTTCAAAAGGAGCTCAATCAATGGCTTCAGATTTGATGAAATACTGATGTAGAAAGAAATCTTTTATTTATGTGGCATTCTCATGAAACAGTTAAATTCATGCTCTGAGAAATGTTTTTCTAGAACCTCATGTGACTGAATTTACATAATTTTAAGGCATATTTGGTTCTGGGGTGGATTTTTATATATATATATATATTTTATTTTTTTTTTATATAGAGCTGGTTTTCATGCTCTAAAGCTGTTACTTGAAACTGCAAGCTTGATAAGGAGAAGCCATTGTGCTCTGAAACTTGTCAGCAGACACTGTGTTGTATCCTTCCTGTATTGCCATCACTATCACGTACAGCTTGATGCTGGTGTCTCACTGGGTGGCTGCAGCTCAAAACAGCTTGAGATTTCAGATACACAGCTGCTTTTAAATTTTGTGCTAAGTATTCTCTATGCATATAATCTTCTCGCTAGCATAATTTGTGATGCAGGAACTCTTTCTGACTGTGAGATCTTTAAATATGGCCCTGGGGGGTGCTGAGCTGCTGTGATGTTTTTCAGGAGCTTAGTGTGATGACAAACTTGATATTTGTAGGTAAGCATTCTGCATAGTAGTTATAGCTTCTGCAAGTGTTAATTAGCTAGGTAATAATGGAGGAGAAAAGTTACCTCAGGAAGATGGATGTCTGCTGCTGTTCTAATTGTTGTCAAGCATTTTATTACCATTATATAGCAATTCCCATGAAGTTATTGGTTTTTATCCATTCTGATTAATGTTTTATCATTCCTTTTTGATCCTGCATGTATGGTTAAATACAGTCAAGTTGAAACTACTGGAATATTTAAATAAACAAACCCAAACAAAATATGGTTTGTTTTGTATCTTATACAGGCTTAGCATCAGGGAAGTATTTAAAGATTGAGGCCACAGAAATGAACTTTTTACCTGCAGACCTCTTGTCTGAGAGTTTGAGAACTAGAGGGTTATATTGTAAGACTGAAGAATGCAAACAGAATGTAGGAGCAAGAGAATTATGAGTAGAATATAAGAGTTATTTCATAAATTATAGTTGTGTCAAATGAAGGGACAAACTTTGAACACCAACCTTGAAGTATTTTTAATGGCAACGCATCTCCAGCTAATGAAGCTCTTAATTTCATGGAAAGTTTGATGTTTACATGAACAATGGGAAGACAACAGAGTAAATGCCGTGTCAAAATAAGACCATAAGCTGTAAGACTGAAAATAAAAGCAGTGTTATTGAAATACGTGATCTTCCTCTCCGTTGTGAACATCGAAGCCTTTTAAATGAGGTCATACGTATTCAGTCATAAACTGTGTATAGGATTTTATTTCTAGACAAGTTATTAGTTAAGTAAATCTTTCTTATGTGAGACCCCTGAAATTTTTCAGAGTTGTTCAACCACATCAGCAGCAGATCTTTGAAGACGACCTACCAGTGACTGAAAATGAAGAGCAGCCTGGTCCATCTAAGCGGAAACGCCAGCCAAGTATGTCTGAGACCATGCCCCTATACACCCTATGTAAAGAGGATTTAGAGAGTATGGATAAAGAGGTGAGCTGTGGCTAGTTTCTAACATGATTATTATGCATAACACCTTAGTTTCTGTTGAATTATGCGTGTGAGAACTGACCTTGTATGCCTCTACAGTAATCTGAAATAAAAGCTGTAGCAGACTAAGAAGTACAGTTTAATTTAAAATGGGAATTATGTCCTGCAAGGCAAAATCCAGTTCGGAAATTGAGTTCTTATGCATGTAAGCTGGCCGTGAAAACAGATCTTTTTTTTAGTGCCACTTTGTCGCAAGAATGTCATATTTGCTGTGTGTTAAGCTTCATTTGGTGTCACTTTAAAGTACATCTTTCAATAATTAGGACCAAATTTGGGCTGGATGGGAGGAAACACGTCTGTTGATGTGAAGATCACAGGCTGTAGAAAATATCAAAGCACTAGTTGAGAGATTGGGGCCTCATTTGTCTGTAGATGTGTAATTTTAACACTGTTTAATAGTTTTTTGTAGTTCTTGGAGATGATGGGAGCTTTCTGTTAATGAAAGAACTGTACTTCTTTATGAGCAAAATACATTTTTTGCAATTCATTCTAGTCCTCTACTAGCTGCTTGTTTTACAGTTATCTTCATGTGCACTTTTTCAGATGAACCATCTTCTTCTGTAATACGAAATTATATGGGGGGGGAGGGGGAAAGGGTGTCGTTGCATGTAACGTTTTCATGAGTTCATTACACTGTGCATGGTTTTATACTAAATCCAATCTTGAGTATTCCTCTCTGAGCCCAGATCAATCACAAGATGTGGATGCAAGAGTGTGTAACTTACTGGCTTCAGGGAGTAAGTTGTTAATGAGATTCTAGCCATATTGGGCCTAGAGTGTTACTTTCAGAAAATAAAAGCATGAGAAGGAAACTGCACATTTTATTAAGGAAAAAAAGGTTTGTGTACTGCATATCATGATTTCTGCTCTTAGATTCTGGAGGAACTTCAGCTTGAAGTTCAAGCTCATGTCCAGTGACTTTCAACCACTGTCATCTACTCTGAATTTCACATCAGTGCAGGCCTTTCTCTCTCTCTAGTAACTCTTGATCATGACAACTTCTTTATCATGACTTTGTTCCAAAATATGTTACCTGTTAGATCTAAAGCTTTCACAAGAAACAGTATAATCATTTTGTCATGATACCCAGTGTCTAAACCTGTCTGTTGTTTCCTTTTGTGTCTTCAGTGGTACTTACAGCAGCTTGTTGTTTATGGGTAGTCTTTGAATAGTGTGGTGTGGCTTTTGGAAAGCAGTCATGGACCGCTGTTGCATGCAGTATATTCACTGATCTGAAAGAAAGTGTGCATGTTTCTCATAATTAGTTTAATAAGTATTGATTTAGATTTTGGAGATACTTCTCAGGAATCTTGGTAGAATCTTCTGGCACTGTTTTGTGCTTGATTTTGCTTCTGTTGCTACAGAAAGAAATTGCCAAATACGTTAATTTCTGCATATATAAACACCTTAAATTATAATGATCGATTTCCTTGAATTATGCTTTTACTTGAACTGCTTATTTGGAAAACTAGACTGGATGAACTTCAGAAAAAAAAAAGGAGGCCTCATTTTCAGAAGATTGTTTTTGTAGTTCTTTAGTCCAAGAATGTAATTTGATTAATTACAATTATAGTTGCTGCCAAAAGGTTTTGCTTCCACCAGTTTGTTTCCACCCCACCTTTATCGAAACATTTACATTCTCTGATCGTCAAGCAGCTGAATCAGAAGCAGCTTCGTTTGTTTTTGTTGGGTTTGTTTAATGTGGAGGATATGTTTCTGGTGTGTTAGCTCCTCAGTGTGGTTTGTTCAGGAATCAAATATCAGCATTGACATGAAAAGAGGATGCAGATCACATGGAAGTTAAACTGAACGTGGTAGTGTCAGCAGGTTATCTCCTGGAAGCTGACTAGAGTGGTCGGGGGAGACTGTGGTAGCCATGTGACCATCACTGTTATCCTGCGTAAAGATAATGTAATCATGAAGAAGAAATATAACTTGAGTAATAAAATGAATTTTCATGGTGTCATGGGAGTTCCCCTTATGAAAAAGGGGAGTATGTGTGGTCATGTAGTTACAAAATCTAAATATTTGTTGCAATAAATCAAGAGATTCTGCTTTCAAGAACATCAGCAACTGAAGTGAAAATAATAGGAATTTCCTATTAGTGTTCAGTTCATTCTGATAATGCTGTAACTAATTTATTTTCCACGGATGACTTTGTCAACATCCAATTCTTTATCAAAATTCATTAAAAAAATAAGGTGGTTTTTTTTTGTTTTGTTTTGGTTTGGTTTGGGTTTTTTTTTTTTTTGCTATAATGTCACTGAAGTGTGATATTCCTGCTCCCTGCCATAAAGATGCTTTTGTTCCATTTTTGGCTGTTGAAGTGATGGCGATGCCATCAGCTGCTTGCCAAACCACCATGAGGGAGCAGGGGAATACATGTTTCCTATCACAGCCTTGATAGGTTGCTTTAAAACAGCAAGTGCTAGAGCTGAGAATGGCAGGTTTAGGATAATATGTCGTCCAGGAAGGATGAAAGGAGATCCTTAAAGTTTGGCTTTGCTTCAGTGTAAGCCAAATTTCAATTACTGTGTTCCTGTGCCACCATTTATTACATGACTGTACTGTAAGCCAGTTCTGGGGGCTTGTCTGGCCTGAGATGACTTTCAGTGTTAATCTTTGTCATTGTCAGCTTTCTTAGATAACTCACCATTGCAGCAACAGGCTGTGGGTGTGAAAAACTGGGAACGAGCCGTGAGGACAGAACTTCAGTGCTCTGTATTTGTATCTGCATCCTCAGTTTTTTTTTTTCCTCTTGAACACACTGTCAAATTCAGATAAGGATATTTACTGGGTCAAAAGGAGTCTTTTAAGTGCAGGCACTGGGATTTATTTTCAGTAAAATGAGGTAGGGAATGCAAGACATTATGCTGTTGCAGTGAATGTAAAAAGCTGTTTAACTGCTTTAAGGTTGATTTCTTACAAAAATCTTGCTTTTTAATTTGAAAAATCTCTGACAAAGCCACACAGGTCCAAGTAATACAGAATTTGTATGTAGTTACACAGGAAAACTTCTTTAGGTGTGTCAAGTTGGAAGCCAATTGATAGGTTTAATTATAATTATTGCAATCACTTTGTATCCCTGACCTATTTAAACAGTATTACAGAAGGAAAAACTTCCACAGGCAGGTGTCTATCACTGAAATTTTTTTTTGTTTTTAGTGTTTCGGCTCAGATTGTACTGTGGAATAAGTAGTATCTCAGCTGTCAGGCAGCAGTTCAAAATCACTTAGTCTTTTGCACCTTTATTGGCGTCAGAGATCTAGAAGATCATATCCAGCAGTAGCTTCTTTTGCCACTGTCGTGATGGACCGCTTGAGCATTAGAGAAGTGCAAGAACAAGAGAGTTAAACATCCTAGGATTGCTGTGCAAGGGGGTATTGCCAATCATAGTGCATACTGAGAGAATCCGTGCTTGAGAAATAAACAACATGCTAATGCTGATACGTCCATTTTAAGAATTCTCTCTTTTCTGTGCTAGCTATGCACAGATGCTTTGTCACTCGTTGCTGCTGCTTCTTCGCTATGGAATAATATAGTTTATTTATACATAGGTTGCTCAGAAAGTAATGTCTCCTATTTATTTCCATGGAAACTACAACAGATAAAAGAGTAGAGCAACACTACTTGATAAAGCAAATTCTCACATACAAAGCACTATTTTTAACATAGTCATCACAATTAACTGTGCATCGATTAGCAAAAACCTGCATGCTACACGCATAGAAATCTACACCAGAGCACGTGACCTGCTGTCATCACTGCTGAAGTGCACCATCTACTGCTTCACTGTGCTTCCATTCACTGGTATCCATAAATGTCAGCAACTGTTGATGAATGTTAGTGAGTGTATTTTTTTCCCACATGGAGAAATTTAGGGACACACCTTTGCTTAGTTCTTGCTTCCAGTCAGAGGCCATTTTGTCAGAGTGCCCCTCTGCAGCCATCTGTCTCACAGCATCAGCATGTAATGGAATATCGGTGAGAAGTTTCAGCCGCTACTGCCATCCCACCAACATCCACCTCTGATGCCATGGAGGAATACAGTAAAATAGGAGGCACTGCTTTCAGAGCAGGCCTCAGAATTATTTATAAGTCTGGAGAAAATTTTATTTCTAAGTAAGTAGCTATGTGATACATAATTTGCAAACAATTGGTTTGTAAAAAAAAAAAAAAATGGTATAGACTAATATAGGTCTATACTTGGTGTGCTATAATCTCTGTGATATGTTGCAGTTTTGCTAAAGGGCAAAAGTTCAAGACTGTGTTTAAAGAGGTTTACAAATGATTAAATGCAGTCAGTAATAACTAGCTAGAAATACCTTGTCTGTAATACCTATTCCTTGGTGATGGTGTTTTATTTTTCCTAAAACCAATGTCACCACTTCCAGTGAGGTTACCCACTTTTCTTTTCACTGACCATTGAAAAGTAAATGTTGCGGAAGACTCTTCCAATGCTCAACTGCCCACTCCATGAAGAAATTTGCTAATATCAAATTCAAACCTTCCCTGATGCAACCTGAGACTATTTCTCGTGTCCTATGATTCAGCTGAAGTGACTTGACAGACCACTTTTCTGCCGAAGAGTAAAAATGGATCTGTCCTGCCGTGGAGGTACAGAACTGTTCCTTGTATCTATTTGGTGTGATTGTGTGGAGTTGTAATCTTTCTTCTAGTATAGGTGAAAGTTGTTGTCTTACAGTCACTGACTGTAAATCACTGCAGTGCTCTTGCGTGCCGATGTACAGGCTGATGATAAATCTGTGGTAGACTGGAGATACCAGCAAAAATCAGCCAGTTGTGAATCTTTAATCTGTCACTGTCGACACTTGCAGATCAGAAGAGGAACATCTTAGGTAGATATCCATTATGGATTTCACTGGTGAAAAGTTCAGTAAGGAAAGCTTCATGGCAGAAATATTTCTAGTTACATTTTGCAGGGATTTTTCATCCAAGATGGCCTGGGATTATTGATGTCCTAGAACTTCTGTGTACGTGTTATTTAGTTGTATGATCTTTGTGCTTTTATATTTATTACCCTTTTTTTGTCAGTGTTTGAAAACAGCATCTTTGTCTTGTCAAGTGTCACTATCTGCCATGTACAACATTTTGCTGGTTTAAAACCCTCCCTGGGACTTGGGAGAAGGGAACAGAGGAAATGAATCTGATACCAGTCAAACCTCCAGCTTTCTCATCTCTCACTTATAGCTGTACTGATTCCTACCATCTGTCTGGATATGTATTTAGCAGCTGCAAAGTGACCACACTGCAAAGGTATGTTCTGGGTTTCAGTGGATCTAAGTAGATAGCTGATTTCTCTTTAGTGGGATTTACCAAACTTCTTTTGCATCAGTATGATTCTGTTGATTTGAGGTGTGTTTGAAAGGGTAAGAGTTGCTAGAATCTGCTCTACTTTCTTCTAAGTGTTGTTGTAGGTACAGTTGTATTCCTGAATGTTAATTTTGTATTCTGAGCGACTAAGCTATGTGGTGCATTAAGAGGCAGTGTTTTTCTTGCTCTGTTTAGTGAAAGTTGTTATTTATGTAAGTTGTAGCCTCCTGATTAGTTTTAAAATACTAATGTGATAGAATGGTTGTGTTCCCTAGTGCAAAATAGAAGTTGCGTGGGGCACACTTGGACAGTGCATTGTACATTAACATTTCCTTGAAGTTACATTTCTCATAAAAAATTTCATGTGATGTTTTAAAATGTAGTGTCATAAATTATACAGATAAATTTGCATAGCAGTCTCTTCCTACGCACTGTAGCATTTTTTGAAGTTAAAAGCACATGGTTGTGTACACTTGTTGTTGTCAGTGATTGTTGTACAGCATATTGGCCCTTTAGTTAAAGTATGCTTTAAAGGCTGTGGACTACTTGCACTTCAGATAGGAAGAAGTCAAACTACAAAAAAAAAACAAAACTATAGGTGAAAGTATACATATGGAAAAGTATCAAAGGTAAATATGCTATTCTTTATCAAAATTTCACACGGCAGTAGTAGCCAATGGGGAAGCAATTTCCCAAAGTATTTTGAGCAATAAACAGAAGTAAGATAGTAAGGTAATGCTAGTCTATTATCATTGTAGACCTAGCTGTTTCCTAGTGCTTTGTTTGTCTTTGTTTGCTGCCCTTTTATCCGTCTTCCATCATGTCCTTCACTCTCATCTGTCCCAGCTGTGTTGCTCTGACCAGCTTCTCATGCAGGGTTTTGTGAAAGCTACAGAATCTCTAGTATTCACATCCAATCAGCTTTTCATTTTCAGCGTGAAGTGCTTTATTTACAAATGGTTAGCCCAGTAAGACTTGACTTGTAACTTACTTTTCTTCATTCTGTGGTATATTTTTCTGTAGAGAAACAGTGAGGCTGTGGTGCTAGTATGCAGCTGCTGTTTGTGTTCATGGAGCACTTGTTGAAAAGTGTCTGATAGGTGCGCCAAGAAACATTAATTTGTTTTGTAATGAACACAACCTGAAGCTGTTAGAAAATATGGAAGATATGCTGGGGAAAGTGGCAAGAATAAGATTATAACATTCACTTGTCTCTAATAAAGTTAAATAACATTTAAGCATTTTATTTAGTCATACCTTACCTGATTAGCAGCAAAAACTGATTAAAGTTGTCCAGTACTACTTTTAACAGCTCAGCAGTTAGAATCAGAAGCATGGAACTGAAAGAGCTTACTGCACTGGAAGAAAAAGTCAAACATTGAAAGGAAGCTGAATGTCAGTTGTTTGTATCTACTTTTTGTTTTGCTTGAAATAACTTATTTTCTACTGAAAATGGAACCGGTTCCAATAAGAACGCTATTTCTTTTCTTTGCCATAATTACAGATGTGATATTTATTTAAAAAAAAAATCAGTGTTGGTCGAAGTCAAATAGTAGGTTTATCATCCTAATCAGAAGCATTGAGACTGACTGACTATCAGGTAATTAAAATAACACTGAAAATGCAGTGTAGAAAAAGCTAGTGAAATTTATATTATCAAGATGTGAAGCATTTCTCTGCAAAGCCTTAGGTTTCCCACTCGTTGCATTAAAGCTGAAATGAGTCTGAAAGTTTATGTTTATTAACATAAAAATGTTAACACAGTGGCAAAATTTGCCCTAAACACGGCAGCTTCAAGTAAAGGGTTTTTTTTCCTGTTGATGTTATATTTTACTTCACTGATAATCAAAATAGGAAGGAGGATTATTGCCTACTTTGATACTGTCTCAAATAGACAAGCGCCTTTTTTTTTTTTTACCTCATCTGCTCCTCTGTTTGAGTTGCCTAGAAAAGCATTATACATATATATACACATAAAACATCTGAATTTTTAACCTGTAGAATGTATTTACAGGGTGTTTAAAAAAAAAAAAGTGAAGTTAGGGAAGAAAGCATTTTTATGCATTGCGTTTAACTTTTCTGGGCAGTGCTGATAGTATGTTAGATTTCTGCAACCTTTTGAGTTTAGCCTTAATAAGGAAACGCTATAAACCATTTTCTACTCTGCTTTTTCACTGAAAATGGGCCAAAATGTTTCTAAATGCATCTCGATAACCTCATCTTGACATATGCATCTACCTCCATGTTCTAAATCAAATGCATCTAGGCTGTCAACACTAATTCGACATAGTTAAAAATGAGTTGTCTGAGCCATGTAAAACAATTTTCAAGCTGCTCCCTAGCATAATTCTGAGCTTTCTGTATATACAGCCTGACAGCCTAATCACACATCTTAGCGTGTTTTTACACTTATCTAGCTGCTATTCTCTGTGAATGATATTTAAACTTGCCTGCACAAGTCTTGGTCTAATCCTTTCCAGCTATTTTATCAAGATACTCTGAACGTAAAGAAAAAATGTAGTATAGCATTATATATACTAAGTGCTTTGAAAAATCTTTAGACGCATGCACGATGCTAGTCTGCTGTAATTATCTGGAGGTGTAATTTGTTTGGAATTCTAGAGTTACAGAAGTGCAAGTCCACTTTGGTGATGTAATGACTGGGTTATTTCTAGATACGGCGTTGATCGACGGTTTGTACCATTAGTGTTTAGTCAGCGGTTCTCAATAGATTGTCATAAGATGACTTACTTGAAAATATGCATAGTTTAAGTCGCTCGTTTCTTGTACGTAATTCTATGATCTTTGAGACAAAATAGTTTTCTTTTGCTTTAATAGTCTTAACTCTTGTCTGTTGCTGTCTTCAGAGAACAGTGAGTACAGCCACTCCACTCTGTCTGTGTGATAGTCTAGCAGCTGCAAGTATTGAGCAGGGTCAGCATTACCAGACATATTTTTACTCTGAGTACAACTTTAACGTAATTATGAAAAGCTGCAGAACTGGAGCCCCCAGCTGATGGAACAAAAAAATCCCTGCTGTGATGCACTCACAAAATGAGTAATTACCAGAATAACCATGCTGCTAAAACTGTCCACTATAGTGATGTTAAATTTTGATTCTGAGAGAACATAATTGTTGATCTCTGTTGTTCTGTTTTTTGTATGTGAGCTTACACGCTTTTTCTCTGACAGGGCTTGAGCTGTAGGCAATATAATCTGTTGCTCCTCATAGCAAGTATGATGATATTGCTTTCTGTGATGAGCACAGACAGCTGCCTGTCTCAGATATTTTAGTGCTCCAACATCAAACTTGCTTCATCACAGAGGTATTGAGGGCTGGATACAGCTGGCATACTGCAACACAGCTATAATCTCAAAACTCACCTAGTATTCATCAGCTTCATACTGAGCTGGCCACTTGTGAGACTAACCACTTCTTAGTGCCTGGGGTTATCTTTTGATGCACTTTATATTGCTTTGTATTGTTTTTTAACAATCTCCAAAATTGCTCATGGAATGAGTGGTCTAGCTATGCAGGGCACTTGCACAGTGCACGTGTTGCTTCAGTACTTTGTTTCAAAGCCTCATACTGTGATCATACCGAGTGTGTTTGCAGTCATATTGCCTAGATCAGCAGAAGCCATTTCAAAACTGACTTGGCTTTACCATCTTCACTAAGTTTCTGATGAAGCCAGTTCAGAAATAGTTTACCCCAACGTTCATTACTGCCAGCTGATATCTGGTAATGCTTATGCTAAACTTAGGTAAAAATTATTGACCTCTGTGTCAAGAAACATGATATCCACTGGAGATATTACACTTAATCCTAGTCTTTCTCTAGGAAACCCATTGCTTTGTAAGTTTGGGCACTGTCCTCTATAGAATGCTTGTGGATGTAAACACTGTAAAAGAAATGTGATCATTGTCTTACGTATTTTTTTTCATTTTTGCTGTGTGTTTCTTGGTGGAATTTCACAATTATAAATGCTATCAAGAAGGGACTTGAAGATATTTTGAGGATCAGAAAGCTGTTACAAAATGAAGCCTATATCTAGGCAAGCAAGTGATGGAAGCAAGAGAGTATGCAGAATCTTTTTTTACACTTTTTTTTTAACACTTCTTTACATTTGTTCACAGATGTCCGTTCTTTTTTATAACATAATAAAACCAAGATTGGAGCTCAGAAGCAGTATAAAATCATAGAATCCTTGGAGTTGGAAGGGATCTTTAAAGGCCATCTAGTCCAACCCCCCTGCAGTGAACAGGGACACCTACCGCTACATCAGGTTGCTCAGAGCCTGATCCTGGCTGACCTTGAATGTCTTCAGGGTCAAGGCACCCAACACCTCCTTAGGCAGCCTATTCCAGTGCTTCACCATCCCAGTTCTAAAACACACTTCTTCCTTGTGTGTAATATAAATTTCCCTTCTTCTAGTTGGAAATAATTTCCTGTTGTCCTGTTAGCAGAGACCCTCTGTTCTCTTGTTCTTTCTTATAAGCCCCACTTAAGGTACTTAAAGGATTCTGAGAGGTCACCATGGAGCCTTGCCTTCTCCAGGCCCCAGCACTTTCTGCCTGTCCTCGTAGGAGAGGTATTCCATCCTTTGGATCATTTTTGTGGCCCTTCTCTGAATGCTGTCCAACAGGTCCATGTCTCTCCTGCACTGAGAACTCCACGTCTGGATGCTCTGCTCCAGGTGAGGCCTTACCAGCAGAGTAGACAGACAGAATTACCTTCCTCTACCTGCTGGCCACACTTCTCTTGATGTATCCCAGGATACAGTTGGCTTTCTGTACTGCAGGGGCATGCTGCTGGCTCGTGTCTAGCTTAACACCCCCCACCCCTTTCAAGTCCTTCTTTCACTTTGGCAGTGAAATACATCAGAAAAGATAACAGAACTTAGGCACTGTGCCCTCTTAAATTGCAAGGTGTTGTTTTAATAATACGGTAAGATTTCTAACTTTGTGTCATTTTTTTAATTGCATTTAAAATCCTTTTGCAAGTGTTCTTTTGTTAGTAAGTTAGATCAATTTTTATTAATAAAAGTCATGTTCGCTGGGCTGGTTTTGCATGTCTCTTGATAAATACTTAGGAATAAGTATTATGACTTCTGGCAGAACTATGCCATAGATAGTAGCTAGTCTGATGGAAGAGACTTTAAAACGAAGCTTTTTATTGCATATCTGCAGATTATCTACAGGTATGTTAGGGCCTTTTCCCCTTTTGCTATAAAGGTTTACGAGGTGGATGCTACACTGGTGCACGTTTGCAGCAGACTGTGATCCCTGAAATATCCCTCTCTGCCATTTTTGACGTTTGTAGACTGTTCTGGTTTTTGCAGTTCTTTCTGTTGCCCGGGGTAAGAGTTTATTGGTGTAAGTCTTTGTCACTTTTGCACATTTGAAAGATAATTTCTGTTTATAGATCATTGAAGGTGCATTTGTATTAGCATTTTCCCTTTGCTCTATTCCCTTCTCTTCTTGCATCAACAGATCTTTGTCTAGACTTTCTAATCTCTTCATATTTAGATAACGCTTTTTTCTACGTAAAGAAAATATTGAATTCTTGTCAAACATTTTATTACTTGTGAATTTACTCACCAGCTCTTTTCTTTAAGGTTTTGCCTAAGGTTTAAGTCAGGAAGGTTAGTAAAGCGTGGTTCTTAAGTGTGTGCTGCTCAGGCTCTGTTCCACTGCCGGTTTTCTGTTTGTTTTAAGATTCACAGTTACGGAAAAAAATTGGAAGGTCACTCAGTGGCACAAATCAAACTGTTTAATGCAATCTACTGGTAATACCGGTACGATGCAATAGAAGCAGATGGTTTAATCCACCACTTAAATTAAATTGGTCACAAGAGCATATGATAACACTTCTAATCGTAGGTTTTTAAGTCATTGATTTGCAGGTTTCCACTGTTCAAGTTGTAGTTTCACATTTAATAGAGATTCTTAGATAAATTCTATTTCTAGTCTCATATATTATTCTGGCATGGCTGCCTTATGTAGAAAAAGTGAAATGGGAAAGGGAACTGGTGTAGCTAGGCAATAAACTGCCTTAAAAAGATACTCGAAGGTAAATGAGCTGTTAATGTAACTGAGATTACCTGTTTACCAGGTAATCAGATATCCAGTCTAGCTGCAGGGTGCTGAAAGTGGCTGTCGTGCTTGCTTCTAGAGGTTATCTTGCCTCAATTTAAACTTTATACCTAGTTCTTAAACATGCCGTTTCAGCTTAATACTTAGTAATGTTATAGAGGGAAGGAGAAAAATACTGGGAGAAAGGAAACAGAAGACATCCTCCCTTTAGGTGTCTAGTTTTCATCCAGTGATTTGTGTTTGTATTTGGCTCTCTGAGAAAAAGCAAATATGTGTTTTGAAATTGTGAAGGTGAAGTGACGTTTCACTATGCTGCTTCCCTCTGAACTTCTACTGGTCCCTGTGCCTTAGAACAAGTGAGGTCTCTGAACTATCTCCCACTGAATTTCATAAGTGTGCTTGGAGAGTCATCAATAAAATGTTTGAGGGCCTCAAAATGTTTCCCTTTTCTCAGTTTGGAAGCTAATGCAGTCATCTGTTGCTTTTTTTCTCAGAGTTTGATGCACTGTTTGGAAACAACATCAAACACTGAAGATTGCATTTGTGGTGTGAATACTTCAACAACTTCCTGTTGTTACTTTGAAATGATTTTGTTTTCTGTAAGCCCTCTGAGGATGTGCTCTAAAGCAAAAGCTACGGTATTTTCTCCCATTTAGATCCTTCTTCTTCTTGTGCACTAATTCTAGTGTAATCAGAGTTCAGAGAATCAACTGCTTTATTTTTTTGTTTTGTTTTTAATAAAAATGTGGAGGAAAGAATTTACAAGGGTGGTACAAATAGTGTTAGCATTCTAAGGAAAGGGAAAAAAAAAAACAAACATATGGGCTGAATAAGGAGAACCGATGTTGGTTTCTGTTGAATCATAAAGTAATGCTATGAGGGAAGCAGTGGGAACTGGGCATATAGAATACTAGAGTACTAGAAAATTCATTCTGGGAAAGAGTTCTGGTTTGTTAAGAATGTGAACTAGTTACATTTGTTCTGTCTCTGCATTTTACATTTTTACAATTAAAACCAGAAGAAATGTGGTCTAAGCTTAAAAGTAATTAGGGCTACACACGTAAAGGGAAGGAGAAGCATAGATAGGTAACAGGCTGCATTTTGAAGTATGGTCATATGTTAATAATTCAGGGAACCACTGCTTCATTTAAGTTTTTCATAACTAGAAATTTCAAGGTACCAGTTACACTTTTTTTCCTGTTTTGTATGCAAGTCCTAAGTTCAAGAATAGAGATGGTTGTCATCCTTCCTTGCTGCCAGGGTATGGTGCTGACCCTAGTTTAGTTTGCTGTCACTCAGGGCCTTTTCAGTAGAGCTGCTACCCAGACATCCAGCTCTAGTCAGTTGCAATGGGATCTGTTCCATGTGCTGCAATAGGATTGGGCATCTGTATTTACAAAGGAAATTCTGATCACTTTCTGCTCACTCTGTGCCTGTACTATCTCCCTTAATCAACAGCCTATTCTATCTATTCTCACAGCATATCTGAAGCTCAGAGATGTCAAGAAAATACTAGAAGCAGCCCTCGTCAGAGTTGTTTGCACAGAAGTCATATCATATTTGTAATATATTATAAGAGGAAGAATGGTAATCTTAGCTTCTGTGGTAGTTTGAGGAAATCGTCAAATTGTTTTGAATTGTCATTGTAATCACTTCCTTTGGATGTAATTGGCAATTAAATATATGCAAAATTAGGAAAGCAGAATAGCAACTTCATTTTAGGTAAATAAAATTATGTAAGAAGTAACTATGTATGACAGCTAGACAAAGGAATGTGGGCTTGTGGTCTTTTTCCTAGCACAACCAGGTGTACAAAGAGTTTGCATCCTTTTTATTTGTAATAAGAGAAGAAAAAGCCTTTTCTTTAGGGAGTCAGGGAAAGAATTATAGAGTGTTTTAAAGTAAAGGACTTAAGTATATTACAGTTCAACAGAAAGCTGTGCACTACTTGTTCTGTAGGCAGTTTGCATTGCTGCCCAGTTTATCTAATTTCTGTGAGAGTACTATGAAGTCTGTGAAAGGAAATTGTTCTTGGAGATTTAATTAGCGTCTCTTGCCACTTACTTTTGTTCCATCTGTCATACTGTGTTGCTCAAGGCAAAAGCTTCCTGATGCTTGCACTTGATAGCATTTAGATGTCACTTGTAAACTGTAACTTGAATGTCTAAACAATACTGATTTTATTAATAGTGAGATTTCTGGGCTGTCAAAGAAAACTCATTTTTTAATAGATTTTTTTCAGATAAATGCTTTATGTTTAAAATGAAACTTTCCTGAACATGTGATTCTTCTACTTTGCAGACCACTGGTCTGTTTTTTAAAGTGTCTCTACAGTATTAAAAGACAAATATTAGAAATTTGAATGCAGTAATTATTTGGTACTTCTGGGTTTCACGTTAGATAGTAGTTGATAAACTTTAAATAAAAAGCATATTAACCTGAAAGAAAGAGGAACGTGAATTTAAGACTACCTCTGGAATTCCTGACATGGAAGCATTTCTGATGCAAAGGTGTACAAATTACAACTGATAGAGCACAATAGCATTGTTTGATATACTGTTTTGCAGCAGAGAATTTGCTCTTTGAACAGTCACCACCATTTTCACTAGCAGTGAACAGGAATGTGCTCATAAAAATGTGCATGGCTGTCCAGAAAGTGGCTTGTCCTTTACATCGCTGTCACCACTGCTGGTGATGTTGTCTCAGTGTGACAGCATTCATTGGTCTCCATAAATGTTCAGCAAGGATTAATGAATGTCATTGGTTGCATTTTTTTCTGCGTGGACAAACTCCTTTGTTTCATACATACTTCCATGCCATGTGCCATTTTGTCAGACTGCCCCCTCTGCTGCCACCTGGTTGTAGAATCATAAAATAGAATCCCTGGAGTTGGAAGGGACCTTAGAAGGTCATCTAGTCCAGCTCCCCTGAAATGAACAGGGATATCTGCAGCTAGGTCAGGTTGCTCAGGGCCTGATCCAGCCTCTCTGTGAAAGTCTTTAGGGACAAGGCAACACAATGAATGTAATGGAATATTGGTGGGAATATTCAGCCTCTATTGCCATACCACCAAAATCTGCCTCTGTTGTTATGGGCCAGTGTAATAAAATAGGATATTTTTGGAGCTGCCCTTTTTGATTATAACAGTGTTGCCTGGTGTGATATTCAAACATGAAGCATTCCAGCACTTTCATTGTTTTGTAGGAAAGCATAATTACGCACATGCATCATGTCATAATATCTCTAAAAGCGTCTTAAAAGTCTTAGTCAATATTTCTGAAGGGATGGAGGGTAATGTCCTGATTCTCAAGCTCATAAATGGCAAACAGGTGTTGAGAAGAATATATGTAATAAGATATTCCATTTGATGAGACAAAAAGTAACAATAAAAAGTCTTTATAAACAAACAAACAAAAAAGCAATAACTAATGTGAGGTACCACATAAAATTCCTGATGTTAATTGCTTTTGTATATAACATCTTGTGGTAAATCATACAAGTGTTGCAGGGTATGTCAAAGTAGCCCAATCATGAGGTCTCAGTCTTTAGTAGGAAGCTTTCTGTGACTTCTTAACTAAACTTGCAGAGAAAGGAATGGTCTTGTTAGATTATATCTTACTACATTTGCATTTAGTTTAATGACAGGATAAGGTGATAACGGGTGAAAAATGAGTGTGATGATGCAAAAGTAAGCTGTACAGTGCAGAACAATCTTACGGAACTAAACGGCTGTTTACTATTAAGAAGGCAGTGTTCCTTCACTGTTTTAGTGTGAGGAATGATTCCTTCCAAGAGACTCAAATTTGATTGTAGCAGCTGTTCCCAATGAAGAGCCAAGGCATAAAGCTTTTTTCCTCACATAATTGCTTTTTTTTTTTTTTTTTTTTATCCTGTAACTGGTAGACTTTACTAGAGGCTGCTAATTCTTGTGTGTGCAGTTCAGTAACATCAGATGTGCAGAATGCCACACCCCAGTGAGCTGGAAACACTCATTACAGATACACTTCTGTTCTTGTGTAAAGGTCTGACTTTTAATGCAAGTCAGAAATCGTTCACTCCCTAAACCTGCAGAGCTGTCTGTGAAAAGAGAAAAAAGGCAACACTTCCCTGTCAAAAATATCATACAGTCATGCAGGATCTAAACTTGGAAGGGACCAATGAGGATCACTGAGTCCAACTCCTGTCCAAATGTACCCTAGGATATTTAGGCAAGATATATGTTGTGTAACAGGTTTTGAGAAAGATTACTTTTCAGGTACTTCTGCTGTAGCAGAGCAAAGCAGTAATGGGTGGGGTCTTGGTTATTTTGTTAATGCTAGTGTATTGGAAAGACACAGTAAAATGTTTTATTCTCAGTTGTTAGTTTTGAAGCTGCTTTTGTGTTGTGGGCTTTTTTAATTGTTTTGCAAACAAGTAGAGAGTCTGAATCTCAGCTTACAAAGGTAACCTAATGAATTATTGAAAGAAATAAAGCTGCATGTTTTACACATTATTATTGGAACCAAGTGAAGGAATAATTGTGTCATTTATATCAAGAAAATAATGTAAATAAAATCCAATTCCATTTTCTTAAAATAACTGTGTAGAAAGCCAGACTATCAACACTGATATTTTGTATAGCTATTCGCTTTGAAAATCAGCAGTTTTTGAAGTAGTACTTTTTCGGCTTCTCGTGTACTGTCTTTAGATGCTTGTTTTCAAAATTTCAGGTATGTAAATTTTTCCATTCTTTTGTTCTTTCAGTACTTTATGCAAGTGTTATTTCTGGTAGGCAGTTTCTCTTAGGTACTGGCTTTCTAGTTTTGTTTTGTTTTTTTTTATCAGGAATACTAGTTATAGCTTTAGCACCCAAAGACTGTCATCAGTGTGCCTTTTCTTCCCTCTCCCAATTCCTTCCTTGATAAAGTGATTATTTTAAATGTGATGTTGCTTGATCCAGTGCTCAGTGAGTTATGATAAAATTAGCTTAAATAAACATTTTTTTATTTTTGTTTACCAGTTTTTTGGTTTTTTTTTTTTACTTGCAATGATATTAATTCATACAAACTTTAAGTAGTTAAATTCCCTCTCCCCTCCCCTCCCAGCTCCCTGCGAAAGACATGAGGATCAAGTTATGTGCTACATTAAAGCATACAAATATTTTATGGAGATATACAGGCTGTAATATTTTTGTTATCTCTATATATACATCTCTGTAAACTTAGAAATAGATGTTATTTATGGAGATGTTATGTATATGGTATATAATGTATATTTATGTATTTATAAATTTGTATGGGACTAGAGAACATTACACATTTTAATCTCTAATACTGTAGTGCTTTTCTATTTCCTTTTTCAGAAGGTACAGATTTTATGCTGTAGAAATTGTAATGAGGGGTCAGTCATTCCTTGTAATTATTTTCCTCAGTATTTAGTTCTTTTTGTCTACAGATATTGTAACTTCTTTTTCTTTAACTATCTCCCCTATTTTCTGATGAACTAGTCCTTTTTTTTTCAGTTTTTGTTTTGCCAGTTTTCCACTGTGATTTGATATTTACGCTTTGGATGTAGTTCTGTTTGGTCTTTTGCAACAGATGCATTTCTTGCTGTGAATCATCTTGCAGATTTGATCTGAAACAACTGCCATAACTCCATAACCACTTAAACTGTGGTTGAAAGTATTTTTTTTGTGCACAAACTTAGAATCTTTTACTACTACTACCGCTTATCTATCTCTATCCTGATTGTAGAGTTCTGCTTGGACTGATTAAAAAAAAAAAAAAAAAAGATTTGTAGCGAGTAGTGAGTCATCCAGGCATGTCTGTTGTCCTCTCAGGTTTTGATTTATTTTTGCTGAGTGTTTTATGGTGATGCATTATTGCAGGGAAGTGATAGAATATTCAGAGTTTGTGATTACTGTTCCTACTAATTGCAACTTCCATAGTTACATTGCCTACAAAACCAGTTTTTCTGTTAGCACTGGTATGTCACGTAGATTTTTGAAACTAGCTATCCTACTGGGTTTGGGTTTTCCTAGAATATTACTGTATTGAGGGCAGAGATGAAATAGTTCTGCCTTACTTTAGTTCCCTTGTTTTTTAACTAATTGGTTGCTCTGGATGGTTATCATAAAAACCCTAAGGATTTTGCTTTTTGCAGTGCAAAAAAACATAAAACCATAAAAACAAATTCACCCGGCTTCAGATGTTATTTCTTTTTCTATAAGATGTTCTTTCTGGTGTATGTAAAAGTGAGATTAATACTGAATTCTAGTAAAAGACATCTCAACATTAAAATAGGGGATCATCATAGACAATTCACTCTGAAATACAAAGTTTTTTAACCAACTCCTGATCTTTCTCAAGTTTTACATATTAGTAAGGCTTTAGAAGTTTTGTTTTCGTAGCTCTGTGTTGGAAGACTAAACAGGTCAATGTACAACTCCCAGAAGGTGGTATCATTGTTCTGTCTGGTTTGATTTACAGCCTAATACTATCATTTACCTTTAATCTCACAGGCTCAGAAGAGCTTTCTTTAATTTGTGGTTTTTTAATGTAGTTTTTCTTCATATCAGTTCTTTTTCAGTTCTACTACTGTGTTAAAATTCCTGATAGGCTCCTGATTTCTATTACATTTCATGTGAAAAATATATTAAAACTCTACTGTCCTGGTAAAATAACGTAGTTGGGAGTAAAGCAGAATGGAATGTTGGAAGTAGAGGGAGGTTGGAAGGGTGATGGGATCAAATTAAAGATTATGGAAGCTCATGAAAATAAGCTGTCTCTCCTCTTATGGAGACTTCTTGTATTCCAAAGAGCATGCCAAACAGTTGCACATAGTTTACTGTTTCTCCAGAGGAAGAGTATCTTTTGGCACTATTGCCACAGTGCTGTGAAGAAAAATCTTAGTACTCGTTCTGGCAAACCTAGGACACTCAGCAGCGTTTGGAAGATGCATGTGTTCCAGGGCCAGCTTTGTGATGCAAATGTGGCTTCACATGCTTTAGAATAAATGAAGGATCATCCCATATTAATTATTTTCATATGCAGTCATTTTCAAAATTGGCTGTATTTATGTAGCTCACACATGCGTTTTTAAATGCCTTTCACTGAAATAAGACATGAAAGAATTACTGACTAGTTTTACTGATTAAATGTCATCCTTGACTTGCAAAAAACGTCATCTTTGTGAAGAGTGAAATAAAGACATAGCTATTGCTGCTAGTCTGGTAAAAATCGTTTGTATGAAGTATTTTGAATAAATACACAATTTCATTTTGTGAAACATCTATGACAAACATCTTGCTGAAAAAGCATTGCTTTAGTAATGAAGATCTGCTGTTCTAAACACTAGACGTGCTGGAAAGGAGTTTGTTCAGAGCTATATATCTCTGTTGTCATCTCACTGGCAATTGCTGGATGTTAGTACACTGATTACCTTCTTAGTAAAGATGTGTCCCTCTCATCTCATCCCAGAAACTGTAATACAAGTGGAAAACCAGCTTGAACTGTAGATCTAAGAACGTAACAGATTACTTTTCATGTTTAAAAGTCATTTCATCCAGGCATGGCATAGACTTTTGAAACCAGTTTGTAAGGCTTGAGAAGCTTTACAGCAGTCAAATAGGAGTAGCTGACTACACCTTGTAGAAAGATGGTAAAACCTCCAAATCCATCTGTTTATCAGAGGACTAAAGACAAATGGTACATATTCTGTCTTTCTGAGGAATCAGGAGGAGTGCCATGAGTCACCTACCTGCTTGATGAAGTTGCACTATTGAACATCTTCATCATTTTGGGTCCTACATATTGCCTATCTCTGAACGTTGGAAAAAGAAATAGCATATTCTTTTGACTGTTAACAAAATTCTCTATTTCCTATTTTCTCTCCCTCCTTGCATGCAAGCTGTCTCTTGAGATTTTACTCTGAAAAATGTATTTCATTTACTTCTATGATATTTGCAGTAGATCACTGTCAAGAGCTTGCCTTTTTTTGCCTTCTTACTTTACAGCTTTTATTTACCATTTAGAATTACAAACTAATGTAAAATCTTTCTTTGCATGTTCATATAGGGGGTTTTTTGTCTTGAAAAAGCAGGTGTAGTAGTAGTGAGAACTGAGAGTAGAGAGACATATTTCAAGTTAGGCTGAGAGATAAGCTGCTTTCAGGAAAATTAGAATATCCATAGATAAATACTCTCACTCAGCTTCTTTCCATTTTCTCCTGTGGGATCCTCACCTATGTTTTCCCATGTTTTCATCATTTTCTGTAGTCCACATCCATGCTGACTAAAAGAGAAGCTCAGCAGAATTGATCATGAGTATGATTTGCTTTTAATGTTAATTTCAGTAGTTTTGGACATGATAATTAGCATGATTAGGGGAGAGTATGAAATCCTGTGCCAACTTTTCAGAAAAGAAAACAGTTGCTTAATGAAATGTGTAAATGCTTTCGTTGCCCTTATTAATTAGCAAGAGCAGACAAATAGGTTCCAGCAGCGTTCTTTACATTTAATGGTATTCATAGGGAGATATTTAGAAGTTTGCTTTTTTTAAGTTACATATTTATTTAGGAATATCTGGAAGTATATGAATATTCGGTGAGACATAAAGAAGCATTTGTGCAAGGCTTATGAATACACGCTGTTAACATTACAAAACACTATCCATTTGATTTCTAAAGAGACAACATTCCATATTGTGCTTCTTATTTACAGCTTCAATATTGCTATAATTAAGTGTAAACACTTCCAATTATGATTGAATCCTGTGTGTGAATGTATATGTATCTCTCAAGTTAAACAGACTAAATATGTTTGATTTGATTAGAATGTTACTGGAACTGTTTCAGAAGATGACTTTAAGGTACTTGTAATTGAGTTTAATTTGAATTTTCAACGTAAGTAGAAGGATACTCTTAATGATTACTAAACTGTCTAACAATTATGTAATATTGACTGTATTAAAGCCTGTTAGGGGACACACTGACTCTTCACTCTTTGGCAGGTTGATGACATTTTAGGAGAAGGCAGTGATGAAAGTGATAGTGAAAAAAAAAAGCCAGAAGAGAAAGGTGAAAAACCTCAGATTATTGCAACAGAGGCTACGGGAGTGAAAATGGATCAGAGACCTAGATCATCGTCGTCATCGTTATCATCATCGTCATCATCAAGTGAAAAAAGCTTAACAGGCAGTGTACCCAGGTATGAGAAGTGTTAATGATGTTTAATCGTGTTTCAGCATTATTCAGTATGTTTTTTGACCATGTAGTCTTTGTTGTCAACATTAGTTTGTGGCTTTTTTTTTTTTCTAAGCATGTGGAATTGTCACAGTGTTTTGGGATTGTTTTAAAGAAATGGTCATAATAACTATCTGTTGAAAACCGGGGTCTCATCTGCTTTGAAAGAATTTGAAGACCACTAAACTGTGCCAGTTTTAAGGTAGTGTTAATCTGGAATCAGATATTGGACAATGTTTTCTGCAATGTTACTTTGAATGAGATAAAAGCATTCTGGGAAACTATTTTTTTAATTCTCAATTATGGAGAGTTTTTCAATGGGAAATTGATTTAAAAAAAAAAAAAAAGGATGCAAAGATGGTTTTATGCTTTAGTCTCTTTGAAACTAATTTAACTAAGTAGTCTTTTCTGCAAACATGATTGGAATGTCCTGTTATAGATCATTGACTAATGGCTGTCAACCTAGCTGGTGAGCTAGAACATGATAATTAAATGTCTATTTTAAATATATTACTTAATGGTTTTCTATCTGCAGTCCCTCAAAATTTTAAGCCTAAAAATAATGAGAAAGCAATGCAGAGAGGACAATATGAGATGAAAATCATACTACTTTTAATTTAGAATTGCTGGGATTTTGAGCTGAAAAGCTCACATAAACTAATAATTTTTCCTTACTGGTGAGTAAAGTAGCAGGAATTAAATGACTTACATTATTTTGACTTTTGCAAGCGTGAGAGGCATCGGCCTACAGATCAAAGCAAGCATTGCAGTCCAGGTGAAAGTTACTGAATTCCGCACAATAAGAGCTCATCGTGAGTTTCAGTTGTGTTCTACCACACCAATGATATACAAGAGAAACTGAAAAAAAATAGCACATAATTTGTTACAGAGATAACTCATGAGGAGATTTTGTTTGCAGTGTGTTGGGGTTTTTTGGAGAATGAGCGACATGGGGAAATTTGCATGAACTTTTTAGTCCATTGTTGATATTTCTAATAATGACCATTGTTCATTTGTTTTAAAGCGAGTCTAGTAGACATAAGGAAGGTATAAAAATTTAGTCCATTTCATACAGTTAAATTGGAATTTTAAAAAGTTGCCTCCTGTGTGGAGCTTGGAAGAGGAAAGACAAACCAGCAACGAGTGTTTTTAGAATTCTGTTAGAGGTAGCAAGACGGTGGTGGCAAGTCTCTAGTAATTTATCTTACAAAAAAAAAAAAATCGAGTATGTTAAGGATTATTTTCAAATACTTTCTTTTCCTCGTGTTTGCTTTACAGAGAGCAAGTACCTTTGTAATTAATTTTTGCTCTGCTTAGGAAAGCTTGTGAGTAAGCATGGACATATATACTTATGCACTCAAAATATGTTGAGGCCATGTGTCGAACAGTGTTGCTGCTAGAATAAAGTCTTTGAGTGGCTTCCTAAGTAACTTCTATTTATGACCTTTCTGCTTTTAAAAAGACACCTGTAGTTTTGTTATGTTGTGTAGAAGATTGAACCTGAATGGAGTGCTAGCAAACGTATGCAGAAAGTGTTAGTTTAGATCCTGACCCAGTGTCTTCTAGGCAGGAAATGCTACGTGATTCTGTCATCCTAGTTCCATTTTTCGTTTGAAGTCTTAAATTGATGTCTCCATGGTCAGTTGGTGTTACATGTGCTAATGATATACTGTGCAAGAGGGATAGTGTAAATAGTAACAGTTGTTATACAGCAGGATTAAAACCTCCAAGGGCTTAGTCCACTACACAGAAACACTACTTCCTAGGTAGTATGTGGCAGCCACACTAACAGACGCTACATTACTGAAAACGAAGCACTATACAAGTTCTGGAAAGTTTAAAACTCCTTAAAATTGGAGTCATTGGGGTGTTAGGCTGTAATTTATTTTTTTTTTCTTCTCAGTTATGTAGCCTGGAGTTGCAATTTATTTGTTGCTATGAACACCATTACCTCTTGGCATGTTAAGAAAACAAAGGGTTTGTGTTGTAGAGGCCAGTCCCAACTATTCATCATGCAGATCTACCCTTGGACTGGCCTTTAAATCATTATTTCACAAATTCCTCTGATCGCTCTTGTGCTCATATTTTAGCTCTTATTGTCTCCACAATCTATAAATTATTATTTTTTTTTTTTAATGAAGAAAAATATTATCAATGATCCAGTACTTCCATATTCCAGGTCAGCTTGTTCCTACAAGAGATGCAGCCTGTAGAGGCTGGTGATCTCTTGTAAATAATGCTCCACTTACAATTATTCAGTAGTTACTGACTTGGAAACTATAGCATTTTAATACAGAAGTTTAGCGTTTCTGTTATTATTAGACTGGCATTAGCTGGGCTCTACTCTGGAAATCTACAGAATATCATGACTCTTCACCTGATTTATATGACATGCCGTTCTGATCTGCCTCTTGCAATTATGAACTGCATAACAATGAAATACATCTTCAGGTTACTGTTATTTAGAAAATTTAAGTGAGGTATATGAGTTTTTATTCTTAAATCTTTTTGATCTTCATGTGGTTTGTGTTATTCTGAGCTGCTGCTTATAGAACATGTTCTGGAATAGAAGAATTGTTTTTAGAGCTTTGATGCAGTGTTTGTTGAAGCAGACAGTTGCCTGACTTATGCAAGAAATGTCATAAGAATATATCTGGGAGAAGAATGGACATGAGTGTGAAATAATCTTGTTAAGAAACTTGCCAAGCATTATGTAGATGGTGAGATTTTAGCCTCTTTTAGTTTCTAGATGCTGGAAATTTCCTGTGGAAAGTGATGCCCTGAACAGCAAATGCAATTGTTCCCATATACTTGCCTTTCTTCTAGCAAGAATAGATTTTGGAAACAGTTAATGAAATGTTTCAATAAAACAGCTAATCTTATTTAGACTTAACATAAATCAGATATTTTGTGATGTGTTCACTGAGGTGGTACCAAGGGGTCGTGGTTTAGTGATGAGACTTAGGAGATCGAGTTACTGGTTCGACTTGATAATCTGAAGGTCTTTTCAAGCTAGGTGTTTCTGTTATTTCTCAGTTCATTATCAGAAGCCTTGTACAGTGTCTTTTTAAAAAGACTTACTTCTGATTGCTGTCAAATCAAAATACCAAGACCTACGTTTTTACCGTGTTTCCTTCCAGTAATTACAGCTTCTGTAAAATATCTGTTAAGGCTGACTGTTCTGCTGAGAATTTCCTCAGTTTTCAATTGAAAATTTCAGTACTTAGTGTGTTCGGAATGTGTTCTTTAACTTCAGAGGGAAGTACTCTCCTCCGAATAATGAAATAGAAGAAGTCAAATAACAAGTAGTAATACCTAATTCATTAGCAAAATTATTTTCTTACCAAAATTAAACTTCCTTTATAGAAGTATACATAGCAAAATTTCTTACTGGTAATTTTTGCATCAGTCCAGAGTAGCTGAAATTCCTGACTGGTAGTAAAATCATACTTCTAAGAACAACAGGTATCTGAAACGGTACTTTAAGCTTTGACAGTAGTTTATTTTCTGAAAAGCTTTCTTCTGTTTTGCATATACAATGTAAGTTTCTGTATGTATGTTACAATTCATGAAAGAAGGATAAGGGCTGCCTTGAAAATAATGTCTTCTATTTTACAATCTTGACCCTTGACATCATGGGTGAGTGTTGGTATGGCAGTAGAGTTTGAACCTTCCCATCAATATTCTGTTTCATTTTGTGGCCATGCAACAGATGGCAGTAGAGGGGCAGTCTGATAAAATGGCATCTGGCATGGAAGTGCAGATGAAGCAAAGGTGTGTCCCCGAATTCAGCAACCGTGGGTCACCTTTGCTAGTGCAGAATTTTATGAATACAGCTTGCATACTCTTGTTCAGTACTGGCAAAAACGCATAGCTAATGGTGGTGATTATGCTGAAAAACAGTGTTTTGTAGCTTAGAATTTGCTCTCTCAAATAGTGTGATTGTACTTCTTGTATCTGTTGTAGTTTCAATGAAAATAAGTAGGAAGCATTACGTTTGGCGTGAACTATGTATTTTAAGTTACTTACTAGCATGGCAGTCATCTGAAGTCTTTCAGAGAGTCTAAATTTCTGAAAGGAGAGGTATTTTTTGCACTTCCTTCAGAATGTCTTCGTTTCTTTTAAGTGCTTTCTTTTTTTCAAATATAAAAGCAATTTCTTTTAATAGCCACTGTGCTAGAAGATAGAAATGACACTTCTGCTTTCTTTCTTGCTGCCAAAAAAAAATCTCCTGCAAAGTCCTCTAAAAAATCTTGTTTGGCACATCTCATGCTAATTGAGCCAATGTATTTGCTGCTGTTCCTATAACTTTCTTTCAGCTCCCACTCTGGAGACATTCTGCTCTGACAGTCTTGGGTCTTAAATTTTCACATTTCAGTGCTTCTCAGACAGTACTCCTTACATCAGTAATTCATATTTATCTGACTTTTTTTTTTTTTTCAAAAATGCTCTATTTCTACTCAAAATATTTTGCAGGACTGACTGTTATTGGAATATGGTCTAGGTCTTGTTGAGTATGAGGGGCGTTTTCAACAGCGCATCTCAAATGTAGTTGAAAAAATTGTGGGATTTTAAACATTTTGCCAAGGAATGTGGGTCTTCTGTTTTATCATCTGTGTAATTCACTAAATCGAGTGAAGTCTTAGTGTTACTACACTGTATAATCTTCCAGAGTCCTTCTCTTAATGTTGCATATAATGTTGGTTTAATCTTTATGATAATGGAAAAGATTAAAATATAATTTTTTAAAATATTTGTGGCTTAAGTTCATATTTTCCTGCCTCCTGTATCGTTTGCTGCATCAGCATAGCTTACTTAATCATCAGGCATCATCTGTTAATAACCTGTTTCTTAAGATGCGCAAGAGGATAAATGTTTTAAGAATGAAATCTTTAATTGTTTTTTTTCCCTTGAAGTAGATTTTATTTAAAGGAGCATGTAACCGCAAAATGAAAAGGAGATTAGTATTTCTGTCTTCTGTCAACTTTTGAACGTTCAATAAAATATTGGGATTTTTCTCTCTAGAATTAAGCAGAAAGTAAACAATTACTCCACATTATAGGTAATAGGAAAATTTTCTTCAAAGAAAAATTCAGCTTTGTTTTGCTCTCATTTATATATCTTTTTTCCAAACAATTTCTTCAGACAGTAGTCTGAATATTTTTGGTATGTGGTTGTTCTGAACAGCAAATTTTTTTTCGCAGAATTTAATTTAGTCGTATCTAATACATCGTCCTTTTGTAAGTTTTACGTTCAGATATCCCTCTTTGAGAACTCTAAGTATTGGAGTTGGATCAAACTGTTTAATCAGTATATTTTTTAAAACTGCATTTTTTTTGGCTGTTGGCCTTTCATGGCAATGGCTGTGGGATTATGGAGGAAAATGTTTCAGTTTAAAAAATGTGTTCCCTCTGTTACATCTGTCTTGTTGCAGAAGCAACTTTTCAATTAGAAGTTGGTGAATTAGACTGAGTGATGAAGCTTATTTCAATGTCTTGACATCTTTGCATGGAATTAAGTGTGCAGAAAAGCTTCAGGAAGCAAATATAGCCCATTTGTTGATAGTGCCAGTGAGATCATTCATTCACAATCAGGCATAGTATTCATTAGTACTGTTCCTTGCTGTAATTGGTAAATAATGCCATTTTCCTACTTAAATACTACAAGGCATTCTGATCATTAATCCATTTTAAGAAGATTCCTCATCTAAGGAGGAAACCCTCCATGAAAGCAATGTATAGTCATTGAGTAGGGAAAGAAAAGCAAACAACCAGAAACCAAAAAGCAAACACAATCTTAAGCTCTACAGAATTAAAAATTCCTGGCAAGCAACCACCTCCTCTCTTAGTTATCAGAAGAGTTGATTCACTTGGAAAATTACCATTAGTCATTTTGGATGTATTTTCCTGGAAATTTCCTATTATTAAGGTAGACCAAGTAGAGGAAGTGTGTTCTTCTCCCTTCTATGTACTTAGACTCCAGTTTTATAGGTGGTTCTATTTCTAAAGTTTTGCATTGGGAAAGCTTTTTGTTTCACACAGAACAGACCATGTTTGTCTGATTTTATAAAGACTTCCAGAACTAGGAGAAGGAAATGCGTTTCAGGTAATGAGAAAGCAGTTGATACTTTTTTATGTAATAGAAAATGGTGATCAAAAGTTTTCCAGGTTTATCACAGGTACTTGTTTTTTCTGGGTTGAAACTTAACTGATGCTGGTAATGCAGTATGTGAACTAGTGTGTTTTGAACCAGTGCGGTGCTTCTGTTAAGAGTGGATATTCAAAAGGATATTTTCAGTCATCAAGAATTGAAACTTCCACTACCTTCTTTTGCAACAGAAGTGTGTATTGCATTGTGTGTATGCCAAGCTGGAAGATAATGCATGGTTCCTTGAGGTACAAATTAATCCTAGTGTAACAATAGTTCTCGTCGTTCAGAGGAGCAAATAAGCACATTTACATGACTGAATGCCTTTGCATTTTTAACAGTTTTGAAGTAAATGTTCTTTGTATATAGTAGACACACTCAGTTTAAAAGTTAACTGCAGCTTCATGTAATCTTTTTTCTTTTTCGTGTGTGTGTAGAAGAAGAAATTAAACATTCCAGACTGAAATCCAGGATGGACTTCTAAAACAAGAGCTCTCATTGCCAGTGTATCTTACTGTTTTCACATGAGCAGGATGTTCTGGAGAATTTTTATGTCACTTCTGTTTGGAAGTGATTTTGAAGACTGAGAAGGAGGAGGCCTTTCTGGGCATGCAAAACATGATTTGTTTCTGTACTTGGTGTTCAGGGAACTATCATTATTGAATGAATATGCATTGTAAACATTGTTTACATCATTTAGGAACGTTTTTACTTGAAAGCTCTTATGTTACTCAAAATGTCTACACAACAAAATCAATATGGTAGTAATTAAAAAAAAAAAAAAGTGGGGGAGGAGAGGGTCAGGTATATTTTTTTCCTTTCTGATTACTGGAGAAAAATGAGAGATCTAGTGTGAATTTTACCCCCAAAGAAGTTCAGCTGCAGGCAGCCCATGTATCTGGGTATTTCTCAGAGGAGAAGGGTGGGACAGAAGTGAACTCAAAACTAACCCTTTGATGTATTTTTCACCACGGTGTTAGTGTTAGATCATTTTATTAGGGCAAAACTACTTACTGCTTCTGTAGCAACCAGAAGAAATAGAAGGATTTTTATTACTTCTGGCTTGGAAAGCAAGTTACTATGATGATCACTCGCTGCTCTTGTAGTCTCTTCTCATAGGAGAAAACAAGCGGTTACATTGTGTTCTAGAAAAGCCTTGTTAAGGGTAAGTCATGTAGTTAAACAAGGCAAAAGAATGTGTCCTTTGGGAGCAGATTAGAGAAATCATATTTCTTTGCCAGCCTAATATTTCTTAGTTCATCTACAAGGAGATATCATCCTTCAAAAAAAGATCCTGACCAGAATTTCTCTAAAACTTTCACTCTGATTAGATTTATTGGGCTCAATGAAGGGAGTTAATGACATACAAGATCCCCCTATCTCACTACATCTCTGTGCTATCCCTCCCATCCAGTTAGGCACTAATCAGCCTTTGGGTATTTTTAGAGCTTTGTTCACTTCTCTTTAAAGTACTGTTTCGTTCTGCACTTTTTTTCCTTATCTGGGCAGATGTTTTGTTTTTTCTTGTTTGTTGTTAGGTGTTTTTTGTTTGTTGCTGTTTTCTAAAGGAGTGTAGAGAACACAAATTGCATGAAAGTCAGTGAAGCATTCTCTCTTGATCTAAATTTCAGGTGACTTAGTGAGTTAAATGTGTATTTCCATACCTGACTTACAGAATTCACACAGACGCACCATGGAAATGTTGAATGATCTTGCCACTTAATATTCCCTTTATTTTGTCTTTCTAAAATATATGTGCTGACACAGTTTGCCCAAATGGGGTTCACTGTTGAGTTTTCTGAAGTTATTTAAAAAAAAAAAAAAAAAAACATGAATTAGTTTGAAAACAGTCTTTGTTAAAGGCTTAAGGTTTTAATGCCCTGTGCTATTTCAAAGCTAATACACTGATTGAATTACTTTTTTATAGGATTTACAGAAATCTTTTCGTCCTTCAAGATTGAATTGTGTAGCTCTTTTACACACAAATATTTGGAATTATGATTTTTGTAAAGTAGTAGCAGTATTCTGCTTCTTAGTCATGCTTGGACTATGTCTTACACTTAACTAATTCATTTCTCCTTTCATTGTTAGACCCACAAGAAGAGTTTTAATGCATCATAGATCTTTTTACAAAGGATTTTACAAAACTGATTTATGTGAAAAGATTATACCAAATTTGCTGTGCTGTGCATAATTTTCCCAGAATCTTTTGGTAACAGGCTGTTGTCTCTGGAGGTCTTTCTGTGCCAAACATTTGATTTTTCCAATTTTTTTTTTCAATAGTAAATCGGATTTCCAATCTGATATAATGAGTGCCTTATAAAAGTAGAGAAGTTTTTCTCTTCAAGAAATTATAGAATCACTTTGGTTGGAGGAGACCTCAAAGATGATCTAGTTTCAAGCACTCCTGCCATGGGCAGAGTTGCCAGCTGTCCAGGACCCTACCCATCCAGCCTTGCTTTAAACACCTTCAAGGATGGGACATCCAAAACTTCCCTGTGCAACCTGTTCCAGTGCCTCTCCACTCTCTAAATAAAGAATTTCTTCCTAACATCTTATCTAAATATCCCCTCATTTAGTTGAAACCCATTTTCTCTTGTCCTATTGCTGTCAAAACATCTGTCTTTTTTGTAAGTTTCCGTCAAGTACTGGAAGGCTACAATGATATCTCCCCAGAGCCTTCTCCAGGCTGTACAAGCCCAGCTCCCATAGCTTTTTTTCTTTGTAGGGCAGGTGCTCCAGCCCTCTGATCATCTTTGTGCTCCTCCTGGTCCTGCTCCAACAGCTTTGAACCTTTTTTGTGCTGGGGGCCCCAGATCTAGACGCTGTACTCCAGATGGCGTTTCATGAGGATAGAGCAAAGGGGGACAGTTGCCTCTTTCACCCTGCTGGCCACCCCTCTTCTGACGCAGCCCATCATTTGGTCTTCTGGGCTGAAAGCACATGTTCTTGGTTCATACCAAGCTTTTAATCTTTTAATCAACCAAAACCTTCAAGTCCTTCTCCACAGAGCTACTCACAATGAGTTCTTCTCTCAGCCCACAGGTTGATGAGAAGATGCTGAAAGTAGGTAGGTGGAAACCATCAAAAGAATGTAAACGTGGTATTTTTCATACGTTATTGTATTTGAAATTAAAGCTAGTGAATAAAAAGTCAGGCATGCCTGACTTAACAGGTTGCTGAAGGAGCATTAAAGTTCTGTTTAAAAACAAAAGTAAAAAATTTAAAATAATTAATCTCAACAAATAGAAGCCTGTGTATTGTTTGCCGTGAAAAAGAGATGGCAGTTTTGTAAGAGGATGTTGGAACTGAACACTTCTTTCCAGAAAGTCTGAATGGATAACATGAGTTTTAAAAAAAAAATAAAAAATCTCAGAATTGTCAGTGAAAAAATATTTTTCCTCTTCATTTGCTATTACATGCTATCTTACAGAGCAAACTGTTCCACAGGGGGATTTTTGAGATATGAGCTATCCTAATCTGCTTGGTTTTTAGAGAGAAGTTATCTTTCTGTTAATATCTTAAAACCTTCAGAGCAGATCTGCGTATCCTCCATTTTTAGCGTTTGTTTATTTTTTTTCTGCTGCTGTAGTAAAAAAGTTTTCTATTCTATTCCTCATTTAAAGTAATTAAGTCTTATTATCAGGTAGTGTTTCCTTTTTTTTTTTTTTTTTTTGGAGGGGACTTGATAAAATGTAGGTTCTTTTCACTGTGGAGCTCTTGGACATTTTTCCTTTTTATGCTTGGGTAACCTCAGATCATTGGTCACATTTCCAGAGTTGGTGTAAGTCACGACAAGGACTGACAATGATACTGTGACTGTGCGGTATAGGGATTCTTGATGGATTAAACCATTAGTGCTAGAGTTGTGTGGATGTATGATTTCTTTCTAATTTATTCAAATTACAGAAGAAACTAGCTACCCGACGTGGTAAGTGTTTGAAGGAAGTAGTGAAAATTGAAGCAGCTCGTGTCTGAGTATGTGGCACACAGCTTTTAGGAGGAGCAAGCAGTATTGTGCTCTGGTACATAAGGGTTCAGTCTACATTGGTAAGATCAGATCAGGAGTCTTGTCTTTGAAGCTACACTTGAGGTTGTGTTAGTGCTTTCCATGCTTTGGTGCACATCCCAGAGAGGCCATAGAGTATGTGAACCAGTTCCTTTACATGAATGTAGGTTGGGATTTAGCTGTTAGAACTTCCATGCTATGTTCAGGCTGCTAATGAACATTCAAGTCTCAGGATGAGATTGGAGCTAGCTCAAAATAAAATGCTGTTTCTATCTTTAATCAGTCATAAGGCTCATATGCATCAATGCTCAGTGTATTTCTTCAGTACATACAGTGTCGATGAGGCAAGTGTAAGTAGCTCAACTCAGATATTCCATTTAACCTTTGCTATGTGTTCAGTGTTGTATCCAATTTTACCATTTCTGGTAGTCTCTTATCTAGGCAGTAACCATGACTTTTTATTTCTTTTTGATAATTTAAATGTTGATACTTTGTAGTACACCATTCTATTTTAAAATTTTGTCTGGGAATTTACTTAAATAACAGTGTCACTGATGAATGGTAAAATCAGCTACTTAGTGAAATGTAAGCATCGGTTAGTTTTTCCATGAGCACTCAATTAAGTAGATGAGACATTCGTATCTTCAGACTTGTTAATGAATTTAACGGCCTACATTTTCAGGCTGTTACTAAATATCTACCTATCACAAATTTAGCTAAGTCGCACGTTAAATGACTGTTGTATTTCCAGCTGCTCACTAGTCATGTTGGTACACAGTGCTTGTGTGGATATGAAAAAAATTGAGAGATACCTGAGGAATTGAATCCGAATAGCCACTAAGTTGGTGTTAGAAGGGGGTTACAGCTGGTCTCGTAGCTTTTTTCTCTGCAGTATTACATTTGGCTTTACCTCTGTAATCTGTTGTTTGTAAAGAATGTGTAATATCAAAAACATCAACATTTAATACACCCCAATTGTACTTGAAAATATACCATAGCATATCTTTTTTAACCTTGTAGTTAACTGAAGTTAAGTGCTTTTCATTTATTAAATAAAACTTGCTAACTACATTTTCTTTGTGGGCACCTAAAGCAATGAAAAATATCAACTGTAATATACGGCAGACGTTTTTCTAAATGAAATGTTTTTCAAGCATGTAAGCATGTTATTTCTGCTCAATTTTTTTTTTTTAAGTTTTGATTTAGTATAGGTAAAACAATACCTTTATGTTAGATTATATGTGCTGTGTACTCAGAAAATGATGGTGTTATTAGCCATAAAACATGCAATTACACTGAGTAAATTATTCATATTAGAAAACCATCTATTGGCTGTCTATATGAATTATATTTACAGTCTTCAGAAAAACTTAGAGGTGACTCTGTCAGATTCCACTTATTCAGAAAAGCTGCCATGTTTAAAAATCATTTCTCAATAAAATAAGTCCTTGTTTACCTGGGGAAACAAGCAGCATCACAGAATTTTGATGTACAAAACATGATTTTATTTTTAATTACAATTTTAGACAAAGCTGAGCTAATTGTAAATTATATAAGCATTTCCTTTTTCTGCAATATATTTTGAGTAAAATGTTGTCTTCGTTATTTCTTGCATATTAGGCTTGTGTATTATATAATCTTAAAAACTTTTTCAAACCTTTGTCAAAGCTGCATTTGATTTCTAGCCCTAAATCATATAGGATCTAGAATTTGGATCTTTACAAAAAAGATTGGCTTGGGTTTTAGATGAACAGTACTTCTTGCTGGTGACATTCTCAATGAGGTGTTTTGTTTTTTCTGATTGTATACCTCTTTGGCAACACTCACTGTGGCTTAAGATTCTGTGAAAGACAGGAGCGAGAGCCAAGAGCAAGGCAATTCATATTATCTTCAGTTTTAGATCTGTGAGTAGTTTTTTAAATGTTGCAGTACTGAAAAAATCAGGAAGCTGGAAATTACTCAGTTCTGTTACTGTATTGTCATAGTCCTGCTTGGTGTTTTCAGTGGCATAGTACTGTGCGTTCTTGTTTAAAAATTTGTTTTATCCACGTGTAGAAATGTAGGCATAAAACTAGAGATAAGCTAAAGAAGCCCAGATGAGCAAAGGGAATGTTTCACTTGGAAGGAAAGCTGGTGGAAGTTTTTATTCCATAATTTCTGTAGGACTTTGTTCCAGAAGCTTTCGTGAGACCGAGAAAATTTTCTCACTTCCAGAATTTGCAAGTAGCCCTCTTTCCACCTGACTTCCCACATTCCAGCTTCAGAAACTACTCCAGGCTGTGCAGGGCCATTCCTGTTTTTTATCTCTTCTATGGTCTTTCAGTATGTATAGTTGTGTGGAAGACAAGTGACTGAAATGTTCGTGTTCTGCAAAGATAGATCTATTAATTTCTCATCTTTATAATATCCTGTGTTTTGTTTTGCTGTGGTCTTTCTTTCTGTGTGAGAGCTGATTGATCAGTTTGTGAAACACTGGAAAATATGTAATGAGTGGTTATGATTGGCATCTCAACATCTGGGAAGCATGTAATTGGTTTATCTTGAGCATTTTGATGACCAGTTGAAAAGGCAAGTTTGTGTTCCTGTGTGGTTGCTATCACTGGAAGAAATAAATGACACATTAGCATCATATTTCAAATGCCATATACCAAAAGCAGATTCCTTTTTCCTGGAGGAAGCTGTGGCAGTTGGGAGAAATGAAAGCATACCAGAAAGATCTTGAAAGCAATAGAAAATGGAAGGGGAAGAGTAAATATTATAGTAAGTCATCAAGCTGTTTGTCCATCATTGTGCACTGGTGCTCTTATGATAGACACAGGACTAGCATACAGCTGTTTTTTCCAGGTGATTTGGAATAAATTTGGGTGGAGGAGGCGGGGAGCAGATGTGGGCAACGAAGCACCATGGTGAATACTGCCTCCTCAGAGTCTGCTGACACTCAAGTGGTTGCCAAGCTACTCAGAACAGGGATTAATGATTTTCTATCTGTGCAGGTCTAATCTAGCACTTACTTGACATCAGGCTTTTTGTATGATCGTATAGTTTATTGTATTTGTTTCGTGTTTAAGAAGCATAAAATAATTGCAAGACAGCTTTCAAAATGGCAAGGAAAGTGAGCCAGTAGCACTGCAGTGATGAGAAGATGATAGCAGTGTGGTTCTTGGAATCACAGAATGGTTGAGGTTGAAAGGGACATCTGGAGGCTGTCTAGTCCAATACTCCCTGCCCAAGCAGGGCTACCCACAGCAAGCTATCCATGACCATGTCTAGGATAGCTTTGAGTCTCTCCAAGTATGGAGGACTCTGCCACCTCTCTGGGCAACGTGTGTGTCAGTGCTCAGTCACTCACACAGTATAGAATTTCTTCCTGGTGTTCAGATGTAGCCATCTGTGTGCTGCTTTTCATTCCATCTTGTCCTGTGATTGGGCACCACTGAGAAGAGCCTGGCCCCATCCTCTCTGCACCTTCCCTTCAGGGATTTATGTACATAGATGAGATCATCCCCAGGCCTTCTTGTAGATTCCGCTGTCCCAGCCTTTCAGCATAGGAGAGATTCTCTAGTCCTTTTGTTGTCTTTGTGGTCCATTGTTGGGTTCTCTAGTATGTCGACATGTTTCTTGTACTGGGAGCCCTAGAAATGGACGCAGTACTGCTGGTGTGGCTTTACCAATGCTGAGCAAAGGGGAAGGATCACTGCCCTTAACCTGATGGTTAAAAACAGGCCAGGATACCCTTGCAGCCTTCCGCTGCAAGGGCACAGTGCTGACTCACGTTCAGCTTGCTGTCCACCAAGACACTTTCATCATTTGGTTTTTCTTCCTCTATGCTAGGTTTTTCCAACCAGTTTTCAAGGAAGAAATATAATGCTTTTAAATGGAGATAGCAAGCAACAACTTATCCAGAGCTAGATGCTGCTTATATTCATATATTTCGTAATGTCACTGTCTGTGCCATTTGTATGACACTTAGCACTCAAACTTTCTTGGAATCTTAACATTCAATAAAAATGCATTTGCATGATAATTCTGTCACAAAAAAAAAAATCATTGCGTATGAGTCAAGCTTTTCAAATACGATATAATTCATCGATTTCAGAAATTGTAGTTTCCAGTTATTGCACTTGTTACTAACCATGTCGAAATGAAGAAAGCTTTATATTAATCGTGTGTGCATCTCCTAACTACTTTTTGGTGACGTTTTGCAAGTCTCGCTTTCTTCTTTTTTTCTTTTTTTTCTTTTCTTTTTTTTTTTTTTTTTTCCTTCGAAGACGTATCCTGATATATTTGTTTCCTTCATAAAGTAGTTCCAGGTAGAAATTACTGATTCTCAAATGAAAGGTAATCCTGAAAAATTACTGAGGATTGCAAATGCACCTAGTTGCCTGTTGAGAGATGCAGAAATCAATAGAGAAACAAATGTGTACGTATTCAACTGTTAAAGCTGAAGGTTTTTATTCAGAGATTGTAAGCACGCTTTGCTGATAAGTAGCTCAAGAGATAGGAAGTCTGCCTTGGGAAATCACAGAAGGACGTGCTACTTACAGATTCTGAAACTCTGAGCTACTAACTGATGAGTTATTTCTAAAGCCCTGTACTGGATCTGTGAATTAAAGAGGAATGTGCATTTTGGAAAGCATCAGGTCATTAACTGGATAAGGAAAAGTTTCAGGAGAGTACAGCAGGAGTGTAAACTTTCACACATTTAAACTATTATATTTAGACTATTAACTAGAGCTAAAATTAACTGAGGTGCTGCTTCACATTTAGATCATGAGACTGAAACAGGTTTACTGGTTCTGTTTCCTAAGTGCACAGCTTATGCGTGTTTGCTAAAAGTGTCAGGCTGCTGAGTTTCCTTAGAGGGTTTTTTCACCACTGAAATAGAGATGTTTATCCTCTTTAAGGCTTTTAGGAAACTAGCTATACAGTGTATAGGTTCTCAATTTCTTCCAAGCAAAGCTTGGTGCAGAATGAATGCGCAGAACAACTAGTTGGATTGTACTGTGTACTTGTGCTTCAGCTTTGGTTGTATAAAAGTATAGCATCTCTAAAGCATAGATGCTAACGTGTCATTCCAAAAACAGTAAAATGACAGGTATTACACTTACACATTACATCCACAGCGCCCGTCCTATGATAGCCAGCTCTGCTGCTTAGCATACATCATTAATGCTTCCTTGGCCTTCACAGGTGATTATAGCCCAGTAATAACTGCAGCAGGAGAATAAAATTAACATGGGAATATGCTGTTAATTATTATTCTGTGGTCAGTGATGATGTTCTTGTCCTTATAAACTTCATTATCATCACTAGCACTTTTTTCCCCAGAATGGGAAATGTAAATCGTACAACAATACTTTTGGTACACATATTCTAAATCACTACTTTGTCTATATGTTGGACTATGTCAGGTGGGAATCTTGAAAATACTTTTAAATACAGTCTGATTAGAATGACTGTGTGCCTTTGGCTTCTTTTACTTTCTGTTGTAATGCCTGGACGGATGATTAAAAGTCTTCCATATATTACTAAAATTAAGGAACTTGTCACAAAAGTTCTTTATTTTCTTGACTACTTTAACACTAAATGGGCTTTACTTATGCATTCTATATGAAGTGTGCTGGTATTTGCAAAATGAACTGAGAATGTAAAATAGTCCTGTTTTTCTAGTTTACAGCAGCAGAAGTTTGAAACTATAATGTAGGTTGTCAAACGTAAGAGTTTTATTTCTCTCATCAAATATTCTAATGAACACTAAAGCGTATAAAGGAATCTCTGTTATTCTTACATATTCCTTTTTCTAACGTACCATCTGCAATGATTTGGTGTATGCCTGTGTAACTTAGGAGTTCCGTGTGAAGTAATGAAATTGATTTGTCACCAATGCTTCAATGCATTGGAAGTAGAAATCTTTCCACAGTCGTTGCCTTTCATCACTACAGAACCATTAACTAACTAAAGAGTTGGCTGCCTGGGAGGCAGAGGAGCCTAGGGCAAGTCATTAAAACCTACAACAGAGGTGAAAGAAAGAGGAGTGGAGCCTGTGCTGATGAGATCCCAGCAGAGCCCCAGCCCTGGGAAGGAGCTGGCTGTTGACACAGCCTGAGCACCCAGATAGGGTGAATTCTTGATATGTAATGCTGCTTCTGAACATTCTTGCCTGTGGGATTGTTCAGAGTGATCTCCTGAGTACTAGCAGAGAGGTTTCTGAATGATAGGCGGGAAGTGGTTACCTGATAACTGGCTCTGTAGTCCAGCTGGGAGATTTCTTTCTGATGTCTTATGTAGATGAAAAAAATTCAAAAAACACAGTTCATGTTTGAAGAAATGAAGGCTGCAAGTAACTAAGAAATGAGTAAGGAATTCCCGGCGTTAGCTGCTTAAAGATCAGCTTTTGGGATGCATACTGTTCTGCCACCTTTATTATTTGCAGCTCCAACTTAGCTTGCCAGATAGCTGGAACAATTTGAAAGAAAACATGCTGCTTGGTGAACAGCTAAAGCCAGCCAAATAGGCATGCTGGGGAGCAAGACAAGGGCAGCGAAGATCTATAAGGAAATGTCACCTCTTCTTCTGAAGCAAAATGTTTGTTTCTGACCAGTCCTCTCAAGCCATCCTGAGTGTTCAGTCCCATGAGGGGAACAGTAGGGAAACCATTTTGCACTGCCTTACAATTTAGAGCACTTGTGTTACACGCAGCAAACAGTTCCAGTTTCTTTCTTCGAGAGGATTTAAATCCAATTAAAAGCTGTAGGTATCAAATTGTTCTAGAGGTGGAGTTGCTTCTGCTTCTCCACTAGAGCAGTCAGCTCTACTGAACCCCAATACCCTGCTCCCATTCAGTGAAACGGCTCCCCCAGCACTGGGTGAATATTAAAGCACTTATTACCACCTCCTCCATTTTAGCCATCTCTAGATAGTAATATTCTTTTGCAACTGTGACTTTAAAGGGATGGTGAGAGAGAAAGAAGATGTGAAGTAGATGAAGTTCAGAGCTCTTAAACAATTAAAGTTTCCCTTAGTAAAATATATGGATATTTAAATATCTCTTGAAAATAAGGAAACCTGGAAGTACATTAACGACTATTTGCAAAGATTTTTAATCCTTCAGTCATAGCTGCTACTAACACATACCAAAAAAAAAAAAAAAGTACATTTCACATAACAGCTGATGCACGTAAATCTTGACCTCTTCAAGTCCATAATGTCTGCTGCTAAGCTGCAGTTTATATTAACAGTTCACACGGTTGCTTGAAGCCTGTGCTGTGAACATTGATGGAGGAAAGGCAGTGCTGCTTCTTAATGCAGGGAGGTAAAAAACAGAAATAAAAATGGTTAGATCACTCCACTTGTGAGTAGTTTATCAATCATTTGAACTCCTAATAGGTTTTTCCATTTGGAAAAGTCAGATCAGATTTTGTATAACATGTGAGTGTATTTCGCAAGTACATTGTGACAAGCTGATTTTGGGAAATCATCTGTGCATTGTTATCAGTTCAGCATGTGAAAATCACAGTATGGATATTTTAAGTACTCATTCCACAGAAGATGTCGCAGTGGCAAAAGTATCTTTTGCTGTGTCTCTTGTGCATATTGCCACCACATTTTGAGGATTCCCTCTTTACAGTCAGAGTCAGAATATCACATCTCCCTATCAGAGCTTTGTTTTGCTGCTTCTCAGACTTGCTGGTGTGGCTTCAGTGTGCTTTTAGCTATCCTGGGAAATATTGGTATAGAAAGATAATTTAATATCTGACAGTATTACCCATCAGATAAACCACGACTAGTTCAGTGCTCCTGAAAATGTGTTTGTGTTAGGCGGATAAGTTGTAGAGCTTGTATATGTAATCAACAGAAATCAAAAGATAGATGTATCTACTGATACTGTAGTTCACATCAGGCATCTGTGGCTTTACTTTGAAATGGTAATATCTGGAAGTCCGATAGAAGACATTTAGGGCTCCATGTTTTAACCAAGGGTGGAAAAACTAAATCTGAGCTGAAAGAACCAGAACTGCTTGCAGAACGTTATTGCATGGCCCAAGCTCCTCTGTCTCTCTGCCACTGTTGGACAGGTAGACTGACTAGCTAGTGTTCAGCAGTAGTACAAAGTAGTGAACCCTTGCTTCAGACAGTTGAGCTATATAGTGCTCACTGTTTTGAGAGGGTCTGCAAAGTAACTTTATTCCCGGGTCACTCAGAGGCACATGTCTGGTCTCCCCTCCAGTTGGCATGTCAGACCTTGCTCTAGTCTGTACCAGTGTGATTCTCTCGTTGTAGGGGAACACTAGAAAGAGGACAGTTTGTTACAGTCTTAATTTTTGTTAACTGTTTTTGAAGTACTGGGCTCTCTCAGTAGAGTAAGTAGGGTTTGGAGCACAGGGAATTAATTTTTCACATATTCCTTTTGTATGTATCCCTATGTTCATGCAACTTCTTAATCATATTTCTCTGCAACCGTGACTGGTACCACTACACTGATAAGGCAAGGCTCAGCAATAGTCTCCCGCTCTGGATTGATAGTACAAGAGCTGATCTGAAAATAATGCCTCTTATCCTATTATGTTGGCCCATGATAGCAGAGGCGCGTGTCAGTGGTATGGCAGCAAAGGCTGAAGCTTGCCACCAGTACTCCATTACATGCTTCTGTTGTGTGACAGATGGCAGTGAAGCATTCCGACAGAATGACCTCTGACATGGAAATGCAGATGAAGCAAAGGTATGTCATTGAATTCCTCCATGCAGAAAAAATGGCACCCACTGATATTCATGTGTGCTTACTGAACATTTTTTGGAGACCAAACAATGCATGTGAGCACAGTGAGGCAGTGGGTGGTGCATTCTAACAGTGTTAGTGGATTATCTCTGCTGGTGCAGAATTTTATGAGTGTGGCATGCAGACTCTTGTCCATAGCTGGCAAATGGTGGTGACTGTTGAAAACTAGTATTTTGTAGCTGAGAATTTGCTTTAACAAATAGTGTTATTGTGCTTTTTGTATCTGTTATAGTTTCCATGCAAGTAGATAGGAGGCACTTTCAGAGTGACCAACGTAGGTGTGAAGCATTTTCTACTTCTGACATCTTTACTGAAGTCATGGACAAGCTGCAACAGTAGATCTGAGGTTTTGGAAAGCACAATAAAAAAAATTGCAACTGCACACCATAAAGTACAGATTAAGTATTCTTAAGATTACAACATTTACAGTATTCCAGAAATATTGACAGTAAAAAGTTTGAGAGTAGACCGTATACAGGATGAGGTATTATTAGTCTGCAAAGGTGTGAACTGTTTACTGGGTAGTTTGTCATGTGGCAGCTCGCATAAAAACAACTGATACAGCAAGTGCTCTGCTGTGTGATTTGATTTGGCTAATAGTCTGGTGTATGCTTTTTTGAACCTGATTGAATTTTTGATGCTCAGTGACCCAGTAGTGTAGAGATAGAGATTGAACACGTGTGAAGTTAATTATTATTGCATAGTTAAAGATGGATAATATTCTGTTTTGAAGGTATAGCATATCACAGAGTCAGACATAATATTAGGGACTGGAAGGGATCTCTGGAGATCACGAAGTCCAACCCCCCTGCTAAAGCATGTTCCTTCCAGTAGGTTGCACAGGAAAGCATCCAGTAGAGTCGTGAATGTCTCTAGAGGAGACTCCATAACCTCCCTGGGCAGCCTGTTTGCGTGGAACATCCTGTGTTCCCCTTTTTGCCCTTTGCCCCTTGTCCTGTCACTGCACACCACTGAAAAGAACCTGGCCCCATCCATTTGATTCTCACACTTCAGGTATTTATATGCAGTGATGAGAGTCTCTCTCAGTCTTCTCTTCTACAGGCTGAAGTGTTCCAGGTCTCTCAGCTTTTCCTCATACTGGAGAATGCTCTAGGCCCTCCACTGGGCTCTCTCTGGAAGATCCCTATCTTTTTTGAACTGAGAAGCCCAGAACTAGACAGTACTGCAGATGTGGCCTTACCAGGGCAGAGTAGAGGTCAGCAGATCATTCCCTCTCCTGTACTGATGCATGCAGCTGTTCCTCCACATGTGCTGGACTTTGCACTTGTCCTTGTTGAATCTCGTAACGTTCCCCTGCACCAATTCCATGCCTGCCCAGGTCTCACTGAATGGCAGCACTGCCTTCTGGTGTGTCAGCCGTTCATTCCAGCTCTGTATCTTCAGCAAATTGATGATGGCGGTGTATATCGTTTATATCATTTGTAAGAATGATGGAAAAGTCATGCAGCTCTTCTACGAATCTGAATTTATTCTTATTTGTGAAGCAAGCTTTGACACTGCTTTCCTCTGTTTCTTATGGAAAGCCAGCAATTTCTAGCCCAAATTTATGTTTAAAATTTCTTCCACTGTATGTTGAGTTTCTCCCTTTTATCTTGTAATTTACTGGCTTTTATAAATGTCTTGAAGCATACTGGAATGTCTGAAGTAGTGTGCTGACTTTAAATATAACTTTTCATATGGATAAATTATTTTCTAGGTTTCATGTTTTGTAACTTTGTATTTCACAGCTATTTTATCTCCAAAAAAGTCTTCCCAAATTAATTGTATTACATGGAGAAAAGATTTATTGTATGAAACTTCTAACAATAAATGAAGAAAAATTTAAAGTGGCGGCACGGGTAAATTTGAATGAGGAGGGAATGAGGGGAAGAAAGTGTCGAGTAGTCTGTAGCATATCTTGCTCTTGGGAGTGATAGATTTTTCTGATAAAGAAGCAGAGCTGCTAGTCGAGCAAGCATTCCAGTAAAATGATGGTATCAAAGAACAAATGCAGGAGCTCATTGCCAGGGACAGTCTCACTCTCGCATCCCTAGCATTACCACAGTCTCCACAGTATCACTTGCGCTCTTGTAATAGCTCTAATGGTGCAACATCTATACAGAAAGTACTTAAGCTGACGTACTCACTGAAAAAAAAAAAAAAAAAAAAAACCTGCTAACTGTAACATAGCAGAAGTGGGTAACTTGAGTTTTGTTGCTGCTGGAGAATTTAAGTGGTTTACCGCACTGCTAGGTCGGCAGCAGAGCCAATAAATTCAGGGACTGTCCAGTTTCAGTCATTTGGAGGATGAAGGATTCCCGTTCTTGGCAGGAGCAGGCTAGTAGAAGTGGATCTTCATTGCATAAAACGGAGTATGTACATGGAAAGAACATGCATATACACCTCTCTTGGACTTAGTGTAACATTCTAGAGGAGTTTTAAGTCTTTTTTGTGCTCCTATTGTGATAGCTCTGTTATCCATACAGAGTGGGTCATGCGTTTTGTGTTATCTTTAGTTGATTTTTGCGAGCCATCATTGATTGAATGAACATCCTGAAAGAATGCTACTTTTAGCTATTTGCAATTTAAACTCAATAGTTTATTTAAAACAAAGTCAAAGTGATAGTATAAATTAGAGTTACAAACCTTGACAAAATCATCTTAGCATTATCCATAAATTAGTTTAGCCCATAACTTAGATACGGATATGTATGTTCATACATATTAAGCTAATTTGTGAATATCTAATTTAAAATCAGCTAAGTGAGAAAAGGAATACAAATTTAGAATTAGCAATTGCAAGCGACAGAAATTTAGCTCAGTCAAGCATGTAATCAGCCATTGTATTTATTATTTGTCCATCTCTACTTTTCAAATAGAACTTAGCATGTCAGATATAGATGAAAATGTCAGGATACTTCTCAGGGATTGCCTACAGCATTTACCACTTCATGTATGCGTTGTCAACAGTGCAGGCCAGTTTGGCCTGGTTCCATGACAAATGGGGTGAGGGGACCCACGTCCCAAGAAAGGGAAAGGAGGAGAGGGCAGAGAGATGGGCCTAAAAACAAAACACATTTACTAATTTACTAAATGAGATATCGGAATGCAAACTTACACAATATAATACAATATATTTGGAATTGAAGTTAGTAAGTCCAATAAAATGAGAGAGAATGTCCAGAAACCTTAGTCTGATGCCAAAGGTGAGACAGCTAGGAGCACACGGTGCTGGGTCAAGCAGAAAGGGAAAAGAGGGATCTTGTGACTTACTGACAGTTTTATCTTTCCCTCTGAACGGGAAATAGAAGAATGTGAAGTAACTCAAAGCCCTCTGGGGGTACGTAGCTGTTCTCTTCTGAGACAGGCGTACTTGGAACCATCAGTGATCCATGGAAGTGGAGCATTAACTCTTTAACTCCTACTGCACTACATGATGTTACGATGTGGAATACTGTTAACAAAAAATGATGAAACCATGATACATGCATTTGAAGACAATGTTTTCTTCCTCTTTTTCATGCTTTTCTTCAGTGCAGAGATTTGATTTATTCTACAGAGAGATATTTCCTCTGCTTCCAAAGTTGTTCCTATCTCTCCATAGAGATTTGTAAAAAAAAAAAAAAAAAAAAAACCAGGAAAAAAAGTCACTGCTTGATGTAGAATTTAATTAACACAAAACTCTACACTGTTATTCAGCTTTTATGAAATCCACAAAATGATTATTTAAGCGAGTGGCATCAAATCCTGCTTCCAGCCACCTTCGTTAGTACAAGTTAGTGTGTTATAAGCTATATTATGTCTTTATTTATTAAGATGCTTAATGATGCGTAATTTGTTTTCTTCTCAAGAGTCTCCTCAGTGTCTGGGCGTTAGAACAAATCCAACTGAAATTACAGGAAAGGTGGATTCTAAGCAGTTTTCCAGTGACATCTTTGTATAATCTTTAAACTGAAGGTGCACTCTGTTACCTTGATGCGAGTATTCCACCTCATATGCAGTGTGTTGCTTTGAAAACATTAATGACATTCTGTTTCCCTGGAGCAATCATGTGCTTTTTCATATAAAATTTAGTATTTCAGTATATGCTTCTGAACATTCTAATTTACTCAAACTTCTTACATTTCTTCCAATTTTTGTCTTTATTGTATGCTACCTTTTTTAAAAACAGTCGCTCACATTTAGATCTCTAATGTTTAGAGAAAAACATGCAAAATTATTCTTTGTCACACTGTGAGACATTACTGCCTGTCTCCTCTAGTGTGTCCTGTGACAAAACAGAGTGACAAAAGTCTCTAGGCTTTATATATTTGCATATGCATATAGACTACTTTCAGTCTTAGAAGCACAAGTTGATAGCATTTGTTGTCAGATCAGTAACATTTGTAAACTAGATAAAGCTGTAGAGAGAACTTGATTCAAATAGCAAGGTCTGTTTCCGTTTTTAAAATAATCATATGTTGACTGATGTGCTTTTTTATTATTATTATTTTTTCTCTGAGTATTGGCTTATTCCCGTGTTGGTAGGTCTTATTTCAAATGCAGTTAGTCTATAAAGTTGTTCAGGAAGAGTGAACAGATCGTTCTGTTCCTGCTATTTTTAAATAAGATTGAGAGATAATATGCCAGAATGCTTTTGAGCATTTTCCATTATAGAAGTGTCTCATAACAGTCTGACTTTCCACATACTTACCAGGAAATTTAATTTTCTGTTGTCCTCTGCAAATCGGTGACAGGAGTATTCGTTACGTGACACAGTGCTTTCACTATCACATTTTACTTTGGAAGAAATAATCCATGTTATAAGTTTTAAATTGTTTTCTTATAACGACTAAATGAATCATTTTCAAATAATTTGAAGTTAACTATACCTATAAAATATTGTATATTATTTAATTTACTTACCTGTGATTCAGTAGCATAAGCAAAACTATAAATCCAACTTCTCAGGTTTGCTTTATTCAGTGTCATTAGTATTAGTTTGGTGGGAAGAAAATTGAGTCTCATTTTAAAGCTTTATTGCTACCCTGGTTTTCTTTTAGGATTTTTTGTTTGTTTGTTTTTCTGTTTTGGTTTTTTTAATAACCTGAACGAACATTTAAATGTTAAGAAATAACAGTTTTCAGTGGAGGGAGAGAGTTATTAGATTTTCCTTTTTGCCTAAATATCAGAAAAATACTTCCTTGCCAAATGGACTATGTTAGTAAAATTTACAAATCATTCCTATTGATGTATTTCTGAAATTCTTTTAAACTCTCTGTGACTTCCTGTCCTTGAAAACTTCCTTTCATTTTTAGACGTACATTAGCATGTGCATTTCAGAGATCTAGAAAGCTGCAGTCACAATACTTTTCTAGAAGTTTTCAGAGTAGCTTTTTTAACTTCGGAGTTGCTACAACCAAAAAATTCAATCAGACATCGCTGTTGTGTAAGCTCAAAATGATTTTTGAGCTATTGGTCGGAACTGGTAGATTTAGAGCATTGACAGTGTACTGTTCGGTGAGATCCATCTCCACAATTTCTTTCTGCGTCCTGGTGCTATGCAAAAATCATACTCTGTGCATTTTTCTCTGGATTAGATTTCTCGATCATCATGTAATTCTGCAGAAAATGTTGAATGAGTTCGTGAAAAAATACGTTAGGCGTCTGGCATTTTCCTGTGATTTAGCATCACATGCTAAATGTGATTTAGCATTTTCCTGTGATGCCAGGACATACAGCTCGGTACTCTTGCACAGGTGTATAAGATAAATTGCCTCAGCTGCACACCTGAGCCTTATGTCTTATAGGTCTGCTGTAGGCGAATGCATACTAATGTATCAATAGTGCATAAAAGATGTTGTCGTGTATCCCATGATATTATTTCAAGCAGAACGTGGAATATCTGAATTAAAGTTTAATCATCTTGCCTGTCCTATATAATGTATTAATGCTCACCGTGCTGGTTTTCAATTAATGCATTCTCAGCTCTCGTGTCCTTTAGTCGTGTTAGGCAGGCACTGGGCTGGCATCCTCAAAATTGGTTAAAGAGCAGTTTTACTGTTAAGAGCTCTAGTTTGTGACATCTGTTACCTGAATTTCTCAAAGTGGAAGTCCCATGAAAGGCAGTCAGACTCCCGTCTCTTCACAGAACTTAGCATTGCCCTTCTTTGTGTTACAGAAGGAGCCTGCAGAACACTGTGGACTGTATGTATACAGAAACCAGAGCAGGCCTTTCAGCAGTGGATTTCAGCAGCATGCGTGGGGCAGCATAGTTAGTCTTGTAGTGATGCTGCCTGGGCTGGAATGGCATGCTGTTGGAAAGCAGCAGCTGTTTTAGAATTCCTTTTCAAACCATTGCCTTCTGAAGTGCTTACAGGTGCTATGTGAATATACTCATCAGAGAGTACCTTGGCTGTGTTTGGTGCCACATTTTAAGTTCTGATTCACGATGTCAGTGCTATAAGCAAATTGTTTATTAAAAGAAAAAAATAATAATAATAAAGGTCTTTAGTCTGTAGGTTACTTTGTTACTGTAACAATTCTTGGATCCACTGGAAAAAACAGGTCAATTTTCAATGATTTACAAGTTTGCTGCTTAGCACTAAAGTAGGAGTGGAGGATGTGAATATTTGGAGTTAAAGAGTCTGAGTGATGATTTATTTAAATACGGGCTGTAGATTTGTGGTTGGTCCCTTCTAACCCAAGCCATTCTGTGATTCTCTTATATGATTTCTTTTGCAGTTGTTTGAAATAAGGTACAGAAAAAAGATTCTCACAGAGCTGTCAGATATTTAAAGTTGTCTTTTGGAAAGTTTGTTTGTCTTTGAAGTTAATGATACTCAGTAATTTTTGTTTGCTGTTTAATATCAGGCAAGCAAAATTACTTTTAAAAATGCAAATGAGGCTGATGGAAGCCTGTAACGTTCTGCTGAATCATTCTCCCTAAATATGAAGAAAGGAATTTTTCCTTTCTTATAGCAGAGGATTAACATGAAGCTGTGTGTTCCTAAAGTTTTCTGTGAAGACTTTTTGTAGGTGGTACTTCAATCTTGAATTAACAAGTTAAACTGAACATTTCAGGCATGTGCTTTTTGTTGATCGTTCTCACTGAAATATATTTGCTCTGGAGTAAATTGAAATGAGAAGACAGGTTTGCTGCATTTTCTGCTGACTTCTGGATTGTTTATTCTGTAAATAAATAGTTCCTCACTTTCAGGAATAATCAGCTAGCAGTGAGTTACTGGATATTTTCCTACGGGTTCTTTGGTGTTGGGTTGGATACCACTAGACTTGCAGTATCTGTTGCCAGACTGTAAATTTTATTTTTCAGTTGGTTCAATAGGTTTCCAAAACTGATTCTGTTCTACTGTGAACGTTGTTCTATAGATTCCTCCTGAGTTTTTATTTATCTTATTGCTCAGTTAGCACCAAGGATATATTTCTAATCTCCTACTTGTTCAGCAGTGATGTATTCTGCTTTTGCTGAGTAAGACTTGGCTTTCTTTATTCAGCAATTAGTTTTTCTCCAGCTAATAGTGTCATTAATGACTAAAACGGTGCTGTGTCTCTCCAGGCTGAAATCATTTTGAAGTAAACAAGTAAAACACGAGCTCCAACTTGTATAACATTTAATGGAAATGTGCGAAGATTTCTTCTAACTGAACATTTTCAGTTTGGGTGCTTCTTCATCTGAGCTGTGCACTAGTGTAGGCTGCACAGAAATAACTAATATGCCTGAGAGGCTGTTTTCCCTTGTGTATTAAGCTGCATTTATAGTACCCGATAACTCCCTTAGCACATTTTAGTTTAGATAGCAAAATGTGCAGGAAGTGCTTTCACCTCACCCCATTTTTTCTTAAAGAATTCAGATACCAGATTTTAAAACCAAGGCTTCAGCCTCACCTCACAGGGTTATTACACACGAAATCACAGTCGTAGATCAAATGAAGTTGGAAGGGCTCTCTGGAGGTCATCTGGTCCAACTCCGTGCTCAAAAGCGGGGTCGCCTACAGCAAGCTACCCAGAATCATGTCCAGACAGATTTTGAAAGTTTCTAAGAAGGACAGTCCACCAGCAATCTGAGTGGTCCGTGCTAGTGCTTTGTCACCCACACAGCATAGATGTGCTTCCTAATGTTCAGGGGGTACCTTGCTGTGTTCCAGCGTGTGCCTATGGCCTCACGTCCTGTCACTGGGCACCACTGTGAAGAGCCTGGCTCAGCGCTCTTTGCACGTTCCTTTCAGGCACCTCCCTCTGGGCTCAACAGTCCCGCCTTTCTCAGCTTTTTCTCATAGGAGCGATGCTTCAGTCCTGTCATCATCTTTGTGGTTCTTTGTTGGACTCTCTCCAATAGTTCCATTTTTCTCTTGTACCTGGGAGCCCAGAGCTGCTGTTGTGGCCGCACCAATGCTGAGCAGAGGAGGAGGATCGCCTCCCTCGACCTACTGACAATACCTAATGCTGCCCAGAATTCTCCTGAAGTCTTCTTTGTGGCAAAGTCACCATGCTAGTATGTGTTCAACTTGCTGCCCACCAGACACTCCAGGTGCTTTCCTGCCAAGCTGCTTCCCAGCTCCCAGCATGTCCTGATGCCTGGTGTTGTTCCTCCCTCAGGTGTAGTAGGATTCTGCACCTTTTCTTGTTAACTCTGTGAGGTTCCTGCCAGCCTTCTCCTTCAGCCTGAGTCCCTCTTGGAGCCTTCACGACTCTCTGGGATCTCAGCAACTCCTCGAGTTTTGTGTCATCTGCTAACTTGTTCCTGCCACCCTGTACGAGAAGAAAAATCAGCCTACCATCATTGTGAGGAAGTAATCAGCAAAGCAGCAGTGTATCTTCTGGTCCCAATGGGTCAGCGTAGTGGAAAGACACAGTAATGCAGTGCTGCTCCTCTCCTGATTCAGACCCACTCCTGACATCACACCCTGATTTGAAAAGAGAAAAATGAGGTGTCACTGAACCAGCCAACAAATCAAGCGGCAAGTAGTCTGCTTTTCTGAGAATTAATGCCTCTGGAAGAACAATAATGTCTTTTTATGTAAAGAAATTGCTTTGTCTTTCAGTTTTGCTTAGAAGCTGGCGAGTTTGACCTTTAATCTTTGTGTTTATTTCTTTTGGGTATATGTATTTCAAGTCAGTATTCATCAGAGGTCTTTCTCGCTGCGTAGTACTTGTCTATACTCTTAGAATTAAAGGGGCCTTTGCTAAATTATTTCTTTTCTGATGAAGATACTTTGTTAATTTTTCATTCTTGCAATTAGATACATTCTCTTCTTAGTGAAACCTTACCTACCATGGAAAAGGATGTTTGTTTCGAGAGACCCTCTTGGAGCATGTTTCTCTGAAATTTGATCAAATGATCAAGGAATGATTTTTGAAGGTATTTCTACAGCTCATTTTGAATTCTCTGCAAAATCTCAACTTTATTTTTGCCTCAGAAGTATACGTCTGATATAAAATTCTGTTTTGGCAAAGAAGAAAGATTTTAGGATTCCACAAATCTTCAAATTCTTCTGCTTATGGCTTTGTCCCAGTTGAAGTGTTAGTTTTTTCTTGGAGATCTTACACAACCAGCAGTGTGATTCTTCCAGCAAAGTATGGTGCACATCAGCTTCCTGTTTGATCTCGCTAATTTCTCTGGAGGTACAAAGAAATGTGTTGTTCAGACCGACAGTGCTGCTTCCAAGTGATACAGAAAGGAAGAATGAATTGCACGTGTTGAGAAGCTCGTGCAGTAAGGGTGGTTGAGCAGTTAAGGTTTAATTTTTACAAAAAGGAGGTACTTAGATATTTCATAATCACATGACAAAATATAACGAATTCTGGTAATTTGTCATTTTCATGGGAGAATTAACATTTTCTTTTGTTACATGAGAGGGAGTTAAATTATTTAACTGATTTTTTTTTTTCAGACAGTCTTACACTTTGTTTTCATTCCTTGTTCAGAGGAACAGGAGAAATGAAATCAACAGCACTTTGCACGCAGACCCGCAGTAAACAAAAGCAATTAAAAATCAATGGTGGGAGTAGTAGTTAGTCCATTTGAAAGTAAGGGCTTCCTTTTTTTTGTCTAGAGCTGAAAAACTATGAGTCCTTAGCCCTGTTGTTTTTTTTTTCTTTCCGTCAAAGAACAACGGTGTGTGTTAACAAGCAGTCAGATACCTTGATTCTTGGCTCACGGACTTTATCTCTGTCTGTCCTTTCAGGGGCCATAAGCGCAAGCTGGATGAAGACGATGCTGCCAGTGAGTCCAGTAAAGAATCTAGCAATGACGATGAGGAAGGAAGCAGTTCTGAAGCAGATGAAATGGCAGCAGCACTCGAAGCTGAATTGAATGACTTCATGTGACATTCATGCAGAAGATGGAATTTCTAATTATATTTTACTTCTCATAAGCAGATCAGACTTCAGATGAGTCCCTTATGTCAGTGCTCAATGTTTTTCCAAAATATGTGTGTATATTTTGCAAAGCAGCACAAGAGGTGACACATTATTTTGCAAAATCAGAAATAGATGTTTTTAAGGTGTTTTACTAAAGGAAAATATACTTTTTTAAACAAAAAAAAAAGTATTAAACGGGACTTGGTGTGCTATGCCAAAGACATGTTACAAGCTCTGCAGAACCTTCATATACAGGACAGCAACACAAAGATTTGCGTTTCAGCATTCAGCAACTTTTCAAAATACTGCAGTCTGTGATTTATTGGTAACAATCTTAAAAAACAGATGAGGTAAAGTAAATGGAATTGCCTGGAACCTGATGAACTGATCATCCTTTTCCACAAATAAATGCTATCAAATATAAAAGGATTTTTAAAATAAAATAATAATTAAAAAAAACAGTCTATATTTGTATAGAAACAGAGAACATCGTATGCAAGCGTATGTAAACTCTGCGCTTGTCTCATTTGTCATTTGCTTCTGAGATAATGATCAAAAGTATTGTTTTTAAGTTACTTTGTGGAGTAGTTGGATTCTTTAGGGACACCGTTTAGATTTTTAACTTCTCTGTAACCAGAAATTTAGCACAGCATACTGTGTGATCCTGTACTGCCATAAGAAGCATATTCATCCATTTTGTGTTGTTCTTGGACAGAACGAGTGCTACTTCAGTCTAGTTAGGATTTAATTTCTTTGAAAAGAGATCTGATGTAAAGTTTTTGTATATTCTATTTCATATTTGACCCACAGAACAGATTTTCTTTCATTTAATAAAAATTCATTTTGTAGATTTTGTTTCCCTTTTCTGTATCACAGAAGTCTGCAACAACTGTTTGCTTCTGTCAAACAAAAGGCATCTTCTCATCTTATTTTTCCTTTTCTCTATATGAAAATAATGAGAAACTTTGAAAACAACTGCAAAGGTATAGATTCGGGCAGTTAACCGTGCAAGAGAAGAGAATCACCGAACTGTGAAGTGTGTGAACTGTTTAATTCTGACGTTTACTCTTCTCTCTTTAACTGACCTGTGAAGATAGTGTAAGAGTTACTGCTGCAGTATTGAATTTCTGAGGCTAGAACTCTGATTTATTCTCAGTTGGTAGCAACTGGAGAGTGAGATTCTTCTAAAGCATGTTAGCTAGAGAAGACTCATTAATTCAGATGTTGTGGTTAAAAGTACCTTCTGGTGCAGAAATACTTAGTTTTGTCATCTAACAGTAAAATTGGGAGAATATTTTAGTACTCTGTCGCTGCTTTACAAAGAACTGGCTAGTTTTTAAAGCTTCATAAAGGCAGTAAAAGGAAGAGTGAGAAAACAGGAGAATCATCTCCAATTAAAACTGCTTTTTCAGAATGCCGTGTCATCATCTTGAGATAAAAGTAATGTTCTCAGTAAGAAAATGTTGACCTTTACAGGTCAACAGGTAAACAGAACTTTACAGGACATTTACACAGGTACCACATAACGTGATTCTGCAGTGACCTGCTTTCTAGAGCTGTCTGTGAAAACAAGCAGCGCTTCTCCAAGAGGCTGAACTGCATAACAAAATAAATTCAAAAGAAAAGACTAAAGAAAACTCTGTAACAAGAGAGGTCAAAATATAATGCAGCCTCCTTGGGTAGTAGAGGGTGAGAATCCTTGCAGTAAAATGTCAGGATCTGTGTGTCCTTCCAGTGTTTTCTCACATTAAGTACAGTTGAAATAATTTGAAATAATGCCAGTTTTTCAGGTCACTGTGATGCTGCTAGTGATATTGCAGTATGAATTTCAGCAAGGAGTCAGTCTGGCTGATGATCTCTGTCAGTCACGCAGCTCTGACTGTAAACAGCCAGCAAACAAAAATGGGTAGATTGCCATGGCTTGAGCAGTGTTCTGTATTGGCTTAAGCTGCTTGCTGGATGCCACGTTCCTTGTGGAGACAGCTGTCTCTTAGTACTGAGTGGAGCGATTTCATACGCGCAAAGTTTGAAAAGCTTTTTGGTGCGGAAGGCCATATATCCTGTTCCTGGTTTAATTTAGTGCCTTCCACTTTTGGTTTCACTCGTATCACACGTGTCTGGGCAAGAGTCCTAAAAGCAATCAGCCCTCTGCTAAATCCCGTATCATGCAGACTTCTGTGTAAACACCACATGAGGGCTGTCCTCCAAACTGTGAGAACTGCATCCATCCAGGGGTCTGCTACCACAAAGTCCCCTCTTCTCTTTGTGAAAGCACGCGGTAAGCACCGCACGCAGAGGCCTCAGGGAGCAGGTAGCATGCTGGTGACTGCCACATCACAGGCAATTCTTAATTTGACATTAGTTTTTCACATAGTTCTAATAACTCCTGTTCTCTGATCCTCAGGGTGTTCAGGCACCTTGGATGGGGGCTTGTGGGAGGCATTACATTGCTTACAGCCAGACCAATCCAGGTGTTCAGCCTGCTTTCTGTTTAAAAGTTGAAACGTGCTCATTTGGGCTTCTAGTACACTAGTCACTAGACCCTATCTCCGCACAGGCAGAGGAGAGAAATGGAAACTGAGAAATGAGTAGGTCATGGAGTCGTCATAGAATAGCCTGGGTTGAAAAGGACCTCAAAGATCATCGAGTTTCAAACCCCCTGCCGTGGTCAGGGTCATTAAACACAAGACCAGGCTGCTCAGAGCCACATCCAGCCTGGCCTCGAATGCCTCCAGGGATGGGGTTTCCCCAACCTCTCTGGGGAGCCTGTTCCAGTTATTGTTATGTTTTCCACCCTCTGAGTGGAAAACTTCCTCCTAGCATCTAACCTAAATCCCCCGTCTTTGTGTAAAACCATTCCCCCTTGACCTATCACTATCAACCCATGTAAACAGTCATTCCCTCTCTGGTTTATATGCTCCCTTCAAGTACTGGAAGGCCACTGTGAGGTCTCCCTGGAGCCTCCTCTTCTCCAAGCTAAACAAGCCCAGCCCTCTTTCCTCATAGGAGATACGTTCATAGATTCATAGATGCATTAGGTTGGAAAGGACCTACAAGATCATCTAGTCCAACCATCCTCACACCACCATCCCTACCCACCAAGCTACTAAATCAAATCCCTTAGCACCTCATCTAAACGCTTCTTGAACAGCGCTAGGGACGGTGCCTCAACCACCTCCCTAGGCAGGCCATTCCAGTGCCGGACCACTCTCTCAGAGAAAAAATTTTTTCTCAGATCTAATCTAAATCTTCCCCGGCGCAACTTGTGGCCATTCCCTTTCGTCCTGTCATTAGTTATCTGGGAGAAGAGGCCGACCCCCTCCTCACCACAGCCTCCCTTCAGGAAGTGGTAGAGTGCAATGAGGTCTCCTCTGAGCCTCCTTTTCTCCAGGCTAAACAATCCCAGCTCCCTCAGCCGCTCCTCATAAGACTTGTGCTCCAGACCCCTCACCAGTTTTGTTGCCCTTCTCTGAACACGCTCCAGGGCCTCGATGTCTTTCTTGTAGTGAGGGGCCCAACACTGAACACAGTACTCGAGGTGCGGCCGCACCAGAGCTGAGGGCCACAAAGATGATAAAGGGCTTGGAGCACCTCTCTTATGAGGAAAGACTGAGCAACCTGGGGCTGTTCAGCCTTGAGAAAAGAAGACTCAGAGGGATCTGATCCATGTCTATAAATATCTAAGGAGCAGGAGGCAAAAGTACGAGGCCGGACTCTTCTCAGCAGTGTGTGGCGATAGGACAAGGGGAAATGGCCACAAACTGCGGCACAGGAAGTTCCGCACAGATGTGCATAAGAACTTCTTCACAGTGCAGTGACGGAGCACTGGCACAGGCTGCACAGAGAGGTGGTGGAGTCTCCTTCTCTGGAGATATTCAAGACTCACCTGGACGCCTACCTGTGCTACCTGGGCTAGGGAGCTGCTCTGGCAGGGGAGCTGGACTCGGTGATCTTCACAGAGGATTCTGTGATGCACTGGCAAGGACCTGCTGCCAGGAAGGGCTCTCAGAGCAGACCCAAAACTCAGACTCATAGGAACAGCTCTCAGGGCAGACTCAAAAGCTATTCAGGCTGTGGAGCTTACAGAGCAGTCTGCTTTCTGAAGCAGCACCAGGCATAGAGAAGGGACCACTGAAGAGATGCACAGTGCATCTCTCTTCAAGTAAGTTTTCTGAGTGCGTACTATTACTGCTGACTACAAAGCATGACTCCTAAGGTCCGACACCTGTTCAAGAACAGGTAAGGGTGGTCATTTCAACTTAAAGACCAACAGTTTTTCTTTCTCTGTTTGCCCTAAGCAGCTCTAAGCAGTTCTTAAGAGAATGGAAAGACATCACAGTTCTGTGTAGGGGTGTGTAGTGGACCTGTTATAAAAATAAAAAGCACTGGGTAGTGGCCAAGCTTTTCTCTATGCGTGAATGCTCATGAAGGGGAAGGTGAGGGAACGGTGTCACTTAGCCCTGAGATATGAAAAACTCTAAGCACACAAATACCTCCACTATTGGGTTTTGTGCATATGTGGAGTGGGCCCCTTGAGTTTTCTCAGTGCTAGATAGTAACATCCTCTAGGGAGGGTGGAAAGTCTCAAGTTTCCTTCTTGGCACTCAAGCTTGTAGAAGAGGCGACTGTCTTACAAGCGTGAAAATCCATACACACAAACTTGGAGCTGTACCCAAAGATTTCTCAGCTCTGCCTAATTTTACTACAGTGAACGTTGCAGTAGAGGGCAGGTCACAGAGTGAGTATATAGTGGTCCTGTCAAGGAAGTGGATCTTTACATTCAGCCTAAGAACTTTCCTATAAATTATTAAATCAGACTGAACTGGAATAAAAACATTTTGAGAACCATTTTTAATTAAAAAGCTGAAGTGCAGATAGAAGTTCTTAAAAGCAGTTATTCTTAGAAGAAATTTTCCCTGGCAGCTAAGCCTGTCAATCAAATTATTACCATACATTACCGTATGTTTACATGATGTGAAAGTTAAAAAAAACAAGGAGGGCAGTGCGTTATTTTGCTTCTCCCCTTAGCTGACTCCCAAGTCTTCTTTCCTCTCATCATTTATCTGTGCCCTGTAGGCTGCTTCATGTCTTGTCTTGCCTTACCTCCTTCATGTGTTGTCTTCAGTGAATGCTTGTCATTGTGTGCCCAACTCCATCACTTAAGTAACATTCTCCCACCACTGCCTATATCTGTTAAATCCCAGTCCCCAGTACCTGCATACAAGCTTTTCAATATTTATTTTTCCTATCCAATACCACTTTGTGCTGTTATTTCATAACTGTAATAATAATTCTGTGATTCTGTGCTTGTGTATCAGAGCCTGGCGCAGCCTCCTCTCATACATGCTTCAAAGGAACAGGAAGCAGCAGTACATGTTCTCTCAAGCAGCATCACCTATGGCAGACTGTTTTGCTGCAATTGCATATGCTAAGATCTTTCTGCTGAGCTGGCTATTTGTTTTCTTCCTGCACTCTCTTTCTAATGTGATCTTTCTTCTTGCTCATATTTTTATTAATTTACACTGTTATTTTGATTATACCAGCCTTTCTTCTCCTCACCTAAAGCACACTAAAAGAACACATAGCATATACAGCACCGTTTATCCAGCACCTCTTCTTGTAGTCACATCACCTATCCTCTTCACAGAAACATCAGAAACAGACCCACAAGTCAAGGTTTTCTAAACAAGCACAGCTCCAGCAACAGTATCCTTCTCACCCTGGTGGTACTGCTGCTGTCCCAGCTCCTGGCCCAGCAAGAGCCTTGTGTTCCCCAAGAATGAGCCCAGTAGGTACCAACACATTTCTCAGGCGTGGCCATGCAAGTATGGTGTTCCTGCCCAGGAGCAATAGAAAGATGGAGCTGTCAGTCCCCACCCATTGCACACACATTCACTTCTGTAATGCTTGAGACTTCACAAAGCCAATCTAGATAAATATGTTTTTTCCAAGTGGGCTGATAGCTCCTACAGTTGTTTTGAGTCTAAGACCATCTTTATTTCATATTTATGAATAATAGGAACAACAGTCCAAATAGTATAAATAAGGAAAGCTACTGCTTCTACAGTTTCCTGAGGAAGGGAAGCAGAGGAAGGTGCCAGGCTCTGCTCCTGGTCATCAGTGGCAGGATGGGAATAGCACCATGACTGCAGCACGGGAGGATCAGACTGATCACTGGGGAAACATTTCTGTATCATGAGTGTGATGGGAAACTGGAATAAGCTTCCTAGAGAGCTGGTTTATTTCCTTTGCATACAGTATTCAAGAGACATTTGGACAATGCCCTCGTTAATGTGAGTGATGAAGACTCCACAGCCTGCGTGCAGCCTGTTCCACTGCTCAGGTCCCCCTCACTGTAAGAAGAATTTTTCATGATACATGAGAGGGTGTGCAAGGGAAAAAGAATGACCACAAGGAGAGCAGGACTTCTGTTGTAAACATCACACAAGCTCCTCAACTGTTCTGTGCTGGCCAAGATAGACGTGGCACATGGCAGATGTTGTCCTCACTCATTGTCTTCCAAGCCCAGAACTAAGCACTGTACTGGAGAAATCTACTCATCCTAAGCATTAAGGTAAGTGCTTATGGCATGTAACTCAGAACCTGCTTCATATCAAGAAACTTTTTTTTTTTTTTTGCTTCTCAGTAAGAGTGACTGTAGTACTCTGTCTTCTTCTAGGATTCCATCCTAACATTCTACTGTTGTTTATACCTCCTCTCTGCTCAGTGAGATTGCCATTTCTGGGGCTATGGTGTCTAGCTGGGAATAAGAGTTTTCTCTGCACTAACTTTTTTTCCTTCTGTTTTGCCTTCCAGTTTTTCTTTAAGAGATGAATGCTTGCCTTGGTTTAGTTCTGTTCAGGATCTTAGACTGATCCCCTTCACTATGTTGAGTTACAGATGAGTTACATGATGTGATTCATGACTGATCCTCGTCAGCATATTTCTACAAAAGAGAAAATATTAAGTGGACTTTAATACATACATGGTGGGAGCTTTGGGCCACTTGACATTTCTGTACAAGAACAAGGTTTGAGAAGTTTCCCAAGCACTTGGAGTTCAGAACTGCTTCAGCTGTGGAGGAGCAGAAATGAGCTAAAAGCTACGGCCTTACTTTGCATAAATGCTGCTTCCAGTACAGCCTGTACCCTTTTGCAGCTTGTGGTACTTTCTCTCTTCGCTGGAGGAGCAGAGATGCTCTGTGATCTGACCCCAGGTGTGGTGATGGGGTTGTTCACATACCCTGAGCCAAAAGCATTAAAACCATTTACTTGTCAAGTAAGAGGCTGATTTTGACATAGATTCTGTACAGTATTTATTCAGCAGAGGATAGTTCTGATGTGATTGCATTACCTATATTGCTGAAATGCCTCAACACTTTTTAAACCCACCAGAGTTCTCGCACTTCGTAGTTTTCAGGCCCAAAGAGCCTGTGCTGCCACACTGATCGATGGTGACTGATTTCCACGAGAAAGAGGTTTCTCGGCAGAGGATGATTTCCTTGATGAATTCTTTATTCTTTCCACCATCTTTCCTAATTCTGTTTCCTAACAAGATCAGGAACCTCATTCTGTAGATATAAGCATACTGTAAGTATCTCTGCCCCAAGAAGAAGATGGAATGATTTAGCTATTGAACAGGTTTGGAGGTGCTTAAAAGGTGGAGCAGATGCTGGTTAACCTGTATTAGTGTGACTGTATTTTGCTGTGAGATGGACATCTGTATCCACAGCTTGTAACACATTGCCCTCTTCCATTGGGCTGTCCTCTGTGAGCCAGTGTGTCTCATCAGGAGAAGACAGGGAAAAATAAATGAATGAAGTTTTCCTCCTGATGCACACCGCTGCAGGTTGGCCGAATTACCCACCTTCCCATTGCTCTCATCCAGTGCCAAACTCTCACCATAGATGATAGACAGTAAGTGGATTTCAAAGTTACGTTATGACAAAACATCTGTCCTTCACTAAGTTTGCTGCAGGACTTGAGCAACAATATATCTCTTCTCTGCTCCTTCTACACCTGCCACAGAAAGACCTGCGAAAAAGTGAATCGCTGCTAGAGGTCTGTGCTCACAGGAGCAAGTCCTGCCTCTGTCCAGGACCCCCCTGGAAGGCCATGTTCCCTTCCCTGCCCCTTTGTTACAGAAGACAGCATCTCTAAGTCCACAAGAGTATTTGCCTGCCTTGTCTGTCAGATCTGGATGTTGTTGCTCTTTCACAAGAGGCAAGCTGTTCTCACCAAAGCACAGCCTACTGCCGCTATTATCAACTGTCAGCAGCACAGCCTGGAGGCAGCAGCCTCCTCCTCCTCATGCTGCCTGCAGACCAGGTGCCAATACTTTCTGGCAGGAAGTACAGCAAGAAGTCATAAAAGATTTTCATATTTTCAGATCTACCACTATGGATATGTATGACCCTTTCGGGACAAAAGTATTGTGTGTGTCAGTTAGTGCCAATATAAATGGCCCTTGGGAAGGTCTCTGTTTTAGTAAAGTGGATTTGTTTGCTCCTCAGAGAGCTCAATGTGTACTTGAGTGAAAAAAATGTTTCAAAAATTTGGCATTGTCTCTCTTGATCTCACAACCCACGGTAAAAGCTTTATTTTCCTTGACATCAAATACCATAGGAAAAATGCTCCATTTTATTTCTCTGCTAAATCTCCTTGAATGCAGCTTCTATGAGACCACACACAAGGACCACTGTGGGACCTGGCAGACAGCAATGCCCAGCTGGTTCCCTCAGAGTTTCCCCAAACAACAAGTGGCAGGACAAGAGGAGATGGCCTGAAGTTGTGCCAGGGGAGGTTTAAGGTTGGATATTATATTCACACCTGAGAGGTGATCCTGCCCCTCTGCTCTGCACTGGTGAGGCCTCACCTGGAATACTATGTCCTGATGTGGATTCCTCAGTACAGAAGAGACGTAGACCTAACAGAGTGCGTCCAGAGGATGGCCACAAAAATGGTGCAAGGGATGGAACACCTCTCCTACAAAGAGGGGCTGAAAGAGCTGGGGCTGTTCAGCATGGAGAAGAGAAGGCTCCAGGGAGACTTTAGTCTAAAAAGCTACTTTTAGGTGGCTTTCACTACCTAAGGCCATAAGGAGGCAGACTCTTAGGCAGGGTCTTTGGTGATACGGAAAAGGAAAATGGATTCAAACTGAAAGAGAGAAGATTTAGACTGGATTCATGGTGGAAGCCCCGTCCCTAGTGTCATTCATGGTCAGGCTGGACCAGGCTGTGAGCAACCTGATCTACCTGCAGGTATCCCTGTTCATTGCAGAGGAGTTGGACTAGATGACCTTTAGTAGTCCCTTCCAGCTCAAACAAATCTACGATTCTGTCTTCACTGAAGAGTTGTGAAACTGAAGAGTTGTGAAACTTTGGAACAGGCTGCCCAGGGAAGTTGCTGAGTCACTGTTCCTGGAGGTTTTGAACAGGTAGATTTTGTGCTAAGGGACGTGGCTAAGTGGCAGACTTGGCAGTGCTAGGGTAATGGTTGGACTTGATGACCTGTGAAATCTTCTCCAGACTAAATGATTCTATGATACTGCTCTGCTTGTTTCTTCCCTTGAAGGACTGCCATGGAAAGCAGTGGCAACTGTAAGTATATCTCATAGTGAGGGCTGTATATCTTCTGTCCAGGACAGCGCTGTCTTCAGTGACCGCTATCTTTTCCTCATTGTTGAAATCATCATTTCAGCTGGCTTGTATGACATGTTCACAGCCTCCTTAGCTGGCTCCCTCTCTCAGAAATTCAAGACACTTTCCAGCACTTTGTTTTCAAACTGTACTTTAAAATTAGTCTTGGTTTTTAAAAATCTGAAGGTAGATGAGGAGGTGAAAGCAGAGGCCCTATGTGAACTGTGGGACACAGAGAGAAAAACAATGTGAAAGTTACATACTGTCCAAAAGAACTTGTCTCTCTCAACAGCAACTATGCATAAATCAGACAAGGAAAGATATCAGTCCATCATTTTTCCAGCTCAAGGTAAAGCTTGCAATGATTCATCATGATTATGAATTGTATTACTGGAATTTTTTGAAACTGGTTTTATTCTGCAAGATTGTAAGATCATAATCTAAAGTAGCCTGTCTATACAAACTATGTTTTTTCTGGGAAAACATGAAACACACACATCCATCCTCCACATCGTAGCCACTCAGATTTGTGACACAGCACAACACAAACGTCTCCATGTTACAAACCTGGGATGCTGTAATGATAGGAGGAAAAATCTGGCACCATGAGCAAAGGCTGTGCGGTGTTTCCTTATGTGAGAGGGTCATTGATTCATAAGGAGGAGGAGAGTGGCAAAATAACAGTTCATCAGATCAAAAATCGCTGTCCTCAGCATGTGCTCATGACCACTGTTCATTGAGCTTGTGTTGGCCCAGCATCATCTCCTGTCTTTGTTATTTGAGCCAAAGCCTGTGCACAGGCCATCCAGCAGAGGCCCCTAATTTGCTTTATTGCAGGAAATCAGCTCAGCTCATATGAGTACTCTCTGCATGTGAATGCGTGCAAACTGGTGCACAGCAGCAGTTAATTTCAGATGTGACCTCACATAACTTTTATTTTAATTGCCTGCATTTGACAACTTTGAGGCTAAGGCAGGAGTGGCTGCAGTGGAAGTGCTGAGGAATAAGTTGCTAATTCTCATTTTCTCTCCATCTTACATAATTTTCCTCACTGCGGTATTGCCTGCTGCCTTTGGCTGCTCTTTGCTTACTCAGATTGAATAGGTTTCACATGCTTCAGTGCCACATTCTCCTCACAGCTAAGGAGGTGTGACTCCACTGAGGCACACCAAGTCACTTGTCCTTGCATCCAGGCTGCAGTGATGCCGGAGAGTGTGTATAATGACAACCTGAATGCCCTGAAACTGTGGTGCAGAAGGTGAATACTGAAGATTTATGACGTTCACCACCCCTGGCCATATTGTTTTGCTGTAACACAGCATGTGCTGACACTAGAAATCATGTGGGAGAAGACTGGGTTGTGACTGGGCAGAAGCTCATTTACCTCTGGCACCTAACCTGGAGCAGGGACCTACTGACAGCCCCTGTGCTCAGATCCCTGTAGGGGTTTCAGGTGAAACAGTTCCTCACTATCAGTATGGGCTGCAGGCTGCACTTCTGAATGCCCTCCTCTGAAATCCAGGTCTTGCTATCAGGCCAATAAAATGTGTTGGTTTTGAAGGTTCCCCCCACTGCTTGCTGCATTTTACACAGCCCTGGTGCTGCAGGATGCTGTGGGCTTCTAAACAGCAGTTCCTGTCCAGACTACTTGCCATGAGTCCTGGTCGTGCAGCAGGGAAGGCTGGCTGATGCCCTGGGAGCTGCTGTGTGCAGCTTTCTGGAGAAGCAACAAGAGCTCAGAGCTCATTCCTGATCCTCCACAGTATCGCTGTGGAAGCATACAGTGTTTAGAGACCTTGGGAACACAAAGGAGAAAATGCTTTTATTGCTCAGTCTCCTTATTCAAAATTAATGATTTCATGCTTTTAGCTCTTGTGTTTTGATGTTTGCTAGGTTTTGTTTGAAGGTATTTAGTTCATCAATGTAATTTAGTGTATTTGTATCTGTGAATGTGGCTGCACTACTTGCAGTATGTTTTTCCTACAACTCCTGCTGTTACCAACTTTTTATTTTTTTTTCTAGCTAAAACTGTAGTTCCTGCAATCCAGTAACTACAAGGATTTCAATTTACCCCTTAAGAAAATGTAAGCTCTTTCTGTTCTCCTTCAAGTTGTGAAGCAAAGTCTGAAAGTATGTCTTGGCTGCACAGCAGCAACAAGTATACCTGGTGATTTTTAAAGCTCAGTTCATAGCTTTGTGAGCATTTACTTGCAATTTTGAATGTGAGAAGCTACAACTGTTAGTCCAGACATTTAGGCATAAAGGTGTAAACAATGTGAGATTTCCCAGCTGGATTTAAATGAGACTCCAAGTCTTTTGTGAAATCTCAGCACAACTCAAAGGAAACATTTCTGAGCAGTATGTGGGATGCAGTGTCAGGAACAGGTTCTTCCAGTGTTAACGAGTAAGCATTCTGCTTCAGAAATTATATCCAAGCCTTTTCAGAGCAGAGGATCTTATATTTGTATTCTTTATGTTCTGATATGCGAGATCAGGCACTGGTATCTGTTTTTCAGCAGAGAAGATCTGGACGATGTAGTTTCAAGGTAAGAGTTAAGGCTCAAAAATAGTCTTGCGGTGAAGTATCCTACAAAGCAAATAAATAAATAAATATGAAAGATAAAAAAAGAAAGAAAAAAAGAAACCAGTCAACCAACCAAGACACAAAACAACAGCTAGTCTAAGATTCAAAGAGATATTTGGGTTTAGAGGCATGTGAGCCACCCCACGTACTGGTGATGACAATTTATAAAGAACGGATGTGAGTGACTCACAAAATTCATGAGCGTCCTTCATGGTTTAAGTCACCTTTTGCTTCTGTAAAGACCACCTGAGAGACAGGCTGAGAGCAAAACTTGTCATGGGCAATCAGCCAAGTGCTCCCCCACTATTTGCTACCCTTTATTCAGGCACTGTGGACCTCACGTTTTAAAACATTTTTCATGTTCCACCTGGTATGATTCTACATGCAGTTCTTCATCAGCGCTTTCAGAATTTCCAAGTTCAGCTCTCTGGTTGTTGTGCAGACAAGTCGACTAATTAAAGCAAGAGTATATTCCTATTTATACCTTCAACTTCTTGAGTGTCTCAAGCCCCAGACTGGAAGTACAGCATGGCCAATTGTGTTAAAAACACCAGCATCCTGTGTTGCCAAGTTGATTTGAAGCCTTAATTTTGAAAGCATGAAAGTAGGTTTTTGGCAACCTACTTGACAGAAGCAGAGAGATCGTGTGGGTGAAAAGACAAACATGGAGTGGTTATTAAGAGCTGCACTTCCATAATAACAGTGTCGTGAGGTTTCCTTAGTAAAGAGAGATCAGCGAGTTTTGAGTTCTTTGTCGGGACCTGGAGATGCTGTCTGAGCTCCATGAGCTCAGGTGCATTACCCTTTAATATCTGTGCAATATACTTCATTTGAAGGATGAATAATAGAGTGTCTTCTTCCTCCCCTTAATCCCTCCCCTGCCACTTTAGCATCTTCCATTGTTGGTTACTTTTGTTATGAACTGATTTCCCAAACCACTGCTTTAACAATCTTTTCTTAGCTTTTAGGCATTAAGCAAAGATTGCTGCAGTGTAATTGGATTAATTTAGTCACTGACTTTGAATAGCATAATTGATTTGAATTTTATTCCACTTCCTCTAGCCATTTATTTTGCTAAAAAAAAAAAAAAATCACAATGTAGCACGGGCTTTGAGCCCAGGCAGGGTCTCAAACCCTCTGCAGGCAAATCCCTGAGTGTAAGTGCCCCCTTGCCAGCTTCACACTCCTTCCTTCTACCACTCTCTGTGGGGCTTTGAGTGTCAGAGGAGCCTTGAACAGGATCGCTGCTGGGGAGGGAGTTGCTGTTGCTCAAAGAAAAGAAACTGAAGTGCAGAGGAAATGAGGCTCAGCACCAGGCTGAGCATGATGGGACTGCAATGGACTCTTCATAGACAGGATTGCGGGTCCAGCTCATGGCGCATGACAGAAGGACCCTTCTCAGCATGAAAAGGAGCAGCCTTGCCAACAGCATCTGCTCAAAGACCTGTGCTGCAGCACTGCCCATCATAGAGGACTTCTGCTCAAAGCACAACCATTTTTCCAGCCTGCACACTAAAGGCACTATGAAGTCCACCAAGGCAAGAGGCACCTGCAAACAGCAAACTGGGCAACAGGAGGAAGGTCAGACACTGGGGCAGACAAAACATTAGTTTTTCTTTTGCTGACAATTATTAACACCAAGTGTCTTGAACCTAGGAGATGTCTTAGCAAGGCATCAGCTTGTGGGGCTGTTTGCAGGCCCCTAGGGCTCAGAGGCAGCTCCTGCAGATCCATCCCACTGGTGCCACACCATTGCTACTGTCACTGATGAGTGGGTACCTCAATGGACCCTGTGGCAGCATGTGCTCCAGGGGGATTCCAAAACCTGAGGGGTTCTTGTGGTGATTCTGTATGGGTAGGCAGCTAGAATCCACTGCTCTCATTCTGCATTTTCAAAGGAAGATGGGGAGAAAATACAATGAAAAAGGGATCAAGTGTAGGAATAGAGATAGGGGTGTCACTCATTGGTTACCATCATGGGAAGAACAGACTAGAAGCAGTGGGATTAATATATTTTATTGCTGATTGATAGCAGACGAGCACAGTGGCAACTAAAAGCAAGCTAAAAACACCTTTCTACAATCAGTCTTCCTCTACATTCTTCTCCCAGGTTGCACAGGGGAATAGGGGCTGCAGTCAGTCCACAATGATTTTTCTCTGCCACTCCTCCGTGGTCACTGTCTTCCCCTGCTCCAACATGGCTCTATACCACAGAGTCCATCGTTCAGCTCCAGGACAAAAACATACGGGCGGCAGCTCCCCCAGACCATTTCCTCCACCGGGGGCTCCTCTCCATGGGGTGCAGTTCTGGCCTACAGTCTGCTCCTGTGGGGGCTTCTCCATGGGCTGTAGCTCCCTGCAGGCCACATCCACCTGCTGCACCATGGGCTCCTCCGTAGGTGTATGCAGAGATACGCTATTCGTGGTGCCTATGGGCCGCAGGTGGACAGCCTACTCCACCATGGGCCTCTCCCGGGCTGCAGGGAAACTCTGCTCTGCATCTGGAACACCCCCTGCCCTCCTTCTGCACTGTGTTTGGTGGCTGCACAGCCATTTCTCTCACATGTTCTCATCTCTCCCCTCTGCTGTTGTGCAGCAGCATTTTCCTTTCTTAAATCTGCTCCCCAGAGGCAAAGTGACTCATGGCACAGCTCCGGCCAGTGACGAGTCCTTTTCGGAGCCATCTGAGCTGGCTGTGATCCAACATGAGGAAGCTAGTGGGCTCTACTCCCAGACTCCACCACTGCAGCCCCTACGCTGCCAAAACGTTGCCATGCAAATCCAGTATGATGTCCCATTGTTTTGGCAAAGGGGAATAATACACCTCAGTATAAAGCTCTCGAACCCATTGACCTGAGAACAACCAATTTTGGGCCTGCCAGCAACCTGTTACCCTAATTCGAAGTACATCACAAATAGTAGAGATGGAAACAAGTCAGCTACCACATCAAGAGCAACAGCAGTGCATTCACCCTTCCTGCCTTGATGCCTACAAATGCCACAAGATAGAAAAAACCTGCCCTGGTGTCTTTCCTTACCAAACTCTGTATATGTATTACAGGCAGAGTTCATATCCAACAGCACACAAAGGGATTGTTGTAGAAACATTCATAAAAACATAGATTTGTTAGCAGTAACAAAAGTAATGGAGTGGCTGCACATGGTGCTCAAGAAATCCTTTCCTCCCAACAGATGAACAATTGTGTCAGTCATGCCAAGGAGTGCTTTCAGCACTCCAGAGGGAAGGGACACCATCCAGAAGGACCTTGACAGGCAGAAGTGGTGGGCCCACATGAACTGAGTGAGATTCATCAAGGCTAAACACAAGGTCCTGCACCTGGGCTGCGGCAATTTCAAACATGAATGCAGGCTGGGCAATGAATGGATTGAGAGCAGCTGGGTGGAGAATAACTTGAGGGTTCTGGTGGATGTAAACCTTGACATGAATCAACATTGTGCACTTTCAGCCTGGAAGACCAACTGTATCCTTTTCAGCATCAAAACAGAGCTGCCCAGAAGGATGAGGGAGGCAATTGTCCCTCTCTACTCTGCCCATGTGAGGCCACAGCTGGAGCAGTTGGGAACTCCAGCAGGAAAAGACATGGAGCTGCTGGAGTGGGTTCATAGGAGGCTGCTGGAAATATCAGAGGGATGGAGCACCTCAACTAGAAAGAAAAGTTGAGCGAGCTGGGCTGCTTCAGCCTGGAAAAGGCTCAGGACAGACCTTAGAGTGGTCTTCCAGTCAGTAAAGGGGGCCTACAGGAAAGCTGGGGAGCAATTCTTTGTCAATGATAGAACAACTGGCAATGGTTTTAAACTAAAAGAAGATTTAGATTAGCTGTTAAGAGGAAATGTTTTACTATGAGGGTGGTGAGGCACTGACACACACTGCCCAGAGAAGCTGTGGTTGCCCCATTCCTGGAGATGTTCAAGGGCAGGGCTTTGAGCAGCCTGGTCTAGCGGAGCTGTCCCTGACTGTGGCATGGGATGAAAACTCGATGATCTGCAAGATCTACTCCAATGCAAACCATTCTGTACCTCTATAGCTTCATAACAGTTTTTAGGGGTAGAGTTTTTTGTTTGTTTTTGCCAACCATTGCTAACCTTTCTGCTTTCACTTTTTTACGTCACAGCCACACATTTCATCCTTCTGAAGCTTTGCTAGGATATGCTTTCCCATGATCACTTTTATTTGCTTGCCTTTCAGATTCTGCTTCCAGCTTCTCCCCAGTAGCATAAAGCCAAGAAGAGAAAACGGTATTCTCGAAGCGTTACATCTGAAATCATACAGTACCCTTATAACAACTTCTTCTCTATGTAATTAATGTAGCATTTACTACATAATTAACGTGGCTGTTTGCACAGACATGCTCATGTTACCTATTTGCAAAGGCAGAATTCTAAAGGGCTTCAGGTAAAATGTCCCTTCTCTTTCCCTTACTGAATAAACTGACTTTTCATTTATCCAGTCCAGCCACAGCTGTTGCTTTTTAGCATCTCACCATACAGCAAACATGCTTGAGGAGCTGCCCCCAGTGCAGACCCTGCTGATCTTCAGCTGGTCTGTATCTCACCTGGAGCTTCCCTCCTGTGATACTGCTTTAGCTGAATGCCAGCACCTAGCAGTAGCTCAGGTGGCTTGTGCTCCCCGCAGTGCCTTTTCCAATACCTGGAAAACTTCATTTCATGCATTGTTCACTGCCTCAGTTAGTCATTCTCTCCTTTTCAAAAGCATGTTCTTTTCTGAACAGATATTATGATTACACACACTGTAACGTACTACAAGACTCCTATTCCCTCCTCCACAAGTATCTAAACTCATCGCTATCTACCTAGCTAATCTGCCTATCAAATCCAAATGTCCCAGCATTTGGAGGTGTTTAGGTTTGGGATTCTGATTCAGGCTTACATAGAAAAAAATGTTTAAAGGTCACTGCATTTTATTTCATTCAGTAAATGAAGCTGAAAGATGTTCAGTGCTACTGTTAAAATGTATTGCCTGACACATATCCACCTGCAAACAGTGTGACTAATTGGATCTGGAAGAGTTTAATTTAAGCACTCCTTTACTTTTAATGCTCTCTTTACTTTTCCTTGCTCCTTTAAATCTCGTCAGAGGCAAGATTCCTCACAAAATGATGTCTTGGCATTTTCCCTCAATGACAGTGACTTTTAAATAGCAGTGGAAAAATAAACTTGTAGAATAAAGTGTCCTTTCAATTGTCCTTCTGCATGTATTATGCACATTATTTCCCACAGTGAATATTCAATATTACACTGTATGATCATTAACACAGTGGGTCCTGTTAGACAATGAAAGCCAGCAGCATGCTAATAAAAGGCTTAATGAATAACACAATACCCTTAGCAATAACAACAGAGAAGATGTTCTAGGAAAACAGAAACTGTACGGCAGAGCACACTGTATGTGAGTCAGGGTTGTCTGGTCTAATAAGTAGATACTCCTTTATCACAGTGCTGGTGCTGAAATGCTGGCCCAGGATTTGAGGTGAAGTATCCTCTGGAATTAGAGAGGTGGGCAGAGGAGGCACTACCTTCCAGAAACTCCTTATGCTGTGCTGCTTAACTGCTCATCAAGACATGAATGCCAGTAAGTTTAACACGCGCTTCTCAGCTTTAGCACAGCCAGGTTACTGAGTTGTAGTGTTACTCTTAGCTTCTTAAATTTGTAATTCTAATCAGAATTACAGAATATCCTGAGTTGGAAGGAACTCACAAAGATCATCAGCTCCATTGTAGGACCACTCAAAAAGTAACTCAAACAATCAGGATGCATTTCCTGATCCCTAGGCAGATATACAGAGGGATCATTTTAGTTTTTGTTCCATTAAATATCTAGTGGCCAATTCAAAACCCAAGAAATGCTTGGGGGAGTTTTTTTTCCCCCCCTCACTCTATGGATGAGGACTCCAACTCTGACAGCACTGTGGTCGCTGCAGGACCACAGGTGTGCAGCAGCAGCTTGGGCTGCCTGGGAAGTTAAGGGGGCAGTCAGGTTGTCCAGTTGAAAACAAAACATTTTTGTCCACGACTTCAGACCCTGGCCAGTCACACAACCACATCAAGCTGGGCAGGACTGGGAGTCCCAGATCTGGCAGCTTTGTTCCAGTTAACTCCAGTCAATCAAAAGAAACAGGTTTGAGAAGATCATCTTGGCCATTCCTCTAACTCGATTGCACTTGTGTCCATACTCACAAAAGTTAACGCTCACCACACTTCTGCAACCTGTACTCTCTAGAAAGTAATATGACTTGTGATTTCTGCTTCAATAAATAATAAAAATATTTTTAAAAAAGAGGAAAAATAACACGTGCTGGTGATTTCCTCTTCTAGAACGCATCATCAGAGCTCAGCAAGAGGGTCTTCTCATTGTATGGAGCACCCAATCGGTTGTGGGAGTGTGTGATGATGAGGTCACCACTGTTTACTAGATGTCCTCTGCTTTGTGAAACAGGACAAAAAGCTGCATTTCTTCTCAAGTAGTACCACTCTTGCAGCTGCCAGTAATAGCTGCTTGTTTCTATCTAAAGCTGATTCTAACTACAGTCTTGCATTTGCTGCACTTGGAGATCTTATTAATCATCTTCTAGACAGTCTGACTTGCGAACAGTTAGTTTTGCAAAAGAAACATTCCACAGCAGCCAGAATAGTATCTTCACTACAATTTCACTGATCTCTGCCAAAAATGGCAAAGATGTTTGGATTTAACCATTACTGGACACCGTGCTAGGAGGGGGTTGATATTTTCATGGGGTCATGTCCCCTGGTGGGCTTAATTCAAGGGATGCAAACAGACTGATCAGCATGCAGACCAGCTCTTATCACACAGAGGTCCCGTGTGCGTAGTGCTATGGTTCTCGCAGCACAGACTTACTATATGACTAAGAATTGTGGACGGTCATCTGAAACGAAGAAAGCAAAGATCAACATCCACTGGGATGGATGTCAATTCCTGCCTGAGAGATTTTCCCAGTGAGTGAGAAGCAGCCTGCAGTGGTCATTGCTACCAATACAGCCAAATCTGCATCCTATATGCTACCTTATCTCACACATTTTTTTTCTCAGATTTTGAATGGGTAAAGTTTCTTTCTCCGTGCCTCCTGAAAGATCACCACATAAACTGACAGAATTTGCTGAAGGGAATGTTGACACCCACCCTGAACTCATTCTTTCTTAATTTCACTTATTATGCCTTTTGTGACTTGGTTTTAGTTTGCTAACTATATCCCTTTTTCTACACTATTTTGAAGTTTTACACATTTCAAGTCTCTTCCTTTCTTTTTGGACTGTACTTGTCTCCGAATCTAACTACAGGTTTTTAAGTCTTTTCATTCATACAGAAGTGAATAGATGTTCCATATGTGACTGTGAAAAGACTGTCTATAAATTCCAGTTTCATTAAATGCTGCTCTGGTTACTTTATTTTGCTATCCTACATTGCAAAAACAGTACCCTAACATCCTTTGCATGTCATTTCTTTGCAAGTTTATCTGATTGTGCACATCTTGGATTATTCTTCCCCCTTGTGAATTAGAATAGCTTTTTGGTTTTGATTGAGTTCTATTCTATAAATTTTGTCTTATCTTCTCATTTCATTCCTGCATGCTTTATCTGGTTAAATTCTAATTTTTCTTTTTTTTCCCTGGATTAGCAACTACCCTCTATTTAAAATATCTGAAACTTTCATTAACGCATCCTTTACTCTCTGTATTAGACAATTAATAGAAGTATAAAAGAACAGATGTAAGTTAATTATCAAAGAACTCTGTAGCATCCCTGTCATCCTCCAAGTCATTACTTCAACTATTTATTTTCAATGTTTACCTTATCTTTAAAAAAGTGACCATCTCTCTACACCAGTAAATGATGCCAAGATTCAATAATGCCAAGAGTTTCAATGAGATGCTCATGAAAACATTACACAAATAACTCCAAATAAAGCAGCAGAAGGAGGTCAGACAATATGACCACAGCAACCTCTTTTTGTATTTGGAGTCAACAGATGTTGTATTCCTATTGCTGTTTCTTTTGTAATGTAATTTCATTTTGTAAGCTTGACCAGAAAAGGGTACTATAACATGATAGAAAGTACAGCAATAATGGCAGAGTGATACAATCCTAGGCTACAGCAAATGAGAACAAGTGCAAATGAAACAGCCACAAATGCAACAATGAAGGAAAGGAGCTACTTACCTTTAGAAGGTCCCAGGTAGGCCAGGCTCTCCAACCAGAAACGCCCTCATCCTGGCTCCACCCCTTCTGGTCACTCATGTGCATTGTATGCACCTGAGTCCCCCTGGGTTAGCCCTGCCTTCTCACCAGGTGTTCGATCACTGTTTCAAGCTGTGACTTAGCATTTCCACTACAGGCGCTCAGAAGACATGAGATTTCTGTGCTTTGTGTTACTCTTCATTATAAAATTATTTGTTTGTGAAAGGATTTATCTTTCAAATGGTAACATAGATTGTCTTTCTTCCATGACAAAAATACATCAAAATGCTGGAAAATATGAATTACTTCTTTCTGGCTTTAGATGTTTGGCTAAGCTTTTTGATGACTATTTTTTTTCCAGGAGAAATTAGTCAAAAACCAGGCACAATGCTGGCTATGGCCAGGAATCTTACCTATGAAAGTTAAAATCTCACTTCATTTTTTTTTTTTTTCAGCATAATTCAATTCTTACACCTATTTCCTGAAAAAGGATCAGCTCCTTCTTATTTTTTTCATTTCAAGTCTTACATAAAATATTAATAATAATAATAAAAAAGCTACAATGCACTTTAAGGATGCTATCCAAAAACTGCAAAAAGGTTCATTAAACCCATGTACTTCAAGAGGACCAAATTATCCTAAAGTTTCCCCATTTACCTTTGCACTTTCCTTACTTATGGATAAGCATTTGTTCTTACATGTCTCTGATTCTCTCCTCATGTTTTTCCAATGCTTGCTGCCTACACTGTCTCAATATTCATACTGTTAGAAACATTCTCCAAGGCTTCTAGGAGCTGCATGGTTGCTTGCAGAACAGCTGATTTTCTGACAGCGATCGAGCCATAACTTGACCAGAGCTGAAAATCAGATCTCTTCTAAAAATTCTGTATGGCTTTTATTGATCTCTATCTTTCTACAAAGCTTTACACTACCCTGGATTTATAATATTTACATGAGCAACGTGGAGAGTTGTAGTGGTATAATGGCTCCACCCCTTCCAGTTGCACAGGTGAATTGCCTTCACTTGTGCTCCCAGGGCTGACCAGGACTTTTCTCCAGGTGCTCAGTCAGTCGTTCAGGCTGTGACTCAGCAGTTACTACACAGGAGTTTATTGGCCAATATAGAATGCAGTGGGGTTTCACTGACCCTCTCCATTTAGTGGGAGAAGGACGCTGTCTGACCCATAAGATATGCCTCCAATACTGGGCAACTTCTTCAAAATCTCTAGATCTTTGCAAATCAACTTCATATGAGTATTTCCCTTTGTTATGTTTTCCTCCTTGCTCACTTAGCAACAGAATAAAGCATCTCATACCTTTGCCTAAGTTGGTTACTCAGGGAGAACACCTGAATTTTGTGTAAACAGTGTACATGTACCATGCTTCCTTTGCATACTTTTCTTTGTGATGGAAGATTTTCTACGCAGGCATTCACCATTCATATTTAACTTCAGATCCTTCATAATATGTAAATGAAATTGCAGGATTGCTCCCATCAGCACAGTACGAAAGATGATTTTAAGTAACCGAATATCTAAGTTGAGCAATCTTCACTTGTACAGATAGCTGCACCATCTGAAATTTTGAAGGTTCTAAAACAGTGCTGAGTATTTCCAGAATAGATCTTACTTCCTGCAAAATCAAGCCCACAGAGAAAAAAAAAAAATGCAGTGCCAAAAATGCCTTGGATTAATCTAAAATACATAGCGGCACCAAAAGAATTGTCAAAGAGACCAGTGAAACTTGAAGTTTGAGCTCATTTTTGCCTAGTAATAAGTAAAGCTGATAAGTAACAGTTCATTTTAAGAACTAATGATGTCATACATCAGTATGTCTTGCAGCACTTCTTTAATGTTTATTAATTGTACAGAGACTAATGACAGTTGCCTGAGCTTTGTAGTTCATTAACCTCTATCTCCAGCAATTTCAGGTGGCTTAAAGCAGACCTTATGAAGGGAGGTAAGATTAAAAACTCAAGATTACTGCATCAAATAAGTCTAGTGTAGTAGTAATAATCAAGATTGTACTGCACCCGTGCAAAATAAGGTAAAATAAAACTTGATTTCAACCTTAAAAATTGTATTTTAAATTATGAGAGCTGCTTCGAAAATAATGTCTCCTATTTAATTATATCGGCTCACAACACCAGATGCAGATGTTGGTGGTACAGGACTAGAGGCTGAACCTTCCCAACAATATTCCATTACATTTGATTCTGGCTGCAGACCCAGTGCCAGTGCTGGTCTGGCTGCCGACTGAGCTCTGGCCTCTGCTGGCTTGCAGGTGAGCCATGCCCTCATCTCCCAGCTTCCACTCATCCTCTCCTTCCTGCAAGCCCACCCAAAGTTTGCCTGGGAAGCAAGATGACACAGTAAGATGAACCACTAGCTGAAAAACAGACACACTGCATGCAGGCCTATCTAGACCTGCACTGATTTTCACTTCCAGCTCCATACAGCTCCAGGACTGGATTGGAAACATGTAACCATCTGCCTCTGAGGTGCCATCTTATTCATCTAGAGACTGCCTTGAAAGCAGAAGCGCTCTCTGCAAAAATAAAATAAAATAAAATAAAAAAATTAAGCTGTAAGAAAGAAAAGAAATGCATTTACTATACCTCCAGAGACTGGCACAGTTCATCCTGTACATCTGTGGATGACATTTCTGTTTACTTCTACTGCAGTAGATCTCTGGTAACATGCTTTGCCTTATCTGCTGTAAATATGAAATCCCCTTCTAGATGCAGGGTGCAACTACTGGCTAATATTTGTTTGACTGACAAAGCCTGCAAATGACGAGTCAGAAGTGCCCGGCGTGTTTTCAAAATACAGCGTGTGTCGAAGTGCTCTGCTGACCTGCAGGCAGGGCAAAGATGACAGCAAGTTTGTAAAGGCAGCTGGTAACTCTGCATTATCCTGTGTCCCTGCACACAGAAACTGCTGGTAGGACTGCCATCCCGCTGCCACCCAGAGCCACCCAGGCTGTTAACTCCTTGGTGCTGGCAGCAAGCAGCATCAGTAGCAAGCAGCCAATCTGCTGTATCAGTTGCTCTGGCAGGCGGATAATTACGATGGTGAAAACTGAAACAGAGAATCTAGGCAAATCAGCTTCTGGCAGGTTTCTGACTCCTATTTTAGAATACATATGCAGCTCACAAGAGAGCTTTGCAATTGAGCATTGACCTAATTATTAAATGCTGCTTTCTAAGGTCCTGTCTCCTATTTGTCATTTAATGTCTTTTTTGTGAATTTTGTGTAAGTGCTGTAAGCAAGATTCTATTTGGAAGACGGTGTCATTCAGTTTAGAAATATTTTCCTGATTTTTCACTGTCAGTTCAGGGTTTTCTATAATATACAGCTCTTCAGATATTTTCTTCTTTCTTTTGATTAACTCTTTCAGACCATGTATTTTTCAGTCTGTTTCGTGTCCAGCTGATATTTTGGTATGAAGACTCCTGTAGAAGACCGATAATGATATTTTACGGTTAAATTTGAACTTTTCAGGTCTGAAATAACTATTTCTCTCTTCCGCACTGAAAGCTTGTCATACATTTACCTCCTTTCTTCCATCTTTGAATATGCAAATAGTATCTCTCCTTAGGATGAAGCTCCTCTTCTCTCACACTCTTCCGGACAACACAGCCTCGCACCTCTCTCCGTCTTCCTGATACATTATGCTTGAGGGTGAAGCCAACTGGCCAATTAGTGGCATTTGTTTCGGTGACTTTTATTGTTCTCAAACCTGCCCTTAGCCTCTAGGCTTAAGGCGACTGATTCATTTCACATCCAAACATTTGAATAAATTGTTGGTGTCTTGCTGGTGCCTTATTATGGCTAAGTCAGTGGATTGAATATACCTTAGGCTATGCTGGAACTTGACACAGCATCTGTTAGAGCACAAGCATCCTATGTTGCCACAAGCATATCACTTACGATGAAGAAAATAAAACACTTTTATATGATTAGGTATCTAAGTCACAGTATGAAATCCATCAGCTTTAATCCTTAACCCTCACTGGAATTCTTCTTGCAAGGAGCTGGTCTGAAGATAGCTTCCAGGATCTGCAGAGAAAAATTAAGCTGCAAATGTTGTTCAAACACTTTCTCTGAGACTAGTTAGATCCAGGTTCTTGAACATGTTCAGCCTGGAATAGAATAGGTTGAACTTGCATATTAAAAGCTTTCTCCACAGCTAAGTGGAACAGTTTGGAGTAAAGCGCCATCTGTACAGCCTAGCCTGAGAAGTTTCTCTTTTGCAGTTTCTGTTTCTCTAAACGTGTTAACCAGACTTCCCTGACTTTAAATATATTTCCCAGAGTGATCTACCTCATCAGTCATGTTCTTCCACTGCCCGTTATAAGATGGCTACACGTGCTGCGTAAGTGAACCAATGTTTCTTATTTAGTAGCTAATGGTCCATAATTCATACGCAAGAGAGAGCTATTACAAAGCATCTGTGGATAAAAAGACATTTTTTATATCAGTATCTTTTGTTTTATAGCGGCTGAGAGCACATTATAGGGAAAAACATTTGATTTTTTCTCAGTAACTTACTTTGTTTGCCTCCTGTGCATGAACATATTCAAGCAATTTTTATATTATTGTAAACTGAATTAAGTTGTAGGATCAGAAAAGCATGTGGGGGGATGTTGTTTACGTGTAAAGAATGTATGACAATCTCGAGATTTTGTACTACGCTGCATTTTTTTTCTAATTGACACCCCAGACTAATGGTTTATTTTTTCCACAGACAAGCTAGTTGACAGATGCTGCAGTAGTACAATAGTTCAGTCCATCCAGCACTGGGGCTCTGGTGCATGATGTCAGATACCCTTGATGCCACCAAGGTGGTTTCTCTTTAGAGCTTTATGTCAGGGAGCAGCTGTCAAGTTGATTCATAGATTCGTAGATTCATTAGGTTGGAAAGGACCTACAAGGTCATCTAGTCCAACCATCCTCACACCACCATCCCTACCCACCAAGCTCCTAAATCAAATCCCTGATGATCAAAAACAATTTCCAATAAAACATTAGCACTGTGGGACATCTGCTTCCCACCCTTCCTCCACTCCACCCACCCTCCCCTTCTCTCTCCCCTTCCCCAATTTGTATCTCTGTACTTCTACTTCAAAGACATTGGGTATGATAAGTCAACACGCTGTTGTTTGCTACAAGAAATAAGCCCACAAAAGAAGCAGAAGGGGAGAAAAAGAACATGCATCTAACTGAACTACCGCCTGCTTTGCTAACAGCATAGGAGCCCTATGAAGACTAACCTAAGGTTATTTGGTTCAAATATTCTTGAGAAAGTAATGGTATCGTTCATTTTTAGAAATGTTACTATTTTGTAGAAAATGTTATCTTCTGCAAAACGGATAATGAAGAATGTTCTCCTGTAGAGTGGTTACAGAAATCACAAACGTTTGGAGAACGGATGAAAAAGGAAAAATACTATCCTTTTTCTGCAGTATCAATTTCATTATCAGCACAAAAAAAAATTGTAAATGTTTGAAAAGGGTTTCGTTTCTGCACTGGGACAAGACCAACTTTACCCAAAATCACTAGTGACTGGACTGCCACCCAGGAGTCTAAAGGAGTCTACAGCCCACCAACTAGGAGTTGAATCTATCCAGGGCTTTGATCTGTGGTTGTAGTTGAGAGTTCTAGCCATCTAATTTCACTAATCTGCATAATGTGGAACTAAAGTCTTAGCTTTCCTAGTTAGCAACTTTGAACAAGGTGACTGCTGAAGATACACATGTCCAATCTCCACTTAGGTTTTTGGCAACATACTGTGTATTTAATCAACTTTAATTTACTTTTGGACTTTGAAAGGGTGTCTGCAAATGTGTACTGAAAGAAAGTAACGGTAACATTGAACTAAAATGACAAAATACATTTTAGTAGCAAATTATTCATTATAAATATTAGTCTTATGTATCTGCTGATTCATTTGAAGAATTTTGCTTAAAGAAAAGTGCAAAGTTTGCTGATGATGCTTCATCTGTCTCCTCAGTTTTACTGAGGACAGATAGCAGGCCATCTTTCCTTTTAGCTATAAAATGACCTTCAGCTAACCAGTATCTTGTTTTCACACTGTAACCAAGGCAGTTTCAGCAGAAACTTACCTGAATTTTTCAGCTCTTCTCTTGGGCTCTAAACGAGGTGTCACACATTCAAAAAATCAAAATCAAACAAACAGGTGTATGGGTGCTAGAGTGCATCTTTCTAAAATGAGCTCAAAAACAATGTAAAGAGGATTGTTGGACTCTTATTGTGTTAACAAAACCACATCTCTATAGCAGCTGAGAGCACAACAGAAAATGAGAGAAATCTTTCACCTTCAGTGGTTCAATTCAAGAATGTCCCAGCACAAAGCACAGTTTGATCCAGCTGCTGCAAATGCCGTTGATTGTATTAGAACTTGCGTTAGTGAGTCAATTTTGCAGTTTCCAACAGTTTCATCTCTGTCATGACCACTACATGATAATAAGCATTTCACACAGTGGCCTCATCATCTAGCTCAAGTTAATTACTGGTCAAGGAGAGGCAGTCCGCCAGCTAACAAGCAGCCTAACCCCTACTTTTTTCCCTAAGCTACCTTCCATATGATCTGGCTGCACTTCAAAAACCAAACTAAAGACAGACAAGATGGCTGCTGCTCCTTGACAAACAGCATTACTCCATCTCCTTCCCTGTCCTTCCTTCTGATCCGCAGCGGTTACTGCGCTATGGAAATGAAAAAAGTTCCCTCATTACAAAGAGGGAGAATGAGCCAAATGCAATCAGCTGTTTTGTAATACTTCCCGCTGGCATAATGCCACCAGTGTTTCTGAGCAATTAGTCTCTGGGAATTGTGAAGGTTTTGTTTGTGTACTTTTTTTCTTTCCAAAAGTACCGCTGGTGACTCTGAGCATTTATTACCTGGTAATGAAATCATTTGACTTTCCTGACAACTTTTTTTTAATTAATTTGAGCAGCTCCATTGCTATTAAGCAGCAAACATGAAAAGCAGCATAGATGGAACATCAGTCTTACTTTCATCAAGACCAAACACTGTGAGAAAAGCCTCAGTTATCACACAAATCTCCTTAAATAATTCTGCAGGTACCATCACTGAAATTACTCATGTTCTTAACTGCAGTGACCTTTTCCTGTTTTATGTTATGGCCGAACCACTGTCACTTCCAAATAAATGTTTAAGCATCATTCAGCTTAACTGATGCAACTTACTTCAGCCCTCCCTTTACAAATCTTACGGGCATTTTATTATGTTTTTAAAAACATGCTGCTAATGTGAACCTCGTCAGAATTAATGGCGTATCAGCCTTATCTTCCTCCTTCTCTAGATGTCCACATCCACATCATCATCTGCAAATTTTAACTTTGTTTTTGTTTTTGTTTTTTTTTTAAACACACAGCTTGTATTTTTAACCTCATAGCTGCCAGGCATCATAGATAACACGATGTGCATCTTGCTGACTTCACATTCCTTATAAGGTAGCCCTTCACACCTCTCTTATAAATGCCTGAATCCAAAAAAGTATCTGTGTCTTCAGGGGACTTTTAATGTTTATGCGCAGCTCATAACCACAGTTATTTGGGACCCACTTGTGGCCACTTGTTTGGCTCTCCTAATTGCAGTGTAGAAGACCAAAAGCACGCTTGGTAAACCTTGTTGTTTTCTCTAGTTTATGTTCCAAGCTTCTGGAATGGTAGTCTGTTTTCTTAACCCAAAAAAGCCACATATCCTAGTACTTCATTGAGATTTAATTTCAACAAGAGAAAATAATTTACCTGTTTCTTTTCTGTTCAGAGGCAAGAGGATTCAAGGCTGAAAAGTCATAAAGCAGTATATGAGGGATGCTCCAAAAGTAATGCCTCCTATTTTGTTATGTTTGTCCACAACTTTAGAGGCAGATGTTGATAATATGGCAATAGAGGCTGAACCTTCCTGCCAATATTACACTACATTTTATTGCTGTGTGACAGATGGCAGCAGAGGGGCGGCCTGACAAAATGACCTCTGACATGGAAGTGTGTATGAAGCAAAGACGTGTCACTGAATTCCTCCATGTGGAAAAAAATGGCACCCACTGACATTCATTGATGCTTGCTGAGAGTTTATGGAGATGAAACAGTGGATGTGAGCACAGTGAGATGGTATGAGCATGGCATGCAGGCTCTTGTTTATTGCTGGGGAACACTCATAGCTAATGGTGGCGACTATGCTGAAAAATAATGTTTCGTAGCTGAGAATTTGCTCAATCAGTGTTATTGTGCTCTTTTCATCTGTTGCAGTTTTCAAGGAAATAAATAGGAGGCATTACTTTTGGAGGGACCCATATACACAGTTAATAAATGGAACACTAAAGTCAGTAGTAGTACATCCCTTTCTGAGCCTCCAAATTTCTTTCAAAAGCTCTGCAGTAACTTCAGCTCACACAAAGAAGCTGAAAATATTATTTAAATGATTACTAAAATGACTGTTAAAAAGACACAGTCGAATTCATTAAACTCACTGACGTCTAGCCTAGTGAATCCTGCACGTTCATAATGTACGGGAGCCCTGTGTTTCTAGTTCTATTGGCTACATCATACAGTTGCTATTAGCTACTGTTTCTCGTGGCAAACAGGCTGGGGGAGAAAATGCTTCAGGGCCTGCTCTCAGTGCAGTCTGTATAGCACGTTTTTGTAAGAGTGCACTGTGAATGTTCAGAACAAAGCCTCTCTTACTTCTGCATCAAGTGCTGTGACAGCTCGAATGGTGCCACAGGCATGAAAATGAAGAGTGCTTTTCTGCATCCCTGTCCCACAAAATGGAAAATACCAACCTCCCCTAACTCGGGGAGTATCCCAGCCATCAGGGTTCCAAGATGTTGGTGCCCCCAGACTCACAGTGAGCCCAGGCTGACAGCAGACTAGTCCTTCTGTGGAAGCCAGACTCTGCTTGGGAATGACTATGTTAGCACTGACGTTTAGCTGAAGACTGCGCTTTTGCAAACAATTTCTTGACACTCCCCGTTTTTTGTGCTTGGGTTCATCCTGCCTGACCTGGAGCACTTCTGCAGGAGCTGAACTGAAAGCTGTCACACTGCAGCTAGCCTAACTAAAAACTCCTGAAACACAGAGCGCAGATGCTGGTCCTCCACACCATTTTGCTCCTGTTGTAGACAGAAGTATTATTTATTGTTAGTCCTCTGATCCATTTTGTACCTGAAGCACAGCAATAAGCACATAGCAAATCAAGTAATACACACATTCTATCTATTTGGATGCACGTCCAGGCAGGAAGTTACTGTGAAGTTAGGGTAGCACTGCAAATATACTGTATACTGAGTCCTTCAACAGATCACTCTGATTTTCCTGCATGAAAACTGAATATTCTCCTTTGATGAGAATTTAAAAGCTATCTTACAGCCCATTTAGTTTTCTATGATCTTAAGCCTCCAGGAGTCAGGAATGCTGGAATTCTCACATATTAATCTAAAACAACTTTCAAAATGGTTTTGGTAAACTGTATAAATTTCTCTGTACCGACACTCAAAATTAAAGGAGACGTACATCTCCTACTGCATTTTTCCAGAATGAACTACAATTTAGTGAGAAAACCTGACTTCTTACTAAGAGAGCCAAGACAGGAGCTTAGTTTGATTCAGTGATCCATTTAAAATACCTGAAACTAGGTTAGTTTGGATAATTTTTTTCTTTTTTTTTTTTTTTTTTGTCTCACAGTGTAGATAAATCCAACAGAGATCATCATGGTATTATTATTTTTACTATTATTATTCTCTCATTGTCCTTCATTTTTAGCCAAATGGCTTAAGTCCTTCGGACTGCAAAGCCTGTAATGCAGAAAATATAAAACTTTTAGGTGAGATGTCGAATTTGCAGAATGAATTGTATCAAAAAAGCATTAACCCTTCAGGTGAGAAGCTGAACAGGATCAACACTGTTGGATTTTTCTGTGTTTGTTTGGCTGCCTGACACCATTATTCAATAGGTATTATTTCATCTCAGAGCCTCACGTACCTATGTTTGCTTTGAGATATGAAAACTGATTTCCAAACAACTTGCATTTTAGGCATTGTGTTTCTTCTCTCTTATAGAACATTTTCTGTCTTGGTATTTTAATTGGACAAATCCAGATGCTAGCAAAACATCTATTCATCCTGAGCTTAGCTGGTAGGATTTGCTGTAGCAACTCAGTGGCTAACTTATTTTGATTTTTACATCCTAACTCTTCGTAGAGGAGCAATTTCTGGACAGATGGTACAGCTTGCAATTAGAACAGCATCGCTGTCTGGCTAGAAGGCATAATGCCATCCACCTGAGTTTGGCATCTTGGTCAGATCTGCACATGGGAACAGTTTACAGTGTAAGTTTTCATCCATATTGGAAAAAGTAGTGGAAATAGAATGGTACATACTGTTCTCACACGTTTATGGTTTGATAAATGTTGTTAATATGCGTACCTGCTTATCACATTCAAATCTAAGAGCTAAGTAGCTAAGAGATTCTTGTTTGGCAGAGCTACACTCTCCCGACACTTCACCCAACATAACTCAGGAGATAAACACAAGAAGAGAACAAACACCTTCATACACAACGAGTTTAACGAAGTTTCTCTTTGAGAGTAGATTTGCATACACTATCTTTAAAACCAAGTAAAACTTAAATTGCAAGGCAGTTTAAATTCTGTTATAGCTGTTCTCTTGGAACTGGAGATTACAGAGATGAAGATCATAGAGACTTTCCAATCTAAGTAGTTTTCCCTGAAATAAATTGAAAAACTGGCTTTAATATAAAAAGTACACCTTATTGTAGCTGGTTATATAACTCCTCTATATAGTTTGCAGGAAACTCTATACCCTTCTTTAACAAAACAACACATATACACAGAAAAAATGGTTGCATTTCCATAATATGTAAGCAAGGCCACTTAGAAAAAAAATTATTAATATTTTGCTCATGCATAAGAACACTTCACTTAAAGGAAAAACTACTGTATTTATTTCATTGCTGTAATTGATGTAGTTATATTGTCCTTCCCTACTGCATTCCTATCTGCAATATGATTTCTCAGCACTAAGAACTTTGTTTGCATCAGCTGCACTGAAGAGAGCTGTCTGAAGTCAGGGGAGGTGAAACCCTGTCATACTTACTCTAAGAGTACCTGAAAGGATGTTGTGATGAGGTGGGTGTCGGCCTCTTCTTCCAGGTAACTAGTGAGAGGATGAGAGGGAACGGACTCAAGTTCCACCAGGGGAGATTCAGGCTGGATGTTAGGAAAAATTTCTTCTCTGAAAGAGTGGTCAGGTGCTGGAACAGGCTTCCCAAGGGGGTGGCGGAGTCACCATCCCTGGAGGCGTTCAGTGAACATTTAAATATTTTACTGAGGTTTTAGTGAGAAATATTGGTGATAGGTGGACGGTTGGACTGCATGATCTTGGAGGTCTTTTCCAACCTCAGTGATTTCTATGATTCTAAGACACGTAAATGGAAGTTCAACTTAATTTTCTGGTTTAAAAAATCACTTTTAACCTGAAGCAAGACATGCTTCATTTCCTTGTTTTTCTCATTCTCTCCCTACAGCTTCAAAAATAATTATCTTCATGACAGGTACCAAAATTTTGCTGTATGCTTCTCTCTCCCTTCAAAACCACACTCAGCAATGCTTTGTGACAATCAATCGAAATTATTACAACAATAATTTTCAACACAGTCTTCAGGGACACTTTCGCTTACCCATCTCTGGGATTTCTATTTGCTATTCAAGTTGAGGAGAAAAGACAGGCTTCATGTGGCTTCCTTTTATCTCTCTCCCTGATTCTGAGGAGTAGTTCCTACCTTCATCTACAGTCTACACACGCCCCAGACATCCAAAATTCAAGGTCACCCATCACCTTCCCTCCATTTTAAGAATTCATCTTTTTATAAGAGAATAACATCTCAAGCTCAGCTTCTTCCTGATGCCAGCATTTCTAGGTGTATCCCCTGCAACGGCTGCCAGTTTACCTCTCTGGCTTTTATAACCCAGTCTGCAGCTAACACAACACAACCTAGCCGACTGGGCACCAGGCTGAAACTGTAAAATTACCCTGGATCTTTAGCACAAGTTCGTACAGCCTAAAGCTATGTCCCATTTCCCAGGCCATGAGACAGGTAATTTTATCATGGTGACTCAGTTTCATCAACTGTAAAATGAGTGTACTAATACATACGCAAACCCTAATAGTAAGAGTCCCAAAAAGTTGAATGTGTTTGAAAAGTGCTTTTTAATAACTAACTGAAACATCTCACTGACCTGTAAAAGCCTTTCTAGATAATACAAATCTTAAATGAAATTCATCGTGGCAGTAATAACAGCCAAAGAGATAAATTAATCCAAAGAAATCAACAAGCACAGAATACTAAGAATAACCCTACAGTAAATTCAAAGTATGGCATTTTTTTCCCATGTCATAATTCTTGGATAATATTCCAATTTTGCTGTTTTCAGATAATAAACCTTTAAATATTGCACTTCAAGCTGCTCTTTCTGCTTTCAGAAAGTTGGTCTATAGGGGAACCATTAGGTCACAGCTGAACTGGTGACTGTGCACCTGGTAAAGGGATGTGTCAGGTCCACAAAGCACAGGAAAATTGTTTGCACCTGTGCTCCTCATTTGAACATAAGGGGGTAGACCCAGAGTAGAGCCGTGTCTGGGTTCATGTGATGGTCAGTTGCTGAGGTGAGAACATCTCTTGGGTCTAGGCTGCTTTCTGAGAAAGAATTCTGCATAGCTAGACACGATCTTCACCAACTGGGTGAGTTCAACTCCTCTTTTTTGTATATGACCATTGGCTTACCTCCAAATACTCTGTCTAGTATTGTCACTGTTGGAAGCTACTTGAGACATCTGAAACTAAGTTAAACTGATTTGTGAGGTGGTTTCAGTGTATGCCCCGCTGGAGTTATCACAGCTACAATCTGTGGTAATACTAGTGGGATGGACCAGGAAGAAATGGGTAAATGCACTGGCAAAGCATTTAATTGTACTCCCTTTCCTATAACTGGGACTTGAGGTGGCGATTTCGTTTGGAGCAGGATCAGGCTAAACTAGAAAACAGAGTTTTCAGACTGGAAGAATGATGAGGCTGTACTCGCACTTTAGTTTAAGGAGAGCTCACCATAGAAATGTCTTGTTAATTGCAATAGGGAGGCTTGATGGTAAACAAAACTCGACGTATTTACTTCAGGTAAGTACAGGAACAAGAGTAAGAAGAGTCAGTTGTCCACATGCTCTATAGGCATGAAATGAAACCGTCCTTCTACCTTTTGACTTATGGCCCAGTTTTGCTTTTCCAGAAGTAAAATTACAGCTATGCAGTCACGCTCACTATTCTGGGACACGTATCAAACTTGCATGCAGAACAGCTTGATCCAGCACAAACTAAAGGCTAACTTTTAAATGTAAAAACAGTACCAAACCAGCGTGTGAACAGTTGGTCTATAATCCCTATTGAATAATCACATCAGACAGCCTTCTCTAATTGCTGGTTAGGAATTAGAGAAACAATCAAGATACGCTTCAGCATTTTTTTTTTTTTTTTACTCAGAACATCTTGACAAAAAGTTATACACAGGCAAAGCTAGGTGGGTAAATACACAGAAGAGCACTGAAAAGAGAATAGGCTAAAAATCTTGCGCCAGTGGAAACATCCTGGGCTGTGCACGATGTCAGGCAGCAAACAAAATAACAAGATCTTGCTGTGAGAGAAAGGCAGGTGGTTTAAAATAGTTCCTCAGTATCGGTAAAAACAAGGGCAGACCCTGAGATGCCTGTGTCTCTTACACAGACCCGGTGGGAGAGCTGAGGGTATGGTATGATTGATGGATAGCCCACAAGGAGCCAAGGAGGAGCTGAGAAGGACACCAGGAAGGTAGAATGGGTGGTCCTGTTTGTTTGTAACAAACAACAGTACAAAATAAACCTTGAAGACAATATACTTAAGTTTATTTTGTGACACCTTGAAAATAGTCAAGAGTATTGAAATAATCCCTTGAGACTTGATAGATTTTGTACAAAGTATAAGCAACAATCAGTAAAAGGATGAAATCTGTACATATGTACAAAGAGAGCCTTCCTAATGCCTACAGCTAGGACGAACAAAACCGCTTGGGGACAGAGAACATCACATAGCACAAGGCACGCAACCAACGCAAGGCTTCTTTCACCAGGCTTCTGTCATGGGCATCCTCGCAGCCGCTTACAAAAGGTGAGGGTTTACTGTTTTGTCTGAGACACGCAGAGCTGGCTGCCTGAGATTAGCAGCTCTTTTCAAGTTCGTACAGCTTCCTATCAGATTTGCTGAGAAAAGGCACTAGTAAATATACATGTAATATTAGCTTCAGTCGAGAGGCAGAAAGCATATCATAGAGCAGAACTAGCCAGAAGTTGCCCGAGGGGAAAAAAAACTGAAAGAAACTGAGACAGCAAATAAATCACAGGACGTTAAGACTGACAAAAATCAGGACCCAGAAACCAACAACAGAGACGTTTTGAAGAAACGGGCCAAAGATACAGGGGGAACCTCGGGAAGCGCGCTTTGGTCCTTCTCGCAAATGGGGTGCGGTGACCTGGGGCAGCCCGGCGTAGGGCTGCAGGAGGGGGTGGAAGCGCACGACGATGCCCTCGTTATTAAAAGCACCGACACGGCGGGCACCGCACTCGCTGTTCGCAGAGCGGAGCAGCCTCCTGCTGTGGGTACGAGGGCATTAAGGAGGCTTTACACCTCCCCGAGTCCCGCTCGCAGCCCGGGGCGTCCAGGCAAGGCGGTGGCGGTCCCCGCGGGCGCTGCGCTCGCCCCTCCTGCCCGAGGCGCCCCTAGAGAAGCCCCGCCATGCTGGGGCGGCCGGGCACTCCTTCACAACGCGTTCCACGCGGGGACAGGGCGGAGGCACCGGAGTGAAGCAGGGACTCAGGACGCAGTTCTGCCAGGCGCCGAGCCCAGGGCAGGATTTAGAAGGGGTAAAACGTACCTGGGAGGAGCGGCACAGCCGCGAGCGCTCACCGGTCGGGAGCGCGTTAGGTTTAGATTCGCCCTCAGCTTCGGGGCGCTTCGCCCCGCCGGGCGCTCGCGGGCGGCAGCTTCAAACCGCCGCGCCTTTCGCCGCCGCTCTCGCAGATCGGTAACGACATCGGTGCCGCTCCCTGCTCGCAGGGGCACCGCCCTCCCGGGGCACCCCGCGGCGTCGGGTTGGCCCTGTGGGGGTAATCCCTCCCGGCGTATTCCCCGCATCCCGCCGTCCCTTCGAGAGCGAGAGCCGCCGCGGCGAGAAGAGCGACCCCCGCAGCGCCTCGGCCGCAGCGGCACCTGCCCCGCCGCCGCCGCGAAATGGCCGCCTTCCCGCGCGCGGCCCCCGGCGGCAGGCGGCGCTGCGCGGCGCGGCGCGGTTGGCTGCCGGTGGGCGGAGGGGCGCCGCGATGGAGCGGGGCACGGCCGGCGGAGAGCAGGCAGCGCCCGCGGTGAGAGAGGGCTGCGGCTCGCGGCGGACAGAGGGAGCGGGCGAGGGGGCTTGGCCGGTGTGGCAGGCCGCCGACTTCTCGGGTCCCACCGCGCTGCCGTCTCCGCCGGCGGGCTGCCCGTGGCGTGGGCTCGGTGCCCCGGCTGCCGGCGCGCGATTTCCCGGCTCCGGGCTGAAGGTAACGGGGCTCGGGACTGCCGGGCGGAGCGTGGCGGCGCGGCGTCTGCCGGCGCCAGAGCTGCCCGAGAGCACCGCTCCCCTTCCCCCGTCCTTGTAGCTCCAGAAGTCGGGCTTTCTGTGCTCTCGCTGGCGTGGGGGGTAACGCAGTCCGGCGCTGAGAGCGGACGAGCCCCAGCTCCGGGAGTTCGATCGGCTCCGGCGTCTCCGTCGAGGTCTGCTTGGTGTAACGTCGGGTTGCTGTATTTACGAGTGAACGTGTGTAGCCGGTGTGGATTTCAGTTTGGATCTCAGGCTTGCTCTGAGTACGCGTGTCAGTCTTCGTTGATGCTTGTTACACGTGTTACTAGAAGTTTGGGTGCTGGCGTGTTCTCAGTAACGAGGAATTGTAAATTCTGAGGAAACGTCGGGGGGTCTGCCTTCGCTGGAGACTGCGCTGTGCAGTGCTCATCTGCACTGGACCTGAGCGCAGGGGTTTAGGTTTCCCCCAGCGAAGAAAATTTTAAGACCCTCGATGCCAGCGATCACCTTTTACAGTGCCTTCCCATAAGAGATGAGCTCTCCCTCCTGTGCAGCATTGGTTCGGGAGTTACTTTTACAAGTAAGAGCTTTATAGTACGTCTTTTGTTCCTGAGGAAGGTTGGCTGAGCCCATGAAAAATGGCAAACTTCAGCTAAGGACTTATTCTTGGGGCAGCCCACAGTGCCAAAGCTGTTTCAGTAGGAGAGGCTTCTTGCAGATCTCCTTATCCACCACGGCTAATTTCCATGGCTCTGGAATTCTTTGACAGTGACCTTCAGAGAAGGAACTCCACGTTGTTCATAGGATCACAGAGCACTTTTATTTGCTCTTTTTAAGTCTTCCCTGAAACAAGTTTAGTAGGGCATTTGGAAGGAAAACTGTGATTGAACATTCCGCACTTCCTTGTGGAAGAGCCTGTAGACATTCCTTCCCGCTTGTTATGGGTCTCAGAAAGGTTTCTAGCCGAGCACATATGATCAGATTTGGTACTGCTATAGGAAAATGTAAGGCATGGAAAGGGACAGTAGTACTTTTTTGTTTCTCGTTCTTTATGTGATGAAAGAAGGTTAAAGACTGGGCATGTTTGCTTTTTTTCTGGGTCACTTTTAGTTGTTTAATCAGTATGTCTTTTTCTCTGAAATCTCAATTCTTCTGCCTTTAAAGAATATTGCCTGATATTTTTAGGCGGTAGGAATCTGAGATATTACTGCACTTGTTAGGAGATGAACAGCGCTTGGCCTTGTGCCTCTGGTCTTGAGCCTAATAACATTGTGGGAGCGATGCGTTAACTGTCAATAAATGTGTGTCGTCTCTTTGGTCTTAATTATAAAATGGTTTTAAAACAGCATGCAAAGGAAACTTTCAGCTCAGTATTTAAATGCGGTAGAGCCCTGTGTATGGGTAACGTGGTGCCCACATCTATCACACTGTCTCTGTTAATAAAGCTTTGGGATTTTTGTGGCTTCTTTTTCAAAGCCCTAAAATATGTGGAGTTTTTAGTATGGTATGTGTTTGTTTGTTTGTTTTGCCTCCTGTAGCAGTTCTGTGCTTGTAAAGCAGTTGCATTTTTTTCTTAGAACAAAATGCAGGCAGGTTTGAAATAGCTGTTGGATGCTTCTTTCCCTTTTCTTTGCTGTCATGTTTGATTCCGAGAACAATTTCAGTACAGTCTGAGGTTGCTGCTTAAAAATCTGTCCTGTATCAGGCACTAAAAGCAGTACTGTCTGGAACGGAGCTGTGAGTCAAGCAAGTGCTGGATAGCTTTTTATATACTGTGGAAACCCTCTGTAAAAGAAGTTGTACTTCTGTCGCAGATGATTTGTCTAGCTTTGGAATCTAGTGCCAGAATAGTTGGCGGGAACTGCCTGAATAGTAGCTAACCTACGCTAGTATCCTGTACGTGCATGTTGTCTTGTGAAGTCTGAGCACAGCTCTTATCTTGTTAACTTGGTTGTAAGCAATTATTTGGTTGCTTATTTTGAGCAATTGGGAGCAAGACAGAATTGCATGTGGCTGCTTTGTCCTGAGATCCTTTGCAAGGCAGAAAGGTAGGGCAGCATCCTGAGACTGAACAGATGATAAAATACATTTTTCAACTTGAGTGTTATTAAAGGGAGACACAGAAAACAGGATTAGTAAAAACTCCAAACGTTTTCTAAAGATCTAAATGATTGAGGTGGTTTTACCATATTTTAAAAACTGTGTAGATATTTTAGGACTAGAATTTTTGACTTTTTCATACAGATAAGTCTCATTAGGGTGTTTAGAAACTTTGTCAGGTGTATGTAGCTGATGAGGATCAAGTGTTTGTTGTTTTTTTTGTTGTTTGTTTTATTTTTTAGCTTTTTTCAAAAAAACAATTGAAAAGAAATTGAAAAGAAACTAAGAGGTTCTGACCAGATACTTCGTGAAATGTGCAGCATACATTGCATTGAGTTAAGAAGCTTATTTGCTTAATTAAGGCATCCATTTTGAGTCATTTGACTTGCACATTTCCCTACTCAGATTGATGTCTTCATCACAGTGATCATTACACCATCTATATTCAATGAACCTTAATGCTTTCTTTTATCAGTCAGGCTTTTTTAGGTATTCATAATAATCTTGACAACTTCAAGATGCTTTTCCTTCTTTTCCGATGAGTTATAATTTATGATTTATATTCTTACTCTGTATCACAGCTGAACCAATATTACATTTTAAGATGCAGTTTAGCCACAAGTCAGACTTTTGCTTCTATTTGTTTGTGTAGTGTCTTGTTATGTGGAAGACTTTCTCCTGCACCTTGCTTTTCTTTTTCAAAGGGGTGAAGATACCAAGGTGAATTCAGATTCTGTGCAGTGTGGTTAAACGATAAGCGGTACCAAGATTAAAATAAATAAATAAAAAGTGTTTGAAGACCTGGCTAATGCAAGAAAACTGCTGATGGTTTTCTCTGGCTTTCACCTGCCTTCCCAGCAAAACAGGCTGATGCTCCCCTTTGTTACACAAGGTAAGAGGGGCCAGAGTCCCTCTGCTTCCCTGATGCTTCCTTTTTGCCCTCACCAAGTCAAAAATCGTTTGTAATGTCATACTAAAAGGCAGTGTGCTTTAGGATGAGTGTGTTACATCTCAAAACTTTCAGTGCCTCCACTAACCATAGGTGCATGCGAATACATTGAAGAGCAATTTCTGGAGCGTTATTCCTATTAAATATTTAGAATCTCTGCATCTTTTTCACCCTCAGGGAAAAAAAAAAAAAAAAAGTCTCACAGCTTCCTAACGTGAACTGACATCTCTGTTAAATGTTCAGGTTATACCAACAGATGTGCCATTTCAGAACAATAATGATGATAAAATCTGAAATTTTGAAGTGAGACGGACATTTGTGGTATGTTTTCCTAATGGCAGAAAATGAAAGGAAGAGCTTAAATTGCTGTAATTGAATCAAGTAACTTCAATATCTTCCTACTCCTGGTTAGAAAAGGTGCCAAATGATCTATTTGTCTTTAAGGATTCTAGATAACTAAATTAAAAGTAAGTAAAAGATCATTAAAACTGGTAAGTGTGGTGCCAGCTATTGAGAAAAATTGTCACAAAGTTGCTTTGTTTACAGGTTATCCACACAAATAATGATTCTCTGTCTTTACTTGGTTAGCCAGTGCATTTCATTTTTTCTGAGGATTCTTGGCAGAACTCGTGAAGTTTGTTGAAAACAGAGGTTCCAACTAAAGTGTGTTAAATTGGAGTTCTGCACAGCTGGCAGGAGGAAAATCAATATTAGGCAAATGGGAAAGAACATGAGCATTTAAAAGGGGAAAAAAAAAAAACCAAAAAGTACTGAAGATTCCAGGAATATTGAAGCAACAGAGATTGAACAAAAATAAAGCATTAAAAATGTATCCTTTCAGCATCATTTTGAAAGGTGAAAAATTATGCATACCAGTGCTCACTGAGATTATTATATTCATCTTTTTCAGAGCTTTGAACTTCTTGAAGAAGAAAATACTGTTTTAACTGAGATGATACATACAGGAAGGTCTTTGAAAGATTTATGGCGTTGGGTTGAGTTAGGGCCATTTGCCTGAGCCCTCTACTGATGTCTCCATTAGCAGAATAAATAGACTGGTATCAGGTGAGCAGGAAATAATGTGCCAGTTCTGGTGCTGTCTGTGCTCAGGTTTGTTTTGTGGCCAGGAGCTTGAGTGAGTAGCAGTGGGTATGTTGGCTATACCCTTCTCATGTCTGCATCCCTGCCTGCTCGGGTAGGAGCTCAAATCTTGGTGCATCAAGGATTTGGGTCCCCTGAAATTCTAAGTAAATTCAGTTTTCTGAGAAGAGCCTTTCAGTATATACAAACATCTTTTGCCATCCTTACATTTAATTTTCTTTTTTAGTGTTCCTGGTGAGGCATTATTGGAATGAGCTGAAAATGAAGCTTCTCAAATATACAGAAAAGCAGGCATTGTGTGTTGGCTGTGAGGCAAATTTCTCACATGTAGTCATTTAATGTGTATTTACTGTATCTGAATTACAAGACATCTGTAATTTCAGAATGTTTAGGAAGAAACTAAACAGGTATAAGTAAAGAAGAAAAGTTAAGCAGTCAGATTTAGAATTAAACTGTCATCCAGGGATTTGACGTGGATGTGAAAATAATTCTTGTGCCAAACTTTATAACCCTGAAAAATATCCCTAACATCTTTAAGTCTCACTAAGACTTCGGGATTCTATTTACCGGGTGTTGAACAGAACAGGATTCTGATTCCTAAGTTCATTTCCATACATTATTTTCTTTTTCCCATCTAGGGCTGAACTTACGTTACTGTCTTTAAATCTTTGTCACATGAAATCAGCTTTGAATCAAGGAAAAAAAAAAAAAAACAGTTTGGCCTGACCGAAAGCAGGTCATCTCCTAGGGTAAATCTGCTCACTGTTTGAACTTAGGAGGATTTGTGTTATCTTGCATTCTTACTCACCTCCTTCTTTGGCTCTGCCTCTCCCTCATTGTGGCTCATCAGCCCGTGGATAGTGTGCTCTTTTTTTTTTTGTACCTCATGTTGGTATGGTGTTGGGCTGTCATTGGCCTGGGCTGCAACAATCTTGTTCATACCTAAACTGGAAATCTGTTTACAGCTGGGCTGACTTGGATGAGTAATAATATAACACCATATTCAGCATCAACAGCAGCATGTCTGTTTAACCACAAAAACAACGTAATTAATGAAGGGAAGGATGTGATTCCCTTCAGCAAGCTGAGGACATGTTCCCTGCATGGGTGATGTGAAGGAATATCAACCCCAAGTTTGGCATGCTGTTTGAAATGGATTATCAAACATATTGATGGGTTTTTCAGCACATAGAGGAATTGTTCTATTATTTATTTATAAGAAAGATAGCCATCCTGTTTTGCTTTTGCTAGGGAAAATGCATCATAAACACTGGAAAGGTCAAAATAATAGGGAAAGGGATAGTCAGGGCTCGAAAAATATGGGGATCTTAGAACTTCAGTTTAAGGATTTTGGGCACTTCCCACGGGTGGGTGGTGAACAGTGGGAGAAACAGTTGTTTTCCTTCAGATTTTCAGTGCGTTTTTTGTTGGTTTTTTTTTTTTTTTTTTCAACTGATAAAGGCAGGAAGCTAGAGCCTCCATGGAGACTCTGCAATCATAATATAAATTTGTTCAGCAAAAGACAGAATGGAGCCCAAGTCTCCAAGTTCAGAACTTTCCGAATATTCCAAGGCTAAGGTATGTATAGGTTAGGATTCTGCTAACTGACCTGCTAGAATGAAATTCTTACGTGCCTGTCAAGAGTTTCTCTTTTCTCACAAACTGTCTTTGATAGTATGATTGAGATAAAGAGGTGATGGATTAAAAGTAGTCATCTCCCAGGATCTAGAACACATGCTCAGAAGTTTTTGTTTGTAATTCTGACATCAGAAATGACTCTTTGTGATGATTGTTGTAAAGTACTCTGGTTCACGGACATTTTGATACACCATCAAAATTGGCACCATACTTATGTGCTTCGTGCTTCCTTTCCTCTTTTCTTTTTTCCCTGTAGTGAGTTTTCTGTTATATTTTGAGGGCAGAATCTTGCTGTGTTTCTCCACGTGTTACTGTTACTGGACCTTTTGCCATCTCTTCAGGCTGTGCAACGTTGTCACTCAGCTGAACTGTTAAATAATTTATTTACAATAATACCGACCTAGTTCTAACCTTGCCCAACTGTTCAGAATAATGGCTGATTTTACCTTCCAGCAGATTTCAAACCTAAGAAATCAGTGAAGCCACAAGAAGCTTGTTGGGGATTTTTATTGATCTATGCATGTGCTTACATTGAATGATATCGTGTATATGATGTTGCTTAATGTCCAGAAGTACACATTACAATCTTGACCCTGTTATGTTTAATCACAGTGATGGTTCCTGTGGAAGTACTCATATTAATATTCACAGTCTTACTTCCAAGCTGACTTTATGTACAGCATTTATGCTCAGCTGAATTGGTATTTGTTGAGTAAGGGAAAGTCTTGGTTCCACAGGAGCACATTAGGACTTCTAGATTCTTCAGCCTGTTCAAAGGGGGGAGCAATATCAAGCATGCCAGTTCTAGTTCAGATATGGTTGATTTCCAGAAGTTCTATGCTTAGAATAATTTTCTTGCTGTTTTCTTGTTCCTGATGTTTGTCAAGGTCATTTATTCAGTATTGCCTTTCAGCTGTGGTGGGTTTTTTTCATCTTATTAGATGTCTGTCATATCATCAAAGGTTTCAGAAAGGACTTTTCTGAGTCTGATTATAAACCTGTGAAAACCTTTGAAATTATACATAAATAAAGGAAGGTGATCAGTGTTATATATGAAAGAGAGAAATAAAGAATAATTAAAAATTTCCTTTTGTGACCAACTAAAGAGTTCTTGAAGTGAGTATAAGGCTCCATTTTGTACCTACTTGTTTTGAAACAAAAGATTGAGTCCTTTGGTGATATGCACATCTTTATCAGAAAGTATAAACAGCATATCCTCCACAGTTTTGAGAGTTGTAGCAATTGGTAACTGTAGGTTATGAATCTTCCCTTTTGTGTGTATATTCTTTAACGTAAATGTCACCAAAATATCTCATTTCAGTATTAAATTTAGTATTTCCTGAAATGCCTTTTTCTGAGTTCAACCTGACTTTGTGGTGTTATGAGGCTTTGTGCTGTGAAGGCTTCCTCTGACTGCAGAAATACTTGAATTTGTTCTGGAGGCTGATGTTAAGGGCTCAGCAATGGAAGCAATTCCTGGGGAATGTTCTTGGCTGTGCTGATATAAATCAAAGCATCCTGTCCAGATTTACCTTTGGTATAAATGAGAGCACATTTGAATCCTAGATGTTTGTTCTAGTATTTCTTTGTACTTGTACTGCAGGATAGAGTTAAAACCGTCTGTCGCGGATTAATAATATACTACCCTTGGTCTAAGCAATGGCGAAAGTTCTGGTTTGACTTCTTTTCTACATTTAAAATAAAAATCTGTGAGAAGAGCTTATTCACGCAAATGTTCCTACTGAATACATAGGTATCCTGAAGTGGGTATGTAAGGGGTTTCAAGAGTGGGTTTTTACAGAACTTTTAAATTAAAAGCTCGTACATCCCAATTACTAGTTCACAGCTGCTATGCTTTGTTGTGTTAAGAAGTGTGGTGAATCATTGTTAATAGCTGTGTTGTTACTCTATATGCTCTGATAGTGAATTAGACTGTGACAAGGAACACCTGTTCAAATTTTAAGTATGTGTATACTTCTCAGAAATATGCTTCTTAGTTTTGTATCAAACATGCCCATCATGCAACAACCTACTATAATTCTAAATGTTGGATTATTGTTTTTTAACAATCCCATTTACCAATGATGCTCCTTGTCAGCCTTGTCATGTTGACTACCGGGAGAAGGTTCTTCACCACAGGGTGATCGGGCACTGGAACGGGCTCCTCGGGAGAGTGGTCACAGCACCAAGCATGCCAGAGTTCAAGTATTGTTTGATTAGTGCTCTGAAGATATGGGGTTTGATTTTGGGGTGGTCCATTTTGGAACCAGGAGTTGGACTCAATGATCCTTGTGGTTCTGTGATTCTGACTCTTCACCACCATTACTTCAGTGATTTCTGCAGGATGTCAGTGTCATATGCTACAGTCCTTGCCTTGTTCTTTGTCATAAGAGCTCTATGAGGCCCATAATGATCTATTTAAAAGTTTTCTATAGTACTTTTGCCTCTCAGTAACCTAGTTATTCCCTGTGTACCTTTCTTAGCTCAATCAACCTCAATTGCAGGCAGAACTGTTGAGGAGACCGTGTACAGATCTCGGAGGAATGTACAGAAATAATTTGCAATCCTGATGGAGAATCATGTTTTCTTAATTGTCTTGTTCCATGAATCTTAAGAATCCACTGGAGTATGTTAGTTTGTACCACTCTTGCCATCCTTAAAAGTGGACACTATTAGATAGAAGAAAGAAAAAATTAATCACAGCATAGAATTATCTTACTCTATAATTTTAAAGTTATTCTATGCATCACTGGAGATTTCACTGCAAAATAATGAAGCGAGCAAAATGGCTACAGTTAAGTTAAATAGGATAGAAAGGTATAAAACTGTGCAGTTTCATTTACTTTCTGAAAATAAAGTGTCTGGGATTGCCTTCGTAGGGGCAAACTGCCTGTGTGAGCAAGACAGCCATTATTGTGCATTGTGAGTTTTTTATGTCTTATTTCCTTTCATTATTAATGAAAGCTAGTAGGGGAGGTACAACTTGCAGCCGTTTGTTGCAGGAATTACAGATGAACCACAAAGATATTAAAATAGGCATCATATAAGCATAATCATAAAGTGTAAAAGTGCACAGTCTGGTATTTTCTATCTAAAATGATCCCAGCTCAGAGCAGAATAGTAGTGTTCAGGATGTTTAACCATACATCTGGCATTATTACATAGTGATTATATCATTAATAATGAGGCTGGTGAGCTTCACGTCTGTGGCTCAAGTGGCCCCTCAGCAAGTTTGCTGATGACACCAAGCTGAGTGGTGAGGTTGACATGTTAGAAGGAAGTGAAGCCATCCAGAAGGACCTCAACAAACTTGAAAGGTGGGCCCAGGTGAACCTAGTGAGGTTCAACATAGCAAAGCACAAGGTTTTGCACATGGGTCGATGTAACCCCAGATATATATGTATATGAGAGAAGTCCTCATGAGTAGCCCAGTGGAGAAGGGCCTAGGGGTTCTGGTGGATGAAAAACTGAATATGAACCAGCAGTGTGCTCTTGCAGCTCAGAAGGCCAATGGTATCCTGAACTCCATCAGAAGGGGGGGGTGGCCAGCAAGGACAGGGAGGTAATTGTCCCTCTCTTCTCTGCCCTTGTGAGGACCCAGCTGGAGTACTGCATCTGTCTGGAGCCCCCAGTGTAGGAAAGATGTGGAGCTGTTGGAGAGGGTCCAGGGGAGGGCCATGAACATGATTAGAAGGTTTCAAGCACCTCTTCTACGAAGGCAGTCTGAGGGAGCTGGGCTTGTTCAGCCTCATTGCAGCCTTCCAGCATTTAAAAGGGGTTTATAAACAGGAGGGGAATCAACTTTTTACAAGGGTAGACAGTGACAGGACAAGGGGTGTGGTTTTAAGCTCACGGAAGGAAGGTTTAGATTGTATGTTAGAGGAAGTTCTTTATAGAGAGAGTGTTGGAAAAGGCTGCCCGGGGAGGCTGTGGATGCCCCATCCCTGGAATTATTCAAGACCAGGTTGGATGGAGCCCTGGGCAGTCTGGTCTAGTCTGGAGGATGGTGGCTCTGCCTGTGGAGGGGGGTTGAAACTTGATGATCCTTGGGATCCCTTCCAACCCAAGGCATTCTTAAATTATTATACATAGAATTATTTATACATGTACGTGATATTATATTATATTTATACATATACATCAATCACTCTGAAAGTAATGCCTTCTGTTTATTTCTGTGGAAACTACAACAGATACAAAGAGCACAATAACCCTATTTGATAGAGTAAGTTCTCAGCTACATAGGGTTATTTTTTAACATTTTTAACACCGCCATTATTCATTTTCACCAGCCATTAACAAGAGCCTGCAGACAGCACTTGTAAAAATCTGCACCAGCAAAGGAGACTCATTCACTGTTTCACAACTGCTGTAATGGCTTTGTTGCTTGGTAGATGTTGTCCTTGCGGTCCATCTTTCGTTGGCTTGAACAGATGGAAGTCAGAAGGCACGAAATCTCAACTATGCGGCAGGCGTGGTAGGACAGTTCATCTAAGATTGATGATAATGGAGCACAATGTCAGACTGACTGGTACGGGACTGGCATTACTAGAGAGCCAATCGTGTCCTGGGTTGCATTGAAAGAAGTATGGCCAGTGGGTTGAGGGAGGTGGTCCTGCCCCTCTACTCTGCACTTGTGAGACTTCACCTGGAGTACTCTGTTCAGATGTAGAGTCCTCAGTATGGGAGGAACACAGACCTGTTGGAGCACATTTGGAGGAGGGTCACAAAAATGATCCAAGGACTGGAACACCTCCCCTATGAGGACAGGCTGAAAGCTGAGGCTGTTTGGAGAAGAGAAGACTCTGGAGAGACCTGACAGAGTCCTTCAGTATCTGAAGGGAGGCTATAAGAAAGAACGGGACAGATTCTTTAGCAGGGTCTGCGGTGACAGGACAAGGGGAAATGGTTTCAGACTTGAACAGGGGAGATACGGTTTGGATATAAGGAGCAACATTTTCACAGTAACAGTAGTGAAGCACTGAAACAGGTTGCACAGCCAGGTGGTAGATGCCTTATATTTGGAGACATTCAAGGTCAGGCTGGACCAGGCTCTGAGCAGCCTAATCTAGCTGTAGATGTCTGCTTTTTGCAGGAGAGTTGGACTAGATGACCTGTAAAGATCCCTTCCAACTAAACAATTCTGTGATTTGAATAGCTGCATAGCTAATTAGCTGTTAGAGTTACGCGGGCATTCTTTTGTGTGTACAAACAAGGAGGCAGTAAAAAAATAACCTTAAATATAATTTATTTTTGCCACTGTTTAGATAATTGAAAAGGTATTAGTCATTGTTTATTGATGGTGTCAGGAAATTTTCATTTGTTGCCCATGTATTCTGCATTAATAATGCAACAGATCCTATTGTGTTAGAGTAGGCAGCTGTAAGTAATGAAGAACAAATGACATCAGTGCGTTAAATGAAAAGGCAGGGTGAAGCTAGTTTCTGAGACAAGTTCTAAATAAAAGTTTGTTATTTGAAAAACTGATTTGAGCTCTGTCTGTTTCGAAAATCAATTTTAAGGCCTGTGGAGAGCAGTTCACAATGGCTTTGAAGGTAAGTGTTAGGTAAATGAAAAAGAAAACTCAGCTTCAATAATCCATACTTAGTCAGAGAAATTGCCAAGAGCAACTTTTGATTTTGTGACTTAAATTTGATGGCAAGGGATAATTGGGATATAGTTTGTAGTTCTGTGGTAGAAAAACAGTTGCAGGACTATTTCTTACAACACATGACCAAATGCTACCTGAATTGTATGTGTTGTGCTGTATAATTGTAACTGTGTCTCTGTGAAAGAGGAAATGAATCTGATAACAAGGAGCTGGAACTGACGCATGATGACTTGATACTGTGAGGTGTTCATTTGTTGTGCAAGGATCTGTGAAAAGTGTGTTGCTGTACTGAAGTATAACTTAGGTTAAAGAAACTGTTCAAAAATAAATTTGCTCAATTGAGAAGTAATAAATAACAAATCAGTGTAAACATCTCCTTTGTCTTTTTACCATTAGGAGAGCAGCAGAAATGAAACTAAAAGAAGAATAGAAGATGGTTTATCCATGCTCTAGCAAAAAATAAAATGATCAAGATTTGGTTGAAAGATTCCAAAGGTGGCATTCCAGAGGCAACAGTAGAAGCATTAGATCCTTACATAGGTATTACAGAAAGGGATATTCAGTGTATTTTTTTTTTTTGAAATTTTTTTTTTTATGACTGATGATTGTTTTTATAGAAATATAATGTATAGTAAGATTTCCTGGATTTGGAGGAAACTGACTTTTTTGTATTGTGATTCCAGGAGAATGCAGTTCAACAAGAGTATCTCCTATTTTTAGATGACAATATTTATCCAGCAACAGAAGAGGTGATAGCACCTGATGTTTACTGACCCTTTCACTGGCTTCTCTTTTGTCATTTGGCTCTTCCATGTGCATATGTACCTTAGAAGGAATGTGTGAGTACTGTCTGAAAGGAAAATTCATAGCACTTCTGTTACATAAAGACTTAAGTTTTCCATGAAGCCGTTATGTGATCAAGGTCTATTCTTTCAAAATAATAATAATAGTGTTCTCCTTTTCAGCTTAGATAACACATATATAGTCATAAATACACGTGTATGTATTTCCTTCTACTTCTTGTGGCAAATATCTGTGTATGAGCAGACACTAGTTTGAGCTATGCACTCTGGAGATATGCAAGCGTAGATTGGGTACATTACAAAACAGCATCTGCAATAACTGTGTTTAACAGAATGAGTTATACTTCCTAATAGAAATCGTTGGAATGTGATCTCCTTCAGTAAAATAAGAAGCACTTAATAATGAGTATACCTTCCCAGTGTGAATCTTAGGAGAAGCTTCTTCGAGCACAGTACATAACTTTAAGTGCAGAAAATTCCCTGTTCATTTATAACAATACTTTTGACGCTGTCTCCAATATCATCCTCATAGGTAAGCTTAAGAAGAGTGGGACAGATGAGGGGATAATGAACTGTACTGAGAACTGGCTGACTGGCAGAGCTCGGGGTGTTGTGATCGGCGGTGCAGAGTCTATTTGGAGGCCGGTAGCTAGCGGTGTTCCCCAGGGGTTAGTTCTGGTCCTGGTCTTGTTCAGAGTCTACATCAGTGACATAGAGGTAGAGTCCACTCCCAGCAAGTTTGCTCATGATACAAAGCTGGGAAGAATGGCTGATGCACCAGAACACTGGCCAGTGGCATCCTGAGGTGCATTAAGAAGTGCAGCCTGCAGGTTGAGGGATGTTATCTACCCTATGTCTTGTGCCCTGATGAAGCCTTATCTGGAATACTGTGTCCAGTTCTGGGATCCTCGGTTAAAAAAAGACAGGACTACTGGTGAGAGCTCAACAGAGGGCTGTGAGGATGATGAGGGACCTGGAGCATCTTCCTTATGAGGAAAGGCTGAGAAACCTGGGACTTCTTAGCCTTGGAAAGACCAAGGGGATCTTATCAATACTTACAAGTATCTGAAGGGTGAGTGTCAAGAAGATAGGGCCAAGCTCTTTTCAGTAGTGCCCAGTGATGGAACAAGGGGCAACAGTCACAAACTGAAGCACAGGAAATTCTGTCTGAGCATGAGGAAGAACTTCTTTATTGTGTTAGTGACAGTGTGCTGGAACAGGCTGCCCAGAGAGATTGTGGTGTCTCCTTCTCTGAAGATATTTCAACCTGCCTGGATGCATTGCTCTGCAACCTGCTCTAGGAGTCTCTTTGCTGGGGGGTTGGATTCCGTCTCTAGAGTTCCCTTCTGCCCTTGTGATTCTGTGATACTTATAAAAATTACAGATATGGAGAATCTTTTGTTGCTTCCAAGAAATTTGAAAAAAAAAAAAAAAAAAAGGAGTAGTGTTCCCTTTTGTCCTGCTGCTTGAAGGCTAGGAACCAGGCAGAAGGAAGAAAACAGATTCATTAAATAAATGTTTGCATGTATGGTGTTGTGCTAAGGGCTTTGGGTTCTCTGATCAAGGATGCACCTTCAATGGGATGGGCTGCAGCTGACCAGGAGGGACAAGAATATACTGAATATCCTTCAAAAAGATAACGTGGCTGATAGCATAGCTGAAGTACCTCTGCACCAATGCACGAAGAATGCCAAATGAACAGTAGAAGACAACAACTGTGGTGCAATTAGAAAACTATGACTTAATTGCTGCCCCAGAAACACGGTGGGTGGGACAGATCGCACAACTGAAATACTGCAGTTGAGGGATGGAAGCTTTCTAGAAGGGATAGGTAAGGAGGAAGGGGTGGGGCAGTTGCCCTCTCTGTTAATAAGTGAGTAGACTGCTTCCCACCTCCCTTTAGATATAGATAAATATTTATACAGATTTATATTATACTTGTTTTCTATTTTATAAATATTTACAGTGGCCTTCTAGTACTTAAAGGGGACTTGTAAGAAGGGTGGGGAGAGGCTGTTTACAAAAGCATGTAGGACAAGGAGTAGTGGTTTTAAACTAAAAGAGGGTAGACTTACATTAGGAAGAGATTCTTTCCTCAGAGGGTGGTGAGGCACTAGAACAAGTTTTGCACGAAAAAGCTGTGGATGCCACATCCCTAGAGACGTTCACGGCCAGTATGGATGGGGCTTTGGGCAACTTCCAACCAGCAACCTAGTGGGTGGTGTCTCTGCCCATTGCAGAGGGGTTGGAATTAGGTGGTCTTTAAGTTCTCTTCCAAACAAAACCATTCTGTGATGTGGCAGAGGGATTTATTTTTTGTAGCACTCACAGAATAAGTATGGTTTGTGAGTAACAACATGTCCTTTTACACCATGAAAATAACTGCTCAGAAACAAAACCCTGTCAGTAGCAGTGATGCTGTAAAATGAACTCCATAGTTCATCTTGATGTTTCTTCTAGATGCTAGTAGTTGTAGTAGAATAACAATGAGAAATCTGGCAGAAGTTGAAGGGGTTCTGAACAGGGGAGTGCTTTATTGTGGGAAGCATGAATTGCTCATTTGCTAGCCCAATACAATATCTGCAAAAACAATTACTAGGTAAATAACCTGAATAAATAATTCTGAGCATCACCCAAAGACTTGTATTGTTTTCTTAACTTGCTACTTTCTTACCTGCTTTTATTGCCCCGAGACAAGAGCTCTCCTTACTCATGCTTCTTATAAATGTTTTATGTCAAAAACTTCTGGAAAAGTGGTCCCATTAGAACTCAGCTTCTTATATTTCTAATGATGGAGCAGTCCTCTGGAAATGTTGCTCCAGAGTATGTGTTGACCTTGTATGTGTTGTGATGACCTCTGGTCACCAATATGTTCCAGCAGGATGCCAGTGAAATGTTCTCATCTGTTGCATGCACAGTTATTGAGCCTGTTACCCTACCTCTTGCACCTGTTCCAGTGTTTTTGAAAGGGGACATGATTTTTGAAGGATTCTGTGTCAGTACTAAACATATGACCATCCCAGTTATGTGCAGTATTTTACTTGATTTTAAAGCTATCAGTTCTGAGTGAAATCCACTAATTGCCAAGGTGTTGCTTAGGTAAGTCCATCAAAAATATAGATGTGTACAAAACAATGTTTTAAAAATGCTATCAGCATTGCTCAGTAAGCTGCCTGAAACAATTGCACAGATAAATAAAAATGCACGTCTTTGGATTAAAGGGTTTCTTTGCAGAATGCAGCAATGGCAGGTCAAGTCAGGAGGAAGTGGGATGCTGAGGATTGGAATTGCAGGAAACCTATGACTATTTTAGGTCATTTTCATCCTCTTCTGTAGGTCAAGAGTGTGAGTGATGCATCTGTCACACCAAACTGCAAAAGACCTATTTTGTCACCTGCCTTAGGAAAAAAAGTCCAAACATCTCCTGCCATGATGGAAGCATGAACACTTCCACCCAGAACCTCTGGCTTTGTCCTCCCAACTTTTTTAGGAAGTTTAATGTTGTCAGTATAGGCACTGGAAGAGGAATTCAGAATAGAAGAAAATAAGATGCCATGAAATTGGATGGCATTTTAAAATTAATATAAATACATGAGGGATGCTTTGCTAGTTTTTCATATTTAATTTTTTAATTGTTACAGAATTTCCAATTCACCACACCTGAAAGCTGCAAATGTACAAGTTTTTTACTAAGTACTACACAGTACAGAATGGCTGTTGGATCTTCCTCTTCAGATAGAGATGCATATTAATTGTGAAAATGTAACGTATACAGGATAAGACCTGGAGAGTCATCTCATTTAAAAACATGTCTGGCAAACAGGATTCCTTAATTCTGCCCATGTAGCGTAGGACAGAGAATGCTCACTGCATTATGCAGCAGTTATTAGCATTTTGTCATTATTCCCAGTGTTCAGTTTGTGGCACCAAGCCCTACTGGAGCTTTGCAGCAGTTACAAATTCCTCTCTGTTTAAAGATCACCTCATCCAACAGCTCTAATAACTGCGAACTTACTTGTATTGTGCTAAAATATGTGTCCCTGTGCGTATGGGTAGTTTAACTGGGACAAACAAGGCAGATGTTCTAGAGTCAGAAAAGTCTAAAAGCAGGGGGGTTTTTTGTGTTTTTTTTTTTTTTTAAGATTAAAGTAGTACATACATATGAGCATGCAGACTTCAAGATAAAAATAATTATTTGTTAGTGTAAAAACAGTTTAAATGTTTGATATTTCAATTGCCTAGTACCTGGGGGCTAAGTTACATTTAAGAACAATGTTAAAATTTGGAAACAAGTCTGTTTTTGTTGTAGAATCACAGAATTGTTTAGTTGGAAGGGATCTTTACAGGTCATCTAGTCCAACTCTCCTGCAAAAAGCAGACATCTACAGCTAGATTAGGCTGCTCAGAGCCTGGTCCAGCCTGACCTTGAATGTCTCCAAATATAAGGCATCTACCACCTGGCTGTGCAACCTGTTTCAGTGCTTCACTACTGTTACTGTGAAAATGTTGCTCCTTATATCCAAACCGTATCTCCCCTGTTCAAGTCTGAAACCATTTCCCCTTGTCCTGTCACCGCAGACCCTGCTAAAGAATCTGTCCCGTTCTTTCTTATAGCCTCCCTTCAGATACTGAAGGACTCTGTCAGGTCTCTCCAGAGTCTTCTCTTCTCCAAACAGCCTCAGCTTTCAGCCTGTCCTCATAGGGGAGGTGTTCCAGTCCTTGGATCATTTTTGTGACCCTCCTCCAAATGTGCTCCAACAGGTCTGTGTTCCTCCCATACTGAGGACTCTACATCTGAACAGAGTACTCCAGGTGAAGTCTCACAAGTGCAGAGTAGAGGGGCAGGATCGTCTCCCTTGGTCTGTTGGCTGTGCTACTTTCAATGCAACCCAGAATATGGTTGGCTGTCTAGGCTGTGAGGACATATTGCTGGCTCACGTCCAGCTTGCCATCAAACTTGAGTTTGCTCAAGTCTTTTTCAGCAGCACTGTTCTCTGCCCTTTTGTTGCTCAGCTTGTTTTGATAGTGGGGGTTGTCATGACCCAATGCAAGACTTGGATTTGTTGAAGCTCCGGAAGTTCACCTGGGCCCACTGTTTGAGCCTGTCTGGGTCTCCCTGAATAGTATTCCATCCCTCAGGCATGTCAAGAAACAGCTTAGTGTTATCTGCAAACAGGTCATTGGGTGCACTTGATCACACTGCCAATGTCACTGGTGAAGATACTATCAGCACCAGTCAAAGTACTGACCCTGAGGAGGGACCCCACTTGTCACTGATCTCTGTCTGGACATTGGGCCATTGGCTGGCAATTCCCAGGCACGATCTCACAACCACCTCCTTATCTGTCAAGCAGTCTGCCCATTAAATCCATATCTTTCCAATTTGGAGAGAAAGATCTCATGGGGGACTGTAACAAAGTCTTTACTGAAGTCTGGATAGATGACATCAGTTGCTCTTCCATTGTCAACTGGCAGTTTTACCATAGTAGAAGACCTCTAGGCTGGTCAGGCAGGCCATGACCTTGTTGAAGCCATGCTGTTTGTCCCATGTCACCTCCTTCTCTTTTGCATGCATTAGCATAACTTCCAGGATGATCTGCACCATGACCTTCCCCAGCATGGAAGTGAGGTTGACAGTTCCCTGAGTCATACCTTTTTTCCAGGGCCTGCCTCTCCTGCTCACTAGGGGAGGTGGTATTCTTTTGAACCTTCCTTTTCTGGTCTACGTACGAGTAGAATAGTTAGGTATGTGTCTAACACTAGTGGCTTGACTACTGTATGCGCAGTATGAGAAGCTGTAAGAGCTTCTACCACATTTTTTGTCTTCTCAGCTGAGTAGCTTAAAACGGTACGTGGTAGACCTTACATTTACTTCGCATTCCATTGATGTTGGCTTTGATTCAGTCCAGTTGTTGAGTGGTTGGCTGACATTTAACTCCAGCCTTCATTTGTTGCTGTTTTTTTTTTTCCTGAAGGAGGATGAGATGGATCTCCAAACACAGGAGAAAATTTAGAAAATACTTGTATTCCTGCAAATCACTAGAGAGTTGAGAAACTAGTTAGCAACAAGGAAGGAAGAGAAAAGGGATGATGAGATGAGAGAGAACACAGTAGTGAAACTGAGAAAGCTTCCTTCATGTTAAAGATAAAAGAGTCAGCATCTGGATGAGTTGGTGCAAATAGAAGAGTAAATTTCTCAACTCCGGTGTCTCCTTTTCCTTATGGACTGGAGTCTGGCAGCTTCTGTCTACCTGGAGCTGTTTGCATTCAATTCCAGCTCTACAAATGGTGGAAGTACTTTCTAGAGAGTTTCTGTCTCTTTCTTCCATCCAAATCAGGGTCACAAAGATGATCAACAGGCTAGAGAACCTCTCCTATAAGGAAAGACTGAATGGGTTAGGTCTTGGAGAAGGCCTAAGAGAGACCTCATCACAATAGTTAAAAAGAGCTGCTACAAAAAAAAAAATGAGGGCTCTGTCTTTGCAATGAGCCACATAGAGAAGGGGCAGTGAATACAGTTTGCACTGGGAAAGGTTTTGTGCTGATGTAGAAAGGAAGTGTTTTACAGTGAGAACTATCAGTCACTAGAACAGCCACGCCAGGGGCATGATGGAATCCCCATCACTAATGATTTTCAAGGTGCAGTTGGGCATGGTACTAGATGATCTCATCTACCGTCCCTTCTACCACAGAAACAGTGACTTCATGATCTTCTGAGATATCTTTCAACCTGAACTGTTCTGTGATTCTACTTCCTTTATAAAATGAATTATAAAGTTCCATGCTCTTTCAGACAAAATTTGGAGGTGTGAAGGGCTTGCCATTTCATGTCTTGTTAGCCTTCTGCCTAAGTACATTTGGGTCTTCCTGGGACTTATTCCCAGTCATGGCTTGAGTCAGTGTAAATGTAGCATTTCTGGATAAGAAATTGAGAAAGCATTTTGAAAATATGCACTCAGACACACAATACAGAAACTGAAGTGAATACTTGAGACAAGGCGTGCATGATGTCTCCATCAGTGGTGCTCTCATCGAAAAAGTCTCTGGGGTCTGTTTCTGTCAGATAGGTGAGATAATTTCTGTAGGAGTTTTACATTCAGCAAAACGGAACACTGAGGTGAGTGGGCTGCTCAGCAGAATCCCAGCGGTGAATCTGTCCAGTGGCAGGTGTCTCCCAGAGGCTTCATAATATCCTCCTGCTCCCCATCGCAATCTCAGTTTGTGCTTTCTCTTCCCACTGACTTACATTAGTGGCAGTTTTTAGTCCCTTGATGCTAGAGTTTCTATACTTTCATGAATCATGCACAAGTTTATTCTGAGCCACATAAAAGACTCCGGAAAGTATAGCTTTACCTTTGTGAGGCCCCACCTGGAGTACGGCGTTCAAGGCCACTAAGGGCCCCCAGCACAAGAGGGATGTGGAGCTCTTGAAGCAGATCCAGAGGAAGACCATGAAGATGACTAGAAGGCTGGAGAGCCTCAATTTAAGAAGACAAAGAGATGTGGGGTTGTTCAACCTAGAGAAGAGAAGACTCCAGGGAGACCTTATTGCAGCCTTTCAGTACTTAAAAGGGAGTTGGTAAACAGGAGGGAGTACGACTTTTTACATGGGTAGTTAGTGATACTACAAGGTTTTAAACTAAGAGAGGAAAGATTTAGATTAGATGTTAGGAATAAATTATTTACTTAAAGAGTTTAGAGGCACTGGAATGAGTTGTCCAGGGAAGCTGTGGATTCCCCATCCCTAGAGATGTTCAAGGCCAGGTTGGATGGGGCCCAGGGCAGCGTAATCTAGTTGTTAGCAATCCTGCCCATGGAAGAAGGTTGGAACTGAATGATCCCTTCCATCCCAAATCATTCTGTGATTCCATTCTATGACTGCCAACTACTGTGCAGTTGAAAGGTACAAATACCTTCATAGAAACAATAAATCTGTTTTGAGACATGGAAAGAGTGTGAAAGTGCACAAAATATTATTCTATGCTATTGAGAAAAAGCTAAGGATCTCATACTTTCAGGTAGCTAGACAGACCAAGTCTGATTTCTTAAAGATTTCATGGCAGTAATACTTTCACTATACAGCTCTGGCAAGCGCAGTAGCACTAGATAACTCATAATCTGCTTAATGGAGACAAATAGCTATGGATGCATGTCAGATTCAAGTTGAGTCAAATTAATTTAATTTGTTCATTTTACAAATTGAATTGTTTCAGGTAATTACATAGTGTGGAAAAAATGTGAGTGTTCAGACAAGAAAACTTCCTTTTTGCCTCTGCTAAGTTAATGTAGCTGTTAAAGAAGATGTGCATTCAGGGTATGTAAACAGTGTCCACCTTATACGTAGCTTTGCTGTGATACTTCCTGTTTTGTTGACATTGTTTTTTGTTACTGCTGAGTTGCCTGATGCAGCCTCCCACCATATTACTGTGGAGAAGCCTACCTTAGCTATTCTGCTCCAGTACTACGCAAGGAACCCATATTTTATCCATTAAATGAGGACATCTCAGCTAGGTCTGTAAGATTGTGTCCCTGCCTTCTGTAATTCTGATAAACAACAAACAAACAAACAAACAAATAAATAAAATGTTCAAAAGTTTGACTTCTTGGTCTGCTGCTTGTTCTAAGTGGGTTTAGAAATGTATGGATTTTAAAGTTTACTGACACTAAATAGAAAAATATGAAAAATTCAACTTTTTGGAGTTACATGGAAAATTCATGTGTCAAATTCATCCTTTCTCTCCTGTAGTATGCACTTTAATAGTTTATAGTAATTTTATGCTGCTTTAATTTCCTTTCTTTTTTTTTTCTTTCCTTCCTTGAATGTTTTGAGAGTAAACCCAGCAATATATATGATAATGTAAATTGTGATTTTTGAAATCTAGATTTGTTCAAGAACTCCTTTTAGCACTGATGCCTCTACTTCAGAAAGTTTGCTGAGGAATGCTTTAGCTGCTTCTGATGTTACCATCCCACTTTTATTCCTTATGAAACAACACTTTCTGTGACATGAAAGTAGGAAAGCAATGGTCAGAGTTCAGACCCCTACTGTACTTGAAGAGGTACAAATGTGCAGTACAAGTTTTCCTGCTTAGAAAACTTGAAAGAAAAGCTTGCAGAGAAAAGTGAGACAAATACTGTCCTTGTTGCATAATGATGCTTCAGCATAGAGTGGAGAGCTGAGGTTGACTTCTTCCCAATTTTGTGTTCAAGTCGCAGCCTCCTGTTGACCATACTTACTGCATATGTCTTGGTGTGTTGTTTGATCTACTTGAACACATGTAGAACAGTTACTTTAACAATGGAATTTGAATGTAGACGTAACACTGTTGCCCGAAGTAGTCTAATGCACCTTTTATGAGTGCTCCTTTGTCATGGAAAAGTATCAGACCATGCAAAAATGTTCAATAAAGACAAACTTAGAAGCTAATCCACTGAATTAGAAGTCAGCTTTTTGCTAAGCTGTGTCTGTTTTACTGTTTCCATATGCTAGTTGTTTCATTTTCTCTTACTTTTTACATTTATCTATTGCATCCCATCTGTTCTGTATTCTCTAACCCTCTGGGGTGGGTGCTGTTGTCTCTTTATGTTTCCACTGTGCCCGGGAGGAACTCCAGGTTCTTCCAAAATGTAGTAAGTACAAGAGTAAAAGTGGATCTCCTGAATGTTTAAGGTTGTGTTAACTCTAACAGCACCAAATGTAAGGTCAATTGCATGCATGAGTTTTACTACCAAAATAATTGTGTACATTGTAAATTATAAATAACATCACAGTGAGTTGTGGGAATTGCTTTGGTAGTAGGCAGCAGTGTCAGCTTCTGACATGTTTCTGAATGAAAATGGTTGAGCACTGCAGGATGGATTCACTGAATCAACTCTCCTTGGACTTGAGAGAAAACATTTTGTGTTCACCCTAATCTATGTTTCATGTATATGACTATAAATTATGACACAATAACCCATGCTCTGTCAAAGTGTGTTTCATTTTACGTGGAAAATTTTAAAACATTAGTTACTGAAAAGCCTTATCATAGAATCGATGGGTTCTTTTTGCTTCTATAGTATGAATGCAAACCTTGAGAACTTTGTAACTTACAGTAATGGTTAAAAATAGATTATTCACAAAATCACAAAATACCTAAGATAGGAAGGGACCACTGGAGTTTATTTAGTTTGATCCCCACTGCTCAAAGATGGGTCAGCTGGAGATTGTATTCAGATGATTTTGAGTATCCCCAAGGAAGGAGACTACACGACCTCTCTTGGCAACCCTCACAGCACCAGTTTCTTCTTAGGCTTAAGAAAATTACAGGAAATAACAACAATTTCCTGTATTTCTATTTATACCTCTTGTCCTTTCACTAGACACAACTGAAAGAGTTTGGCTTTACTGCTTTGTCTTTACTGCTTCCCATCATGTACTTATACACAAATAAGATAAACATTAACCTTCTCTTCTTCAAGCTGAAATGTTGCAGGTCTCTTAGTCTTTCTTCGTATTATGGATGCTCTTAGTCTTTAATCATTTCATGGCCTCTTGGTGGTCATGGTCCAGGACATCCAAGTCTCACTCATACTGGGGAGGCCAGAAATGAATGTCTCTCCAAATGTATCTCATCAGTATCTCATCTCTCTCTGCCTGCTGGCAACAATCTTCCTAACACAGTTGAGGATGCTGAAAGGGTATGTTGCTGAGTCTTGGCCAGTTTATATTCCATTAGGACCTCCATTTCCTTTTACACTTTCTAGCTGTTTGGCACCCTACTTCTATAGGTTTATGGGGTTATTCTTTTCCAGGGGCAGGACTTTACATTTCCTGTTTGTTGAACTTAAAGAGGTTACTGTCAGCCCATTTCTCCATCATGCCCAGGCCTCTCTGAGTATGGCCACCTGATGCCTCAGCAGCTACTCCTGATTTCATTCTGTCTGCAAAATAGATGAACATGTACTCTACCTCATCATCCAAGGTCGTTAATAAAGATATCAGAAAGCACTGGACATCACTAGTGACTATGTTCAAGTTGCACTTTTTGCCATTGTTCACTACCCTTTGAGCTCAGCAGTTCAAAAAGTTTTCTGTTCACTTCACCATCCACTTAATCTGGTTTGTGTTTTGTCAGTTTGTCTATGAGAATACTGTGGTCATCCCTGTCAAAAGAATTGCCAGAGTCAATATATGCTCTTTCCTTGTCCACTAAACCTGTCATTTGGTTACAAAAGGTTATTAGGTTGGCTAGGTAGATTTCCCTCTTCATAAATCCTTGCTGTCTGCTCCTGATCTCCTTCTTCATGTGTTCCAATGGCTTCCAAGATTATTTGCTCCATCACATTTCTGGGGATCAGGGTGAGACTGATTGGCCTGTAGTTCATCTGATCCTCCATCCTGCCCCTCTTGAAGGTAAGCGTGGCATCTACTTTCTTCCAGTACTCACGAGTGTCTCCTGATTGAAAGATTTTCAAGGGTGACCTAACTGACATCAACCATCTTACTTAGCACTTGTGATTATATGGTGTCAGGTCCCACAGGCATGAGTATGTCCAATACATTCAAGCGTTTCCTAGCTGGATATTTCTTACAAAGGGCAAGTTTTCCATGTTTCATACTTTCCCTTTGGTCTTTACAGCTTGTGAGCCAGTCGTAACAGTAAAGACTAAAGCAGATGGACTTAGTTAACTTGGCCATTTCATTGCCACTATGTCCCCTGTGCCATTCAGTAGAAGGACAGTATTTTCTCTCGTCTTTATTCTGCAGCTGAGACAAACAAAATTCAGAATTACAGCATTGTAGGAGTTGGAAGAGACCTCTACTGATCATCAAATCCAACTCTCTTGATAAAGCAGTTTCCCTAGAGTAGCTTGCAGAAGCAGGTCTTGAATATCTCCAGAGAAGGAAACCATACAACCTCTGGACAGCCTGTTCCAGTGCTCAGTCACTATCACAATAAAAAAAATCTTCCTCATATTTGTATGGAACTTCCTGTGTTGCAGTTTTCGTCCATCTCTGCACATCACTGAAAAGAGTTTGGCCCCATCCATTTGACTCTGGCACTTCAGATATTTGTAACAGTGATGAGATTTGATGTCAGTCTTCTCCAGGCTCACAGTTGGTCACACTTCAGCCCTCTTCTGCTGATCACAAGGTCTCTCCATCATCCTGTACCCACTGCTTCCTCCTTTGACTTTTTTCCTTTTTGTCACAAGTTTAAAGATCTCCTCACCAGGCTGGCCATTCTGTTGGCAGAGATGCTGTTGCTCCACTTTTCATTCTTGAATATTCAAGTCAATTTGCGACCAGTGAAGATACGTGCAAAGCCATATATGACTTAGATGCAAAAGTGCTGATATAATGGGATGCTGAAAAATGTTTGTGAGAAGGAAGTTGATAAGGACAGGCAAGGTGAAAAGGCATTAATTAGGGAAACAGCCCCCTCTCTGTTGAGGAAATAAACGGAATAGGACACACTTACATGCTTTGGGCATTTATTTAAGTACTTCTGTGAGAAATATCCGTATTTTAAAGTTTTCAGCAGTCTGCTGTTGATAGTGTTTGACTGAACTTGTATGTGTGTTTGTGTGTGGAGACACACACTTGCACACATATGGAGGCCAAAGAAATTATTTCTCTGTGTATAAAAATTGTTTAACTCCACTTTAAAAAGAATCTGCAGTTTGTGTAACCCACCCTGTATGAAATCATGTAACTGAAACATTTATATAACGTTTCTTCCACAGCATTTAAAAATGATTAACAACAAACATCAAGTCAAATTCTGTCATGTGTCACTGCACAGGACAGCTTATTGCATTTTAATAGCATTTTAATAGTTCATCCTGCACCCATGTGTCTGATCAAACAATATAAATGCCAAATGGATTGTAATGTAGTATCATTTCTGGATGTGTTGGCTTTTAAAGTTAATCTTAAATGGGAAGCTTTACTGAGAATTTGCTTTGTCAGATAGTGGTGGTGTGCTCTTTCTATCTGTTGTAGTTTCCATGGAAATAGATGGAAGCATTACTTTTGGAGTGCTCTACATGTATTCACAAAATAAAAAGTTAACCATCTGTAAGTCAGAGATTTTGTAAAAAAAAAATGCTTCCAGATTTTTGCATTCAGTTAGCTGCTTCTTGGAAGAAGGAAGAAACAGGAAAAAGATTACATTCAGAATATTTCTGTGAAATGTATCTGGTTCCTTTATGCAACAACCTGCTACATGGAGGAGAGGAGAAGAGCAAATCCTGGCCTTGATGTCAAAACAATGTAAGCTAGTTTTTAAATGTTGACTTGTGTAACAGGCAAGGCATGAAAACAAAAGCACAGTGCCTGGAGAAGTGGTGATAAATATTTTATCTTACTGACAAAAAGCAACAAGAGTCTAAATCCTTAAAGCAAATGCTGTGCTGACAGTGCACTCTCATTATGACAGTAACGGTATTTGCAGTCCCAGCTGCACTCAAGCCAGTGCTATAAAAGCACCTATTTCTCAGAGTACATGTTGCTGCTACTTGTCCTATACAGGTCCTTAGTCAGAGGAATAGAGCTTTGGTCTGTTGTTCATTACTGGATATCTGAACAATGTTTTTTGACCCAAATGAAACTAGAGGTACGTTGGTATCTTTAGCTCTTCTGAAATCTTAACATTGACAAGGAGTATGTGTTGGTGTTCGAGCACACTTTTTTGTGCATAACCCAGCCTTGCTCTAACTTTTTTCAAATATGCAACACAAATGTCTTTTTAAAATTTAACGTCTGTCTTCAGTGAACAGAGAAGGAGTACCACTGCTGTTGCTGTGTGGCTGCAATATTTAGAGGGTGACTTATGGCCTTGAGTGGCAAGCATTCACTAGTTGATGGAGATTGTTTTGATTAAGTCTAATGAACTGAGAGGTAATGAGTTGATTATGGATTAAGGGAGATGCTTCTCTGTCAGTGTATTCTAATGTGAGCTGTATTTCTTCCTAGCATCCACTTGTTCAGTATTCTCTGCAGTCTGAAATGTGAGACTCCAAGGGAATTAGAAAATGTTGTTACTGATACTACCTCATGGTGGTTGTCATCCTGTCATCAGGATGAGGCCATCCTTCACACTTTTTCTTCTTCATTTTTTTCAGCTTGCCAGTTTTCCACATTGTCTGCTTAAGACTGTTCACCATCGCTGCATCTATTCTCTGTCCAGTCTTTTACGTAGAGTCCTAATGCTGACACTGATTTCTTCTTTACTACTTACTTTACACACAATTACACTGCAGCATTTCAAGACATCCTATTACTATTTTGGAGAAACAGTCGTAAAAAACTTGGGTGCAGAGCTCTTTTAAAGGTGAGGAAGCAACATAGCAGGTGAAAAATAATGTTCAGAAGATCTATGGACTGTGATGTGGTAAAGGAAGGGTAGGGAGAAAGCACAAACAAAATCATAGAGTTACACATAGTGCTTGATTTGATAAGGCAGAGTGCAACAGTAGATTAGACTACTTAGCCCCCTGAGCAGAGCTTCTTGCAAGGGGAATCTTTTGCCTTGCATTAAAAAGTAGCTTCCAGTTTCCCTCTTGTCTTGTAGCCTGACTAGGAAAGTATGCTAAAGTCCTATTCTCAACCTCTTTCTTTCTGTTGTCCTTTTGAGATTACAGAGTCACACAGAAACACAGAATTGTAGGGCTTGGCAGTGGCTACTGGGGATCATTGAGTCCAGCCACCCTGCTAAAGCGGGTTCCCTTCAGTAGGTAGGACAGGAAAGTATCCAGATGGATATCTCCAGAGAAGGAGACTCCACAGCCTCTCTGGGCAGCTAGTTCCAGAGCTCCATCACTCTCATTGTAAGTTCTTCTGAATGTTTGTATGAAACTTCCTGAGATGCAGTTTCTACCTAATAGAAGCAGCCCCTTGCTGCTTCTCTTGATGCATACCACTACAAAGAACTTGTCCCCATTGACCTGACTCTTGCACTTTAGATACTTATAACTAGTGATGAGATCCCCACTCAGTCTTCTCTTTTCCAAGCTGAAGCGTGCCAAATCTCTCATCCCTTTCTTGTATGGGAGATGTTTCAGACCCCTGATCATTTTAGTGGCCCTTCGCTGAACTTCTAGAAGTTCCCTGTCTTTTTTGAGCTGAGGAGCACAGAACTAAATGCATTACTTCAGATGTGGTTCACCAGGGCAAAAGAGATGGTATGGATCATCTCCCTTGACCTGCTGGCCACACTCTTCTTCATGCACCCAAAATATCATTGTTCTTCTTGACCAACCTCATATCGACAGTGACACCTAAGTCCTTTTCCTCAGAGCTCCTTTCCAGCATGTATCCCCCATTGAGACCAATGGGAAGAATCTAGATTGTTTCTTGTTTGTTCAGAAATATCTGTCAGAAAAAGGGCAGAACAGTCAGCATCTTACAACAACCTGTAGCTAAATGTGATCATTTGGATTCTGCATTATCCGGAAGTAAGAGCAACAGGTTGGTTGCTTCCAGCTCTGCTTTGTTGTGAGGTTCAGTTTCCCATTTTGGAGCTGCTGCTGGACTGCAGGGCACCCTTTCCACTTCCATCAGTCAAAAACACACCAGAATCTCAGGCAGCCCCTGTGATCCCAGAGCATTTCTGTTCCAGATCGACACCTCACTCACAACTTGGATGTTCACCTCTGTGCCAGAGATGTTATTAGACTTTACGGCAGTTACCTCACTGAGAGCATAGATTTTCTTCTTCTTAGAGGTGGGACTCTTCCAGTAGATATGCCCAGTACACTTTGTTGGGCTACCAGTGGATAGTGCATCTCAGGAGTAAATGCCCTGTACTTAAGCCCCCAAGCTAGTTTAGGTGCTGGCTGCAGATGCCCAACTCTATCATATTAATTGCAGTTAATATCTACAGTTGGTGAATTTTAAATTGGAATTACCAGCATTACTGAAATTATATTTCTGATTGTATTGTAGGCATACACTTTATCCTCATGCTTTAGGTATTTTGTAGTAAATAAAGTAGATGGGCCAAAATAATAAAAACAGTTTGCAACTAAGTTTCTTTTTTAAGTTGCTAAAATGAAAGTTGCCTTTTATCTAAAAGCCCCAGGTTCTCTTCTCTTAATGTCTGGGATATTGCTTGAAGCTCTAGAAAAGACATTTCTGAAAATGATAACACACTATTTTTTTTTTTCCAATCATTCACCGACTAAACTCTCTAGAAGTACAGACATGACCTCCAAGCTTATTGCAGTATTAGTTCTTACTTTCCACTGGGTATAGAGCAAGTATAGTTCTAAAATAATAGGGTGAAAAGTAATGTCATGGAGAAAAGTTTATTGGGATAGTTTTTTTCTCTAGCAAAGCCCTCATTTTGTTGCCATTTAAAAATTCTGTTTCACAGACAGACTCTCCAATCAAGGTCCAGATGCCTTTCTTTGAGTAGCCTCCCAATGACCTCAACAAATATATCAAGAAATGGCATTACTCACTGGGAATGCAGATCCTGCGTTCAGCTCCTACTCCTTCAATAAGCTGGAAAACTTGTGTGAAGTGCAAACCAAGAAAGGATTTTTCTACAGAAAGGCCAAACTTTTGCACCCCGATGAAGACTTGTGCTACTTAGCACACCTAGATGACCGGACCAGGTTTGTGATCATCAATGTAGGTGGTATTAAATACAAAATTCCATGGACCACCTTGGAGAACTGCCCTTTGACGAGGCTTGGGAAGCTAAAGTCTTGCAACAATTATGATGAGATCATGAACATCTGTGATGACTATGATGTTAGCTGCAATGAATTTTTTTTTGACCGTAATCCTAGTGCCTTCAGGACGATCATGACCTTCTTGACAGCTGGGAAGCTCAGACTTCTCAGGGAGATGTGTGCTCTTTCTTTTCAGGAGGAGCTTGTGTACTGGGGGATAGAAGAGGACCACCTGGAGTGGTGCTGTAAAAAGAGGCTGCAACAAAAAGAGGAGGAGGCAGCTGAAGCCAGGATGTATGAAGGGGAGATGATGTTTAGTGAAACTACTCACTGTGCCTTCCAGGACAATAACTGGTTGAGTCTGTGCATGAGAAATCTCAGGGATATGGTGGAGAACCCCCACTCAGGGATCCCAGGGAAGATCTTTGCTTGTATTTCAATCTCTTTTGTTGCCATCACTGCAGTCAGCCTCTGTATCAGCACCATGCCAGATGTGAGAGAAGAAGAAGATCGGGTGAGTGCAGCTTTTCTCAGAGTAAAGCGTGTTTTGCGTTGTCGTCTCCTCAGGGAAGGTGACAGGCAAAGCAACCAAGCAGGTGTTGTATTTGATACTCATTTTCACAGTTTGCCCAGAGAAGTTGTGGTTGCCCCATTCCTGGAGGTGTTCAGGGCTAGATTGGATGGAGCCCTGAGCAATCTGATCTGGTCCTTGACTTAGTGGTTGGCAACTCTGCTCATGGCAGGAGGGGGTGGAAGTAGGTGATTTTTAAGGTCCTTTCCAGCCCAAGCCATTCTATGATTCATGCTGTGGAAGGCTGGTCAGAACACAGAAAGCATTTATACCACTTAATCTTCACTAGTTTTCACAAGCAGACAGCTTTATCTAATAGATTCATTTTCTGTTATTGTTAGCAAGATGACAAACTAGCTGTTGTGGTTGTAAAAATTAGCTTTGCTTGAGACTTAATGCTTTGAATAGTGTTAAGAACTAACAGACCCATTTTCCTTAAAAGTACTTTAACATACTGCTTTAATGAATTCTCAGTACCTGACTGTAGAAAACACATTTAAAAATACTTTGATGCTATAGGCAAGGTAAAGGGCAGGGAAGCTGAAGCAGCAGTGTAACAGCAGAAACAGAGTAAATGTCCCAGTTTTCAGACATGCATAGTATTCTCAAATGTAATCTGTGGATACTTCATGCCCTTGAAAATCAAGTATATGGATATTTTGTTTATTTCAACCAATTTCCTAAGGGTTTAGTGCTTTATTTGTGGTTCACATTCCTAGGATTAGCTGCATGTAGGCCGATGAGAGCTCATCTGAAGACTGATGAAAAAGGGTGTTTACATTTTGATTAAGTATGTGATGAAATGAGTTTGGAGTGAAAGAGTTTGTGACCTCTTTAGTCATACTCAAATCTGTCAAAAGAAATATTTGGGCATCTTTTCCAGTTCCCTGGTCATTAAAGGTGATTGTGAAATTGACCTACCGAAACAGTACTTCATCCAGTCTAGTTCTGCTATTAACTGAATGCAAAGGCACCTCACAGTAGATTTTTTCCTTGTGTGCTGTCATCCATGTGCTGAATGGCTTGTTGCTCCCTGCAGTTAAGAGAGTGGTCATTAACAGACAGCAGACAGTGTTTTGTACTGTTGAAAGTAAAAAGCGTGCTGATGGAATGGATCCAGCAATTCCACAGAATCCCATGCTGCATTTGACTTGAGTACTTAATGTGCAGTTAAACCTCACTATTCATTTGTATGCTTAGGTTAGGTATCAGCTGAGTTGCGTGATTTGAATCAAGCTTACTCAATAACAGCAGTTCACTCCAAGAGAAAAATGACATCACATTTGGCACATTGCTTAATGGTTGATTCATTATAAGATCTTTTTTTTCAAGGCTTTTTGACATCTCGGGTTTGAGGATAGCTAAACTAGGTATAAGTTAAAAGTTATAGTGTCCTAAGAAATAAATAATATTTTAAAATATTATTTCCAAAATGCATGTTTTTTACTTTAATTAACCAGCAGTGCTACAGTATGCTGGAATTTTAAGCACAAGGGATATTTTATTTTTGGAAAATGCAGTGTGTTTAGTGTTTAGATGTCCCTGGGTTTAAGTGATAACTAAACAGTTGCTGTCAAAATAATCAGTTAGAGGTTGGGTGCCTTACATTTTTACTAATTATCTAAACATAAATAGGGGCTAGCCTCTAATAAAATTTCTTGGGTGGAGCAGAGTAATAAAAGGATAAAGCAAACATATGGCTGGAATTCTTGGTAAGCTGGAGCCATCAAAGCACGTTTTCATACATGCAAGTACAAAATGAAAATGGAGGCAAATGTGCTCTCAGAGAAGTGGAGAGTCTAAAAAAGGTTTAGAAGAAAAGCAACTGAATCTGAGTTCCTACTGCAGTAGGATTAATGCAGCCCTGGAATAGGGAGCAGTTATTGTAAGCTGGAAGATTTTGTGGCTGTATGTGGCGCTAGCGAGACTGACATCAGAATACTGCAGTCAGTTCTTGACTTCATATTTTTGATAGCTTTTTCTTAAAAAAAATGGGAGAAGATGCAAAAAACCTATACATATTAGACACCTGGAGAAAATACCATATGATAAGAAGCGTAACATTTCCATTTGTCTAGGTTATGAAAAAAAATATTGTAGGGTGACTTCATGAAGCAAAACAGAGTTTTTTGGGGGGGGCAGTGAAAATATATCAACCTTTAAATTAAACTAAGCAGAAAAGGGATGTGTGATTCTAAGCTGAATCCTGATAAATTCATGTGGGAAACTAGTTGCCTGTGTTTATTATCACGGTGATTAATTACTGGGTCTGGCTAGGAAGAGAATTAGTGGATCTTGTGGGTTTTTTTGATCTTTTCAGTTCAAAGCTTGATGCCCTTCTGGTTGTTAGCCTTCAGCTAAACACATTCTACTTAAATCAGAAATAAACTGCTGATTTCAAGTTGCAAAGGTGAAATGCTTATGATATGAAGGAGATCAGAGTAAATGATCTGTTTTTCTGTGCCCTTAGATTCTAAAAGTGCAGAACTCCTGTAAATAAGCTTCATTCTACCTTTTGCATAGAGGACAGTGGACAGAGTGGAAATAGGGTTTGTTTGTTTGTTTGTTTGTTTGTTTGTTTGTTTGTTTGTTTGTTTGTTTGTTTGTGACGAAGGTAGCACGAGGAACAGGTGAAGGATCACTTTTAACATGGCTTGTTTTGTGTAATGTTCCTTATCTGTTACTGAGTCAGTGCAGGTCAGCATTCTATTTGAGTTGTAATTAGTCGTGCCAGAAGTCGTACATGGTGACTAATTTTGGTCCTACACAAATGCTTGTAAATTTCTATAGAGATGTTCTCAGCATCAGTGAGGCTGGGCAAGAAGTCAGGCATCTCCCATGTGGAATGGCTTGTAGGGTCAGAGACATAGGTTGCAAACTCCTTACATGTCATCCATCTGTGGGTGGTTCAGAAGCCAAAGTAGCTCATCAAATAATAGTGTGGAGAGAAGAGAGTTCAGACAAATTCAGAGTTGTGCTAATCATCCTAAGCAGTATCCTAAGTACCTTGTGTAAAATCTGTACCCAGGGATAGCTCTTTGGTCTGATTTTGCAGTCTCCTAATAGGAAGAACAGGTATCTGCATCCCTTCTGGCCTAAGGAACAAACAGTAAATATTATTTCAAGGACGCACAGTACTCAGTGTGTACATTTTGCAAGCTATTTGGCTCGAGTTATTGTTACGGTTCTATGTCAGAGCTGTCCTGATAGGTACTCTGATTAATAAGCAGTGGTCTTTTCCCTGAGCTGGCATTTTTTTGGAAAGCAAGAGATTTATATGCCACCTTATGTCCTGTTACTGCTACAGGGAAAGAGAGAAACCAGTAATGAACAAAACATGCTGAAGTACAAATTTTCACACCCTGATCTTTTAATATGATGTGAATGGACCAGCTGTGATCCCAGTGACGTATTGCAAAGGTGTAAATGACCTCACATGGTTGTAAATGTAACACCTTAAAAGACTCAAGTAATTAACAAATACACGAGGAAATTATTTTATGTGTTTGCCTATCTCTTTTAAAATACAGAAGAATCAAACGTTTTGTTAATTTTATTAGCTGCTCCAGATGTTCTGTATGACAGTGACAATCCCTAGTGGTAAGAGTGTGGGAAGGATAGTGTTCCATGCACTATAGCCATCTTGTTCTGATTAATGATTGCCCTGATTCATCTCAGATGTTACTCTTTGGAAGTACTTTCAGATTCAAGGTGCTGTGCAATAATTGCTAAAGCTGGCAGAATCAAATCCTAAACTACTTTTAACCTACCAAATTAGGACATGTATTCCGTGATTTTCTTATTTGTTAGCTTTTATTTACTGATTAAATCAAAAAATGCCGATCTAGTCATGTGCATAGTAAATGCTTCTAAAAACTTCAGGATATAGAAGTGGCTTAACCAGGTTGGGAATATGTTACAGAAAAAAACTTAAAGAACACTGCAAGAGCTGAGCAACCAAATGAAAAGGAAAGGAATCTTCTGAAAGGAAGATGGTCATCATGCTAGACTCTTCACATTTTCTTGATGAAAACAGAAATTTCATCCATTTCTACTTGAAAAAGAAAGCACTCTCCTCGCAAGAAAAAAAAGTGATAAGCACAGAAATTAACATCAACCATTTTGTCCTAATTCACAAAAGGATTTGTAGGCCTGAGTCCCACTGAACTTCGTAATTTGTAGTGGTATTGTGTAAAGATTGAGCAGAAGAAAGTCAGATGGTAATGGTACTTCCTCCTTCACTGTGCTTTCTAATGTATTGGGAAATGCTAGTCTAATTAGAGATGCTCTGATAGGAAGTTACAGTTTAATAACCTTAAGCTGAAGAACACTGCAACAAAGAGAGAGATTCATAAATAATGAAGTTACTAATAGCTCATAAAGAAGCTACTTAACCTTCTAAGCTTAATTTACACACTGTTCTTCAGCAATCATGGGAAATAGATAAATTGTGAATATGCATTTTAAACATACTTAATGACTAAAGATTTTGTTTCGCAAAGGTAGACAACTAATTTCAGACAAGGTTAAGAGAATGGTGTGTAATGAATTGCTGTGAGAAGTTGTTGATGTAGGGGCTGGACAAGCAGTCAGCGAGGTGGGTTGAAAACTGTTTGAACAGTTGGGCCCAGATGATGGTGATCAGTGTTGCAAAGTATGGTTGGAGGCCAGAAACAAGCGGTGTACGTTTGGGGTCAATTCTTGGTCCAGTCTTGTTCAACATCGTCATTTATGATCTACATGATAGGTCAGATTGTACTTTCATCAAGTTTGCTAACAGAAAACCGTAAGTTCTTCTGACATAATAGTGTGAGGGGTGACTGATATTCCAGAGAGTCATGCTGAGTGTTCCCCAGAGGAGACAGGCAGGAGAAATGAGATGGCAGGAACCTCTTGAAGTTCAACAAGGGGAAGCTAAGAGTCCTGCAGCTGGGGAGGAACAACTCCAGTTGCTAGGACGTACTGAAGATTCTGCAGCTGGAAAGCAGTTTGGCAGAAAAGGATGTAGGGGGCCTCATGGACATCAAGTTGAACATGAGCCATCAGTGTGACTTTGCTGCTAGGGAAGCTAATGGTATTCTGGGCTTCGTGACACAAAAAGTTGCCAGAAGGTTGAGGCAAGTGATCCCTCCCTTCTACTCAAGTGTTGGTGACGCAAAACCCCAGAGTACCATGTCCAGCTCTGGGCTCCACAAGAGAGAAGGGCCATAAAAATGATGAAGGGTGTGGAGCATCTGCCCTAGGAGGGAAGGATGAAAGAGCTGGGACTGTTCAACCTAGAGAAGAGAAGGCTCAGAGAAGTCTTATCAATGTCTATAAATTCCTGAAAGGAGTTTTAAGCAGAGTACAGAGCCAGGCTCTTTTCAGTGAGGCCCAGTGACAAGGACAAGTGGAAAAGGGTATAAACTGGAACAAAAGATGTTCTGTCTGAACACCAGGAAGCACTTCTGCGCTGTGCCTGTGCTTGAACACTGGTACAAGCGTCCCAGAAGAGTGGTGGAGTCGCTCCTTCTTGAGATAGTCAGATGCCACCTGGCCATGGGCCTGGGCAGCCTGCTCTATGTGACTCTGCTTAAGCAGGGATTGTACCAGCTGGACCCAGGGGTCCCTCCCAGCCTCAACCAATCTGTGATTATTCATGTTGATTTGTTTAGGTTTGTAATCTAAATTGATTGCTAAGTGAGAGAGAAATGTAAATATTCAGAGCCTCAGAGAGTCAGAAATGCCAAATATTTTTGCCAAACATGAATGAAAGATAATATCTCATCTGAGTCTGAGGTACTGCTAGATGGGGAAAACTGTCATTTTTAGGTTAATTCATTTGCTGGTTTCAGTGAAAAAATAACAGAGATGAGTTGTTATTGTTGTTTTCTGTCCTAGGATGGCACTCTTTTTAAGAGTCTGGAATGAAGTTTTCCATTTCCACGAAGTTCCTGATCTAGCACTTTGTTTTGTGACTATTCAGCTACTTTTCATCTTGTGATACTGTGGTCTTCTTAATTTTAACGCAGCCACGTTTGTGTTGCATAGATATTTTATTACCATGAATGAAAGTAATAAAATTATAAATTGTGTTTTTCTTTTCTTTGTGGAATAAACTCTTAAAGGAAGACCCACGCAGTCAACATAAAACATATATTTAAAATTCACTTCTGGAATTCTGAATAACTATTTAGAGTACATAGGCACTGAGAGTGACATTTTATAAATGAAATCTTAAGGAATTGGACTAACTTATTTCCCTGGGGATAATCTGTGAGTGCTTTATGCCATTTTCGCAGCCCTCCTGTTTAAATGCAAAAGCAATGAGCTTTGGCAATATATTTATGGCATCTGTACTTGTCCCCTACATTGCTAGTTTGCATATTGTATTTACTCTGCACAATTCAAGCCACAACTAGCTGGAGTCCAGAAAGAGACAAAATAACTTGGTTACATATGTGACTTGCCTGTTCTACAACATCATAGACAGTGAAGTTTCTGTGGACTCCTAGGATTCATGTTTGCTTTTATGTTCACATGTCCTTACTTAGTGTACATGGCAGTTATAGCATTGCAGAGCTGCATTTTAACTAAAATTAAAGTGTTAGTTTATTTTTTCCTTTGTAAGCTTAAATTTTCTGCTCAGATGATGCTTAATTAAAAATGGTAGCAGAAAGGCCAAAGTATGGATTTTTATAGCATCCTTTATGCACAGCTTTAGTCATCATAAATAAGCAAAAGTTTGTTTTGATGTTTGCATGCTCCGTCTTTGTCAAGAATGGAAACTGCCCTACACTGCATTATATAAATAATGTAAATATGTAAATATTGTTATATTATAAATATAATGTAAATATAATAATGTAAATAAGACAATGACTTAACAGGATTTGAGATGGCTGGATACGCTTTCTAGAGTGTAGGTTTGACACATTCTTACAGGAGAGTATCCCATTGAGTCACGAAGTTCAGGGTGGACCTCCTTGCTGTCTGAACTCTTTGAACCACAGAGGTAAGGAGCCTAGGTGCGACTGGATCCAGTCATAGTCCCAGACTTGGTCAGTAGTTTATGTCAAAGGGATTGCATGTGCAAAATTAATCTATTATATGATCTAGCAAAGCTAACAAAGCCTAAGACAAACTATTAGTCACTTAGCAAAGATATATATTGGCAAGAAATCTTGATGTCAAAGTGTAAGGGATTTCTGTGCAGACGTAACCGGCTCAAGAGGAGCTCTTGTTGTGCATCCCGCTGCCACGCAGGAGAGCTCAGGTGGCTCTTGGACTTCTCACTGTTTATGGGGTTAGATGATTGACTCATAGTCATAGTTTACTTTTTAGGCACATACCTGATTGATCCTCAGTTGTCAAACTGGGTGTTTGCTATCAGTTCTTTTGTCCCTGTCCACCTCTTCCCCTCCCCAACTTAGGTTGAGATAGATTTGTGGCTAATATCAGTACTGTTCATTACTTTCCTGTGCAAGGCTTTGTGTAACAAGACCAAGCTGAAGGAAGGAGCTGAAGGAAGAAGTGGGGGCAAGGGGAAGTGTGCCATCACAATCTATCTCATGTACTTTCATCTCTTATTTTACATTGTTTGTGCTCAGATTATGAATGCATTTTCATACATTAGCCTGAGAACTAGGGTTCTAAGCAAGGAATTTTTTAATTATTATTTTCGTTAAAGAAACCATCTTATTTCATATAAGATGCACTTAGTGTATGATAGCCTTACTATCTTGGACTGAAGAGTAGCTGCAAGGTTCTGCAGTGCAAGTCTGACTCATCATAATGTGGTCTCCCAGCTCCTATCTGATGGGTAGAGAAACTTGCTGTGCTCGTCGCTTTTCAGACAGCTGAAGTTTAACTGACAGCAATTGAAACTGACGAGGTTTGAAAGATAAAATGCATGTTGCTTTTGTGGGTCACACACATAGCTTTTAAAACCAAGTAGTCAAGGACCTCAGCACTGTGCAATCTAAACTTTAAATGTTGAGTTATGTGGGGTTTTTTTTTAGAGTTGTCAGCATCTTTTATCTGCCTCGCCTGGAATGTGCAGATACCAATAGCAAAGTGTTCTCTACAAATATCAAAAAGTAGTGGTCATGTCCTTTGAGTTTTTTATAGAGAACTGTGCTTTGTGATTCATCTGAATTACCCAGTCCTTAATGTAGAAGAAACACGTAATAATCTTTCTTTTGTGATTCTGCACGTAAATCTTTACGAATTATCCAAATCCAGCTATTTGTGTGAGAGTGTCTCTTAAGTAACAGCTTAGTTTTCTGAGATTAGGATTGTTGTACCTACACATAAGGGAAAAATATGTGATGCTGTGAGTCTTCAACCTTGCTGTTTGAGAAAGAACTGCTCAATGCCACAAGCAGTTGTTGTCACCTGCTCTGCCCTCCTCCACCCAGGCCTCTGGCTGCCTGGAAGGTACCTGGTCAGATAGCGCACAGCGCACCAGCTTTGACAGCGCTGGTCAGAAGTAACCTTTCCCCTTTTGCAATGTCACCTTAAGATGCTAATGAATAGAAAATGATTTAAGGAATGATTAGTTATTCGTGATAATGCTTCTGTGGACAGAGGGATGCCTAACAACTGGTACTTAGTCATGGCTACTTGTGGAGAGCTTTCTCCATTTCTCTTTCGGCTTGGCTTGGTTGCTTCTCCTGAAAAAAAAAGGAGATGAGAATAAGCATTTTGATTTTCTACAGTGTTCCTTCCCCCCCCAAAATTGTCATGCCTTCCTGCTTTGTTCAGCCTATTTAACTTCAGCAGATATATCTATTTGTTTAGTCATGGCAGCCTCATCAAGATAAAGTATAGGAAACAGTCACACACACACAGAAAGCTGAAATCTTTCTCTGTTTAGACTGCAGGCAGAGCATGGTGCTGTGGAACAGCTTTGCACAGAGACCCACCACAGTGACTCAGTCTCTGGACCCTCTGCTCAAAATCCCCCATCACAGCAAAATTATAGCCTGATCTATTCCTACCATGGCTCTAATTTAGGAAAGGGTACGGAATAGCTTTTCCTGGTTAAAGAGATATGTTTTTATGGGATAAGGAGCTGCCTTGGAAGATTTTCAGGACAGTATAGACTTTGGGAACCACCTAAGAATCTCTGTAGTCATTTAGGCTTGGAAGTGAGAAAATGGAGAGAGCATTTATTTGCTCTGTTACCTTGGGGGCAGAGCAGGAGTTGAGTAAGATAAAATTCCCGTTGACTTGTTAATGACTTTATGATGTACTAATGAACTCTCTCTGTCTACAGAATATCTTCTCATGAATAAATAGCAGGCTCGGGTTTTCTTTTAAATATTGTATAAATATGCTGTAAAATGACATTAATGATAAATAATTAAACAACTAAGACTCATCTGTAAAAGCACTAGCAGCTCTGCCATGGTATTAACTGGTTTGTGTATGATACAGTGTGGCTCACTGAGCAAAATGTGCTCTTTTAGTTTCTTTTAAATTTCTGTGGTTCCACTGCTGTAGGTACATACCACATCTCCAGGTAAATCATCCAGGGAGTCTCTGGAGCAATTTCATGGTAATAGTTGCTCAGCCTCCAGTCATATTTGTAAAATTAATACAGCTACTCAGTATAGCCTATGTTGTAATATCCTCAGGGTACAGCAAATCATCTACTCTCCATTCATTGTTCCACTGCCTTTCAGAAACCAGCTTGTGCTATATGGTAATATTGAACATTGTCCTAGTGTTCTGAAAGAGAGGAATCTTTTATTTATGTGAAATAAAAATAGCATCTAGATATTCACCTCAGAACTCCAGGGTATGTTGCTATTCATCCCAGAGGTTTGGAATGAAGGAAAGCAAACAGATTTATGTTTGGCGAGATCTCATATAACAAAGCTGGGGCAATGAGTTGATTGATGTGCACAGCACTAAAGCATTTGAAACAATACTTACATTTTCATTGCTTAAAATATAGTGATTGAGATGAAATATAGAAGTTCTTGAAATTGAAGAATTTTATAGTGTCCATGGGGACATTAAAACTCAAGACAAATTGAGATTGGAGTAGTATACAAATGGGAAAGAAAAGTTACAAATTTTGCAGTAGTTTTTATGACAAAGGCTGAAGAAAGGACTGTAAGAAAACTCTGAAGTCGGTGGACTTCAAAAAAGTAAACATATTATTAGTTCCAAATAAACCATGAAATACCGAGTGCTGTTGGCAACACCTTTGAGAACAACAGCATAATTCTAGTCTGTTCAGAATAATATTCATTAGTCGAAGTTAATAATACAATTTTTATAAGGTTATGAAGTTTCCTGGAAAAATGACTTCTGATGCAGGTGCTTTTCCTTCAGTAAGATATTAGAAGTAGTTCTACATAATGTCCTCTCTCAACAAAAATGGCATTTTTCAAAAACTTACCTCCAATATTAAATGTTTTACAAATTTCTATTAGATCTTAAAATCACAGGCAAGTAATATGAGAAATAATCACCTAGTGACAGTGTATGTGGAAAGACATGCTGCTGTCTCTGGTTTTGGCCTAGAGTTACTTCGGTGTTCTGTTAGTGGTTTTTGAGAAAATATAAAATGTTTGCAAATGAAAGGTACAGATAGTATAGAAACAACACATTAGCCAGGTGCTAGGAGTACCTGACTGTAAACTCAGCACTGTTAACTGAACTGAACTGCATATGTGCCATGGAATGAGTTTGGCCCTCTGATAGCTGAATACTGTCAAAGGAACCTTGTCCATCACTGGCTGTACTTGCAGGATGTGCTGCAGGGGCTGGGGCATACTGCAGTCAGGGCTTAGTCCCAGCACACTGTTCTCTTCAGACTTTGGCTTGCAGGTTCATTCACGAGCAGAATGCCTCAGCCGGAACGGACTGTTCACTTGGATAAATCCCAGCACTCTGACCACTCTGGCATTCCCATGGCAGGCACACCTACCTTTTCCTTCTCTCTCTGCTCCAGCTAAGCCTGGGTACAAAGAGGAAATACAGAGAATAGTGTGAAGGTCCTCCAGTACATCCTGAGCTGTGATTGGAACTCAACACGCTGTGCAGGGATAATGACAGAACAGAAACTCCAACATGTTTCTGAAAAGTCTGCACACATTTTCCATGGGCAGAAGTTATGGATGTTTTCTTCCCATCCCACGCTGCCTGTGCACATAGTGCTGCCTAATCCTAAAGGAAGTTATGCAGTTTTTATATTCTGCTTCAGTGTCACAGAAAGCTGTTAACCGTTGTCGTGAGCAGGAGAAAGAAATAAGGAAGAGTGCAGGCTTTCACAGTGGTCAGATCCATCTTGCAAAAATTCATCCACTTCATAAATTCAGGAACACAGATTACAGAGCTTTAGCACAAGGGTAATGCAGGAGCAGATTGCCAGCTGTGACTGAGCCACTCCCCAGCAGGAGAGCCAATCCAGCCAGAGGCAAGATGTGCAAATCCTTCACTTGCTTTCAACTAATAGGATAAAGGGAAAGAGGGGAAAGAACAGGCTTGAAAGAAAGTGTAGGAGGAAAAGAACAAGCGTGACTCTGTCCTCCTTTCCCCTAGGTTGAAAAAACAGATATCACCAATCCTTGTAGCAGGTTACAAAAAACAGTAAAACTAATGCAGATCACTGAAATGGAACCAGCAATGAGTAGGGGGCAGGAAAAACCAATAAACGGAATTGAAAGAAGGTGAAAGAAGGGGGATACTGGGGAAAATAAGAGGGAAGATAAACTTCAGAGTGCTGTAAAAAATCAGTTGTTCTTTTTAACCCTATGAGTAAGTTATAAAAATACATGCGTATGAGAGTGAAAATGTGTATGTAAGACTTGGCAGCAGCTCATCACCACACAGCCATTTGCTCACTCCCCACCATGGGGTGGAGGAGAGAATTAGAAACAAAATCGAAGTCGTGGGTTGAGATAAAAACAGTTTACTGATAGACAAGAAGAAAACAGAAACAAAAATGTGTTTATAACAACATATGCAGCTGCAGTGCACTTATTTGCTGACTGATGCACAGCACCAACACGATGGCCAGCAGCATTGTGAGGTCTCACCACCTCCAGCAAAGGCCAGCAGTCCCTGAGTAGGGGCACCCCTCAGCCCCACATAGAACTGCGTTATGGCCTTCCCTGTGGTGGTGTGTGCTATGGAACAGCCCCTGGTTCAATTCAGGCATCTGTCCTGGCTCCACCCTGCCCTGTCCTGCTCCTTCATGGTGGTAGCCCTGGGAGTGTTCCCATCACTCAGCAACAAACAACACATTGGCTGAAACCACGACAATAAACAAGACTGAGATTTTTTAGTGTGTGAGGCAGGCTTGAAAAAAGAGAAGAAAAGAGGATGATACTAGTTGCTCACAGTTGTATACACTTGCTTATCTGTTTGTGAGTACAGCTAGAGACAATGGCATTGTTTTTTCCTAGCACTGAGGTTAGGTCAGTGGGAAAGAGTTCATGATCCTAATGCTTCGTAAGGCGGCTCTGTCTCCCTTAGGTTCTTCCTTTCAGAGGCAAGTGTTTAGTCTGTATGTTGTTACTTACTATTGAAACTGTTCAAACTGCGCATAAGTGCCCTTGGTGAGTACTCGGCCCCATGCTGTCTGGTTCCAGAGTGTTTTGATATATGATGCAATGGCAGATAACCACCATCTTGACATTGCCATCCTGCCACATTTATGAGAAGTAAATGTCCTTTAAATGCTAAGTGGCATTGCTCAAGTTTTTTGAAGCAAGGCTACAGAACTGAGTCTGCCTTGTTTTCAGAGTGCTAGAATAGAAATTACAAACTAGGATTCTCCAGAAATCAGGAGATGAGTTTATTTGCAAGGTATTCAATGATATCCTGGGATGCATTGAAAAAAAATCACAACCGGGATGTCAAAGGTGATCGTCCCCACCATCTCCTCTGCTCTGGTGAGGCCACTCATGGAGTACTGTGTCCAGTTCAAGGCTCCTCACTTCAAGAAAGACAGGGAACTACTAAAGAGAGTCCAGCAGAGGGCCACAAAGATATTAGGGGCCTGGAGCATCTCTCTCATAATGAAAGACTGAGAGTCCTGAAGCTGTTTAGCGTGAACAAGAAAAGACTGAGAGGGGATCTTAGCAACACTTAAAAATATCTGAAATTCAGATACATAGATGTTGGGCTAGGCTTTTTCCATGGTGTCCAGCAGCAAGGCAGGGGGAAATGGACACAGACATACACTAGAAGTTCGGTGCAAACATGAGAAGAAACTTCTTTACTGTGGGAGTGATGGAACACTGGAACAGACTGCCCAGAGAGATTGTGACGCCTCCTCTGGAGATATTCAAGACCCACTTGGGTACTTTTCTGTGCAACCTACTCTAGGGAACCTGCTTTGTCAAGGGAGTTAGACTCAATGATCCCCACAAGTCCCTTCCAACCCCATACAATTCTGTGAGTCAGTGATTCTATGACCACATACATGTTCTCGAATATAGAGGTTGTAGGTAATTAGATATCATTAGTAGCTTACTTATGTCTTAAATGCAGCCACATATGGGTAAGTAAGATGGGGATATCAGACCCTGAGGACCAGCTTCTACAGCTTTAGCCCAGGAGCATCATTTCTTTTGCTAGTTGAAAGTTACAAGAATGTATGTATTTGGAGGTGAGTGCAGTCCCCTGTTGTCATGGGTTACCCCCTCACACATTTTCAGAAATTGAGAAGCTTCATCGTAAAATGTCTCAGTGCTTTCCTTATCTCGCAGGATGACTGTTTTGGAACCTTTTTTGTCTTCTAGATTCTAGTCCAGATTCTAAAAACGATTCTGTAGGTATTTTGTCTCCTGCTTACGCTGTTCTTTAGATTAATAATAATCATAGAACCACAGAATAGTTGGAAGGGATATCTGGTCCAAACTGCTGCCCAAGCAGGGACACTCAAAGCAAATTGCTCAGGAGCATGTCCAAATGGCTTCTGAGTGAGTTCTCTTTGCAGGCACCTTGTGTGAACTGTGCAGTCCCTTTCTTCCCAGCTCCTACCTCACCTGCTGGTTGCCATTACCTCCATGGTAGCACTGCCCTGTCAGCCAGTCATGAGTAACACTGGCTGTTGCAGCATAGCCAGACAGCATAGGAAGCTTGAGCTATCCTGTTTGACTTTGTGCTGAGGGGGACAAGGGGATGATAATTAAGGATTAAGCAATTAAGCAATGAAAGAATGGAAAGGATTAAATGCCATTCTGTGATCTGAGCTGAGGACTATAAATATCCAGGTAGTAGATGAAGATGATACTTTCAGCTAATCCACACACATCTGAAAGAGAACTTTCGACAGAAACCATGCCTCTTCTGTGCCTTTAATGATGGCAGACAACTCAAATGGATTTGTCAGTTTTTAAGACATCATCCTTCCTGAACATGAGTGTTAACAGATTCCTTCGTTTATTTACTGGGACTCAGTGAGCACCACATAAAGATATTGGTTGATTGCTTTGTGTACGTGTTTTTATTTTCTAAGCAAGAATTTATTGTCAAGACTAGTATCAAGGGTGAAGGCTGACAACTGTGAGAAGCTGTGTATTCATTATAGTGAAGTAGCTAACAAACATTAGAAAACCAAAGGAATACAAATTGAGGAAATACCAGCCCCATGAGGAAGTCTTTAGGCAGTGAGAATACATGTGAGCCTTAAGAAGTATTCTCAAACCAAATGTTGCCCAGAGTGCATTGCTCATCCATACGTTCTACTGTAGCGTCTCCATCCATCTTTCTGGTGTGATCAGGCCAGGAGGTAGCATCAGCTGGCTGCCAGAGTGCAAACTGTAATCACAAGTTGCTCCTAGCCATAGCCACAGAGTCTGAGGAGTTCTCAAGATCTTGAATATCTCAACATCATCCCCAGTCTGTGTGTGTGTGTTGCACTGTTCTGTTACTGTTAGACGTCTGAAAAGCAGGGAAATTGATGGTGTTCTTGGGTATTTATGGTCTCTTTAATTCTTCACATGCTGTGTATTCTTTGCATTTCTTAGTTTTTGGTTTCTTTCCATAAAGCACAGCCAAATAACACATTTCCCTCCAACAAATACTGCTGCTTTTTGAGAAGTAGATTTTAAAAGTGGGTGCAGGTGAGAGAAAAGCTGGTTGAGAAGAACATATTGATGGGAGGACATTTTATGTACCTGCATGTCATGGTTACCTGCTTTCCATTCTTCCCAGCGATTAACCTTCCTCTGATATTCAGATATACGTGCCCAATCTGTGTTAAGAGGACTACAGGATTTGCAGGGAAAAAGGTTAAGTGGGTCTCTTGGCTTAATGTTTATGACTCAGAAACCTCCAGCACTAACTAACTTCGGTTGTACAGTTTAGAGCTGTGATCATGGAATCAAAGGGTTTGGAAGGGGCCTTTAAAGATCAACGAGTCCAACCCCCTCACTAAAGCAGGTCCCCTACAGTAGATCGTACAGGTAGGTGTCCAGACAGGTCTTGTATATCTCCAGAGGAGGAGAGTCCACAACCTCTCTGGGCAGCCTGTTCTGGGTCTCTGTCACACTGACGGTGAAGATGTTCTTCCTTGTGTCAGCGTGGAACTTCCTGTGTTCTGCTTTATGACCATTAAATACTGATAAGATGAAGTGTGAATGCGTAGGCACCTCCATGGGCCAAAGCAGCGGGCCGTTAATGGACTGGGCACAGTAACTCTAGGAGCTGGTTCATTTCTTGGGCCTGTGCAGTCTCCTGGGTCATGAAAGCCACCTTTATCTATTTATTTTTGGCCTGTTTAGTCTGTCTGCAAGGGTGGTCATAGGCCACTACCATATAGGGACAAACTCATTGTGCACATGGTGTTCTCTTCCCTCCTTTTTACCCTCAGACCCTTTTCTGAGCTTTCTTTTGACAACGCCATTTGGCTGCATGGTAGCATGCATGAGGAATGGTTTGAGACAGTGATGCAAGGCATGCAGAGGTAGGCATACTTCAGTAAGCCATTCGGTTCAGACTGCAGCTGAATAACACAGCGTGCCAGTTTACAGCCTGATTTGACTGGCTTTGGGTTTTGGCACACCTTGAAGTGATTAGTTTCTGGTGGTTATTGTGTCTTTGGGCATCTTGTGTATTCCTGTTGGTGTTCCATGTTAATTTGCAGCTTCATCAGCAGAATCAAAGTTACAGGACGAAAGGTTTTGAAAAGTTGTCATTTGGGGCTGTGTTGTATTGGGGTCAAAAGAAATCCAGAGAGAGAAGTCTAAAGTAGGCATAGGTCCTGCACATCTCCTCCTTATTATTCATCCGTAATGCTATATGGGAACAATTGTATGAGAGCTATCTTGCATCAGTTATACCACTAAAAGTTGTTAGTGATAACCTTCCCCCATAAAGACAACCCTTCTCCATAAAAACGAGGCTTTAATTACCTTTTCTAGGGGCTGGATGAAGCATAAAGCTTCTGTGCAGATAAAAGCATCCACAGCAAGAAGCAGAGGGCTCTTCCACGGCCCTTTGGTGACTTCAGAAACAGAAACCATTGCTTTGAATTCACAGAGAACTTTGAGGACAGACTGTGCAGCAGCTGAATCATCTGAGCCTAGAAGTACAAAAACTGCTCATAGCAGGTGCGCTGCAAGTTCAGACTGACCCCAGCTTTAATGTCCATTGTACCAAATGGCAACAGTGGAGTCTGCAGCTGGTCACCAGAAGAGAGAAGCATGCCAGTGCCTGAAGGCAGGGACTGCACCATTCCAGCAGCAGGTCACATAGTGAGAGTCAGGCACTTATCCTTACTGTGAAAAGAGGATGGAGAGTTTAACCAGAAAGTCACTTTCCATCAAGAATTTTTGTTTCTCATCAGAAAATGCCAGTGTGAGCAAAATCTTTGGGTTTTCTTTGAGTGTGTGTTACTGGTAACATTGATTTTGCTGGAACATTTCTCAGGAAAGGATTCTTCATTTCAAAATAATTCTTGGGGCAAGAGAGTACCCCGACCCAGTGAGGTAGTGCTGGGCTGTGGCAGAGCCTATAGCAGGTTTCCATTCTGGCTGGCTTGCTTACCAGCCAGGCGACCACCCCAACTATGGACTGCTGCATAGCTGAAAGCATTTTGGGGAGAGAGTGGGGAGGAAAAGGGCATCCATCCTCTAAGTCTCTGCAGTCACTCAGTAAAACAAGCACTTCAGCCTCAACCCCACGTCTGGCACCGTAAGGTGCTGGGCTGGGGACTGCCTCTCTGTGACACCACAGCCAGGCTAGAGGCATATTTTGTATGACGGCCTCTCTCTGCAAGTTTCCATGATGCTGCCCTCCCATGCTGAGACCATGATTACATCAGAACTTCAAGTTCCACATTTCTATTAAATAACAATTTGATCTGGCATGCACAGTGCAGCGTTTAAAAAACATGACCCAAAAGGGAAGTAGAAGAGAATAGAAATAACCTTTCACAAATGTCGTGATTTTAAAGCTTATGTAGGTGCAATTCTTCTCATGGTTTTGAGATTTTTTTCTTAATATATAAGTTTGACAGGCAGATAAATCCTTCTCTATAGGGGCGAAGAGAGCGGGTCTTAAACTTCTTCCGTGGAAGTACTGTGGAGCTTTTGACGCTACAAGAGTGTGTGCAAAACTGCACAAGAACTGAGATGGAGAGAGGTGATCTAACATTTGACATCTGTTCATATCGGAGGAGGGAGATGGTGTCACAGCCTGGGAGATTCTAGAGTAAAGTCAGCATTTGTTCTCAGTAGAGACCAGAGGACAAAGGACAAAAAGATCTAGAAGTCATGTAACAAAGCCCAGAATTTGTCTTAGGCATAGTCCAGGGATGTGCTAGTGAAAGGGAGCCCGCTTCCAAACCAAAGCGCTTCTGAAAGGCGGCCACAAAAAGCACCATAAAGAGCAGTTGAGTACAGCTGGATTTGAACTTTGGTGACACCAGCTTTTCTTTTTGTAATTTTCTCAGTCGTTCCTTTGGCAAAGAAAATATATCCCCAGAAGAAAGACTGCGGCTGGCTTTCTGACAGCAAATTTCTGTAAATCCTTGTGAAGGAGGCACTTTAATTTAACTGCACAGAATTACTCACTAAGACCTTTCTTTTTCTGTGTGTGTGTGTCCTGAACTGACGTTAACATATGGTTCCAAAATCCTGTGCAACTGTACACTACTACCACTGCTTTTTGTTGTCAAAAGCCTAGAATGCAGTTTATTTTATTACATGATTGTACACACGTTTAAAAAATTGTTAGTCTTTTAATACTAGGAAGGTGTAGTGGGAGTGTCTTTTGTGCTTGCCATTCATTGTTTCTTGGTTCAGACAGCTAAAAGACAAAAAGTAACTTACAAAATCTAAAAGAAAATAAGTATTTTTCCAAGGCCCATCTTTATGAAGCTAGATATGAAAATGTAACCATAAAAATACATCTGTTGGCAAGACAAAGAAATCTGCTTAGTTAGTATGAGAGCAAGCTTTGAAAAAGCAAAGAGCAGTACGTCAAGGTGTGTTTATGGCAGTGATGTAACTTGATATTTTTTTGAGAACATACAGTTTTGACACAGATTTGTTTTGTACAGAACACTGTCCAGTTCTCTTGAGACTTGTTTTTCCTGTATTCTGATCACTAATTAATTATTGGTTTCTGTTTTTTTTCCATCTGTGTGTTTGTTTCTTTGCTTTTTGATTTTGTTTTCTTCAGTGGGAAAAGAACTCAAAAACCTAAGCAGAGTCACAGCATGTGGGCAGACTCCTGAACACATTGTTAAAAGTTCTGGAAAGGAAAATTGCTTTTTTTTTTCAATGGTATAATCAAATGAAAAAAAACTGCAGGCAAAAGCAGCTGCAGGCGAAAGCCGCAGAGTGCAAAGAGCGTGAAAGGCATTTTTTCTGTTAGTGTTTGTGATTTCATGTGAGGATTGATTCAAGTAATACCTAGATGTGACTGAAGCACAGTTCAGGGAAGGAGAAGACATTTAATTAATAAAAAGAAAAAAAGGCCCTCTGGCAGGTTAACTGACACATGGGCCTGCTTTCTAAGACCTGTACAGACCCTCTTATTCTCAGGACAGCTATCAGACAGAGTCTGCCCTACTCAGATTGCAATAGGTTAATAATGATATTGAGAAAGAGTAGCACTTTGCCGGAGATAATTACACATTAGCTAAAAGAGGGGATTGTTTCATCCCATTAAAATGAACTCTGTGGCAGAGCACTAGCGCTCCACTGCTGAAAGTAGACACCACAGCATCCACAGTGTTTTCTGCCAGCTGCAGAAAGTGGGGAGAGTGGAAAAAAGCCAGAGGCCTCCATTAGCTCTGGATGGAATACGCTGCAGCTCTTTATTGCAGTGACGAGTGATGAAGATGCTGGTTTGGTTTTACTGTACTGGATGATCCAAACCTCAGACGTAGCCAAGCCTTTCATGCTCTGCTGATGAAGCTTGCTAGGCTGCTCCTGTGCTTGTGTTTGTGATGTAGTTCTGCAGGAGGAGTGGAGATATAAATAGCAAAGTCGTAGGTTTGTGAACCTACACAGGATAAACACGTCACTATGTAGGAGGGCAGATCGAGTCTTATGGAAGATGTCTCCACTGGTATTCCCTTAATGAGAAACAGTTTTCACTCCAGTTTGCTCCCCCACCAAAACTCATACAGAAGGACTTGGGGAAGATTACTTTTCCTTCTGCACAAAGTGGAGATCATGGGGGCCAATTAGATGCAAAAAAACTATGAAACGATGTAGCATCTTCATAGGTCGATTCCTTGCCTAAATTATAGATAGGCTTCACTGACCTTAATCATTTAATGGCAAGAAAACGATATGCAGTGCATATCAGAATCAGGACCACCTCCTGCCAGCTAGGTCTCTTAAAGCAGATACGTTTTAGCCTCTATACCTGGTAGTCCAGGTAGTGATGTACCCTTCAGAGAAAGTAAATGTGCATTCTAGATTTTCCTTCTTGCAACTTCTGCTGCTTTGCTCTAGCCATGGTCATTTTTCTGCGGGTTTTCCTCAGCAAGTCTAAGCTTGATCCTTTTCTGCAAGTGAAAGAACAGTACCAGAAGCTGCAGTTCACTTGCAAACGTTGCCCTTAGGCGTGAGGTCAAGCGTATTCTGATAAGGGATTCCCAGGCAGCAGGGCTCTGGGACAACAATGTGTGGTTTCCTGGTAATGAGTAAGAAGTTACCATAGCACAGATGGAGTCCTTCCACTGACCTTGTGAGCTTTAGCTCTGTGTCATGGAGTCAGATTTGTAAAGCGGTATAAAAGCGTTTTAGTTCCTTATCTAATGGGAGAGCCTTGCAGCTTAGTTATGATATGATGGCACAGAAGTCCCTAAGAGCAGTATGTTTTGTCCCATATGTTATATTTGTGAAAAAAAAAAATTTACGATCAAATAATTCTCTGATTCTTGATTGTTCAGAGAGGCAGAAATAAATTCTAGTCTTTCCATCTAACACAATTAGAGAGGACCTTAAAGACTCTGAGCTACTACTCTAGTAAAATAAGATTCTCCTCACTGCAATTTGCTTAAGATCTTGGGAGCAGTTTTTTTTCAGTGGGATAAATAATTTTTCTCTCCATATCAGCATGACCCCATGGGAAACAATGGGATGTATATCATGTCCATAGAAAGTTGAATTAAAAAAGCCCTACAATCATAGAATCATATAATGTTTTGGGTCTGAAGGGACCTTTAAGATTATCTAGTTCCAGTCCCCCTACTATATAGGCAGGGACACGTCCCCCTGGACCAGGCTGCTGAAAGCCCCATCTAGCCTAGCTTTGAATGCTTCCAGGGAGGAGGCATCCGCAGCCTTGCTGAGCAGCCTGTTCCAGCATCTCACTACCTTTACAGTCAAGAGTTTTCTCCTGATATCTAGTCTGAACCTACTCTCTTCCAGTTTAAAGCCGTTTCCTCTTGTCTGGTCACTTCGCGCCCTCATAAAAAGTGCCTCTGCAGCTTTCCTGTAGGCCCCTTCAGGTACTGGAACACTGCTAGAAGGTCCTCCTGAAGCCTTCTTTTCTCCAGGATGAAAAGCCCCCAACTCACTCGGCCTGTCCTCATAGGGGAGCTGCTCCCTGGGAATGGTCATCTTCATGGCTCTCCTCTGGACCCACTCTGACACTCTGACAGCTCCACATTCTTGTGATGGGGGCCCCAGAACTGGATGCAGTACTCCAGGTGGGATGTCGTGAGAGCAGAATACAGGGGCAGAATCACCTCCCTTGTCCTGCTGGTCACACTTCTGTTGATGCAACCCAGGATACAGTTGGCGTTCTGGGCTGCAAGCACACATTGCCAGCTCATGTTGAATCTTCCGTCAACTGACACCCCCAAATCCTTCTCCTCGGGGCTGCTCTCAAGCCATTCTCTGCCCTGCCTGTATCTGTGCTTGGGATTGCCCCAACCCAGGTGCCTGACCTTGCACTTGTCCTTGTTGAACTTCATGAGGTTGGCATGGCCCCACTTCTCAAGCCTGTCCAGGTCCCTTTGGATGGCATCCCTTCCCCTCTAGTGTGTAAATCTTTTACAGTGTTTACTTCGAGGATCACAAACGCAGGCTCTGAAGATTCCTTTTCACGTTTTTTCCCTATTGGCATCTCTTTATTCATTGTCTTGTAGAAGAGCACCTCAGCATTTTGGGTTATGTCTTGGGGTAACAAGTCTGTTACGTCGTTGTGATGACACTACTCTTTCTGCTGGCAGTCCTGGAAACATGCATCCAGTCACTCCCCCACATTTGGGGGAATGCTGTAGCTAGTGAAGAAAGTCTCATCACTCCTTTGCTGTTATGTTTCACAACAAGGATAAAACAGTGTATAAACACTTAAGGGGCGATGAAATTAGTATGTGTCACTGTGCAGTAAAAATTTCCTCAGCTCTGTGTAGCAGGAAGGCACCTGTGGTTAGTGTGTGGGCAGAACTGTTTGTAGATATGCTAGTTTCTCAGATTGTCTAGTGGTGAACTGGAGACCAGTTTGACGCAGCCTCTCCGCTCTTTAATAAGATTTCATTGCTGTAATTTATTATAGGCAAGCGGAATGAGGTTCTACATTTGTATCTAATACCCATTGCATTCATTGGAAGTTACATGCTCACTGCTGTGAATGAACTCCTACAGGGTCACAAGAGTTTTCGTGAATGGTTCCACATCAAAATAGTTGAACCACTAAATACACATATCCCCAGATAAGTATACACTTCCCTTCCTCTCAAAGCCACCAGCACATTAATACTTTTAGATGAGTATTTACAGAGAAAACTGTACCAGTCCTCTGATTGTCCGCATAAAAATGTGTTTTGAGAAACTAATTATTATTCAGTGGGAGTTACTAGCAGCAGAGTAGCAGAGAATTGCCACAGTATTTCTGTTGCTGAATTAACAATCAAAGAACAGTCATCATCACCATTATTGTTCATTATTGTTCAAATGCTGTTCAAATGCTGTAAGGCTAGCTTAGTTTCAGGCTTTGTAATTAAAGAACTGGGGTTCTGTTTATTTTCCACTAATCAAGCTTGTGGCACTTTATTCCAACCCTTTTCTACCTCAAAAAGCTCGAAGAGGTCATCTTGGTCTAAAGAAGGCTGTGGAGAACAGGTCTTACAAGAAACGGCTGTGGGAGTTAGGGTTATCTACCCTAGAGAAAAAAAGGCTCATGGGAGCCCTTAACTGCTCTCTGCAAGTACCTTAAAGGAGGTGATGGCAAGTCAGAGGTTGGTCTCTTCTCCCAAGCAACAAGTGACATCGCAAGGAGTGGCCTGAAGTTGCACCAGAAGAGATTTAGTTCAGATATTAGGAAAAATTTCTTCACTGAAGCAGTTGTGAAACTTTGAAACAGGTTGCCCAGGGAGGTAGCTGAGTTGTCATCCCCAGAGGTATGGAAAAGATGTGTAGATATGGTGTAGTGGTAGGTTAACAGTTGGACTGGATGACTTAAGAAATCTTTTCCGACTTAAATGCTTCAGTGATTCTATGGTCATTATTTGTTACAGGTTTGATAATTAATAATGATCTGTCAAGCTCCTTTTTCTTTGAGAAATACATACATTTGTCAGTACTTCATACATGCATCTTACTTTAGGGCTAGTGGGTTAATGATCCCTTCGAAAACATTCTGTATTCTGTGAACACCACAACATAAATGCTGTAGGTGTTTATGAGCTGTTTATATGCAATTTATTGATAAGGAAAGGTGGAATCTTTAATTTATAAAAATTTTTGAATCATGTACTAATCATTTCTAAAGGGTGTTAAAAAACTTGGAAATGAGTTGTGTGCCACCAGCCTTTCAGCAGGGGGCTGTCTGGCTGACAGCGGATACCATCATGCTGAATTCTTGGCAGCTTCCAGAACATTATTAACCTGTCCTACAGCCAAAGTCACGGCTAGTTGCTCTGTTCTTCAGTTATCAATTCCAACTGCTCTTAGTAGAGATGATTACAGCTTAGTAGCTAGCAGTTTGTATCACTGTAGCATGGTATTGGTACTTTTCTTTTAAGAACTACAGCTCTGTTTCTTTGATTTGCTAACTAAATTTTTTTTCCTCCTCCCTTTTTTTTTTTTTTTTGTTTTTTGTTTTTTGTTTTTCTGTCTCCTTTTCTCCCCAGGGTGAATGTTCACAGAAGTGCTATGACATCTTTGTGCTGGAGACAGTGTGCGTGGCTTGGTTTTCATTTGAGTTTCTCCTGCGGTCCATCCAGGCAGAGAACAAGTGTGCTTTCCTGAAAACCCCGCTCAACATCATCGACATCCTGGCCATCCTGCCTTTCTATATCTCTCTCATTGTGGATATGGCCTCCACAAAAAACAGCAGCAAGCCTGGCGGGGGAGCAGGGAACAAGTACCTGGAACGAGTGGGCCTGGTGCTGCGCTTCCTGCGGGCCCTGCGTATCTTGTACGTGATGAGACTGGCGAGGCACTCGCTGGGGCTGCAGACCCTGGGGCTCACTGTGCGCCGCTGCACCAGGGAGTTTGGGCTCCTCCTGCTCTTCCTTTGTGTTGCCATGGCCCTCTTCTCACCACTGGTGTATTTGGCTGAGAGTGAGCTGGGAGCCAAGCAAGAATTCACGAGCATCCCTACCAGCTATTGGTGGGCTGTGATCTCCATGACCACCGTTGGCTATGGGGACATGGTGCCTCGTAGCATCCCGGGACAGGTGGTAGCCCTGAGCAGTATCTTGAGTGGTATTTTATTGATGGCCTTCCCAGTCACTTCCATCTTCCATACCTTTTCCCGTTCCTACAGTGAGCTTAAAGAGCAGCAGCAACGAGCAGCAAGCAGGCAAATGCACCAGCTGGAAGAAAGCACCAAACTTGCTCGTGGTGGCAGTTTCCAGTGGCTTGCTGCTGCATCCCCTCACGATGCTGCCAGGAGGTGCTGGACCAGGAAGCCAAGAGAGGTTGTTGACTCTCCACAGCTTAAGAAGTGAGTTGGCAGCGCAAGAAGCAGTGAACGTGAGGGGAAGGATCAGTCTACAAGCAGAACCCCCCAAACTGCATACATTAAGGGCAACACACAGGAAATTGTCCCTTACGAGCAACTTTCAATCTTAAAGGCTCACTGAAGCATGTCCCTAGAAACTCTACTGAGTGCAGCTTCGCTCCATTGCTAACTGTAGGGCAGCTCTTTTCTCCAGAGCACCTGTTTTTGCGAGCCCCTGGGAGCAGCCAGCCAGGAGGCCGTAAGGAAGCACAGAGCATGGCTGGGTACCGCTGCTCCTGCTCCACCACTGCTTGTGACACTCCTCCCGTGCACCCCACAGCCTGAGAGTTTGTTTCAGCAGCTCTGCCAAGGAACCCAAGGAACACAGACCTCAGACAACCAACGGAATGAGGAGATGAGAAGGGCAGAAGAATCCCTTCAGCTTTCCAAGGGGCTTGGCTCGTTCTGTCTTAGAAGTCAGCACCAGTCTAGGCTGCGAGCTGCCAGCTCCAACTTGTGCTGTCGCTCAGTATGCATTATTTTATTAAATATGCATATTTACCACAGTAAGCTTTGTATCTTAGCCCCATGACAGAAATGTACATAGACAATCTTCCTGACTGTGGTACTGAATGTTAGATTGTTGGGTTCTTTTTCTTTGGATATAACAAATAACTTTAGAGATCGCATTTTTTCACTTCCTTTTAATTCTTTCCATCTCAAAAACATATTTAATAGATAAATAAATCTCAAATATATGCAGCCCAAGAAGGGAGGGTGTGTGTGTGTGTGCAATATTAAGTTAGCAGTGGCTCTCGTGGTCTATATGATCTTCCCTGGTGGTGCTGTCAGTGGTTGCAGCCGTGTGCAAACAGGGCTGCTCCAGGCTCCAAGAAGTCAGTGTTACTTCTCCAGTTGAGCTCTGGCCCAAGCTGCAGCACAGCAGCTGAGACCTGCATAAGTTGTTCTTTTTCTCCTACTAAGGAAAAGACATTCCTCTCATCTAAAAATTAGAATTATTATTCTGGCTTTTTCTCTTGATTTCCCCCCTCCCCCCGAAATGCAGTCACTTGAAAGGGAAAATGAATCATACAGTAGCATCTGGATGTTTGCTTACTGATGCCATTCCTGTGAGTTCTCCAGTACTCTAGTGTGCAGTTTCACGGTCAGAGGAGCTGTGCAGCTTGGCCTGTGTAGGCACACCACACGCATCTCAAAGGACTTGTACTTTCAGGGGGTAGGAGATGGAGCAAAGTTGCCTCCTGTGCCTACACCTCTGTTGGCATTAGCAGAGCTGTAGAACCAACCATGGTGTCACCTTCCTGTTCGCCTCCTGACAGGAAGGGAGCAAGAGCAGAAGTATTAAAGGTGGAATTTGTTGGGTTTCATCAGCTTATAGGATAACACCAACCCTACATGAGCGAACTTTTGTTTTGTGCCGTTCCTCATAGGAATGGAGCAAGGGAAAATAAATGTTACACTTTATTTTAATAAAAATTGGAAGCTTTGTTGCCCATCAAGCGCCTCCGGTAGTTCTTACGATTCAGGGGAGATGGTGTTTCTCCACGTTGGTGTAAAGGCATGCATCCCATTGTTCAGCCCAACAAACCAAACACAGCTGCCTGCACAGGGCTTTGCCCGCCTACTGCAACCTGCCCACAGGGAACTCATCTCCATGTGCCAGCAGAAGGGCCAGAGGATGCTGCCGGGGCTGACTCAGACTCCTGGCAAATCATTATCAGCCATCACATTGCTGTGACTCACTGCAGATTTTAATTTTTTTTTAATCCTGACACGGGAATTTCTTGCATTAAGGCTTATTAAGGCTTGGCATCAACTCACAGCATTGTGGCTGGCTGAGTGCACACCAGCAAAGTGAAGAATGTGTGTGGGCATTGCATGGCATGGTGGTGGGGAGAGCAGTGTATTTTGTGACGGCATCTGTACACCCTGTCTTCAGGTAGGACCCAGCGGATTCAACAGGAGAACACGCAGCTTAAAGCATTTAATGGCATTTTATATCCCATGAACATCAAGTGCTGTTCAGAGCTACACACGTGGCATGAGTGCAGTGATCAAGCAGCCCTCTGTAGGGTGCAGAATGCACCTCCTTGGGATAGTGAGGGCCATGAATCATCAGCAGCGTTATCTTACTCTTAAAAGAGCCATCTTGGAGTAGATATCCCTGCAGAATGAAGAGGTTCACGCAGGCAGTGCTAACAGATAACCATTAATGAATGCTTTTTGTGGGCCTACAGCATGAAAAGAACTGCACTGAGACACCTACTGCATCTCAGCAGCTTTGTGGAAGATGACACGCCATATTATTGCTGTGCTCCATTAAGTTGATATAGTCCTACAGTAGTGAGTTCTTTGTAATTTTAAATGGCATATAATTAATTGCATCATGCACAGTTTTAATGAAGCGAGAAAACCCACTCATTATGTCTGTTAGTCAGGGTCTAGCTTTTAATAAAGTTTCATTTTATCTATTGAGATGACAGATGAGGAAACAAATATAAACCAAATATAAACCATTCAAAAAATTATTTTTGGAAGCTATATAAAGTTCTGATGCACAGCATTGTGAGGCATAAAAGAGAACAAGAGGACAGTGAGTTCCCCCAGCATGGCTGCTAACGATGAGTGATGCTTGCTATTTTGATCATCAGCTGGAGAACTGTTGGCATTGTGAGCGGTTGTTGGTTTTTCTTTGACACAGCATGCGAATTATTTAAGGCCATTTATCTCTCACCAAAAGAAATGCTGCACTGTTTGAATGCGTGGCATGCCAGCACCGCTAGGTAGCTGTATGTTTCTTGTGAAGCACAGTGTAGTACTCCATGGGTGCAGCACATTCTTTTTGCATCAAAGAAAAACAATGTTCTCTATTTAGTATGGGACGAAGACTCACTGCACATGGGAACAAAGCTGCCTCTGCTGCAGCTCGTAGTGATGGTACCTGTGGGCTGGGATACAGGGATCAAAAGCCTCTGAGCCTGTAGGATGGGAGCGCTATGAGCGGGGCTCCCAGATCAGAGGCTGCAGTGCTGCATGTGTGCTGGCCATCAGGACGGGGTAAAATGCAGAGCCTGAAGAATGGAAACACAAAATGCAAAGTCACAACAGATAAAAAATGTGAAGGCATGCTTACACTAAGGTGTTTTGTTATTTGGTTTTTTTGTTTTGGTTTGGTTTGGGGTTTTTTTTTGCATCTGAAGTCTCCCACAACATCCTTGTTATGAAACTTCAAAAGTGTGGGATAGATGAGTGGACAGTGAGGTGGATTAAGAACTGGCTGACTGGCAGAGCTCAGAGTTGTCATCAGTGGCACAGAGGAGGCCTGTAATTAGCGGTGTTCCACAGGCAAGGATGCTGAGTCCGGTCTTGTTCAACATCTTCATCAGCTACCTGAATGAAGGGATAGTGTCTGCCCTCAGCAAGTTTGCTGACGATAGAAAGCTGGGAGGAGTGGCTGACACACCAGAAGGCTGTGCTGCTGTTCAGCAAGACCTGGACAGGCTGGAGAATAGGACAGGGAGGAACCAGATGACGTTTAACAAGAGCAAATGTAGTCTTGCACCTAGGGAGGAATAACTATATTAGTGCAGGTTAGGAGATGACTTGCTGGAGAGGAGCTTTGCAGAGAAGGACCTGGTTGTTCTGGTGGATAACAGGTTGGCCATGTGCTAGCAGTGTGTGCCCCCGTGCCAAGAAGGCCAATGGCATTCTGGGGTGCATTAGAAAGAGCCCTGGTGAGGCCACATCTGGAATACTGTGTCCAGTTCTGGACTCCCCAGTTCAAAAATGACAGGGATCTCCTGGAAGGATTCCAGCAGAGGACCACAAGGATGATTAGGGGCCTGAGGCACCTCTCTGCTGAGGAAAGACTGAGTAGCCTGGATCTGTTCAGCCTGGGGAAAGGAAGACTGAGGGGGAATCTGAAAAATGTTCATAAATATCTGAAGGGAGGTAGAAGGCTCTTCTCAGTAGCATGTAGTGACAGGACAAGGAGCAATGGTTTAAAACCTGAACATAGGAAGTTCTATACAGACACGCAGAAAAACTTCACAGTAACAGTGATGGAACACTGGAACAGGCTGCTCAGAGAGGTTGTGGAGTCTCCTGTGGAGATATTCAGGACGCCTACCTGTGTGACCTATTTTCGGGTACTTGCTTTTGCAGGCAGTTTGGACTTCATGATATGCAGAAGTTCTCTTCCATCCCTGCAAGTCTGTGATTCTGTGAATTCTGGCAGCTGCCAACGATAATCATTTGAAAGACTGTGGACTAAAGATGCAGTTACAAACTTGTAAAGGGACAGTGTCAGAGTGGCACAATTTCTGCAGCTCATATGGCACATGAACAGCCATCTCCCACTTCACAGCAACCTTAATTGAGAAATAAATGACATACATCAACAGAGTCAGAACAGGCAAAGCTTATCACAGCCTCACAGTAGACTTACAAAATACCTATCGTCCTCACAGCACCTGACTCCTAACAACAGCCTTAAGGGAGTACAGGGCATTGGCACAGAAGAGGGAAGGGGAAGATGAAGAGACTAATGGGTAAACAAATTCAGTTGGTTCAGTGGTTCCTTCAGCCCTTTATTTCTGCGTACTCAGTCTCCCACCTCCCTCCTTTCCTCTCCCCAGCCTGCCTTTTATTTTTACAAAATCAGTCTCCCTTCTCTCCCCTCCGTAACCCTCTTTCCCATGCTCCCAGTCCTGTTCTCCAGCCTCTTCAGCCACCACAGGCAGCTGCAGCAAACCTTCTCCCCACTCAGTCCCTTGAACCACGCACTGGCCACAAGGGACACAAGATTACACTCATTTTCCTCATCTCCTATGAAGAGGCTGAAGATCATGTCCCTCAGATGTATTCCACCTTCCACCTCCTTGTGCAGTTTGACCAGCACTTTTTTAAGCTATGTAAATTATTATCTCTTAGCAATTTGTTTTTACAGGCATAGAAGAGAGTAAGCTAAAAAAAGATCACAAGGCTAAGTTCACTCCAAAACATATGAAGAGCTTGGGGCAGAAATCCAGAATCTGCATCTTGTATCATGACCTAGGACAAATTATGCCTTGCGCTGACTCACCCATCAGGAGAAAAAGAAACATGCTAATTATTCGTATGGACAGTGCTTTATACAAGATAAATTACAGTAACTGTTAAGAAGCACGCACTTTATATCTAAACAAAACAAAACAATGCTGCAATTTATGTGTAATAGGTAACTTTTATTTAAAAAAAGCATTGCAACCGACAGAGAAAACAAACTCTATGAAATTCAAAGAGATGCATTTTAAGTAATTAATTTCTTTACCTCTGAGGTGATCACTGATACTGATACGTCCTGGCAAATAAAGAACAAAGTTCTGTAACATTTTCTCTGTAAAGTATCTTGCAAAGCGATATTCAGGATTTCCTGGCCAAGAGTCCTCAATGCCGCATCCAGAAGATTACATGTCTTTTCATTGGCTTCTCTTTCAGTATTTGCAGCTCTACTGTGATTGAGTCTGGGTACGGATGACAGACTCAAGAATCTGCCCAAGGAACAGTGCCATAAGAAAAGAATGAATTATTTTATCAGTGCTGCCTATAGATGAAATTCATAGAGGTGGCCAAAAGTGTGCAGTCCGAAGTGAAGCTAGAATATACAGAAGAGTAACACCAATGTACTTCTGATATCCCCACTTCAGAGATTAGAAAAAGACTATCATATACAAAAATCTTATCATTACAAGTTACTTAAAATAAAAAAAAAACAAAAAACCCCAGACCATTAAAATGCACAGGAAAGTGTTCATTTGCATACAGTAGAAATACAATCCTCATTAAAGCAGCATACTGGAGACACCAGTTGTTAATTACATTTTTGATTAAAAAAGACAAAAGCCAAGCTGTTCTTTAAACACAATCAGAACACTGGAGAAAAGGGAGGAACAAAACATTCATCGTCTGCCATGCCAGGGTACATTGTCATTTTAAGGTCACTTCAGGCCTAAAAGAGTAAGGTGTGGAGGCAGCACCCAGGCAAAGCAGCTGGGCTCGAAACAGCTCTGTTCAGCCAGGGCTCACCAGCAGCAGGGAGGGGGGTCTCACTGGGAAGAAGGCAAACCTCAGCTGTGCTGGGGTCTCACTGCAGCTGCCTCACACCAACGGCAGCAGTCTCCTTACAGCAACAGACAGAAGCACAGGGGCTTGACCACTATTCCCTGCAGGTCACACACCATCCACAGCTTCCAGACACGTGCAGTGCTCAGAAAGGGCATGGTGACCTATGCTAGCAAACAGCCAGCATAGACAACATCTACATCTATAAATAAACTCTCTGCCCCAGCCCCTCTTTCTAACTGTTGGTCGTCCTAAGAGTTTGGAAGATCTGAAGAAATGGAGAAAGGAAAATGTGGACCCCTTCCATGTTGGGTCAATGTCAGAAAACCTGAACATAAAAACTGGTTCTTGTTTGGCATTAAGCAGCACAAACATGAATCTAAGCCTCCACAAATCGAGTACACTAGTCCTATTCCATAGGAGTCCATAAGAATAGGACTCTCTCAGACTTTTTTCACTGCCTGCTCTGAGGCAACGTAAGTGGAGACACTTGGCGGCTCTCATTTGCCAACTACCGGTATCTCCTGGCAGTACTGGCAGTGCGTAACTACTGGCCTCTGGGTTTGTGACAGTGCTGCACCCTGAGCACGGTGCGGCCTGTCTGCAAACCCACTGCATCAACACAAAACTCAGTGATGGCCCCTCCTGCAGTCTCTCCTTTTCGCTTCTCCTGATGGCTGACCAGTCGACTGCCTGTGCCTGCTTTACGCGAGGAGCACCATCACCCATATGCAGACCTCATTCCACACCCTGATGCATCTACATGCCACGCTGAGCAGCCATCAGCACCTACCACTCACCCTTCTGCGTGCTGACGCTGTATGTGACAGCTTTGTTTTCAGCTGCTCACCTCTTTGCAGGGCCTCTCAGCTTTGTTTTCAGCTGCTCACCTCTTTGCAGGGCCTCTCTCCCTTCCCCCGTTCACTAGACACCCTTCTTCAAGAAAAGAAAAAGAGAAAGCTCCTGCATTTGCTCTTCAACGCTTCTTCCTACATCGTGAAGATACTGAATGCTAACATATGCCACAATTTTTCTACTAATATACAGACTTCATATTGTATAAATAGGTAAAGGTTTCAGACAAAATATCCTGTAATTTTTGTGGTGTAACTTTTTTTAAATAGCATTATAAACAAAACATCTAGCCCTTGTGATTAATATACAAACATATGTGAACTGATAAGGCTCATAGGTACATATGCAAAAATAAAGTGCCCCCCTCCCACCAGGAAACAGTTCTGTAAAGCAAAGTCTGAGAACAGAGAGAGCAAGTTATTACAAATAAATCCTCCAAAGCTGGAAGCGCAGACAGATTTTCAGTCCTTGTTCTCACTTCTGCTTTCAACTCAGCAATGCAGGAGTACTTAGAAGTGGAAGAGGAGGAGCGTGGCTGACTCTCAAGCGCCATGGGCCCGCAGCCCACCCTGCTGCATGTCTCACAGAGCCTTGGTGCTGGCAGGGTGTGTGGTGTGGGATGTGGGCTTCTGAGGGTAGGAGCTGTACAAGTAAACCTGCAGCAGGATAGCCATGTCCACGAAAACCTGCAGGAGTCCACAGACGGAGAACTGTAACGGGGCCTGATTCAAGATGAAGTAAACAGTCTTGAAAGTGTCCCCACTGGTCCACATCAGCACCATCTTGACACTAAAAGACAAAACAGAAGGGGAAAAACATTTATTGAAAGGAAGCTGGTATAACTTGGTGTGTGACTAGAGGTGTACCAGAGGGTGCTAGTATCCACCTAGCTGGCTGCACACCAGCTCTTGTTCTTCCATAGCATGAGAAACTCTGGGGAACAGAAGCAAGTTCTTCAGGCTTCACTTACAGTCCAGTTTTCAACAAGACACGACCAATTCCTGAAGGCTGTTTCTGATCTTTGTGTTCTTTAACTGAAGAGCTTTCTAAGCAGTCAGGTAAGTTGCAGTGGGTGAAAACTTCGTAGGTTCACAGCATGAGCTCATGCATGACTTGTCATAATTATGAATTTTGCCAGCACTGACTTCATCAAATGAGGTCATGCACATGCAGCAGGGCAGGACTTGATTTCCCAAACACTCAGGCAGGGAGCTAGCAGAATTTGTATTCTGAACACAAATACACAATCCCGTTGCACGCCAGATGCTGCAACTCACTCTCCTCCTATTTAAGAAAGCTGTCCAAGAGCATCAGTTTATACTGACCCAATACTCTACAGAAACATAAGCCATTTTAACTCATGTCATATCGCTGGCCGCATAAAACAAGAAGGCTATTATGCTATGAACACTCCAAAGAGAGGCTACATGTGGAAGTGTAAGTAATGGCATGGGGACTGAGTGAGCAGCCAACCCAAGGTTATTAAAAAAACACAAATAAACAGACAGAGAAGAAGGAGAACAACTGCTGAACCCACAACAGCTGCTCTGTGCAACAAGTCTGCACCCCTTGCCTCACGCACATTCTGAGTCTCACACTTACAGGAGATTAACACATGCAGGGCGTGGCAGGGTTTGATTACGATTTTAATTAGGGAGGGTGATATCTCTGAGGGTAATAAAACTGACACTTTGCTTACAGACAGACAGAACTCCTCCTCCTCTGATTTTCTGCTTATCAGTGCTTCTGGGCAACTAATCACAATCTAATTGTTAACCTGCCCCAGTATGGCTGGAGACAGGCATTAAAAGAGCAGCACATGCTAACCTTGGCAGGTCAAAGAAATTAAATGCTGTAAACAAAAAGGCACAAAATATATGAGTAAGAATTCACCATCCACAGGATGCTTGTCACGTAACTCATATATATAAAGCTAACAGGGTTTTAAAAATGACCCCACAGGGCACTGAAGCTGTGGACAAAATATACATTGTCTGATGGTAACAGTTTCAAATTCCAAATACAGAATAATGACTGGGGAAAACCTTATGGATACCTGCAGTTCAACAGCACCTTAGGAACCGAGCCCTAGATGCACACCTGTAGCTGTGTCACATGTGCTGAGTTTGATTTAGGTTTAGGTAGCAAGGTTGTGATAGTTGGGGACAGCATGAGCGGCATCTGTGAGCAGAGACCAGAAGCTGTTCCATACCAGATCAGAGCCAGCCCCAGCCCATGGAACGGCCCACAATGGAGCAGGCTGTCCTCCTGCGGCCCACGGGCACCACATAGAGAAGATCTCCACATGAACAGGTGGATGTGGCCTGAAGAAAGCTGCACCCCATGGAGAGCCCCTGCAGGAGCAGGTCCCATGCCAGAACTGCAGCCCATGGAGAAGAGCCCGCACTGGAGCAAGAGGGCTGGGGAGCTGCCATCCATGGGGCTCTGTGTTGGAGCAGTGCAGGCCTGAGATGGACCCTGTGGTATACAGCCATGTCAGAGAAGTTCCTGGGAGAGCAGCAGCCTGCAGGAAGCCCACGCAGGCTCTGTCTGGGAAGGACAGCATCCTGTGAGAGGGACCTCATGTGGAACGGGGGCAGAGAAGTGGCAGAGAGAAGCATTATGGACTGACTGACAGAAGCCCCCCATGCCCCTGTGCTGCCTGGGGGGAAGGAGGTAGGAGGGAGTGGATGGCAGGATGCGTATGTAGTTTCTCACTGCTGTAGGTTGTTATTAATTGGCAATAAATTGCATTAATCTGCTTTAATCTGAGTCTCTTTTACCCACGATGGTGCTTGCAGGCCAGTGATCTCCCTGTCCTTATCTACAGCTTTTTTTTCCACTGTATTTTTCTCCCCCTGCTTTTTGAGGAGGGTGAGAGAGAGGCCTGGTGGTGCTGACATACCCCTCTCTGTTACACCACCACAGCTTACTAAAGCAAACTCAGGGTTTTGCTAGGAAGCCACTTTTGAACTCCACAATTTACACTCCCAGCTGGGAAATCTGGTGCATGCCTCTGCATGTTCCAGTGTCCTCCTCTTCAGCAGGTCCATCAGAAAGCAGCAACATACCTAGGATGTTCACTAGGACACCGCACAACGTTCTGTACACAGGAAAATATCAACGTGTCCATGGCAAAAATGAGTTTAAAAATGTAACAAACAGTTTAAAAATCTCACATCACCAGACAAAACATATACACACCTTTCCCATGTTGATCAGCTTGAACACCACACTGGAGGAAATAGGTAAATCACTGAAGTACCATAAAAATGAAAATACATGAAATACTAGATATTCCACAAAAGCTTAGTATTGCAGCTGCACCTAGGTTACCAGAACCCAAGATTAAGGCAAAACAGTGGACTGGGAGCACTGGCTGCTTACTCCCTTCTACGCCTCTCTACGGTGAGACTGGGGGGGCTGGAGAAAAGGAGCATAGACCTGAAGGTACACAGTGTAACCAAAACTGGCTTTGCAAGATAACAAGGATGGCATCAGACAAAAAGGGAGAAGAGACAATGAAGAACCCTGGAGGAAAGTCAAGAAGGCAACAGAAGTTGGCTGGATGAAAAGAGGATCTGAAATAGAGGCTGGAACTGGGCAGGGAATGATGGGAAATTAAGAGAAGTGTGAACTTGGAATAAGAATCCTCAGGAACAGCGCAACAGTAATGTTCCTCCCACCACATCTGGGCTATGCACAGCTATTCTTGTTGCATATGCAGAGGCAACTCACAATAATGCACTGGTATGTGCATAATTACACACATCTGACCAAATGGATACGGCATTGCTGCTCTCATATTTCTAGCTACCATGTCACTTCAGGATTCCACACGTTTTTGGTTTTTTTTAATCTGAAGCTTCTCAACATCACTCAATTGCTTGGGAAAGGGAAGTAATTCTTGCATTTCTGAGACTAAAGAAAGCAACTAACACCCTGGTTAGATCAACTGTCATCTTACCTGCTGTGGAGCCAGAAAGGAGAATGAGCCTGTGCAGAAACATCACTTTATTGCCCAAAGATATATTTGTTTTTTTCATTTGGTTGAGTGGAAGAAAGAGTAAAAAGAAGAGCACGCCTTGGCCCTTCATCCACTGCTCTTTTATAACCTCAACTTGCTGAAAAAAAGCTCCAATCCCTTTCTGTAAGATGTGTGGGACTCATTTTTAACAAGCTACCAATATGCCATTTGAGGCAGCTGACAAGTCCCTCAAATTTCTTTCCCTGCAGAACTCCATAGGCAACATGACAGAAGACACACAGGATCACAGCAACAGTGTGAGCCTCTCCCAGAACCACACCACACAGCAGTGACGTTACTGCAGGCTGCCAACAGTGGTGAGCAATGGTTTGGCTCTGCTTCTCTGCAGCATCCCATGCTGGGTGCCACCAGCTGCCAGACCGCACCTCATCAGCATTCATCTTACCCTCAGCACCACAGTGTAAGGAACTGTTGTGTTGCTAACACAGATGAGCACTGCTTCGAGAGGCAGGCAGTCCCCACCATCACCACTGCCTGACACTGTGCAGCTCAGCATAGAAGAGGCTGCATGCAGCAAAGGCTTTTCTATCTCACAGGGTTCCAGCTTTATGCTTGATCTTCCTGACACCTCCAAAGCTGTGCAAGTGAGCTCAGCTTCAGCGCTCTGTGCAGCATGTCCTACGTGGTAAAGCAGGAATTACAAGTAAATAAACTGGTATCCCTCCTGGAATAGTTCAAAGCCACACTGGAGAGACATGGCTGGCAGGAAAGTTCTGCTTTCTTGATATGAAGGACACAGTCATTAGGAGAGCACAATGGTCATTCTGCTCTTAGCACGAAGGAGTGAGTGGGTGTAAGGGGAAGAATGCCACAAAGCAAGTTGGGGAGGCAGAAAAATACACTCAGCAGAGTTTGGTTCTGTGATCACAGTGATGCCAATGGGAGAGGCAAGAGGAAAAATTGAGCAGAAATAGATGGTGCTGCCAGAGGCTGAAATGAAGGAAAAATAAGATTCCCCAGAAATGTAAATCATGCCTGCAGTATCCAGTGTCAACAAATCTCCTAAAAACAAGCACTTTCCTCACAGCTAATGTCATTACAAGGAGTTGCAAATGTGGCTACAAGTCAGCGTCTATGTAAACTGCAACTGACCACAAAGAGGAAAAGCTCAGTTTTTAACCTGCTTTTAAAATCTGAAAAAGCATTTATTATTCTGCTGTTGGAATTAACCTCCCAAAATAACACTGTCATTTCTAACCACAAACTTACCAGTGGTGGGTTGCTAAATACAGTAATATAAAAATGTCCACAGTGCTGCTGTTCTATGCCACTGACAGAACATTTTGTAAAGACCCTGTACCAATCATCATTTAATAAATAAACTGCAAGCTGAAAAACAGCATTCAAGAAACAACTCGTCTAAATCAGGTTTTCCGCATTTTGCGCATCAAGTCTAAGGAGACAGCAACTAGAGATTAACAATCTCTGTGAGCACATTGTATCTACAGTCACACAACCAACCACGATTTTTAGAGTACTCATCAAATTATTAAAGTGTAGAGTTTGCAAAGTACACTAACGAGAGAAAAATATTTCTTCTCTAACTGTCCTAAAGGCTGTGTGATTTACATAACAATGAGATTAACAAGATTTTTAGGCTCAAATATACAATATATAAACTACAGAGGAGTAATTCCGCTGGAATCAAAGCTTTTCAGCTTCTTCATTCCTTCTGCTCAAGATCTGTCTGTCACAGTCACAAATCTCTGATTTTCTGCTGGCGCATTATTGAGCACACTCTGCTCAACATCAGCCATTTGATCACTACATCTTTTTTTTTTTTTTTGCCTTCAACTGAAAGAGAGCAAAACCACAAAAAATACTTGAAGAAAAGATATAAAGAATATTTCCTCCTTCCCCGCTAAACCACTCTGACTAAAGATTAGTTGCAGCCATCCATCAAAATAACAATAGTACATAGCAGAGCTGCAGAGCAGCAGTTTGCAGACCATGGGCTGACACTTGGCACCAGCCTACACGAGGAGATGGCAGCACTCGCTTCCTGTTTGCTCTGTAGATTTTCCTCACATGAATGTTGTGACTCTGCATGTTTGTAGCGTAACACACAAACCCAAAAATATCCTGCAAGCTGGAAGACACAAAGAGAATCAGACATTAGACAGTGACTTCTACAGAGAAATTCTGTAGTGGTCTGACCAGACATATTAGCACAAATAGCAACAGGAGTTACGTGTTGCCCTCATGTAATTACATCCTGCTATAACTACAGACTTAGTACTAATTGTACGCAGTCAATGAACACAGATCTGAACAGTTATTTCCATTAATAGAAAAATAAATGAGAAACTTCAAAGTGTTCACTTTTTTCCTTCTGTCCTGGGCAAGAAGAACTAAAAATAAAAATAAAAATAAAAATAAAAATAAAAAGAATTAGCTTGGATTCCTTCCGTTCAGTGGAAGGTTACCACAGCTTCCTCAAGTCAGGGCCAAGACAAAGGCTAAGACGGATTCACAGTATGATTTTTTTAGACTGACAGTTCCAGGCATTTATTCATTTACTGGCACATGGCTTCCATGTTAAAAAAAATGACAGCAGCTCTTGAAATAAAAAAGCAGAATAATCATTAAAAATCTGAGAAGCTAGTATCTCCTTCTGGAATAAGGTCCACATGAAAACAGCTTTTTAACAAATGTTCTGAACATTGTGTTTGGTTTTGGGAAAGGGGGAAAAAGGGACAGAAGTATCTCTCTTGAAACCCAACTTACCTCCCCCAACATATTTGCATGGGAATGTATGGAAGAGAAAGCAGATTCATTAAAATATCCTGACTCCGGAAAACTTTCAGCTCCCATTTTTGATGCTCCAAAACAAGTTACTTAGAGAAGACAGCAAGTATCCCTAACACTGCACTTCAATCAGAGGGTGGCATGCCTTCACCAGTGCAGTACAGACCAAAAAAACATTTAACTCTGATGCCATGGTATTTTTAACACTGTACGAGCAAATAATAATAAATAAATAAATAAATAAATAAACCAGTAAATAATGCATTTATTCTTAGCAAAATGCCACAAGGCTTAACTCAAAAGGAGCTCTCCTAATGTTAACCAAATTGTTAGGTAAGCTAGAAACTATTTTTAAAAGAGGAGGGGAAGAGAGAAAAATCAGATAGCCAAAGGCCAGCATCTGAAGTTTGAAAATCTGGGAACTAAACAGGCATAAGACAGGTCCTTCTGTGTGACCAAGCATAGATCTTGTTTTTAAACACTACTCAGCCAGCTTGGAATTCAAGCATGAAACTATCCAGCAATCCTACATGCTCTCCCTCAGAGAAAGCCCCTTACCTCACTTTCCAACAATTCTCCCAGGGCTGAAACAGCACTGACAATCTCCAGAGGGAGTCAGTTTTCCAGCTCCACATTGCTAGCAGAATACAGATAGAGAGATTCAGCATTTATTCTGGATTGCTGAGCTGAGCCACATCCATAAGTAATGGACACCACAGAGCGCTACAACAAGAGCAATCTGAAAGTTCCTGTAACTTGCAGGGACTGTATACTTCACTGAGGAAAAATAAAATGCATGATTTCGCTCTGGAACGCAAAAAGACAGACACACTCATAAAGATGCAGTCTGAAGTGATTTGGTAGAGTCTTTTTTAATATACACATTTTTGCAGAAACTCAAAAAAGTGTTAGGGAAAAACAAGGTAAAGAGATGTTTATTAATTATTTTTCCTCATGAGCAACTGTCTCATCAACTCCCACGGAGGATGCAGCATGTCTTATAAAACAATGCAGGAGCATCTAGGTATTTTTGACACTGCTCAGTACACAAACACAGAAGTCAGTGTTTGTAAGAATATACCTGCCAAAGGAGGGAAACTACAGGACACGGTGATGGGGCTGGCAGACAGTCCACGATCACTGTTCTACCTATTTCAAACAGCTACGTGAAAAATTTAGTCTGTAGGAGTCCACAGACTGCTAATCCTTCACATCTACGAAGTACTTGCTAGTGCTCTACAAGTTAGGCCTTATGGTGCTGCATGAAGAGGGGTAGCAGTTCTTAACAACCTTAGACACCTTTAGGCTACGCAGAAGGTCTTAAATCTCTTCTGTGGATCAAAGGAATGTCCTGATGGCAGAACAAACCAGTGTCCTTTCTTCCAGGAGACGGATAAATGGACACAGTCCAGACTCCAAAGCTCAAAGTCTATTCATACATCCAGTACAAATATATATCAAAAAGGATCAGGGTTCTGCTACTGATGGATTTGGAAGTTTCAAGAACTGTCACAAGAGGGAACTGCTTTCCTCAGGTGAAAACAAGAGGCTTGGGAAACAAATCACACTTTGTGCTGCTCACTGTGTAGTCCACAGCACCATCTGCTGCCAAAACAGAATAATGCCTTCCCAGTAGCGTCAGTTCGATGGAAATGGTGTAAAGCACACCTTTAGGATTTCTCTCATCTTCTTCTCAAACATTTTTCCCCTTCACTCAAAACACTTTAATCACTGCAGCTGCAAGTACAGCTGCTGGCTAATGCTGCTGTAGACACTGTCCTACTGCTCATCTCCAGCAGTTTTGCACAGCTGGGTGACCCTGCCTGTGCCCCCACATCTCCTTTCCCAGCACCTGGCTGCTGCAGCCTGCCTGTGCAATGGGAACCCAGAGCTGCTCCCACAGGGCCAGTGCTCAAAACAGGGAAATAATGGCTATGTGTAACACCATTTAGACTACTTCTTTTTGTAATATGAAATATGTCGGGACACGATCCATTTAAAGAGGAATAAAAAGATGGGTTAAAAGTAGGGTCATAAGATCTGAAGCCACACAGACTCTGCCTTTTTTTTTTTTAAAAAGTAAATGGATGAACTCTTCCAAGGCCCTTCCATCATCTTGTTTGTTTTCACCACTTAACGTACAAAGCAGCTACTATTTTATGAGTAGACAGTATGTTTCAGAGGGCAACTGGGGGCTACATTTCCAAAGACTCTAGAATGGTTCTCTCTTCAGCACCTTCCTCAAAAGTCCTGAATGGGACACAGTACTTCAACAACTCCTGTCCCCATTGCACTGTACAGTATTTACTTCAAAACTCTCATAAAGGCATCTCTTATTCCTATTTCTTTTATTTTGATCTATGCAAGTTCTGACAAGGAGAAAAAATAGCTGGGGGAAGACAGTCTACACTGCCATTGCTTGCATCTTCTATTTTCCTTCCCATTAAGCACTTTCTAAAGTCATTTTCCAGTTATTTTCTCTTTCTCCTTTCCAGAACTTCCCCAAAGTATGCACATATAACAAAGTTGCTGTAACAGATGCTGACTGGATCTATCGTCTTTTTTCAATGAAACTAAATTTATTCATTATGAAACTAACAAAAAAAGTTTATGCCTTGCAGAAACACCCACAACTCTTGCTTGTTCTCTGTAGTTTAGTGTTTTCTTTTAAAAATAGAACTCTAAAGAAAGTAATACTTGAGCTGTTTTATCTACTCACTATTCAAAAAATCCTTTCACCTAAAAAAAAAAAAAAAAAAAACCACACAAAAAAGCAGTGTCATTTTTACAGCACTTGCCCAATATGCTTAAATCCAAAATCTCATTACAGCAGCTGACCAGACACTGGGTTAGCCAGTGCTGAATAAAGCTTTCTACTTCTGTTCATCACAGCACCTTGCTAATCTAATACAAGCACCAAGTCTAGCAGCTCACATTAACCTTTGCAGAATTTGAATAAAGCAAGGATTTGTTTCTGGGACAAACAATGTCCTCAGAAGTCAAAAGCTTACTTTATAAAAATGATATAAAGAACTGCACATGTCATAAAGGAAAGAGCTACAGAGCAGTAGTGAATAAAAGCATCCTACAACAAAGTTTTGTCTCCACAAGAAATATTGTCTTCTAGTATTTTTTATGTTATCTATGGCAGAGAAGAGGAAATAATATTACAGGACACACATTTCATATGATTTCTTTCTCCCTTCACACTGCATCTATTTTACTGGATTCATTTAGGACAAATACTTCCCTGGAACTAGCTCACTGCTACAGCACGTCTCATAGAACAGTTTCAAATTGAAAACCATTAAGGTTTGCAACTCTTGGCTCCATCTGCTTGTGAGACAATAAAGGCCAATTGTTTCCCCTTCAGTGACATGTTTAAAAAAAAAAAAACAAAAAAAACAGATAGTCACAGTGACCAACACAGTACAATAATCTGATTCAGCCTTCTCAGGCCAGTCTTCTCAAGACAGACTTATATGAACAGAAAGACATTAATTGATTGTGCTGGCTGTCTCAGGGTGTCAAAGCGTTGAGCCTTTTAGCCGGCATCAGCAAATCCTGACGAAGCATACACAGAAAGGAAGCTCCTTTCAAGAAGACTGAAACAGGACAACAAGAAGAGGGAGACAACAGCCCTCCCCTGGTTCTGCCTATCCAATCCCGTAGCTACATGAGCTATGGGCATAAATGCTGTCTCCTGCAAGAGGAGCAGTGGGCAACAGACAAAAGCACACACCCAGGAGCTCATCAACCACTGAAAGTACATCTTCCTTATTAGAACCACAAACCTCCGAGCTAACCATGGTTGGACAGATTTGGCTATCGTCTGTACTGTGGCTTCCAAGACTCTACGATATGCAGTCCAGTTCAGTCCTACTGCCATTCCTCCCTTTCCTGGACCTAGGGAGTTTCTACCACCCAGTGGCTCGGAAACTCCATGCGCTGACTGAAAAGAAACCATAGCTCCACAGGAGTTCCGAGCAGCAGTTAACTGTTAAAAGGGTCACTGACAAGTGACTTCAGTGACCTTTTGTGAAAAGCTTTCAAGGAAGGGAAATTATCATTCCAGAGCAGAGAAGGGCAGGGCAGCAGACAGAAATGGAAAATACACTACCCTACAGCAAACCTACCCTTGTGCAGACACAGAAGACGTAGAAGTGAACAGATGAGGTGAAAGTGGTTTTATTTTGCTTTTATTATTTTTTTTTTTGAAACGATTACTACCTCAAACATGAGAAAAACTTTGCGTTTTTCTGTTTTTCATTCAGAGGGAGAAAGTTAAAACTGTTGGCGAGTTACAAGATCCTTCTCTTTCCCTTTCTGCTCATCCTGGCAGCGTGTGAGCTCCGCAGCCACCTCAACACCAGCAAAAGAATAAGGCCTTTGGTTTTCAGACGCTCTCTCATTTTATTTGATTTATTAGCTTCAATTCCAATTATATTGTAGTAAATTGTGTTATCGGAATGCAAAATATCTTACTTAGTAAATTAGTTTTTCTCCTCAGATTGTTGCTGCTGTTTTGTTTTTAGGCCCATCTCCCTGCCCTTTCCCTTTTCCCCTTTCCCGGGGCATGGGTCCATGGGTTCCCCACTCCATTCATCACACAACCAGGTTGAACTGGCCCATAAACCCACAAAGGATCACCAGCTCAGTTGTTTCTGATAAAGTAAACAATTTCTACATGGAGTAGTAAATATATCCCGGTGGGCATCAATCAGCCCTTGGTATATCTCTGATATTCACCCCTGGTAAATACCTATTGAAGTTCATAAACTCAGTTCTATGAGTTTCTATGATACGTTGGAAGGAAATCCTGACTCTATGCCAAAGGAGTTCCCAATAAGAAAATGCCTTGAGTATCAACACAAACATCTAAACATTCTCTTAAAAACATTTCAAGCTGGAAAAGACTTTACGTAGCTAACATAAGCGTCTCCAAGTCAAACAAGCAAAAGGAATAGTGTCAACAGACATAACTGCTTTGGTTTGAAGGAGGCAGGGGTGATTATTTGTTTTCAAAGTAAAAATTATGCCAGAAAATTTAAAGTCAATGAAAGAGGAACTGTTTCAAAGCAGTGAAAGAGAAGAATTACCAATGACCAAAGGAATTCCTTCATTGAATTTGCTGCTGCTCTACAGACTGGTGCACTGATGCAGTGTGGTGAACGTTTTCACCCTGCAAAAGCTGTACGAGTTGCATTTGCTATTTGGAAACCTTAGTGTTATACTGATATATACAGTAAATTGTATGAAATGATAATCTGGCTCAACATCTCAACAGGGGGCGTAAGATTGAAGTTTTGTCCCACATTTTTTTACGTGAATAATCTTCCCATGTTTGAACTCTTAAGTGCCAGATACAAGTTTTTACATAAAAACAGTTATTTGCTACTAAAACTAATAGTATTACAGAAAAGAGTTGAGTAAATCTGTAAGAAAATGCAATGAGCACAAGTTACAACAACAGTTAGCAGCTGCAGACTTTGTTGTTAGTACTTTTCATAGAGAGGACCTCTTCGGACCACTTATAAAGGCAACAGCAGTAGCTCTACATATTATTTTAATAAAACATCATGGAACTGTCCAGCTAGGCCTGAACAATAGGTTGGATCTTGGAGATATAAATGAACTCTCACTGCCTACAGCAGTGCGTCACCAGTTTAAAATGACAGAGGGTCTACTCCAATGACCGCTGTATTTTCAATTAAAATTTAGAAATCTGACATTGTCCTGCACAGAAAACCATTTTCACACTACACACTACAAAAATATTTACCTAAGCACACGCATACATACTTATTGGTTTTATTTAAGACAAACACCATACCTCATTCCTTCTGTGGACCTATTCTGGTAGTTACGGTAGAGTTGAGGAACACCTAACATAGCCTCTGTGAAAACTGCAAGGAAGCCCAAGGTTTCCACAAAGAGAGATGAATCAAGCCAGAGATAAGTGATGTAACTGGTGACTCCAGTGAAGGTCAGTACACACTGCACATAGTCCGTAAACTTGCTCCAATGCCAAAAATAGTTCAAGTCAAAATCTGCAACAGAATAAAAATGGAAGAAGAATAAAATTTCCCAACCTGATTCAAAGGTTATTACAGTAGAATTGAGAACTGCTACGTCTGAGAGAGTCAAGTCTTTGGGAGCAGACAGAAATAGAAAATATGAGGAAAAGGATTTAAAGGGAAAAAGAAAAAAGCAACTCAACACCAACAAAAAAAAAAAAAAAAAACAATTACAAGAATTGATCTGGGAAACATTGTTTTTTGTGGGGAGTATTCAATATGGAAACAATAATACAAAGAATTACAAAGTATCAATATATTTACAAAAATAAGCTTTAAAGATAAAGTGTTTGTCTTCAGATAGAAACTCTAGAGATGAATCTGACAGAGCTGACATTAGAAGGGCTCACAAATAACTTCACAGTGCCAAGAACAGTCCCCAGCCACATCAGCACAATCACGCTCTTACTTAGGACTACTGTCTTTACTTTCAAACTGCCTCATCCAGGCTGAAAGAAGGTCATCTCAAGCCCACATCTTTGCTTCCTGGTGTGTTACTGCTGCCTGCAGTAAGGGCAGGCTAGTGTGCACAGACAGCACAGCTATAATGAGGAAGGAGCAGGGCTGTGAAGAGAATCCAGCGTGGAACAAGACTTCCCACAGACAGCACCACTTTTCACTCCAATGACGAAATGTACTTTCACATTTTTGTTTTATTTTGGTAGCAAAAATAAGTGCAGGGTTTATACCCTTTTTCCTCCCTATCAGAATAGAGCACCATATCACTAAACACAAAACCCTCTCTCAAGAGAGCAAAGACAAAGTATGACACTTGCTTACAGTAACTGTCAGATACATAGCTATCTTACTGTTGAAAAGTAAAATATACTAATTTATGTCACCGTCTCTTAAGCAGAAGTACAGAACACCACAAAAGAAGTCCTGCTGTCAATTCCGGATAATGCCCTCACATTAATGGGCTTTAACTTTTGGCTAGCCCTGAAGAAGTCAGGCAACTGGACTTCATGACCTTTCAAGGTTCAATCCAACTGAACCGTTCTAGTCTACCCTTATTTTAACATAAAGTAGGAAGAGGGAGAGCAAAAAATCACCCACATTTTGCCATTATGTTCTCAGCTTCTTGAGCAATACTAAGTAAATGACTTAATACAACAGATTTGACACTATTTCAACTGTTAAAATAGCAAGAGATGTTCTCTAGTAAAGAGGCGTTTGGGCTTACCATTGGAACAGAATAATTAACAGCAAAAACAAAGTCAGTGAAAAGAAAATTTGGCCATTTAAAAAAGCAACCTATATTCTGGAAGAGGAGAGATACTATCATTTTTGGAGTAAGATGTAATATTTACTTTTACCAGATTATTTCTTTAAACCATAATTCTGAGATGTTCTCAAAGAACCTTATGCTCTTTTACAAACACTTCAAGCACTGGCTTTCAGCCCTTAAAAAGAAATTCGTTCTTTGTAATTCAGAATTCTTGCATTCAAGCACACTAGGAGGAAAACCTGCACTGGTATACATCATTCAAAACACTGATTCAGACCAAAGCCAGTGAATCAGCAGCTAGCTAATGTCGCTCCTCCAAACAGTACCATCTGTAGAGATCATCTTGGCTCTCAAGCTGCCTACGCAGTCATCATACCCCAAATCATAACCCTCCAGCTCAGCTTGGAACTTGCTTGTGTGGCATCTTCTACATGCAGGACCCTCAGTCCATCACTTAATAAACCCTCAATGCAGCTCTCATAGTTGCCCTGTATACACTCTGTTTCTCCCTTTGTTCTCCACATGCTCAAGGATACTTTTAAAAATATTTATCACAGTACAGCAATTCTTCATTTCCCCTAATTCATTTTATTAACAGAAATGAAAGAATCGTATCTAATTGCAGGTGCCAAAGTTACAAGTTTGTGTCAATGTTAGCACCACTTAAGTACCTGCATAAGGCCATGGATTTTGTAGTTCACAGAAGTAGTGTGAACACTGACGTGCTTATTCAGTACTGCCACACTGAAGTCTGTTTCCATTCATGCTAAGTACTCACATCTCTAAGCCTGGTAATTGGGCAGACATGAAATCTAGTAATTATGTCATTTATACATCATCCTTGGCCCGAAAATCTATACACTGAAATATATTTTATTACTATATATTACTAATACATTATTATATAATATATAATGTAATACTGAAAAAGTATTAGTTCTGTTACAATAACATACATAGATGAGAGAACTGGTGCATGACACAGGGCTCCAGCTGAAGCAATAGTTCATTACTAAGAGGAAAGAGACAGAGCTGCTCTTCTGTTTAGTCTCTTGCTCAAAACCAGAATGGTGCCATACAGTGCCTGTTTCCCTATACCAGGTTATGAGTAGATCCTAGTTTCCACAATAATTTGCTTGAAAATGTTTTTCTTGAAAATAAGGAAAAGATTTAAGAACAATCAGAACCTTTGCAACAGACTTTCAGAAAAACATCTGAATTGTATTAAAAACAGTCCAAACATGTATTTGCTAGTTGCTCTAGTTAACAGATTTAATGTCCAAATACTGAAGTCTATTTTAGGATACCACACATCACTGAAGTGTGTATTACCAATTACTTCCAGGAAAAAAAAAAAAAGGCTTAAATAAAGAAAAAATAAATAGCATATCTGTTCTTTAATATAGGTCCCAGTTTCTGTCTCCCCTGCAAATATCACCCTTTTTCTCTAAAAAGGTAAAACAGGAAATTCTACCACACCACAATGTATTTCTACCAAATACCTCAAAACCTGACCAAGTCAAAACCAGATGCATATCTTCCTGTTCTCTGAAATGGCCATGTACTGCTCACAACATTCATTCCACTGTTCACAAGCTTCCCATTTGGTCCAGAAAAAAAATTATGACATGAACTTGTAACCATACTTAGTTGATTTAGTTGAAATGGTAACTCCCAGTCACTAATGTTCTGGATTGATCTGAACTGACATTACTGCAGTGAAAGGTATGATCTTATTACCCATGCTTGAGTTCTTTAATCCACTCAGGGAGCTGCATTTTAAACATCTTGATCCATTTATAGATGATAAACTTATCCCAGAAAATCCTATTGATGCCAGGGAAAGGAGCAGCTCAGGTGATCTTTTGTGCAGTAACTGGAGAACAGGCTACATAGTTTGAGGATAAAGAAAGATGAAATTAAAAGAGCACCTCTGAGAGGCACACTGCAAGTTAGATATGAAAAATATAAAGCAGACAGAAACAGTATTGCCAGAAGCTGTGGTTAGCATTAGTCAGGCCAAACTGCAAATGTAGAATTTAAGATTTTGGTGTGAAAGTAACATGCTTAAGTGACACAAAGTCCACCATGTTGACTCGCTTGAAGAAGACGCAGAGGTCCAAACAGTTCAGTCATGTTTATCTAAGAAGCATTTTACAATGTCAGCCACCACTTTAGTTCCTTTGGAAGAGTGAAGCAAAGACTGACATTCTAAAAATGGTACCTCACCTCTACCATAGTAGCAAATTTTGTCCTAATATCTGATCTAAATCTACCTCATTTCAGTTTAAAATGATTACCCCTTGCCCTATATATACTAGAAAGGCATTTATCCCAGGTCCTTAAATAACCTATCTTTGCAAGGCAGATAAGCTCCAGTCAAATATCCAATCCCTGCCTTAACAACACTGGAATACAAAGCCTCAAGGCCTAGGCACTGTGAAAGGGACCAATAGCGTTAACTCAGCCAGCTTGAACCAGTTAGAATTTGCAATCTATACAAAAATAGCTAGGGAATACTTCAGGTTAATATCCACAGTCTGTTTACTGTAAAATGCACAAAGTTCAAGGATGCTGGAGCTAAGATTTACAATTCTCTGTTCTGTCTGTGTCTTAACCACTGGGTTACGGTAAGGCAGGCTCCCACTCACAAGCTCTTCGGCTCAAGAAGTTTGTGGTTTCTGCTGCAGCAGACAAGTATGATGTCCCTCCTCATCTCAGCCTGGCAACAAGGCCAACTCTTGTAACATCTGGAAGACACAGACTTGCAATCCAAGGCTGAGAAGAGAAATGAACTCAGACCACATGCATATTGACTGACTGCCCTAAGCTACACTCTGGCACTGCAATCAAGATTTGTATCACAGAATAAATTCTGCCCCATCCCTGAAGAAGACTTGAGAGGCACCTACAGCAGGAATTGGGACCCAGGCACTGAATTCTGTACACCTGCAGTCCTTCAGTTGTACCAGATCCCTCTGTGCCTCCAGCATCACCGCCTCCCAGCAATCCTGATCTCAGGGTTGCAGCAGGATGCAGACAAGCACATGGGTTAGCGCAGGCATAACCTGTGTGCCATACACTGTCTGACACAGTACACAGACACAGTACACAATGCAGCATGCCCCCAGCACTACACCATCATGGCAGCACCCATCGCACTTCCCTAGGCACACCATCACTTACCAATAGCCAAACATCAGTACACTCTTGACCCTATCTGGGCTGAAACCAGGGCACAGGGAGGACGCAGTGCTTACTCAAGTTATGGCAAATAATTTCACACATTTTAATGCACTGGTTAAATGCAGTCCTGTGAACAGAAAAACATGTAGCTGTGCCTTCTCTTTTGATAAACAAATCTGAAAAGAAAGTGTCAAGATGGCAAAAAAAAAATCGTCAATTTTTTGGTAGATTTGAGACTCAATTTTTACGTGACACAAACACATGACTTGTGAAATTTCACATAAAATTACAGTAAAAAGTTGAAATAAAATATCTGATCGGGTCTCTTTATCATACTTTTACAAGACTTATCTTACCAGAGAGAAATTGCCCTCGCTTTACCGACACATCTTGGCAGAACACACATTTGTGAACAACTGTTTTCAAGGATAAAGCACAGGAAGAGTAAAATTTCTTCAAAGATGTGATGAACAGCCTGAAAGCTAAGAATGGCAACTACTGCCATCTAACCGGCCTCACGTGTTAGTAGCACATAAACAAGTTTGCATATCCCACTCTCTAATTTTTAATGTTTTTTTTCTTAAAACATATAAAAAGAAGTTTTGTTGTTTATATGCACTAACAATCGTTTATATTTTATAAGGGCTGCTCTGAAAGTAATGCCTTCTATTTTATTATACTGGCCTACAATGTCAGAGACAGATGTCAGTGGTACCGCAGTAGAGTTTGAACCTTCCTGCCAAAATTCCATTACATCGTGTTGCTGCGTGACAGGTGGCAGCAAAGGGGTGATCTGACAAAATGGCAACTGATTTGGAAGTACGTATAGAGCAGAGGCGTGGAAATGAATTCTTCTGTGCTGAAAAAACTGCAACCACTGACATTCACTGATGCTTGCGGAACACTTATGGAGAGCCAGCAGCAGGTGTGAGCACAGTAAAGCAGTGGGTGGTATGTTTCATCAGTGGCGACAGCAGGTTACCTCTTTTGGCAAAGACTGTTAGAAGCGTGGCACGCAAGCAATTGTTCATGGCTGGTGAAAATGCATAGTTAATGTTGCTGACTGCGCTGAAAAAGAGTGTTTTGCAGCTGAGAATCTGTTCTATTAAGTACTGTTACTGCGACATTTGAATCTGATGCAGTTCCCATGAAAACAGTTATAGGAGGCACCACTTTCAGAGCAACCTTTGTAAATCCAGCCCTAAACAATTCTTCATTCAATACAGCCCAGAAAAGCTGGACACCCATGGGTTAGCACCTCTCACCCTGCCTATTCCCAACAGCTCCCAACCTGCTGGTGAGTTTCTCCCATCTCCCTTCTGAAATTCATGCGTACCTCACAAGGCGCCCAAGAAATAACTGGAATTTTAAGAGTTGGAAGGTTTTGAATAGCTCCTGCTGGGCAATACATAACTTCTAATCAGCTGTGCATCCAGCTAGGCACTTTCTTCTTTCAGAAAGACAAAAGAATTTAGCACTACTATGTGAAAACTGATTCATTTAGATTTCCTTTTTTCATTTTTTGAAGAAATGATAGAAATCTTTAACTTGCTGTGTGAAGCCAGTGTGTCTTTCACGTTCACTGGAACTGAAGAGGAACTCGCTATTTTTCACATACGAAAGAGAGGAAATGAGAATTTAGCACCAAGAACTTCTGTCTCTAATCCAAACCTCCTCCTTTTCAAAAAAAAATTAAGCAATCTTCCATCTTGATGAAGATGCTACTATCAGTGCTTTTTGTCTTCATTCCTTCAGGCCTCTCGATTTGGGAATTTCTGCATACCTGTATATTTTTAAGTGTCTACACAGCCCTGCCACCACAGTATTCAACCCTCTCTTCACATGTCAATCTTACAACATTCCTGTCCTACAACCCCTTTTAACTTGGACTTCACACTGGTACCCAGACACTGTCTCTTCTTCCTCTTCAGAAATGAAATAACCCAGACAGTCTTGAACCTTCTGAAAATAACACCCCAGCCTCTATAAAACAAATTATCGTCATTTAATTACGTCTATTTTTTATTTCCTTTGAAAGCAACTACTCAGCTTACTTCACCTCATTTTATGTGGAGTCATCAATATAATCTTTTATAAACTCTTACGCTAGATAACCATTTTGTTTTTACCAAGCTCACCTCCTCAAAAACAAAAACCTACACAACAGTGGGACAATATCTGCCTTATTCTCTTCCAGCACTGGCCCCCACCTCTGAGGTTCTCACTCACTTTCCCTACTGTTCCTCAGCACAACATATCTCTAAGTATAGAACTGCATTTCCACCACGATTAGCCTTCTCAGACACATTAGCACTGTAGTTATCTACTGTATTACTGCTATTTCTGCAGTCTGCTCAGTACAGAAGGCAACTCTCCTCTTTCTACTCCAGTACACCAACCATCTTTCGCTACCTTCATATCCTATGCTATCTCCATGAAATCACCACAGAAGCTGGAAAATGCAGCTATTAGCTGACTTACAAGATGACTGACAGCAGAAGACAGCATAATAATTAGGTGAATCATATAGTTAGGAAAGCCACTGAAATGTGGTAGTGGTGAACTGATTAGTGCTGCGGAAAACAAACTATGTATTTGAAAGTTGGAGTGTAAGGGGCATGAACAGCCTTATAAACCATGAGACACTGAAAGCATAGACTTCAGGAGGAGTCTCGAGGAACATCAAGGCAAGGAAGATGGGAAACCCAAGGAGCACCTCAGCAGAAGCAACTGTGATAGCTCTGGACAGCAGACGTTCCTGATTCTGCTCACCTCCTGGTCAAGAGCATCAAAAAACCCGCAGCAAGTCAAACTAAAAAAATAACCCCCCCGATCCTTCACCTGTAGGCACAGCTCTGAAATCAGGCCTTTGCTCTCAACTACGCTAACAATGAAGGCAGCACTGCCACACTCAAACTCCTCTTTTGGCCAGATACTATGCTAACTATAGAAAACTAGCTTCTTTTTCAGACTGTAAGCTAAGCAGGGATGATGTAGATGTTACAGCAAGAAGAACACACAGCAGCAAGTTACTGATTTTACAATCATTTCAACAGTATTTCACAATGCCCTCAGCATGGTTTATCTAAGCTGTGACCCACAATCCTATCAAGCTGTACACAATGGCCTCCAGACACTAGACTTCTTTCTGAACTGGAAACACCTGAGTACTACAGAGCAGGTTGTCTCAGCTCCACACGGAGCTGGAGTTATAAACTCTCTGTGAAAACAGTTTTATTTATTTTGAACAGTACTGTAGCTTATTCTTTGAAATCTAAGTCTGTTTCCAATATTATAGTACTCTTTTTTCAAAGTGTATTCATCATAATTATACTCCATGCAAAGACTACAAGTAGGTAAATACAAATAATTCTAAATACTACAAAACCAAGGTATGCACTAGCCAAAGTGCAGGCTGCCTCAGATATCACAGTACCAGAGATTATAGCACCAGGCTGCACAGATAATATAACAAATTACCCCCCAGCAACTCTGGAAGTAACAGATACACTGTGTTTTTGAACTGCATGTCCCCATGGAAAAAGCTGAAGAGCCACTAATCGCATAAAGAGAAATTATCTCTCTTATTTTTAACTCTCTTTGGGTTTGACCTATCTGAGGTCCTATTTTCTCTACCATGAAAACACTACAAAAAGAAAACTTTCTTTTCCAGATGCTTCAGTCAGGAATGCATATACGTATCATAAGTATGTATACAACACAAAGCTAAACAGTATTCCTAAAGATATCAACTCCTACGCTCTTCAAGGCTTTTTTTTTTTTTTCTTTTTGGAAGTTTAGTCCTTGTTTCCTAGGTAACTGATCATGAGGCAAGACAAATTCTAGCCCTCAAACTGGCCCTACTAATTTAGTACCCAAGCAGTAATGCACTGTGCAGCTGCTTCCTTTGCTGAAATGTCATGTGGCCTGCTAAACATTTTTCAGCAGTTACTCAAGTTAACCTCAGAAAAGCCTATTTTCAGTATCAATATTTTCGGTTTAAAATTATGATAAGCATGCATGAAGTACAGGGAGCTTTCTGCTCTTTTTTCATTTGACTCTCTCCTGCCCAGACAATGTCAGTCATTTTCTTTAATACTCTAAACCGCTTTACAAAGATGCTAATACCTCAAAATGACTGCACAATATTCTCCGTAGGATTTCTTTTCAAGTATCAATTGTAATTAAGAGTAAAACTGTAGGCTGGTAAACGAGAATTCCATTCTGAAAAAAGAATTCTTCCAGATTTGTGCTCTACACAGGAACAAAAGTAAGACGCTGGAAAGTCTGGGTGAGATAGAAGAGAGGCAAACATACAGATGGGATGTGGAAAATTTTTCAAGTGTCTACCCTCTCTGACTCAAAATAAGCACCTTCAGCAATGGCTTTTCTGCATCCTACTGGACCATCTGGACCAGTCACAAGACACGTTGAGGTCAGGAAACGCTGTATAAATCCTGCCCTTTACAGATGAACAACTGTGATCAAACATTCATTGAATAAATCTATATCTGTATTTGTTAACATATGACCATCTGTCAGCAACAATGTTCATCTCCAACAATCAATTCATCAATTTTTGGCCAGCACTAGCAGAAAAATCTCAAATAAAATTTATTATTTGGTAGCTTAAACATCAGGTAAGCATACTGACATTTGCAAAGCTGACTGTGGAACCAGTCCACTTTGAGGTAAAACAAAAATAGTTTTCCAGATATATAAAGCAGAGAATAATTTTATCTTCCATATGGCTTTCTAAGGAAAGGAAAAATACAAGGACTGTCCTGGTAGTGGAAGGTTTCCAGAACTCACATAACCTGCAGTGCTCTCTCACACCTTTAAGCCAAAATATATTCTATTTACAACATGTACACATGCACCTAAATTACTACATACAGCGACCAAACAGGAACAACCTCCACACAAATGACTTCACTGTATTAGCAGGAAGAATTTATAGGGAAGGAGACTTGTACAGAGCTTCACTTGAGTACTTACAGCCTGCCTTACTGATTACAGCACTTGTTACTGGAGAAGCCAAGTGAAACGGCGCTACCCTGAAACAGAACTTCCCATATAACTTCCCAGTTAGACCACAGATTAATCCCTGCTTCGACATGAGTACTGGCTGTTACGCAAGATGCGTTTCTGAATACCAGTTTCCAAACACCCTATGTCTGTCTGCAGTTTGTGATCCATTACTCAAGGCACCTTCAGGATCTGCAAAGAAAGCTAATAGTAGTAGATTTAATTAAGTCTGTTACTTTGCCAACAGTAGAGGTAATGCACTCACAAGCTGCTTGTGTTTCAAGCAGAAGTACAAGCCCCTCTCATTTCCCCTCAAGCTATGACAGGACTGTTTAGATCCCTGCCCATTGAAGCCACAGAACGTGAGTTTTTGTCTTTTCCAAAATTCTACATCAAATAGAAAAAAAAAAAAAGCCTACAACTTCAGCCAGATTCATTCCCATATTTGGTCCAAAATATACTCCCAGAAACTGTTTTGTCAGTAATAACTGAGGTAGCAAGATAAGGGGGGAAGGGTGGGGGGAGGAGCTGGGGGTGCACAAGAAAGAAAGGAGCATCAGGAAAAACTTAAGCTGACCTTGGTGCCAGCAGGTTGGCACCCAACTGCTGCTGGAGGTGAAAGACTTTAACTGTTACATCACTTTATAAATATAACCTGTTTTGTTTGTTTGTTAAAAAAAACAAACAAACAACAAACAAACCCAAAGCAAAACAAGATGTAGACCAATTAGATGACAGTCACCACAGGGTACAGCCCTTGGCTCTCCTTCCCAGATGATACAGGGTTCTGCCCTCCTTTGCCACGTCCTTGACGCGTATGCTAACCAGGAGTGCAGATAATAGGAAGAAAAACAACAGATGAACCATAAATGATCAACTGCAGAACAGTAGGCACATCCATGAGTAACTCATTACATTTCTGCATGCAGCAGATGTCAAAGAACTGTTCAATCTTTGACATCTACTGCACACAGAAATGTAACGAAGAACTTGTGGATAAGGCTATCTTCAGTCATTTTGACATGAGGTTTGCTCTATTCCCTGAGTGTACAGTTACATGTTCTACTTCTATTCAACTCCTACCAAGGAATGAAGAGAGGCCTAAGGGAGTAAATAGTGGCTCTGAAGACACAATAAAGAATTTAAAGCAAAAGAAAATTCCTGAAAATAACTCCTTTGATTTTTACAAGCTACAGAGTGCAAAGACTGGAGGAAGGAAGTGATGTAAAGCTTCAACATATGCAAGGAGTCATTTCAAGTTTTAGTGTTGAGCTAAAAAAACGGGGGTGAGAGAGAGTAAAGAATCATTCATAGAATGGATTGGAAAGGACATAAAATATCACCTAACCTCAGCCTCTCAAGATTTTCAACACCAGCTACATCTATGGAATTATACAAGCTGAACAACAACTGTATAATTTAAGTAAAAATAAATCAGTCAAAACTGAACTCTGGGTTTTGGATTTTTTCTCCTACCCACAGGAGGGAATATAGGATCCTGATGCAATGGACATAATACATATCGACCACAGAGCAAAGAGAAAGCAGGGCACATAATAAAATGCATATGAAAGGAAGTGTTCAGAATATCAGGAAGGCTGGTCACGTACTCATTACTAGCAATCAAAGAAACTGGCTGCATATGTCCTGACTATAAATTCACTATAAATTTATGATTTGCAGAAAAAAATTATACCTTATCTCTTGCTGATTCAAGAGGGTACAAGGCATTACCTTTTCACGAACGTCCTTTTTTCCCCAACCTCACTCAGTATTATCATCTTCTCACACAGTGTACATAATTATTTTAGTAACAAGATAAAAAGAAATTTAAGCATTAAAAACATCTCAGAAGAACAGAAATAATTAAAAATTTAAAACACAATTACGCACGCTTACTGAGGCCTATGTTTACCAATCTATTATTTAAATAGCTGTGCATCTACTTCATAGGTTTTAAGAGTCAAATACTAAACCTAAATAATTTCTGGTTCTCTGCTTCACTGGAAGCAGAGCTTAGAAGGCTTTATTTGCTTCCGCAAAAACAATTTTTATACTTCTTCAGTATTTTTATACTTCTTCAGTAGCTCAGTAAAAATGTTTCATTTATTCAAACAACAGGAAACAATAAGAGATGAATGAACACCCACTTTCCTCTCTGCCTTTGAATAATGACTCAGAACAGAAGGATGGGACGGTCAGAAAAGTAAAGCTTACTAGAATTTATCTAAAAATAGATTTACTTTTTTTTAAGTTTCTACAAAAAATGCAGAATGCTGCAGTTTGTTTATATTTTTGTTATTCCACATTTTAATTTAAATTATTTTGAAACAAAGGGAATTTGATAAAGCTGCAAATAAAAATAAACTCATACATGACCATCTAATATATTTTTAACACAATAAAAGAAAACACCTGCTTGAATGGATAAAGGCTCCAAAGTGCATTCAGCAATATATAACTTCCAAAGAAATCCTTCTCCCTCATCCTGTCTCCACTGTCACAAAGTCCTGCTCAATTCGATAGGAGTACAAGCCGTGACCTGGAACAAGCAGCTGTATAAGCCAGCACTGCTGATCACACCACAGGCTGGCATAGGAAATCTTGCATCTATTTAATCATGAAAGAAATGGGCTAGCTCTTCATTCCAGGCACAATACAGTGCTCTTTGTTTCTATATGCCAACTTCAACAATAATTTGGACTTTTTCTATTAAACACACCTCTTAAAAATATTTATTGGTACCAGTTTAAATTATTTGTTTTAGCATTTACCACAACCATCTCTTCTAAAACATTTTATTTATGATGTATTGAAGTATCATGCCAAGAGGGAAGGGAGATAACATACTGGATTTCCTTAGAAGTTGACTGTCATCTCCTAGTGAAGATGAGACAGAGCATGGGCATAGGAAGAAGACGTTTAAAACACTAAATTCAGAAGAAACAGATTTCTTACAGCGTTGAAAATACAACTAGTCAAAAGTTCAGTTATTCCTGCTTATAGCCAAGCCTGTGCTGCTGCAGCAACCCCAAAGAGCCCTTGCAATGAATGTCTAGCTATATGCTGTTCTCCGTAACAGTGCCTCTCCAATATTCAGCAGTAGTGCCTAGGAATAATTCATAAACAATTTTTTTTCTCATCAGCATTGGTAAACTGCTCTTCAGACAACCTGTTAATTAAAAGTGACAATCTGGTATTGCACCAAATAGGCATCTCTTTTGGCTTCTGTTCTTCAGCATGCCTGTGCCTGCAGGTTCATAAAAAAAGACTCAAAAAATCTACATTAATAAGCACTCCTCTGAACTTATGGTCTCAGAAAATTAGCAAGCAAACCTTTGTAACAGAGAGGGGTAAGCTTTACATGATGCATTGCTGATCCTCAGCACCACAGAGTGCAGTACTCATCCTAGCAAGCCTGAGCAATCTAAATGAAGTCCAATTGATGAATCTGAGCTAGTGATTCAGGCCTTTTGCCATCAGTAGAGAAAAACAGGCTTGCCTTCAGCCTCTGCGGATGACACTGGAGTCAGGGGTAGAAACACAGGAGATTCAGGAGCTTTCTTTTTTTTAATTTTTTCTTTTCAGCATTACGGGTTGAAAGCATGATGTATGAAAGGCCCTTTCTTTTGCAGTAAAATCTACTACACCGAAGTCAAGAGATATGAAAGTAATTTTTCATTATCTGCATAGTCACAGATCATACAGAGTCGACCATAGGGAAAAGCACGTTTCTGGAGTATAGTACCTCTGATCTGCACTGTTGTGACCACGAAATGTATAAACACCAAATTTAAAACAGTGGGTGAAACTACTCTTATGCTAACACAGTATAAACTCGAGGTAATGATTTTCTGTCATAAGCATGACAGAACTCTGAAACAGGCTGTTCAAAGAAGCTGTGGAGTCTACTCTAGAGATCTTCAAGACCCATCGGGACACTTAACCTGTGTGACCTATTGTAGGGAACCTGCTTTAGGAGGGAGGTTGAACTCTATCATCACTAGAAGTCTCTCTCACTCCCGCAATTCTGTGATTCTGGTCTGAATTCAGAAGATACTATTTTGTTATCCCTTGATACAGTAATGAAAAAAGCAAAGCACTGATGCTTCAGTAAAACGTGTCTTTCAATATCCAGCATGAGAAAATACTACATTAATGTCTTCATTTATAATTAAGGTCTTCTGAAATGTTGTCTTATTAAATACATTCCTTATTTCTAGCTTAGTAGAAACTAGTAACTTCATGTTCATAACATGAAGGTAAGGCTGTCGATGTGGTCTACCTGAACTCCAGTAAAGCCTTTAGTACTGTCCCCCACAACATTCTTGCGGAGAAGCTGGCTGCCTACGATTTGGATGGGCATACGCTCTGCTGGGTGAAACACTGGCTGGACAGCTAGGCCCAAAGAACTGTGGTCAGCGGAGTTAAAGCCAGTTGGCAACCGGTCACAAGCAGCATCCTCCAGGGCTCAGTACTGAGGCTGGTTCTATTTAACATCTTTGTTAACAATCTTGATGAGGGGATTGAGTGCACCCTCAGTAAGTTTGCAGATGACACCAAGATGGGAGGGAGTGTTGACCTGCCAGAGGGAAGAAGGGCACTACAGAGGGACCTGGATAGAGTGGGGCAATGGGCTAAGGTTAACTGCGTGAGTTTTAACAAGGCCATGTGTCAGGTCCTGCATTTTGATCACAACAACCCCAGGCAACCCTACAGGCTTAGGGAGGAGTGGCTGGAAAGCTGCCTGACAGAAAGGGACCTTGGTGTACTGAAGGACAGTCGGCTGAACACAAGCCAACAGTGTGCCTAGGTGTCCAAGAAGGCCAGCAGCATCCTGGCTTGCATCAAGAATGGCAAGGTGAGCAGGACTAGGGAAGTAATCCTGCCCCTGTACTCAGCACTGGTGAGGCCTCACCTTGAGTACTATGTTCAGTTTTGGGCACCTCGGTACAAAAGGACACTGAGGTGCAGGAGCAGGTCCAAAGAAAGGCAACAAGGCCTGTGAAGGGTTGAAGAATACGCCCTGCAAAGAGAGACTGAAGGAAATGGGGCTGTTGAGCCTGGGGAAAAAGGAGGCTCTCTTCCAGTATCTGAAAGGTGCTTACAGTGAGAGCAGGGTTGCTGTCTTCTCTCTGGTGACAGGATGAGGGGAAATGCCCTTAAGTTGCGCCAGTGTAAGTTTACGTTGGATATCAGGAAACACTCTTTACAGAAAGTGTTATTAGCACTGGAATAGGCTCCCTAGGGAGGTGGTCGAGTCACCATCCCTGGATGTGGTGACTGTTTGGATGTGGTGCTCAGGGACATGATTTAGCGGAGGGTTGTTAAGAGTTAGGGTAGTGTGGTTGGGTTGTGGTTGGACTCTATCTTTAAGGTCTTTTCCAGCCTGAGTGATTCTACGATTCCCAGTGCGCTTTAAATGACAGAACAATAAGACATATAGGACACAAAATGTAGTGGGAAAAAAAGGTTAGGCTGAGTGCAACAATTAGGAGATACCTGGACCATCATCCCCACATACAGTTCCATTTACTAAGAGTATTATTACTGTTATTTCTTTTCCAACTCAATGCACAGTATGATTCAATGAAAAAAAGTGACAGTCAGACCTTGGTGCCAGAAAGGTTACGGAATCTGTATCTTTGGACATACTCAAAATTCACCTGGACAAGTCTGAGCAAGCTCATCTAATTGGACCTGTTTCAAGGAGCTGTACCAGATAAGCACAGATGTTCCTTTCAAGCTAAATTATCCGGTGATCCTGTTTAAAAAACAAATCTCACAATTCTGATCTAAATCTGATCAAGCATGTAGAAGCAGTGACTTGCTCAAGATGCAGGCAATCTGAAAAACTTCCCACATCTCACTAGCACCCTGAAGCAGGAGCTTTGCAGCACGCATTCTCTGATCTGAATGTTCACATAGAATATACTTGTCTCCTGATCAAGCAGGTGTTTCATCACCAACATTGTGTTTAACTAATTAGTCTGCATCCCACCATAAGAAAAAGGATTTCTCAAAATTTGTTTACTCACTGTTTTTACAGCTAGCAGAACAGACCTGAAAGAAGAGCGAGTCTCCCACAGGTACTTTTGGGGCTTTGCTCAAGATTTAGAAACCCAAGTGCACCCCCATGTGGCTAAAAGTTGCTTTTCTTACTGCAGCTAAAATACAACACAAGCAAAATTTAGACTTTATTCACAGGTTTAATTCTTCACCACAACACAGACTAGACACAGTACTCATGCCAGAAGCAGTATTTTCATAGCCATACAGTTTTCTCAACAGAACCTGTTCAAGTTGTCTTCTGCAAAACAACAAACAACTGAGCTGCATGAAACTTCACAGGTAGGAACAAACAAAAGGCACTGGCAGCCAGATCTGTGAAGACATCAGAAACACAGTGCTGAGCCTACCTGCCTGTCATACCTCTTGACCAGGCACACCCAACCTTCAGGTGGTGGGTCACATGAGGCCTTGCTGAGACTGATGCGTGGCCAGCTTCCTGCCCCACACCACCACAACAGTGACTTATCCCTATTGAGTGTGGCCCTGGGCACACACCCATCAGTCAACAACAACCAAACATCAGTGTGCACTCAGTGTGCAACAACCAAACACCGATGTGCAACTGGCACTGCCTGAGCTGCAACTGGGACACAGAGGGGGGCAGTACAGTACTAACTCAAGGATATCGCTCCCTCAGTTAAATGCTCTGCCAACAAAGGCATGACTTGTGCTATGATGTAAAGCACTCGTTAAACTACCAGGATCTACTTCTGCAGGCACATTATATGCAAACACATCAAAACTTCTCAACTGTTTGCAACAGTGAGAATTATCCCATTAAAAGAGAGAACAGATTTTCCAACTCATCATTAAACCTCAAAGCAGCAAATCACTGACTGTTCTGAGTTAGAACAGACCCACAAAGACTATCGAGTCCAGCTCCTAGCTACACAATGGATCACCTACAAATCCAACTGTACGTCTGAGAGCACTGACCAATTATTGAACTCTTACAGGTTTAGTTCTACAGTGACTGCCATGGCCGAGCCTGTTCCAGTACCCAAACACCCTCTCAGTGAGGAGCCTTTTCCTAACATCCAATCTGACCCTCCTCTGACGCAGCTCCACACCGTTCCCTCAGATTCTATTACTGGTCAGAGAGGAGATCAGCACTTGCCCTTCTGCTCCCCTAGTGAGGAAGCTGTATGCCACCATGAGGCCTCCAGGCAGAACATACCAAGGGACTTCAGCTGCTCCTCATATGCTTCCGTCCGCTAGACCCTTCACCATCTTCATAGCTCTCCCTTGGATTCTCCTTAACAGTTTTATGTCTGACTCATATTGCAGCCCCAAAACTTAATTTAGTGCTCAAGGTGAGGCTGCATCAGTACAGAACAATCCCTTCCCTTGACTGAGTAGCATGAAACTAACCAAATGCTTCAGATTTAAATTAGGAGGAAAAAACACCATAATTCTAACTACTAACAAACCTTTTAAGCATTTGGACCATCAAGCATTTTTTTTTTAAACAACTTCACTCATTTCTGCGTGGGTGGTTTTTTAAAAGGTCACATTAAGTTACTTATTTCTGTTTAATTTTAACCAATTTAAATAGATTGCTTCAAAACGCTTTATCATATCTGTGATCAACCGTTTCTAACTCTGCCACTGCAAATAAAGAATTGCTGAATACTAGTAAAAAAATAACAGGAAGATAGGCACAAAAAGGATAGGACTGTTTAAAGTTTGCATTCCATTGGTTAGTATTGTAAGCCAGTGAAAATGGTTACAAGCTAGGACAAACAGCAAAACAGCAGTTTGATACCAAGTCCAGGAAACATGTTTTGAAAACACAAAAGGTGCCAATACTGCTATCAAACCAATACATGGTACATTTTGGCACTAATTTTGAAAGGACAGATCAAAAAGACGAATAAAATCTAAATTAAAAGAGAGTCCATTTAATCTTCAGACGGTTGGCCTTTTGATTTCAAGGAAGTACTCAGATTATACACAGATTAACGTTATTCTTCATTTCTCAGAGCTAGATAAAGATTCCTTAACTGATTGTTTGTAAGTATAGAAACAGACACTAAATAAATCATCAGAGTGATGCAGAATGAACATCAGATGTAGGAGATTTCTCATCTAGCATTCTGAACAATGCTGGAAGATACTCCTGTAATTTTCCCAGTTTCCTTTAAAGTTAAGTCAGAAGAGGAGAAATACAACTCTGAAGACATGGATCCCTGTATCATACAGTATTTTGCTTTCATAATTTAGAGAAAGATACAAATGTAGAAATACAAAATGGAATGAATTCAACTGGTCATCAAAAACTGATTTACGAAACAGAGCTGAGCATCTTTTCCTCTATGAAAGAGAGAGGCAAGGAAGGGAAAATTAAAACAAAACCACACACCAGGCTTTAGTATGTCACAAAACCAAACATTTGCTATAGAAATGATCATACAATCATTTCTAATAATGGTCAGAAAAAAAACCATAGCAAAACACAAAATACGCAGTTGGAATGGCAACTTCATGCAGAGTGGGTTTGTACAGTACATACCCAGGTAAGATCTCTTGGGAGGTGCTTTAATGTCTTCATCCTTACTATCTGTAGCTACATAAAAAGAAAAGTTGAGAAGAAAAAAAAAAAGAAAGGAAAGAAAATAGATTTGTATGATTATATGAAGCAACGGATATTTTAGTTCAAATGTAGTCAGTTCGTAAATTTTACTTATATAAAAACCAAAACAAAACAGGACAAATTTCAGTCTCCATGCTTTCTGTAAGGCTCTCTCACTCAGTGATATTAAGATAGGGTTGAGGAGCAGGAAGGCCGAAAAGAGTCTCAATGCACAACTCAACAACAACTCACCTAGGGAAAGAAACAGACAATTCTCACTTAATCTGTTTTTCACCACCAGAGAAAACAAGCTGCTTCCCCAGTAACATCAAGTGCATAAATGTACACGTTTAATTAGTTAAGAGAGTTGCATTATTTTCTGTGGATAATGCTGCTCTAATTTCAGAAAGTCTCAAGCTAATCACATGAACAAAGATGGAATAGACCCCAACTGCAATCATTCTCCGTATTAAAATTTTTTATCACTCTCCTTAACTCTGCAAGTGGAAAATGATGTATTCAGCAAGAGGGCTTTTCAGTGGTAGTATCAGTGCTCTTCAGGAGATCCAAGTGCTAAAATAAGATACAGTTTACAAAGCAGGGACAACAAGCAGCTAGAAGGAAGACAAAACTGAATACATGACCAGAAAAAAAAAAAAACAAAAAAAACCAATGTTCCAGAAGATCACAAGTTCTACTTGAGAAGCCTTGGCTCTACTGTGAAAAGAAGAGATGCTGAAGAGTCTGTTTTTAAACAAAAGCTGTTTGCTGGTTTTCAGCATACAGTGCTGAATATCTGTCACAACACTTTGGACATAACTGGAACTGAATGCCTGTTAGAGAAAGAGTGAAGGCTTCCTTAGTCGGGGAAGAAAAGGAAGATTCTTGGTTGGGTGTCACTCCAAGTATATGAAGTCTCTGTCCCATCCTGCCAATGTTTTTCAGAGTGACTGGATCCTTTCAGCAGTTTGTACTTGTGAGCACTCTGAGCCCTGAAAAGCTCTTGGTTCTGGAGTCAAGACATGCAGATTTTGTTTTTCATTATGTAGGTGCCCATACCACGGTAGCACCATCATGCCCCAGAAATAATACAAAATAGTTTTTCTTCAAAATTATAACAAAAGAAACCACTACTAAATCTTTCTGTACTGGGCCAACAACACACCATCAACGTGGATGCACTGACACTAACAAAATAGCAATGAATAAGGAGCGCTGTCGTTATCACAACAATAGCGCCTGGAAATCTACACGCAAAAGATTCCAATTGGAATTAAAACGGTGTTAAATGAAGGATATAAGAGAATGAGGAATTATTCATGCCTACTGATTTCATCTGAGGACTTCTTCACATTAACACTAGCTTTCAAGGGTATTCTTACACAGGAGAGAACGCTGTCCTACCACTGGGGTGGTTCTAAGATTTTGTGTGGATTGCGTGCTTTTTCTTTTTTTCTAAATCAGATCAGTTAAGAACAGACTACATAGTCAAGTTTAAAAATAGAACAGTTGTACAAATAAAAGAGGTACTGATGGAAGAGAGCACAAGTCATGTAGTTGAATGATACGTTTATGCATCTGAAAAAAAACAAACAGAAGGCAGCAGCAGAACAAGATGGGCTCTGACATAATTTGCTCGTTTCACGAGACTAGAAGTGAGGAGAATCTTGTCACTGAGAAGTAGGTAGATCACTCTGAAACTAACACCTCATTGATTTTTACGTAAGCTACAACAGATACAAAGAACACAACAGCACTTGAATCAAGGAACTGAGCTGAATCTAAACTAGGCATCATAGCTTGAGCAAACAGGTAACTTTAGGAAGAAACACAGGGACCACAGAAATGCACGTACTGCTGAAGAGAGCTGCTGTTTGCAATTCAGTACAGGGCCGATCCCACGAGGACAAGAACAACACAATGGTGGGTGGGGTGGTTGTTTACAACACAATGAAGGGTCCAGAGAAGATAAGTGGAATAGCTGTTTGCAACTCAGTGGGGGAGCCTGTGAAGATAAGGAGGCAGACCTGATGGTGACATAATGTAATCCCCTTAACATCTGGGAATTTACTTTTAGCTTTAATCCTATGACCACCGGAGATGTCTCTCACTTTGGAATTTCTGTCCATATCTTTGGAATGCGATGAATACTAATGTGTTATGCCTTTAAATGTGTAGTCGTTTCTCTCTTCGGTGTGCATGTTCGGTGGAGAGATCCCCCATGCACCCAGCGCTGCAATAAAGGGAATACCTGCTTGACGTATTTCATTGGTGCGTCAAGTTACTTTGTCGGATTTCTCAGCATCACACGAGATGATAGCCCAAATTCTTAGCCACAGAACACTTTTTCAGAACAGTCTCTATTAGCTATGTGCTTTTGCCAGCAATAAACAAGAGCCAGCTTTCAGTTGCTCAAAAAACTGCAACCGCAAAGGTGACCCATTGCTGTTGTTACCACTGCTGAAACACACCATCCACTACTCCACTGTCTGGTCTCCAGAAATGTACAGCAAGCACAGATGAATGTCAATGGGTGCAATCTTTTCAGCGCTGAAGAATTCGATTAATTTCTCTATCTTTATTTCATACACACTTCCATGTCAAACATCACTTTGTCAGACTGCCCTGCTTCTGCCATTAGTCACACAGCAAAACAGTGTAATGGAATATTGGCAGGAAGGCACAACATCTGCCATATCACCAAAATCCACTTCTGATATTGTGGGCCAAAATGATGAAATAAGAGGCATTACTTTCAGAGCAGCCCTCCTAACTGAGAGAAGTTAAACTGATGGGAGTTTTCCTAATGAGCTCTTCATAAAGAAGCTCAAAGAAATAAGCAGTACTAGAAAGAGTCTAAAGAAGACTGTACTTTTCATGCTATGTCAGATAGCCTGTAAATGAAGAGCTTTATTTATGTCTGTGTTCTGAACTATGCCCGAAACATATTGCAAAACAGTGATTCCACAAATCAGGTTAGAAAATACAGAACAAGCTTGTCAAGATTAAAGGAGGCTGCTCCTGAGCACTCCAGAAAGAACGTGCTTAAGATGTCTTGAAATAGCCATTATTAAGTGACCTTACTGTGAGAAAAATGGAAAAATATGGAAGAGTCCCACACAAACCAAGATCAGTGAAAAACACTAGTGTGACTAGGGAAGAAATAGAGCATTTACTAGTAATACACAAAAGGAGAAAAAACAACTTCACTTTCTAAATGTTTTGGATTTTCTAACAGAAACACTGAGGTGGAAGTCAGAAACAAAAGAAGGAAAAGATTTAAATTCCAGATCAGTCACATGAAAAATGATATCATAGAGAAACTACATACCCTCCACTCAGGATTCTATAAGGTTCATGGCAAACACTGACTTCAAGCTCCTCACTATCCAATAAACTATGAGGAAAGAAAGTAAGAACACATTTATCAGCTTGCCTGCCTCACCATAAAACTAGCAAGATAAGATAAGGAGTAAGATTAGAACCACAGATCTCACTCCTATCTGTACCAGGTTTGAAATACAAATGCAACTTTCTGCCTTCCTTGAAAGAAATTTCATACCGTTAAAAACAGTTAAATGCTTGTTCTGAGGCTTCACGTCATGGTCAGCAGTCAAAGTCCTCAGCATGCCTGTTTTGTATAGTCTGATGATCCTTGGGATCATTTTTCCATCAAAATCAACTACACTTCAGAAAACTGTTTTAGCTGGTCTCAAAGGAAGATGCAAGAAAGAATAACAACTTCCAAAGAATAACAACTAAGGTCCACAAGTAGGCTAAAAACAGTCTCTCCAGCAAATTAAAAGTAAAAAAGCTGTGTTTCAGGAAGGACTAAATGACACAACAGAACTTTGCAGAGTCTCTATTACCTGGCAAGAGAAAGACTAATTACCCTTCTGAAGACTGTATGTCTTTTAGGGAGAGTTGTTTGAACAGAGCTGTATACAAAACTGAATAGCCTCCCTTTTTGTCCAAAGGTTACTGAGGGAGACAGCAAGAAAGTGTGTAGAAGGGCAAACAGAGAAACCTTCCTGCAAGTTCAAGAAATGCTAGCACTGAGAGGCAGAAAGCATACATCTCTCTCTCACCTAAATGCTCTCTGGATTTTAAATTTTAATTGCTGCTAAATCTAGGCTGAAAGAAATAAGTCATTCATCCTGCTAAACTAACACTAGCAGACACAACTGGTGTTCAAGAACTGCATTACAGACCCTGTTCCACATGAATTCACTTACCTTAATAATTTCACACTAAATTCCACAGTAAGAAGGGATGGAAGCAGTTTCCTCAGTTACTAGATAAATTACTCCACTCCACAGCCAGTGTATACTGAATTCTTATGAAGGCTGCAGATATCTGGAGCTGAATCATACCCTCAATTATTAAGGAATGGGGAAGGAGAACAGACAGAATAAGTCATATACTCAATTGAAAAATAACTAACAAAAAACTGATCGTATTAATTCTGATCTCATTTGTAATAATGAGATAATATATATAATAATAATATATAATATATTATATATTATATATAATGTATAATGAGATAATAATGTAATAATAAAAATAATAATTTGTAATAAGCTGTGATACAAAATTCTGTAAGTCAAACAAAACACTGTTTATTTTTTTCTGTAAGAAACAAACTACTGATGTTTCTCACCTGGGGAAAAAAAAAAAAAAAGGCCTTCAAACATTTGATTACATAAAGAATACGAGATTAAAGAAAGTGACAACTCTCCATAAATTCCACGCTAAAAAAAAGCAAGGAAATGGTGTAGAAAAAGACAATCTTCCACCTATGATATGTCAGCACTTCCTGTTTTGATCATAGAGTGGCTTGGGTTGGAAGGGTTCTCTAAGATCTCCAAGTTCCAAGCCCTCTGCTACAGACAGGTGCACCAACCTCCAGATGTGGTACTAGACCAGACTGCCCAGGGTCCCATACAACCTGATCTTTAACACCTTCAGTGATGGAACACCCACAACCCCTCTGGGCAAGGCTTCCCTCTAACATCCAATCTAAACCTTTTCTCCTTGAGCATAAAACCACTCTGCCTTGTACTCCCTCTTGTCCTATCACTGTTTACTCTAGAAAAAAAGTCGATTCCCCTCCTTTTCATAATCCCCTTTTAAATACTCAAAGGCTGCAATGAGGTCTTCTCAGAGCCTTCTCTTCTCCAAGCTGAACAAGCCCAGTTCCCTCAGCCTGTCCTCATAGGAGAGGTGCTTCAGACCTCTGATCATCTCCATGGCCCTCCTCTAGACCCTCTCCGACATCTTTCCTGTACTGGGGACCTGTAGGGTGAATACCCCAAAACAATAGTACCCGCACAAAATAATGAAGGTGGCATATTTTTGTATGGCTTATCCAGATGGTATAAAGACAACTGGTAAATAAGGAAAGGCTCACCTGTCACTGACAGTCAAGGCTCACCCAGAACTCCACACAGGAGGGATCACCAACAAGAGATCCTTCCCCAGGGGTGGTCAGCCCTTAAATGGGGTCTGGGAGAGGTGGATCCAGACTCCACCCCTTCCGGTCACACAGGTACATTGCCTTCACCTGTGCTCCTGCAGCTGACTCGGTGCTGGATCAGTGGTTCAGGCCATGATTCAACAGTTCCCATACAAGGCCCAAGACCCGGACGCAGTACTCCGGATGGAGGACAGAACAGAGAGGGACTCCTTGTCCCTGTTAACCATCCCCTCTTCTGATGGAGCTCAGGATACCACTGGCCTTCTGAGCTGCTGGCTTATGTTCAGTTTTTCATCCACCAGGACCCCAGGTCCTTCTCTGCAAGGCTACTCTCAATAAATTGTTCTCCCAGTCTGTATACATATCTGGGATTACTCCAACCCAAGTGGAGAAACTTGAGCTTTGCTATGTTGAACCCCAGTAGGTTTACATGGGGTCCACCTTTCAAGTTTGCCAAGATCCCTCTGGATAGCATCCTTTCCTTCTAATGCATCAACCACACCATTCAGCTTGGTGTCATCGTCAAACTTACTGAGGCTGCACTCAAACCCATCATCAGTGCCACTGATGAAGATGCTGAAGAGCACCAGTACCAAGACAGACTCCTGGGGGACACCAGTCAACACTGGCCTCCACCTGGACATAGTGCCAAGCACAGCAACCTTCCGTCTATGGCATTCCAACCAATTCCTTATCCACCAAAAAATCTACCCCCCATATCCATCTCTCACCAATTCAGAGATAAGGCCCTGCACAAGTCCAGGTAGATAACAACAACTGACTTCCCTTTGTCCACTGACATCACCAATTTATCATAGAAGGCCACCAGATTGGTCAGACACAAGCTTCCCTTGGTAAAGTCATGTCTTAGATCGCCTAACCATCATTCATGTGTCTTAACATGTCTTCTGGTACACAATCTTCCATGATCTTCCCAGGCACAGAGGTGAGGATCACCAGCCTGTAGTTCCCCCAGTCCTCCTTCCTTCCTTTCTTGTAAATGGGAGTAACATTTCATTTTTTCCAGTCCCCAGGGACTTCACCCAACAGCCCCAGCTTTTCAAATATGATGGAGAGCAGCTCAGCAGCCACATAAGCCAGCTCCTTTAGGACACTGGGATGTATGTCACGAGGCCCCATAGACTTGTATGAGTCTCATTAGGAGGTCTTGGACTTGCTCTGCCCTTACAGTGAGGGAGGAGGAGGGATTTACTGCCCTCACTTCCCATCTAGAGGCTCAGGGATGCAAGCTTCAGGGACATGAGAAATACAAGAATCCTGTCTGACCAGTGAAGATCAAGGCAAAGACCTCATTCAGTACCTCATATCTGCTGTAGTCAGTTCTCCTTTCTCATTTAACAAAGGAGGTACACTCTTTTGCCTGCCCATCCTGGACAATGTACCTCTAAGAATCCCTTCTTGTTTTTAACATATCTCACCAATTTCAGTTCCATCCAAGCCTTGGCTTTCCTACCCACCTCTCTGTAAGACTGGACAGCATCCCTGCATTCTCCCCAGGTGACATACCCTTGTTTCCACAACCAGTACGATGCTTTCTTTTCCCTTGGTTTGAGCAGCATGTACTTGCCAAGCCTTGACAGTTGACAGCCAGTAATTTAACAAGCAGAAAATAAATTCTGTGCAAAAGCAAGTGTTGGTAACCTCCAAATAAGAGCTTAGGTAACAGTATACAATCAGGATTTAACCTATGAACTTGACAGAACGTACAATTCAAAAAATAATTTATTACACAGAACAGGATCTTAACAAAAAAAAAAAAAAAAAAAAAAAAAGATATCCAGGCTAGCAAAATAATATGAAATTCAGCTCTACATCTTAGCGAATTATTTGAAATGTTAAACAGAACACCCATTTCCAGAGTAAATCAAGATCCATTTAAAATAAAATTGCAGCTTTAAGTAGTCATCTGGAAGGAAATGATTTCAAACAAGAAGTTAGTGAAACACTAATGAATCAAGAAAGGAGGCTGGGTTGCAGTTCAGGCAGAACTTTTGTTCAAAACACAGTGCAATATGTTTCAATATGACACACTTCATGACAGCTAGTCCCTGTCACTAACCTGAAAAAGAGCGGCGCTTTATGTTTAGGTCGTTGGACACACGTACTTCAGTGCACAGTTTCAGCATCAGTAACATAGTAATGATCATGATAATGCTTTGCCACAGAAGAGGGGATTCAAAACGCCTTCCAAACCTAAAAAACAAAAACAAAAAGATTTAAACATCTCAAAGATAACTAATTTTACAATCAGTTACTTTCATTCTTTCACCCTTAAGCACCTGAAAAAAAAAAAAAGAAAGCTTTAGCTACTCCTTAACAGCTATGAAAGGCTGAGGAAGTCACTAGTTAAATCTAGATGCACATACACTGCAGTTACAATTCCCCTGTTGGAGTAAGACGATTATTAGATAAAACACCTCCGAGGACTGATCCTAGAAACTTTGAAACTAGGATCTTAACTGTTTCTGAAACTAATAGCAAATATTGTATTTTGAAATTACAAGCAGACTCAATGAGTGGTTGAAGCGATACAAGGAGACTAGAGAGTTATGCTATGCTTTACATCAGTTCCTTGTTCTCTCCATACATAGTCCACTGATCTCACAAAGACACCTGTACAAAACTTACCTAGAATTTTTTTTTTTTTTGTTAAAGTGAAGCAATGAAAACAATTTTCTAGGATTACTATAACATCTTCTGAAAGAAAAAGACAAAGATAAGGCTTATACGCTGTCCGCTTCTAGATACATGAGTCAAAAGATCAGGTCAGTAGAACACACCATACAGATCATCAGTTTACTTCTAACATGCACCAAAGCTCAAGGAAAAAAGAAGTCTCAGAAGAAGCTAAAACTGAACACGCATGCTTACCCCCCTCTTCTTCCCCCCAGGCAAAAAGTTACTTTTACCTTTAGTCACAGACGACTATGGCAGTGATCACTGAGCACTCCTACAAATAATGCAGGAAAAGAAACCTGGGTTGTGGCCAGGCTCTACGGAAGGGCTTTCTCTTATGTGATTGCATAAGGTTCTACCATATGAAAATGAGGTGTTCCAGTAAGGAATGGTGACCTTCCAAGCTCCTCTTTCCAGGTTACCTGATAAAATTTTAGCCATCTCCACCAGGACTTGCTAGAATGGATTAGGAATAAAAGGTGGAAGCTTTTCTTGAAGAGCCTTTGAAGGATATTAGATTTACAATGGGAAGCCTGCTGTCACACCACAGTGCGCTGCTTCTCTTTGCTCAGTTCTTCCTGGTTTTAAGCCTTGAAGATAAGAGATGCTGAGGATAACGTGGCAAAAAACACACAGTTGCACTCCCCAGCTCCTTTAGGCTGTGCCACACAACGTGCACAGGCCTTCCTGATTTTCCTCACAGCACCACTAAGGCCATTCTCTGAGCACACCATGCTACGAGGGACCTCAACTGCACTGTCACCTGAAGCTGTGTCCAAGGCCTACCTCTAGACAGTTCCTGTTTTACAAAGCTCTGGCAAAATATAACTACTTATGCTTGGGCTACTTCAGTGGCAGAGTTTTGTTAGAAAAAGCTAACTAGGTTTGTCATCATATTCTCTTACACAACTTCCACTACCACAGTTTCTCGAGGGATATGTCTTCTCGTTATGAGTCAGCTAACAAGGAACACAAGAGAGATCAGAAAGCCTCAACCATCTCCCACAGAAATCCATCTGCAGGGCACCAAGAAGCCCACACCAAGAAAAACTGCCAGCATTATTTCTTGCCAAACACTACCCAGCCAAGGGAAACTGTGATGCCTCGTGCAGACACACTGCTCATTGCCAAACACCACCATTAGCTATGGGAAGAGTAACAGGTACATATCACAGAATCACAGAATGGCCGGGGTTGGAAGGGGCCTTAAAGATCATCTAGTTCCAATCCCCAAATGTTTCCACCCACTAGATAAGGCTGCCCGGGCCCCTATTCAGCCTGCCCTTGAAAACCTCAAGGGCTGGGGCACATACAACTTCTCCGAACAATCAGCACTCTACTTCTCTCAGAGAGAAACAATTCCTCCTACTGTCAAACTTAATTTCCCCTCTTCTAGCTTAAAACCATCTCCCTTTCCCCTAACACCATCTCCCTATGTAAAAAGCTGGTATGATTGCAAGCTTTCTTTAAGTTCAGGAAGACTGCACTAGGGTTTTTTGTTTGTTTGTTCTGTTTTGTTTTTTTTTCCCCCATCTGTTTTTTTAAATCTTCTCCAGGCTTATAAGCCCAGCTCCCTCAGTTCATCATTACAGGAGAGGTGCTCCAGTCAACAGCTCCACATCTTCCATGTGCTGGGATCCCCAGACCTCAATACAGTACTGCAGGTGAGGCCTCACAAGAGCAAAGCAGACAGGAACAATTTCTTTCGTCACCCTCTTGGCAACCATTCCTTTTATGCAGCCCAGGACACAGTTCTGGGCTGCAAGTGCACGTTGCTGGCTCACGTCCAGCTTTTTATCCATCAGGACCCTCAAGTTCTTTACCACAGGGCCATGAGTTCTCCTAGACCGTACTTGTATCTGGGATTGTCCTGATCCAAGAGCAACAACTTGCACTTGGCTTTGTTAAAACTCATTAGGCCCACTCTTCAAGGATGTCCAGGTTCCCTTCGGACAGCATCCCCTTTACTGTCATGATTGCAACACTCAGCTTAGTATCATCTCAAACATGCTGAGCATGCACACTCAATCCCACTATTCAGGTCACTGATAAAAAAAAGTTGGTGAGCCCCAGTTTCTAAACAGACTCCTAGGAAACACCACTCATGAGCAATCTCTACGTTAAGACTTTGACCACAACTCTCCAGTTGACATCATCTGGCTAGCTCTTTATCCGCCTAACAGTCCAGCTTTCAAATCCATCTCTTCCAAATTTAGAGATAAGGATGTGGTATGGGACCATGTCAGAGGCCCTGAAGAAATCCAGGCAGATGATCTTTCTTTGTCCACTGATGCCATCACACCATCACAGATGGCCACCAGATTGGTCAGGCATGATCTTCTTTTAATGAAGCCACGCTGGCCATCTCAGGTCACCAGCTCATCTTGCCTGTACCTTAACATAACCTCCATGAGGATCTATTCCATGAACGACCTTCTCTGGCACAGATGCGAGGCTCACTATTTGTAGTTCCCCAAGTCTTCCTTTCTATCCCTCTTCAAGACAGGAGTGATGTCTGTTGTTTTTTCCCCCTCCCTCCCTTCTTCCCCCCCTCCCCCCAAGAGACTTTGCTGGACATTCATGCCTCTGCAAATAACGATCAAGTGTTCTTGATCATCAAACAGTTCCTTCAGGACCCCAGGACATATGTCATCTGTCCCCACGTATTTGTACATGCTCAGTCTAATCAGGTGGTCTCGAACTTGTTCTTTGCTTACAGTGGTAGGGATTTTGCTCCCACAGTCTTAGCCAAGATGTTCAGAGACATGGGAGGTGTGGGGAAACCTGAGGCAAATAACTTGTTCAGTACCTCAACCTTCTCTGTGTTCACTGTTGCCATTTTCCCCCCTCTCATTTATCAGAGGAGATGTGTTCTCCTTGGCTTTTCTCTTCTGATCAACATACCCTTCCTGTTATTTTTCACATCACCCACCAAGTTCTATTCCATTTGCACCTTAGCTTTCCTGATTCCATCTCTGCATGTCTGGATGGCATTCTTATATTCTTCCTAGGTCCTATTTCTTCCCACCCTTCTTTCTCCAACCAACAAATTTGCGGTAGGCCACAACAGACAGCACCCTAACAAATCTGGAGGACACTATGAGGAAGAAAATAAATAACATCACTGATGCACATTACCATGGGCACAGAGCACTGTGGCTTCCACTGGACAGGGAAAAAATTGAGGCGAGAAGAACCAAAGTTTGGCACAGCCTGAGCTCCATGCCTATGACCCCTAAGTTTCTGTTGCTAACTGCCACCAAACTCCTTTGAACCACTGGAATTTACTCATTTGTTTCCCATTTGAAGAACGAGAAAAAACAGGTAAGGCTTACTTGGGATTATAGGGTAATTAAAACTGTTTTCATCAGGATTAGAAAAACCTCTCTAATTACAAATGCATTAGATGTAAAAATAGAGAACAGTATTTAAAAGGGGCTGACCTAGAAGCACATTTAGTTTAATGTGCTCTGAAACTATTGTGATGGCAAATCCAGCACAGGTCTTTGCAATGTTAGCTCCTCCATGCTGATGAGATTATTGGCTATTCAATAATGTGAGTCTCACAAAAGTACAGCTTGCAGTATAAGCACCCATCCACTACCAATAAACACAAGCAAGGTCACCAGTTTCTCATCATAACAATCTGCTCTCACCTCAGCCTTATTGGAAAAGATACTTCAACCTTTCAGCTCTTAGCAATCAAAAAAACTCAAGCAAACAGACAACACATAAGAATGGGGAACTGTAAGAATCATTACAAGAACTTACTGTTGGGTTCTTGCAGACGTAAAAATAAAGTCATAACACTTTTTTCCTCAGGATTGGTGCACACCTATGAATAAGAAATCAGGCAAAAATGACAAGAGAACTGCCATGGGTGAACAATGGAAGAAAGAAGTTTACAGACTATGTAAAAAAAGGCCTATCCACTTGGAGGGAATATAGAAACGTTGTTGGGGTATGCATGGATGCAATGAGGAAGGCTAAGGTCTGTCTGGAATTAACTATAGCAAGGGAGGTCAAAGACAACAAGAAGGGATTCTTCAACTAGATAAGTAGAAAAAGTAAGATCAGTGAAAAACATGAGCCTGCTGCTGAATGAAGTCAGTCACTTGTAGCAGAATACACTAGGAAGGCAGTACTGAATGCCTTCTTTGCTTCAGTCTTTACAGCCAAAACTACCCCTCAGGAATCCCTGACCCTAGAAATAAGAGACAGAGTCTGGAGAAAGACTTCCCTTTGGCCAAGGAGAATCCAGTCAGTGATCATTTAGACAAACTTGACACATAGAAACCTCTGGGCCCTGACGGAGTATGCCCACAAGTGCTGAGGTGATGGCTCCACTGCTCTCTATCATCATGCACAGGCCATGGAAAACGGGAGCAGTGCCTGAGGACTAGAGGGAAGTCAGTGTTATTCTAGTCTTCAGAAGCGCATGAAAGATGACCCAGAAGACTACAGGCCAGTCAGCCTCTGTTCTTTGGAAGGAGGTGCAACAACTTATCCTGAATACCATCTCAAGTAAACAGAGGAGAGAAGATTATCAGGAGTAATCAACATGAATTCACCAAGAGGTAATCATGCTTGATCAGTGTGACAGCCACTTACAACATATGACCAGCTGGGCAAATGGGAGCAGTGCACGTTGTGTACCTTGTATTCAGCAAGGCTTCTGGTACTGTCTCCCATATAACCCTCATAGGTAAACTACAGATGTGATATAGATGAGTGGACAGTGAGGTGAACTGAGAACTGGCTGACCAGCAGAGCTCAAAGGGTCACAATCACACTCCATCATACTTGGAAGATCACAGTTGCCAGGCAAGGGTTCCTGTAACTGGAAAAAGGAAAACATCACTTCCATATTCAAGAAAGGGAAAAAAAGAAGACCCAGGGAACTACAGGCTAGTGAGCAACATCCCTGTGCCTGGGAAGATCTTGGGGTGGATTCTCCTGGAAAAGATTGTTAAGGCACATACAAGGTACAGAGGTGATCAGGGCAGCCAGCACAGCTTCAGCAAGGGCATACTGTGCTTCACCAACCTGGTGGCCTTCTGTGATGGAGCGATGGCATCAGTGGACAAAGGAAGGACAACTGATATCATTCATCTGGACTTGTGTAAGGCCTTTGACATGGCTCCCCCACTCCCCCCCCTCCCCCTACATCCTCATCTCTAAATTTGAGAGACGTGGATTTGAAGGCTGGACTATCTGGTGAATAAAAAATTGGTTGGATGACTGTAGTCAGAGGGTTGCTGTCAATGGCTCTACGTCCAGGTGGAGGCCAACCAAAAGTGGTGTCCCCCTGGGTTCTGTCTAGAGACTGGGGCTCATCAACATCTTTATCAATGACCCAGTTAGTGGGATTGAGTACACATTCAACAAGTTTAAGATGATGCTGAATGGTGAAGCCAAAAAAACAGATGGGAGGGATACCATCCAGAGGGACCTTGACACACAGTTACCTAATGAGGCCTAATAAGGCCAAGCATAAGGTGTTGCGCTTGGGTCACGACAATCCCAGACACAAGGACAGACTGGGAGAAGAACTCTTATTATTAAGAGTAGCCCTGCAGAGAAAGACTTGAAGATCCTGAACGATGAAAAGCTGGACATGAGCCAGCAGTGTGCTCCTGAAGCTCCGAAGGCCAGCAGTACCCTGAGTTGCATCAAAAGACGGGTGACCGGCAACGTGAGGGAAGCAATTATTCCCCTCTACTCTACCTTTGTAAAGCCCCATCTGGAGTACTGTGTCCAAGCCTGGGGCCTCCAATACAGGAGGGATGTAGAGCTGTTGGAATAGGTCTAGAGGAGTGCCATGAAGGGCTGGAGAACCCTTCCTACGATGAAAGGCTAAGCGAGCTGGGCTTGTTTATCTCAGAGAAGACTGCAGGGAGATCTCACTGCAGCCTTACAGTACTTGACAGGAGCTTACAAGCAGGAGGGGGACTGGTTTTTTATATGATCTGATAGTGACAGAACAGGAAGAAATGGTTTTAAACTAAAAAAGGGTAGATTTAGGTCAGATGTTTGGAAGAAATACTTTACTCAGAAGGTGGTGCTGTAACAGGTTGCCCAGAGAGGTTGTAGATGCCCCATCTCTGGAGGCGTTCCAGGTCAAGCTGAATGGGATCCTGGGGAGCCTGGTCTAGTAGCCAGCAACCCTGCTTGTATCAGGGGGGCTGGAACTAGATGATCTTCAGAGTCCCCTCCGACCTAAGCCATTCTATGAAACACCACTCCAAGCTGCTTGTTCTAGTCCATATTGATATTAGGGCCTGCTCAAGCAAGATTCCTCACGCTAGCTTGATCTAGAAGCACTAAAAGATGCAAGCCCTGCTGAAAAGTTCAGTGACAAAGTGAGCAACTATCCATAGTATTAAAAAAACTTCGACTTACAATATCAGACTATGATGAGATACAACATTTCACAGTAGTTTTTTGTTTTTTAACAAAGAACTCTTAACTAGTACAGGGAAAACAAAAAAAAAAAAAAGTGCAAAATAAAGAGAGGGAAGGATCTCACACGTTATCAGTATTTTAACAGCCTTTAGGACAATTAACATAAGGTCAGGAGATGGGAACTTCCTCACAGTAAGGGTGACAGAGTACAGGCTGCACAGAGAGGTGGTAGAGTCTCCTTCTCTGGAGATGTTCGAGACCCGCCTGGGCACCTGTGCAACCTGGGCAAGGGAGCTGCTTTGGCAGGGGGGTTGGACTCTGATCTCTAGAGGTGCCTTCCAACCCCTGCAATTCTGTGATTCTGTGAAGTACTGACGCCACAGCAGAGACTAACTTGTCATTGGGAAAAAATGTAACTCCATCAATACACCTCAGTTCTATAGCAACAATCCTGTTAATCAAGTTCTGTTCTGGGCACGTGCACAACAACAAATGTTCAGGCTTCTTTTGCCCAATTGACTAGAACAAACATGTTGTGTCTTCCTAAGACGTCTCTTGCCACACACAGTTCCACCTCAGCTCACAAAGACGATTCCATTTACTGTGACAGAAGAAATCACCAAGCAATGAGTTACTTCAGGCTTTACCACTCAGTCAACTTTCTCAGCTCCTTGGGAAGCTAAAAGATTCTAAACATGATGGAAAGTAAGCAGGACACTGCATACCAACACGCGGGCCACAGAAAACAACCCACAGTTGACAGCTGTCTTAAAAGACAGCCCTTGCAATTACAGAATTTAATCAGCCAGAAGTTCAAGAAACTAGTTTACAGTAAGATTTCTTGATAAGAATTTCTGACTCACACGTAAACTTCCAGGACTTTTTGGAAGGCTGAAAACAAGCTTCTCACTTGGTCATATGAAAAGATATTTTACCTTCATGTTTCGTACTAAAGAGTGGTGCATTTTATATCTTGCACCAATTTATTAAAAAAAAAAAGAAGAACATGACTCTCAATATCTGAGCAAGTTTCCACTAGTAGGCATGGGTACATAGTGGGTACATAGTACGCCACGAGTAATGCAATCCCTCAAGGATGCAGTCACTCTTAAAATTGGGTTTATAGCATCATCTCCCTCCCCATATGGAAAATCTAACAATATTCATTTTAGTAACAGAAACCTTAGGAGTGCCTCCTGCCTACACTCAGTCTTAGAGACAGAAGTGGACCAGTATCTGAAGACACACAGCATCAGGCCTTGATCTGCAAGGGATGCTGTAGGTGTCATGGCAAACCAAACAAGCATGTCAAAACTTATCCAGACAACAGCAAGTCCAACATCTTCCTATAAATCACCTCCAGTTGCATACCTGACTCAGGAAATCTATTACTAACAGGGAGCTTATTCCACAGACTCCAGCAATTCCCAAGTTCCCAAATCTAACATACTTGACTTCACTATCAGAACCAGTTTTTCTGATACCAATGACAAAATCCTAGTCTTTACCTGTTTCCTGACTGTTAGAAGTTGCTTCCAGAGATTGCCTCAAGGCAAAGAACAGCTCCAACACTGGAAAGCTTTGTGTTACTTTCTGTCACTTAGATCTCCCTGATGTTACCGCGCAAGGTTTAGGCCACTGACACCCAGAATCACATCTCAAAACTTTTTGGAAGAATATAATTTAACTGAAAAATATACAACTTATATTGTACTTACCATATGAAGTATGTTATGGATTGCACAACTGAATAAAGTCCAAAGCCCTATGGTAATAGCGGGAAGTATAATTACTTTCGGCTGAACTTACTCAAGATACAACTAGAAATGCCTTCTGCTGACTTCTAAGAAAGGGGAACTACAGATTTCTTCAGCTATTTACTTTGACCTTAATAGTCAAAGAAAGCCTAACATATCTCATTACAAGCTCTGTTTTAGAAAAAAAAGAGGGGAATGGGGGTGCGGAGAGAACTCAATTTCTTCTGCATCCACCACCCGCTACTGATTATGCAACTCTTCACCTGCTTACTCCTGCTCTTGGTCGCAATAATTCAAAGTGAGACAGCTGGCAGACCGTAGCCCAGATGAACCAAGAAGGAAGGTTTATCTTGGTCACCTCTGAATTTGGTGCTACAGCATGCTTCAAACCCAGCAGCACAGAAGAGTTTCACCAGATTGTTAACTACCTCCAACTTCCACAACAGTAAGGCTCCAGCTACCCCTTGGATATTTTAACTGATCTTGAAGAAATCAGAGCTAACTCTAGCAAGTTAAGACATCTGCTAAACAAAAAAAAAAAAAAAAAAAAGGTAATTGAGTGTTTTTACCAAAAATGCAGAAAAAAATTGATGAGACTTTTTGGAGACTTTTTCCTTTGCCATACATTTTCCTATGTACCAGCCCTACAAAGGTGCTGAGCTATCTCTTTTTGGTATCTGTAGCTAAAGCACATAACTCTGACTCTCAAATTCAATTAGAAAAAAAACAACAAATCAAGGAAAAAATCTGGAAGAAGCAACAGATATTACCACTAACTTGCAGAAACATTCCTGACATTAAACAAACACATAAACTGTCATTAAAGGAAATAACCATGGCCTGCATAGCAAACCTATTAGAACATGAAACTTTTTAAGGCCTGCCACTGTAAGTACTTAAGGGTGGAAACAGTCGCAATGGCACAAACCATACCCATAATAACCAAAAGCAGGGAAGAGAAGCTAAAGTCAATTGAAAAATAACAGCCAAAAATCAATAAAGATTTCAAAAGAGAGACACTGATGAAGGTCTGGATTGGTCTGATAAAGGAAAGGACTGGAAAAGGACTGAAAGGATCAAGTGACTGGTCAGATGGGAAAGTTCATATGCAAAACAAAACAAGTTTTTGGAACAGCTGTGTTCTAGAGCAAGAACGGGTGTACTTAGTTTTAAATGTACTGTAATAATTGGATCAAAAGTTCCCGTTTCCCTCCAGTGACTATTAGGTATGCAATTAAAACAATTCTACCTCTTACATCAAATTATCTAGTGCTACATACCGAATAAGGTATGTGTCATCAGCCAGAGATAACATTAAACAACACAAAAAATGCACTGCCAAGCTGATTTTTCGGTGCATTTTAAACACGTTCAGGTAAATTAAAGGCTTTTGCTCTGCCACCTTATTTCATTCATCATACTGTTACCTGCGGACCAGCAGGGATACCTAGACTTTACAGAGAAGCTAAATATTCTCTCAGTGCAGACTGAATTATCATCATACCGCTCTTTTCCTTCCACCAAAAATCAGGAGGGCACAGAGTGGTTTTTGCCAGCTCATGCTTGTTATGGAAGTGGCTGCTCCACAAGCCAGCAGCACTTCTTACACTGCTATTGCAGCCAGGCCAGATGTGCCTGTGCACGTGCTGCACGAAACCATTCAGTGTCACCAACGAGCTCTGATATGACCAGATCTTACACAGACCCAGTACGTGTCAAGGATATTATTAGGTAGCTTAAAGATACACAGGATTTAAACAATTTTATTTATTTTTAATTAGTCAGTACAACTGCAATTCTCCTTCTTTTGAAATGCTGACAAAGCTTTTAAGGTACATATACATATAATTTATATATAATAATATAAAAAAATATTTTCCTCCATCATCTACAGTGCTTATTCTTCTACATAACTCTTAGTTACATATACTCATCATCTCACGGCAAATGCTTTCTTCCCAAGATGACAACAGTTATGTTAATAAGTGGTTCCGACCTAGCGAAGTTCCCTCAGTTCAGAGGCTAGCTGCAGTCTCAGGAAAGGGGTTTCCAGTACTTCTCTGCTCCAGCACAGCACTTAACATGCTGTATTTCGCTGAAGGCTCCATGAAGATGCATACATTTAGGAAGCCTGAGAAGCTTCAAAAAAAGATGAAGCCAACAGTAGGAAGCAGCCTGTTACCTGTCAGTTCATTACGTTCTACAAAGCAGCACGTTACAGTCAGTGTGCTCTTAGAATAACTGTTCTTCAGCTGCAGCCATTTCCTACACTTATTCATCTTTGGTTTCTGAAATACATTCCCACCGCTGTATCACTCTGCTTATTGGAACTAATTGGGAAAATAATGAGGAATACGATAAGCAAATAAAGTTTGAAATAAAAAAAGTTTTCTTTGTTCAGCAGCACAGATCCTAAACAGAGAAACAAATATGCCCTCAGAGGTTGAAGAGTACACTTTAACACAAGAACAACGTGCTGTGAAAATACTCCCCACCATTCATCTGCGTATCAGAAACAACTATCTTCACCTGCAGCTGCGCGTGGAGCTCAACAAGGCCGGTGAGGGGTCTGGAGCACAGGCCTCACGGGGAGAGGCTGAAGGAGCTGGGAATGTTCAGCCTGGAGAAGAGGCTCAGGGGAGACCTTACTGCTCTCTGTAACTTCCTAAAGGAGGGTTGTGGTGAGCCGGGGGTCGGCCTCTTCTCTCGTGTAATTAGCGATAGGACTAGAGGGAACGGCTTCAAATTGTGCCAAGAGAGATTCAGGCTGGACGTTAGGAAACGGTACTTCTCTGAAAGGGTGGTCAGGCACTGGAATGGGCTGCCCAGAGAGGTGGTGGAGTCACCAATCCTGGAGGTGTTCAAGGAACGTTTGGATGCTGTGTTGGAACAGTCGGAATGGATGATCTTTTTTTAGGTCTTTTCCAACCTTGGTGACTGTACGATTCTAAGCCAGTGAGCATCTGAGGAAAAGGCTCAAACGTCTGGCAAGCATCCCAGATGCTTTAACGCTACCTGGCTGCTGAAGTGCGTAGGTAGAACTGGGGCCTTCAGCCAGAGGACAGAGCTTTAAGGGAAAGAGAAACGCGAACTACAGCGAGGAAAAAAGAAGCTCTGGCTTAAAATAAGCCTCTTACATACCAGCATTCGAGAAAGCCACATTTGGACCGTGAGAGCACAGATCACCAGTGCCGGTAAGGGCAACAGGCAGCGCCCTGCGCCCGGGTCCTTTCATCTGAGCAGTCACCCACGCAGGACCGGGCTCCTCGGGGAAGAGGGGGAGAAGCACAGCGACCGCATCACCTCCCCCATCGCCCTAACCAAGAGCTCGGAAGCCGCACTCACCAGAAGAGTATCCGCAGGATGTTCGCGACCAGCAGCACCAAGCACACGTAGGTGGAGAAGCCCTCTGCGTTCTGCGTCCGCCTGATGTCGCGGTACTGGGGCACGTAGGGCACCACGCCGCCGAACACCATGGCCCCCGCCGCTCCCCACGACACCAGCCGCTGCATCGGGCCCAGCAGCCACTCCAGGCCGGCCGTCTCCATGCCGGGCGGCAGCGGGAAGGACGGGCCGCCGCCCGCCTCCTCCGCCGGGCTTCAGAGCGAGGGGCTCCGCGGCCGCGCCCCGCCTCGGCTGTCCGGGACCTGCGGGCAGGCGGCGCGTCACGGGCCGCTCGCGGCGCCGCCGGAGCCCCACGAGCGCGGCGGCACGGCACGGGGAACGGGGCGGGGACGCGGCGCGCAAAGGGAAGAGAAGGGGCGGGGAGGAGGCAAAGCTGAGGGGGAGAGCAGGCGGCGGCAAGGTCGGACTAGGGAGCAGGGAAAGAGCGGCGGCCGGGCAGAGCCTCAGTCCCTCGTCCCCTCCGTCCCGTCGCACACTTGCGGCCCGGCCAGCCGCCCGCACGCCGGCCGCCGCGGCCATCCCGCCCCGCCGCGGCAACGCGGGGCCGGCCGCCGGGACGCCGCGGGAAGCGGCCACGTTTCCGCCAATGAACCGTCACGGCGCCCCGCCCCGCCTCGCCCGCCGAGCCGGATCTCGCTCTCACCTCCGCTGTTGTTCAGAGGAGCCGGGGAGTTCGCTGCGGTGGCCGTAGCAACCGATGCTCCTCTGCATCATAAGACTCTATGCAGTGTTCCCGGCGCGACGCGTGGGACACCAACCGGCCGCGTTCAGCCACCTGTCTCCGGCTCGGGCTGCTTTCTGGTTGTGGGCTCTTGGGTTGCTTCACAGGCGATCGCTGCAGCAGCGGATGCAGCACGCTGCTGCACGTCTTCTGACTCACCTGTCATTCTGTCCGTTCATTCCGAAACACGAGTACTGAAACCACCTTCCGCATTGGGCAAATACTGCTATGTCATCTGAAATTTGGGAATAAACTCGTTAACTCCAATGTGGTGTTAGTGAGCAGGCCTTCTTTATTTATGACCTCAGATGCGTGAGGGGCTATCTCCACCCTAACCGTGCCTACCTTAAACAAAAGATCTTCAGTTATGTACGTTACTCGCGTTATGTATGCAAAAGGTTTCCTGGTCAGTACGTACATATTCAGTATTCCCCCAAAATCATTAACATGGAGCCTCACCTACTCGCGCGTGCTCAGTGATTCTGAGTGGAGTTCTCAAGACCATCAGAGATGAAGTAAGCCGTCCTCCTCTTTGTGACCTCCAATTTCCCTCCTCTTTTTTTTTTTTTTTTCCAGGTTGACAGTTTCAGAGTGATACACTGGAGAGGGCAGGTGCACTGATCTAGGTAACAGTGATATACTGGGCTTCTTGAGTAGATAAAGGGTTAGCATTAGACCAAGTTTGTTTTGCTTATCATTAGCTAGTTTTGTACCTGGAAATTGCCTGTTCCTACCTGGATGTATTACCACTAAGTTCTCTCCAAACTTGATTTTCTAAAGCAACCATGTGACAGCTGTGGCAGAAGCTCCCTCCCTCCACCAAGTGTTCTGGAGCTTAAGGCACCCAAACTTATTTCCTCTCCGTTCTAGAAGGACAAAGTGCTCCTGCTGGCATTTAAGCTCTGCATCATGCTTCTGGCTTGCTGCTGCTGAGGTCAGCTCAACATCTGCAGTACAGGTAAGAACATATTCTACGTGTAAGAACAGAATTAATTTGTGTTGTTCTTAGTAAGAGTAGAAAGCAGGAGGGGAACGGACAGAAAACTCCTTTGTCATGTGAGTAATAGTTAAGACCTGCACAAAATTTTAGAGTTAGGAGGGACCTGTAAAGATCATCGAGTCCAGCTCCTGGCTCCACAACGGACCACCCAAAAATCAGACTATCTGTCTGAGAGCACTCTCCAGACACTTCTTGGACTGTCCTGGGGAACCAGTTCCAGTGCCCAACCACCCTCTGAGGGAAGAACATTTTCTTGGTATCATAGAATTGTAGAATCATGGAATGGTTTGGGTTGGAAGGGGCCTTTAAGATCATCTAGTTCCAAACCTTCTGCTATAGGTAAGAACACCTTCCACTACGCTAGGCTGCTCAAAGGCCCATCCAGCCTCTAAATCTACCCTATTCCACTTTAAAGCTATTTCCCTTTGTCCAGTTGTGATGTGCCTTTATAAAAAGTCCCTCCTCAACATTCCTGTTGGCCTCCTTCAGGTACTGGAAGGCTGCTATAAGGTCCCCCAGAGACTTCTCTTCCCCGGGCTGAACCACCCCCACCCTCTCAGCCTGTCCTGGTAGGGGAGGTGCTCAAACCCCCTGCCCAACAGCTGGATGAGCTTCCCAGATCTAGCCTGAATCTCCTCTGCCACAGTTTCAAGTCATTCCCTCGGGTTCTATCACTGGTCACTAGAGAGAGAAGATCAGCATCTGTCCCTCTGCTCCCCTTGTGAGGAAGATGTTGGCCACAGTGAGGTCTTCCCTTACTCTCCTCTTCTTTAGGCTGAACAAACCAAAGGGTTTTAGCTTCTCCTCAAAAAGCCTTCTGCTACAGACTCTTCACCATCTTTGTGGCCCTCCTTTGGACATTAATAATTTTATGTCCTTTTTGTACTGTGACATCCAAAACTTCACTCAGTGCTCAAAATGCAGACACACCAGTGCAGTGCAAAGTAGGACAGTCACTTCCCTTAAGCAGCTTGCAATGCTGTGCTTGATGCACCTTAGGAACTGGTTGGCCTTCCTGGCTATCTGGACATACTGTTCAACTTGCTGTTGACCGAAACCCCCAAAGCCATTTCTGCAGGGCTGTTCTGCAGCATGACATCCCTCAGACTCTGTGAATAGCCAGGGATCTGGCACTTACTCTTATTAAACTTCACGTGGTTGGTCATTGCCCAGCTCTCTGATTTGTCCAGATATCTCTGCAAGGCCTCTCTACCATCAGTGAAATCAGCAGCTCCCCCTGATTTAGTTATCATCAACAGACTTGCTGAAAACACCTTCTAGTCCTACATCCAAGTTATTTATGAAAATAAATTAAAGAGAAATGGCCCTAAAATAGAGTTCTGGGAAATGACACTAGTGACTGGCTACCGGCCTGATGTAGCCCCATTTACTATAGCCATCGATTACATTATATTTTTGTCTAGCTGTATGCTGGACATTTTGTTCAGAAAGACTGTAAGAAACAGTATTGAAAGCTACACTGAAATGCAAAACGATAACATCAGCTGGCTTTCCTTCACCAACTAGATGTATGATCTTGTCATAAAAGGCAATTAAGTTAGTTAAAACAGAACCTTCCCATCACGAACCTGTGCTGGCTGTGACCAGTGACTGCACTGTCCTTCAGGTGTTTGTCAATAACTCCCCGCATAATTTTCTCCCTAATTTTACCTGGCACTGATAGACCTGTAATTACCGTCATTCTCGCCCTTCTTAAAAACTGGAACATCTGCCAGCTTCCAGTCAACTGGGACCTCTCTGACCTCTCCAGATTCCTAAAAGATCCATTGAAAAATAATTTAGAGGTCTCTCAAAGATACTGGCCAGCTCTCTAAGTACCTTGGGATGAATCCCATTGGGCTCCGTGGACTTATATAAACCCAGGTGGAACAGCAAATCCTGCACGAGTTTGGGGCTGACTGGGAGTTCATCATTACCGCAGTCAGAGTCCTCCATCTCGAGGCACCTGGTACGTCAGATCTCATCATTACTGTTGAAGACAGAGGCAAAGAAGACGTTAAATGTCTCTGCTTTGTCTATGTCCTTGTTTGTGAGATGACCACTCTTATAAAGTAATGAACCAATGTTCTCTCTGGTCTTTCTTTTGTTGGTAATGTATTTAAAAATCGACTTTTCGTTGTCCAACACAGCATTGCCCAGCTTCAACTCTAACTCACCTTCGTCTGTGCTAATTTTCTCCCTACAAAGATGAACAGCATCCCTGTAGTCTTTTCATGTCACCTGACCGTACTTCCAGAAGCCATACACTTTTTTCACCTAAGCTCTAGAAGATCTCTGTCCAAGCCAGCCTTCTGCCCTGCCTGTACTGAGGCCAGTCCTATTTAATATCTTTACTGATGATCTGGATGAGAGGGTTGAGTGCATCCTCAGTAAGTTCGCAGATGACGCCAAGCTGGGAGAAAGTGTTGACCTGCTTGACAGTAGGAAGGCCCTACAGAGGGATCTGTGCAGGCTGGGTCGCTGGGCCAAGGCCAGTTGTACAAGCTTTAGCAAAACCAAGTGCAGAATCCTGCATTTTGGTGACAACAATCCTGTGCAATGCTGCAGGCTTTGGGCAGAGTGGCAGGGAGGTGGTCGTCCCTCTGTACTTGGCACTGGTGAGGCCACACCTCAGGTCCTATATTCAGTTTTGGGCCCCTCACTATAAGGAAGACACCGAGGCTTGGGAGAGCATGTCCGGAGAAGGGCAACAAAGCTGGTGAGGGGACTGAAGGACAGGTCTTATAAGGAGCAGCTGAACAAACTGGTATTCTTTAGTCTGAAGAGGAGGCTTGGAGGAGACCTTATAGCTCTTTACAGCTACCTGACGGGAAGTTGTGGCAAAGTGGAGCTGGCCTCTTCTCCTGCATAATTAGCAATAGGACTAGAAGGAATGGCCTCAAGTTGCGCCAGGTGAGGTTCAGGTTGGACGTTATGAAAAAATGTCTTCTCTGAAAGAGTGGTCAGGTACTGGAGCAGGTTCCCCAGGCAGGTGGTGAAGTCGCCATCCCTGGAGGTTTTCAAGAAACATGTAGATGTGGTACAGAGGGGCATGGCTGTGATGGGTTGACAGTTTAATGAGATGATCTTACTGGTCTCTTCCAACCTTCATAATTCTATGACTTTAAATTCACTATGGTGACTATGGCCAAGATGGTCACCAACTGCCAATTCATCCATGAGACCTTCTCTGTCCACAAGCAACAGATCTAAGAGGGCACCTTTCTTGTCTGGTTCCTTAGTACCTGTACCAGGAAGCGACAACCAGCAAGTTGTTTGAAGACTCTCCTGGACCTGTTTGTATCAGCCGTGTGGTGTTCCCTGTTAATGCCTGGCAAGCTGAAGTGTGACACAAGGACAAAGGCAGACGATCTAAATGTCTCCCTTAGTTCCTTGAAGAATTACTCATCAGTGTCATCATCTTGACATCCTGGCATTTCTACTCCATAAAAACAGCTTTGTACTATTAGCCTAACACAGCTAACACATTTGAACAACAAAGAGCCATTAAAATGAATTACAGAGAACACGTAATAGAAGAACCAAACCAGAACGGGGCATGGGGAGGGAGGATTGTGATTTTTTCCTTTATTTTTCAATCTCCATCACTATTTAATTTAATTTTTGTTGTTCTGACCCCACCAACCCGCCTTACAAATAAGGAGAACTAATTGGACTCTTACCTAGCCACTGCTTAAGTGTGCTACGGAGATTAAGTGCAGTTCTCACTAGCTGGTTAGTTGCATGCTGCATGCTGTTCCTTATTTCCAGCTGTTTGTTCACATCTGCAAGTTCTTCACCACAAGTGGGACACTATGGCTTTATTCAAGATATACGGACCCAAGGAGCTAGAACTGTTTCATCTGCCTTAAGCAGAAAATATGACTGCATGAGAGAGAAGCTTCTGTAGCTGTTCTGGCCGGAGGGAAAAACCAGCAAGACCACTGCTATCAGGAGTAAAGAATGCAGAAATACTACAGTTTTACTATGTGCTCCTAAGGGAAAGGAGAGCAATTAGCAACTAATAAACAGCTAAGAATCAGCAATTATTTGTTATTATTTATGCACGAGAATGAAAAAGCTACATGGGTGCAGCTAGTGCCTATATACAAATGCAAAGCATATGAACACAGAATCATAGCATGGTTTGGGTCGGAAGGGACCTTGTCAGTGGTTTATGGGCTGGTTCAGCCTGGTTGCGTGATGAATGGGGTGAGGGGACCCATGGACCCACGCCGCAGGAAAGGGAAAAGGGGAAAAGGGAAAGGAGTAGGGAGGTGGGCCTAAGAACAAAACAGTAGCAACAATCCGATGAGGAAAACTAATTTACTGAGTAAGATATTCTGCATTCCAGTAACACAATACAATGTAATTGGAATTGAAGTTAATAAACCAAATGAAATCAGAGAGAGTGTCTGAAAACCAAAGGCCTTCCTCTAATGCTGAAGGTGGGATGGCTAGCGAGCTCACATGCTGCCTGGATGAGCAGAAAGGGAAGGATCCCGTGACTTGCCAACAGTTTTCATCCTTCTCTCCCAGCGGAAAATGAAAAACACCGAGTAACACAAAGTCCTCTGGGGTATGTAGTTCTTCTTCTCTTCTGAGACAGGTATACCTAGAACTACCAGTGATGCACAGAACTGGAGCATTAACTCTTTAATAACTCCCAGTGCCTTACATAATGTTATGATGTGAAATACCAATAACAAAAAATCATAGAACTGTGGCAGACCTTTAAGATCATCTAGTTCCAACCCCCCCTGCTATCAACAGGGACACCTCCCAACAGATCAGGTTGCTCAAAGCCCCATCCAGCCTGGCCTTGAATGCTTGTTTCCAGGGACGCGGCTTAGACTTGATTTTTCATTCTGTAACATGAAAGACACGGAGGAGAATCTGTGACAGTGGGAAGGTGACGTACAGAGAAAATGCCATGATTATGAGAAGCAGGGAGCAATGGGGGGGGGCTGCTTTGATGCCAGCATCTCTCAACATGGGCTTCCACCCCTTCCTAAATCAGGTAGGAGAAGGTAAAGAGGGAAAACAGTTATGTTTATTAAGAAAGACACAAAATGGCAGACTGAGAAGAGAGAACCTTTCCAGCATTTGAGGCTATTAGCACAGGATGAAAGCAATGGTTACATGTCGATTAATGCTGTGTAACAGACTAAGAAAAGCTATTGCCCAACAGTAATATTCTTCTGTCTGTGCAGGCACTGTTAGATGGAGTGTTCTTATACAGAGACCTTTGCAACAGATGTTCCGTGAGTTTTTGATGCTGCAAAGCTAAAAGCTGTGGATGACCTACACGTCAGCAGGACTGGTAAAGAGGCAGCACACAATTACTGTGGATACTTCTGGTCCTCCAGCTTAAAAATTCAGGCACAGTAAATGTACTCAAGAGCAGGTATTCGCACCACTCTATATTATGAGTCTCATTACAAGAGAAAAAGAAGACAAACTTACAACAAACGAAACAGTCTGGGCCTCGTTGGTTGGCAGACACTTTTTCTTCATTTATCACTTTAGTCACGCGTCACGCTGAGACCCTCGGAGAGCAAACCTCAACAACAAACCACAGGTAATTATATTAAACGATGCTTCGACCAGCAATAGTCACCTAGAGAGCACACAAACATTTAAGAGACCGTGCTTTCAAGTTCTGCCATACTATTCAAGGTTCTCAGCAAAGAACCACGTGCGGAACTGCCAGCTCTATCTCCGGTACTTCACCAGTAACTCCTCGAAGCGTTCACCCGAGCGTCCTCCCGGAGCCACCCAGCGCAACCCGGAGTCCGACACAAGAGCGGACTGCCCGACAGCCGGCGGGGCACGACGATCATCCCGCTCTCACGTCGCAGCAGTGACGCCAGCAACCTGGCAGGAAAAACAAAAAAAAAAATCGGCCGAGCTGCCTCCATTGTTCCCCACAGCCGGCACGCCCGTACGAATTCCTCCCGCGCTGACGTCCCTCGGCCCGGCAGCCTCCCCACAGGAACCGCGCGGCCGCCGAGCCGCAGCATGCCCGCGCGGATCCGCCCGCTCCCGCCACCCGCGAGCCGAGCCGAGCCGCTTCCACAGCGGAGCCCGCTCAAGTCGGCGACCGGCCGTGGAGGGCGGGCTCCCTCACCGCCTTCCGATCGACCCCGCCTGCCCGCGGCGCCCATGGCTGCCGCTGAGCCGCCCGGCGCCGAGCGGCTGTGGCAGCTGGTGAGCTCCGGGATCGCTGTGCTGGGGGCGGGGCTCGGGGGCTTTCCCCTCAGCGGGACGCGGAGGGCGGGAGTGCAGGTGTCTGTGGGGAGGCCGCCCCACGGACGCTGTTTTTCTTTCCTTAGGCGGAAAATGTGCTTGATCAGCTGCAGGAGAATTTTCAAGCTCTGACGGAAAGGATAACTCTGAGAAATATCCTTTAAAAAAATAAAATAAAATAAAATAAAAATCTAGGTTATTGCTTCTGTGACAGAAATTTTGTACCTCTAGGAGTTGCAGACCCTTCACGTTTCATTTTACTTTCCCTGCTGAGGACTACCAATAGATGCAAAGAGGTTTCTTTTTGTTTTGTTTGTTTTGTTTTGTTTTTTGCTTACCAAAATCGAAGTGTTTTTTTTTTTTTTTTTTTCCCCCTCATCTTCAAATTAAGATGTAACGATCGATGTTCTTAAATACCTAGGATATAAAGTCAGCTGGTCTGGCTCCCAACGTGGTTTGGTTTGGTTTTTTTTTTTTTCTTTACTTAAAAGGAAAGCCTAAAAAAGGTTTTAGCGAAGGCAGTCCCATTGGTTTCTGCACGGCCGTTCTAGGTTTCAAGTAAATAAGCAAACGATGTGTAACTGTTGTGAAGGCACGTTTAAAACTGCCACTCACACTGGTATATCCGTGCATGTTGGTGGGTTAGAAACAGCTCCTTTAGGCTCCCGAGCACGGGAAGGTGAGCCCACAAAAGTCAGGCTTTCAGGGTCTGCTCTTGTTAGATGTGGAGCTATCTCAGCTTTCTGAAACTGGAGAATTACTACATCCTGAATTTTTTTCTGACACACGTACACGTTCCCACTTTCGTGAATTTGCTTCTTTGGAGATAATTAAGGAATTGACGTTTGTCAGCAGTTAACATTTTGATTACATTTCAATTATGTATGTTGACCGTGTGGTATTACCCAAAATAGTTCCTTGAATAGAAACAATATTTTGGACAGAAAATAGTCCAGTACACTCGTGGGCAGATAGGAAAGCATTTGAAAATACTTAGAACTTGAATGCTTCTGTGTTGCAAGAGAAATTAGGATTGCCTCGTTATAATACAATCTTGTGCTGCAACTGCAAGATGGATATTGCATCAGCATTGAACGTGATTAAGTAAAAGGCTGAGGTACCTGGAAGAAAGCTTTGTATTTTTCTCACAGAAGAAAAGAACTGTATACAACGATAACAATTCTTATTTATAAAAGCTCTCTTTAACTTTTTACTGGAAGAAATGGGTGAGCGCATCAGTGACCTTGAGAAGCATGTTGCTGACCTAATGACGGAGGCTGGGATAGAGAACGCCGATGATGAATTGAGAGTAAAGAAACTTTCAGTTTTCTCGTATTTTTTTTTTGTGTTGCCACTTAGTTTAGAAGTATCCACGGCACCCGGAGTGAAAATCGTTTATATTTTTATCGTACGTTGCTTCACTTTGATTTGAATATATATTGAGGATTTATTTAAATGTCTAAAATTACCTTGTATTTATTTTTGCCAAGAGACAAGAAATGATGCCACTGCTTCAGAGGAGGCGAAACAATAGTATCTGTTCCAGTTGTCTCACAGAGCTAAGGAGCGGTGCAAACTAAATTTGTAAACCGAGGCTGCACATTTATAAGGAGGTGTGTGTGGCTTAAAGTGCTCTTATCCGTTAGTCATCTCCCTTGACTATACTAACAGAAGTCGCTGAGGATTCTCTCTGCTATAAGTTTATGTACTTCATTTTTAAAAACTGCTATGGCTTCCTCTGTGTTTCATGAACACCTCTGCCCAGACCAGAGCAGCGATAAGACGTGGGGAGGAAGTAGCGAGTATTGTTAGGTGGTATAAACAGTGATTTAAAAATCATGGGATGCTAAGGTACACTGTGTGATTTTACATCACTGTATGTTGCAAATGATGCCACAGATGGTTGCCTTAGTGTTCTCGGTATTTATTACGCAGCATACAGTAGGTGCTTGTGTTTCCTTCTTCCTGTTCTTGCAAGCTTTCTTTGTTTAAACCAACTGAGACTGCTTGCTCGGCGAAAGACAGGAATGTTTGTAAGTATGCTGAACTAATTCGGATGTCTGTTCATTCTGTCCCTTTCCTGAAGATAAGCATTGTAATTATTTTTACAAATACAGAAAGACAGTCTCTTAAAAGTGTATTTAACTGTATGGAGATCTTCATACTTTATGCAGAATCACGTCCACGCGTAATTAAACCGCTAACCTAATTATTCACTGTTTCTTTACAGCACTGAAACAAGGATGTGAGCAAGAAAGATAAAGGGAGAACAGCTCTGCACCGAATCTGGAGTGTGTCATTGCTTACAATCGGTGTCACTAGGCACAGAAAGTGTCAGTGAAAACAAATACACTTGTATCACATGGTGGCAGAATCTCCATTTTTCTTTTCCTTTAAAATATTGTCCCAGGAAAGGAGTAGAAAGCTAGGTTTGTTCATCTAAATGGGACACTGTTTCCTATAACGGGGAATAAACCGTTAGTTTCAAGGGAGGCAAAAAAAACCCAAAACCTTATATACATATATATATATATATATATACACATATATGGTTAGAAAATTATGCTATGTAGTAGTGAGCTTACCTAGTCACAAACTTTTTCCGTGTAAGAAGTGTGTTTTATTTAATATTGCTTATATTAAAATTTCCATAATTCTCATTTGTTGCCTTTTTATGCGTTCTCGGAATACCTATGGCAGTACTTTTGCAGTGCTGTAGGCCATTTTGATGTTACTTACATTTTCTACATTGGAACATTCATTTGTCCCTGCTGAAAAGAAACATACCTAATTTATTTGATGTTACTATAAAAATGCCTTTGCAAAGCTTTTATTACTAGGTCCACTGAACATAACCTTATCAAAAAATAAATGGTATTTCACAGAATACAGTGATTTCTACGGTAGTAGAATCCCAGACTGGCTTGGGTTTGAAGGGACTCTAAGGATCATTTGGTTCCAACCCCTTGCCCTGGGGGGGTACACCTCCCACTGTATCGAGTTGCACAAAGATGTTTCAACTCTCTTCAGAATGCGTTCCAACACCTCTGCATTTCTGGTGCTATGGGCCAGAGACCTGCTTGCTATGCTTCACCTGGGACCTCTTGAGAGCGGAGCAGAGAGGGACAAACACCTCTCTTGTCCTGCTGGCCACCCCTTTGCTGACGCAGCGCAGGATCCCGTTGGCCTTCTGGGCTGCAAGCACGTACTGAGCTTTTCATCCAACACCCATAAATCGTCCATAGGGCTGTTTTCAGTCAAAAAAATCACCAAGCCGGTAGTCATTTTTGGAATTGCCCTGACTCGGGTGAAGTAAAATGATTCACATTTGAGAGATCTGCTTGATAAATTTATCCTAGCTAAAAGAACACTCTAAAATGTTCTTCTAAAAGCCAGCCATCAGTGATTGTTTTTATACACCAAGGAATCGTGCTTTTGGCAGGGAATATTTTGGTGGAAACTCGAGATATCTTTCGACAAATGCAGAAACTGAAGAGCTACCAGATAAACAGAACACCTCAGCTCATGAAGGATATGTTTTTAAAACGGGCATTTGTTAACGCTTAGTGTCTGTCACAAATTACTTCATCCGTGTCAAAACATACTTCTAATCAATTATTTAAGTGGTGCAGATTTGCAAGCACTGCCAAACTGGGGGGAGAAGTCAGCTGCTTTTTAGATAAATGGATTGACAAGAACCCCATGGAGCTCGAAGGCAAGGGCCAGATCTTACCTCTAGGACAATTAGCTTGTGCCACAGTTCAGCTGTGAGGAGTTGGCTGGCTGGCAAAGCGGGGACACAATGTAGAAGCACAGGAGATTCCAACTGGAATATTTTCAGCAGTGAAGGTTCGAGCAGCAGAACAGCCTCTCCGGAAAGGCTGAGGAATCTCAGTCTGTCTAGTAATTCAGCACCGCTCACAGGCTTAGGCAAGCCGAACAAGTAAGACCTACTTTCACTGGAAGACCAGACTAGACTTTAAGTGGTGCCTTCCACCATAAACCAAAAACTGGGAACATGGAGTGTACTTTGTTCACTCACAGTCATCCTTTGCACCTTCTAAATTCTTTAAAAATTAATAATAAAATGCATTCTGCTTCTGCTTTAACTGGTTTGACACGTGGAGGTAAGGCCTGTGCAGCAACTGCGGATAAGTACAAACTGCCTCACCCTGTTCTGCACGGCACTGAAAAACACTGTTTGTGTTATGTGATATATCAAGTAGTTTCTAAAATGGTTTTAGAAGCAACCTCTTTCAGGAGTTGACATCCACCAAATGTTGAAATGGTTTGTATCATTATCACCAACATACGCACGCTTAACAAGCAGCAACTCACTAAATAAATCACACTGATCCAGATGACACTGTAGATCAGCACTGGGAAGATATTAAGTAGAAACACTTTGTTCTTACGCCTTCAAACAACTGGCAATACAGAATAGGCAAATAAATGAGTTGTAAGCGCTCAACTGCAAACAAGCAGTACGTTTTTTAATTAGTTTCATCGAAGTAACTCCGTAAAAATAACTAGACTTCCTACTCAGTGTCAAATAAAGGAGTTGAAGCGTAAGGTGTGCTCCGAACGTAATGCCTCCTGTTTTATGAAGTTGGCACACGGTGTCAGAGGTGGATGTTGGTGGTATGGCAGGAGAGGCTGAACCTTCCAGGATTCCATTACACTTCGTTGCCGTATGACAGATGGCAGCAGTGAGGCAGTCTAACAAAACGGCAACTGACTTGAGAGCGCAGATGAAGCAAAGGTGTGTCACTCAGTTCCTCCGTGTGGGAAAAAAAACGGCAACAACTGACATTCATGGATGTTTGTTGAATGTTTCTGGAGACCAGACCGTGGATGTGAGCACACTGAGGGGGGGGGGCGGTGCATTTCAGCAGAGGCAACAGTGACATGAATGAATAACTACCCATGTTCTGGATGGCCATGCACAGCGGTCACACCACAAAACAGAGAGCATGACAGTCAGCTCATCCACACAAACTGTGATTATAACCACGGAACTGTGTCCAAAGCTGAATATCAGCTTCTGTGCACTGGAAGCAATTTGTAACTATGTTGGAATATTGCAAAGCTTGTGGGTCCCACAAATGCTCGAGGAAGGAAAAATAAGAACACTGTATCCAAGTTTATCAGGACCTGTTGAACCAGTCGGAGGCTGAAAGTGACACTTCCCTTGACTGCATCATTATCTGCTATGAGACGTAGTGCCACCGCTATGAGCTGGAGTCAGAACAGCAGTCCACGGAATGGCCACATGCAAGTTCCCCTTGAAGAAAAAGTTTAAGACACAGTCCATAGCAGGTAGTGTGCGGTCTTCTGAGATAAGAAAGTGGTGATCCTTCTGGATTTTCTGGAACACGGGTAAACCATCGACTCCGACCACTACACTGTGATGCTGAGCTACAGGCCTGAATCTCCAGTCAGGCCAGAGAAGAGGACAGTCCTTCCTTTTGCAGCACAGCAGCTCCGGGCCCCATACCAGTTTGAAGACCGTGGAGCACACTGCCTGTACTGCACTGGACTGTCCTACCACAGCCACCATACAGTCCCAGTTTGGTGCCTCGTGACTGCCATCTGTTTGGGACAATGAAAGACAGACTGTGTGGGCAGTATTTTCCTATCAGCTTCTATTTTAAACACTTCGTCTTGTGACAAACTGGGCTTAAAAAACAGGTACCTCCTTTTGCATAGTCTGATCTGCTTTTTGTTAATTATGTAAATATACATGCATCAGTTACGAAACCAACAGTGAGCCTGTTACTGCAAAGTAGGCATCACCAGAAATACACATGAAACTTCAAAAGCCATACAACTGCAGAACCCAATCCAAGCCTTATGAGCATATTAACATTTTGCTCTACCACTGAACAAACAGGGAGTTTGCACTACGGCAAGAAGTTTACCCTTTCTTTAAGCATTGACTATACAGCCAGCTCCAGAACTGCTGTCACCTTTTGGAACTGCTCAGTCTGCTATTAAGCGTTTCAAACTGAATAATCACATCAGACCCAGTTAGGTTTGCTGGAAGGTGAGGTGTGAATTACGGATATTTTCGTTGTCTTAAACGTTAATACGTGCAACTTCGTAAATTCCTATTTCTTAACTGTACACCAAGACACTCTGCAAGAAAATCCTGAAAAAACTGATAATCCTTTCTCTGGATTCTCTTTCTGGAATTTTCTTTCTGGAATTCTCTTTCTCTGTAAGGTTATGATTTCACATCCAGTAACATCTGTTTTCTTTCCCAACTTTAAAGAACATTAAAACAAGATCCACTTATTTGCCTTCTTATTTAAAAACAAAACCAACCAACCAAAAAAAAAAAAAACCCTATAGCGTAATTTTTCCAGATATTTTGTGTAACAAAAGGCCTTAGCTGGGACAGAACTGTTTTCTTCAGAGTGCCTGGCGTGATGCTACGTTTTAGTTCTAGGAGAAAAACAATGTTGATAACATCCCAACTTTTATAGCTGCTGCTGAGCAGTGTCGTAAGAGCCAAGGCAAGGCCATCCTCAGCAAAGGGCCCAAGGAGTTGAGAGTGAACAGAACGAGGACAGCTGACTTAAGCAGGCCAAAAAGATATTCCATACCATGTGACTTCATGCAGAAGGAATTTTGAAAGGGATAGGAATTCATGGGGGAACCACCGCTAGTCAGGGGATGGTGAGCAATTACTTGTGCACCACTTGTTTTATATACACATATGTATATATATATATATATATGAATGTATCCATTATTATCCCTTTTGTCTCTCTATCTTAGTAAATAGTTTTATCTCCACCCATGAGTCCTACTTTTTTTTTTTTTTTTTCCTTCAGTTCTCTCTGCTGTCCCACTGGAAATGCCTGTGGGGTGGTTTAACCCAGCAGGTAGCTAAGCACAACACAGAAGTAAACAGAAAGCTGAAATGTTTTTCTACAAACAGGCTTTTTGTGTACAAAAATACATCATACAAAAAGGACAACAGAGTAAAGTCTTAAACAACAACAGCAGAAAATCCCAGAGTGCTACTGCAGTCAGACAGTTCTAGGCTGTGTCCTTTCCTTTTCCAAATGCAATTCAAAGGTTTTAAATAATTAACAATATGCTCAATGTTGAAAGACTGTTTATTTCTTTTTTAATATACATATGTATCTACACACATACAGAAAAATAATTTTAAATGAAGGAACAGTTAAAAAAAAAAAAGAAAAGCACAGCCACAACAAATGTCAGTATCTGTATTTAGTAGAATAATCTTTTGGTGATACCACTAAACCTCGACCTTTGCGGGCTCCTCTATAAACAGTTTCTATAATGTCAATCATCTCTTGCTTATCTTCCATTGCCCAGTTGATCTTGTTGTTATTACCTGTACCTAAATCAATCATGATGTGTTTGTTCCTGTAAAGGAAGAAAAGAAAACAGACAGATCTAATAGCAGCATAATACAAAAATTAAAAAAAAAAAAATGTAAATCAAGGAACCCCTCCCCTCCCCCAAAACCAACCAACCAACCAACCAACCAACCTCCATCTAACCACCCTCCCTTCAAGAATGCTCTGTAGGTTTCAAAATCAGTTTTTCCACGTAAAGCGGTTTGCAAATAAGCCTCAAAGAAGAGTAAAAGCTCTTTATTGCTTTCTGGTTGACTTTCTATTGCCTATTCCTAAAGCTCAATCAAGACTGCAAAAATGCTTCCACATCAAGACTGTGACTCAGTACAATTAACTGTCATTGTAATCTTCATTACCTGCATTCATTTCCCAGGACTGACTAACGTGACAATTCCACGACTGTGAGGAGTACATTTTATCTCAAAAGAGATGTCACAACTCCAAAAAACTTTTAATGCTTTTGATACATCTTTAGAGCAAGTCTGACTACTGTATTAGTGCAGCGTTTTAAACATCGATTTTCAACTTAAAACAAGAGATAACAAAAACCTATTTCACTGTCACTAATTTGTGCTTTATTGCCAAAACAGTGTTACTATGCTAGAACTCCTTGCAAAGCATGGCATTTTCTTAATCCGAATGGCTTCGGCTGGAAGATCTTCCAGTTCCAGTCCCCTTGCTGTGGGCAGGGCTGCTTAGCACCAGATCAGGTTGCCCAAAACTGCATCCAGCCTGGCCCTGAACACCTCCAAGGATGGTGCATCCACAGCGTCTCTGATAAACCAGTACCTCACCACCGCCTAAGTAAAGAATTTCTTTCTAACATTTATCTAAATCTCATTTAGTTTAAAATTATTACCCCTTACCAGGGAGTGTAATGACGGGACAAGAGTTCACATTCTTCTAGATGGATACGTGACCACCAGTATACTGACACAGATTTGTAAGTGATCTGTAGTTCTGCTGAAACACTGTACTAAAACACATGCAGTTGAATTATATTGTAAAACCACCATGTACCTGAAGAAAAACATGACTGTGCAGGGATCGTACAACTCATACATCTTGTTGAAGTCTGGTACTTCAGTGATATCCACAAGATAAATAACAGCAAAGTTTTTTACCTAAGGAGAAGGGAAAAGAGAATACGAAAGCAATAGATCAGACACAGGCAACCTGTGGGCCACGTGCAACCACTCATAATGCAGCCCAGGACAGCTCATAGTGAAGGCCACGTCCTGCTCTGCACGGTCATGGCAGATGCTCTTGCCAGTGCAGCAATCACTCAAGAGCAACCAAACAATGGTGTAGCGTTCTCCTTTCACAGTTAATGTCTTAATTCCTGAAAGAAAATAACTTTGCATTTTTGTTTCCTACCTGGAGCCATTCACGGCCATTTCAGTTTTATGTGAAAGATATTAAAGAAACTTAAGAGAACGTTCAAAACAAACAGTTCTACTAAGAACCAACTGGTGCTACTCCCAGGTTTGCTTTAGTGGGCAAAAGGTGAGTTTTAAAAAGTAATCTGAAGGTTCCATTTTAGAAACAAGAACTAGACTTCAGGAATGTATTGGCTTATCTTCAGCAACTTAGGTTCCTCAACAACACAACAGCACAGATTTATTGTGAAAAAACTCAACCCCATAATAAATGCTGAAATATAAAAAGTTTGTTGAAGTAAGTTAGCTACTTCCTGGATAATAAATACTGCACTGGAAAAAAACATTCCACTGGATGCATCTCTTTCCAAACAGTAACTACTGTTTTCTCGAGAACTGAAAATATAAGACACTGTCAACAGAAAAGCAAAAACTCTGACATCTTCTAACCCTTTTTAATTCAAAACGTAGTCTGACTAGGCCACTGCAGCTGCCGTCCACTGGAGATACGAAGTCTAGCAGCAGTACTGACACAAAATGTTATCGAAACTTATCTTCACAGATTGGACTTCAGTTTGGGCATTTTTCTTCACCCTTAAAGTAGCTGCAAGCAGGACTCTCGGTTACTAGGCATACTCACAAAAAACATAAGAACATCGCTCCCTCACCAGAGTTGCAGGTCGGCATTTTAATATGTTGTGGAACTGTATTTGTGGATTTCCTATTAAATCTTTACAGGAAATGGCTCAAGACCATAAAAGAGGTACATGCTGGACCCTTCACATCAGACAGACCTTAATGTACAGGTTTTGTAGATCCTTTGTCACGCTTTGCTGCTAGATAGGAAACACAGAAGGCAACACTCCACTGATAAACAGGAAACACAGAGGAAAAATCACATGCCAGATAATTCTCGTTTCTCCCTCCTGACAGTCTTCATTAACAGTATCATCGCAACAAATTTATTGCATTCCTATGGCATCAGGTTACCACAGCAGGTATGACTAACAACTAGGAGGAATGGCAACAATCACACAAAGTTTCTTTACGGTTCTGGTGGAGGTAAAAACTATTTTTTTCCTAATGACTTCAACTCCCTTGAAAAAAGTAAGTCTTGCAACACTAGCTGATGGCCCAAAGCATTCACAGCAACTATCAGAGGCAATCTGACAACAGAAAGATTACACCTTCTTACCTTCCTAGCAGGTTTCTACACAAAATGGGGTTCTGTTTGTCTGCTTTTATGTTTAGATTTCCTACGTATAAGAAAATTGCAGGGAAAAAAAAAAAAAAAAAGAGAAGTGAAAATTGCTTTTGCAGCAATTCAAGTTGAAGAAGCACAGCAGGCTTGCACTGCTGAAATGAAAGGCTGCAGACGCAGTGAAGCAGGAACTTGCATCTGTAGTCAATATCTGACACGGTTTTATTCCTAATTTTCTTAAGTTTAAGTATTAAATTTACTCGGGAAAAGAGAAAGACATCATGCTGCTAAATGCATGGCTTACAACTAACAATTTTGTTACTGCTAACAGTTTGTCCAGGCATTTACCAAGACAAAGACTAACAGAAGGAAAATGCCTGCCCAAATCCTGAGATGCCTCTGCAAAACTGCTTCTCAGTTCTACAGACTGAGAAGGAAAAAGAAACCGTCCTCAGAACTCGGCTAAGACAGACCAGCTCCCTGCTGCACAACTACTGCAACTAAGAAAAAGCGATGTATGATAGTGGTAGGTGATTCTCTTCTGAGGGGTACAGAGGCAACCACTTCTTGTCCTAACGCACTATCTGCAGAGGCCTGCTGCTTGCCAGGGGCCCAGGGATGTGACTGGGAGGCTGCCAAGACCTTGTGTGTCCCACCGACTGCCGCCTGTTGCTACCGTTTCATGTAGGCACCCATGAGACCGGTGAGGCAGCTGTGAGAAACTGGAAGAGCATCAAGAGGGACTACAAGGAGTGGGGAGCGGCACCAGAGGACTTGGGAGCACAAGCAGTCTCCTCATCAGTCTTCCCAGTTATAGGGATAGGGAAGGAAAGGGCTGACAGAAATGAGGAGAATCAATACACGGTTAAGGGAGTTGTGTCATGAACAAAGCTTCAGCTATTTATACCATGAAACCAGCTTCGAGAAGCTAGAGAAGTATGAACCTAGGGGTTCATTCATCCCCAGAAGTGGGAAGACCATCTTTGGCAACATCTTTTAGCTTTCCAATTTAGTCAAGAGGGCTTTAAAGCCCTGAGGGCCACAAATACGATGAAGGGTGTGGAACACCTCCCTTACAAGGAAAGGCTGAGAGACCTGGGTCTGTTCAGCCTTGAAAAAAGAAGACTCAGAGGGATCTGATCCACATCTATAAATATCTAAGGAGTGGGAGGCAAAAGGATGAGGCTGAACTCTTCTCAGCAGTGTGTGGCGATAGAACAAGGGGAAATGGCCTCAAACTGATGCATAGGAACTTACACACAAATGTGCATGGGAGCTTCTTCACAGTGAGAGTGACGGAGCACTGGCACAGGCTGCACAGAGAGGTGGTGGAGTCTCCTTCTCTGGAGACATTCAAGACCTGCCTGGACGCCTACCTGTGCAACCTGGGCTAGGGAGCTGCTCTGGCAGGGGGGTTGGACTCGGTGATCTCCAGAGGTCCCTTCCGACCCCTACAATTCTGTGATTCCGTACACTAGAATTGTCAGAGGAAGAGATCCTGGACCCATCCCACTTTCAATCTGATGGCAGTAATGGATGTCCTGGAGCTGGATCACAGGCCAGGAAGACATTACCTAAACCACATGTGTCAGCGGTTTACCGGGCTGGATCGGCCCGGTTCCGTGACGGTTGGTGCGGGGGACCCACGGACCCACGCCCCAGGAAAGGGGAAGGGGGAAAGGGAAAAGGGAGATGGGCACAGAAACAAAACAGCGGCAACGATCTGAGGAGGAAAGCTAATTTACTAAGTAAGATATCAGAAAGCAAAATAACACAATATAATACAATATAATCGGAATTGAAGCTAATACATCAAATAAAATGAGCAAGAGAGAGTGTGGGATAAACCGAAGGCCTTACGCTAACGCTGAGGGCGATACGGCAGCGAGCACCCACTGCTGAGTCGATCCCGAAGGAAAGAGAGTGTCCTGTGACCACAGACAGTTTTTATCTTTTCCCTCTGAGCGGAAACACGTAAAAAGGCAAAGCATCGCACAGTGCTCTGGGGAATATAGTTCTCCTGAGACAGGTATACGTGGAACTATCAATGATCCGTGGAGCTGGAGTGTTAATTCTTTAACTCTTAATGCACTACATGATGTTATGATGTGGAATACCAATGCCAAAAATCATAAAACCATGACAACAGGACAACTCCACATGATAAATGAGCCTCAATGGAAGTCCAGCTCATACGTCTGTACGCTAACACAGAGCACGGGGAACAAGCACGAACAGTTACAGGCATGAGCATGCCTACAGAGCGTGGCACTATAATGGGATGGAAAGTACAGCAATGTTAGCGGGGTGGCAGAGTCTTCAGCTGCAGCAAGTGAACACAAGCCCAAATGCAGCAGCTGTGCATTGCAGAAGTGCAGGGAGAAAAACTGCTTACCTTTGGAAGGCATCAGGTAAACAAAGATCTCCAGCAAGATACCCTCACCTCCCCTGCCAACCCTTGAATGAGGTCTGGGAAAGGCTAGTTCCTGGCTCTACCCCCTCCAGTCACTCACGTGCGTTACATGCATACGAACTCCCCTGGGTTGGCCCTGCCTTACACCAGGAAGCGACCTCAGTCGTCACTGTCAGGGGCTCTAGCTGCATTGCCCAAGCTGCAGAAGGCAAAAGTAAGAACTGGGAGAAGGAAGATCTGCCCGCTGTAAGTGAAGATCAGGTTTAAGATCATCTAAAGAACCCGACAGGTCGTTGTGAGACTACGGGACCTTATGAGACCCATCCATGGGTTCTGAGGGAACTGGTGGATGAAGCTGCCAAGCCTCTATCTATCATATTTGAAAGGTCATGGCAGTCTGGTGAAGTTCCCACTGACTGGAAAAGGGGGAACACGACCCCCAGTTTCAAGAAGGGAAAAAAAGAAGTTCAAGGCCAGTGAGTCCTACCTCCATGTGTGGCAAGATCATGGAGCAGATCGTCCTGAAGACCTTACTGAGGCACACGGAAAATAATGATGAGATGACTGGTGGTAACCAACATGGCTTTACCAAGGGCAAACCATCCTTGACAGTCTTGGTGGCCTTTTATGACGGAGTTACAGCACCAGTGGATAAACGGAGAGCAACTGATACAAATGACTCTGTCCCACATGATGTTCCGTTCATCAGATTGGAGAAAAATGGATTTGATGTACAGACAACTCACTGGATACGGAATTGGCTGGATGCTTGGCTTGCACACAGGGAGCTGTGGTCAGTGGCTGAGTGTCCAAATGGAGACCGGTGATGAGTGGTGTTCTCCAGGAATCCGTGCTAAGATCAATGCTATTTAACATTTCTGTAGGCAACATGGACAGCGGGATCAAGCGCACCCTCAGAAAGCCTGCAGACAACACCAAGCTGAGTGGTGCAGCTGACATGCTAGAGGGAAGGGATGCTATGCTGGCAGTCCCAAGCACAGATACAGGTTGGGTGGAGAATGACTTGAGTGCAGCTCTGAGGAGAAGGATTTGGGAGTGCCGGCTGACGGAAGATTCAACATGAGCTGGCAATGTGTGCTTGCAGCCCAGAAAGCCAACTGTATCCTGGGTTGCATCAACAGAAATGTGACCAGCAGGACAAGGGAGGTGATTCTGCCCCTGTATTCTGCTCTCACGACATCCCACCTGGAGTACTGCGTCCAGTTCTGGGGCCCCCATCACAAGCATGTGGAGCTGTCAGAGTGGGTCCAGAGGAGAGCCATGAAGATGACCATTAGGACTGGAGCAGCTCCCCTATGAGGACAGGCCGAGTGAGTTGGGGGCTTTTCATCCTGGAGAAAAGAAGGCTTCAGGAGGACCTTCTAGCAGTGTTCCAGTACCTGAAGGGGCCTACAGGAAAGCTGCAGAGGCGCTTTTTATGAGGGCGCGAAGTGACCAGACAAGAGGAAATGGCTTTAAACTGGAAGAGAGTAGGTTCAGACTAGATATCAGGAGAAAACTCTTGACTGTAAAGGTAGTGAGATGCTGGAACAGGCTGCTCAGCAAGGCTGCGGATGCCTCCTCCCTGGAAGCATTCAAAGCTAGGCTAGATGGGGCTTTCAGCAGCCTGGTCCAGGGGGACGTGTCCCTGCCTATATAGTAGGGGGACTGGAACTAGATGATCTTGAAGGTCCCTTCAGACCCAAACCATTCTGTGATTCCATGACAAGCGAATGATTTAGCTTTCCTTCTACTGTTGAGGCCCAAACATGGCTTGTAAACTAGAAGATGAGGAAGGACCTCCCACTTTAAGTCTGCCAATTCCGCAGAGGGAGAATTTTAAACAAGTTCAGTTGTTCTTTCTTCCCCCACTCAACCCAACCTGAAAAAAGATGTGTTCAATTGCCAAGCATCCTGCCAAAAGTAATCACAAAAAGTGTTCTGAGCATAAGATGCTTCTGCTCCATTAAACGTAAGAGGACTACGTGGAGGCATGACACAATTACTTGCTGCGTTCTGTTACGTCTTACTATTTAAACTATAGCCGTGTGTATTGCGCAGAGCCACAACCGGGGCTCAGTAATCCCTGTGAGTCCTTCCCCAGCTTGGGATATTCTGTGAGTCTGCGTATTCCTACTGCGAGGTGAGAGTGCCACGTTACTGAGTCAGGGCAGCCCCCCTACCAAGCACCTGCCTCTGTCTGAGTGCTGACATTCATGTAACGACGGACTGTGAACAGCTAGCAGCTCAGAGCTTACAGTACCTTTCAGCACGTTAAAATACAACAAGCCGCAGGACAGGCAGCGGCTTTAGGGGGTGCTCGTGAAAACACAGCAGGAGCTCCGACCAGAGAAACAGCTCTCCAGAGAACGGGTCAGAGCCCCCGCCGCACCGTGCGGCGCGGCTCCGCCTTTACCTTCTCGGCAATGCTGTACAGAACTTCGTCCATTTTCATGCACGTTGGATCCCAGTCGTGCCCGAAGCGGATGACCACCACTCGATCCTCCTCCGAAAGGATGGCCTGGTCCACCTGCCAGCCGTTGTGGAGGTGAGGCAGCATGTACGACATGGCGGCCGCTCCCGGCCGAGCCCGCCCGCCGCCGGAGTCGCGACGGAAGTGACGAGACCAGGCGGGGCTCGGGCAGCTCGGAGCCCGCCTCGGCCGCCCGCGGGCCCGCCATGCGGGCTGCTGGCCTGCGGTGGGCGCGCTGCGCCGTCCGAGGGGCGGCCCGACACGTTGTGCTTCTCAGAGCCGGTGTGGAGCTGCGCCGGGACGCCTGCAGCCCGCCTAGGGGTCGGGCTGGGCCGCAGGGACGCGGCCTCCGGAACGGGCAGTGCCTGAGCCCTCCCAGGGTAAATATTTCTGGTGAAGTTGCCAGTCGTTGAACAAGGATGCTTCCATTGCCGGCGCTGGGTTTCGGAATTCAGAATGTTGAGATAACGGCGTTTCAGGCTGTCGGGGTTTCTGGCCCCGGTGCCGTGGCCGAATAACACAGGGGCACGCGCAGACCCCTGCCCTGAGAGAGGGGGAGGCGGGGCTGGGAAAAAGGGATGGGGATGGACCTAAAAACAGTGAACTACGGGAGATAACACAGTATCATACCATGTAATCGGAATTGAAGCCAATAAATTAAATGAGAGAGTGTCCAGAACCAAAGGCCTAACTCTCATGCTGAAGGCAGGACGGCTAGGGAGCGTGCACTGCAGGGACGGGAGGTAAAAGAAGGGCAGACTGGTGACTCTCAAGCAGTTTTATCTTTCCCTCCGAATGGAAAATGGAAATGGGACAGTGAAGGCTTCTGGGAGACGTAGTTGTTCCCTTCTGTGAAGGGTACCTGGAAAATACCGCAATCCGTGGAACTGGAGCATTAACTCTCAGTGCAGTACATGGTGTACCCGGTATAGAGTACCAGTAACAAAAATCATAAACACAGGCCAATCTTTTTGCTTCCTGAAAGTCACACCTGTATGCTGTATGTTCTTTTAAAATGTTAGCTTGCAGCAGACAGCATAAAAAGCATGAACAGAATCCACTGAAACCTGAACTGCTGCTTTAGGGAATAATGCCAGGAGAGTCAGCGGAGTTTGCATGAAGTTCCTTTGCCACAGAATTGCATAATTAAAAAACAACAACAACAACAACAAAAAACTGTACTAAAGCCCTTGTTCTACAGAATCTTATGGGATGTCCTCTAGAAAACTCAACTTCAGGAAAGTGATAGGAGAAGTTATTCTCGTTTCCAATGGCCATGCAGAAGCAAGCAGTCCTGTCCACCTGCATGCCAGGCTGTGTTGGAGGTTAGTGCCACATGCCGTGATTTTCACTGTGAGCTTTCAGACACTTCAGCAGTCAGTTGTCCTCCAGGCAAAAATAGTCAGGGAAGAGCAAGAGTTAAGCAAGTGCTTGAATAATTATGCTCAGGAGCAAAGCATCCAATTTTTTTAAATCTGTTCACTTGATGTTTGACCAAACCAATTTGGCTTGTAAAAGTATTCATCCAGCTATTGCTTCTCGTGGATATGGGTGTGACAGGAGAAGTGTGGCTTTCAGACAGAGGTACAAGGCAAGTGCAGGTATTGCTCCACGAGAGCAACATGTGTTACTCAAACAAAGGTTAGTATCTGGAGAGCCTCCTTCCCTTTGTGGGATTCCTTCAGCTGTATTTATATTGTTGCTATCGATATCATTTTTTAAGATTGGTACATGCAGAAGCCTTGTTCTTGAAGCAACACTGCAAACAGTTCCTGTGCACATCAAACATGGATGGAATTACGATCGATGCAGCATGTCCACAGTAATGAGCACAGTAATTACATGGAACTTTGCATGTTTTTTGTGGACAAGCTGAATTGTTTAAAGCTAAATCAACTCTTGCTCTGCTGCACTGTTGCTTCTCTGTGAGTTTCCATTTGTGAAGTTTAGAAGGTACTTCTAAAATAAATGCGGGTCTGCCTCTGAACGTACCCATGATGGTGATGCTTTTGTCGTGGTGATGAAAGCAAACAGTCCTGCCTTAACTTTCATGTATTGGTCAATTGATCATATCCAGTTTCCAGGCAGTTTTCTGTCATGTAACTGCCTAAGGTTTAGTTGCTGTTCAGTCAGAGTTAAGTTGCAGAGGTAGCATCAAGTTCTGGTAATCGAGATGCTGGGTTGTGTTGTCATGATATGACATTGTCTTGCCTTTGTGTCTGTGTGTTGTTTCCAGGGGAGAAGTCTAATTTTTCCTTCTAAGGTCACGTTGTATGATACTCCAAGAAACAGACAGACTATAACTGGGAGTACTGTTGGTATTTTCCCAACCGCTTGCAGTTGGTAGATTTCAAAAGACTTCATCTGTCAATAAATGGATGATATATAAATATACGTGACTGCTGTTGAGATCTTAATAATTTAACAGATGCAGCTGGAATAAGTTAACCCAAACCCATGCTCAGGAGAAGGGCGATCACAGCCTTCCGGAAACTTTAAGTGTATTGTTTGTCCCAGGGCTTAATTCTGAAGGTTTGTGTGACAACTGGAGCAGCAGGAAGTTTCTGCCTAGCAAAATATGCCCAGAACTAATCAGAGTACCGCCGTGGAAGGGAGGTGCCGATTCATTCAGCGCAACCCAAATCTAGGGTACAGTATGGGGGACAGAGACCTGTATGTGTGAGTGGAGCACAACAAACAGAATTGTAGGAAATCGGACAGGAATGTTATGAAGATACATAGCAAATGTTGTGCCATGTTTTTGTAAACAAGGGCAGTAGTTTCATACCTGAGATTGCGGCAATCTGTAGAGCCTTTGTCTTACCACAGAATGTATTTGTGTAGGCTGTTGCAGGCAAGACTGGGCTCCAAACTGCCTGGACAAGGGGAAAGCTCTAGTGTGAAGGGTTGTGTTGTCAGCAGGCCTTAGTGTGTTGCCTTCAGCATTCTTCCCCACTGGTTCAGCCTTATAGGCATGGATGTGCAAAATACTGACTTTTAATGCTATATTTCAGAGAATATATGTTCGGATGCAATTGTTTAAAACAATGAGGGCAAGCAGTGTAGCAGCTGTACAAGAATGGTCCTTTATCGGTCAGTTATACTGGGCACAGGTTTGTCATCCCTGTCTGAATCTCTGGCTCCCAGCACAACCTGCAGCTTAACCAACCATGATTCATAGGCAAGCAACTTTGTGCAACTTCCTAGCAGCAATTATGTATCATCCTTTATATAAATCAGTTTGTGAGTTAGGTTAAGAAGCTACCAGATTAGTATGAAAGCAGTAGAGTTTCTGGACTAAAGTGAAACTATCTGAGAGGACCTGAACCAGATTAAGATCCTAGAAGGTGACTGTACCTTGGTGTTGCAGTGTAATCCAGTCCTTAATGAAGATATTCTCATGTAAGACTAGTCACAAGTGATCGTGAATTTGTTCCGTATCAAAGATGTGAATTTAAACAATCACCACACCATCACTGCTAGAAGGATGTTCTCCTAAACAGTAGCTTCTACTGTTCTACTCCTCTACGTCTATTCCTCTACGGCAGGTCATGGCGGAACAGGAGTTGCCAGGCCTTTTGATTATGGATATTGGAGGAACTCATGGTGTACAAGAAAACGTTGCAGCACTTCTGAAGAAACACTTCTTTGTTATCACCATGAAAGAACTTCTTGAAAACAGAAAAGAAATGGGCAAAAAAATCCAGTCCATTTTTGTGTCTGAGTTCAAGCCAACTGTTGACCGGGAGCTTCTAGAAAGCCTGCCTAATTTAAAGGTCATCGGAAACTCTGGGGTTGGAGTGGATCACTTAAACTTGAAAATGATTTCTAACTTTGGCATCAAAGTGACTAATACCCCACACGCCGTTGCTGACTCAACAGCAGATATAGGAATGGCCTTAATGCTGGCATCTGCTAGAAGACTAGTGGAAGGTAACGTTTTAAATCTCGTTAGATTTTATCTGATTCTTTGGCGTATCTCACCTTCTTATGTTACAGATGATCTGTTAGAATCAATATTTGGGATGCTTTTCAAGAAAAAAAGTGTTCTGAGAACTCTGTTTTCAGAGGTCTGTACTTTTCTCAAGTCCCACCTCTTCTCAAGGCGACAGTGACGAGAGTAAGACCCTTGTCTAAATTATTTGCCTTGAGATTACATATGATACCCTGTTTAGAACAAATCTGGGGCATAGTCCCGTCTTAATGTTCACTGAGGGTATTGTTTGTAGCTGAAAAAGTGAATATAAAATGCATCCAAATCAAATACCACCACTTTTCTGATTCCTGTTTCTGTACTTCCTAATAGTTGTACAGAGGTACACAGCATCTAGAAATGGCCACATACCCATTGCTTGAGCAAAAATGATACGAGTATGTGAGTGCTGCACAAAAAGTAATGCCTCCTAATTTATCATGTTGGAGGCAGATGGTGGTGGTATGGCAGTAGAAGTTGGATTTCTTGCCAATATTTTATCAACTTTTAAGTTCAACATTATAAAGACTTAATGTGAACATTATAAAGACTTAATGTGATGAACAACTGAACAAGCTCTTCTGTGACACTGTTTGCAGTCCTGCCCGTTAGTCTGTCCAAGACCTTCTAAAAGCAAAATCACCCCCTTAAAATTACCTAGGATGCTCTGTAAGGGGCATTCCTGAACCCCATTACTATGACAGTGAGAAATTTTTCCTCTGTTTTTCTATCTGAATTTGCTATCATGTTAAGCATGTTTTTACATTCAGGCTCCCAGATAGCAGTTTCTCCAGACACAAAGTATTTTGCTGCTGACTGGCTGGGAGTTGAAGTTACCAGGGCGACTCTTGGGATCATTGGGATGGGCAGAATTGGATATAAAGTGGCTCAGAGAGCCAGAGCCTTTGAAATGAAGATCCTGTATCACAACAGGAATCGCAGGTAAAAATGTTTGTTTACTGTGTAGAACTGGTTCAGGGGCAGTAATGGAAACCACAGCTCTGGTCTGTGTCCCAGTTCTTCCTAGGTGCTGGCAACAGTTGTAAGCGACATGAGGAATACCTCTAGCGTGCCTCCACTGCTCACCTTATTGCCATGCTTCTCCCCTCAGGAAACAGCTCCCCCTCACCCCCCCATACTTGTTCCTCCCTTCTTTGCTATCAGCAGGTTTGGAAGAAGGGTGACACTTAACTTTTCTGAAGATGTAGGCCAAGCAAGCCATACTCCATCGTGCTAGAATCTTCTCTCAGGCTTCTGGCAGTGTCCCTCGTCATCCGGGCTGTCACTCCTTTCTTCAGCCCGGCCAGTTCACTCATCACACTGATGGCAAAGAACCTCACGTTGTTTTGTTGATCCCTTTCTTTGCCTCCCCTTCCCTCCTTTTCCATCGCGAGCTCTAACTCGCATGTCAGGCAAGGAGAGAGTTGACAGGGACTGTACAGATACATAAGCAGGAGAGAAGAATGGGAGACCTTCTGCATACCCATCCTCCCATACCTGATATCACCTGTATGCTTTGCTTTCACATTTACGTCACTCCTCTGTCCTCTTGGCCTCTCTAAACCACCTCCTTCTCTCCTCCCTTCCACCGTTGGTACTTGGCAATGTCTCTTGCTTTATTATCCTGGCCTCAAACCTCTTAACCTTTGTTTTCTTCTAGACAACTCTTAGGATTGACAGATTGATTGGCTGACTGACTGATCGTTTAAAACAGTTCACAATAGTTGTGTCAAATTGGGTGTTCGTTTTCCCTTCAGGAGCAAGGAGGATGAGCAGGCTGTTGGTGCCCACTACAGTGAGATGGAAGACTTGCTGCAGCAATCTGACTTTGTTATGCTGGTTGTGAACCTGACACCTGAGACTGAAAAACTGATTGGGAAAAAGGAGCTGGGGCTGATGAAACCCACAGCCACTCTTATAAACATCAGCCGAGGTAGGAATATCTCCAGGAAGTGGTTATGGCTCCATGGTGAAGGTTGTGTTTTGGCTGATTATGTTGGCCTTCTCCCTTCAGCCTCGGTGTGTGATGTCCTTGTGCGGTGTGAGCTGTTCAACCAGATGCCCAGCAGATATTCTGCATCTTTTAAGCCTTATCTTGAGGACATCTAGTTTTAGTGGAAATAACCTTCTTCTTCAGGAAAGGTTGATTGATGAATGGGGTCCGAGGAAAAAACAAGCTTCAGTGGAGCAGCTAAGCAGAGAAGAAACCTCACGTGGGGTTGCAGATCTGTTGGTACTGAGCAAGTATGCATTAAAGCAGACACGGAGAGATTAGAAAATGATAAACAAAGCATAGATAAAAGAGTGAAAACTTAAAAGAATGAAATCATTTTCTACGTATACTGCTACAGGAAGTCAGAATCAGAACGAGGAAAAGACTGAAAATTCACATACCCCAGGAGGAAAAAGCCCAGTGCACTGGACCATAGTCTTCCTCAAACAAAAGATTAATAAATACAGTCTCTCTTTGTTCTGTTTGGTTGATGGTTATAAGAAGGGCATTCTGCTTTCTAACAAGATGTAGACCCTTGAATATTTTTCACTGGAGCCTTGAGACCTTTCCCCACTCCTGGTGGAAAACATGTTCATTGACTTGTTATGATAGAAAGATACTGTTTCAATGCAGGTGCAGTTGTTGATCAAGATGCATTGGTGGAAACTCTCCAGAATAAGATTATTAGGGCTGCTGCTCTGGACGTGACGTATCCTGAGCCCCTGCCAAGGTAGAAAAACTTGCTTTCCATTCTATTACTCTGAAACTTTTAAAATGATGAGCAAAAGGGTACTCATAATCTTGATTTCTATGGGGAGTCTCTCACTGTTTAAGAGCATAATGTCATCTTATCTTGCACAATCCTAAGTTGATGACCAACTATTCTCCACATTTTGAAGTCAACTTGGCTGCCAAGCAAGGCAATGGGGTTAATACAGAGGATGGAGATATGGGTAAGCACATTTACCAGCATTTTCTGTCAATCCTACGTATGTGGGCCGTTAATATCAGTGTCATTGCTGTTTCCTGAGGTTCTGTTCTCGGCAACTAGCAGAATTATTTTCATGTGTAATATCCATTTTATTCTTTCTGCTTCTTGCATGTGTAATTCATTGTTCTTGCTGTTTCTTGCAGAAATCATCCTTTGTTAAAATTAGATAACATCATTATAACCCCACATATTGGAACTGCAACAGTTCAAGCCACCCACATGATGGCAGAAGAAGCAATAGAAAATATACTGTCTGTTCTCAATGGTCAACCCATTCCAAGTGAAGTGTTTCCCCAGTGACGTGCACCAGATGGCAGTGCTAGATCTCTGATCTAGAGAGGGGGCAAGATTTCATACGGTACCACTATTGGTTTCCGAAAGAAAAAAAAAGTAGCCGTGTTCCTGCACAGCTCTTTCTGTCATTATACTGCAAAGCTGTCGACTCACTCAACTTCCTCTGTACTGGCATTTACAAAATCAAAACAATAAAGTGGAACAGGTAAAACCATTTTGTTTTGATACTTTGATGTCTACACTCCATCATATCAATGAATTGTTTCCATAGGATTCCATTAATAAGTGCTGGTCACTTTTCAAGCACCATCTCTTTCTGAAGAGCAGGGGAACGGGCAATTGCAATATGTCACAAGTCATGCAGGCGAGGCACAGGATGGGTTTGGCTTGATCTAGAGCTGAGGTAGAAAATCAGTGTCAGCGGTTTACCGGGCTGGATCGGCCCGGTTCCGTGACGGTTGGTGCGGGGGACCCACGGACCCACGCCCCAGGAAAGGGGAAGGGGGAAAGGGAAAAGGGAGATGGGCACAGAAACAAAACAGCGGCAACGATCGGAGGAGGAAAGCTGATTTACTAAATAAGATATCAGAAAAGCAAAATAACACAATATAATACAATATAATCGGAATTGAAGCTAATACATCAAATAAAATGAGCAAGAGAGAGTGTGGGATAAACCGAAGGCCTGACGCTAACGCTGAAGGCGAGACGGCAGCGAGCACCCACTGCTGAGTCGATCCCGAAGGAAAGAGAGTGTCCCGTGACCACAGACAGTTTTTATCTTTTCCCTCTGAGCGGAAACACGTAAAAAGGCAAAGCATCGCACAGTCCTCTGGGGAATGTAGTTCTTCTTCTCTCCTGAGACAGGTATACCCGGAATTATCAATGATCCGTGGAGCTGGAGTATTGACTCTTTAACTCTTACTGCACTACATGATGTTATGATGTGGAATACCAATGCCAAAAATCATAAAACCAGGACACAGCTAAAGAGTCTGTCCCCTTCTTTCTTGTAGTCCCCTCTTTAGATACTGCAGGGCTGCTATCAGGTTTCCTCAGAGCGTTCTCTTCTCCAGGCTGCACAGCACCAGTTCTAAAAAAATAGGAGATAAACAGACTACTTTTTGCTGTCTTTGTTCAGCATTATTTTCTTGGCAATGCCTTCCATGTATTTTGTTAAATTTGGAAGCACAAGTCTTTCCACTTCCTTTTTCTTTCTATATGCTTCAGCCCTTTTGTTCACGCGCCAATGACTTCACTTAGTAGCTAGTTTTTCATACCTGTCGTATACTTGTGAAAAGCAGTCCCGCCTCATGACGCTTTTGATTCCGCCTCTGGAAGCCAGGACTTGCTCTTTCACGTCTTCCTCCCCACCATTCCATTGTCACTGAAGGTTTTGTTCTCTCTTGATTTTTTTCAGCCCTTTAGAAGGGAATGACGTTCACATTTCCTTGCACTCTTCACCCGCAACAGTGACGTGCTGCTTTCTCAATCATTGTCGATGTCCTTGCTCTTTAAAAGCGGCTCTCAGTTCTGCAAGATGAAGTCTGTCACAGGCTGGTACGAGGTAATACTGTGACTCAGTGGAGGTTGCTTCCATTCTGTGCAGGCTCTTTGCTGTTTTGTTTTCTTTGCAGTGCAAGGTTGTCTTGGGAAAAAGGGATTAGGAGATTCCAGTGGTTCACCTGCTCATCCTACTCACAAATCACTTTTGATTTTGTTGTTGCTTTCCCTGACTTATTTATTATTTACAGTTGGTGGTCGTAATCCCCATCTGTATTCTGACATCTTCCTCAAATACTCTTAAAATATTTAAGAAGAGGACAGGCCCCAGTACGGACCCCTGGGGAACATCACTCGTGACCAGTTGCCAGCTGGATTTAATTCCATTCACCAGCTCTTTCTGGGCCCAGCCCTGAAGCCAGTTCCTTACCCAGCCAAGAGTGTAGCTGTCCACACCATGGGCTGCCAGCTTCTGCAGGAGAATACTGTGGGAGACAGTGTCAAAGGCTTTGCTGAAGTCTGGGTAGGCTACGTCAACAGCCTTTCCCTCATCCATCAGAGGAGTCCTTAGATCATAGAAGGAGATCAGGTTGGTCAGACAGGACCTGCCCTTCACGAACCCACGCTGGCTAGGCCTGATCCCCCGGTCGTCCCCCACATGCCATGTGATCTCCCTCAAGACAATCTGCTCCATAACCTTCCCTGGCACTGAAGTCAGGCTGCCAGGCCTGTAGTTCCCCGGGTCCTCCTTACAACCCTTCTTGTAGATGGGGGTCACGTTGGCAAGCTCCGGACTTCTGGGACCTCCCCAGTCAACCAGGAGCACTGAGAGATGATGGAAAGCAGCTCGGCTATCCCTTCTGCCATTCCCTCAGCACACTTGGGCGAATATCATCCGGCCCCATGGACTTGTGGCAGTCCAGCTGGAGTAGGTCTCTGACGGTTTCCTCCTGAATCATGGGGGGTTTATTCTGCTTCCTAACTGAGAATTCCAGGTCAGAGAGTGGAGTACCCTGAGGATAACTGGTCTGACTTTTAAAGACAGAGGCATTGAGAACCTCATCCTTTTCCTTACCCCTCAGTGGTCATGCTCCCAGCTTCATCCAGTAAAGAACGGAGATTCTCCTTGGTCCTCCTCTTACTGTTGATACATTTTGTAAAAGTGTTTCTTGTTCCCTTTTACTCCTGCGGCTAGGATGAGTTCAAGCTGGGCTTTTGTCTTTCTTATTTTCTCTCTGTACCTCTTAGCAACTTTGTACTCTTTCTGAGTTGTCCTTCCCTTCTTCCACAGGAGATAGGTTCTTTTTTCCTCCCGGAGCCTCAAGAAAAGGTCCCTGTTCATTCATGCTGGTCTTGTTCCCCGCTGGTTCATTTTGCAGCTCAGGGGGACAGCCTGCTCCGGTGCCTTTAAGACTTCCTTCTTGAAGAGTAACCAGCTGCCCTGGACCCTTTACTCTCCAAGGCTGAATCCCAGAGGACCTCCCCTACTAGTCCTCTGCACAATTCAAAGTAGCGGTTTTAATGTCCTCCCCTCCTGGCTCCACAAAGAATCAAGACCTCTACCATTTCATGGTCACTCAGTCCAAGACAGCCCCCAACCTCCACATCTCCCACCAGATCTTCTCTGTTTGTGAACAGCAGGTCTAGTGGTCTCATGGGCTCTCTCACCAGCTGCAGAAGGAATCTATACACTCTAGAAACCTCCTAAGACTGCTTCTTACGTGCTATGTTATATTCCCAGCACATGTCAGAGAAGTTGAAGTCCCCCATGGTGACAAAGGCTGGTGACCATAAGGCTTCTGCCAGCTGCTTGTAGAACACCTCATCTGTCTCTTCGTCCTGGTTAGGCAGTCTATAACAGACCTCCACCAGGATGTCTGCCTTGTCAGCACTTTCACTGATCTTTACCCATAGGAACTGAACCTTATCATCCCCAGTTACAAGCTCAGTAACATCAAAGCACTCTAACATAGAGAGCCACTGCACCGCCCCTCCTTCCTTCCTATCCTTTCTGAAGAGCTTGTAGCCATCCATTGCAGCACTCCAGTCATGGGAGCAATCCCGCCATGTTTCTGCAATGGCAACTAGGTCATAGTTTGCCTGCTGCACAATGGCTTCCAGCTCTTCTTGTTTGTCATCCATGCTGTGTTCACTGGTGTAGATGCACTTCAGATGAGCCCCTCACCACTACCCAGGTTAGTGGTAGCTCTTCATGATGACTTCCAATCAGTAAAAACAAATGCATTGCTTGGGTTGGCCTTGCCTGAAAAGCTAACTCATTAGAATATAGACCTCCTGGTACTGGTTTTATTTTGTTTGTTTGTTTGTTTGTTTGGTGTGGTGTTCTTTTATCAGTTTTTTTTTTCACCTATGAATCCTGGTCACACGTAGCACTACTTTAAACATATAAGGAATACATATCCTTATCCAATTTCATAATTAAACAGGGTTAAACATCCCAGCTAGGAAATGTATTATGTTAAGTAAAAGTCTCTTAGGCTGATGCAATATTTCAAAAGCCTTACCTTAAGAAACAATTATTATGCAAGCACCTCAGCTGCAGACATCAGCTTGCCTTGCATTATTACATAGAAACCAATGGCAACATGTAATTAATGAACCTAGGAATTAAGTTGTGCAATACTTCTCTCAATGTAACCATAGAAATTATGAATTTCTGAGAACTTTGTAACAACGTCAGCATAATAGATCTCTTTCAACAGTAATAACGTAACAGCAAATAGCAATAGTTCTTCTAATACAGCATCTCAAGCTGCTGTTTGACTGCTGCCCATACAATGCTCTTCATGACATTCTGGCAATTCAAGCAGCTCTTTGGTCATTCAGAATGTAAATGGCTTCCTAACCCCTTCTGTCACACATTTTGCTATATTTAATATCAGCTGCTGAAACAAATTTGAAAATTTGCTGAAGTTACACAAAACAACTTTGAAGCTGTCTGGTTCTCTCCACATCTAGCCGCATAACCAAGCTCATCTTCTTGACATTTGATATATGTGTCATTGATTCCTACTTAAAGAATAACAGTATTGCTTAGAATATTTGATTGCTTATCTTTGTCTAATGTATCTCCATTCTGTTAACCCAAATTCTTTGATTTGTTATGAAACTGGGATAACTATTATATTGACCTTTGAAAGGATTTTATTTGTTGGATTTTTTGACCTTCAGTACTGAAATTTGGTAGAAAATCAGTTGCTAGAATCTTTCTTCTCTTCTGCTATACAGTGACCCTTTGATCTCAGGCACTGTTACATAAGCAGTAAGTTAAAAGATCACTCATTATGTCTTATCAGCAAACTTACAAGAGGTTGATGTGAAACACAAAATGTGTAAGCATTAAGTGTTTATTGCTTTCTTTTAAAGAAATGTCAAATAAATTGGACTTACACTAGAAATCTAGTTAATACACTTTAACTCCATCTAGCTAGTTCATGAATTTTTGGTTTAAAGTCTAATCCTGTGAATATGAAATCTATGTCAATAAAAGATACTCAGAAGTCATCAACAGGATAAACAATTATGGTTATGTATAATTTTGTAATACGACATTTTATTGCCCTTTATCTTTTCTTAGTTGTTTTAGAGAAGATCTCATGCTGAAATTGATTGCCTGAATGCATATCAAAACATGTTTGGTAGAACTTGAGGAGATAGAATTACACGCAATTGTACAATTGCCAAGTATTGCAGTGCTCAGGACAGGTACAGTAGTTCACAAGTGCTGGTTATTTCTCAGCCTGGAATGAAAAGAGATCCATAGTTTCAGGCAGGGCTTTCTGGCTCCTGAATTGCTCCTACCACACAGGTAAGATCCTTCCTTGAGTGTTTTGTTCACCACCTACAAAGCAAGAGGAATCACCTCAGCATGTGCTTAGTGACCAGAGTACTGAAACAGCACTCAGTAGCCTCCATAAACTGAATTCTGGGTGCAAGAATCCTTGTCAGGCAAATTTTAACATAGTTTGCATCTGGGATACACTTAGGACTGTCTGTAACTGGGATAACAGTGGCAGTGAGTGACCACTTTTAGCGTAACAGAGTTGCTTAGATCTCAGAGGGTTACTGGAGATATTCTTCATGTATGCAATGAGATCTGCCACTAGTGTCTGCTGATCAGAGACAGTCCTTCAAGCCCATGTTAACTCAAGTGGATGCAGCAGCGGAGATATCGGACCTTTGAATAGGAAGTGTGGGAAAATAAAACAAACCAAACCAAACCAGAAAACAAAAACAAAAACAAACAAACAAACAAAACAAAACCAATGAGCACGGCATTAAGGCAAAATCTTGATTATTATAAGGTCTTAATGGCACAGAATCAGATCACACTTTAAAATATTCGTGTAGATAAGATGATTTGTTAAGCCATGCTATTCCTTCTCCTACAAAGCCAGGTGGACAAGGTACAACCCGCACGAGCTGAAGACACTGGCTGCAGGCAGCTTCCCCGGGACATCTCCTCCCCCCCTGTCCTCTTGTCCTCCTCCTCCTTCACTTCCTCCTCCTCCCCCACAGTCCGGAGTGCCGGCCCGCCTCCTGCTAGTGCTGGCGAGCAGCGCGGAGGTGAGCAGGGTATGGGGGTCAGGTCCAGTGCCTGCAGTGAGAGCCGGGCTGCCTGCTCAGGGCGCTCCAGAGGGCTGGGCGGAGGTCCGCAGGACCGGCTGTTTCCCAGGCGCGCTCCCATCTCCAATCCCTTCCGCAAATGCCTTCCGAGAGGACTTTTTGCACGTCTCAGTCTACCCTAGGTCTGCAGAACCGTGGTTCAGCGGCTGGGGATATGGCGGGGGAGGGGAGAGGAGGGAGGAGCGGTGGGGGAGACAGCGTGTGCTTGTTTAAAGCAGCTAGGGCAAGAGAGTGGTACATGCTTTCCAGCAGTCCTGGAGTGGGTATTGCTGTTTGTTCTTAGCCAGCGAAGCAGTCTTGTCAGCTGGTATTGGAGGCATCTCATGCTTAATTTTTCTGTACCTCTGATGTACCAGGATTGTGCTTGTGAAGCGGCTGAGAGGCAACGTGCTACCTCTTGTCATACTCAGAGGCAGTGCATAGACTTGTTTGTTTCCAGAGTCACCTGAGTGCAGTGATATCAGGATATGGAAGGAGACAGGAACAAAAAGGGTAACCTTATGTTGAGAAAGTAATTTTATAACTCCCAAGTCCATAGCTGAAATTATAGCTATGCTATTGAACAAGACCTTTCCTGAGATAATCTCATTCATGCTTGTTGATGCATGTGGTTGCATAGATGGTGACCAAGGGCAGAACGTGGGGACTAAAAGACAGTCTTAGACTAATGTGGCCACGTTCTGGAATTATGAAGACCTTGGCCTCTAATAGGCTAACCTAGGAGTGATGTCTAGTTGTTCTTTTGTTTGAGTGTTAGCAAAGCTGGTATGCTAGAAACAATATTCTGAATAATGGGGGGAGAACACGTGTGTTCTACTCATGAGAGCAAATATCTTTGATGAAATCTATCCTTGAGTGAGAAAAGAACATGTAATTGTGCCAATAAATTCCTATTAAAAAAAAAAAATAAGATGCACTGAGTCACTTTAGGATATGTCATTTTGGTTTCTCATTGCTTTTGTAGGCCATGGAGGATCAGGAACTGCCTTGCGTGCTAATTGACTGTATTGGAGGGAAGCATGGAGTATATGAAGACCATGCTGAATTTCTAAAAGAACGTTTTTGTCTCGTCACCATGAAAGAATATCTTGAAAACAAGAAATTTATTGGCGACAAGATCAGAGCTATTTATATGTGGTATCACAAACCAGTTATTAATGAAGAGCTGCTACAGAGCCTGCCTAACCTGAAGATAGTAGCGAGCTCTGGAGCAGGAATAGATCACTTGGATCTGAATCTCCTCTCTAGCTATGGTGTGAAAGTGTCTAACACTCCATTTATTGTTTCCACTGACACTGCAGACTTGGGGATGGCTTTGATGCTGGCATCTTCCAGGAGGCTCGTGGAAGGTAATAACTGAATTGCTTTCAGATGATTTATAGAGACGGTTACCCTTCAAAATATGCGATCAGAAAATTTGTGATGATTGCAAAGGTAGTCTTAAAAGCAGAAACAGAGAAAGAAAAACAGGGATGCAGAAAAAGATAGATCTGTTACACGGGTAATAACTTGTATGTAGTGCATTTGGTTTCTCAACAGATAAGTAAGGTATATCAGTAAGGTAAGTACATTTCTTTTTTTCCAGATTCTTGAGAGTTCTTTTCCTTTCAGCCTGTAGCCACTTGCTCATTCTACTTTCTGCTGCAGTCTTGTTTTTCAAGTTCTAATAAAAGAAGATGTTTGCAAGGAGTCCTAATGCCTGTCTTTGCCTATATGATGTAAATCTGAGTCATTTCGAACAAACTGTTAAGAAATCTGTCCATCCTTTCCTGTTTCTGTTCTCTGCCAGTTGTGGTATATCTGCAAGATGGCAGGGAAACATTTCCTGGCCTTACTGAAAGTCTTGATGACACTACAACCTAACCTGTATTACTTCAGATGGGTTACTCAGAATCTGGAGTGCGGGTGATAACTGTAGCACTGTCACTTACATTAGCCCTGCTGATGGATCACCATGAGTAGGAAGCTGTGTTGCAAGGTTGCATTTTAATTTATTTGTACTGCAGATAGAAAAAGACAATGAATAGCTCTGGTGGTACACCTCAGAGTGAGGTTGCTTCTTTGCCCTTGCCTTGTCTTCGGAAGAGGGTCTTGGGTATGCTTATATCCTAAGAAAGCAATCAGTGTAAGAAATTGTGTTGCTAGTGCATCACTATTTAGATCTTGTTCAGACATATAATAACACTGTTACTATTCCTTTGATTCTGTGTGGTTCTATGATAGAATGCCAGGAATCACTTAATTCTTTACATGACTTTTTTTTTTTTTTTTTTCTTCTTCTTCTTTTTTTCATCCAAGGCCATCAAATGGCAATATCCCCTGAAACTGAATATTTCCCTGCCAATTGGCTGGGTACTGAAGTTTCTGGAGCTACACTAGGCATCGTTGGAATGGGCACCATTGGCTACAAAGTGGCTGAGAGAGCCAAAGCCTTTGAAATGAAAATTTTATACCATAACAGGAAACAAAGGTAAAACTGGATACAGCTCCAACCGAAGTCTGCTTTGCCATTGTAGCTCTCTTATGGCTATGTCTTTAAGTGGCAGAATATGTTCACTGGGTTCAGGATGTTCATCAGTTTTGTGACTTGTATGAAAAGAAAGTCAGAAAAGGAACAGAATAAATCTATCTGATCTCCCTATGAACCTCCCTATAATGTTGGTGACATCCCAATAGATTGAGGAATAGAGAAACAGTCCAGGGTGACATAACTGCTGTGACTTAGACACAGCAGGAATGCAGATAGAAACACCTCCTCCTTTTAAAACTGGCCGGCCCTAGTGAGAGTCGCTCTTTGCAGCCCTTCTGATTGTCTTCAGCGTGAAGCACATGTATTATTCTGTGCACCTGCCTCCCAGGGACCCATCCCATGCACTGTGTGTCCTTCACTGTGGGAAGCCAATGTGAGCTGGGCAGTGCACACCCCAAACTGTCCTGATACGCATTAACATGCTGGCAGATCTTACGCTGTATGCTTCCAGTGAGGTAGTACTGATTCACAGAGCAGGCAAGTTCCTGTTGGCATCTATTTCTAAGGACTTCTCCTCTGCCCTGCCTCATTTGTTTCCTCAGCAATTTTTGGATGAGTTACTTCTCACAAGGAAGGGAATTTACTTCAAACATCAGTCTTGCATGTGGGTTGGAAAGGAATCTCTGTTACATCCTGAAGCTGTGATACAGATGCATATAATTATTTATCGAGTGCATTTATATGGATTTCTTACTTTCTAGCCGTGGGCATAGTGCTGCACATTTTTGCGTAAGCACAGCTGATTTGTGATTGTGAGAAACAGTGCTTAACATTTATATTCATTTAGTTTCAGCCAGATAATTAACTTTCTGCTTCTCGCTAAAGGGCAAAGAAAAAAAAAAGCCTTTATTCTAACTCTTAATTTCTGCAACCTGTTGGTTGCTACTGGAGTTCTTTTTCCCCTTCCCCCCCCCCCCAGAAACAAGGAAGAAGAACATGCTGTTGGAGCTACCTACTGCAAGAAGATAGATGATTTGCTCCAGCAGGCAGATTTTGTGATGTTGGCTGTGAACCTGACACCTCAAACACATAAACTGATTGGGAAGAGGGAGCTACAGCTGATGAAACCCACAGCCATTCTCATTAATATCAGCAGAGGTAAGGTGCAGGATTAATAAAAATACATTATGATTCACTGGCAGTTATTAATCTCATTTTTATTTATTTTGTGTAAATATTTTTGGGAAATTCAACTCTAATAAAGAGTCTTTTACTCTAAAGCGTTCAGTTAAATCTCCGATTAAAAGATTAATGAGCCCATGGTCATATCTCAAACATTTGAGCACTTCCATGAGTTTGTAGTGTTAGAGGTCTGTCTGTATTCATACAGCGTCTTACTTTAGTTTTTATTTTGTCTGCTATTTAATGTAGTGTTCTCAGTAACATACGTCCGCTCTGAAGGCTGGTACTGCTCTTGGTTTTATGCTATTACATACTGTCTTTTGAAATTCCTGACTGTCATATACATACCCAAGCTGCTTCTCCCTGGTTCACCACCCTCTGCTGCTGCTTCTGCTTTATGATCATTGCTAGCCCTACAGTTTGCTTAATCACCGTGCCATAAAAGATGATAAAGAATTGTGTGGCAATGTGAAAATAAGAGGTTGGTTTATTTTTATTTATTTATTTATTTTTTCCTGTAACCCAGGTCTGGTTGTAGATCAGGCTGCTTTGGTGGAGGCCCTTCAAAACAAAGTTATTAAGGCAGCTGCTCTGGATGTGACATATCCTGAACCTTTGCCAAGGTTGGACATACATTTAAGTTAAATAGAAGTTGAGTGTGTGCGCTTCAAAGTAAGAAAAAGTTCGTGAGCATGTGAGAAGCTATATTATTTTGTTGCTAGTCTCACTGAAGCAATTTCTGCTACCGCTCTGCTTCGGCAAAGCAAAATCCACGCTGTCTCATTTGGAGAATTTTCTGCATAAAAAAGCTTCCAGCCAGGCTTTAGTTTGAACTCTTGAGCGTGCTTGGGTCATGCAATTACTTTTTTGCTTTCAATTATTATTTTAAATGTTTCCCTAGTTCCCTTCAGGCGCTGAAGGAACGTGCTCTGTGAGTGACTCCTCAGTATTTCTTTTCCTTCTGCAGGGATCACCCTTTGTTAAAACTGAAGAATGTTATTCTAACTCCTCACATCGGAAGTGCCACTGTAAAGACACGCCACCTGATGAAGGAAAAGATGACTGAAAGCATACGAGCAGGTCTCGCAGGTCTTCCCATCCCTAATGAAGTACTGCTGTGAAGTGGCCTGCTCACATCATTAGCAGTTACCCTAGACTGAGGAAACGGTAATCTGACGACCCTGAATCCACAAATACGCTTCTGCATCTCATCTGCTTAATTAGATTCTTTAATTTGTGGCCTAAATCGTTCTAAATAAAATACAGAAACTGCTTTCTGTGTGGAAAAACCGCCCTATTCTGCCATTAACTTGAGTGAAAGATTTGACAGCCCAGAGCCTTAAACCCGAGCGGTTTCGGTTGGCCGGTATCGCCGCACAACCACGCATCAGCGCAACCCCGGAGGACGTTGAAGCCGTTCCCGCGCTGCGCAGCACCCTGACTGAACTCCTTCCCGCCAAGGGCGCCGCCGCCGGGTCCGCCGTGCCGCGAGGGGGCGCAGCGTGAGCCGCCGCTCCGGTCCGGCTGCTCGGGCCGCGCTGTGCCGAAGCCGTCCGGGAGCATGACGGGGTTCGGCGGGGCCGCGGGCGCGGCTGTGTTGTGCTGCCGTGCGCTGAGCCGCTCCGCTGCCCTGTGCGCTTCCAGGAACCTGCTGAAGAAGATGCTCCGCAAAAAGAAGTACGTGCTCTGACGGCTTGCGCGGTGAGGCAGTCCGGAGTCGGTCGGGCTTGCTCTGCTTGGGCGGGCTGCGCCTGTAGGACTGCGCTAAAGGCGCTTCAGTGCGCGGTTTTGAGGCGTGCGGGAACGTTCGTGTTTTGGTTCTCTTCCTCCACCGTTCCGCGTGCCGCCTCTCCGGTAAACTCCTGTGGATGGGGAAGGATTGCTGACTGTAGGTCACGCCGGTGTGTCAGTGCTGTGCGGGGTGCTGGGAGCCCGTGGGTGCGGACCCAGCAGCTCTGGTAGGTGTTCTGCTGCTGTGGCTGTGGGCAGTGGCATTCTGATGCCGTGTGGCACCTTATTATTTCCGAGCTGCTGTATGGTAGCGTAGCTAATGCTGTATGCCTTTCTTGTATTTTCCAACAGGAAGAAGTTTTGGTACGACAGCCCTACGCTGGGATCTAAAATGGTAAGTAAATACATACATACATACATACATACATATAAGTGCTATAATAATCTGTGCAGGGAGGAACAGGCTTTTACTTCCACAATATGCGTGATTTTGGAAAAAAGTGAACACCAATACTTCAGTTATGTTATGATATGCCAGTAGTGCTGTAAAAGAGAAGCTGTTTCTCTCATCTGTCGACCGTTTCCTCCTTTGTGCCATTTACACCAACACCAGAGCTTTCCTGCGCACTCCTGAGCCTATATCAAAGAGCTGGTCCAGGTTAAAACTTCTGAATACTTACTCTAGTTTTAATCCAGATCATATCCCTGCAAGGTTCTCAGCAAGGCTAGAATTTGCGTTATCTGTGCCCAGCACAAAGAAGGGGAAAACGCTATAAATAGTCACTTCAGCAGGAAGGTAACTGTTTACTGTGTAAGTGGCAGTGTGCTTTATGGCAGCAGAAACAACCATGAAGCAATGGCCGACTGGAAAAAGTTACTTTTAGATCAAGTACAGTGTTCTGTTCTGCGCCTGTATGGAGAGTGGGAGTACGTAGAACAGATTTTCTGTGGATCCTTTTGAAAAAGTATCCATAATGTGATTGCCTGTGATTGCAAGGAAATAGATATTGTGATCCAAGTGATCTTCTCCTGACCAATCTTCCTATACTGAAAATAGTGTTCAAGCTACAAGAACCGGTGATTGGAACTGCTTTGATTTCTTATCAATTCAGATCAGCAGTCTGGAGATTGTGTTAGCAGTCACGGCATGATAGTCCTCTGACTTCCTTGCCTTTATTGACTTTATATGCTGTAATTTCTTCTACTTCTTTTACACTTACAGTAGTACTTGTAGTTCTCTGTGTAAGCTACATTGCAAAATAAGTATGTGGGACCTATACAGAAAACAAGTTTCTGTGTTTGCTTTTGAAGCAAGCAATGTTTTTCACTCGTTACTAGCTGATTTGAGTTGCGTAACTTGCTACAAAATAATAAAGAGGTTTTTTTTTTTTTGTAGTACATGAAGATTGAAACTATGAGTGGAAATATTCTTTATTGATACACCTGGTACATAAGAAATAAAAAACTTGTCAGCTGCAACTATGATGTTCTGAAACTATACTTAGTAGAGCACACAAATTCGTGTAATTTCCTAGCATTAGTTTGTACTAACTGTGGTGTTTTTTGTTGTTGTTGTTTTGTTTTTTTAAAGATAGATGGACCAACCACTGTGAAGAAAGCTGACCAGACAAAAACTGGAAAAGAAGATACCATACGGTGCAGAGTCTTAAATAGTCTTATTCATAAAGCTGTGACAGAGATGATGAGTAGCTGTGAAATTAATAAAGAGATTTACGATCTCAAGCTGGAAATCTGCAAGGCAAGTAAAAAAGCTACAGCTTTTCTTGGTCTGTTGTGGCTACAGTTTGAGGCTGGCAAAAGGTCTGTCAGAGGAGATCCTGGTATGTTTTGATTTGTGCATGAGTTCTGCAGCGTTGCTGCTGGTGTGGCATGGCAGAGCAAGATGAGGCTCAGTTTACCTCACGTGCTGGGAGAACTTTGCTGCTGTTGCAGCTGGTTTAGTAGACTTTTGCCGGTATAACGGTAATGCCACTTAGGCCACCTAAATAATGGTGCCGCTGGTGTGACTTTTTTCTTTTCTGTTAGTTGGACATGTGCTATTTGTATCGCTCTTTTAGAAGGAGAAGCCTGATTCTACCGTGATAAGTTTGTCTCTCCTAGACTCTCCTATATGTAACTGTGCAAGAGCTAATACCTCACTGTGCCCCTTATCAGCTTCATTACGTAGACAGAAGAATTAGATGCAGTGTGAGCTTAGGTAAAAAAAAATAAAAAATACAAGCATTAAGAAAATGGCATTGGCAAACAAGGTTTCAGAAAGAATTGAAATTTGTACCTAATCGTAGCTGGATCTGTCGTAATTTGTAAGTTTTAAATGAACGTCTTCAGACGAGTGATTAAAATTACGTGAGTGAAGTAATGTTTTTTGTGTCAGTATAAGTAATGTCCTACATGCAGCATTTCAGACTGTAGGGCTTTGGGGATTGCTTGCCTAACCCTGACGGCACTCAAAAATACTGTCCGCTGTAGACAAGCCACAATGCTTTCAGGAGACATTGCTGTAAACAAAACAACATATTATACTTGAAAGGGAGGGAAAGAAACAGCCTTTTCCACATACAGTGCAAGTTTTAGTGAAACAGCACGGTGTTTATTGTTTGTGCTGCGCTAAGATATGACTGGGACTTGATTGACTCTTAAGCCAATTCTGATCTGGTATTGTTACTTCTGTTCCCAAAATAAACCCTTTGGAAGGCTTTTTGCTGTCCATCAGAATTAGTTTTTCCCAATATCGGAAGTGAGATGTACATACTTTGGGCTTGAAACATCAAATTTTTTATCGCTCCATAATATTACTCGTGTAATTATCAAGGAATGGCTCGTGTTAGATCAGTTTGTTCATGTGCTTATGTTGGAATCAGTTTGGGAACTGGACAGCCCATTCTGTCCTAGGAAAGAACAGCGCTGTTGACTTACTGACAGCAGACTTGGCTGCGATGTGGTTTTCATTCCTGGCACTGAACTCTTGAGTTGGCTTTTCCTGCAAATTGTATGTTTCAGGAGTTAGTTTCTAGACTAGCTGACCTCTGAACTGTGCCATCCAATGGGGTGTTCGTGCTTCCTTCTTCCTAGACTTCTTTTTTGCTTGAGCTGGATAGGTTATTAGAAGTTTACTGAGCATATTGTCATAGTGAGAACATTTGGTAACTGGATGTGATGAGTGGCAGTTATACAAATCTGTCACTGTTAAATTAATTTTTCAAAAGTTTATTTTTCAGGAGAATTGTAGGACTTTTGCCTCTGCATACCAAGCCTTTTAAATTGCATGCATAACAGCTATGAAGACTGTTAGTGAGCTAGAGGTTTCCATCACATGATATGGAGGGCGTTCTTTTTTTCTGTCGGCATCAGAACCACACTCTTGATGACAACAAACCAGGCTGTATCACGAAACCTTCTTTAGCAGAAACATACGTTTTCAGTATATTCAATATAATCCAAAGCAGCATGGCATTAACTGCTGTTCTGGGCTAGTTGTGATGCTGGTACCCTCATACTGGCTAAACGTAGCACTGTCAGTAATGCACAGGTGCTGATGGACTTCTTCTTTGTGTAATATCAATTGGAGGGGAGACTAGATAGTAACCTGCAGAAATAAAAAAGCTCCTTTGGGTACTGAACATAAGTATTAATGCTGAACCACAGCTATGTAAAGACACCGTATATTTTTGGTTTTAAAGAGCAAGGAGAAGGTTCTCTTAAAACTTTAGATACTTAGTTTGATCACTGAGTGTTTTTTTTTGAATCAGAAACTTGGTTGCATGTGAAATGTGTGTATATACGGATATGAAATTCTAAGGAGACATTTGTCTTTTTGCAGGTGTCCCTGGCATCTAACTTTTCAGCATGTCGTGTGTACTGGAATCCTGCTTCTACTAAGAACAACGATAATTATGTTGAAAGTGTACTGAAGAAGAGTGCTCCACGTATACGGTACTGCTATTTGGTGAACAGTCAGACTCCTTCATAAATTCTTAGCCATGTATTAGTAACATGCCTTAAATATTTCTGTCAGTCTAAACCTGACCTATTTGGATGTTTTAGTGTTTTAGATTTTTGGAGACAGAGCAACTCCTGTGATGAGCCTCACAGGGATGGTAGCTGTGTCAGACCAGCTGAAGCACAGCTATCCTGCATGGTTTCTGTGCTTTCAAAGATTTGGACTGGACGGAGCAGAGGAAAAGAGGAGTTTGGTTAAAGCATCAATTCACTGTACCCAGGGATGGTGGAATGGACATACTGTATGTGACAGTAGGCCAGAATATGTTGCTGCACAAGAGGATTGGCAACTATCTATAAGTATCTCATTAGGTGTTCATTTGGCAAATCAGATCCCTAGAGACACTTTGGACATCTTGACTAGGTGACTGATCTTATGCAAATTCTTCGCGATGATAACAAAAAATATATTTCAGAATGCTACCATATATTGTAATATGATTACTCATTTTTCACAGAATCACAGAATTGCAGAGGTTGGAGGGACCCCTGGAGATCATCTAGTCCAACCCCCCTGCCAAAGCAGCTCCCTAGCCCAGGTAGCACAGGTAGGCGTCCAGGCAGGTCTTGAATGTCTCCAGAGAAGGAGATCCCACCATCTCTCTGTGCAGCCTGTGCCAGTGCTCTGTCACTCTCACTGTGAAGAAGCTCCCATGCACATTTGTGTGTAAGTTCCTATGCATCAGTTTGAGGCCATTTCCCCTCGTCCTGTCACCACACACTGCTGAGAAGAGTCCAGCCTTGTCCATTTGCCTCCCACTCCTTAGATATTTATAGATGTGGATCAGATCCCCTCTGAGTCTCCTTTTTTCAAGGCTGAAGAGACCCCGGTCTCTCAGCCTTTCCTCATAAGAGGGGTGTTCCAGACCCTTTATCATCTTTGTGGTCCTCCACTGGACTCCCTCCAGGAGATTCCTGTTTTTTTTATACCGGGGAGCCCCAAACCAGACACAGTATTCCAGGTGAGGCCTCACCAGGACAGAGTAGAAGGTGATGATCGCCTCCCTCAACCTGCTGGCCATGCTGTTTTTAATGCAGCCCAGGATCCCATTGGCCTTCTTGGCCACCACCAGGGCACACTGCTGGCTCATGGTCAGCCTGTTATCCACCAGGACACCCAGGTCCCTCTCCTCAGAGCTCCTCTCCAGCAGGTCATCCCCCAAGCTGTACTGGTGCATGCAGTAATTCCTCCCCAGGTGCAAGACTACACTTGCTCGTGTTAAACCTCACCTGGTTTCTCTCTGCCCAACTCTCCAGCATGTCCAGGGCTTGTTGAATGGCAGCACGGCCTTCTGGTGTGTCAGCCATTCCTCCCAGCTTTGTATCATCAGCAAACTTGCTGAGTGGACTATCCCTTTGTCAAGGCGGTGAAGATGCTGAACAGAATCAGACCCAGCACCGACCCCTGAGGAACACTGCTAAGTACAGGCCCGCAACTGGACTGTGTGCTGCCAGTCACTTTTTGGCAGAGGGTCCAGTGAGTTTTCAGGGTACCATGGAGACTTGGCTTACCCTCTGCAGCCCAACTTGTCTGTTGGAGGGTCAGAATTTCTCCCCACGGGGAAAGTGTCATCGATACATACTTGTAGGTCTGTTTCCTTTTCCCGTTTCCCTAGGTTTTGTGCTTCCTGCTCCAACACAGTGCTCTCCTTCAGTGCTTTCAGAGGGAACGTTTCTGGATGGAAAGATGATGAGGGAAGCCCAGTCCTGCAGATACCACATAGGCCTAGTTGTCTTGCCATGCCGTATATCAAATCGAAAAGGGAAAGACTTAGACTAGTCTGTACATATAGGAGACAAACCTAATACTCTTTCTACCTATTGAGATCTGCAGCTAATAGTATTTGTGTGTTATTCACAGTTGGGATTCTGATGTAAGTTAGTACCTTAGCACTAAATACAGTGGACATTTGTCAGACTGTTTTGCAAACAAAATCCTTACATTTGAAGTATTCATGGAAATAATATATTTAATCTTTCCTCAGGGTGCTGTACTTTTATTGACACTGCTTGATATTGTATTTTTGCCAGGTATCTTCTAATGAGTCAGCAAATTCTAGGAAATGTACCCCCAGTAGTATTTGTAAAAGACAAAGAAGCTGCAGCTGTAAAAGAGGTAATGTTAATTCTTGACTCAATGTACATATACTGTGATATGCGAATATATATGAATACTGAGATCTCGTTATTCAGTAGATAAACATTAATTTCTCCATTAAAAACCAGCTGTGCCCGTAGCTTTACCTTTTCATCTTCCAGAACATTTCAGAAAATAATCTGTAGTAAGGTTAATGCTTGTACACAGTGTAAAATAACCTTTGTAGCTATTGCCCGGGTAACTTTTTTTGAGGCTGCTGTTAACATTTCTGAAGTAAAATATTCAGAGATGCTTGTGAGAAATAATTAGGCGAATAAATAAACCCTAAAAAATGACATTATGCTCTTACGGAGTATACGGCAGCTGGTTGTCTAGCATACATAATTATGTGTGAAATGAGTTCTGAGGAGCTGTGTTCCCCACTTTAAATGTTACGTGTTTTTAAAATGCTCGTGAATCTAATCAGCCATTTTATTTGTTTATTTATTCTAAAGCTTAACATTTTCACAATTGTGAATTATTACAGTTTTTCTCTGGAACTGCACATCTTTGCACTTTGCAAACTTCCCCCCCAACTGTTTAAGTTATCTTTAGTACTCCGTGTTTTCTATCGTGACGCAGAAATATCTTTACAATAATGATGTTACCTGGGAATTTGCTGTTATTAAGACTACAAAGCGAAACTTCTAAAACAGAAAGGTGGCACCAGGGTGTACATCTAGAAATTCAGTAGATGGCTAGAGCTTCCTCTAGTGAAAAGTTCTGACACTTTCTTGCCAGTGTACACAGTGTAGATTTTTTTCCCCTGCATTAGCAGAAGAATAAAAATGAACTAAACACTTCTGAAAGTTCTTTATATTTGTTCTTATGCATCTTCTAACCAACACAGGAATTCCTATATAGTCTACTTGTGATTCTGGAAGAACTTTGTCATTACAATTGCTGTGTTATTAATATGTCTAGCTGGAGCTACAGGTCTGTACCCCTGCAGGTCCTACCTTGATTGTGATGAAACCTCCTCTGTTAATCACTGTTTCTCAAACTTCTTTAAACAGACACTTTTTTGAAGATGAAAAACCCTAGGATCATCTTATCTAAGTTCACTGCACAGACACCAAAGCAGTTAACCACTCAAGACGTGCAAAAATTCTCCCTACGTAGTTTCTGTCAGTGATTGCCACTGGGAAGCACTTAGCTGGATCATCTTTTCATACTTTGAAATTTCATGCTTTTCATACTTTTGCATCCTGATGTGGTGGATAGCAGGTCTTCCTGCTTCAGGGGGTTTGGAGGTTTGGAACTAGATGATCTTTAAGGTTCCTTACAATGGAAGAATGTTTTGAAAAAGGATTTTGAAAGGTGAAGTAAGACCAAATTAAAACAATTTTGTCTGTCACACGATCTGTAACCAACTGTTCAGAACATATAAGGCAAAAAAAAATTTAAAAAAAATTGTGAGAATAGTAATCCATGTCTCAGTTACAGTATTTGGAACAAACTTTCTAGGCAAGAGGAATAGCAGTTCCTGGCACTTCTGTAAACTAAAATATTTGCAAGATCAGATGTGACTTAAACTCATCTCACAAACAGTGAAGCATTACTCTCCAACATATATTTCACAGTATTAAAAGGCAGTTTTGGAATGTCGAAAAATATGTGTATATATACTGTTTGATATTTGTCTGTTCGTTGTTAATATATGACCTAAATATATTGTAAGGCCAATAATATCTATTGTCTTTATGAATTTACAGATTGAGGAATTATTGGCTATTGCTGATTTTGGACCCGAAGAAGAAGAAATATATCAAAATGATTCCAGGTGTGCTTTTTGGATCAAAGTAACACAAATGTCTGTTTTCATCTCTGTTGGCCAACTTAAGTTGGAGATTATTTTACATGATGCAACGTATATTTTAGTTAGATTTGTATATTGTTGTCTCAGAGCAGCGAGTTATAAAAAGTAGAAAAAAGAGACTTATGGAAGAGTCTACCAATTAGGAGCCCTTTTATTAACATAAACAAACCTACACAATAACCTAGGACAAAAAAAACCAAAACATAGTTATCCAAGCAGTTAAATGTAGAGAATGTCATTTTAATTTGTGGTTTAAGCTTTCTTTGCAAATGCTACAGCCATCTGTTAAAATGGAGGGAAAATATTTCTTACGTATACTCTGATTTACTTTCATATTTAAGTGCAGTATTGTTTTTTTTTTTAATAGGCTATTTTGTCTTTGATTCTTGTGCACAGGTATCTTCCTGCAGGTTTGCAAATGTGGAAATGGAAAGCTTATTTTTATATAAAAGTGGACCTCTGTTAAGCTCTGAAAAATGACTGAACTGTAATAATACTGTAGTGTATGTGCTTTTATAGGCAACTAGCCCATAAGGTGATAACAGAACATGGTCTTGAAAGTCAGCTGTGTTTCATGTCTATAATTAGAGCAGCGTATTAACAGGACTTACTCTGGTATTAGTACCCTTTGTGACAGAAATATTTTTGAAACTTGGAATTCAAGACTCAGTATGTTTGCAGTAGTTAAAAAAAAAAATGAAACAGTTTTTTGTAGCAGTAATATTTGTTTCTTGCTGATAGTCTTATCATGAGTATAAAAGCCTTACATTTACTAATACAAATATATCACTTCCCCTCCATTTTGCCACTTTTATACTGGTAGAAGTTTGGATTGTTACGCTTGTACATGAGTACAGTTTATCGATACCTCTCCCTGTATTAACTAAATATTACTTTAGCATAATTTTATAGCTCTTGAGGTGAACAGTCTATTAGATCACGTGGGCTGGACATTCTCAAAGCCAAGAGCCTCCACTTGTATAGTCTGTCAGTGGGAATAACTTTTTATGCCTCTTTGTCTCACAGGACTGTGCCCCAGTTGCAAATCAGAACTTTCTTGGGGGAAAAATCAGTGTTGTGATAGACTTTCCCATAGGGCATCTAGCAGCTTGCTCTATTTTTGTCTTGTGGAAATACTTCAGTCTAGTTTAATTAATATTTCCTAGCACAGGCTGCTACTTTTCACTTCTTGGAAGACCTAGGAATTGTCTAACTTCATTGCAGCTCCAGTGGTCATTCTGTTCCTTTCTTATAGAAACGAACAGTTTCATCTGGAATGTAGTTGCTTTATTTACTTCCTCCACTTAAAGCCTGTTGAAATGCTGACAAGCTTATATATAGCCAGTCCCCAGACACATGGTCCAGTGATATCTCTTCTTCCAGTTTATGTATCGATGATTCATGTTGTCCATTAGTATTGCTCCTTAAATAATACACAGGGCAGGAAATATGACAACTTTTTCTTTTTTTTTTTTTTTTTTCCTTTTCACAGTGAATCGTTCTCTTCAGCAACTCAATCTTCAGATTCACCTATCCGGTCTAATCTTTTTGGTATCGATCATGAACAGCTGAATAAGCAGATAATGGACTACAAAAGACTGAAACTGTCAGGAATTACAGAAAGTGTTCCCTGGACGCAAAGCCAGGGGCAGCAGCTGTCTAAGATTCAGAAGAAAATGAAAAAGAAAAAAACGAAGAATGCCCCTGATGATGACATTACACCACAGAAATACTTACTGGACAAGTATGAAGCTAATTACTGTGATGATGACACTGAATCAATGTCAGGCTATGAGCTGGAGGATGAGTTACAAGAGGTAAATGATTTAGAGGCAAATGATGTCGAAACTGAAAGCCACCCTACCATTAAACTGAAATGAGGTGGAAAAAGCTGTTTCCTTTAAAACTGAGAATGCCAGTGGCACAAAAAAGACTGTCACAGCTACTGAAAGATTAGTTTACCTCTTTCCTCTTTCAAACTTACAGGTCTGCCACATGTGCTGAAAGAGAGCGTGCTATATTAGAAAAATGAGAATACTGTTTGCAACAAACTGTTAAGCAGCATTAAAGCACCTGTAGTTTTAGGAATTTCAGATAGAGAGCAGGTTTCTAATAACAAAACATACACAGTGCAGCAGTGTGTGCTAAATCTTCTTGTAGTTCTTTTAATTCTTCAAAATAAAATATCTTCAGTAAGGTCTTCAAAAAGGACAAGAAGGAGGATCCAGGGAACTATACAGGCTAGTCAGCCTCATCTCCATCCCGTGAAAGGTGATGGAACAGTTCGTTCTGGATGCTGTCTTCAGGCAATAGGAAGAGAAGAGAATTATCAGGAGTAGTCAGCATGGATTCACCAGGGGGAGGCCGTGCTCAACCAACCTGAAAGCCTTCTATGATGTCATTACTGGTTGGGTGGATGGGGTAGAGCAGTGGATGCCTTGATTTCAGCAAGGCATTTGACACTGTCTCCCGAAGCATCCTTATAACAAAGTTGAGGAAAAAGTGTGGAATAGATGACTGGACAGTGAGGTGGGTTGAGAACTGTCTGACTGGCAGAGCTCAGAGGGTTGTGATCAGTGACGCAGAGTCCAGTTGGAGGCCTGTACTTAGTGGTGGTCCTCAGGGGTTGGTGCTGAGTCCGATCCTGTTTAACATCTTCATCATTCTACCTTGATGAGGTAGTAGAGTCCACTCTCAGCAAGTTTGTTGATGATACAAAGCTGGGAGGAATGGCTGACACACCAGAAGGCCGTGCTGCCAGTCAGTGAGACCTGGACAGGCTGGAGAGTTGGGCAGAGAGAAACCAGGTGAGGTTTAACAAGAGCAAGTGTAGAGTCTTGCACCTAGGGAGGAATTACTGCATGCACCAGTACAGGATGGGGGATGACCTGCTGGAGAGAAGCTCTGAGGAGAGGGTAGATGACAGTTTGGCCATGAGCCAGCGTTGTGCCCTGGTGGCCAAGAAGGCCAGTGGCATCATGGGGTGCACTGTGGCCAGCAGGTCAAGGGAGTTGGTCTTCCCCCTCTAGACTGCCCTGGTGAGACCTCACCTGGAGTACTGTGTCCAGTTTGGGTCTCCCCGGTATAAAAAAAGAAAAAAATAGGGATCTCCTGGAGAGAGTTCAGTGGAGGGCCACGAAGATGATAAAGGGTGTGGAACACCTCTCTTATGAGGAAAGGCTGAGAGACCTGGGTCTGTTCAGCCTTGGAAAAAGAAGACTCAGAGGGGATCTGATATGTCCACAAACTGAGGCATAGAAAGTTCCACACAAACGTCTGTGGGAACTTCTTCACAGTGAGGGTGACAGAGCACTGGCACAGGCTGCACAAAGAGGTGGTGGAGTCTCCTCTGGAAACGTTCAAGACCTGCCTGGATGCCTGCTTGTGCAACCTGGGCTAGGGAGCCTGGTTTGGCAGGGGGGTTGGAGTCGATAATCTCTAGAGGTCCCTTCCAACCCCTACAGTTTTGTGATTTCCAATAAAATTATTGTTTCTATGCTAAAATATTAAAAAAAAAAAAAGTAGTCTGGATAAAAATAATCATTAAGTGATGCTGTCCGTTATTCTAGGGTCAGGAAGGAATTAAAAAATGAAATAATGATGGTAGTGTTCAAAGAACAGCCTTTAGCATATGAAGACCAGAGTAGGATGCTCTTTAGAGGACCTAATCTGATGAACAGACTTGTTCCACAAGAAGGTGAAACCCACTGAGTTTATGGCTAATAAAGATACAATCCTGAAAGAAAATGAATTTATGTTAGTACTCAGAAGTGTACAGTTGTGCAGTGAGAATTTTAACCAGAAAATAATGGAGAACTCATCTGTTGTGAAATATTGGACAAAGCATTGTCCATGGCTAGAAAAAGTGTACTGAAATCTGAAAGGTGGCAAAAAAAGCAGCAAGTAAGAGTGCCCCAGTCAACTTCCAGGACTTGGAAATGAATAAGAAAACGTATAAAAAGTGAAAATAAAACTTTCTGGCTAAAAGCAATTGCAAAATAGTAGCACAAGTGTATAAAGACAGAGTGGATGAAGCTTCAAGATAAGTTAGTTCTAACAGGGTAGTTAAAAAGAATTCTACCAGAAATAAGAAATGCTTAATTCTATTAGTTAATGGGGAAGTAACAAAAGACAGTGCAAGGGAAAGCTGCACTACACGTTACTTTCATTTTTCAGGACAGTAAACGTAAGCTCCAAAATGTTTTAAAATAAAATCTTGTATTTTCAGGATGAATAAAGAAGTTCAGTTCAGGAAAGAACATCAAAATCTACTTGTAGGGTATTAGTAATCCCCTTGAAGCATATTCTGGCAATTGATTGCCTGTAAGATCGTGGGTTATGAATGCCTGTAAGATACTCCTGTAGGATACTTAGAGCTTGTATTGAATGAAGGTTGAGGTCTTGAATGTATGTATCTCTCAAGATATGTTGTGAAACTGTAGCTCCCATTAGTACTTAACTGACTTGAAGTGAATTAATATTCCCACTAATTTCAGCATGCGGTTCTTGGTTTCCTGGACTTCTCTCTGAATTCCACAGGAAAGACGTGCTTTGAAGGAGATGCTATGGTTTGTTTTCCAGTGAGTGGTGGTGGTATTTATCATATCAGAAACCCTTCAGGTGCAGTATTGCAGTTGATCAAAGTGAATCGTGAATTTGTTGCAACTTGGTAACAAAACTCTTAACGCTTTTAATGAAAGACAGGAGCCCCTTAATTCGTAGAATCATAGAATAACAGAATGCCTTGGGTTGGAAGGAACCTTAAGATCCCCTGTCGTGGGCAGAGTTGCCCACCCACTTCATCAGGCTGCCCAGGGAACCAACCAGTGTGGCCTTGAACACCTCCGGAAGTGGGGCATTCTCAACTTCTCTGGGCAGCCTGTTCCAGTGCCTCTGTGTAAACATCAAATCTAATTCTCCCCTTTGTCCTGTCACTATCTGACCATGTAAAAACTCTCTTTCCCCCCTGATTATGAGCTCATTTTAAGCAGTCAAAGGCTAGAGCCTTCTCCAGGCTGAACTAGCCCAGCTCTGTCAGCTTTTTTTTCGTAGGAGGCATGCTTCAGCGCTCTGATCATGTTGGTGGCCTCCTCTGGACCCACTCCTGCTTTGGGTATTTGCTAATGAATCAATTTTTATAGTGGTACTTAATTTGGTACTTGTTTAGTGAATCCACCGATTACTTGTGCCTTAGTTTCTGCTGTATAAAATGAGGGAATATCTTGACTCTTCCTAGTAAAGTAAAACAAACAACCTGTGTATCAGACTTCTGAATGAACAAAGAGAACAAGGCTGATCTGTTGCGTCTTTAGTTTGGATGGTTTGCAGTCCATAGATTAGGTTTGGCGTAATCAACAACCAAACCCATGCTCGCTCTCAGCCCTAATACCTTCACTCCCCTGTTAAGCAAGTGAGGGCTGTTGACCTCTTCTTTCCACTGCTGCTGTCATAGAAAGCACATTTCATTCAAGAAGATGAATTGATTAACATCTGATCAGAGGCTCCAGGGGTGGGCAGCCATTCCAACTTTGTGGTAAGGAAAATGAGAAAAAACAACCAGATGCAGAAGAGATGAGAATCTTAAAATGTCCAGGCAAGTAGTGATGGGACAGCCTGGAAGGAGGAAGCAGCCCATGGGAAATGGGCCTGTCTCTTCCAGAGAGGCCTAGGCAGGTTTGAGCAGTGGGCCCAGGAGAACCTCATGAGGTACTAAGGAACGTGATTTAATAGACGATATTGGTGGTAGGTTGATGGTTGGACTAGGTTATTTTAGAAATCTTTTCCAACCTTAATGATTCTGTGACTGTGTGTTACTTGTCACAATCTTCCAAAACACCCAAGCGTGCTAATTCAGTGCATCTCACATAGCTACGGCTTTGCTTTATAACTACTGAACGTAGGCCGAGATGCAGTGCATTAGTAGTGTTATCTGAGGCTCACAGAACTGACCCTTTCTGCAAAAAATAAAAAGGTAACAATGGAAAGACAGTACTAAATGTAATGAATTTGAAGAGACAAATTAAGAAGACAGTTAGTATGCTTATTCTGCTGCAGTTCTCACTTTCATTTGACCAACCACCATAGTCAAACCATAATTATCTAGAACACACTAGTGATCTTGGGAAATTATGCTGTGTTCAATTATTTGGAATGGAAGACTGTTTTGTAGACAGAATACCATTATACTTCTCCATAACGTAAACACACACATCGAAGCATTTCTTTCCGTTGAAGTAACTCAGGATTCTTCACTTCAGCTATTTTATAACTTGGAAAAGTGTGAAGGACCGTAACGTGGACATTATCCACCTGGACACTATGCCTTCAGCATCTGCATAATCTCTACATTCTTTATTCTAGAATTTCTGTAATTAGCACAGTTACCTTTTTTACAGTTTACTGACTGTATTTAAGAGTGCATGACTACATCGCAGCTGAGGAAATACATGATAAGTAAGGCTGTAAAGGTTTAAACCCTATGGTTTAAATAAGACAGTCCTAAAAAAATTTGTCGTGTGCAGCGTGACTGCGTAGTTCTCTAAATACGCACTGTCTGCTGGTATAAGAGAGACTAGAAACATTGAGAAAATTCTCGCAGATTGATTTAATGTGTTACTTGACAGACCTGTGTCTCCATAAAAATTAAACAATCAAATGAAGAAGTGGTAGCTCCTTCCTCACTCTTTCCCCAGTCCTTCCACATTTTTTCAGAACTGTACTCATAAAATTTCACAGTATGTTTGCTGTACCTAAGTCTAGTCTGCAAAGGAGGCATAGCTAAGTCAAGTATCCCACAGTGCTTCACCTGGAGGACATTTCTCACCAATTCCTGCAGCAGCAGTTACTGGGAGAACTTTTCAGTTTTTCTGACAGGATACATGACAGGTAAGTGGAAACAGTGGTCTGAGGGAGGGGAAGGAAAGGGAAGATGTTGTTACTTGGGCCCTATCAAACAAAACTTGGTTACAGCTAACAAGAACACAAGAGATTGCACAAAGTCAGACATCAGAAACACTAAAACCTGGAGATCAGGAAGGAAAACAACAGCACAAGGCAGCGTTATCTTATAGGCCTTTTCTGTTCTGCCTCTGTTTATCTAATTCCACTGAAAACTACTTGAAAATTCCCTTAAGGTCAAAAACTGAAAGTAATGAACCATAGAATAGAATCATAGACTTATAGAATGGCTTGTTTTGAAAGGGACCTTAAAGATCATCTAGTTCCTAAACCCCTGCCATGCGTAGAATTGCTGCAAATGAGTTAAGGTTCCCAGGACGCCATCCAACCTGACCTTGAACACCTCCAGGGATGGGGCATCCACAGCTTCTCTGGGCAGCGTATTCTAGTGTCTCACCACCCCATGAGTAAATAATTTCTTCCTAATATCTAACCTAAATCTCCCCTATTTTAGTTTAAAACCATTCCCTCTTGTCTCCTTCCTGTTTGTAAGCTCCCTTCAAGTACTGGACAGTTGCAATGAGGTCTCCACAGGGCTTTCTCTTCTCTAGGCTGAGCAACACAGCTTCCTCATCCTGACTTCATAGGAGAACTGCTCCACTCTCTGGTCATCTCGGTCTTCTCTGAACCTGTTCCAACAGCTTGTGTGTTTCTTGAGCTGAGAACCTCAGACCTGGATACAGTGCTCCACATAGGACCACACATGGGACAATCACCTCCTTCACCCTGCTGGCTGCTCTTGTGATGCAGCCCAGGCTGCAGTTGGCCTTTCAGGCTGCAGACTGCACACTGCTGGCTCATGTTTTTCCACAATGATGCTCTCAAGGAGTTCTCCAGTCTTTACACATGCCTGGGATTGCCCCAACCCAAGTGCAGCACCTTGCACTTAGATATGTTGAATTTCATGAAGTTCACATGGGATCACTTTTCAAGCTTGTTCAGGTCCCTTGGGATGACATCCCTTCCTTCTGTCATATCAGCTGCACCATTCAGCTTGGTGTCATCTGCAAATTTAAAGGTGCACTTGATCCCACTGTCTAGGTTGTTGATGAAGATGTTTAAGAGTACCGGACCCAAAACAGACCCTGGTGCACATTACACACTACCAGCCTCCAACTGGACATAAAACCATTGACCAAAACCCTCTGGCTGCAACCATCCAACCGATTCTTTATCCACAGAATAGTCCACAATTCAAATCTGTGTCTCACCAATTTAGAGAGAAGGATTACTGTGGGACCATATTAAAGACCTTACATAAATCCAGGTAGACAACATGAACTGCTCTTTTGTGCACCGATGGCTATCACTCCACTTGACTAGCAGGGATTCCCAAGTGAGTATGAGCTGATACATTTCTTACACAGGAAAAGATGCTTACTTTTCTGCACCCTTACCTGTGTAGCTATCTGACTGCCACCAGGATCCATTAAGATCTTTTCTAAGAAAAAGATGTTAGAAAGAGAGATAGGCACGTAGCAAAAGTGTCTAGAAAACCAAAAAAACCCAACCCTTTCATTCTCTATTTCATTTTTTTTTTTTTAATGAATAGGTCTAGGATTTTTGAATACAGCAAATTCCTGCACCTGGGCCAGGGCAATCCCAAACACGAATACAGGCTGGGTGATGGGTGGACTGACATCAGCCCTGAGGAGGACTTGGGCATGTTGGTGGAAGAAAAAATGAACAAGAGCCAGTAGCGTGTACTTGCAGCCTGGAAGGCCAACTGTAACCTTGACTACATCAAAGTAAATGTCATCAGAAGGGTGAGGAAAGTAATTGTCCCATTCTGCTCCACCCTCACAAGGCCGCACCTGGAGTACTGCATTCAGATCTGGGGCCCCCAGCACAAGGGGGACACAGTCCTTTGGGAGCAGGTCTAGAGGAGGCCATGGAAATGATCAGAGGGCTGGAGCTCCTCTCCTATGAGCACAGGCTGAAGGAGCTGGGCTTGTTCAGTCTGGGCAAGTCTGGAAAGACATCATTATGGCCTGCCAGAACCTGAAGAGGGCCTACAAGAAAACTGGAGAGAGAATGTGTATCAGGGAAGTGTAGTGATAAGACAAATGGCAATGGCCTGATTTTATGAAGTAAACAAAATAGTTAAAAGTTAGTTTCTTAAACCTGATACAGCTAAACACCATACAGCCTCAGCCTTTCGCTTGCTCCTCCTCCTCCTCCCAATGGAATGGGGGAGAGAAATGAAAAAATTGGAATCTGTAGATTGAGATAAAACGTTTTTACTAAGACAGAAAAGAAAGGGAGAAATAACAGTAGTGATAACGACATCATTATATATACATATATATATATATATATATATACAAAGCAAGTGATGCCCAAAACAATTGCTGACCATCCACCAGTTGACGTACCCCAAGCAGGGGCCCCTCCTCTTCCCAACTCCCTTCAGTTTTATAGTTTTTTTAAATGATGCGATCCGGTGTGAGACACCCCTCTGGGCAGTTTTGGTTAGCTGTCTTGGTTCTGTTTCCTCGCAGCTCCTTGTCCCTCCCAACCTCCTCCTTTGGCTCTGTACAGCACTGCTCAGCAACAACTAGAAACAGTGGTGTGTAATCAATGTTTTTCTCCTAAAACCAAAACATAGTATTATACCAGACACTATGAAGAAAAACAACTGTCCCAGGCAAAACTAAGTCAGCTGATAAGAACATTCAAATCTATATCTGATGAGGTTCATGTTTGTACTGGATTGAAGTCTGAACTGGTGGTGCTAACAGGATCAAATACGAAAAAATGACATCGTTTATAGCCGTATACAGCCTACTAGCATCACGACCCAGATGATAATATAAGGAAGTCTTTAGATCCATAATGATAGTGTACATATTGAACTGATTGTATTAGAAGCCCAGGTGACCTGGAAACACTGTTTTAATGTTCATGGGTCTGGCATTCTTCATTTTGCCCAACTACTGATACTTAGTACAAAAATGGAGTTTTGTTGCAAATAGCAAGAGGTCCCTCTAAATTTACTTTTCTCCAAAAGTCAGCAGCTCTTGAGCTGCTCACTGTTTATCAGATAAGACAGTTTTAGGCACACGTTCAATTGGTCCTCAGCGGTTGAAACAGGTGTCTGCTATCAGTTCTTTCCCCCACCAAGTCTGAGACAGATTTGTGGTTATTATCAATATGGTTACTCCTTGTCTTCCTGTGCAGGGCTAGGTTCAACGGAAGAAGTCGAGAGAAGAAGAGGGGGGGGAGGAACACACAACTACCATCTAGTATATCTCTTTCCTTGCTCATTTGTTGTTACTCTACAACAAAGGGTATCAGCAGGGGAAAAAGAAATTTCTGCCATCAGGTCCTTCACTTCCTTTATCTTAGGGCTTGATCTGCATACTTCCACCTGTCACAGATCCCGAAACAGACAGGCTTGTCACAGACAAGCTGCCTGAACTGAAGGTCAGAATGCAGCCACAGCAGGGTAGCTCCACGGAGCAAGGGGAGCCAGGAGTGAGGGGACAGTGAGACAGGCCAAACTCTCTGACCAGACTCTGTCCCTAAGTACTTGAGTAAGATGACCAGGGCAGGACTCATGACAGTAACCACAGGCTGTTGTGCTCCAGTGGTCATCAATCAGCAACATCAACTTTTATCTTTAACAGCAAGACTTTAGGAAGCCCATTAGTGCCGTGGTTTTACAAGTTTTGTTATTGATATTCCACATCATAACATCAAGTAGAGCACTGGAAGTTAGCTCCAGTCCCATGGATTGTCCATAGTTCTGGGTATACCTGCCTCAGGAGAGAAGAACTATGTACCTTGAAGGACTTTGCATTACTTTGCATTTTTCCATTTTCAATTCAGAGGGAAAGATAAAACTGTTGGCAAGTCACAAGATTGTTCTCTTTTCCCTCTCTGCTCTTCCCAGCAGCATGTGCACTCCCATCTCACCTTCAGTGTTAAAGTAAGGCCTTTGTTTTTTCAGACACTCTCTCTCTCTTAGTTTATTTGATTTATTAGTTTCAATTCCAATTATATTGTATTATATTGTGTTAACTTGCATTCCGATATTTCATTTAGTAAATTAGCTTTCCTCCTCAGACGGTTGCCACTGTTTTGTTTTTAGGCTCATTTCCCTGCCCTTTCCCTCTTTTCCCCTTTTCCCTTTCCTGGGGCGTGGGTCTGTGGGTGCCCTTGCCCCATTCATCACAGAACTGAGCTGAACCAGCCTGTAAAACGTTGACAATCAAAGACTTGGTTGGTAGAACTCCCACTACAGAAAGTGGTAGGACCCTCAGTGCAGCACAGATGAACTTGAGGCTCACTAGGCACTAGAAAATCCAAATAAGAGCAAAGAATTCTGAGATTCTCAGCTGCAGAGAAAGCTGTTAAAGATGCTTTTACCTTATTAGGCACTAAAATTCAATGATGAAGCATTATTAGTAAGAAAATACTATCTATCTGTTGTGTCTATCTGTTCCTAAAACGACTTGATCCTCTTTACACTTATTCACTTCTTTCGATTTCACTTTTTCAAGGAATGTCTAGATAAGCTGAAACTATCTCAAACTCTTCTGTTCTGCATCTGACCTTCCGTTACTAGAAATCTGGAGTAACATCTGGTAAGTCATGTTCAAAGTACGCCTGTGCACCTCAAGATGTCACTGTCATCATCACAAATTTCACTCCATAGTAGAATACTGAATTTGTTCCAATAGCTGTATGTGAGGTCGCAAAAAACTAGGACAATTAGAGCCTTCAACAAGGCTCCAGAGATTGCAGGTGTAAACTCAGCAGCTGCCCAGTCCACTGTGGGATTCTCTCTTTGAAGATTCTGGAATACATTTGGCCAAGAAATGTTACCTATCTCCTTGTTTTGCAAAGAAGCAACAAGTCACTAACTCAGTTGATGGAGTGAGGAAAGCGTATCTGGGGTCAATTGTCATATGTCAAGGCAGAATGCAAACCCTCCTGTTTTAAGTATGGCTCACTCTCATCTAGGTTACCTCTTCTGTGATACTTGATTACCTCTTCTGTGATATTCCCTTCTTCTGCTGAGACATCTAAGAACAGCCCATTAACTCAGAAACCTCAACATGAACTTCTCTGTCACTAATTATCTTGCTGATATTTGAACAACAGATAGTAGCAGCTATACCAGCCTCCTTAGACCTGTCAACTTTGCTATCTGCTTTCAAGCCGTCCTTTTACAACTAGGTTAATCTTAGAAATAGCTCCAGAGTTTGCTAGTTAGATATGAAACATACCCACGAAACATTTAGTTCATGGAAAAGTTCTGAGTAGTCATGTCGAATAAGAACTCCAGTCAATCTGGGAAGAGGCTGAACAAACATTATGTCTGGAAGGCATTCATATCAGCAGTTCCAGACATATTCCTGGTATTAAAAGTGTGATCAAAACTAAGTTACTCATAAAGACCTTCCAGTGATGCATTTTGAAGAAATATATGCTTTCTAAACACCAAGATTCCATTCCACCTTTGCTCACATTGAATCCAACTGAATCTATCTGTTGAGCTGTATTAAGCCCTACATCACAACAATCACTTTTTCCCCCCACTTTTCTTGAGCAGTTTTCTATTGACTGTAAATCTGCTTCTCTTTGTGACTTTTCCTGATATTCCATCAGCCTTCATTTGGACATCTCTAGCCAAACACAGTATGTAGCATATCGTTATGATAAGATAACATGAAGACTAATTTTGATTAGGTGGTCTTGCCTTACTGTATGAACCAGCTTTGTAATCTGTGTTATTTTCAGCCAATGTCTATGATTTTAAGAAATCATATGCACCTAAGTTATACAGAATTTACTTTGCTACACTGACAAAATTAATTAATTCTTCTTCAAATATTGATATTTCTCATCCAGATCAGCCATCAAAAACAGACATGTTACCTCCTTGACGCTCTGTAAGCTGACCTGTGCATCTCTCTCACTCACTCATCTCTCACAAAACGTAAGGTAAATCTTTCTACTTGGTTTTGGAAAATGTCAATGTCATGGAAGAAAGTCTAATCCTTTTAAAATACTGTGTTTTGGATTTCTTTGTCAACTCTGAGAGAGGGAGCAACATCACAACCATTTTTTTCTCTTACACAGCTGAAACACCTCACTTCCAAGAACAAGTTTGCCAGTCATCAGTGCTGCACACTGACTAAGCTGTCTAGATGGACCACTATGATTCCACAGTAAATGATCTTCTGTTCTGGATTTTTTTTTTTTTCCTGACTGCAATATTTCATTAAAGCCTCTGAATCCATACAAGTTTAGGGTCTGCTCGGGGTATTGTAAAATCAAACCATTGTAACTGAGAATTTTGTCTTGTGCAGAGAGCAAAGAAGGAGAAATATTCAAATGTTATTACTATGTTGTAAACTGAAGGAATTTTGAACTATTTGAGATTGACCATGAAGACTCGTAGCTCCCATATTTAATAAAATTGTCAATTGTTTTTGACTTAAAGTTATTCTCTCTCTCTCTCATGTCAGTGAGAAAATACCTTTATATGTGAATTGCATAGGATAAAATAAATATACATTCAACGATTTCAAGATGTATGTAGCACACTCCCTAGAAACACGAAGCTGTAATTTATTTCGAGTAACTATCCAAGCATTGAATCTGACTAAAATCAGCCTAGTTTCATGGAATTTACTCAAATATGTTGTTTTACAACATTTCATCAAGCACTAGGTACAATATCATTTTGATCAGATAACTTAAAAAAATCCACTTAATGTTAAATCTGGTGAAAATGAGCCATGAAGTTTGGCTCTAGTTATTCTCTCATAGATTACTCTGCAGTTTTGCTTAACATCAGCTATTCTATGTTTTGTTTTACGCCACCTTCCATGAAATGCCCAGTACACCAAGCTAAGCTTAGGTGGGGTGCAGCCCCTGAAATCTTGCTTTTCCTTAAAGATTACGCGCCTTCCAGATCTGGTAACTATTGTGGCTATATAGCTACATTAAAACACAAATACGATTTATTCTAAGAACTTGTTAAACATTTCTGAACATATGACATGATCATGATCATGACATGAGGACTGAGGCTAGAGATTTGCACATGCCTCTTATTTTGTCATTAACGTGTCTAACTTCAGCACATAAAGGAAAATTCATTATTCAGTTTCCAAATTAGAGTTTGGGTTTTAAAGAATCCTTAAGAAGTTGCATACCTTCTAGCTATGACTGTTGCTCACAGCAGAGAGTAGAAATAGGAAGGTGTGATTTATTACAGTAAACAAGAGCATAGCTTTAAGGGACCATTTATTGTTTTTACAGTGGCGTTCAATGCTTTCAACTGTCATCCTTTCATGATTTCTCCAGCACTCACTTGGCAGTGTGCATTAAGCTGTAAAAACAACCAGACTTTTTGAATATAGTTTCTTTTTGCGTAATTTCGGTTTGTGTTTCATTTTGCTTTATCGTTTCTTTGTGTGTTGTTTCTTGCCTTCCTTACCTCAGAGCTGTTGCTCTTTCATTCTTGATAAAAGCTTGCTTCAACATCTACTGTATTCATTCAGAGGCTTTACAGATTTTAGTGGAATTTTGGGTTGGTCTAAGAAAACAGGCTCTATCAGAATCACCAAACTCTGAGCACGTTAGAAAAAAAAATGTTATTTTTATTGGACTTATGTGCTCTTAACTGAAATACAGCTCTCAGTATCTAGCTTATCTTGAACCAGGAGAATCCAGAAGTTGTGACTGCAGGGTATCGTTGTGAAGTTCTGGTCCTATAACATGAGAATGTAACCTCCTTTCTCAAGTAAATAAGCATTAACTTCAATTAATTCAAATAGGAGCTGAGTTTATTGAACACTGCAGGATTTGACTGCTAAAGATAAGCAGACAACAGATTTACAACTTAAGTTCCTACACAGGTAGATTAATTTATGCACTTTGTGAAGTACTTCCAATTTTACTACATTGCTAGAAACTGGCAGAAATGTACATTAACCATGGCAATCTTCTCTAGGTGCCCCTGCTTGAGCAGGAAGAGGGACCAGATGACCTTCAGAGGTCCCTTCCAAGATCAGCCCTTCTTTGATGTGAAAGTAAAAGATATTCCACAGCTTTGTAATTCAGTCTTTTTTCCCAATTTGAGTTAATCTGTTTTGACACATCCATTGAAGGGTGAAGGGTGTAGAGTCCAAATCTCATGTGGAGTGGCTGAAAGAACTGGGGTTATCTAGCCTTGAGAAAAAAGGGCGTAGGGGAGACCTTGTTGCTACAATTACTTCAAAGGAGGTTGCAGCAAGGTGGAAGTTGGTCTCTTCTTCCAAGCAACAAGTGACAGCACAGAATGGAATGGGGGAATGGCCTGAAGTTGTGCCAGAGGATATTTATTTGGGATATTAGGAAAAAATTTTTCACTGAAAGGGTTGTGAAGCTTTGGAGCATACTGTGCAGGGAAGTAGCTGACTCACCACCCCAAGAGATATTGAGAAGACGTTGATGTGGAGCTATGGGGCATGGCTAGTGGTAGACTTGGCAGTGCTATGGTAATGATTGGACTTGATAATTCACAGTTTTTTTTTTTTCCCAACCTTAATTATGCTGTTTGAAACACTGTATAATTATTTGGTGATACTTTGTTGCAGCAGAAATTTAATATTTTTTATTCTGCCAGACACACCGGTCATTTTCATTCCGACAGTGCCATATTCCATTATTTATTAATTATTAGACAGTTGCTAATAACTTTGTTTAAAGAAAAGAAAAGTGCTTTGATTAACTTTGACATACTGTAACTCCTGGCACTGCATAATAACTTTTTATAACATTGTGGTCATGTGTCTACTATAAATAATTTATCTTTCAAAGATGGCTGCCATTTTTTTGCATTAGATTTTCTGTCTTGATTTACCTACATCATGACTGACTATACACTGGTGTAGAAAATAATGAAATAGATCATATTGATTTTTTAATAAAAGAAGTGCATCATACATGACATTTTACAAGTAATTATGTTTCGATACACTTAGCAGTGTTGACAGCAAACAGTTTTTGTGGTCACTACTATAAAAAAAACCCACCAAAACAACAGGATAATTGTCTTTCTAGATGTAAACTTTATCAGTGTTATTTCTTGGGATTATTTCAGTCAGTGTAACTTTCACAGACTTTGATGGGAGTTTGCCAATACATTGACCTGCTTGTGCTCTGCGTAGACGTATGGTGAAATTCATGAGTCACAGGGCCTAAAGCGAAATTCTCATTTGCTTCCATGAAATGAGAATTTACTTCACACCGTGAAGGCGTAACGAAGCTTTGATTGAAGAAGGTAGTTGGTGAATCCTTTGGAGATGAGATTGAGAGGATAAGTGGGGCCAGAACAACCGTGTAGGGAAGAGGAGGACAGACAGGAAGGCAGCAGAGATGGGGAAATCCGTGCTGGTGTGCCCAGAACAGGTTCAACGCTATGTCATACTATCTGAGGGCCTCCCCTGGGCGTCCTCCACCTAGGACTCCAGCTCACGGCTCCAGCGCTCCCACGGCCACTGCTTTGGAGATGAAGTGCTAAGGCAGCAGGTGTAAGTCGCCATGGGGCCGCCAAGCAAGGCCTCCTCCAACGTGAAGACTGGTGGGAAGGCTCTACTGGATGGCGGAAATGAGCGGGACCTCCAGCTCGTACCAAAGAAGCATCGCCCGTCGCGCCACGCGTGAGGATGACGGCTTCTGGCTGAGCACGTGGTGCCCTCACGTGATGGGTGTGCCACCAGGCTCCTGGATGACGTCATGCCCGCGGTTCACGTGACAGCCCCCCGCAGCGCACCTCACGCGGCCCAGGTGAACCCCGGGCCCCGAGCACGCCCCTCGACACTCAGGCCCCGCCCCCGTCCCCGCCCACTGCTCCTGGGGAGCCAATGGGGGCCTCGGCCGAGCTCTCTTCTCACTGGCTGTCCGCCTGGCATGCAAATAAGCCCCGACGTCACTTCCTGGGGTAAATCGAGCGCCATTTTCTCTTTCTGGCGCTGGATGAGGAGGGGGCAGGGCGGGGGGCGGGGGTCGGGCTGCCGGGCGCTGGGCGACGCGGCTCGGCTGCACGCGGCCCCCACCGTGCCGCCGCCGCCTTCGCGAGCACGGAGAGAGCGCGGCAGCCAGGAGGAGGAGGAGGAGGAGGAGAAGGTGGTGGTGGTGGTGCCGGCGGTGGTCGCGGAGAAGGAGCCGCGAGGCGCTGGGCACGGCGCGGCCGGGGCTGCGGCCGCTGTGCTGCGGCGGAGCGCGGTGCCGCGAGCGGCGGGAGAGAGGGGCTGCGGCGTGGGCCCGGCACAACGGCGGCGGGGCGGGGCGGGGCGGCCGGGCGGGCGCCCCCTACAGCCCGGACGGGTAAGTGCATCGGCGGCGAGGCGGCGGCGCGGACGCACGGCCCCCGTGAGCCGTGCGGCGGGGCGCGGGGGTGCCCGGCTCGCATCCCCGGGGGGGGGGGGGGAGGAGGTCTTGGAGCCGTGTTGAGGAGCTGTATCGCCCGCTGCGGCCGCTGGTCCTGAGGGGAGACTCCAGCAGTGGTGTGTTAAGCTGCAGAGCGGCGATGTCAAGCCGCTGCTTCTTGTGGACGTCTGTCGCAGGTTTGTGCCGGCGGCATCTCCCCGTGCTCTGCCTGCCGTGCGCGGGACGGCAGGAGCCGCTGCCGGGTTTGCCTGCGTCTGGGACCTGGAACCAGTGCGCTGCGGCTTTCCAGCATAGCTCCAGTGCTCCGTGTTTGGCGTGTCCTGCGCAGTTGTTAAGGAGCTCGTTTTGTTCTCATATGCGCCAGAGCGATCGCGGATCTTAGGAACTAGTTTGTTGCGTTGCAAAATCTCTGGATGTTAACTCAAGGCACTGTGGGTGTTTACAGTTCTACTTCAGTGTTCACGTTAACAGTATGCACGTGAAATGGGAAATACGCTATTAATGGCATGTGTTTTTTTTCCCCTCCCATTTATAGATGAAATAAGACACAGGGGTTTGACTCCTGCTGCAACAGTTCAGTTTTGTACTAAGGAAGTTACATACAGCTCTCTACCAGCTGATACATAATGTTGTATTGGAGAAAGTAGATTGATTTATTTGAATGTCTTCCGTAATCAAAGATACACTTAACTCATTAAAGTTCTACGTAACTATAATTAATACTTATAAAAGCTAACTTTGGGATCTCTGTTCTATATTCTGAGAATCTTAGTGTTCTTTTTAATAAATCTTCTGTTTTGAACAAGGAGAGGGGATTTTTAGCAATATCAGAGAAATTATATGTCTTCTGTAAGAAGAACTATAATAAGAACAGGTAACTTCATGGAAGCTTTATTAAAAGCAAAGCAAAACCACAGCAGCCCTTTCTCTGTGCATACAGTAAAAACAGTCTCATTTTGGGGAAACTGTCATAATTCTGTAACTTGGATTGGAGGGCACCCTGAAGACAGTCTAGTTAGAATTACCCTTCTGTGGGTGGAGTTGCTGCCCACTAGCCGTTCTCCTGTCACTCTCAAACTGTGTAAGAAGTCAGTTTCCCCTTCCTGCTGGTAAGCTTTCTTTAAGTAGTGGAAGGCTACGCAATAAAGTCTCCCCAGAACCTTCTCTTCTCCAAGCTTAACAAGCCTGATTCCCTCAACCTTTCCTCACAGGAGAGGTGCTCCAGCATTCTCATCTGTTTTGTGGCCTTCCTCTGGACCTGCTCCAGCTGCTCCAGTTCCCTGCTGTACACTGGGCCCCTGGCCTGGGTACAGTACTGTAAGTGAAGCCTCATAAGCAGGCAGTCACCTTCCTGCTGGTGACCCCTCTTGATGCAGCACAGGGTGCCATTGGCTTTCTAGCCTGCAAGAGCGTGCTGTTGGCTCGTGTCAAACTTTTCGTCCATCAGTACCCCCTGGTCCTCCTTTGCAGGGCTGCTCTCCATGAATTTTTCTTTGTCTGTACTTGTATCTTGGATTGCCATGAAGAAGTTATATTTCAGGAGTGTATGGGGACTTCTAAGTCACAGCCTGAACCGCTGATTTGAGCGCCTGAAGGAAAGAGCCCATCAGGCCTGAGAGCACAGGTGAAGGCAGTTCACCTTTGGAACCAGAAGGAGTGGAGCCAGGCTCAACCCCTCTTAAACCTCATTTGGGGGCTGATAGCCACTGAGGAAGGATCTCTTGTTGGAGGTCCCTCCTTGGTGTTCTTTCCCTGTGAGCCTAGATCCTCGGGGATGGATGAGCATTCATTTTTCTCTTCTTTTTGTAACATCTTGTTTGCACTGGTCCCTTTGCCTTTCAAGGAGGTACAAATAGAAGTCCAGGGAATGGAGCCAGACCTGTCTACTATGTGAGATATTAGTCATACCCATTTATCTGCTCTTCTTTGAGGCCTTGTATACCTCTTAGAATGGTACTTTGCTGTAACAAAACTGTTAAAATTAAACCCATGACCAGGCTGCCCTCAAATTCCTGTGGGTAGTTTTTCAGTGTGCATAGACCAACTGCTGTCTGCCTTCTTTATATTTCTGTTATTTAGATTCTGAGAACTAGTTATTATTGCTTATTTCCGTTTAATTTTCGGGAGCATTTTTATTGTTTTCTTAATGAAACTGAGTTATCCATTTTAAATGGGTTTATTCAGATGGAGGTTAAGAATTCTGTTTTAGTGTTTGTCAACTCTGAAACTCACTGAAATATAAGTTGACACACGAGCCTTTTGAAATACTTCCCACCCAGGTATCCTCAAAACAGTCTTCATAAAAAAAGAAGACAAACCTTTAAATTTTCTTCCAGAGTTGCTCATTAAGCAGTTTATTAGATGAGGCAGTATAAATACTAAGGTTGATCAAGTTTCCGAGGCATATATTATAAAGAGGAAGAAAATACTGTATGTGTGTCAAAGTTTTGGTGTTATAAGCAGTTCTTTAGACTACTGAATGCCAGAGTCCTAATGTCAGGTCTGTGTATTGCTTTCTGATGACTGAAAAGGGCAGTTTGCAGCCTATTCCTCTCTGGATTTTCTAGCAGGGTTTCTTTCTAGCTGTCTGTTCCCATGACTTTTTTTTTTTTTTTTTCAGAAACTCCTCATCTAGTATTCTTTCAGATTTTGTTGGAGATACCTGCAGGCATGTGGAAGGTGTACTTAATATATTGTTCCTCAAGCTCCCTATTTGATTGAATTGGAGTTGTTTTGTTTCTGTATGAACACAAGCTAAAACAGTACTGACTGATGTAAGCGGGGGAAGAAAAAAAAACAAAACAGCTTTGTGTTACGCACAGGATGCCTGGAGATTGTCAAATCTGTCCATGCAGGTTTTGAAGATGTGAATAGGCAATGTGCTCAATACTCAGGTTGTGATTTGTCCAGGTCACTTCCTGGCATCTCTGCCAAGTTGAAGGTGTATTCATCTTAGAAATACGTGTAAAAGAAGGCAAGTGGGAGCTTCCATTTCTGTGGTGACTTATTTTAAGGAGTTGAAATGCAGCCTTTTCCACTTCTTTTTAATGTGAGAATTACAGTCAAACATAATTACTCGGTGAACGAGCAGTACTGTCTTTGACAGATAAGATGTCTACGCTGTTACCTTGTTGTTAGTATTAAAATACTTGATACTACTGGGCGGGGAAGAGCTGCAGTAGTGATCTCTGTTGGAAAGCGGAGTGTAGTATCTTATTGTGGGTGAGTACAGATAATGTAGAAACAAAGTGAACCATTAGTGTTGTATAATGCCTCCAGTTGGGTGTATCATAGAGTTTATTTGAACACTGGATGTTGGAGTAGGTTGGTGGATAAAGTGCCTGAGCAGTGTGTTAGCGCCTTGTTTGAAACTATTTGTATAAAATGAATTTGGATTGGGGCATCAGCTGCCCCAACGATTGTTTCACCACGCTGTTGACTTTTTTGGGGTTTCTCTTCTGAAATGTGCTCTGTGTGAATTTGGAGCATTGTCACCTTTTAGAAACCTCAGTTGGGGTTTTCAACAACGTGGTCGATCAAGGCTCCTTTCAAGGAGTAGCTCAAATTTTACTGTAGTACTTATATGTTGAACTCCATTGATTAAGAATGGAATGCATACCAACAAAAAGTTGACTATGTTATGCATAGCAGCTGAGTGCAAGATAAGGCTTGAAGAATGTTCAGAACACAGAAGGAGTACTAAAATAGTATGGGTAATATATGGTAATCTGAGTTTTAAACTGAAGACTTGAAGGAGTAAGCTTGGAAAGCTGGAATTTCATGACCCTTATTGTAGTGTGTGGCTGTATCTAACGGATACAGAGCGTACTAGGTGAATAACTTAAAATCTTACTGCCAAGCAGTCTGTTTAAAGATCAGCTGAGTAACCTTGTGTGTGGTACAGAGGCATCTGTCTTAATGGATTGAAGATCAACTGCTTGAAAACTGGAAAATAAGTTATCTATACTCAAAATTCTTTTTTGTTGTTGTTGTTACCTTCTAGATCTCTTCTAGACTTTCAAGTTACAAACAAAAACAAAAAACTGAGCTAGATGGGTGTAGTTTACGATATATTATCTTTGTGTACTCATGCTTCTGTTCTGTGAGATAGGCTCGCTTCAAAAAATGTCTGCTTCTTCTTCAGTAGTAAGTTGAAGGACTGAGGTGAAAGAGCTATTTGCAGTGGAACTTACTGTATGGAACCGCATCTCCCTCAGGCTGAGCTGAGCTTGGTGTTGTCCTGTCAGCTCCGCTGTTGTCTGCAGTGGATCTTGGGATTGGTGCATGTAATCTGCCTTCGTGGAGCTGACAATAAGGCATTAATGGGGAACGCAGATCCCAGTTGGCTGCGGTTTAAGAAGAGGACTTCTGGTCTTTTTTTTTTTTAACTTGGATTGTGATAGTAGAAAGCCAGACTAGATAATGTCATTTATTCCGTTCTTTATAGGTTCCTCACTCACACCCGTGGTGGTATCAGAATGTCTTCCAGGCTTCTTGTCACTAAAAAAGATTAGAAAAGAAGACCAGCATCCATCCAATGGGGCTCACTCTCTATTTCTCTCTACGCACTGTTCCTTTGTGGGGAGAAGAGGAAGAGAATAGCATGTGAGTTATTTGGCTTTTAATTTAAATATAGTAATAAGTTGTATATTTTGTACGCAATTTGCATTTTTTTCCTTGAATGATGATGTGTAAATTGGAAAATTTGTTGGTTTTTTTCTGTTGCTAAGACATGAGCCTTCTGTGGGAGGCTTTTATTTTTACTAGCTATTTACAGAGTAAAGAGGTGCTTTTGACAGCGAGTGTCTTTTTATTTGTTGAGAAGTAACTTTTCACAGTACTCACGTGTCTTGAGCGAACTGTTTAAGAAGGAATAGCAGTGAGGCTTTCATTAACCTTTTTCTGCATGGGATAGTTTTGTAACATTTTGTGCCTATTTTAAGTTTTTTAGATTTTAGACACTTAAGAATAAACTGCATTTCCCTGTCACATGTGTATTTACCACCTTCACAGAACTTGTAAAGCAAAGTGTGTAGACATTGCTTGTGCTTGTACTGGGAGCTGGAGTTATACAAATAAAATTCTCATAACCCAGATGCCTGGGTGGAGAAACAGCCCAGCTGTGCAATAGACCCTTGGTGGTGGTATGTTCTTGGCTGTCTTACCTTTTGGTGAATCAAATGAAATTTGATGATCAAAAAATTTGATGATCAAATGAAATTTTGGTGAACCAAATGAATCATTTTGGGCCACATATATGATAGTGTACTTAATGTAACAGAGCTTCATCTTTTAATATTTTTATTAAAATAAATATTTTAAAAAGAGCAACAAATGCATAAAACTAGTGGTATGTTGGACCTTGTTTTTGTGAAGCTAATATGTCAGTGTTTGAATTGGTGGAAGTGATTGCAATCCCGAGTGAGTTCTTAAGGTGTTGGTCAGATTTTTGATGAAACTTTACTCTTCCTGTACTTTACCCTTGAATATAGTTGTTCATACATGTACACGTGGTCAAAAAGGAATGATACGAGTAAGGCGTGGCTATGAAGCAAGGAGTATCTTTCTCTGGTAAGTTAGGGTTTATAAAAGTCTAGTAAAGAGACATGGTCAGATTTTTCTTTGAGTTGAATATCTGATTGCATCTCTAAACGCTCTGTTTGAAATCTTGCAGGTAGTTGTTGACTGAAGATGATGTTGCAAATGCACAAAAACCTGATGATTTTTTCAGTAATCTTGAAATTCTCAAATTCCTCTATCAAAATGGAAAGCATGGCAGCATATCTTGCTGTTCATCGGGATGTGTTTAGTCAGTGGATCAAAATGAATATGATTATTTGATGCAACTTCAGTTGTCCACTGCACTGTGCCCTCAGATGTCCCGGTTTCAACTGAGGCAGCATTAATATCGTACTGACAGTTTAGTTGTTGCTGAGTAATGGATGTGTGCCCAGGGCTGAGCTGGGCCACAAAGATCTACTCTCATGAAGTGCGCAGGGCAGGGGTGGACTGCATTACTAACTGCTGGGCTGCGTGTGACCCACAGGGTGGACGTGCCAGTTCTGGACACGTTGACTTGTTGTGCAACATCCCTTCAAATAAGTCACCACCAGCAGATATTCTGTCTTTTTGTGATATGTTTTCAGTGAGATGTTCAGTCTGTAAGTTCGTCTCCAGCTATACTGCCTTTCAGGAGAAAGCGGAATAGGGTGTAAATTCAAATTCTGGACTAGTTCAAGGTGGTGAAGCTACATGCATTTCAGAAGAGGACGCTAAATTATTAAAGTAGATATGTTTCAAATACTTGTCCCCGTTCAGCAAATTTAGAAATACAGATGAATGACACTAATTACTCTAGTTGCCTGTTTTATGCCAGAGTCAGTTTATGGCAGCAGATTTTCATAGAGGGGAAAAAAGAAGGGAAATCTGAATTTAACTAGCAATTGTATTTAAAGCATGAGGTGCTTCTCTTTATAATGTGGTTTGTTGTCACATTTTCACGCTGTAACATTCAAGGTGAAAGGTGTTGATAATCCTCTTTCCTAAAAGTAAAATTCTTATGTTCATATTCACCTGCAAGAACACAAAATACACTATAGCTACGATATAGGTGTGCAGAGGTGTGAAGGAAGAGATTTGTTTGTTTGGATAGCAGAGAAGAAACCAAGGGATTTTGCCCAACTTCATTTCTTCCTTAAGAGGAAGGAAGTGATCTTCTGATGGATACGATGAGTCATTGGTTTAAGGCATTTCCTTTTATTAAGTATTTTTGAGATTTTTTTTTTTTAATTCTGTTTAATATTTAGTGCCTGTATTCAATTATGACATTGTTTCTTTATCAGGAAAAGTGCAAAATGTTTCAAATTCCTGTTCAAAATCTTGATAATATCAGGAAGGCTCGCAAAAAGGTGAAAGGCATTCTTGTGGAATTTGGACTCGACAGCTGCAGGGAGTTGTTGAAGGTAAAGTATTTCAAATAAGGTTTTCTTCAATACACTTTTACATTGAAAAATACCATGATGTTTATTGTATATATGCTGTTCCTCTGACCTAGTTCTTTATGATGAGAAAATTGCATCTTAATTGAAGGATTACTTGAGTCTGAATACCTATATGCTAGAAGTGGGACTTAGTTTTTTAGTACATGATGTTGAGAGAAGCTTCATTTCTCAACGAAGTATCCTATAGGTGGTGCTGTGTGCTCTCTGCCAGTAATAATTTCACCAAAAAGAAGTGGTACAACTTCAGGAAAAGTGCTACAGACTGATGATGAAGCACCGTGTAACATACAAACAGCAACTTCTGTGTTCTTTTAAAATCAGAAACAGAGGAAGACTTGATATATGAGAGTTCTAATTGCTTTGAGTAGGTTCAAGGGGAAAGCTCTGAAAGATATACAAATAAACGTAATTTTCAAAAAATCAGCAAGCAGTTACATCCAAATTTTCTTCAGGATTTTAAAACTTGTTTCCAGGAATAAATATCAAACTTACTGTGTTGTGCTTCAGTTCTTTCTTTGTAAGTATATGCAAGTATGCTGAAGCTATCAAAGTGAGTCTAGTACCATTGTTACTACTTATTGGAGAAACTACAGGACAGTAAGCCAGAGGAATTTAAACGTTGGATTAGCAGCCCTAATACAGTAACAGCAGCTTGGTTACTGTACACAAGCTTTTCTAACTGTGGCTTGTTCATGACTTTACATTTACTGTAGCCAAGAGTTGGGATTCAGTCTGTGTGGTGGTTCTAAGGTATCTCTTTGTAGCAGTGTTGTTTTATCTCTTGAAGTGTTCTTAGAACATGTGTAAGTGAATGGTTTGAAGAAGTGTGTAAGGCCTACTCGCATTTCTAAATCTGGAAGGTACTTGGTTATCGCAGTGAAAGGATGCTGTGTGTAAATAAATGTAGGAGCTCAGAAAGTATCTTTGTCTAGTATGTTTAACTGTTTTTGTGTAACAATTTGTACATTTGTGTAACAATATTTTAAACCTTCAAAAACTCATCTGTCTTGATGCTTTGAAGGTGTCTTGATGTTAGTGTGTTGTTTTTGCTATAAATTTGGTTGCAGTATTAATAATTTTTGGGATTTGATAGTAAACAGGAAATAAAGTTCCCTGTCATGTTTTTTCTTATTTTTTGTTAATAAAATTTTAAAAGGTATTGACACGAAGCAGTTGTGTGGAACTTTACATTCTGGAAAAAACTGAAATATAAGCCTAAAAATATCAAGTAATTCTCAGTTCAACCAACTGTATAACTTTAAAATTTATTTTTTCCAGACAATCTAGAGCTGATTATTTCTTATGACAATTTTTCTTACAAAAAGGGAGAAGTAGCTTAAGGTGGTTATTTTTTCCTTCAAATACTAAGGTGGATTTCTGGACTTTGTGCTTTTGAGAAAACAGAACTATTGAGGATATGGTATGAAGTGACTTTATACAGACTTGACTTTTTGTCTGGACTTAAAATTTGGTCTTAAACCCTCCTGATAAGACTTGATAATAGATGATAGTTTGAGGAAAATGAAGGAATTTTCACGTACAACTTAGTAGCTCTTGGTAGATTGGTGACCAGAAAGAAGGATTATTTGTTAGCTACAAGTCCTTAATTGTTCTCTGCCAGGAGGAAAACATCAGCCATCTGTGTTAAACCGTGTTTGAAATGTCATCGTAACTTATACTGTAATATCAGAGGATTTCATAGATTCATAGATTCATTAGGTTGGAAAGGACCTACAAGATCATCTAGTCCAACCATCCTCACATCACCATCCCTACCCACCAAGCTACTAAATCAAATCCCTTAGCACCTCATCTAAACGCTTCTTGAACAGCGCTAGGGACGGTGCCTCAACCACCTCCCTAGGCAGGCCATTCCAGTGCCTGACCACTCTCTCAGAGAAAAAAAATTTTCCTCAAATCTAATCTAAATCTTCCCCGGTGCAACTTGTGGCCATTCCCTCTTGTCCTGTCATTAGTTACCTGGGAGAAGAGGCTGACCCCCTCCTCACCACAGCCTCCCTTCAGGAAGTGGTGGAGTGCAATGAGGTCTCCTCTGAGCCTCCTTTTCTCCAGACTAAACAATCCCAGCTCCCTCAGCCGCTCCTCGTAAGACTTGTGCTCCAGACCCCTCACCAGTTTTGTTGCCCTTCTCTGAACACGCTCCAGGGCCTCAATGTCTTTCTTGTAGTGAGGGGCCCAACACTGAACACAGTACTCGAGGTGCGGCCGCACCAGAGCTGAGTACAGGGGGATGATCACCTCCCTGCTCCTGCTGGCCACACTATTCCTAATACAGGCCAGGATGCCATTGGCCTTCTTGGCCACCTGGGCACACTGCCGGCTCATAGCGAGCCAAGCATCAGCCAACACCCCCAGGTCCTTTTCCTCTATACACTCCTCAAGCCATTCTGCCCCAAGCCTATAGCACTGCATGGGGTTATTGTGGCCAAAGTGCAGGACCCGGCACTTGGCCTTATTGAACCTCATCCCATTGACCTCAGCCCAGCTGTTCAGCCTATCCAGATCCCGCTGAAGGGCCTCCCTACCCTCAGGCAGATCGACACATCCTCCCAACTTGGTGTCATCCGCAAACATACTGAGGGTACACTCCATCCCCTCATCCAGGTCATCAATAAAGATATTAAACAGTATGGGCCCCAGTACCGACACCTGGGGGACACCACTCGTGACAGGACGCCAGCTGGACTTGACTCCATTAACCACTACCCGCTGGGCACGGCCCTCTAGCCAATTCTCAATCCAAAGAAGAGTGAACCTGTCCACACCACGGGCTGCCAGTTTCCCCAGGAGAATACTGTGGGAGATCGTGTCAAAGGCTTTGCTGAAGTCCAGGTAGACTACATCAACAGCCTTTCCCTCATCTACCAGTCTGGTCACCCAGTCATAGAAGGAGATGAGGTTGGACAAGCACGACCTGCCCTTTGTGAACCCGTGCTGGCTGGGTCTGATCCCCCGATTGCCATGCATGTGCCGTGTGATCTCCCTCAAGATCAATTGCTCCATAACTTTCCCTGATACCGAGGTCAGGCTGACAGGCCTGTAGTTTCCCGGATCTTCCTTACGGCCTTTCTTGTAGATGGGAGTCACATCGGCAAGCCTCCAATCTTGTGGGACCTCTCCAGATGACCAGGAATGCTGATAGATGGCAGAAAGCGGCTTGGCAATCACCTCTGCCAGCTCCCTCAGCACCCTTGGGTGGATCCCATCTGGCCCCATGGACTTGTGGCAGTTCAGATGGAGGAGCAGGTCTCTGACTGTCTCTGCTGGGATCACAGGGGGTGTATGATGCGCTTTGTCCCAGACTTCCGGGTCAGGGCGAAAAGTATCCTGAGGATAACTGGTCTGTCTATTAAAGACAGACGTGAAGAAGGCATTGAGAACCTCAGCCTTTTCCTTATCCTCTGTGGTTACATTCCCTGCCGCATCAAGTAAAGTAGGGAAATTCTCCTTGGTTCTTCTTTTACTGTTAATATATTTATAAAAGGGTTTTTTGCTCTCCTTTACTGCAGTAGCCAGTCTAAGTTCAAGCAGGGCTTTTGCATTTCTAACTTCCTGCCTGCAAATCTTGGCAAGTTCCCTGTAGTCTCCCCAAGTAGCCTGTCCCATCTTCCAGAGGACATAGACTCTCTTTTTCTCCCGGAGTCTCAACAAGAGATCCCGGTTCATCCACACTGGCCTTCTCCCCCTCCGGCTTGACTTACGGGACTCAGGGACAGCCTGCACCTGTGCCTTTAAGATTTCCGTCTTGAGGAGGACCCAGGCTTCCTGGACCCCTTTACCCCTCAGGAGCAAGTCCCAAGGGACCCTTGCAACAAGCGTCCTGAACAGGTCAAAGTCTGCCCTCCGGAAGTCCAAGGTAGCAGTTTTGCTAGTCACCCTCTTGACGTCACCAAGAATAGCAAACTCTACCATTTCATGGTCACTCTGGCCAAGACAATCCCCAACCTTCACATCTCCTACTAGTCCTTCTCTGTTAGTGAAGAGCAGGTCTAGCAGGGCACCTTCCCTGGTAGGTTCCTGTACCAGCTGTGTCAGGAAGCAATCTTCCACACACTCCAGAAATCTCATGGACTGCTTCCTCTGCGCGGTATTATATTTCCAGCGGTATTATATTTCCAGCATATATCAGGGAAGTTGAAGTCCCCCATGAGAACTAGTGCTGGCCATCGTGCAACATCTACTAGTTGCTTGTAGAACACCTCATCTATCTCTTCATCTTGGATAGGCGGTCTATAACAGAACCCCACCACGACATCACTCCTACAGACACTCCACTTGGTCATTTCCAACCTCAAGCTCTTCAACATCAAGACACTCTTTGATATAGAGAGCTATGCCACCACCCTTTTTTCCCCGCCTATCCCTTCTGAAGAGCTTGTAGCCATCCATCCCAGTACTCCAGTCATGGGAGGGGTCCCACCATGTTTCCTTAATAGCAACAAGGTCATAGTTAGCCTGCCTTACAATGATTTCAAGCTCTTCTTGTTTGTTGCCCATGCTGCGGTGCATTGGTGTAGATGCACTTCAGCTGAGACATTTGCCTCACCCTTTGTTCCAGCACAGCCCCCCTGGGCTCTTTACTGGAGAGTCCTGTTATATCCCCTACCCCCATCACAGCTAGTTTAAAGCTCTCTCAATGAGTCCAGCTAGCTCCTGGGCTAGAATTCGTTTCCCCCTCTGGGACAGGTGCATTCCATCAGCGGATAACAGGCCAGGAGCTGAGTAAACTGCCCCGTGGTCAAAAAACCCAAAGTGTCTGTCTCTACACCAGCCTCTCAGCCAATTATTCATCACCTGTGTTTTCCTAGTCCATTCCGTGTCCTTCACCGCCCCAGAAGGTATGGAAGCAAATACCACTTGTGCTCCCACACCCTGAACTAATCGTCCTAGACCCCTGAAATCTCTTTTCATTGTTCGTAGGCTTCTTTGAGTTATTTCACTGCTGTCTGCATGAACTATGAGCAACGGATAGTAGTCTTTGGGGTGTATCAGATCTGGGAGTCTTCTAGTTATGTCTCTGACCCGGGCCCCAGGGAGACAGCACACTTCCCTGCAGCACGGGTCTGGTCTGCAAATGGGGCCCTCAGTACCCCTGAGAAGGGAGCCACCCACCACGATCACCTTTCTTTCCTTTCTTGGCAGCGGCAGTCTCAATGCATGGAGTCGACTGCCTTGCCATTGGTGACTTCTTGGGAGGATCTTCCCGCTCCTCCCCCCTTATTTCTCCTTCAACGTCCAACACTGCAAACCTGTTGCTTAGAGGGACTTGAGGACACGATGTAGGCAGAGGGGGAGATCGCCTACAGTACCGAGCAGGGACTTTCTGCCAGCCCTCTTCAGCTTTAGTGCGTACTGTGTGTCCTTGTATGTAAGCTTTCATTTAAACTCTGGTTACTTAAATCTTTTATGGAAAACAATGGTGGTTTTTTTTTTTTTTTTTTTTTTTTTTTGATACAGGGGAGAAAACAATTCTCCGATTTAAAATGCTTTTCTCTTAAAAAAGAACATCTCAACTTGAGATTCTGGATTAATCACACTTCTCAGATTAGTTTTATTCCCCTGTTGTAACCTTTCCCCTGTCCAGTTTTCCTTCTTTTGAAATAAACCTGGAAAGAGTGTAACCTGTTGCTTCTGGGATGTCAGACCTATTACAGTGATAAGAATGTGTGTGAGACATTTTAGCAGAGGCCTAGGCCTACTTGCACATGTATTTGGGTTGTGGGAGTCTGACATTCAAGCCTAGGAGACTTTGTAGAGAGACTTTGTAAACTATATTTGAGCTTTGCTGTAAACTTTTAAGAAGTGCATTCCAGTGTGTTCAACTAAATAATTGTTTGTGAATTTCTCTTTTTCTGTATCAGGACTTAAAAGAAAAGCACTGTATCCTATAAGACTGTGGAATTTCTCTGACTCTGGGTAACTGTTCTCTGTACAAAGTTGTGTACTTCCAGGGCTGTTTGGTGTAAGAGCAAGTAGATAGACTTGGGCAGTAGCAAGATCCTGATTAGAGTGGTACGAAGATATATAAATTACGCTTCTCTTGAAAGTGAGCTCACCTTCAAGTAGTCTTTGTTACCTACTCCTGTTATTCCAGTGGGTTTTGCTGCACATTGGAAAACAATACCGTATCTAAACTTCTTGCATAGCTGTTAAATGGACTGTAAGGGGAAGATGAAGTGAGAAACGTTAGTTTTCTGTAGGTTAGGGCTGGGTTTGTAGTCTGTGTTCTAAGACACTAGTGTACTGTTGAAGCTGACCTAGGGTCTTTGGAAATGCGAACAGCGGGTTTTTGTTTTTTTTTTTTGTGCAAGGAGCAGACAGCTTTTTTTCTTGCCATGAAAGTGGAGTACTCAGATTGTTCTGATAGAATTGGTCAGAAGAGTTCCATAAGGAAAGCTTACTCTGACGTGGTGGTTGGAGACACAGTAGTAATTCTGCTTTTACAACATGAGGAAATACTGCTACTCTTTGAAATAAGTTCCTGGGAATGTCTTTGCACGTTAAAAGTATAGTAATAGTGTAAACACTTAACACTAAAATGCCTGCTGCAAAGTCAGCAAGTTAATGAATGGAAATACATGCTGAAATACTACAGATTAAGGAGGAGGAAGGTAAAGTAAGAAAAGATGTGTTCACACTGAACTTGGCTAGAAGCAAGGGAACTAAAGTATAAACGCTTTCATTTGTTTATTTTGAGTGACAGTTAAGAGTTCACAGTTCTTGCTTTGTTACATTGAGCTTTGAAGACTGTGTATGAATGCTGCATAAATGTCTGTTTGCCTTGTTTTCTTGTTCCTTGGTTATGAATTGAGACCGAATTTTTCCTACTAAAGCAGATTATTTCTTGTGTGCTTTTTTTTTTTTTATTTTAGAATCTTAAAAGTTTTGACCCAGGTGAAAAATACTTTTGCAACACCTCGTGGAGTGATGTCTCTCCTTGGGAGTCTGTGGGCAAAAGGAAGGTATGTGCATTTGAGATTGAGCAGATAATGCATGTGGAATTGCTGAATCTTACTGATTGCAGAAGTCCTGCTAAAAGTACAATATAATAGCTCTAGCATTTATTTTCAATTTCCAAATAGTGTTTGGGAGTAATCTTCCATTGTCTCAGTTCTTTTCTATAATATTGCAGGTTAAAAGGCTAATTTTACATGCTGTTTAGAGTCTTTAAGTCCCAAACATCAATATTTCATCTGTCATACCAATGTTCTGTGATTGTAGGCTCACAATATATGAAGATGTGACATGCTTTTATATACAGTATACTTTTTTTTAAACGGAAGAATGAAAATATGACTGTGCAGATGAATGTAGATTAAGCTTAGATTCTCATTAGCTGCTTGAGACTGTGTTGTTTTACTTTATATATAGCTGGAATTCTGTGTGAGTCCAGAATCTGTTAAAAAAGACAGGATTGAGGTGGTCAAAACGAAATATCTTAGAAACCTGCTGGAATATATAGTTTTTCTATATATATAGAATTACATAAATTTATAGGTAATGCAGAAAATTCTGGAAATAGGTAAAACACTGGAGTACACCCAGAAGAAAAGATTGCCTTTTCTGAATCTTGCTGAAGTCCTAAAATGTGTCTGTGAGGAAGGCCTTCAGCACCTTGTAAATAGCAGTAGGTATCCTCTTTTCGTTGTCATAAATGGTAAAGATTTAGAACAGTATGGTGGTGGCTTGATGGGAGTTGGGTCTACATTTACCAATTTCAGAACTGGAATGTAGGCCACGGAGTACAAAGTTGCATTTATTAAGGAAGCCCTCAGCATGCAAGCTGAACAAATTCCATTCAGGCTTTGCCAGGCATATTTGGTAGAAGGTGATCTCCAGCACATTGGGCCTTTGAGTTGTCTTCTAGTTTTTCTTTCCTGAACTTGGATTCACAGGATTGCGATTTGATGTTGGTCCCATTTGCCAAGCTGTGTCTTTTGATTACGAAACTTGTATCTGTCTTCAGACAACTTTGTTTCTTTGGTCTCTGTTATTATCTTCGTGCTGCCTTGATTTGAGAGAAAAGTCGATCCTTCAAGGTGTTCTATGTCGAAGTTGCTGCAATTAGGGAGAAAAAGTTGAGCTACATCATAAAGTACTGTAGTCTGGAGAAGCTGTCTAAATAAAATAGTCTGTGGTTTCTACCAGTATGGCTGTTCTTACAGAGGTGTCAGTAATTCAGGAAGAGCTTGGGTTTTTGGAGTCTGCTGCGTCTTTCTACTCGGCTCTAGGTTGTGCAGAATGTTGACACTGTAAAACAAAGTGTTGTTTTGTTCAGGAGTATGTTCTTCGGAATGGAATCAACCGCATATCCCTAAATTCTTTTAGTAAGATCTTTTTTATTCCATTTGTACAGTTCAGTGTTGCACTGGTGGAACTCTTTTAAATGTGTCAGTTTTCTTAAGTGGTCTAGGATTTTTATTCTCTTACAACTGAGATGCTACTCTTTAAGAAAGAGAAGGCTTTAATAGCACTTCCAAGCACAGAAGGCAGCTGAGGCTTGCGTGTGTTTTTTTTTTTTTTTTTTATTTTGAGCTAAGTGGTGGGATTTAGGTTTTTTCGAACTTTAGCAGAACAATGAAATATGAAGCTTATTTTTCTTCCACTCAGGTATCATGTAATTTTGACGAACCTTAAAAAACAAACAAAAAAAAACCAAACCCAAACCTTTAAAAAGATGTGCAACGTAATTTTACTTTCACCTTTGTCTTCGTGTACTGGGGCAGTTTCTTAATGGTATACTGCAGTTCTCGCTTGTATAAGAAGATGAAAACATCTTTACTACAGAATACCAAATTCAGCACTTGGACTACGTACTTGTGAAGTAGTATTCTCACTGACCCTAACAGTCATAGAATCACAGAACGGCCTGGGTTGAAAGGGACCACAATGATCATCTAGTTTCAACCTCCCCCGCCACGTGCAGGGCTGCCAACCACTAGAGCAGGCTGCCGAGTGCCACATCCAGCCTGGCCTTGACCACCTCCAGGGATGGGGCATCCATGACCTCCCAGGGCAACCTGTTCCAGTGCACCCCCTCCCTCTGTATGAAAAACTTCCTCCTAATCTCTAACCTAAACCTCCCCTGTCTGAGTTTATCCTCGTAAACAATAAACGTATATAATTTCCTATTATCCTTATTTAGCAGCAGGGAAACTTTGTTTACAGAAGGAATTTTGTTTACAAAGAAATAAGTTGAGAGAGACAGATACAAAACAAAAGTGGTGTTGCTGGGTGGCATTGGCCCAGTTTTTTTCTAAAGGCTTATATGTTTTTCTAAGCCGTTGACAGTTAGTTAAAATAAGTGGCCACATCAGTTTGTCGCCTGGTGTCTTCAGAAGTGGAGTGGAGATACTTTCATAGTGCTGTATCCTTCTTTGGTTCTCTAAGGTCAGTAGTTTTGTTCCTATCCAGTGTACTCCCAAATAAGATTGAAGCTTACTCTAACTTGATGTAGTGCTGTTTACCAGCAGCTGAGAACAGACACCCAAAGAATGTAAGAGCAGAAAATTACTTGGTGATATTTTCCCAGCATATGCTTCAGCAATTTAGACAGACAGCGTCTTTATCTTTTGAATTTGGAGGTTAGATTTTCTTGGTTTTGCTTTATCAACTTGACATTCTTAGTGTATATTTATATATAAGGTGATACCTTTATAGCTATATAAAATAAACTGCACAGATCCTCAGTTTTAATGTGTGTGGGTGATAGAGCTAGACTGGATGCTTTAGTGGTGGAACAGCTTAGCTTACAGTCTAGATGCAATTTTGTAAGTGGCAGTGGTCAGTAAGGTGAAGTTACATTTATGTAAACAAGCACATTCTGCTAAATCTTTGGGTGCAGACTTCTCACTTAGATATTGCTGTGTCTGGTTGTGTAATCAGTAGAAGTTAGGGCTAACACCCTAGGAAGTGGATAGCTAAGAATGGTTGACAGCTCTACACTTTTTCTAGAAAGAGCAATTGATGTTCATATAAGTATGAAAAGTAATGCTGCTGAGGGAGTAAACCAGTGTTAAATGGAAGATATGCGTATTATTACAGTAATTCTGAGAAGAGTCTGTAATAAGCATGCTGGAGGAAGTTTCTTAAAGACATTAGTGATTGCAGTTTTATGATAAAAGATTTTTATTGCTTTCTCTTCCCATTAGTGATCTGACTCTCAAATAATATACTTAAAAGTTTAGTTGCTTTACTGGGAGAAGTAATTTTTAGCCAATGGTATGGCATTGAAATAAATACAGAAACAAAAAAAGATTCTTAATTCTCTTTTCTCCTTTCTCTTCTAATAAATGGCCATGTTGACTTAACAGATCTTAAATAGTTTCATATTAATAGGAGTGCTGTTCCTAACTGTTAAGACTTTATGTCCTGTGTTCAGTGGAGTACAGATTCTTCTTAGCCTGTTCTGTGATTCCCATCCTTAAAATGGATTCATAATTGGTTTTTTTTTTTTTTTTTTTTGTGAGTTGGAGTAGAAATTAACTAGCATAATGCTTTGTGATAATTCACAAAGGAACAAAATGGTCACAGATGTTTCTCCCTTTATGTCATCTGTAAGTCTGCTTCTCAGCAATAAGCAGATCTTCGTGGAACAGTGAGGATACATGCTGTACATCCAGTGAAGTTGTTTTTTACAGGTGATAGAGTATACTTCCTTTCAAACAGAAAACAAGGTTTCAGAAACTGGAAGTTTCTAAGCGGATTTTTTTGTTTTGTTCGCAGAGATACAGAACAAAGCCGTACTGCTGTAGTTTATGCAAGTTCTCATCAAAATTGCTTACTTCACTGAGGAGTCATTTGCACCGTTACCATGAAGATGAAATGGACCAAGAGCTTGTAGTACCTTGCCCAAAATGCGTGTTTGCATCTGAGCCAAAAGTAGTGGGAAAACATATCCGAATGTTTCATTCATCCAGTAAGAGAATACAGAACTATACAGTCAGCATCTTGGATGGCATGAAACAATTCAGGAGTGACATCATAAACTTTACATGCCTGAAATGTAACTTTACAGACACGTTGTATTATAACATGAAGAAACATGTGCTGATGAACCATTTTCAAAACTTAATAAGTACATATTTTGGCCAGAGACCTGATGAAAGTAAAGAGAATTCTATTGAGAACTACTGTAAAAAGTGTAATACTTCTGCTAACAGCCAAGATTCTTTAATGTATCATGTCTTGACAGCTGAAACACACAGAGACCTGGATAACAAACTACGCTCTGTAATTTCAGAGCATATTAAAAAACCTGGACTTGTGAAACAAAGGCAGATTGCTCCAAAGCTTCCCCAAAGTGTACCTGTGGCTGCTCCATCTTTAGGTCCTCCTGCTGCCCCAGCAGGTTCCATCACAGCTTCAACTTGTATCCAGCTTGCATACCCACAGAATAGTCAAAACCAGAATGTGGTGCAGCTGAAAGTTCAGAACACAGTCACATCACTGACTGTTCCAAGTGCCTCTGGTAGTGTTCCACATACGACTTCTACTTCGGTTGTTACCCCATCACATGTTACTCTTGTATCCAGTCACCTTCCTGTTGGTCAGAATAATGTTAATATTCAGCCATCACTGTCTCAGCCTCTTGTTGTTTCTCACAGGGTTCCTCTTAATCAACCTGTCACAGCTGGGGCTGTTCCTCTGAATCATTCTGTTGGGACCATGAACAGAACTGTGACCCCTGCTGTCGTTCCTCTTAATCAGCCAGTTAGTCCTGGACTCTTCCCCATCAATCAGTCTGTTGGTACTGTAAGTAGTCCTGTTGCAGCTGCAGTGTTACCTGTCACTCAGCCTGTCAGCCCTGTCAATCAACCAGTTGCACCAGGAGTTCTCTCTGTTAACCATTCAGCTGAGAATGTGAATAGACCTGCTGGTCCCACAGTCCTTCCTGTGGCTCAGACAGTTGCATCAGGGGTTCTGCAGCTTAATCAGTCTGCTGTGTCTGGAGTTGTTCCTGTCAGACCACCTGTCAGACCGGGGTTTCTCCAACTTAATCAGCCTGTTGCCCCAGCAGTTATCCCAGTAAACCAGGCAGTCAGATCTGCGGTTTCTCAAAATGCAACTTTTTTGGCTACAGGTTCTATACTTAGGCAGTTGATTCCAACTGGGAAGCAGTTTAATGGAATACCTACCTACACACTTGCCCCATTTTCAGTTACTTTGCCTGTAGCTCCTGGTGGTGGAATGACTGTGGGTACTCCACCACAAGTGCCTGTCCAGCTAATGCAGTCTGGGACAGTAACTCAGTTATCTCAGTCACCAACTACTGCACCCTCTCCTCCAGTGGTTTTAACGACTCAGAGTATATCATTACAGGCTTCCCCACCTGATCCGGAAACAAGTCAGACCCTTGGAAAAGCGAAGCAGTGGAAGTTTTGCACTGTTTGCAATGAGCTTTTTCCATCAAATGTCTACGAGGTGCATATGGAAGTGGCCCACAAACACGGTGAAGTAAAAATAGAGGAAGCCCAGGAACCTGACAAACTTGCAGCTTGTGCACCCTTTCTAAGGTGGATGACAGAGAAGACGGTCCGATGTTTTTCTTGTAAATGTTTTCTCTGTGAGGAAGAGCTCATGAAGCATCTCTTGATGCATGGCTTGGCTTGCTTGTTTTGCACAGTTACTTTCCACGACCTAAAAAGCCTTGCGGAGCACAGTAAATCTACGCACAGTGGGAAGAAGCAGTTACATGCAGATTACAGCAACAGAGGATTTAAGCTAGGTAATGAGGCTCAGGGTGACCTTGTATTTCCACACTTTGATTTTAGTACAGTGTTACCGGAAGAAGACATTGGTGAAAGAGAAGTACACTTGGCAGTGCTGGCTGGAGTAAATTCAAGGACGCTTGTGCCCATTTACATCAAAGTGAAACCTCAGACAGCAGAACTGAACAATGGCTGCAACAAAGTATTAACCTGTCCATTTTGTTTCAGTTTGTTTATTAGTCAAGAAACCTATGAAATGCATTTGAAAGAGAGGCATCATGTTATGCCTACTGTACATACAATTTTAAAGTCTCCAGCTTTCAAGTGCATCCACTGTTGCGGCGTGTACTCTGGAAGTATGACTCTAACAGCTATTGCTGTGCATCTGCTCCGTTGTCGAAGTGCTCCTAAAAACAGCAACTCAAGTGTGAAAATGCAGCTTGAGCGTACCGAGAAGAAAGAGCTACTGTTTGTGAATGGTGTAAAGCATGATTCCGTAATTAAGAGAAAGCAGTCTGATTCCCTCTTTGTTACAGAAGACCAAAAGAATAAGGAGCAGCAGCCACTAAGCTTGAGTACTGGACTAGCTCTGTATCCAGAAGATGAATTGTATTCAGGGCTAGTGCCTTTCAAGCGACAAAAGATTAGCATTAGGACTGAGATAAAGAAAATTTCTAGTGAGGATCTTCGTGTTCTAGCAGTAGATCCTAGGCAATATGGTCACAGTTCGTATGAGACTCAAAAACGGTTTTTGACAGACTACTTTCATGTGAGGCCATATCCTTCAAAAAAAGAGATGCAATTACTGTCCACACTGTTGTATGCTTGGAAAATTGATGTCGCATCATTCTTTGGAAGAAGGAGGAATGTATGCTTAAAGGCGATAAGTAGTCATAAACCGTCTGTGCTGCTGGGTTTCAGTATGTCAGAACTAAAGAACATTAAGCACAGTTTGAATATAAGAGACGAGCCATTAGATACTTAGAAAAGCTTTTTATGACATCTGAAAGCAGTCAATAGCTGCATACTTATGAATTTTGCAGTTTATTATGTTGAATTATTAAATTTAACTTGCAGACTTGCCTGATGGCGGGCTATGGTAGTACAAAAACTTTCAGTTGTGACTGTTATTGTGAAAGGTACACACTTGTGTATTTGAAACAGCTAAAACCTTCAGATTTACACTTCTGGAATTTGTTTTAGCTTTTTAATTTCTCTAGAGTAGGTTTTTTTTTTTTTTTTTTTTTTTTCTTTTTTTTTTCTTTCAGTTTTGTTCCCCTTTTACCTTCCTCTGGGCTCCCAATAGACTTTTTATACCATTATGTAAAATGTTTGTGCTGTTAAATACAAATTTTATTTTATTTTTCTGCAATGTCATCATGTTTTCTAAACAATAAAATGTATAATGTTGTTTAAAATACTGAGGTAAATAGACGTATTTCATCTATTTGGTGGTGTTTTTCAGGCCTCATAATTTTTTTTTAACTTGCTTTTTGTTCTTTATGCTGTAGCCTTTACATCCATTGCCTCTTCAAATTCTGAATGCACTGGTAATAATAAAAGTACCTGATAGGTGTTTATTTTTTCTCCCATCAGTCACATTACCTGGGCCAGTTAAGTCTGGTGACTTGCAATATGTAACTGCTGTTAATGTGGAGGGGAATTTGGGGGCTGAGAACAGGTCCTACTGAGGTGTTACTACATTGAAGTGGTTATGTTTATTAACTGTGAACTAGATCCTGCTAACTACAAGCATTTACTCTTTTTGCTGGTGTTGAGCAAACTTATTTAACTGTCTGTTCAAAGCATTTGGTTTCTTTCCTTTTTCAAAAAGCAAAGCTGATTCGGAGTGTGTCACATTGCTCTGATATTATGGAATATATGATTTCCATGAACATAACTGATCTGTGGAAGCCCTATTCAGATATCATGGAAGTTTGGGGAAAAATGTGATTTTTAAACTTCTATTTTAAATTGATCTTGTAGGAGCAGTGCCTCCTCCTCGGCAAGTTGGATGTGACTTTAAGTCGTTGGTGTTAAAAACAGTATAAGCAAATTAGATGAGTTGGTGACATCAAGATCCTATACTGTTCATTACTTGAACCAGTGATCATTTCTCATTACAGAAAGCATTAAGTATGGTATAAAATCAAAATAGCTATTTTTTTTTAATTAGTAAGCACATGATTGTGCTATGCAGTAGTTTTTAAAGCAGATATAGAATTATTTTTGTGATTTTTCTAAGAGCATCTGACATTCTAACAGAACTGGTGACTGTCTACTTGAGGTTCTGCAAGGTAGGTAAAGTTATGTTTCAGGTACAGTCTTGATACTTACATGTTGACACTTTCAGTGAATTTTAATGTAGTGTGCAGTTACCTAAGGAGAGTCTGCCTTTTGGAAAAGCTTAGTAATTTAGTACGGCACAGACAGCTGAACAGACTCAATCACTATTTATGGGGTTGCCTACACCTCCCACCCTGATACGTAAGACAACAAGTAGCCGTGCACTTCTGTAGCTTAATTATAGCTCATTAAAAAGTCAGCAAGTAAATGGTCACAGTTGAGATTTGAGCACAGTGCAGTTTGTAAACCAGTTTGAAGGACTCTTGGTGAGAAAAAGGGAAGTTCTAGAAGTCCTGAAATCTTACGCTGTCGTTTTCAGTCTTCAAATGTTGATATTTGAGCTGCATCATCTTTGAGGTCATTCTGCTGCTGCTATCAGTGCACTCCAGCAGGAGGGAATCAGTCAGTGTGCATCTGGAGAAGGCTTGTGATAAATAGTTCAAGATAGTTCTTTTGAGATAAGAATGTTGGTTGGGGTTGGGAGCTGGGAAGTCATATCAGAGTTCCACCATGCTTGGTGCCCCATGGAGGCACTCCACTACATGGCATCCATTGATGATATTAAGGATTTTATATATTGGAGTTGGGTTTCAAATTTAAACAAAACAAAACTATTTAACTTTCTCTCGGGTGTGTGTACAAATAATTCTTTTGCTCCCTCACTATTTTTTTTTTTTCATATTTAGGGAACTTCATATAACATTCTTTTTTGTGTTAGACACAAAAGCAAAGTGGACCGAGATCATCTAGATGCTTTAGGTAGACCTTAAAATAATAGCATGGTATTGTAATACTGTTCATTAAACACTGACACCTGCTTGTTTTTCAAGAAATTGAAGTTCTGGTACTCATTTGACAAATACAGCATTTGCCAGAACACAAGGGTGGCTATTTACAGCAAGACAGTATAGAACTACTAAGTCAGTCAGTTTCAGAACCACCAACACCCTTTGGCCCATTTTACTCTACTTGCTCCAAGTGGCATTTTACTCTACTTGCTCCAAGTGGAGTGGAAGCCAGGAAGGCAGATCTGAGAATAAACTGGGAGAATACATTCTGTTTTTAAGAAAGGTCTGATTTCTGATAAATACTCATCTGTTAATGCAACAAATTGGTTAAGTAATATACAGGTTTGTGGATATATATACCCATCACAGCTGTGGTCTTATTAAGGTTGACTACCTTTTTTTTTTTTTTTTTGTCTTGCATTCTCAAGAAGGGACTGCGTGCTGGTGGCAGGAGGCCAGTGCATGTAGGATTTTGTAGCAGTGACATGTTAAATCTTGCTGTACATAAAATACACTGATCTATTTCTACACAGAAGTAGTCAGTAGTTTGAGAATAATGGCCTAAAGTAAAAATCTTTTTTTTTCTTTTTTCCGTCCTCAGATAGCAATGGAGAGTCAAAGTAGAAGATAAATTTTTTGTTGGTCGTAGAAGTTGTTGCCTGTGCTGTGCTTGCAGAATTCTATTTTATCTTTCATAGTTTAAATTAAAATTGTATCAGCGTAAAGTTGAAATATACTCTAAGGGTTTTAATGTATGCATTCAAAAATAGGCTCTCAAAATTGCAAAATATTAGCTAATTTACATAATAATTTTGAAAGCAATGATAAGTCCAAACAGTGTTTGTAAGATGTGGAAATGATTTAATAAGCAGAAATTTTGAAGTATTGTACGTGAGACTATTTTGATAATTTATCGGTTTATGTACAGAACCCTTCAAAATTTAGAAAGGTTTTTAGTCTAGTACTCTTGTTTGCTTTAGATCACACTGGTCATACTCAGTGAACCTAAAATAATGCAAATTTTGATACCACTACATTGGTACAGTATCAGTCAACTTCAAATACAGTTGATTTCTGAAACCTTACCTTCACTGCGTTAATTCCCGGTTGTCTTTCTCCCGCAGCGCTAGAAGAGTAAAAGTCAATGCACTGTGCTTCCTTGCGACAAAAATCTGCTAGCACTTGGAAACATTTTTCATAAAGAGGCTTTTCGAGATCGGGATTTCTTTCCCTCGTGCAAACTTGTATCCCAGAGGGAAGCAGGAAAAAAGCTGTGCTTTACTATTTATGTGCAAGGCAGAATGCTGTAAATTGTGGCTGCAACCTCTGCTAGAGTTGTTTGCCTTCATGTGTAGTTCATACGAAACAGCTGGAGCTACTTGTCTAATTGTATAAAAATGATGATTACGCCAAAGATAGGCAGGAAGTTGAGTCCAGTGGCAGCTTTTGTTTCCAGTGTTACGCTTTTTGAGTTTCACTTGATTTGGGGAGTCATCTTGTAGTCCAGACTTCAAGTATGAAACATTTAGTCTGCAGACTTTAGAACTCAGATGCGTATGTCTGCTCACATAAACACTCCCAGGGCTTCCCAGGAATAGTGGCGGTGTTGGAATGTGTCATAAAGCTCAGTATGGATGTATAAATAATACTTTTCAGTCAAGATTTACATGTAAACCTGTAGTTTATGGTGCTAAGTGAGGTAGTCTAAAATAAGCGAATAAAAGCAGAGCAGAATCACAGTGTCATTTCAGAGGGCTCAGTGCCAGTTTCATGCCCTCTGCTTCCTCAGGTGACTGTTCCACAGAACTGAACTATTACCTCCTGAAATTCAGAGATCTCAACTCTTGCTGTGCTCAGAACTCAGCAGTAACTGTAAGCTGGAAAACTCTTGCTCTGTATGCTCTGACATTTTGTTTTCTTGGCTTATCCTCTGGGGTGTATAAGCAGGCACTGCTGGTCGCTCTGCCTTGCTCCTACTCTGTTAAGAAGAGTCAAAGTAAGCAGACCTAAACAGAACTGAAGCACCTCTCTAGAGCCAGTTATTGATGTTAACTCTGGTTTTCCACAGACAAGAAAGTATGTTCTGTAGATGTTCCAACTGTGTCCTGTTTGACAAGCAGTAAACAGCCTTGTGTTCTTTTGATATTCTCATGTGTTTTACGCAAGTACAGACTTCCACTCAGGTAGTGATGGTAATTCATTAATTATAAATATGGAAAACTCATCTGAAACCTGTACCAAATATCTCCCCAGTAGGCTCCAGTTTTGCAACTTGAAAGCAAAATCGTGTGTGGTTTCTTCCATCTTTTCTAGTTCTTTTGAATCCAAAAATCTGTAAGATTCCTTTGAGGGAGCCAGAGATCCTGAGAAAACCTTAGAAAACAGTCAAGTACTTTTATTTGTTCAGCAGAAATAACCTAAGCCCTGTATACGTTGGACTTTGGATTTAAATGCAGGATTACATAAGATATCATTTGTTTCCGTATGTATTTAACATAACCACTCACAGCTTCATTGTTTTCCAGGAAGTACTGGACATTCACATGTGACAGTGAAAAATCTCTCAGTTGAAATAATGCTTTTTCCAGATTCTTTATTTGTCACATAAATTGAGAACTTTTTGCTGTATTCCAAAGAAAATTTTCACAGCTGTACAAAAAATAGTCGCAACATATCCTGTGGTATTCCTTATTTTTTCCAGCATGGTGTATATAATTCCCTTTATTTTATAGTAGGCGTCAAATTGCTTCAGCTAAGCACTGAGAAAGTCAACATGAAAGTCAAAGACACTTATTAATGATTTGGAAAAAAATAAATTTAAAAAATTAAATAAATCTTCTAAATTGTTTGCAGTTTTTGAGGAGATCATCTAAGCTATTTCAGCTTTAAAAAAAAAAAAAGAAGAAAGAAAAACCTTTCAAGTGTATTCATTATACTCATGTCCAAGTTTCTAAGGAATATGAAGAAGAAACAGATGAAGATGTTAGACGTTTTTTTTTCTATCAAAGCTTTGATTATGTGCGTCAGTCTTCCTGGAGATGCTTGGTGAGAACACTTGCTAAGATTAACTGCATTTGTACTCATCTACCACTAAGTGTTCAGAAACAACACTGAAGGTACAGTAGAGAACAGCAGCATTTGAAATACAAAACTGCTCTTCATTCATTAACAAAACATCAAGAAAAGCAACTGATGGAGGATTCAAAGAAACTTACTGCGTGGGCTTGCAAGAATACACATCCAAACAATTTGCTTTGGAAGAGCTTGAGCTTAGAATTTTGGGTACAAACACGGTATTGAATCTGTCCTTCACATTTTAATGGATTTACTGCTTCACAGCGTGAACAAATAAAAACTATGGGTGACCATAACCTTATGATGACGGTGCCATAAAAGAATCTACATTCTTCTATAGTTAATGAAGTCTGACGTGTACTTGTGTGCATACGCTATACAGAAGTGTGGCAAAGAAAAAGAAGTAAAACCCAAATTCACTTTCTTTGGAAAAATTAAGCTAGGTAAGTCTCATTTGTATGTAATAATTGCAGTTAGTTCTCTGTGTTGATTTGAGAAAGAAAGAACAGTGCAGAGCTCTGTAAAATACTTTCCAGTATAAGGACAAATGACAGTTTTATTAAGATAAAAAAAACTTTAATACCTTTTTATTTAAAAGATTTAGCATAAAATAATTGCTACAGATGTGCTACAGTAACATACATGTTCAAAAAGTTTTCAGTGCTTTCAAAGTTCAGCATTTTGGCAAAAAAAGTTCAAAAGTTGGTTATTATAATACTGATATAAAATACTTCATGCAGAGTAATCAAGTGCATAGAGTACAATAAGAAATAAAACATACTGTTTGTGTAAACATTTAAACATATTTAAAGTATAACTTTCATTAGATAACATGCAAATACTGCAATATTTTAAATGGCACTTAAATATCGATATTGAGATTCTTTATAAATTTGCATCTAATACAAGATTCCGAAATGTACAAAACTATAAAAAGAACACGTTTCTTCAGGTACTACTATAGAGCTTGATTGTCATCTTAAAAGCATTGAGCCCAGTGTCCCACAAATCTTTGCTAGTCCAAGTAAAGCTGTCTATGGAAATAGGCTCAGGACTAGTTTCCTTCATAATAAAATATGAAAGCGTATTTACATGAGAATAAACTCCTATTTTTGGTAAGGTAATGAAGCAGCAGCAATTTGTTTCTTCAAGAAATGGTGCTTAGAACAGGCACGTTTTGTTGTCACTAGTATTTATCTGAATAATACATAAAGTTAACATTTTTCAATAAATTTAATTAAAACATTGTTCATTGCTGAAAAAAAACTCTAAGAACCTTCTCACAAATATAGATCCATAAAGGCAGAACCTTCCATTGTGCGCTTGTGGTTACAAGATAGTGGAAGATGATCTATCATCTGTGCTGAAACAAACGTTTCACTGGTAACGAACAAAAGAATCATGTTTCAGATTACTCAAATACTCTCCATCCTTCAGTGAAAAATATTAGTACATAGAGTCCTCTGCGTTTTTTGTTTTCTGGTTCAGTGATCAACAGTTCTCAATGTTCTTCACAATGTGAAATACCGTAATACTCGCGTGCATTTTCTATGTAGCTATATATAATACGTGAATTTTAGCAAGGTAAATAAAAAACTTACGGACAGGCAGTGCAGAACAGGCCCCACTTTAACAGAAGGGGAAGAAATGCTGAACGAAACTTGTACTTGAGATGCAATAAGAGCTGACAGAGGTACGTGTGATGCTAATGTTGGACTGTCTGAATTGATCAGTGACTCTATCTTTTCTGCTTCTTTATTGCAGGCTTCAATCTAGGAAGAAAAAAGTTATTGTTTCTCTTCTTATCAGGTAAAATGCCAATGCAGACATCTTAATAGACAGAAAAATTCAGAAAGAAAAATGCAATTATTCCAGTCGGCACGTAAAATTTTTGTCAGTGATTCAGTGTAGCCTCAGGAAAATATACTAGAGAAAAACATGATGGGCTCTGCCACTGTAGAACTACTGTGGATGCAGCAAGAGAGGAAGGAGGAAACTCCATACAAATGGTCAAGGATGACACATTTTGAATGCTGATGCCAAAAAGCTCGCAGTAAATTAAAACCACAAGTACTGAGGACTTCCACATTGAGCAAGGCAGTGCCTTGAAATCTGCAGTGGATAATCAGGATTTTGCAATGGGCTTTCCCCCCCCCCCCCCCCCCCCATCAGGGAAAGCAGATTTCTTCTATGGGAAAGGAAGAAAAAAATGGATATAAAAGCAAAACCTGAGAGAACTGAGACTTAAAGTCATTCGCTTTTAATTCCCCCATTGACAAATTTCTTTTAGAATTGTTTTTTCCATCTTACTTATACTGTATCCCAGGAATAGATCTAGTATTAATGATCTTCAGCAGCCTTGAAGGCTGCTTCTTGTGAGTTTGTTATTTCACAGATTTGGCGCCTGGAGGCCCAAAGCTTTGAACGCTGAGGAACTTCTCACTCAGTAACGTAACAGCAGTGAGCTGAGCAGCTGATCCAGGCACATCCAGCCCCCTGCACAGCCCGGCTGCTCCGCGTGTCAGTGCCACGTCACCTGAAGTGATGCCTGCTGACTCAAGTGGTGGCAAAGAGCTGCGTGCATTGCAGTACGTCGGCCGCACACACGGCTCCGAGCAGCGGACTTTGAATAAAGGAATTTAAGACTAGGTTTAAAGATCATGAACATAAATAAATAAGCGAATACATGTATGTTTGTGACACCATTTTGTCACCAGCCTGATGCATCAGTTTCACAAAACCAAGATGAAATGTCCTGCAATTTTCCTCTCTTCTTTTTTTTTTTTTTTGATGTTTTAAGAAATAAATTTAAAATGGTTTGTTACTTCTTACGTATTAACCATACTGTATATTTTATAAGGGCTGCTCCAAAAGTAATGCCTCCTATTTCATTATGTTGGCCCACAACATCAGAGGTGGATGATGGTGGAGCGGCAATGGAAGGTGAACTTCCTGCCAGTGCTCCATTACGTGGTGTTGCCGTTTTGAGGCACAGCAGCAGAGGGGCAGTCTGACATAATGGAGTCTGACACGGAAATGAAGCAAAGGTGTCACTGAATTCCTTCATGCGAAAAAAGTTGCGCCCACTGGTGTTCACCGATGCTGAATACTTCTGAAGACCATACAGTGAACGTGAGCACAGTAACGTGGTGGGTGGTATGTTTCAGCAGTGGCGACAGTAGGTCGCCTTCACTGGTGTGGACTTCAGTATTTACAGCATGCTGGTGAAAACACATAGCTAGTGGTGGTGGCTATATTGAAAAATAGTGTTTTGTAGCTGAGAATTGGCTCTCTCAAATGAAGTTAGTGTGCTCTTTGTACTTCTTATAATTTCCATGGAAATAAATCGGGAGTTATTCATTTCAGAGCAAATTCTATTTATGCAGCCCAAGACGATTCCTCTTCACTTAGCCTGAACCAGGCAAGCCAAAAGGTTAGGCACTCATGAGCTAAACCTTGGTTTCATGTGGGCGCTCTGTTTTCAGGCAGTCATCACCAGGAACCTGACAGCACCTGCTGCAGACCAGGTGAGAACTGATGGGACTGATAAGGATTAAAACCTTGTTTCCTAAGTATCAGTAGAGTTCGGAGCTATTTCTGTTACAGAAGGAGATAAAAGTTGGAGCAGAATTGGACATAACAGGTGTTTGCTTCGGTAGCAAAATACACGCTGTTTCTGAGAAACAAATGCCCTATTTGATACTGTAGCTTGCAGAATTAATTACAGTGATTTTATTCACTCACAACTTCAGACCAGCCCAGAAGCAATTCTGAACATGCAGAATTAGATGGTAGAAATAAATAACCAGGAAGTACTCACAAATATAAAACAGCAAGATAAGCAAACCCCTCGAAAGCAACCTGCCTAAATTGTTTGTTGTGTAAAAGATGAGTCTGTAGACAGATTTTCTCTTTGCCCCTTCCTTTCCAAAGCTAAATCCTCAATTCTCAACTTGTGCGCATTGATATGAAAGGTGACAGAATGAACCAGTCAGAGAATGTGTCCAGGTTTCAACTGAGATATTTTCTTCATAGTTGCCGGTTATTTCTTTTTTGGCTTTAAGAGAAAAAAAATGTTGATAACGCACCAATGTTTTAGATTTTGCTAAGCTATGCTGTACAGAGCCAAGGATATTTCAGTTTTCCCAGCTAACTGTACTGTCCTGCCAGCAAGGAGGGGCTGGGGTGCACAAGGAGCTGGGAAGAGACAGAACACGGACAGCTGACCAAAACCAGCCAAAGCGATATTCCATATTGTTTGGCATCATGTGGAACTATAAAACTGGAGGGAGCAGGGGCAGCTGCTACATGGTGCCTGGCTGGCAGCGGATAGCAGGTGGTGAGCAATTTTGTTGTGCTTCACTTGTTCTGTAAACATACAGATGTAATTTTATATATATTATTATTATTATCATTATTTCTTTCCTCTTTTTACCCCCCCCCCTTTCTTTTTTTTGTCTTAGAAAATAGTCTTTATCTCACCCTATGAGTTAGCCTTTTTTTTTTCCCCTATTCTCTTCTGCCAGCCCACTGGTGCAGGGAGTGAGCAAGTGCTGTGTGGTGCTTTGCTGCTTGCTGGGTGAAACCACAGAAAGATCCCAATGGATCTTCATTATAACGCGCTGTCAGCAGTGCAAAACAAAACAAGGAACAAGTATGGGATGGCAAGGAGTTTTGTTCCTTTTAACAGGAAGACGATATCCTCATTGGTCTTGTACAGGTTAACAAACTAAAAACGAAGCAACAGCTCCAGCAATAATAAACGTCCAATACGCAGTGTTGCTTCTGCTCTAAAGCATTCTTAAGAACAGACCTTTGACCTGCATTTGTTGCTTTACACTTCTAAATCTGCATGTATTCAGCACACAGGAAAACAATTTTAAAACTGCTACATTGAAAATAATAAAGAATGTACATGCTAAAATGAAGCAAAATCACGCTGGGTAAATAAAATAAGAATATAGCCTACCTGCAGGGGTTTGGGTTTCTGATCAACGGGAATGATGAGAATCACAATTTCAGATTCTATGCTTAAGTATCCAAACACATCACACTGTGGCACGGAAACATGCAGGCGGAGTTTTTCAAGTATGTCAAGTACAGTTATAGGCTTTTTATTTGTTACCTGGAAAAAAAAAAAGCACTTCCTGGATGATACTATGCAAAATAATCATATCACCATTTCTGTCAGATAGATCCCACGGGCATTTGCTCCCCCAGCAAGCAGAAAACTTCATATGGTTCTCATTAGTTTGGTTCTCATTACTGCCTCTCCCTTATTAAGAGGAAGAAAGCTTTTAACTTCCCATGCTCAGGTTACTTTCACACTCTGCACCATTCTCCAGGTGGGTATGATGAGTCAGAGAGCATCTCTGTGGGCTTACTGAGTGACACCGGATTGAATTTTCCAAAGGGAAGAGTTAAGATTGTCAATGCCTGTTTATAAGAGGGATGCTCAAAAGTGATGCCTCCTGTTTTATTATGTTGGCCCACAACATAGGTGGTATGGCAATAGAGGTTGAACCTTCCTGCCAATATTCCATTACATTTTTTTTTGCCATTCAAAGGAGGACAGCAGAGGGGCAGTCTAACAGAATGGCATCTGACATGGAAGTGCAGATGAAGCAAAGGCGTGGCACTGAATTTCTCCATGTAGAAAAAATGGCACCCACTGACATTCATCAGCAGGAAATGCAAAATGAGGTGATAGGTGGTGTGTTTCAGCAGAGGTGACAGCAACATGAAAAACAACCCACGTTCTGAATGCCCATGCAGATTTTTACAAGGATGGCATGCAGGCTTTTGGGCATGGCTGGCAAAAATGCATAGCTGGTGGTGCTGTTGAAAAATACTGTTTTGTAGCTAAGAATTTGCTTTATCAAATAGTAGTGTTGTGCTCTTTGTACCTGCTGTAGTTTCCATGGAAATAAACAGAAGACATTACTTTCACAGTAATCTGTGTATATACGTAGATCTGAAAACTTGAGGACTACACCGTGCAATATTGTGAGCAAGAGAAGAGGGAGTTAGCGAGACTGCTGACAAAGAAAACAGAAAGGTAGTGGCGAAGGGTAAAGAAAAAAGAGAGGAGGAATCCCCAAGGCTATACACATGAACTGGAATATAGTGGAGCTCAGCTTGTGAAATCTCCCATTATCGGAGATTTTCAATACTTTACTGGCCAGACTGGTCCAGCTGGAGTTAATTTTGCCTTGAGCAGGAAGCTGAACTGGACAATGTCCAGAGGACTTGCTCAATATATTTTTTTTTCCCTGTTTTTATAATAGCTAATTAGAGAAACAGAATCATAGGGTTTGGAAGGGACCTCTAAAGATCATCCAGCCCAGAACTGGAAACAGTACTCCAGATGTGGCCTTACAGGGCAGAGCAGAGCGGGGAAGATGCACTTAATGCAGTCTGAGATACAACTGGCATTCTTGGACACAAGAACACCTTGACTCATGACCAACCTGTTTTTCATCAGGACACCCAGGACTTTCTCTGCAGAGCTCCATTCCAGCAGGTCAACCCCTACCATGTACTGATGCAGGCTGTTTTTCCTCCCCAGATATAGGACTTGACCTTGTTGAATCTCACAGGGTTTCTCTCTGCCCAACTCAGTGTTGGGCAGAGTGAAGCTGCCTGCTTACTCAGGTCTAGCTGAAAATTATTAGTTATCTCTACTTCTACTACATAGGAGAACCGCACATAGGTTAGTGCACCTTTGAAATGTTCCAAGCAAATTCTTTATCCTTGACTTTTTAAATAAAAATCACATGCAGATGCAAACATGGATTGTTTCACTTCAGTAGGCACGCTAATCATGTATTCTGTTTTATTGTGATGTGAAGCTAAAAATCAGTTAAAGCCTTTGACCTGGACCCTCACAGCGTTCTCGTGGAGAAGCCGGCTGCCCATGGTTTGGACAGACACACGCTCTGCTGGGTGAAACACTGCCTGGATAGCCGGGCCCAAAGAATTGTGGTCAGTGGAGTTAAATCCAGTTGGCGGCCGGTCAAAAGTGATGCCCCCCAGGACTCAGTACTGGGGACACTCCCATTTAACATCTTTATTGATGAGGGGATTGAGTGCACCCTCAGTAAGTTTGCAGATGACACCAAGTTGGGAAGGAGTGTTGATCTGCCTGAGGGGAGAAGGGCACTACAGAGGGTAGTACAGAGAAGTGCAATCCTTTTACACACCACATGCTGAGGCTGGACCTAGAATGTTGTGTTCATTGGTGGACAGTCAACGTAATAGCCATTTTAAACTAGAGTTTTTCAAAGAACTGCAATGAAGAATGCAAAGCATCTAACTTACAGAGATGTTAAATTTAGAAAACATTTTAAAAGAAATCTTCTGAAAAATAACTGATTTTATAATACTTTTCAGAAGAGTATAAAATAACTTGACTTTTCCATGTACCCTTTAACACAAGGAATGACTGAACTTTACCCTTGCAAAATTATCCAGCTTGTCTTTGTCATATAATATTCTTAGCATTCCAGCACACAGTGGACAACAAGCTCCTGAGAAAAAAAAAAAAAAAAAGCAAAAAAAATTGCAACAAAGTCTCTGAAATAAAAAACAACTCTTTTCACTTCAAGTAAAGCTCAAAACAGAATGTTAAGAATGAAAATATCAAAAATACCAAAGCAAAGTAAATCTTTCAGTTTGATAGCAGAAATATACAATCTATTTTTTTTTAATGTTGAAAATCTTTACAGTGAAAAAGTAGACATATATTTACTGCTGCCAAAGTGTATCAACAAGACAAAAATTTGTTTAAGCATAACATTATTGTAAGCTAAAAAGTATAGGCGTATTGTGTATTCCAAGACAAAATACTGTACGAATGCATATCTGAAATAGTGACAGATGTATAACTGTGTGTTACTTTACACAGCTGCACCATGTTGAAACTCAGAATCTTCATATGGCTAGGGGAGAAAAACCCAATGATCCCTTCTAACATGGAAGCACTTTGTACTTCCTCTACTACTTTCCCTCACTGTCTTGGAAACAAAAGGGCTAATATCTCAACTTTCTGCCTACCCGTTGCTGTATGTTTAATTCATGCTCCTGACTAAGTAATTCACATTCTAAGAATGAATGTTAAAATATTAGACATAACAGTAAAGCACATCAGTCCTTTGTTAATGTCCTGAATGAGAAAAAACACAAGAAACTTTCTGAAAACCGACCTTTTGTTGTGACTAGTTAATCAGTGTTTCATTAAGGAAGTACTTGTGAAAAGAATGAAAAAACGAACTAGCAAAACCACTCCTAATGTTTTCCTTCTTCACAGTATAGTATATACAACTGGTATCTTACTCTTGTCTTCTAATAAGATATAATCTTTGCTATTCTGGGAACTCGACTTTGAAGATAGTTCAGCATTCCCACACTGCATCTGTGCTGTCAGTTCTGAAAAATTACTCATCCAATTCCTACTTGACATTGTACCCTATACCCCACAGACCTCATTCGTTTCTCCCTGACAGGTCCTATGGGCACAGCTGCAAGTTCCTGAAAACTGAAGGAATGTGATTCCAAAAGCCAAATGCCCTTCCACCTTGATGAGTCCCAACACTGCCTTGTTCTAGCCTTAACTAAAGATCTCCATTCTTCTCCTTGGATGTCTCAAAGGCATAATAGAATACAGTCTTTTAAAACATAAGTTTAGTTCTAAATGTACATATATTAATACAAATGGCCTGGAGACTCTCTCCTACGTACAGTAAACTTCAACAACTGCAACATACCTGGTGCAATGACTGGTTTGCAGCCAGCAGCAGAAAGCTGAGGACATTTAACAAAGGCACACTCTGTGTGAAAACCATAGTCTGAGAGAACACCTACAGCCTGACAGTGTCCATAATAGTCAACAGCCACACGGTCAGAATAGGCAGCACACACACTACTGTAGGTTTCCCCATTATGTCCACATACAGGTTCTACCGATTTGCAAAATGGCTGAAACACATAGAAATGCTTTAGAGATCAATTTTTTAAGCTACAGGCAAAACTTAAGAGTATTTTTAACATTAGGTAAATCAAAGTACATGGGTATTTGTGACTCATACATTTAAATATTCAGAAAAGAAAGTAATCTAGAGTAAAGAGCAACTGTGAGTTCAAGAACAGGTAATAAATACAAAAAATAATTCCTTGAAGGTGACAGAAGAATCTAAATCACAATCTGATAAATGTGCAATAAGACATGTTTTGGGGAAGAAGACTTTCAGTTCTGTGCTAATACCTAAATAATGACTGTAATTTCATTTAATTTATTAAATGTTTTTAGTTCCATCACTAATTCATTTCAACGTGTTTTTATTTTATATTACTAGAATTTAGTATTTCTAACACATTATTTGAAAAGCTAAACATCTAAACTTATTTCAAAGGAGTAAAATCTATTACTAGACACCTCCACGAAAAATATATATTATTGAGACCTTTATATATAACAAAATTTTTACTGTCTCAATTTTCTCTCACAAAAGCAAATGCAGCATCATCTGATTCAAATACATGTAAAAATAATAGAAAACTGTAATATTCCTTCCATCTTGCCTTTGCAGATACATTTGTTCAGCATATTCAAGAAGACAAAAGCCAACAAACCTAAGCTTCTGAATATAGGCAAAAGCAGATGGATTCAACGACTCTTTACAGACTCATTTCAGATTCATCTCCATTGTTCGAGAAGAATCTAGAGATAACCAGCCTAAAAATGGTCAAGCCAGTGACTCTGAAAAAAGTAGCACCTAGCTTGTCTGTAGAGCAATAGACAGCCTATCTACCAATACTGCAGGGAATGGTGGGACTGAAGAACTAACCTAATTCTAATCCTTATGAGGGATTAATATGAAGACCAATCAAATACAGACCATCTAAAGAAAATGCTACGCACAATCTTTTCTATAAAAGGCTTTCTATAGAAAGACTTTTGCTGCCAAGACAGGAGTGACCCTGAGCCTCAAACTCCCATTATCAGCATAAACAGTGAAAATTAACATGCAAGTAAAATTCTCCAAAAATATTCATAAATAAATAAATGAACAAATAGATTAACTACATAGGAGACGTGATGAAGCATTCATTTTCATTTATTAAAAGTTCAGCTCGGTGTTAATTGGTATTACTAACCAAGGAACTGCTTTAATTAAATCTTGCATTGAAATACATTTGCAGTAGCAGTGAACAATACAGAAGACTTCACACAAGCATCAGAATATTTCCACTAAGAAAGCAGAAGCAAAGCTTTTGTTTTTGAGATGTCTATCTCAAACACTTGACACTTCAGAAAATCCTGAATATCATTTTATGCATTTTAATACTAGTTAAAATTAGCTTTAAAGGATTATTTTCAATGAAAACGTTTTACAAATGATAAAAGCAGAATACTGTAAAATTGAACATAAAGGAAAGACTTAATTGCTTCTAAAACAATTTCTTACCTGGCATGGTCCTCGATATGCTAAATTTTTTCCTTTTTGGTACAAAGTACAGACATTACTGTATTCCACACTGTCCGTGTCACAAACAGGATCCTGCGTCTGGTCACAATTTAATTGCCTTGGCACACATTCATGTTGGCTACATTCAAACTTCACAAAACTAGTCAAGCAAACTTTTTTCTTTGGAATGCACCTGAAGAAAGTTATGATCACAGGTTTATAAAAAGTTTCCAAGCATTCAGCAGAAACATCTTCAGTAAAAACTCTAAAGTGCTATTGTTAAGCAGAACTATAGGAAATGCATGTGACAAAACATCCTGAATAACCAATTACAAACTTGTCACAAACCTGAAACTGATCCACAACACATTTAGTCAATGTATATGCACACAACTATAGTTTTCTATAAAAATTAGTCTTCCACCAAATATTTTTCAATGGATTTTTGCAAAAGGATTGAAAAACCTTCTTTCTTACTCCGAAACCTCACTTTGTAAAGGTGTACTTAAGGAAAACTAGATAAAACACCGAAGTGGTAAACTGCAAAGGAAACTGATCCTGTTGCAGAGGTATAGCCTATGTTGAGAGAAAACAACAAGGCTGCTTGGATCAACTGCAAGTATGCAATTTGATTCTAGTTTTGTAGGTTTGGTATGCCATATCACATCCAATCCTAGGGAGGACTAAAAATAAAAAAAAATCAGTACCAACAGTTTCCTTTTTGGACTATCATCCCTCTCAAGTGTTCACCAATAGGTAAGAGCAGTAAACACCAGAAACAGTTTCCCTTTTATATTAAATGCATGCCTTCCACTATCTTATCTCTGAAACATTTGCCGTATGTCTTGCGAGACATCCCTCTACTAGATAAATGACAAACAACAGGATTTGAAAAATAGACTGATGAAAGTCCAAATTGTAACCATCTCCTTTCTCTACAAATTACAATAATCACGTATAGTATGTTCTTATTCTTTCTCAAAGTTGCTGACTAAGCAATATATATAAAAGGAAAGACTCAGTCTGAGATTCAAATGCTTTAAAAATACAAGTGGAACACAAGGTTTTAAATACATTATAAGCACTTCAAAAATGCTTTAAAATGAAGTTTTACACGTTCAGTTATGTCATCAGACTCACCCAGAATAATCCATTGTATACAGTTTTTAATTAAATAACTTGAGGTTCTAAGCATAATTATTACTCTGTAAATCTGAAAAGAAAGCCACTCAATACTTTCTAAATTAAAAATATCAGAGTTAAAGAATGTACACCAACAACTCAGCTTTAAAATTCACAGTTTCAATGCCTCAACTACAATTATAGCTGCAAAATAATACTGTTTGTCTGCAGTTTTCTGCTTTTAAATATGCAGGGAAAAAATATCATAATTTGTCACAAAAGCAAAATATTACACAACCTCTTTCTTTCCAAACAGAAAAATCACACTTTCAAAGGAACTGTAGGATTGCACAACACTGAGAAAATGAGGAGCTCTGTCTGAAGACAGAGACCAAAAGTAAAAGCCATGGACTTTGATTTCTTGAAGAAAGTTCAGACTGACCTGTCACTAGCATAAACCGATTTTTGTTGCATTCCTCTGTATAGATTTTTCTCTTACATGGAAAAAAAACAAACCCAGAGATTGTACAGACATGGTTTTCACAAGATAACAATGAAATTATGTCAGAGAAACTGAAAACCTCCCAGAGTTATACACGTTTCAATTTCAGAAATTAAAGTACAAATTCTTAACTGAATAAGCAGGAATTAATTCAAATTTTCAATTCAGGCATTTTTTTTTTTTTTTGTAAGTATTAGAAGAAATTGTGAATCAGAGTAGTAAAATGTCCAGCAATTTTTTTTTTCCTCCCATTTTTTTAACTATACATAGGTACTGTTTTATTTCTAAAATTGAGATCTGTGTAAGAAATATAAATAATATAGCACTACATAAAGAGAACAGAGAACTGGCAGTTATTACAGTCCATTGCTATGATAAATGAATAAATCAGTAAGTAAAAGAGACTACTTTTATCAAACTATTCCAAAGTAAACCATTATTACACAATATACATTCACCAAAGAAAAAGGTCTATTTGCTTTTTAAGTAGCATAAGAATATTTTGCTTTTACCTTTGATTTTTACTACAAGGGTTAGGGTTACAAGGATCCTTGGAAATACACGATCCAAATTCAAACTGATTATCTTGGAGACCAACACATCGAGCTATACATGCACTTGGATATGTGCGCCCATTCTGACCACATACTGGTACAAACTGATCTACACAGTTACATGGCAAACCTGCAAAAGCAACATGTAAGACAAGAATATGGTTCACGTTTATTTTCTTTGATGAAAGATACACAAGAGGTCACTAAGACATCCTAATCATCCTGCAAATGTGGCAATGCACTGTAATCTTCAACCTCACACCTGTTAGCAATTAATTAAGCAATACTGTACCACATACACAGTCAGGTGTAGTAGGAAAGGAAGTCTGGGTCCTACTTACTTCCTGATTTTACTCAAGTTTTTCTGTTATTTCCACAAACTCCTTGTCTGTCATTCGCAGCAGTATTATCCTGTCTCTGCCTATTTCCACAGACTAGGTTTAACCTTCCTGTTCTGATTTAAAAAATAAAAAATAAAATAAAATAATAATAATAATAATAAAAGTATTTTCTTCCAGAAGTATAGGTCGGACATTAGAGAATAAACAGTTAAAAGAATATTTTTATACTGACTCATTCCCATGAATTCTGTAGAAAGAACTTAGAAGATAATCCTTACTCTAAGAATAATGAATTTACAGTTTTTGTTGTTTGTTACCTGTAAACTTCCGACGTTCATCTTCCGAACTATGCTCAGTCAAGCACTGCCGTGTGGAACATATCAAGTTTCCAGCAAAACATGAGCAGACATTGCAGTCTATATTAAAAGATGTTCCATGGCCTTAATAATAAAAATAATTAAGTAAATGTATCCGATCAATACAAATATACCAGAAAATAATAAGCACAGATATAGTTTTAATTATTTTTACCTTAATATCAGTTTCTTTTACAACTGCAATTGCTATCTTGCGTGTATGTTTCTATCCTTAGTGTACTTTCCATCAAGAGACAAAAAGCAAAAAATTAACTATGCTCTATGAAAATTAGGCAGTTCTCTCTAATCCCTTTTCAGAGGGTTCAGTTTAAGGATTACAGTTCTTAAAAAATAATAATCTGGCACGAGTAAAATGGTCAGCACTTGAGCAATTTGGAAGAGATACTCCAAGGCAAATGACAGCTGAACAAGAGAAGATGGAAGAAGAAAGCACAAAAAGCTGTTTAAAACACAGAACTAGCCAAGAAAGAAGGATCTTTTTGCAGCATTTTCCAAAAAAAGGTTTGCAAGATTTGGAGTTTATACTAAATGGAAGGTTTTCTTCCATGATTCTATATAATTAAAAAAGTAACTGACTTTCAATCCACTTGAAAGCTTTCCTAGACTGTTGGCTTCCATTACCAAAGAGTGGAATCATTAGGTAACAGGCTGGACTATTTGAAAGACTGAATGGATGAAGAATTGCTTAGATGGTTGCAACCAAAGGACTGTGGTTAACAGATATATGTCCAGGTGGAGGCCGGTCATGAGTGATGTACCCCAGGGGACATCATATATATAAAATATATGATTTATATTATATATATTATATTATATATATATTGATAAAATATATTTATCAATGACAAAGACAGAGATCGGATGTACCGTCTGCAAGTTTGCACCAGGCTGAGTGGTACAGTTGACAGAAGAAAGGAATGTCATACAATGGACAGACTTGAAAAGCAGGCTGATGTGAACCTAATGAGGCCAGGGCAATTCCAGATATGCATACAGACTGGGAGAAGTCACTGAGAACAGCCCTGAGGATAAGGATTAGGGGATCCTGGTGAATGAAAAGCTGGATGAGCCAGCAGTGGGTGCCTGCAGCTCCGGCCAACAGTACCCTGAACTACACAAATAAGGTGGGTAAGGGATGTGACTGTCCCCCTCTGGTCTGCCCTTGTGATGGAGTGCTGTGTTCAGGCCTGGGAATCCAGCACTATAAGGATGTGGAGATTGTGAATCAGGTTGAGAGCACCTCTCCTATGAAGAAAGATTGAAGGAGATGGATTCGTTCAGCCTGGTGAAGACTCCAGAGAGACCTCACTGCAGCCATCCAGTACTTGAAGTGAGCTTATAAACAGCAGGGAGACTGACTTGGACTGATAGTGACAGGACAAGGGGAAATGTCTTTAAACAAAAAGAGGGGAAATATAGACGTTAGGTGGAAATTTTCTCACTCAGAGGATAGTGAGGTGTTGGGACAGGCTGCCCAGAGAAGCTGCTGATGTCCCATCCCTGGAGGAGTTCAAAACCAGGTTGGATGGATGCCCGGGCAGCCTCACCTAGTGGCTAGCAACTCTGTCCACAGAAGGGGAGTAGGAACTAGATGATCTTTAAGGTCCCTTCCAACTCAGACTATTCTGTGATTCTAGGATAGTGTTGCTTTCTACTTTGCTGCTGTGTACATGATGTTCCAGTGTTTGATACAGGCTGAGTGTGCATGAGTCCATCCTCAGAAGCTTCTGAAATCAGTTTTAGATCAGACTGATGCTGTGTGCGATAGCAGTTCATTTTTAACAGTTCTATGATACACCAGAGGTCCCAAGCTAGAAAGTATAGTGCTGTAATCCATACAGTAGGGCCACGGGCAGCCCTGCTGACAGCAAGAGGGTTGGAAATATATAATCTGTAAGGTCCCTTCAAACCTAAGACATTGTGTTATGAAGTACTATAAAATACAGGGCATGTGAAGTACGTCAGTGACCTTTAGATTGAAAAATGGCATATTAAGAACAAGCTTTACAAAGAACTTTCATTGGTTTAGTCTGACAGTACTGACTCAAATTATGTGACTCTCCAGCATACAAAAGTATTAAACAAGTGTTACATATAAGGATGCAGATATTAACCACTGTGTTTTCTGACAAACTTTGCATCTTGTTTTTCTGATCTTCATATGTAATTCAAATTTCATTACTTAAGGAAAAGGTGATCTGTAAAGATATAATTGCCATTCTGATACTTACTTTTTTTTTGTCCTCCAACAATGCATGATTTTTGGAGGTCAATACAATGCATTTCTACACAGTTTTCTAATAATCCAGTGTGTCCACAGGTACAAATCTTGTAACAACCAACATCACCAGCTGAGGATGGAACCTGAATAAGTGTACCTTGACGGACAATAAAATCTGAGGCTTCTCCCAGTTTGCAGCCTATATACAAAGAGAAATTTAACTGAATATATATTAAATTTGAATTGGAGTGCCACTACCAAAACCTCTTCGGTTTGATTTGTTAAAAAAACAACAACACCTACAGCGGTTTTTCTCTACCCTTCACTCATTTCATTACAGCAACAAGTAGCAGAAAGGGAAGATACTTGTTTTCAGACAGTGTTCTGAAGTACTTGCAGAAACATCATTTAAGATAAAAAGACTCCTATTTTCCATAGTAGTAGAAGACATGCGGTGTGGTAAATTCCACATTCTCTGTGACTTCCTCTACTAAAGGGGCTGCAAGCAATTCAGATTAAAAATGAGTGCTTCTCACTTTCCTTCACTGAAACCATGCTTTTAAGCAGCTACCAAATGCCAGCTTTCCTCTTTGCTTCAAGATCCACAGGTTATCTCTCATGTCACTTTTCTGATTGAAAAGGAGCAGAAGAATTTCAGCAAGCGCTACAGGCGTCTAAGGTAGAACAATGAAGGAGCTGTAGAATTTGGACAAAGTACAATCTACTACCTCTTTTTGTAGATTCAAACCTTGTTATCATCACCATCCAAGCCTGCTATTCTGAAGTTAGACAACAAGCTCATTCTACCTGAGGCACTTTCTCAAAATCAGTTCAAGTTAAAGCTCAGTACAGAAGTTACACAACACATATATGCAAAAAAGTAGCCCCCATATGGCCTTGAATTCCTTTCTAGTAAGATGCAGCTACATCTACTCATCCAAGCAGTGGCAAAAATACAGTCTTGGAAGTACAGTTGTGTACTGTTGCATTTCCAGGCTTCGTCTTTAGTAAGAAGTACCACCATTGGCCTTATGTGAAAGGCCAAAACAGCATTATATTATTCATTACTTGTGTCTTTGTTGCTTCCCAAACTCAGTGTCACTTTTCCCCAAACAACAAGCCTAGATTTTGCAGATTTTGTAGAGACATGGAGCTTTTTTGCCTTGGAGTTTTGATACCTGGAGTTTTACTGATTCATTAAGCACACAGTACTGTCAGTCATTAAAGTGCAAAGAAACTACGTCACTGCTGCAAGCTCAAATAGTAGAGAGAAAGAAGGACAGGCAAATAAATTATGACCACGCCACTTGCTTCTCAAGCCCTGGAACTCTTAATCCAGTGAAGTAAAAGACTGCAGTAACAGTGAAGCTCTTATGCAAAAGTATGGGTATTCACTTAGACCTTGCCTTTGAGCTGCTGGAGATAGTTTGGGAAGTTGTTCTGGACAATGATGGATTTGGAACAACTCCATATAAGACACTATCTTGAACTTTAATACAATCTCAGAATAGCTGTGCCAGTGCAAGTGCACATCCTTGATCCCCCAGCATTTGATCAATTTCTCAGAGCTCTGAGAATGTCATTCCAAGATGTCAGTCTTGGAATTTTCATTAATTTCAAGGCAAGAGACAACATCTACTTACTTGACCAATGAGGAAAATTATGTGGATATGGCTAACAACACATGGAAATACAGGGTAACACATGCAATTGTGTTTGGAGCTGCGGTAAATCTAAGTGTAGTTTTCAGTACTATATGCTTGTAATTTTAAGTAGCAGGCAGGATGTCTAGAGATCATGTATGGATATTTATTTCTTCTGAAGCAAAAGAAACAATATATTTTAAGTAAATGTTACATTTTAGTCAGGAATAAAAATACAAATGTAAGAAGATCTACAACATATGCTACAGGTTTTGAAAAGATAATTATGATAATAGCTCTTTTGAGATATCAGCAATGCGTTTTAAAGCTTTCATAAATTTTTCAGTAAGATTTTTATCACCAAAATTCAGGCAAACAGAAGTTCAAAACCCTTACCTGGCACACACAGATATGGAAGACACAATTCTCCAGACTGACATCCTTTTCTATTTACTTCACACAATTGATTAGCAGCACAAGGATTTGGATTACATGGATGTGTAACATCTTCTACAATGTTTCCTAAAGAACTTGGACCTGAAAACAAAGTATATAGCATCTATAATGATTTAAATAAGATTAACTTATCTACAGGAAAACATGGCATTTGTTATACTCAGTAAAACCTTATTTTTGAACATTGTCAAATCCTTTTTTATATATATAACTTTTATTATACTTGAAAAACCATGACACGACAATGTGGTCAAGTTTAGTACTCAATCATGGAAGTACTTCTTGAAGAACACAGTTTTCTTAAAGTAAGATTAACTAGCATATTTTCAAGTTGGTAAAAACCACTGAAATTCAACATGCCAGATTATCAGATGAGTATTTCTGAACTTGCATTGAATGTATGAATTCCTGAAAAGGGAAGCATGACGAGTAAATTAGCCTCAGCCAATCCAGCCACTTTTCTCTAAATAGGACCATAGGTAGAAAATAGGTAGAAAAGGTACTGAAATGCTCAAGGGTTCTGGTAAACACAGAGGAGCTGCTTAGCCACCAGCATTGCAGACAAAGCTAATTCAATGTGAACAAAACAAATTAAACTTATTGGATGATCACTTCCCTGATCCTGCTGGCAACACTACTTCTAATACAAGCCAGGATGCCACTGGCCTTCTTAGCCACCTGGGCACACCACTGACTCATGTTCAGCTCAGTGTTCACCAACATTCTCAGGTCTGTTTCTTCTGCACAGTCTTCCCGACACTCTGCCCCAAGCCTGTAGCATTCCCAAAGGTTGTTGTGGCCACAGTGCAGGACCCAGCACTTGGTGTTGTTAAACTTCATCCCACTGGCCTCAGCCCAGTGATCCAGTCTGCCCAGATTCCTCTGTATGGTCCTGCTACCCCCAGGCAGATTGACACTTCCAGACAACGTGGTGTCATCTGCAAACTTACTGATGGTGCACTCAATGCCCTTGTTCAGGTCATCAATAAAGACATCAAGAAGGACGGGCCCCATCATTGACCCCCTAGGGAACACCACTTGTGACCAGTTTCCAGTTGGATTTAACTCCATTTACCACCACTCCCTGGCCATCCAGGCAGTTCTTTACCCAGCAGAGAGTGCATCTGTTCAAGCCACAGGCTGCCAGCTTCTCCAGAATACTATGGGAGACCATGTCAAATGGTTTGCTCTAGGCAGACCACATCAACTGCCTTTTCCCCATCCGCTAGCCAGGTCACCTCATCAAAGAAGAACACACTGGCCCAACAGGATATGCCTTTCATGAACCCATGATGGCTGGGCCCAATCTACTGGTTGTCCTGTTCATACCATGTGATCTCATTTAAGATGATGTATATATAACCTTTCCTGGCACAGAACTAAGGCTGACAGACTGTAGTTCCCCAGATTCTCCTTATGACCCTCCACGTAGACAGGATTCACACTGGCAAGCCTCTAATTATCTGGGACCTTTCCTGTTGACCAGCAGCAGTGGTAGACGATGAAAAGGAGCTTGGGAATCACCTCTGCCAGCTTCATTTCACACTTCATGATAGGAAGTGGTGCAGTAAGAATAAGAAGTGGGTAGTTCTGGAGGTTATGTTCAGTAGGGTTTCTCTCTTCCACTCATTCCTCCTCACAACTTTCCTCTGTTCTAGTGTGGGCTCTCCACGGGCTACAACGATTTTCAGTGCATTTCTTACTGCTTTGGTGTAAGCCCTCCATACCCTGCAGGGTGAATCTGCTCTGTCATGGGGATGTCACAGCTTCACCAAATAGCTCAGCTTTGGCCTGCTGCTGAGCCAGCTGTGATTGGCACAGGGCATTCCCTGATCTCCTCCCATACAGCTTGTCATGGTTTTACCATTTTTGTTATTGGTATTCTGCATCGTAACATCATGTTGCACACTGGGAATTAAAGAGTTAATGCTCCAGTTCCATGGTTTGTTGATATTTCTGGGTTCTTATCTCAGAAGACTTCAATGTTCCATTTCTGTTTTCCACTTAGAGGGAAAGATGAAAATGCTTGTGAGTCATGAGACTGCCCCTTCCTTTTACTGCTCGTCACTGCAGTGTGTGCTCCCTGCCTTCAGCATTAGAGTTTGGTTTTAGATACTCTCAATTAATTGATTTATTAGCTTCAATCCCAATTAACTTGTATTTGTGCTATTATAATTAGTAAATTAACTTTCCTCCTCAGATTGTTGCCACTGATTGTTTTTCTTTTTACTCCATTCCCTCTTTCCTTTCCTTCCCATCCACTGCCCCCATCCCCTTCCCCCCCACTTTTTTCCTTTATTTGGGCGGTGGGCCTGCAGGCCTGCCCTGCCCTTGTCATGCACAGAGACAGATCTAGGCATAACTACAGCGCTTGCCACATATCTAACACAAGCAAGCAGGCTCTGGCCATTTGAGCAATCCAATTTTCTCTCATATGCTAATTGAATAATGTTCCATATTCAATACCACTTTATTTGAAAGAAATAACATTATTAAAACTAGTGAAAAGCATTCAAAGCATCTCGACTTTCTAATCTGTTGTCTACATAAATCAATACTTACTCAGGTATGTATCCAAAGGGATGCAGTTCTCCAAGTCATCTGTTGGAGATAAGAGCTCACAAATACTTTCAGCTGAGTGGCCTTCGGGGAATTTATTATGATCTCCACATTTCTTCAGTATTTCCACACAATCTGATCTTCAGATAAATAAACAAACAGAACTTCATGAACACCACTTAAAGAAAAGGTCTTGTATTAATATCCTTCTCTTCCTCTAATTAACACCTTCCTCACAACAGAAGAATGGATATACTTAACACATGCAGATACACACTTTGGGCTTGGTGAGTCTTGTTTGCCTTCTATGATTTAATCTGCATGTATCTTTCAAGATCTACCATTTCCCTGGGTTCAATTTATGGTCTGAAATCACATCTCACTACTGGTACATATTAACTGGTTTCTTTTCTATACAGTCACATATTTCAAATTTTGTTTTTTCTTTAAAACATGCATTTTCCTGAGCCATCTGTTGAAAATGATCCACAAATGAAAAAGTAAAACAGAGTTTTATAGATGGCAGAATTAAAAAAACAATCACAAAAACCAACAATCACTTTCAATGGAAGCTTATCTATCCATCTCATTTGGAGGCAAGCATCTTCAATTTGCAGCGATGGAACACTGCAAACAAAAACTTTCCAAGAATGGAAAACTACCGAAGCTCATGTTCCTTCCATGTCTGCCTCGCCATGTTTTCCTAACATAAGCCATATGTGATTATACAGTAATTTTTCAGTTCTCATTAAAACCTTAGCAGAACCTCTCAACTGTTGTTTTTATTTTTATTTTTTCAAGGTACTTACTTGCAGATGATACTTCCTCTAGATTTGCTGTGGCAAGGTTTAATCTGCAGTGAGCAGGCAATTGCCTTCCACATTTCTGGTTGGCATTTATTAATATCAAGAACCGGAATATTTATAAATGGCATCTTAATGCTCCCTTTTTCCCAAAGCTTCATGTCATTCATGGCTCCTTGGTCTGATTGTGTATTGCAGCTTCTGAAAAGTTCTGTTGGTCTTAAAAGAAAAAGTTAAGAAATGGCGAGTATACAAGAGAAAGGAAGCACCACACATTTTACCTTTCACTATATGAATTCCACAACTTTGATATGGCTTGCCTTTTGTGGCATAGAATACTTGAATCCTCTCATGGTTAAACATGACCAAAATTAGCTTAATTTCTATCTTTAAAAAAAATAACCTCTTTAAGGTTCAAGGCTGAAATATCATCTTCACCTCTATCTCAGAACAAGCGTAATTCAAATTTATCTTAATTCAAGTTTGACTTATTGAGCAAATATTTAAATGTACTGAAAATCTGTTGGACTGTTTTGTGGCAAATCACTAATGCAAGTTGATTTATCGTTTATTTTTGCCCAGGATGCATTTATCATATTTCTATTTTACTATTTCATATATAGTGGCATGACTATATGACTATGAAGGGGCACACTGATATATTTCAAAGAAAAGTCAGAAATCCATACCACCTAAATGATAAAATGTTACATGTACTTCTGAAACTCAATCACTATTTAATTAGTAACCTTGCAATGACTAATTCAGGCAGCACTTAAAATTACACATATTGTTCCATAGAATAAAACCACAGAAAAATCTCTAAAAGAAATGAATTTTGAAAAAAAGGAGGACATATTAACACTCTTAGGAAAATGTTATCAACTAGCATATGAATTTAAGCATTCTTTATTTATAATATATTATACTGTAGTAATTATGGTTTACTTGTCCATATAGTAAGACAGAAAAATATACTGCTATATATGCTATAATATGATGGCATTTTACAAGCTCATGAGGTTTTATTCTAATATTCTAAACAATCACTAATTTTAAAATACCTGGAAGCTAAATATAATCAAAACAAGATTGAAAAACATTTTTTTAAATCAAAACACAGTAATTATTTTTTAAAATATCTCGTGTCTCTCTCCTACCTGTTGTTAAAATTAGTGCAGTAAGAAAGATTTCTACAGCCCAGCTGACAAGGTTCTCGTACATCTGCTAAACAGGTCAACATGGAAACTTCAACTGCATTATACTCACAAAAGCGATCAAATTCTTGCCAACTCTGTGAATTGCCCCAGCTCGTGCTATAAAGCTTAGTACACAGCTCCCTTGAAGGGAAAAGAAAAAAATAATCAAATGACAATAACAGCAGTTATTCAGAGTAGGCAGAGCCTGTAGACTCCTTGCTGATCACAACAGCACTCACTAGAAATACATGTTAGTGATAATAAATTCTGTAGGAGAATCCAAACGTGCTCTAAGCAAATAACCTGGGCAAATAACTTTCCAATGGTTTCAAAGTTGTTCAGGTTTGCTTCAGAATGTTAGCAAATCTTTAGATCACTAAGACTGAAAGACTCAGAATACAAAACTGTAACATCCAACATAAATGTAATACCTGGAGTGTGCAGGAAACCTGAACCATAATAAATCAAGTTAACACAACAATGAACAATTTCTACTCCCATCCTTCAACTTCAGATCACACTCACTCATGCTACAGAAAAGATGAGCAAACAAAATACATTTCTTCCTTTGCCATGATATTTGAAACAAATGTAATGTTTGAGATTTTTCTAGTGTTAACGATACCCAGGGCCCCTTTATTCACAGCAATATCCCATAAACTATGACAGTCCCCACCAAATGAAGGTATGGAACTTCACTGTGCTATTAAGGTCTATTGCATATTAAAAACACAAAGAAAGGAACAATTTAAAAAAAATGATTATTAAAGTAAGCAGCTAGAAGTTATTGTACCAAATGTTCTATGCTAGTATTCTACATAATAACATAATTCTAGGGCTCTACAAAACTGACCATAAAGCAGCAGGTCTGCTGCTTTGCTAATGAAAACTTCACCATAAAAGAAAGCAGCAGCTCAAAAATCAATTTCACTTTGTCAAACTGATGAATTTAAAATGCAGTAATAATCTTTTTAAAGTGAATGGATAACCACTCAGAACTAAAAAGGCCCCAATATCAGTTATTTGCAAGAATGCTGCTCATTGTCCCCTTAGTTCTCACCAGCATCTTGATAAAATCTCTTCAGCTTACTTCAGTACTATTATTACCACAATTAAGGTATAGCTTTCATTAACTTGTGTGTCTGCTAAATTCTGCCAGTGCTAAAAATTTGATTTTTCTGATTGAACAGTTTCTGTTTTTAAGTAAGCATGACAGTCACGAGACTTCTCAAAACTATTTTGTTTCCATGAATTCAGAGAACTTGTTATTTAATGTACACAGTCAGATTTGGGCAAAGGCCTGTCCTGGTCAGGCCTCACCTGGAGCACTGTGTCCAGTTCTGGGCTCCCCGGTACAAAAAAGACAGGGATCTCCTCAAAAGAGTTCAGCAGAGGGCCACAAAGATGATACAGGGCGTGGAACACCTCCCTTATGGGGAAAGGCTGAGAGACCTGGGTCTGTTTAGCCTTGAAAAAAAGAAGACTCTGAAGGGGGTCTGATCCATGTCTATAAATATCTAAGGAGTGGGAGGCAAAGGGACGAGGCTGAACTCTTCTCAGCAGTGTGTGGTGATGGGATAAGGGGAAACAGCCACAAACTGAAGCATAGGAAATTTCAAACAAACGTGCATGGGAACTTCTTCACAGTGACGGTGATGGAGCACTGGCACAGGCTGCTCATAGGGGTTGTGGAGTCTCCTTCTCTGGAGATGTTCAAGACCCACTTGGACATGTACAACCTGGGCTAGGGAGCTGTTTTGGCACGGGGGTTGGGCAAGATGATCTCTAGAGGTCCTTTCCAACACCTAGAATTCTGTGATTCTGTGATAAAACAATTTCTGAAGCCTTTTCACGGTTGTAAATGAAGGGAGAGAGATACTGACCTACATGTGGAAGAGTTTGCTTTAGAACAGCAATGAAGTTTTGCTCCATCGAGGCCTGTTGAAGGTGGAGGATGCACAGTGACTCCTGGGTGAACAGATCTTGAACTCTCAAGAAAACATTGCCAAAGTGGATCCTGAGGAAGAGGCATTGTTTTACAGCCTTCTATAAGTCCATCAACAATTTCAAGCTCTGTTTTCATCGACATTAGAATTCTTTTACAAGCAGTCTGACATGCATAGTCTTCTGCTCTATCACAGCAATACAAACCTGTTTAAGAAATAACAATGATTAATTCTCAATCATACAGCAACAACAAAGATATACAACATAATAGCCCTTTTTCTTTTTGTGAAATGAGAAAATAGCAACACTGTTACCCTAGCTTTTAAGAGAGCAGACTTCAGACTTAGTTAGCTCAGTCTCCTTGGAACTTGCTTTTGAAGACTTAGTAGTCCCATGAGAGATAGTTATTTTTCAAGAACTACCTTTATAAAACACAGGAGCAGGCAATTCCATTGTGCGACAAGCCAAGGAAACAGGGCATTAGACTAACTTAGATGAACAGGGAACACTTCTTGGAAGTCAAGCGGAAAGCGTATCATCTCCCTAAACAAGGTCAGAGCATACAGGAAAATTACAGAGCTGCAGTTGGCATTTTCAGGAAGATAACAGAGCCAAAGCTCAACCACAATTAAGCATTATGTATGCCAATAGCAAAAGTCATCTATGGAAAATACTGAACAATTACTAGACGAAGCTGGTCATTAGATAAATAGGGATTACAAAAAAACAGAGACATTCAGTGTCGTCTTTGCTTCTGTCTATAATAATAATGATAAGACCCTGGGTTGCCCAATCCTCTGAGCTAGATGACCTAAATGGGGAGAAGCAACTTTCCATTTGTGGACACCAGAAGTGTAAGGAACCAGTTATATCAGCTGAACATTTTAAGTCCCCTGGGCCTCATGAGATTCAACACAGACTACCGAGTATGCTATAAGATGTTCTAGCTGGATCTCTTAACATTACCAGAGGTTTTGGAATTCTGGGGAAATTCTCACTGACTAGAAACTATCTTAACTCTGATATCCTTCTGTGATAAGATCACCTGCTTAGTGGACAAAGGTAAAGTGGTGGATGTAGTTTTTCCAGATTTCAGTACCGCTTTTGATGCTGTCTGTCACAGTATTCTTCTGAACAAATTATCCAACTGTGTGAAGGACAAGTTCATGCTACACTAGGTGATAAGTTAACTCAACAGCAAGGCTAAAAGTGCTGCAATAAGAGGGGGCTAGCACACAGTCACTAATGAAGTTCCTCAGGGCTCAACTCTGGGGCCAGTTCTGTTCGACGTATTTTACAAATTACCTGTGGTTGCAGGAGTTGAACACACACTTAGTTTATTAGCTGATAATACTAAATTGGGAGGTGCTCTTGATTCGAGACTGAGGAAGGCTTTGCAAAGGAAACACTAGAAAGACTGGAATGATACTGTGAAATTTAAGAACACATGTCCGCCTCCATGCTTGTGACAGAGTAATGCCAGACAAAGGTGCAGACTGGGAGATGAGTGCATTAAACACAGCACAGTCCCCTAGTCAAAACAGGTGATTATCCCACTGTGTTTAGCATTGATGCAATCTGAACTTGAACACTGTGTGCAGTTCTGGGCTCTACAGTATAAAAAGGATATTAAAAATTTTGACTGTATCCAGAGGAGGGCAATAGAACTGGTAAAATATCTGGAAGGCATGTACTGTGAAGAGAGGCTGAGGATATTTTGCTTCTTAAGCTTGGAGAGAAGGAGGATGAGGGGTAACCTCATCATCGCCCTCTACAACATTTTGTGGAGGGGAAGTAGAGAGAGAGGTGCTTGACTTCTCCCCAGTATCTAGTAACAGGAGTCATGGGAACGACTAAACTTCTGAGAGGGCAGAGTTGACAGTAGGAAGAACTTCTTTGCAAACAGAGTTATCAGATGTTGAAATAGTCTTTCTAGATAAGTGGTTGAGGTCCTGCACACACCCACATTAAGGGTAATGTTCTCAGTGATTGCCTTTATTTTTGGGTCAGCCCTGTGGTAGTATGATGATTTTTGTTGGTCCCTTCCAACTGGAACTATTTTCTATTCTATTTGAGATAACACTGCTTCTTTGAAATGCAAACAAAATAAACTCTAAAGAAAAACAGGAACCAGTACACAGAATAAAAGTTTCTGAAGACCAAAGAGTGGATGTGAGCACAGTGAGGTGGTGGGTGGGGCATTTTAGCAGTGACAGTAGTTCACCTTCACTGATGCACATTTTTACAAGCATGGCATGAAAGGTCTTGTTCATTGCTGGTGAAAATGCATACCTAATGTGTCTATGTTGAAAAACAGCGGTTTGAAATAAATAGGAGGCATGACTTTCAGAGTACCCTACATACATTTTTAGAGGAAAAACGCTTACAAAAGAAATTTATACTTACTATCTGTAGGATTTCTCATTGGATAGGATTGTGTATAGTTATTCACACAGTGTATTAGCTGAGGGCTGATAGATGCACAGTAATTTTCAACTGCTTTTATTTGTGAAGGACCAGGAGAAGAGTCTGTCCGAAAAATTGCTTGACAGTATTCTCGACAGTTTGTATGATGACCTGCATAACTGCAACAGATTGACCCCACTGGGGAAAAAAGAAATACAAAGAGAAATCCATGGTTTTCTACACAGAGGAACAAAGATGTGACCTGCCTGTACCCCACATAATGATGCACAAGATACTACTTGAAAAAAAACAACCACCACCACCATCACAGAATACCAAATTCTCTTAAGCTCCATTAAAATAATCTCTGTCAGAATGCACGGGAATATCTGTAATTAGTCAAAGCGCATCTTGAATTTGTGTTTAAATCATCAATAAACCAGCTGAATTATGTCCTCAGATATGTTGTTCTTATGTAATATAACTGATCTTTTCCTACAACTGAATTGTTAGACAAATAGGAATGGTAAACAATTAAACATGAAACCAGTATCTTAAAACTCATTTGAACAAAATAAGAGAGACTTGAATCATTGTGATTCATCCATTTATGTCATGTTAGGACAACATATTATTGTTGCCACAATGCAATGATACTATACTGTTCTTGAAAAACAGAATCATAGAATGGCTGGGGTTCAAAACGACCTTCCAGACAATCTAGTTCCAATGCCCTTGCCATGGGCAGGGTTGCCAACCACTAAATACTATTACGGGAATTAATTCTGAGACACCAAGTTCTTTCGTGTCCAGCTATTTCATTTTCTATAGACAGAAAGTGGGCAACTTAACACTTGTATTGTGTAAGACTCAACCGTGCCTGCTTTACTTTGTTCAAAGAAGAAAAAAACATATACAGATACATAATTAAAAATTGACAGCAATTATGCAAACAGTCCAATCCTCTTAACACTTGAGCAAAAAAATTAAGACATCTGCCTAGCCTTTCTGTGGAACCAAATCCATTATATTTGTGTACACATACACGTACAGAATTTCTTGCATTTCTGAGGAAGAGTTGTTAGCTTATAAAAGTAAAACTAAAAAAAAGAAACTATTCATTACATACTTACTTTCATTTCTGTTAATACAACTAAAGAGAGCATTCTGAAATCAAAACAAAAATAGCATTACAAGCCTGAAAACTTCCAAATAAACATTTAGGTGCCCACTCATTTCTAATGTTTTTGTTCATCTAGTTCAGTTTAACTGGAACAAATAAGAATGCTAAACAAAAACACTAAATGAAAGAAATGAAAAGATCAAATGTCACCTAAGTACTGTATACAATACTAATGAAATATATTTAGGCAAAAGAATGATTTTTCTGGACTACCTTAGAAAGAACATGTCAGAATAGGATGTACCAAAATGTTTTTGCATGACAATTTTAAAGGACCGCTGTGGAAAAAAAAAGAGCTTTGCATACATACACACACAAACAGAAAATTTCAAGAATTTCAGCCATATACCTTAAAATCTAACATGTGCTATCAACTCCACTGAATTACAGCTGCCAAGTTCTACACTTGGGTGGGATGCACAACATGTTAAATTACAGAAGAAAGAGGAAAACATGAATTCGACTGTTTGGTTTCAGTGGATTCTATAATGCACAGGACAATTGACTGCAAGACAGTATGCTGAACTCCTGCCCAAAACAGCTGTGAGACATTTGTGTGACATTTCTTCAGAAAGTACTACATACAAGCTTTCTGGAACTCAATGGAAAGATGAGGTTTTGAGTCTGAAATTCTAAAATAAAGTTGCCAGTCATGAAAGATGAAAATTACATGATTCTGAAGAAGAAATCTGAAGTATCTCCACACTTGTTGGTAAGATTATCAAAAGAGACCAAGACCATTAACATAATGACAAAACATAATCCACATCTTCATAAATTTCCTGATCTCCTTCACTTCTCCTGTCACCATCTAACAGTGTATCTGTTATGAGAAATTGAATACATATTACATATATATATACCAATATATATATACCAATATACCCTATACCATTACTATATATATATACTATATATATATATATACACACCAATATATATACCTATAGCACTACCATTACTTTAAAATACGTTTATTCAGAATACTTAATGATCCTTTCCTCAGCTAGATTTTCTACAGCTGCATCTTCTGATTGTGGGAACCCCCCCTGCACTGCAAAACACGAGCACAATGATGCTAAGTGGGCTGCAGGTCAAAAAGCAGCAAGCTGAGGTCTTCCATTATCAACTGGCAAGAGGGCAGCAACTGTCACTTTCTCTGATGCAAACAGCAAATAAGTGCATGTATACATACAAAATTTTCTTGAGATTCTTCATTTACATTATTTATTAATATTTACCACACTGCAGATAAATAAGTATTCCCAGTAATACCTGATATTTTCAGTGAAAATTTGTACTGCTATAAACAGATTGAAATGTTACATTTTCTACACTTAAAACTATTTAAACATTCTATTAGAAATCATCTTGATCTTTTCCTTTTCTCTCAGAAATTGTTTAGAGGGCAGGATTTTGTTTTTCCAATTTAAAATCTCTTTTTGCTTTGTTCTCAGAGGTCATTTGAGTCAGTTTGATTTGGAATTATATCCTTATTTTCTCTCTCAGTTTGATTTGGAATTATATCCTTATTTTCTCTCCTGAAGCCTAGTCTGGGTGTTATTACAGAACAAAGTAAAGTCAGTATCAAAGTAACCAGCCCGCCCTGTGGCTAACTCGTAAAAATACCAGTTAACTGCAACATCTGAATGCTGATGATTTCCTTTCAAGCAGCGTGTTCACATTTGGTTATGCTTAACAGGGAAAGGTTGGTTGCAAATGATGGATTATTTACATTTTAACTGAAATCTGAAAAGCCTCACATCTTGGGAGTTTCATTTTGTATCATGCCATTGATGATTTTATTTTATTCAAATTTAAATCACCAACTGATCAGCTAATCTTTATGTCATATCAAACACAGTCCTATAATCCTGTTTTCTACAGCAACACAATGAAATAATCTATTGGAAATTTATTTTTGGCTGGTGAAATAAGTCAGCAAACAATTGTAGGATTTTAAAGAAAATACCTCCAATACTGTAGCGAGCAAAGTGGCTTTCTTCTATTTACAGTCAGAAATTCATTTACTGGATAAACCATGGCAGATACAACACTGACACAACGTAAGAGAATAAAAAACCTAACTTTAAAATATGTTTATTTATAAACTTTACTTTTTATCATTTTATTGACCATGAATAAAAGAACAGATGTAAGAATTCATAAGCCTGCACTACACAAAATAATCCACAGAACCTTGCTAAGTAAAAATTCCAAATTTTTAATCCTTCTAGAATCCTGCATCAAATTATTGACATGAACACTGTTACATCCTTATTGACATAAACACTGTTACTGCAGAAGCTCTCTAAGCCTATGAACAATTTTGCAGCAAAACTACTCATTCCAGCAGCAGATTTTCATCTGATTCAGTTCAGAAACTACACACAAAGCAATTTCATCCATTCACTGATATAACAAGGCTGACAGACTCAAGAACTAACAGAAGCAACATGCAGACAGAAAAATCTGTAAAGAACAGGTTCATACTGTTACATAAGAGAGCGTGTCATTTACATAGCACTCTACTTTCTAGCTTGGGACCTCTGGTGTATCATAGAACTGTTAAAAATGAACTGCTATCGCACACAGCATCAGTCTGATCTAAAACTGATTTCAGAAGCTTCTGAGGATGGACTCATGCACACTCAGCCTGTATCAAACACTGGAACATCATGTACACAGCAGCAAAGTAGAAAGCAACACTATCCTAGAATCACAGAATAGTCTGAGTTGGAAGGGACCTTAAAGATCATCTAGTTCCTACTCCCCTTCTGTGGACAGAGTTGCCAGCCACTAGGTGAGGCTGCCCGGGCATCCATCCAACCTGGTTTTGAACTCCTCCAGGGATGGGACATCAGCAGCTTCTCTGGGCAGCCTGTCCCAACACCTCACTATCCTCTGAGTGAGAAAATTTCCACCTAACGTCTATATTTCCCCTCTTTTTGTTTAAAGACATTTCCCCTTGTCCTGTCACTATCAGTCCAAGTCAGTCTCCCTGCTGTTTATAAGCTCGCTTCAAGTACTGGATGGCTGCAGTGAGGTCTCTCTGGAGTCTTCTCCAGGCTGAACAAGACCATCTTACTCAACCTTTCTTCATAGGGGAAGTATTCCAGCCCTCTGATCACCTTTGTGGTATTCCTCTGGACCTGGCTCACCATCTCTACATTTTCATATTGCTGGGGTCCCAGGCTTGAAAACAGCACTCCAGATGGTGCCTCATGAGGGCAAATAAAGAAGAATGATTCCATTAAAACAGTTAAGGGTGATGAAAAGGCTGAAGTCGGCTTGTCATAGATATGTCTAATTACTGAACATACTTTCAGTTAGCATAAACAGTATTTAGAATGATGACGTAAAGTTGTCAGAAACTCAGGTAAAATTTGTCAGGTTACCAGAAGTTGAATATTATAAAACAAGTTATTAAAGAGCAGTTTGGAATAACAGAATCACTGGCCCTTTTTTACTCAGTTTGTAGTCAGAAAAAGAAAAAAAAACAACAGACAAGAGTGTTGAGAAGATTGTGGTGTCTAACAAAATTCCTCCTCTCAAAAAGGGCTCAAGTTGAGATAAAACTATCCTCTCCTAACTATTTTATGTCTTTTTTTTTTTTTTTCCCTAAGACAGGCAAGATCCTCTAACCAGGTAATCAGTCTTCACTCTGTAATTCAAAACTGTTCTACAGAGAGCCAAATCACAGTAATAACACTCATATTATTGTCAAGAAGAGGTTAGTCTTACTTCTCTTTTCTACACTGTTTTCAACTCTTATCTCCCCGCTCCCGTTGTACAGTCTTAGGTAAGCCTTCACATCAGCTCTGTCTCCAATAATCTTTTAATGACCTCATTTTCCACAGTAACCCTGAAGAACATTTTTCTCTTGCACTTGGAATTTACACAATCTTTTAGAAGAACCTGTCAGATGGCAGTTCCAGATTAAAGTAGGCAAAAAAGCTAGCAGAGGGAGGGAGTGTGTGGAAAAAGGGCAGCTACAGAAAGGAACAGGATGAACTTCAGCTGCACTGAGTTGTTAAAGGAACTTACCATACCTCATGAAACTGTAGCATGTTAAAATCACTGTATTCTGTGGTATTTAAGTATACTGTGCAGACTTTGCTCTTTGTGTATGTCTGGAAAATCATTCACTGTCTCAGAAAATAGAATACATCTGGGAAGCACAGCTATATAGACATGAGAAAATCTTAGAAAAAATAATGTACAGTCACCTCTTTTTTAAAATAGCTCATTACAGCTTTAGAGAGTCACAGTCTGAGATTAGTTACTAACCCTGACTTCATTACAGAACACACTAAGCCCTATCTATAGCGTAAAGTAGCAGTCAAATTTAAGTCTCATCAGACCATTCAAGCTTCTTCCTGAATCTGCTAACAAAATCTCTTGAAACAGTGAACTGTGAGAGAGAAAACAGAGAAAAAGATAAAACAGATAAACATGAAGCAAAACAAACAGCTCCCTTCCATGCCCAAAAACAAGCAGAAAAGGGTGTTTGCCTTGAAAGAAAAAACTAACTCATCAGACCTGTGGAAATGAAGATTAAAAGCCAATAATCACACTCCCTCTTTCAGCTCATGAATAAAATACTAAGTGAACAAAGATGGTAATACTGAACTTCAAAGGACAAATGCAGAATGCTCTACTTGTGCACTGTTATCTTTCAGACTCCTTTCAAAAAAAAATTCATAACAAACATTGCCAAAACTGGTCACTAAAACAAATGAGATTACAAGTAGGAGGAATGGAAAGCAGCAGACAGACACAGCTAAAACAAGCGCGTACGCATTAAGAAAACAGTCTCAAAGACCTTCTGCCATGATAGAAATTGAGAAAAGGTAATTAAAGCTTATCTAGCAGAGAAGATTTTCCAGTCTTCCTCAACAGAAGCTCCTTTAAGAAAGATTTCAGCCAGTACTGCAGGACCTAACTGGTTTCGCTCTTTTTGGAGCTCATCAGCTGCAGGTAACGGCTCAAAACCCAAAATGCAAGCACATAAACAGTTTACTAAAGGATGAAATCTTTTGCATTATAAGGCATACTTTTGCACTGTAACAACATTTTTTCTAAACAGTTTCTTCTTGTATCTTGAATAAAAAATGTCAGTGAAACTGTTCATTTACACAAGAATACACAGAGGATTTTTAATAAAATATTATTTATCTTTCTCAAAATTATAGTTGTATATGTATTCTATCAACCCACGCAAAAATAAGTTTAGAGCTACTGACTTGGGTATACCAACCATGTGGAGAAAAAAGCATTTCAAGTTCTGTTAATCTTTCCTCAACTTCATTTAATCTCAGAATTTAATCACCAGGATTTAAAGTCAGAAGGTAGTGAAATTTCAGATTATGGTGCACAGCTGTTTAGATTTTTAAAAAACTTTCAAAAATTAACAATTAAGGCTGAGGTTTTCCTCAACTGTGTCAAAGAATTAAAAAGGAAAGAAAAAAGAAAAAGCCTTGCAGAATAAGGTAGAACATAATTACTGGAATTTAAATATTGGGAAGAATACTGGGTTTTGGATCAACTTTCTCTGAACTGTGCAGAACAGTAACAAAAAGCACATAAAAATCACATTACTAGCTCCTACATGTAGTATACAGAGACAAAGTCTGCAGCAAATTCTTAAGTGATGCTGTGCTTCCAGAGGTCACACAAAGATGTGTTTTTTAGGGTTAATTAAAACCATTTTGTAACCTTTTCTATGTCCTTAGCAGCTTAAACATGGCAACAAACTCTTCACAATTTATTTCAAGCATTATATAATCCTTTGCAACTTTTTCAAGCATGCATTCCATGCAGCCTTTTTAAAAAATGAATCTTCACACAAGATTTAAAAATTAGGAAAAATCAGAAAATTCTGCACATCCACACAGTCCACTTCCTCCTTCTTTCTTTGATTATCACCTACCTTCTTTTTAGATAAAGATGAACAGGATAGTAGAGAGCTGGTAGTAGTGAAAGATAAAAGACAAGAGGTGCACAGAGCTAGAGAGAAGAGGAAGAGGACAAAAATGAGTGTCTGAGAAGCAGAAGATGGGAAAAAAGAATTCCACAATAATAACTTTCAAAAGAAGCCAAATAATGCATACTAAGGAAACTTTCAAGACTCTTCAGGGATACAGTGCATTTTTACAAAAAATGAAATTTCTGTATGAAGTGCTTCTTGCAAATAGGACATGCTTCATTAGGCATGCTTAAAAACCTTCAATGCACTGATCAAGAATGAATGTCTTATTATGCCACAAATCATTTCTAAAAAGTGTACAATTGCTGAATGACAAGAATCACAAACTTTATTAACAGTAAATAAAATTCAGTATAAGCATTTTCAGTTAATCTTAGGAAAAGTCAGCACATCACTGTTAAAGTGATTCATTTATTGCACAACTTTAGACTCCGCTTAGCAACTTCTAACTTTCTGACAATTTCCATTTGGAGATTTTTTTTTCCTGTCTTCTCTGCTCTGAACCCCGTGCCTTACTCTAGAAGACTTATGTTAGCACTCACTAACTTGGTGGGAATCCAAAGGTAAACTAATGAAGTTGCTTTCCTACTCTCAAAGTACTACGCACAGTTTGGTTAACTACTGTAAGATCTTTGTGCAAACTCCCTGAAATCCTTATGTGAGTATATGACAGAATAGTAAGCTACAAGAATGTTTTAAAAGAGATAATTAAACTTTTATATTCTTAACTCAGGTAGTTCTTACCTATATGTTATGTCTCTATCATATTCAGCACCTCCACAACTAGTTCTCAATAAACTGTTTCTCAAATAGGATCCTTATTTTTAGTGAATCTTAAACAAAAAGGCAAACACAATACATAAAATATTATATTTATGTGATTCACAGGCTGTTAGTGATCTTGTCACCTACAGTTCTAACTAGCCACTCATCTCCCAGTTCAGTTTTTCCCTAATCAACTCAACTGAATACAAAGCAAGGTACTAGCCAAAGACATGGAAGCTACTCAGAAGACTACAAAATGAGCATGGAACATTCACCACAGCCAACTATTTAAAAATAAATAAACAGAAAGGAGGGGAAATGGGAGGGTAGGTTCCCTCCAGAAGCAGCTTTTCAAATCTCACTCCTTAGGCAAACCAGCCTGGAATTTTATGCATGCCATAGATCTCTTTAAAGCATAGCAAGTACTATTTTTCATGACTATCCATAAAGTCTAGATACATAGGAAAATCTATTTTCATGAAAAAAAAAAAAAAAGTAATGAGGATCTACTATATCAGATAATTTCATTTCTATCCCTAACACAGTATCTGTGCCTACTAATCCTAGTGCTCATTAAAAAAGTTCCTTCCCCCTTCATCAACCTGAAGACCGATTTCTCCTTCTGACATTTTGCTGCCTCTCCTACTCTTTTAAAGCATTACACAGATAGAAAGAGTTAATGTCTTCTGTGCAATAACAGTAACATCCCACTTTCTAAAATTCCAGACAAAAACTGGAAAAAGAGACTAGGAAAAGTAAGTAAGATGACTATCACTACTTCGTAGGTGTTCTTTAAACTCTTACCTTTCCTCTCCCGTTCTCCTTCAACACATATTGGCCAACCTCCTACAGCAATGCAGAAATGCGGAAAAAAAGAAGGAAACAGACCAGCATAATAGAGGAGAAGCTTACAGATGTTGACAGTACAGCACATCATAGCATCAGAAAAGACAGAACTACTTAAAATGAAAAACATTTTTTAATACAAAAAACTGAAGTAACTTCAATGGAGAAGAGTCTAGGAAAATACTATGTAGACTGATTACATAAAAAGAACAAAGGAAAATCAAACAAACAAGGAATTTAATGTTTTCTGGAAAACAAGAAGCCTGGTAAATTTCTGCCCAAATCAAGCAGAATTATGTGATACTGTTCAGTATGAGCAGAATTTACACAGGACTGTCTAATTCAGGACAGTAGGCAGGATGAAAGGGGATGAAAGGGTGGGAGAAGGAGAATTCTGTTTAAATTAAGAAACGATGACAGGGAAGAAGTCCTAGCAAACTAACATTTCTACAAAATTCTACAAAAAGAATACAAATCTTCATTTGCACATTTCAGAATATATTCTAATGATTATTTTTAAAAGTAGAACAGTAACGGATGGCATTCACACTTTCACTTGATGTTAGCAAAACAACAAAAAAAGCATTTTGAATGATTTACATGAGGATAGGCTACTTAAAGGCTTGTTCTTTCCTGTATTTATTTCCTTAGGTTTTTTTTAGTCACTTTAAAGCTACATATGCCATTCTAAAAGTCAAAATGTTGCTGACAATGAATGCTCACAATAAATGCCTACTTTCATCAGAACTCAGAACTCCTATGAAGCAGAGTCCAAGTCTCCATTTTGAAAGCTGTATCTTTGTCAAATAAAGATATATGCAAGTCTTTAAAAAAATAATAATAATAATGAAAAAAAAATGTAAGCCCCTTTTTTACTGAAAGCAATTGTACTTTTACAGTTAATTGCAGAGAGCTAATTTACATTTGGATGGGAGTAAGTATCCAGACATACTACTAATAAGAAGACAGGACTTCAGGACTTTCCCTCATTATTTTTACAACAAATATATATGCATACAAATACATACATACCTCATACTCCTTTCTACAGACTTTTAGAATATCATTCTTTGAAGAAGCCTGAAAACAGAAAATGTCTCAATCTGAAGTAGAAAATAATAAAACCCGACTTATGTAACATGCAATTTTTTGACTGGATATGATCACCAAAGAACAACAAATTAACACAGTGCATGCACAGTACTAGATTTTAATATGCACAGCAACTGTAGGAATAGGCAGGCAATTCATGGATCTGAACACTTCTTAATTCATCTAATTATAATGAATTGAGTCAAAATGAAATTAATGCCTCCCACCACCTCCCCAATGCTATGAGATGGCCGCTCAAATTCATTGTGATAAGGTGTCCTGAGGATGCTGGACAACAAACAGATCTTGAGAACTAGAATACTCTTCCTGGAGTGTAGCTGCACACTTTCTTATACACGCACACGCAACACATCACTCATTAGCAGAGCAAACTCCCCGTGGAAATGCTAACAAACCATGTCTTCAAACTTCAGACTCATGAAGTCCAGCAAGCAGACAGAAGTTTAGACCTCCAAAATGGAGAAAAACATACACCAAAAAAGAAAAAACAAAAAAATCACCACCATAAAAAAAAAAAAGCAGGTTTTATTTTTTATTTATTTTACTAGGTTTTCATCTCAACAGAATTTAAATTCTACTATTTTTTTGGTTGAAAACTCACTTTATGAATGAAAATTCCCTGTTTTACTTCTTAGAATTTGGTTGGTGACGTTTATCATCCTAGAACTTCCTAGGTAGTTTCGCATCTTTTCTAATTGCAAGAAGTCTGTACAGTAGTTTAATTTTCACATTAAAAATTCATTAAGCATGTAAATCACAAACAGTAACACGAGTGAATTCAACACTGAGTCATTTGACACTAATAATGGAAAAAAAAAAAACAGGTAGAAAGCCTTACCTGTTTACACGCTTGCCGACATTCCACAGCAATAGCTAGCTCACAGCAACCTAAACCAACCCAACCATCAGATTTCTTCAGAACTCCTTTAAAAATAAAATTACAGCACGTATTAGAGTAGCAAGAGAACCTGTGCTCTAATTTTTCTTTCCCTCACCATAAGTAGGTTACTTTTGAAGTACAATAATCCTGTTCTTGTTCAAGAAGTCTACTTACAGATTACATTTTAATTGGAATTTATTGGAAGTCATTCCAAACCAACTTTAAGCAAGTAAAGAAAACTATGACTTAATTAATTTAGAATTTGTCAATTATGTACCTTCTAAACACTTAATGTAAAGGTGTTTTATCCAAACCATTTCCTGTATTTACTGGAAATACCGATTTGTTCTTATCTATTATGAAGTACAACCCAGCAGAAACCAAAATTAAAAAAAATGTTAGAAAAGAAGCAAAACTGCCTTGCTCTGATAAATCTTTATTGGCTTCAATGGCATTGTACTTTTCTATAATTTTCCTTAACACTGAATATCATTCTTACTTTTTCTTCAAGCTTTCTCTGTAGTTTCTTTACCTTAACAACATACTTCAATTCCACAACTGTCTGCAACGTTTTCTATCTTCCTATCTTTTTCTATTTAATTTGCTAGTCTCATTTTCTGCACTTATCATGAAGTTATACAGTAAATGCTCAAAAATTGAGTTACGTTTTTTTTAATTCCAAAAGTAACTACATGTCTACATTGAAGTCATGTAAATATGCTTAACACAGATGTTAACTGCCAAAACGATTACTCCCTCCATTCAATTTTAGACATATAAATAACTAGACTGGACTAGATGATCTCTGCGGTCTTTTCCAATCTTAATGATCTACGATAACATAGCAGTTAGTTGTTTCAGCACTTTTTTATGTGGAGCTATTATACACAAACTCCTTTTCATAAAAACAGTAATTCAGGAGAATTTATACTCCAAGGTGCTTTCAAGGTAAAAAAAAATAAAAAATAAAAAAAATGAAATAATAAGTGCAATATAAAAACAAATTTTCCAGAAAACTTGCAATAACCAACTACATGCTGGAGAAAAAGTATGATAAATTCATTTGTACAGTTTTAGTGGCATTATCACCACTGAATAATCATAGCTGACAAACAAACAAAATACAGAAATAAAAAAGACCCCACAAATAGCTGTATCTTGTGCAAGACAGAGACTATGTTTTTTTAGAAATATCCTTAAAGGAACTCTATTAAAAGCAAATGTGCCAAATTAGGAATGCTGGTAACCTTCAGCCATGATTACATTTTTCTTGGGAAGTGGCCCTCTACTCGTGATATTTCAGCCTATCAAACAAGCTTGTGGAAAAAGAAGTTACAACACACATTCATAAAGTACTGCACTGCAATTTTAAATAACGACTTTTAACATTTAAGCATTAATTTTGTAATCTAGATAGTTGAAGTACAAGCTCTTCTTAACAAAAAAGCAGCTTCAGTGCACAATTAATTGACTGAAGATCATATATCTTATGGATGTCCAACATTGTGGCTTGCCTAGGCTACATTCAGTGAAGAGCAATTGCCTTGGGCTGTGTACACATAGGCTGTTCGAAAAGTAATGTCTCCTATTTATTTTAACAGAAACTAAAACAGCTAAAATGAACAGAGTAATTTAGCTCTATAGAGCAGATCCTCAGTTATGGCAGTTACAGAACACTGTCAATCAGCAGTCACCACCATTAGCTGTGCATTTTTTTCCAGCGATGAAAAAGAGGCTGTATGCCACATTCATAAAAGTCTGCACCAATGGATCTGAGCCACTGTCACTGCTGCCACTGCCAAAACGCACCACAAACTGCCTCACTGTGCTCACATCCAGCTCTCTGGTCTCCAAAAAAGTTCAGTAAACACTGATGAATATCAATGGATGCCAATTTTTTTTTCTGCACAGAGGAATTCTTCTCCACACCCACGCATCATACACACTTCCACGTTAGTCGTTGTTTTGTCAGGCTGACCCTCTGCTGCCATCTGTTGCACAGCAACAATATGAAGCTGAATCTTGGCAGGAAAGTTCAACTTCTAGTGCCCTACCACCAGCATACACCCCTGAAGAACATAACTGGCCAAAATAATAAAATAGGATGTATTACTTTTAGAGCAGCCCTCACAAAATATATAATTTAAACATAAGTAACATTTTAATTTGTAATATCTTTAATAAAACTTTTTAAAAAGCAGCAAAAGCATAAAGCTAGTGACATATTTTAACCTGTTTTTATGAAACCAAGACAGCAAGCCTGTTTTATGAAAGGGGCTGAAATTCTAAGCATGTTCTCAAGGTGTTTGTTAGAGATTTTTGATGAAATTTTACTCTTTTCGTGCTTCACCCTTGACAATAATTATTCATAAACATGCATACTGCCTGCAAAGGCAAAGAAACCAGCTCAAACAAGGAGATGCTACAAAAGGAAGGAAAATGAATGCTCATCCATTTCCAAGGATCTGGGCTCACAGGGAAAGAACTCTAGAAAGAGGGATCGCCAAAAAGAGGTCCTTCCTCAGTGCCAGTCAGCCCTTAAATGAGGTCTAAGAGAGATGTAGCCTGGTTCCACCCCTTCTCGTCACACAGTTGAATTGCCTTCACCTGTGCTCCCAGGGCTGATCCGGTATTTCCTTCAGGTGCTCAATCAGTGAATCAGGCTGTGACTTAGCAGTCCCCAGACAGTGCCAAAAAGCAATTACATGAATAAGGCATGACTGTGAACCAAGGGATATTATTCTCTGCTCAGAGAGTTCTTATTAAAGTCTAGTAAAGAGATGTGATCAAATTTTTCAGATGAATATCTGAATGCAACTCTGTACATTACATCTGAAATTAACAGATAATGTGTTTATGTCGACTGAAAAATGGAGTTGCAAACAAACTGATAATTTTTTTTTCGCAATCTTGAAACCTATTCTCAAATTCACATATGGAAATGGAAAGCAAGGCTGCATATTTTTCACTGCTCACAGGACTGCACTTAGCCAACGTATGAATATGCACACAACTACTCACCACAATGTGAGCTAGCACTGCACTGCTGTCAATGGTTTGTGGGCTGGTTTGGCCCTTTCCGTTGACCCACACCCTGGGAAAGGGGAAAAAGGGAGAGGGTAGGGAGATGGGCCTAAAAACAAAAAAGCAGCAGTGATCTGAGAAGGACAACTAGTTTACTAAATAAGATAATGGAATACAGAAATAATATAGTATGATACAATGTAATTGGAATTGAAGCTAATAAATCAAATAAAATGAGAGAGAGTGTCCGAAAACCGAAGGCCTTAGAACAGCTAGGGAACCTCCACTGCTGAGATGAACACCAAAAGAGGAAGTCTTGGGACTTGTGTACAGTTTGATCTTTCCCTCTGTTGCAAAGTGGGAACACAAAGTCCTCTGGGATACGTGGTTCTCTTCTGAGAGCCAGGTACCCAGAAATTCAGCAGTTCATGGACTTGATGCATTAATTCTTTAACTCCCAGTGCCTCATATGATGTTACGATGTGGAATAACGATTAAAAAAAAAAAATCATCAAACCATGACAACGGCATACTCCCATGTCCTGGTTTCAGCACAGAGAATGCCATCGCCCACTGATGTTTGGTTCTTGCTGAGCAACGGGTGCATGCCAAGGGCTAGGTCGCTAGGCAAGGCAGAGCTGCCACCTTTATACTGTGAGGCCAGGCTGCATGCCATGGTTTTATGATTTTCGGTACTGATATTCCACATCATAACATCATGTAGTGCACTGAGAATTAACGAGCTAATTGTTCAGCACCGTGGATAATTGACAGTTATAGGTATACCCGTCTCAGAAGAGAAGAACTATGTTCCCCAGAGGACTTTGCGTTGCCTTGTCTTTTTACATTTTTCTGCTCAGAGGGAAAAATAAAAACTGTTAGCGTGTCACAGACACACTCACTCTTTTGGGATCGTCCCAGCAGCAGGTGCTCGCTGCCGTCTCGCCTTCAGTGTTAGCGTAAGGCTTTCGGTTTATCGGATACTCTCACTTGCTCATTTTATTTGATGTATTAGCTTCAATTCCAATTATATTGTACTATATTGTGTTATTTTGCTTTCCGATATCTTATTTAGTAAATTAGCTTTCCTCCTCAGATCACTGCTGCTGTTTTGTTTCTAGGCCCATCTCCTTTCTCCCTTTCCCTCTTCCCCTTTCCCAGGTTGTGGGTCGGTGGGTCCCCCGCACCAATCGGCACGGAACTGGGCTGAACCAGCCCGTAAACTGTTGACACTGCAGCACGAGCTGTGCAGGGCTGTATGCAGTTCATGAATTAGACATGTCTGATACATCTGATTATCCTCCAAATTAAAAGATAAGGATTATATTATTGATCTCTAAACTATAAAAGGGAAGCTAGCTGCATGATGTGTTCTGGTCTCAAATCTCCTCTCAAAGAAGTTTCCAGATGCCACACTACATTACTGAGATGAATAAAAACACATGCATTTTTCTTCCTTATTAAAAATGGCATCCAAAGAGTATTAAAGTCAGAAACAAAGATATAAAGTTGCACAAAAATGAAAACATAGAATATGATCTCTGATGCATGTATTTTATGATGAAAGCAACAGTGTATGCTCTGAAAATTTAAGAGAAACCGGGTAATAGAGGTTCCTAGGATACAAGAGAAAAGAACAAAAAGGAAGATGGAAAAAATAGAAACTGAAATCACATTCATAGAAACTCATCACATTCACAGTTCGCATGTGGCACAAGAAACATCAAGTCAGCATTTTGCTGTCTCTGAAGAAGTCTTCTGCAGTCTTCTTACAGAAAATGAGAAAGCTTAAAATCAGAGTATAGTTATCATCTAGAATTATACCCACCACCTGACCCACTACCATTGCCCTCCCAGATGAAGTTCTTGAAGCATGTTTTGCTAGCAGTTTCTTCAATAATGCAATGTATGCACAGTAAGAAAAAAAAATAATTTCCTACTGAAACACCTAGAAGTAACTCACATACTGTAGGCCTACTAGTTTTTATAAACAAACATCAACAGATTCACAGTTTTTAAAAAGTAATCCTTCATTAAATCACTAATTAGTGTTCACTATCAGAAAACATATTTTTCTTTTAAAGAATACTAAAGTTTCTTAGTACTGTTTTGAGGCTTATAATACACTATTGGCAAGGACAATAAAACACAATATAGTTTTGTGAGGATAAGTCATAAAAGAAAGTTAAAAGAACATGGTTGTGGTTTAATCTGGCAGGCGGCTGAGCACCACACAGTTGCTCACTTCTCTCATTCCCAGTAGGATGGGGAGAGAATTTAAAAAAAAAAACAAAATCCACCACCAACAACTCTTAGGTTGAGATAAAATAATTTTCTAAGATAGAGAAAAGAAAAAGGGAAATAGTTATTATTATATATATTTTATTTGTATACATTTGAATGTATATACGAAGTGAGGCACAAACAATTGCTCACCACCCCCTGACCAATGCAGTTTGCCCTCCAAACAGTGGAAGAGAGCAAAATGAACTCCCACCCACTTCAAAACTCCTTTTGCATGATGTCATATGGATGGAATATCCCTTTAGCAGCTTAAGTCAGCTATCCTAATTCTCCCAGTGTGTTATTGACATTGTTTTTCTTCTAGAACTAAAACATAGCATCATACCAGACACTGAAGAAAAAATGCACCTTGGCTGAAACTAAGACAATGTCCACTCCTTATTCCATACCACTTACCCCATGCTCAGGTCCCACAATTTGTATACATCCTAACTAATTACCATCACCTATCTTGCTTTCTGATATATCTACATTCATATATTTTTCCCGCAGCCTATGGGCCATTCATGCACAATGGTTTGTGGTATTCATTTCATCCGTAACTTTAAGCTCCATCTGTCAAAGCAGTCCTTCAGTGCAGGAGGGATGATTCACAGTTACTGCATGCAGTTAGTTCAGGTTTCACTTGAGGTCATTCTCCTTTAATTGGGATAGATGTCACTATGCCACTACGTTAACAAGGGATATAATAACCACAATAATGATGACATACAGTAATACATAGCCATTTAGCATCACACAGTTTAAATTATTAGCTGTTCTCACTCAACATCAAATCACCTTGAGGTACACAACAGACATCCCTGTCCTTCTGCATTACCCACTGAGAGCAACCAGATCCCTGAGCAAAAGTAGTCCCATGAATAGAATTACTTTTGCCCAAGGCAGAAATAAACTGGACCATCTTTCCCAACATGCTCTTTAGGTGCATCATCAGGACTTTATTCCCTTCTTCAGTATACAGGTTTGATTGGGCTGGACCAGCTCAACTGGCAGATCCTCAGGTGTTGATTAAGCAGGTGACTTTTGCTAAATGTGTCCCAACATGTGAATGTGTCACCTTTGCTCTCAATGTAGTCTTTAACACTCTAGTGTACAGTTCAATTTTTCCAGAGGCTAGCGTGTGATAGGGAATGTGATACACTCACACAGTGCAATGCTCTTTGGCTCAGGTGGTTATGAGATTGTTTTGGAAATCAGCCTTGTTGTCTGACTCAGTTCTTTCTGGGGTGCCATGTTACCACAATACATGCCTCTCAAGACCCAGGACAGTATTCTGGGCAGTAGCATGACGCACAGGACATGTTTCCAGCCATCTGGTGGTTGCTTCCACCATTGTAAGCACATGGCATTTGCCTAGTAAGTTTGTGGGAGTGTGTCAGGCCTCCCCATATTTACATTTCAGCCATCATCCCCCATACCAAAGAGGTTTTACCCACTTAGCTCACTTAACTACAGCATATGTTTCACATTCGTGGATAATCTCTGCAACAGCACCCCTCGATTTCAAGCCTATCTGTATGCTGTGTCTCTTCACCAAGACAGAAATGCCTTCACCCTTACAGTCCAGAGCTACCTGACCTAGTGGCCCAATCCACCTGCCAGTTGTTTTGATCTTCCTTAGTGGCACAACTCTTGGGTACAAGATCACCTACGTGACCTACCTTTACAATCTGATTCTCTACTAGGGCAGCAACATACTTCCTCAGTGCAACAGCCCAGATGGGCTTGCCTCTGTCCTGCCAGCTATTTGCTTCCATTGCTGTAATCACCTCCACAGGGAATTTGCCATTATCCATGAGTCCATGCAGAGGTAGAACGCTGGCCACTTCTCTTGTTCGACAACCTCTAAAGCCAGATGGCCTTCACTTCTGCAAATTGGTTCGATTCACTGTCAGAAGCTTCTCCAACTCATCATGTAGGACACCATACAGCAGCCTTCCACCTCCAAGGAAGGCTTTTCCACAATGCAGCAGGACCCATCAGTAAACAGGGCCTACTTCTTATTGTCTAGCAGTTTAGTGTGTCGTGGAGCCTCTTCAGCATCTGTCATCCACTCTTCTGACGTTACTCCAAATTCTTTGCCTTTTAGCCTGTCTATAGTCAATCTTAAGATTCTGGGACAACAGGAATTTCCTATCTGAGCCTGCTGTGTGATCAGTGTGAGCCATTTACTCTACGTAGCATCAGTTGCATAATGTGTGGAGAACATCCAGCCCAGACAGACAGTCAGGGTGCCAAAAGTTGTGCTTCAGTACCAGCCACTTCTGAAGCTGTTCAAACCACTTCATATGCTGTCAATATCTCTTTTTCAGTTGCAGTATAGCAAGCCTCAGATCCTCTGTATCCTTGACTCCAAAACCCTAGGGGTCAACCTTGAGTCTGCCAGAGGCTTCAAGTATTCTCATGCTCCCTGGCTGCAGTATAGAGCACATTTTTTGACCTTGTCATGTCTGGGCTGGCCCAAGGCCTACTGCATGAGCTATCTCCAGTTAACTTGTTCAAAGGCTTGCTGTTCCTCAGGGCCCTATGTTAAAGTGTTTTTCTTCTGGGTCACTTGAAGAAGCCCACAACACCTAAGAAAGATTCTGTTTTCTTTTTGTAAGCTGGTGGAGACATACCAGTTATTTTATCCATCACATCACATCCATTAACATCCACCTTGCCATTTTATTCCTAAGAACTGAATCTCCTGTGAAGGTCCTTTGAGCTCACTTTGCTTTATGACAGAACAGGCTTTTAGAAGGATTTGAATTATTTTCTTCACTTTCTCAAAGAAGTTGCCCAACATAAAGATGTCATGAAAGTAGAGAACAACTATCTGATCTATCAACACTCCTCCCCATTTACAAACATGCTGAGGGTACACTCCATACCACCATTAGTGAAAATGTTACACAGGTCTAGAACTAGTATTGACCCCTTAGGTACTGGTCTCCAGATAGACCTTGTATCACTGACAGTAAAACTCTGAGCCAGTTTTCAATCCATCTTCACACTTTACCAGTTTGTCTATGAGGATGTTATTAAAAAAAAAAAAAAAAAAAAAAGAGAACAATTTACATAACTAATGAAAAAGGAGCTTCTTCCTATAAATTAGAGGATAATAAAATCCTACCATACAGAAACTGAAGAGGTCTCACATCAGTCCAGAAAGCCCAGAAAGACAATTAGGGAGTGGTTCATTAACAAAAATTTACAATACAATTTATTGCTTACACAAACCTAAACTTCAAACTAAATAGTATACTGCTTACTCAGAATAAAGTCATTATTGTTCATTTGTATGTAGCTATTAAGCTACAATGAAGTATATGTATTACGATATCACAGAATGCCCTGGGTTGGAACGTTTGCTCCACACAAGACAAACCAAAATTCAAATTGTGTTTCTGAGAAAACTGTCTACAAACTTCTTTAATTCTGGTAGGCTTAGGACTATGATTACTGCCCTGGGGATCCTGTTCCAATGTGTTCAGCCACCCTCTCAGTGAAGAACTTATCCCTGACCCAGCCTGGCCCTCCCCTGATGCATCTCCATACCATTCCCTTGGGCTCTGTCACTGTTACCAGAGAAGAGATTGGGGCCTGCTCCTCTGCTTCCCTTGTGAGTGAAACATAGGTAGTCATGAGTTCCCTCAGTCTCTTCTTCTGTGGGCTGAACAAAATAAGGGACTTCAGCTGCTCCTCATATGCCCTGCCCTCTAGATGCTTCGATTTCTTCACAATGCTCCTTTGGATGCTCTCTAATAGTTCTACGTTCTCTTTATCTTCTGGCCCCCAAATTGCACACAGCACTGAAGGCGAGGCCACACCAGCAGCAACTAAAAAGTTGTAAGTTTTTAAGTAAGAGAAAATTACTACAGCTCCTTAGGAAATAGAATATTTTACCAGTTTCACTTATACTAGGACAGCAAAACTCTATGCTTGCAAGACAGGTCTGCCACTGAAACAGTGACAAAAATCTGTACAGATTTAAAAATGCTATATCCTCTTCTTTCCTTAGTACCACTTTTTCAAGCAAAAGTATGCTAATTTCGCTCAGACCTTTAAGAATAACACATAAACAACAGTACTAGTTAAGTCAAAGTTCATCTAGTTTTGGCCTCTCCTTTTAACAGAACAGTCTTGTCTTGCAATCAGTACTTTAACTACCCAAATCCACTTTTACCAAGCAATATGGTTCCTGATCTTAGCATCTGCATTTCCTAAATTGTTGTTTTCCAGTTCTTACTCATTCCTTCCTATTACTGATCTTTTTTTTCCACAAAGATACTGCAGTGAGATCAAAGTTGCAATAACCCATCATTTTATAGATCAGGTTAAGGTATATTCAAACTAAAAATAATTGACAGTATTTAAAGGAAAGGAATTCTCTGATATTTCCAGGATGGGTCACAGAATTATATCCATTTAATCACACAAAACATATTTAATATTTTCTAACTAGGAAAAGAAATTAGATTCATAGTTTCATTAGGTTGGAAAGGACCTACAAGATCATCTAGTCCAACCATCCTCCCACCACCATCCCTACCCACCAAGCTACTAAATCAAATCCCTAAATTAAAATTAAATTAATCACTGTAAGAAGATGCTCAGGTAAACAAGTGTAGGCTAAAAGAAACTAGAGTGAAAATACAGTTTGTAACGGAAGCCTAATGAAATTTAAATCGTCATGAAATCTACAGGTGCAGATGGTAGTCAGAACACTGAAACAGACATTTAGTGAAAAAGCATCACAACTGAATAATAAACCAGTATTTCTTACCTGGCAAAGAAGAATTTATACAACCCCACACTTCTCCCTGAAAAGTAAGATGTAAAAAAACAATAATAAGTCTACAGAATGAAAGTGTTTTTAACATACACAGAATAGAACTTTCAGTAATTTTGCATTCTGTTTTAAAAAAGTTATTCCAATTGAATAGTGTCTTTTATAGAACTAGTTATATAAGCTATATACCACTGCTTTGACAAGCAGGTTGTCATCTACAGAGTACCTAATCAGCAGCAGCAGTTCTGTAGGTGGCGAACACGCTTGTATTATCTCACCCATGCTCGATAGACAACTTTTCCCACCAGTATTTAGATAACAAAGTAGTCAATGTTTTAAAAAAGAGGTTATCTAGGACCAAGACTTGTTGAGAAGATTGTTACTAGCACTCCTTTCTACTGAATTCAATTTTTTTTTTCTTCTAAATAACAATAAAACCAAACCATTCTAAAGAAATCAACGAACAAACAGGTTTTAAGGTAAGGGCTTCATGGACAGACAGATGTATTGAAAAGAATTCTGAAAGTTAAGCTTACTAACAGAAAAAGTTAAAATACAGATCTATTGGGTTTCCCCACAACCCAAGGGAAAAAAAAAAAAAAAAAAAAAAGATCACAGAATTCTTTGCCCTCATCTCCCTCATTACTATTACCAAGACTACTGTCGGAAAAGATCATGAGGAATTCTTTACCGTAGGGCTAGTATAAGAGAACTCTCAGGTCAGATGCTATTCTACCACAGATAATTAACAGAGGAAGGATTCAGTCTAAGAAGAACCAAGAACTAAGAACTTAAGTACTCAGCACTGGTGAGGCTGCACCTCAAGTACTGTGCTCAGTTTTGAACCCCTCACTACAAGAAAGACATTGAGGACCTGGAGTGTGCCCAAAGGGCAACAAAGCTGGTGAGGGGTCTGGAACAGAAGTCTTACGGGGAGCAGCTGACGGAACAGGGATCGTTTAGTCTGGAGAAGAGGCTTAGGGAGACCTTATTGCTCTCTACACCTACCTGAAAGGAGGTTGTAGTGAGGTGCATGTAGGCCTGCTCCTCCAGGTTGCTGAAATCTTATAATGCTTAGACAGAATGATTTTATTGTATTCTAATTAAAAATGACACAAGTACGTACACTCTTCAAAGATTATGATACTCAATAAAATTTACAAATGTCCTGGAATAACAAGGTTTAGGCAGTAGAGGAAGGATTCAATCTAAAGTAAGACCTTAAATATCCAGCACTGGTGAGGCTGTATCTCAAGTCTACTTTCAGTTTCAGGCATGTATTTTAGAATAATCTAGCAACTCAAACTTTTTGGAACAAAAACTGGAAAAAGCCTGAATAGGTGAAATCACAGGAAAATTCTGCAGCATACGAAGGTCTTAAAGGGGCTTTAAATGAAATGTTGTTAAATGCTCCTCAGGAGAAAAGTTTGATTCAACCACACAAGCAACCTGTATTGTCATGTAATGACTTTGTCATCACAGGAATTACTGACTTTCCAAAGTTACAATCAATCTGTATCTAATGCTCTAAAAAAATCTTCTCTGTCTGCGGGAGCTTCCCACTCCAGAGAAGAGTCGAAATCAGCTCAGAAGAAAAACATAAAGAGCTGCCACTTCTACTAGTTCCACTTGTTTGATTCAACTGACTTCTTTTATTTCATGAAAAAACAGTAGTACCTCATTTTGGCAATTAATGTATCACTGAATATCAGGCAAAACTCTTACGATATTACCTGAAAGAGTAGAGATAACAATGTCTGTAATCAGTACTCCAGAAAATAGACCAATTGATTACATTTACAATCTATTCATTCTTCTGTGGAATGTCACTAGAACACCTTTCCAACAAAATGGAGTGGTATCTGAAAACAGCAAATATGGCACTAAGATGAACCATTGAAACTTTATAAGTTGAAGTCTTTTAATTTATTATTTTTTTAACATTACTAGTGCAGCAATATTAACATACACACTAGGTAGCAAACTTGTATTTTGTGAGTTTAAAAAAATAATACTGCATCAATCATTTCCCTCTTTCATATATTCTCAGGTACTGTCTTCTAAAAATCTATTACCTACTATGCAAATAAACCACATTCTTCCCATCAGGGGACAAATTAAATAAAGAAAAACAGTACCAAAGCAAATGCTACATACCACTTTGATATGTTTTCCTACCACTGATTTTACTCATGTCATCAGATGTCTACAATTTCCCAAGGTTTTAGAGCTGATGATCCACAGAAACCAAACCTTGAGAAACATATTTCTGAGGCACAGGAGAAAGGGATCTATAAGCAAACACATTATGGGAAGCAGCCTGCAAAATGACAGACTCAGATTTACCACTCCTACTAGCTGGAAGCAGTACTGATACTGTTTAGAAGTAACAAAAATTACAAGAAAGAAATCAAACCTTCTTAAAAACAAACAATTTGAGATATTTTAAATCGTTAATTCTAGAGTCTTCTCTCTTGGCAATCTCAGTGGTAGCACTCGTCTGCTCATCACTGACATAATAGGGGATAGAGAGTAGAATTTTTTTTTTTGTAATATATTGCAGAACTTTTAGGAAACCATGATCCGAAAAAAGCACTTTTTCAGGTTGTCAGAAATGTCTATAAACCATTCAGAGCAGCTATATAAATATCCAAGCCTTCATCTAACCAAGACCTGACATCTGTGCCCCATATAAACTGGATCATGTGTTCTTGCTTGCAAATCACTGCTATTAACTTCTAAATGACAATCACAGTGCAAATTTTCATAGTATCAGACTTTTATTCCATTTCATTGTTTACCTGACCAACAAGTAGCATAAAATACAAGTTTTAAAAAGAAATCCTACTTTGAGGATCAAATCTTTTTTAGCCTTTACTACAAAGAGGAAAATTCTTGAAAACATAAACCAGTTCAAAACTCAAAGAAAATAACTGCAAGCTAATTTGAAGTTCTGCTTTTGTAAGCAAAACTTTGTTAATATAAGATCAGTGTTTATTCTTGTTGTTTTAAATTAAAATCTAGCAAGCCTTACCATTGATTCTGGACAATATTCGGGTGCCCTCTGCAGTAAGTGTTTTAAACGGGAATCACTCTTAGAAGACAAAATCTGTAAGAAGCAAAATACATAGCAAATGTAATCACACAGTGAATATCAATCGATGTCTTCCTTCTTTAGTTTCACTACTGCCTACCTTTTGACAGCTTTTGCTAACAGCCATCATGTAAAGAATGCACATTTAAGATTTTCTTTTATATATTCATAGTGTTCGAAATAATTTTGTGAAAGATTTTTTTTTTTTTTAGAATTTTCTCCTGTAACTCTTAAATCTGGAAATTTCTGTTGAATAGAAATTACGAAAAACATAAAGAAATTATGCTTAACATACTGTACAACTCTGTTTACTTATCTAATGTTCCTGCATGACCTCAGGCAACTAACTCCCTCCAGGAGTTAAAAAACAAACAAACAAACAAAAAAAACCTGTTATGGAATAAAAGGTGAATGAAAGGTAAATACACTATCAAATTAAACGAAGATAATAAACAGTGGAGCAAGAACAAGTTAAGCATCATCTAATCAAACTGAAGCTCATGAGATGTGAAAAGTTGGCCACTATCATTGCAAGGCAGCTTACTATCACTTTTAAACAATCAAGGCAATTAGACAAGGTTCCTAATGATTGGGGAAAAAAAAAGTAAACTTCATATCCATTAGAAAGGCAACAAAGATAATTTGTGGAAATACAGGCTGCTCATCACACAAAGATAATGGATTAAATCCTCCTGGAAGCCACATCAGGGCACCTGAAGAACAAGAAACGTGTCCAGCAACAGTCACAACATTCAGCATAGGCACACACCTACCACAAATTTAGCCTGACAGCTTCCTATAACAGAAAGACTAATTCAGTAAGAAAGTGAAATACAGCGTACGTTGCTTATCCTGACATTAAAAATGCTTTTGCATGGTCTCTCACAGTATTTTACAGACAAATTAGTGAAATGTAGATGAGATGAGAGGACTGTAAGGTGGATGACAAACTGCCTGGACAGTAGGTCTCAAAAATTAGTAGCCAGCAGTTCAATTTATCTATCTGCTGGCCACTTAGAAGTAGTTTATAACAGGAGTTAACACCAGTATTTTTTAATAGCTTAACAGAATTAATCCTCAGAAAGTACACAAGTGGTCCTAAACTGAGAGCTGTCGTTAATGTAACAGTGAGTGGAGCTGTGATGAGTAATAAGCTCATTCAGTGTAGCAATGGGCTGAAAGAAAACTCAGAAGGTTCCAAAGTAATTACAGAATCTTACAGCTGAAACAGAAAAATCCAATGCAGTGGTACAGGCTAGGTGCTCACTAGCTAGAGAACAGCTCTGCAAAGAATGGTGTTGAGGTCCTGGCTGATGGCAAGCTGAACGTGGGTTAGCAGTGATTCAGTGAAGCACTGAAAGATAACCGCATACTATTCCTCGTTAGCATTATCAGTAGGTCACAAGCATTCTCTTTCATAAAGCACTGATAAAGCCATATCTGTAATACCACATCCAGCCTTCTGTCACCTCTGTGCAACAAACTCACTGATGAACTTCAGACAGTTCAGCAGAAGTCACAAAGATGCTGGAGTTTATGACATAAAAAGACAAGCTGTTTGCTGATTAAGAGGGGATAAGGTGCATGTATCTGAATTCCTGTCATCAAATACCTGAAGCAGGATTACAGAAAAGACAGAGACTGCTCTCAAGTGATGCACAGAGCAAGAATGAGCTGCAAAAATAATGATCTGCAATATGATAAATTTTGCAGGGATGCAAAGGAAGAAAAAAATATTCTTCACCAAAAGAATAGTTAGGCACTGAAACAGGTTCTCCAGAGGAGCTGTGGAAAGCCCCTCCTTGAAGGCATTCAGAACTTCACTAACAAAGCACAGAGAAACTTGACTTAATTTTGACACTAGCACACTCTGAGGAGGTTAGTCAAAATGGTAAGCAGCAATATCCTACAATTAAAAATATCCGAACAGCCAAACTTGGAAAGAAATCTTATCTTACCTTATTAACAATTCTCAATCACATACATTTCTATTTTTCCCCCATGTTTCTTTCAGATTATTTTGAACTGTTGCTCCTCTCATTTCCTTACAAATGGAGAAATGATTTCAGTTTATTACAAGATGTCTGTATCTCATTAATCTTTTTCTTAAAATAAATAAATAAGTAATGATAATAATAAAAAATCATGGATTTGTTAAACTGAGTTCTCAGTAAAATATTAACTGTTTTTTGTTCCCACATTAATAATGTCTTCAGTACTTATTCGTTTTAACACTCCAATCAAGTAAAACACTTCTAAAACACGAAGCCAGTCAACAAAAGAAATGGAAACATCTACTAATGTAGGAACAAAACTGGATAATACAGAAATAACTGACACATGGATGCACTTCATATCTCTAAGAAGAAATACATTACATTTCTATTACTTCTACATTAACAGCATGATAAACTCACAGAAAGAAAACCAAAGTAGCAATAGCTGCTGGTTTCAGAAAAGACAGCAAGGAAAGAACTGCAGCAGCATGTGGGGTCTTTCAGGGTCACAGATGAATAAAATAATTCAAATTTGAAGGGATTTCAGGAAATAATTTATTCCAACCTCCCCCTCAAAGCAGGGTCCACTATGATGTCAGACCACATTGCTCAGTCAGATCTTAAAAACACACGAGGACAAAGAACACACACTCTTCTGCCCATATTGTGGAGAAGTTTTACTATATAACACGCTAGAATTCTTTGCCTGTTCTCTCATCCTCCCACTAGAGACCACTGTGAGGAGCCTAGCTCTACCTTCTGAACAACCTCTCACAGGCATCAAAAGGCTGCTGATATATTCCTTTCCTTCTGCTAAAAGCATTTACCTCAGCTTCCCCACACTTGGCATGTGCTCCCTGAACATCCTGGTGCACCTTTCTCCAGTCAACTGATGTCTTCCTTGTAACAGGGTGGCCAAAAACTGGACTCTGTATTCTAGATATGGTGTAACAAGTTCTGAAGATGATAATTTCTCTAGAAATGCTGACTGTGCTCCTGTTAAAATACCCCAGTCTATCTTCTTTGCTGCTAGGGCATAGTGGCTCTTACTCAGCTTGTACTAACACCTCTGCAACCCTTCCAACAAACCTGCTCTCAAACCTGTATTGTTGCAAGTAATTATTTTCAGGTGCAGGATTTTGTATTTGTCCTTGCTGTGCTTTGTAAACTTCTCACTGGCAAATTCCTTCCAACAATCCAGGCTGCTGTGGATGGTAGTCTTGCCTTTGAGATTATCATTTCTTCTTCCCAGTTTAGTATCAACCCAGAACTCAACAAGAGTGAACCAACTGCCTCCTCCAGGTCATTAATAAAGATGATAAACAGGACAGATACCTTTGGTATTCCCACTTCTTACTGTCCTGGAGATAAAGTATGACCTATTAACTTCTCTTCTCTGAACCTAATTATCCAAACAATTTTTTAGTCATCTAGCTGTCCATGCATCAAAGCCACAACATCCTAAAATGGACAGAAAAGTATTGAGGAAGACAGTGTTGAAAGCGTTAAAGTCAATGCAAAAGACATCCAGTTCTTTACCCTCACCCAGAAATCCAGCTATTTTATTATCAACATCAATGAAGTCTGCCAGGCATGACTTTTCCCTTCATACGCTCAGAAATGTATTTCAGGACTCTGTCCATATCTCTCCAGAGATTTAAGGAAAAATGAAGAGTTTCCTGGTTTGGAAAGAGTACTTCAGCTTCGTTTTTCTTTTTTTTTTTTTTTTTATTTTACCTCTGACACTTGCATTTGTTTTTTTTTTTTTTTCTCTGAGGGCAACAGGGGAGAGGGAAAAGACAGGCAAACAATGCATCCTTCTCCAGTCCCAAGGGACATCTCTTAAGTTCCACCTGTCAAAGACGACAGCCTGCGTCTGAGAGAGCTGGATGGTGTCACTGCAAGGTTATGTATACTACCTGGTCTACTGCCTACAGCAGGTAGGACTTCGTGTTTCCCTGATACCTTTTTTATAAAAGGTAGGTTTCAGTTCCAGCCGAGCTTTTGTCTTTCCTAACACAGCCCTTACACACCCACGCAGAGTTTTTCAATGCTTCAACCATAACCCTTCCCTGCTTTTACACTCTCTGTACTGCTTTTCTGCATTGTAGCTGATAACTGTTTTGTTCTGTTTTTATTTAGTTCAGCGAGGCTCTGGAAACATCCATGCATTTTCCTGAGGACTGTGATGGACCGCTCCTATCCTGCAAGGGGGACAGAAACCTCTGGACCGATATAGGGATGAATACTGCCAGGAAAAGCATCGCTGTGAAACTTCCAAACATAAATTTATGAACAAAGGCTAGCTAAGGAAATACAGAAATGAAGCTTTTAATAGTGCTTGCTAAGAATTAAAAAAAAAAAAAAAAAGGATGTTTGAGTCATGTTAACTGTAGGAAAAAAAAATCTAACAAACCTGTAACCCAATTTTTTTTTTTTTTCAGTGGTGAGTGCAGCCATAAAGGTAATGCGACTATAATGGGAAAAATGCTTACAAAAAATGCCTGCTAAAACATTAACAGAAGAACATGTCTGCCACCCTGGAAACAAGGCCCATGAACTAAGAGCATTCTCAAGAAACTCAGGAGGCATCTTTGAAGTGCAGCTAAGAACCAGAGACATCCTGAATATACATACCACCAATAAAGACAATAATAAACAACTGAAGCAGCAACTTATTCGCTTGAAAGGAGAGGAACAGAGCCGAACAGAGCCAACAGCATCTGCTGGCTGTTTTTAAGTGGTGCCATGCTATGTCCTCTCAAGTCCCTGATACCAAAGAGGAACAATTCAGTCAGCTTTCAAAGGACAGATTGCTTAGTGTCCCAGACAGCTTTGTGTACCTCGGCATCAGCACCACACACAGGCAAACTGAAAGACCCCATACAAGAATCCCTTGACGGACAAATGCAGGTGCTAGATTCAATGTGCGTGACAACTCTGGGAATAAGCAGGAATTCCATGGAAATTTTATGGACATTCACATTACATGAGCGTGATTTAGCTCTAGGGTGTACATTGTGGAGAGATCCTCATGCAGTCAGCACTGTAATAAACTAGTGTTGGCTTTCTAAACTACCATTGGTCTGGGAGAATTTTCTTCATTATGGTTTTTGATAACATCCTTGTTAAATTCTAACTTCCAATCAAAAGTGGAACTTCTGCCTCTGAGAACTTCCTGTGCAGGAACTTTCCCTACAGGATTTCCTAGACAGATTGTCCAGACTCTGGTGATACCTGGCTGACTCCAAACTGGGTGAAACAGATCATCTCCAATATGAAACTTCAAAGAATCACAGAATGACTGATTTGGAAAGGACCTAGAAGATGATTTAGTTCCATCTTCCCCACAATGAAAACTTTGATAACAGTTGGCCCTACTTCTGGGACTGGTCTGTTTGGGTGACTGGTTCCAGTAGCAAACTACAAAATACTAAAAAAAAAATAAAAAATAAAAAATAAAACCAGTGCATATAATGAACATAATTAAACGTACATATGCTGTTCTACTAGTAGTAAGATTGCAGTAGCTTGTAATATGAAAATATACTTGCAGTTACTACTGATTGTTGCTACTATTTTATACATGTATATATACACACACTTTCTGATAAGAGTTACGTAAATAAATTGATATATAATAACTTTATTAATCATAAGTGTACTTGCTACTAGTGATTTGTAGCAATCTGTAATAAAATAAAGAAATTAAGGAAGCAGTCTACACGCTCTTGTGTACTGCAGAATCTTGTGAATCCACAGTTGTGATCACTGTGCGCTCACAGGCTGGGTGACCAGTTCACCTGTGACACTCACAAAGCAGCTGAATTGGCAGTCACCAGGATTCCTTAATCTTACCCAAGCCTGTCCTCCTAACACGCAGAAAGCGTCTGTAGCTGCCCTTTATCCATGAGAGGCTTTTCTCAGTAGGAGAAAAGACTGGTGTCCAAGCATATCAGCACATGAACGTAAACAGCCCAAGGACGAAGCAAACCCAGACATTTCTGCAAGATTCTAGTCTCCAAAAAACAAACCTGATGCGCGAGCAAATCTAGTTAGAAGACGATTCCCTCCATCTCGTACAGAAGGAAGTCTTTGTTCTGGTGGTACTGTTATCAATCCATGAGTTAAGCACAGATGGCTCCTCGATGGAGCCTGTTCTTCCTCTCCCATTACAAGACCACAAATCTATTGTTTAAGTGCATATCCAAAGACAGATCAATAAACTTCTTCCTACTGTCAGAAGACATGAATTTTAATATTCAATAATCAAATCATCTGGCAATCTTTCCTTCCCTGAGTAGACAGTTATCATCAAGATGAGGCGAGACCATAAAAAAAACAACACACAACTAGAACAAACCGACCAAGTAAACAACACAAAAGCTCCCTACATGCTGATTAGAAATTGGATAGCAGAAATGAGATGAAATTTACCAGTAAAAGCTCATAGCTTCGTATGAAGAGCTAACACGAAGAGCTAATAGGAACTTCAAGTTGGTGAAATAAAAGAAAAAATTGGATAGGTTACTCGAAATGCTTTCTCAACACAGTGGCCAAACTTGTCATTTGGTAACTGTTTCTTACCATAAAAGTTTTAACAGTTCTTCAACTAAGTATTATTCTTTTGTTTATAGTAGTGTGTATAGTTTTGTTTACCTGTATTCAAAGAGAGAAATTTAAGCTGGGAGGGCTAAAAGAAAAATTATAGGATCTTAAGACCTCTTAAGACAACAGGAAAGCCGAAAAGGGATTTGGCTGTAGTCTGTATCAAAAAGAGAGAGGAGTAATTCAAACAAAATTTTTAGTAATAAAATCACAATAGGAACTTAACCATAATCAGGTTCAGTGCTTCATAACTTCAAAGCAGGTAATCAAAAAAATGAGGCAGCTATGATAAAATGGCACAATTTTTTTTAACAAAAACAACTCTACTATCACTGTATGAACAGAGTACGTGCATTTTTGCCAGATTCACAAATCTATACATCACAACGAAAATCTCACTGTTAGTTAAGAAATAACAACTAGGAGGAAAGAGAACAGTACTAACACTCTTCATTTCAAATTCTCGAAAAAACACACCACCTAGAAATTGGGTAACATACCTTCGCCCCTCACATTTCCCAACATGCTTACCACCTCTTGACAAAATCCTGACTTCAAGTTCTAACTCTACGTCTCCTAAATTTCAATAGAACCTGAATCCACTTTGAAAGGGAAGAAAACTACACCTTAAATCTTTGTTCTCATTTATATAACAATATTACATTTCATGTAGTACTTACACATAGATAATTACTTACTTATAACACTACTTTTTGCTACATCATTGTCTAAAATCATGATTTTAACTCTGAGAGATAAAACACGTTAAAGTAAGCTTACCTGTTCACAAACATCCCGGCACATTAGATTGTCCTTCGCATGGTAGCAACAAGACAGGCCTAAGGAAAAGCAGGGGAGGGAAGATGGTGTTTAAAAAAGTTTAAAGTGCTTAACCATCTCTTCTGAAGAGAATTTATTCAGCTGATGGATGACCTATCAGGACAATCTGTCTGGTCCACTGATTTCTGTGAGAAATTTTCCCTCCCAGAAAACAAAACAAAACAAAGCAAAACAAAACAAAACAAAAACCACAAGAAACTCTTGTTCCAAAGCTGACACTGACTCGGTTTGCTCAGTCTTACACTGAACATTTACAGTAGCACGTGCTTTATATTTCCAGCCACGTTTCTGCTGTTTAATTTGCATGAGTTCAACGCCTGCCAAATCCCTTCAGGAGGCAGTGCAATAGAAAAGCAATGCTGCATGTATAAAAACTGTATTTGGCAATACGTAGTTACGAAAATCAGTTTGATTTTCACAAAATCAATATGAGGGGTATTAGGCATTAATTCTCTGATAAATTCACAGCTTACAAGTTTTCTCATCCGAAAACTTGTAGTTGTTACAAGAAGACAGCCACCAACAAACCCAAAATTCTTCAATACTGAGAGGATGTTAAAAAAGAAAAACAGGAATTAAGCTTGAAAATGTCAAGGAACTGGCAAAAAAACCAAACAGTATCAATCAAAAAGCTGTCACAATTTAAAATAGCTACTCTATTTTTTAACTACATTTTCATGCTGAAATCAGTAATTCAAGAAAAGAAGATAAACTGAAGTTAGACTTGTAAGTCATGAATGCTTTCATTAATAAATTGAAACAGTGAAGCAAAATGTCTGTAATTAATGAAGAAAGCACCAAAGTCCTGCTTATGATACGGGGAGATGAAAGAATGAAATTATAAAATAGACTTCAATGATCTACAGTTGCAGAAAAAGGATATACTGATGGCTTAAAGACCTTCCAAATCTGAAGGCAAAAAAATGGCATGCCCTGCAGGATTGCTCCCCTTCTTCTCATGGGGGACTTCAACTTCCCAGACATATGCTGGAATCATAGTACAGTAGATAGGGAACAGTTCTGGAGGTTCCTAGAGAGGCTGGGAGATAACTTCTTAACACAGTTGATGAGGGAGCCAAGAAGAGAAAACAAAATCCTGGACCTGATTTTTGTTAACAGGTCTTGTAGGGATGTAAATTCTGGAGGCCGTCTGGGGCAAAATGGTAAGATTTTTCAATCCTCACTGAAGCATGAAGGGGCGTCAGCAGAACTGCCACCTTGGACTTCTGGAGGGCAGACTTTGGTCTCTTCTGGACAACGGTTGAGAGAGTCCCTTGGGAGGTAGTTTCGGAGGGCATGGAGGTTCAGGAAGGCTGGGAACACTTTAAGGAAGTAATTTCCAAGGTGCAGGAGCTGACCATTCCCAAGTCATGGAAGACGAGCCAACAGGGAAGAAGACTTGTCTCACTGAACAGAAACCTTGGGCTGGTACTCAGAAACAAAAGGAAAGTTTATGGTCTTTGGAAGAGGGGGCAAGCAATTCGTAAGGATTACAAATATGCAGTGAAGCTGTGCAGGGAGAAAATTAAAAAGGCCAAAGCCCAGCTAGAACTCAACTTGGTCACTAAGGTGAAAGACATCAATAAATATTTCTATAAATACAACACTAATAGGAGGGCTACGGAGAATCTCCACCCCTTGTTGGAAGCGGAGGGGAACACAGCAACCAAGGACCAGGATAAGACTGAGGTACTTGATGCCTTCTTTGTTTAACAAACCTGATACCATTCTATGACAAAGTGACCTGCTTAGTGGATGCAGGGAAGGCTGTCAGTGCGGTCTGTCTGGACTTCAGTAAAGCCTCTGACACTGCCCCGCACACGGAGAAGCTGGCTGCCAATGGTTTGGATGGGCACACACTCTGCTTGGTGAAACACTGTCTGGATGGCTGAACCTAAAGAGCTGCGGTCAATGGAGTTAAATCCAGCTGATAACCAGTCATGACTAGTGTCCCACCAGGACTTGGTACTGGGGCCACTCCTGTACAACATCTTTATCAGCGATCTTAATGAGGCAATCAAGGGTACCCTCACTAAGCCTGCAGACAACACCAAGCTGGGAAGGAGCGCTGATCAGCAAGAAGGTAGAAAGACACTACAGAGGGACATGGATAGACTGTATCGATGGGCCAGGGTAAACTGTAGGAGTTTCAACAGGGTCAAGTGTTCGGACCTGCCTTTTGTTCACAACAACCCCTGCAGGCCTGGGGAAAAGTGGCGGCAAAGCTGTCTGATGGAAAGGGACCTTGGTGTGCTGATGGACAGCCAGCTGAGTATGAGCCAGCAGCGTGCCCAGGTGGCCAAGAAGGCCAATGGCATCCTGGCTTGCATCAGGAGTGGTGCGGGGAGCAGGATCAGGGAAGTAACCCTCCTCCTGTTCTTGGCACTGGTGAGTCCCCACCTCAGTTTTGGGCACCTCAATACAGAAAGGACACTGAAGGCTGGAGCAGGTTCAAAGAAGCTCAACAACACTCGTGAAGGGCTTGGAAAATATGCCCTATGACGAATGACTGCAGGAGCTGGGGCTGTTTAGTCTGGGGAAGACGAGGCTCTCTTCAAATACCTGAAAGGTAACTGCAGTGAGAACAGGGTTGGTCACTGTGACAGGTGACAGGACAAGGGGAAACAGCCTCAAGCTGTGCCCGGGGAGATTCAGGCTGGATTTCAGAAAAAGACTTATTTACAGAAAGGATTGTTAAGTACTGGAATCGGCTCACCAGGGAGGTGACTGAGTCACATCTCTGAATGTGTGTAAAAACCATATGGATGTGGCACTTAGGGACATGATTGAGCACTGGGTTGTTAAGAGTTAGGATTGTATGGTTAGGATGAGATTGGATTTGATGATCTTGAAGGTCTTTTCCAATCTGAGCAGTTCTATAATTCTATGATCCCCTGCACACGGTCCCTCGGGACAATTTATGACCACTATCAGTTTCGTCATTAATTAGTATGTTCCACCAACTTTAATTTTCATTTATTGTTTCACTTAAGTAACTGGTAACGCCATGAGACTGCAAATACATTAACACAGTGATGGTGAAAACATTTAGGTTCAGAATGAAAAAGTATCCAAATTAACTGTCAAAATAAACAACAACCCCTTAATCAGATGTACTTAAATGTATGCTTTACCCAAAACCAGTAACGGAGGATACTTAATCAACTACTCAATCAATTACTCTTCTCAGCAGTGTGCGGTAATAAGACAGGAGAAGTGGCCACAAACTGAGGCATAGGAAGTTTTCCACAAAAACTTCTTCACAGTGAGGGTGACGGAGCACTGGCACAAGTTGCCCAGAGATGTTGTGGAGTCTCCTTCTCCGGAGACATTCAAGACCTGCCTGGACGCCTACCTGTGCAACCCGGTCTAGGGAGCTGCTCTGGCAGGGGGGTTGGACTCGTTGATCTCCAGAGGTCCCTTCCGACCCCTACAACTCTGTTATTCTGTGAACTTTCTCACCACTTTGATTTACTGTCTCAGACATTTTTCATCGCATAAACCTCCCTTCAGAGTAACGCACTTAAGAGACCCTAGAATTTAGAGCTTCCAGTTTATGAAGAGAATTTATATTGGCTACTAAGACTGCATGTTTAACTGTGCATGTCACCATTACTTGAGTTCATGAATATCCTACACCACATTCAACTACTGAATGCTCTCTGGCCTTTTATCCATTAGTTCCAAATGGCTCATATCCCTTCTACAATGAACTAACAGGCTAGCTGTTCTCAGTCACTTTTATCGCTGGGTTTCAATTCTTATCAGTTATATCAAGGATGCCTGAGAACGCAATGCTAACATGACAAACCTCACTTAGCTCCTTTCACACTAGAGCTGCTCTGAAAGTAATGCATTCTGTTTTATTACGTTGGCCCACCACGTCACAGGTGGGTGTTGGTAGTATGACAGCAGAGACTGAACCTCCTCTCAAATACTGGTTACATTTTGTTGCCATACGAGGTAGGGCAGCAGAGGGGCAACCTGACAAAATAGCATCTGACATAGAAGTCCATATAAAGCAAAGGTGCATCACTGAATTCCTCCACGTGGTAAAAAGGGCACCCACGAACACTCATCTGTGCTTGCTGAACGTTTCTGGAGACCAAACAGCAGACGGGAGCACAGTGAGGTGGTGGGTGCTGCGTTTCAACAGTGACAACATCTCCACTGGTGGGGATTTTTTATGACTATGGCACGCAGGCTTTTCTTTCATTGCCAGTAAAAATGCATAGGTAAGGGTAGCGAGGATACTGAAGAACTGTATTCTGTAGCTGAGAATTTGGTCGATCAAATCAGTGTGATTGTGCTCTTTGTTGGCTGTAGTTTCCACGGAAATAAACAAACAGGAGGCATTATTTTAGGAGCAACCTCCAAACAAAATTCTCATCAAGCAACCGTACCACGAAAAAGGAGCAAATTCAAAGGGCACCAAGCGGTGTGCTGAGGTCAGAAGTTTAGGTTATGGACAGCACTTATTACAAACAATTTCAGAGTGCCGCCTCTAGATGAGCTCTTCTGAAATGCCCTGTGACTCCACTTCCAGTCAGTCCCTTTCTCATCCAAACGACGCTTGTTTTATTAAAAGCTCCAGATTTCACTTCAAAACGTATTTACATCCAACTACTGCGGCGAAGCACTCACACTTCCTCCTTTGGCTAAGATCCGCTATCTCAGCCATACGATTAGCTTTATCAAAGAGCTATGTCACGTTCCCTAGCTTTACCGCCTTCTGCCTAGAAGTGGAAATGAGAACCACAGTTCAGCCAAGCCGTGCCCTCAAGCGCCTTCGGTATTGTATTTCTCTACTTTCAGGTGTTTTCACGTTTCCCGCTCACGCTGCCAACGCCACGTGCTTAATAAAAGCTATTCGCCGCCGTCTACCTTCGCTCTGCCTTTTAGCACAGCCAAGAAGAGCCGCAACGGATAACGCGACCTCAGCACGACAGCCGAGCGGCCCCGGCCCCTCTCCGAAGGCTCCCACACCCCCGGCCTCGCCCCTGCGCCATGTTGCGGAGCGGGGTCCCGCCGGAGCCGTCTCCCCGCCGCGCTCCCCCGCGCCCCCGTTACTCACCGGCCGCTCCCGGGGAGAGCAGCGGCGGCACCGCCGCCAGGCACAACACAGCCCAGGGCCACGCAGCTACCGCCACCGCCATCGCCGGCCACGAACCCGCAGCCAGCGAGCGACAGGGCCGGTCGGGCCGACGGGCAGGCCGTGACGCCAGCAGCCCCCATTGGCTGCAGTTCGCCCGCCGGGCCCCGCCCCGCCCCGCCGCTTGGCCGCCGTGGGCGCTCCGGAGGGCGGCCGGGGGCCCGCGCGGGAGGCGGGCTCTGTGGTAAAGCGGCGCGTCGGGCCGCGGCTCCGTGTGGGCTGCGGCTGTGTGACCGCGCTGTGGGCTCTGCTTCGGGGAAACGGCCTGAAGCGCTCTGCTGGACCGCTGCTGCTGTTGTTCTTCTGTCCTTCGGACTGCGTGTTGCCCATCAGCGTCCTGTCCCTGTGCTCCAGCCCCCTGTCCGCGGCGGCGGGAAGGCAATGCGGGTAACCCGTGGAGATTCAGTGCGTAACGGAGACAAGTAAGGAAAGATCGCATAGAACATACAGCATCTTGCACACTGCTTTTATCCTTTCCCCAGCCTGTCATCCCGAGCAGCTTCTTCCAAAGACAGTCAGAAAAACCACCAAGCTGTTCATGACTCTGGTTTTTACGGCCTGGAGAATCTGTAGCTCTTCATTTCCAGTACCAAATTAATAGAAGGTCCTGAACCAGAAAGCAATGAGGCAATCCCAAAAATGGGAAAAATGTAGATTTTGTATTCTGGCCTTCAGCTGTAGAGGAATTAAATCATCGTATGTCTTTATGGAGCAAAGCCACATGAAATAACTACATTTAGTTACATTTTAAGTCAAATTGAAGTTGTTGCTGTAAATGTGAATTCATAAAACCGACAGACAGACAGTATAATCTGACTATAAAAAAAAAAAAAGTCTTTTTCTCTTGCTGCTAATGTAAAACTGTGCTTACACGCAAGTTGAACAGCTGGCCTTTTCCCCCTAAACCCGGTGTTAACTTCTGCCAGGTTTTTATGTACGTACTTGCAGTTCACCAGGGGTCCGCTAGGCTGCAGCAGATCCAAAAACAGAATCAGCCAAATCGCCTGATTTTTAAACTCTGGTTCAGTTTTATTGAAGTACAAGGAGGCCTGAATGAATTAGATACATTTTTTCCCCAGTTATGCAAGCGGTTTAATTTGTCTCAGTTTACCACGTGGGTGAACACTGGTTGCTGCACAGAATGCACATTTCCCTGAATGCTATTTAAGTGCAAAATTATTATCAACAATGATAATTAACTGTTCCACAAGCAAAAAGACAGAGGAAAGATACTGGTATGGCTGGTAGCTTAATAGCTCTGGGCAGGGATTCACGCCAAGACACACTTGCAGGTCCAGAAGAAATAAATGAAACTGCTGAAAGTAATTCCTTCACTTTTAAGGAAGTAAGGTGATCTTTGAAATAAGACAACCTTTTAAATTTTGATTTTCAGTAATAACAGCTCATATTCTTAAAGGAGGCTACTGTTTGACCCAGTTGTCTAAAGACCATGTACTTTTTCCCTTAGAGTTTGCATGTTAATCTGTATGCTACTGTTTTCCAGTTGAGCCACCCAAATAGACCTCAGAAAAACAGAGTTCATTTCAAATTAATTCCTACCCAGTGTTTAACAATGAGAACTGTAATCTTGAGGTTTGAACTTATTAAATGCCTTGCTGTAAATGTATAATGTTATACGTGTATATTATAAATGTATAATGGCAGGTCTGTCTTATCATCTAAGTCTGATGGAAAGACAGAAAACTTTCTGCAACATTATCTTTTGTTTGTTGTTCCTCTTAACTGTGAAGGGAAAATGAATATTTTATTCTGTATACTATATCCCTGTTGCTTAGAAGATAAAAAAAAAAACTGGTCATTCTGCTGCTTTTTTTTCCCCTGTAGTAGCTTGGTTAGCTCCTTGCATTATATTACATGCAGTGTTAAATCCATCTTCCTTAGCTTGAAAGTTTGTTGAAAAATTAAGATGATGTTCAGTCTTCTAAATTTTCAGATTTTATGTTGAAGCCTTCCTCAGCACTAAGTGAAGATTCTTAGGTAGTCACCTTTTGAATTACTGCTCAAAACGTACATTTTTTTTTACTGTAAGATATCTGACCTGACCAAGAACTCCTCAGAAGGTAAAATGATGCCATGTTTTTCTTATATTCATAAAGCTATCACCTTGCCAATGTAGCATACCTCTGTGCATTTCCGCAGAGAACTCTCTGTACTGGAAATATGCTGTTCTGTATTTTAATTGAACATATGATATCTATTTTCAGAAGACAAATTTTGTGCACAATAAAACTGACTTTCTAAACTGAAGAATTGTAGAGCCACCTGTTTCAAGACAGTACTTTACTAGATGAAAAGTCACCTTGGTTTACCTTTCTGTTTCTAATTTTACAACTAGAAGACAGTCACAGAAATGTGAGGGTTGGAAGGGACCCTGGGAGATCATCTAGTTAAACTCCTCTGCTGAAGCAGGTTCCCTACAGCAGATTGCACAGGAAGGCATCCAGATGAGTCTTGAATATCTCCAGAGAAGGAGATTCCACAATCTCCCTGGGCAGCATTTTCCAGCGTGTCGGCCACTCCTAGCTTTGTTTCATCAGCAAACTTGCTGAAAGTGGACGCTATCCCTTTATCCAGATCACTGATGAAGATACTAAACCAAACCAGGTCCAGTACAGACCCCTGGGGTGCACTGATAGGTACAGATCTCCAACTAGAGCGGGCATGTCCAACCCAAGGCCTGCAGGCTGCATGTGGCCTGCCACAGCTTGCTCTGCAGCTCACCCCTTGCCTGGCACCGTTGTTTTGGCATCTCTTCCCCACTGAGCAGCGTGCTCACCCGTTGCTCAGCAGCAACCAAACATCAGTGTGCAAGCTAAAACCAGGACAGGGCAGGGCAGTGCCGACCCAGGCTATGGCAAATAACTGTGCTTTGATACATAGACTAAACACAGTCCTCTGAACGGTGAAAAAAATATGCACGAGTGCTCTCTGTTCTAATTTGAGAATGGGTTTCAAGATGGCTGAAAAAATGATCAATTTTTTGTTATATTTTCAAGTCAATTTTCAGTCATAATAAATACATTACATGCCAATTTTCAAATAGAGTGTATAGAATTGCAGTCAGATGTTTGACTCAAAAATGCGATCATGTCTCTCTACTGGATTTTCACAAGCCTTGTCTTAACAGAGAAAAATATCCCTTGCTTCGCAAAAATGCCTTATTCATGTCTTTGCTTCCTGATAATAAGTACATTTTTGAACCACTATTTTCTAGGAAGATGTATAGGAAGAATAAAAATTCACCGGATTTTTCCAACAAATGCCTTGAGAACTGTCAAAATGTCAGTCGCTTTCATTGGGTCAGACTGATGGATTTGTTTCACAAAAACAAGGTAAAAAAATTTCCCTGTTTTTAAGTTTTTGCTGTCCGCTTTTTAAAAAACGTTTTAATAAAAATATATATTAAAAAAAAAGTATTTGTTCTTATATACATGGGTCACTCCAAAACGAATGCCTCCTATTTGTGGAAACAACAACAGATGTAAATAGCACAATAACAGTATTTGAAGGAACAAATTCTCAGCTACAAAACACTATTTTTCAACACGGTCACCGCCATTAGGTGTGCATTTTCAGCAGCCATGAATGAGCACTCCTGCTGAAATGCACCACCCACTGTCATCACTGCGATCACACCTACTACTACTTGGTGTCCAGAAATGCTCAGCAAGCACAGATGCATGTCAGCGTGCGCAATTGTTTCCCAGTGGAGGAATTCAGTGACACACTTTTACTTCATGTGGACTTCCACGTCGGATGCCATTTCATCAGACTGCCTCTCTGCTGCTCTCCTTTGTATTGCAACAGAACGTAACGATATTTGTGGGAAGGTTCAGTCTCTGCTGTCAGATCACCGTCATCCACTTCTGTCGTGGTGGGCCAACAATAAAATAGAAAGCATTACTTTTAGAGCAGCCCTCCTATGTCAGCAACAGTTAATATTTTATATGTGGCCCAGAACCATTCTTCGGTTAGTTCAGCCCAAGCAAGCCAAAAGATTAAACACTCATGGTTTAAACCATTACGAGATTCCTTTTTTGCACCTTTTAAGCCAAGCTTACAAGGTGATCAACCACAGAAAAACTTGTCTTGGGGATGAAGTTATCTCTGACGTTTGTGACACGTGCCACTGTTACAGTGGTGCAGTCTGGAAACTGCAACGCTAACATTTTCCTGACTGCGATCACTGTCCAGCATACAGATATGGCCTTCACATCTGCATCTTCTCAGTGCTACTTTGCAACAAATGTGCTGCTGTGTAATTGCACTATTTATATTAATAATGGTCGTTTTCTAAGTAACTGAAGGGTGAACTGGAACTTGCAGCGGGAGTCTAAAACATGGACTGCATTAACCAGCAGAAAGGTTACAACTGTCATGTAGTGCTTGGTACAAGATAACACTATCAATTGCTGTTCTTTGAAAGCAGGTAATGAGCCTCATCCCAGGCTAGCAAGCCAAAGCTCACTACTTTTTCTGGCTTTCTTAAGCAACATACCTTTTGAAGAATGGAATAATCAGGAATAATTTGCCCGCTACGTTCACAATAAAAATACACTTAATTACGTCAGTGTTTTTCAGTTTGCTTTATTTCCTTTCTCTATACTAGAGATGGCTGATGCATGAAAAGGATAATTGTGTTTCTTGAGTGTTTTTCTTGAGTGATTATTTCATTCCTGTTTTCTTTACTGAAGGTCTGTGTTTTCTCCCTGTCCGTTCTAGCTGCCCAGATTACAGTGATCCATGTCTTGAGGTCGCTTTTTTTCTTTTTTTTACAAAAGCCACATGAAAACAAATTAATTCTGTTTTGATTTTCTATATGAAAGAATAATAACAGTACAGACGATGCTTGCATTATCTTCACCAGTGCCTTCAAAATAGGATGCATCAGCAAATTTCTGTCTAGCACCTCTTCATAGGCACAGATGGCATGAGAACTGTTATACATACAGCTTTGTTTCTTTCTTAGCCTTGATTTTTCATCCTTGTTTTCACTGTCTGGGTACAAAACCATCAGCCTGTACTAAGTTGTGCATGAGCAAGACCTAATGATGGCCAGCTTTTCCACATTCTAATTCTTTTTGTGATCATCTCAAACTTTAAATACCCTTTCTTTGCTTTTAGTAGGACTGGCGTGAAAAACTTCGCTTGAGGATAGGCTTTGATTTCTTCCTTTAATTCTTCAAGCTATGTTTCTTTTGTGAAAACTTGTCAAGTTAATGTCACTTTCTGCCTAGGTACTTCATGTCAGGCCCACAGTCTCGTACCCTGCTAAGACTTGTAGCTCATACTTCCTGAATGTCAGGATTCACTCAGGAAGACAGTTTGAAAGAGGATCCCAGGGAGCCCTGGGAAAAGCACACGAGTTTATATTTGAAAGATTAGCTCATAACCTAATGAGACACTCATCTATAAAATGTCTGTAATTGTTACAGTCATACAGAGTTACTGGATTCCAGCTTAGACCTGGTAAACAGATCATCTCCAAATATGACAGTTTTCTGGACTTTTGCTTAATATAAACCAACACCAGTGGTGTTTTAAGATAACTGAAATTAAAGGAAAAACAAATACGCCAAAACTTGAAAAATGCACTGATAAGACAACTGTTTGAGCAGTTATGTCTTAGTAAACGAATCAATAAAACAAAGGTTGACATGGAAGCTCTCTCAACACTGTTCCTGCTTCACAGGTGAACATCTGTCTGTGCCTCAGTCGGACCTTCTGTTTGCTGCAATACCACTTGGATAACAGAGGTGAATGCAACTAAAACACATGGGTGTGTGGAAAGAAAATTCTCCAAAATTCTTCTAAATGTCACAGCCTTCTGATCTATCTTTTCGTAGTTAGAATGGAGACGATATGATAAGAATCTTTCCACTCAAGCTAATACTGAATGATCTCTAGTTTTATAATCCATTGTCTCTCAATTTCATTAAAGAAATTAGCTGGTGTTCAGATATTTCACAGAATGATATCATAAAGCATTCTATGATTTGCTCTGAAATCTTGCAATTATAAATTATTTCAAAGAGAAAATCCATGTAGAAGAAAGAAACTGTTACTGCTAGCTCTATTTTAGTGTAGACATTTGATCTACTTTTAGCATTACAGTTTGGGAGAGATTCTGAAAGTTAAGGATACTGTCCAGTTAATACCAACAGAGACGTTTTCTTCTGCAAACATCAAACCTAAAATAACACGTTAAGCAGCAAGAGGTCAAAGCAAGAGCAATAGTCTGTTAAGTGTTTTGTGTGAAGGAGTGAACAAGTAAGGGAACTCATGTTTTGAACAGCCAAAAATTCTTCTCTCCGCATCTAACCAGGAAGAATGCACTCTAGCCTGACAGATGTGCTTAGAAGCCGAACAACCCTGCTTCACTGCTTCATCACTACAGCTGAGCCAGCATAGCGTATTTTTAGAGGGCTGTCATACATGAAAACAGAGTTTGTTCAGAAGTAGATGGGGGGCAGTGTTAATTACTGATGGAATTATCTTTTCTCATTTAAACATCTAGCAAAGCAAGCAGTAGTGAGTGACTTTCACAGCACTTGGAAAGTACGGCCTGATATTTCCCTTGGAGTAGGAGCCTGGAGAAAAACAGCTGAGACTGCAAGAATTTGGATGTCCTAGTAAAAAATAAAGAAATAAATAAAAAATAATTTGCTCTAATGCAAAGCCCTTTTGTAGTGCAGCTGCTAACGCTAAACCAATCACACAACACTGAAGGTAGGACTGCGGGGACAGGAAGACCCACAACTGGGATAAAGTTTCTTGTGAAAGATTGTTTATGAAGAAAGTCTACAAGAGCTAGGCTGGGGTAGAAGCAAGACATTTATTCAAGAAATTACGAAGACTGCCTTTTCAAACAAACTCAAACCAGCTGCCCCCCTGCCCTCCAGCTTTTGAAGTGCACTTCTCTCTTGGAACAGCAACTAGAACTGCTGCTATCTCTTCTGTGGAAACACAGGTTGCGAAGTATGAACTTTAACTTGCCAATAAGAATAATTTTGCTTTATCTAAAAGGGATGAGGAAGGAAGCAAACAAAATGAGAGCAGAAAATGTCTGATGACATGCCACGACACTAAATACACATAAAACGCAACACAAAAATGCCAGTATAATTATCCCCAGCGTAGAAGATCAACTGTGTGAAAAAAGCCACATTATCATTCATCTTCTAAAAATGAGTGACGTGCCATGAAAAGCAGTACTACTTCAATATTTATCACTTGAATCACATATTAAATAATTCAAGCCAGGTTTCAGATAGTCTAAAAACAAACAAACAAACAAAAAAACCACCTGCTTTTAATTAGAAAAATAACTGTACTGAACATAGTGCCTTTAGCATAAATTGATTCGTAGAATCATTTGAGTTGGAAGGGATTCTTAAAGACCATGGAGTCCAACTGCCCTGCAATGAACAGGGACATCTGCAGCTAGATCAGGTTGCTCTGGGCCTAGTCCACCCAGGACTTGAATGTCTCCAGGGACAGAGCATCCACCACTTCCCTGGGCAACCTGCTCCAGCGCTTCATTTCTCTCTTTTAAAAACAATCGTTAAGTACTTTCAACTCCAGACTGCAACAGCTTCCAAAGAGGAAACAACAAAATGGACATCATGCTAAAGAAAACTGGAAAATGGCTGCACTGACAATTTGTTATGAAGGAAGAAAACATTAATAGCCAAAACTATATTATTTTTTGTTTTGTTTTGTTTTTCTGTGGTAGAACTCAAACACTACCAGATTGAACAACAAAAACTGTTTTCCTGCCCGTTATCTATCTGTACAGCTACACTGAGATTATCAGTAAGCAAGCACCCAGGTGAATGTTATTTTATGAGTTTCCTTGGTATTGTTCTTCAAGCTTCCTGCATGCAACTATGGCAACAATAAAGGGAGCAAAGTATGCAAATCCTCTGCCAGACAGTCCTTTTAAGTGAAGAAACAGAAGATTTTGACTTTAAAAGTGAGGGACTAGATCATACTAACAACACTGTCTGAAGAAGTTTCATAAACAAAAGTTGTAAAGCTTTCTTTTCCTACAATAACACATCTCATATTCCTCAAGTTCAGTATTATTCTGAGTGTTTCAAGAACAGCGTAATGCTTTCCTGAAGTACTAGTGATGATCTCCACAGCAACCCTGAGCAGGCTGGAAAGGTCTGCATGGAGGCTTCTGTGATCATGGGTCTTAGTAGAGTGAGCCTTTGTAAGAATGGAAATGCAGTTTGACAATATTATCCCAGTGATGAGGCTAATGGGCCATGGATCATGGACTCTTCAGATACGAGTGGATGCAAATAAGAGGTTCTCCATGAAGGCTTAAGCCTGCCTATTTAAAACTATAAAGACATCTAATATCTAGTGCCCAAAGCAAAACAAACACAGGAAAATCAGTTTCCTGAGAAAGACAAAAGTTGTATTGGTCATTTCTGTTAACAGTGTAAACTGACAGGTTTGGACAGGTTGGTCACAAAAGCTACATCCAGCAGTAACCCTGCATCTAGTATCCAGGATGGACCATTTAGATCCAGATTAGGAACTACGTTATATACATAAGATCCTATTGAGACGGTGCACTCTTTGTCCCCACACCCAGTCTGATCGTTATGCCCAAGGCCTATTGCATACAGTGAGGTTCAAAAGACCTTGTCCTTGGGACTGAAAACAGTCAAGATTTCTCCAGAGACAGTTAATTATCACTGTACTGTCTCAAACTGGTTGCTCAGAGAACTGATGACACCTAATTCAATAGATCACAAAGAATGACAGAATGTCAGGAATTGGAAGGGACCTCAAAAGACAATGTAGTCCAATCTTCCTGGCAGAGCAGGAAAACCTGGATTAGATCACACAGGAACATGTCCTGGTGGGTTTTGAATGTCCCCACGATCTCTCTGGGCAGCGTGTTCCAGTGTTCTGTTACCCTCACTGTGAAGAAGTTTTTTCTCATATTTATGTGGAACCTCCTGTGTTCCAGCTCACACCCATTGCCCCTTGTCCTATAATTGGATGTCACTGAAAAGAGCCTGGCTCCATTCTCCTGACACTCAGCCTTCACATATTTATAAACATGAATGAGATCACCCCTCAGTCTCCTCCAGGCTAGAGAGACCCAGCTCCCTCAGCCTTTCCTCATAAGGGAGATGCTCCACTCCCTTTGTGGCTCTGCACTGGACTCTCTGAATCAGTTCCCTGTCCTTGAACTGGGGGCCCAGAACTGGGCACAACATTCCAGATGTGGTCTCACTGGGGTAGAGTAGAGGAGGAGAACCTCTCTGGACTTACTAACTGCACCCCTTCTCATACATCCCAGGCTGCCACTGGCTTTCCTGGCCCAAAGGGCGCGTTGCTGGCTCATGGTCTTCCTGCTGTCGAACAGGACCCCCAGGTCCCTTTCCCCTACGCTGCTCTCCAACAGGTCAACCTATACTGGAGCTGGGGTTATTCTTGCCCTGATGCAAAACTCTACACTTGCCCTTGTTCTATTTCATTAATTCCTCCCCACCCAACTCTCCAGCCGGAGTCTCGCCGGATGGCAGCACAGCCTTCTGGCATGTTCACTCCTCTCAGTTTTGTCTCATAAGCAAATTTGCTGACAGTGCACCATATGACTGCGAGGCAATTGTCTTCCCCCTAAATAGCAAGCAGCCCTTGAGAGTTCTTGCTAGCAGCTGTCTGTACACCAGAATTTCCCCGTGAGTAGGGACACCTTTCCAAGTTATTTAACACCTGTGCGAAGATGCACCTGGGATGTGGTGATGCCTTACTGACAGATCCTTGTACGTTTTTGTTTTAATCTATACAAGCTTATCTAGGATTTGATCTTAGATACATTGTGCACCCCTCACCCTCTGTTTAGCAAACAGTCACGGATATTTGAGCCATTTTGAATCTTAAGTTGCCGTCATCATTGTTCAAAATACCATGTTATATCTATTTTATGTTGACAAATATTCTTTCACCTTCCTCCTTTGAGCGAGGTGGGCAGTGCTCTAGTCTCCATCCATGACAGGTATGTATGACCCGTATCCATAAAGTATGCTGGCGACCTTGCATTCCTGGCTGACGCCTGGCAGGACATGTGGACATGTCTTTCATAAAATCGTATGAAATCAAACAGATGTTCCTGATAAGTATCAAAATTTGCAAAGCTACTTTTTATGATCAGTTTCTGCAGCTAGCAAAATTATTTATCTGCTCAAGCACAAAATAGTGGGCTGTGACCAAGAGAGTAGAAATCTATGATATCTCTTTCTGATGTCATCATTTAGTTTTCAAAATAGTTGTTCAAGCTCTGTAACAAGTGCCTAGGACACGTGGATAAACACACACGTAACAGGCGGCTTTTACTAAGTCTGTGGCTTCACGGCCTTCACTGCACTACACTGAACAAAGCACTGAAAAGGCTGATGCCTCTCTCTACCATTCTTCTTTAAACTAGTGCTTTGAGTGGGACTGCCTGCACCCTTTCTCAAACTGCAGTGAACCACCGAAGTCACTAAAAGCTAACAGTATCCTTAGAACAAACAAGTTAATACTTCAACTAAAGAAGTTCAGACCTACTGAGCGAGCTAGAATAAAAACAGTTTATAATTTTTCCCTCCAAGAAACAGTAGATGATTTTTTTTTCCCATTGCTCTCAATCCAGTATACTTTTTTTAAGTTTTCAGAGCTTACAGTGAACTCCATACACATCCTTCTTCATCCTGTCATCTCCAGCGCCTCGTTTCCCCATTTTGCAGGCCCCATGTTTGCTCTTTTGTACCTAATTCTCTTAGTACTCCAAAACCTTCCAAGATGAGCATGCTCCCCACTAAAGTTTCTGTTCCAAGTGACTATTTTCCAGTGGTTTTGACCAGTCAGTATTCAGTTAACTAATACCACTTTAAAATATATATATAAACTACATTAGCAAGCTATGATCAAGTTACTACCCATCAGTGTTTTGTCTAGCCACACACTACATTCCAGTGCATAGAAAATAATAAAAAAAGGCAGAGGCTTTTTCATTGTTGTTCCTTTTTGTCAAGGAAAAAATGTCCTTGATTTGGATTGGTCATTACAGATTTTGGAAGCCATCATTTTTCTTAGCTAGAAGTATACATTTACGTTGGGTTCTATGTGGTTTACTGCTTAGGGGATTTCTTTGCACTAACTCATTCTAAAATCACGCATAGAACTTTGAAGATGAGTTTACTCAGTCTCACAAAGAAGTTTGAGAAATCGCAGCAAAAAAAAAACACCACCACCCAAACATTAGTTTCCTACAGGGCTTTGTGTTAAGTTAGTTCAAACACGGTGGTATTTTTTTTCTTTAGAGACAGCATTGCAAATAGATCTTGGATATTTGTTTTTTTAGTTAGGGGATCTTTACACTGATTTACCACCTGCAGTGATTAAAATGGCAACCTGCATTCAACCTACCTTAAGCAAGAACAATACCTTTGCTTGGCTCAAATAATTTGACCCATTTTCGAATGTAGGGAACTTATGCAGGATTCTTTCTTTCTAAGGACAGTGACAAAAAAAAAGAGGAAGGGTTCTCTGATCCGCAGCATGACTATAACTGGACGTTTTGAGAGCCTTTCCAGTAATAGATCTGTAATAGAACAGTACAAGTAGTAGGAGCACACACATTCATCATCCCACCTCATCACAGTGGTAGGTTTTGATTTCTAAAGCAGAAAATACCCTTAAGTTCTCCCAAGGCATCTTTTCCATCTTGAATTTTGATAGCAAACCCCAGCTCTGCTGAGTGACTTGTGTAAGACAGTACGCGGAACTCAAGCATTCAGCAGCTCCTCTTAAAATTAACTTAAAAACAGTCTCACAGCTCTTACCTAGGTGTCTCCTCTTCACAAATTATCAGCTTCCAGTTTTGTTTTTGTTTTTTTTTAAACTGTGCGTAGACCAAATCAAGATCAAGAAAGACCACGTACATTTTGTCAAATCCTTGCAATGCAAAAAAATCGTGCAAGTCTGTATTTCACTCAGATTAAAAATTACCTGCCCGAAGAACAACCGCTTGCTATCAAGTTTAATCTTACAAGGATTTTAACTTACCTTTCACGCTTTCAGGAGAAGAGTCGTAAGTCCGTATTTGATAAAAATTAAGCTTGGTAGATGATAACATCATTATGCTATTTTGAGGTCATATATGTCCTCTGCCAGCAGATTTATGAGTGGGACTTTGTATTTTGGTAGTTAGTCCTAGGCCTTCCTCTGGCCATTTACTGCATGGAGGCATGTTTTAAGCCAAATATATATATATATTTTTAATCTCCAGTTTTTAAAGAACACATTTCGATGTGGCTTTTGACTTTCTCTGGACACCTTAAGGATTCGTATTTTGGAGAGATTTTACTGGAAACCGCACTGATGCCACAGCCACCAAGAGGGCAAACCACAGTTTGGGGCACATTAAACACAACATAGCTAGCTAGTCAAAAGAAGCAATTATACCATTGCTTACAGTGCAAGGGAATAGCCCAAAGCTGTGGCAGGAGAGGACTGGGGATTATGAAGCATTTATTTTCTGTGAGAATGGTCAGACACTGGAACGGGCTTCCGAGCAAGGTGGTTGACGCCCCGTGCCCATCCATGTTCAAGAGCTATGAGAATAATGGCCCTAGCGATATGCTTTAAACTTTTGGTTGGCCCCGAAGAGGACAGGCAGTTGGGATGACCTGCTGGAGAGGAGCTATGAGAAGAGGGACCTGGGGGTCCTGATGGATGACAGGTTGGCCGTGAGCCCTGGTGGTGGCCAAGAAGGCCAGTGGGATCCTGGAGTGCATTAAAAAGAGCGTGGCCAGCAGGTTGAGGGAGGTGATCCTCCCCCTCTACTCTGCCCTCGTGAGGCCTCACCTGGAGTATTCTGTCCAGTTCTGGGCTCCCCACTATAAAAAAAGACAGGGATCTCCTGGATAGAGTCCAGTGGAGGTCTACAAAGATGATACAGGGCGTGGAACACCTCCCTCATGAGGAAAGGCTGAGAGACCTGGGTCTGTTCAGCCTTGGAAAAAGAAGACTCAGAGGGGATCTGATCCACATCTGTAAATATCTAAGGAGCGGGAGGCAAAGGGACAAGGCTGGACTCTTCTCAGCACTGTGTGGCTATGGGACAAGGGGAAATGGCCACAAACTGAAGCATAGGAAGTTTTGCACAAATGTGCATGGAGACTTCTTGACAGTTCAGGTGACGGAGCGCTGGCACAGGCTGCACAGAGAGGTGGTGGAGTCTCCTTCTCTGGAGACGTTTGAGACCTGCCTGGACGCCTACCTGTGCTACCTGGGCTGCTCTGGCAGGGGGGGTTGGACTAGATGATCTCCAGAGGTCCCTTCCAACCCCTACAATTCTGTGATCCCGTGTGATGCTGTAACTAGATGGCCTGTGTAGGCCCTTTCCAACGGAAGCGTTCCAATAAATATTGTAGAACATTGCAGAAGATAAAGATATCTTAATTTGTTGCTATAACATCCGTTAAATTCAACACACACTGATTTCACTGGCTGTTCTGCAATGCACTGAGGTTAGCTGCTCAATTCTTAAAATTCTTTCATACATAAATTTAAATGCAAGCTTATTTCTACATACACTTAAAAAAGAAGCAAGACTCTATTGCCAGTCATGTTGTTTTACCTAAGAGATCAGAGACACCTATACTGTATTTATCCAAAACGCATTTTAGGAGACAAGGAAGCAATGCTCCTTGTTTCATCATCTGTCTAGCATACATGGGATGGACTGCTCCAGCATCAGCAAACCCCTTCTCTCGATTTTCACGGCAGCAGAAATTCCTTCAGAGCAAAGGAATTCAAAGGTACCTCACTGGAAATCTACACTTGGCCAATTCAGAACATATCTGCAGTTTCTTCCCCTGAAAGACAACTCAAATGTTTTGAGGGGAAAAAAGGTAAATAAAAATAACACATTTTCACTTCTTTAATCTCTCTGTTGTAGTGTTAGCACCTAATATAAGCATCCACTCTTCTACTGTCATCCTATTTACAATCCATTGAAATGTATAGTCTAAAAATACAATACATTTTCAGAAATGCAAGGGGAAATGCACAATTTTAAAAAAGTGACAGTCATCTGTACAGAATCATCAAATTTATCATCCAAAAACTAAAATGTACAAGGCAGTATTCATTCACACAGCTACATAAAGGGATAGGTGCTACACTCAAAGCAGCAGACTTGCTAACACAGTAAAATACAGAACATGAAAGTGTTTTGGGCACGTGATAATACACTTAGTACCGCTGAAGATAAAAATTTAGAATTAGCCATATTTCTATAAACATGTAACTGCAAACCTGGAAAATGTTCTGAAAATATTAAGCATTATATACACGAGGTAAACGTACCTTGGCCTTTTAAGAGGTAATTAAGAGTTTAAAGCAACTGATAGTGATTTTTTTTTTTTTTAAACATAAAATGATTAACACCTTATAATCATTTCAGTGGAACAGTATAAACAAGGAACTAACTAAAAGCTGAATTTCATGGCAATCACACTCGGAACCATTACTGAAAATATAATATAGCCTCTTATTCGTTTGACACCTTCATGTTCCCATACAGTCCATGTTTTTATATACAAAGTCTTTCTCAGGATTACAGGTGAAACCACTGGAGGGTGACAGTATGTCATCATGCCTGGAAAATCAGCTTGATAAACATCTCAGAATTCCAGCTTTCAATGTTAGAAGGTCCCTGAAGAACTCCAGCATTCCAAAAGCAGTATTTTGGGCTTCTCAGCATCAGAGAATTTTCAACGCTCTTTATTCTGCATGTCAGTATGCATCCAACTGAGGAGCAGAGGCTTCCAATGCTACTAAAATATCAAACTGATTGAATCCATAAAACTTAAGTGAACATATAACGTACATATATTTACAATAAACATTTGCATCAGTATTCAAACTGTTTTGGTATATACTTGAAATGATATAAAATTAGTATTTTGAATGCTAAAATATTTTGGTCCCCCTGGATTTCCAAGAGCAGATCCGATGATAATACAATCTTAATTTAAAAAATACTTACGTGTACCCGTGTCCATACATATAAGATATGATCTTGCACAGGTAATATTTAAAGTTACGTAATATATACAGACACAGCCTTTGTAAAAGGTGTTCAGTTTTTGTAATGTAAAAGAACACAGCATGAAGTTCTGGTATCTGAACTGAGGATACATACAGATCCATTCAGAATTTTCCTGTACTGCATTCGAATATGAACAACACAGTTGTCCCAAAATAATATTTGTAATGTCACACAGTATTGAGTGTCCTTCCCATGGCATGATGTTTCTGAATTATGAACTATACCATTTGTACCTATGATAAAGAACCAAATAAAGCTATGAGAAACTCAGAATTTAACACTAGGACTAGGAAGTCTTTAAAATTAGTAATCGAACTAATACTAAGTCCTCCTTTGATGCCAACCAGTCTTCTGTAAGCATCTTTCTGTATCTACAGGATGTGTTAAAGGGGCATGCCAAGTAAGCAGAATGGAGAGTTCAGTTTTATATTCAGTAATTTTGGTCATAATTGGAAAACTCTGTGGCACACAGCTGGTCACTGCATAAAGGTAGTTTGCTTAAAATCCCTATATGAAGTCCTTTTGATTTAACTTGGACTGACAGTAGCCAGAAAGCAGTAGTGCCGAAAAGAAACACAACACGTAGGTGTGACAGTTGTATGAACATTTCAACCCAACTGTTTTCTACTAAGAACTTATTTTCTATTGTTTTCTGTTCTGTTAATTCATGCACAGTGGTGGCTGAAGAAAGAATTTCACTACGTGCAGTTCAACCTCCGCTAGTCCGTAATTCCCATACTATTTAAACCCACCTCCAAGCAAGCATTAAGAAGCTGGAACAGCACAAGACTTAGCTAACGCTAGGCCTTGGCCTAGTCTTTGGCCATCTATGCAGCTTTTTTTGTTGGTTTCTTTGTTTGTTTTTAACAGGACCCACCCATCTTACTGCTGTTAACAACTGCATGTCACAGACACAGGGATACAATCTCAGCTATGCTACTGTTAGCAATCACCTTGCCATCCCCACTAGCGTTGTGAAAAACCTTCAAGGAGTTATATGCTGAAAAACAAAAAGAAAGCAGAATTAAGGTTACTGTGTGTTGCTTGCCAAGAATACTTCCAAAAAAACAGAAGGTTAACTGTTAGGTTACATACTAATTACCAGGCACATTTACAAACAGAAATCCTGGTAGGCATCAAGGAAGCCAAAGATCAACCAGGCTTTTCCCAACTCTGCAATTAAAACATATACTGGAAACATTTTTAGAAGTTTTTCACACAGATTCCCCTACTCTCATTCAGAAGTTGGGCAGGAAGGAATTCAGTTTCTAAATGAGCTTATGAAGATGTTGTGAAGTCCCTACAATTTCAGGCAAAGGTTGACTAAAGCCAGGCATACTGTTCTATACTCTTATGATAACACAAGCCATTATGAGCTTTGTTCTTCTAACTCTGAAGAACATTGATGGAATCCTCTAGTATTTGTATCTAAAGACCTTCTGCTCACTGGTTTCTGTAGCTCATCACTTTCTTCATATGTGGCACACACAAAATACGGACATAATATTTACAGGCAGCTTCTAGCTTTCTTGTACAAAAGCCTAAATTAGTCTCTCTAGTTACAAATACACTTCACATTCATTTGTTTGCAAATACTAGCTTTTAAAGCCTAAAGACTCTGCAGAACCACACAGAAAATATGCTTCTATTATTTAATTTGAAAAAAGAAAATTCTCCCTTAAGATAATCTTAATTTCCTTGCTATTTTTATGAAGTAGATGGGTGCTTCAATATTTTAGAATTATCACAAAATAAATCTTCAAATTATGATTAATGACTTGACCATTACAAAATGCGACAGTGAATTAACCGGTTTACATGATGTGAAACTCATACAGTGGTTTAAAGAGTCAGGTTTTAGTAAAATAAAAAGGTATCCCACAAATTACATACTCACTTGCTGAAAGGAGTGTGAGTTAAATCTTACCTAGGGAAAGGAACAGTTCGTTCTTTGAAATCGAAAGTACCATAGACTTCGCACACTTGCTGGTAAGCATTAGAAGACTCAAAAGCAGCACTTACTGATACAATACAATCTATTTTGAAGGCAATGTAGTGTTTTGAAAATATGAAAAAATAAAAATAAAAACAGTAATCATGTATATAGTTGCATAATTTACGTTCCCCACTACTGAATGAGGTCAATTTGCAGACAAAGGTAAGCATTCAAAAGACGTATAAACTTTATGGGTAGCAAAGCATATTCCAACAGTACATTCAAAATCTGAATCAAAGAACTGTAACAGTGGTTCAGAATACTCAATGTACCAGACAGGAATAATGTTGCTTAAGAAGCCATCAATGCACTCTAGAACAAAACAGTGAACCACTTCCATTTTTAAAAGTGATCACATTTTCAGTACAGTTCACTAGAAATTAAGGCCGGCTATGAACTTTCCAAATACAAACTCATAGGTTAATAAAAGTAAAACTAATCTACATGATGTTTTGTAAGTAACCTTGGAGAGAGGTTCATAGTGCACAGAAAGGACCCAAAACAACTGCTTAGCACATCCACAGAAATGCTAACATAATCCTATGAAGTGTTAAAAGGCAGCAATATCCTTCTGTTCCCCCAGTGAGGTAGAACAATTAACCTTCTTAACACGCCACTCTGGTGCAGATACGGATTTTTACAGTATTTATTTTTTGTTTGTTTTTGGTAGCAAATCCAGGATTACATCTTTATTCCCTCCTGTTGACTCAGTTGTGATAGTGTTTTCTTAATACGTAAAGCTGTTAGCCTAGCAGCTCCATTGGCATACCAGCATTCCCGCATTATTTTTGCCATTACTCGTAACGCCTGCAAAAGAAAAAAATTATGTGCATTTCTGTTCCCATGTAACCTCTCTTCTGCCTTAGTCTCTTCTAACACACATTTCTAAAGTCTATTACTAGTACTACATTGGCATCTTGTATAAGAAAACTCAAATTCTTATTTTAAATATTTTTTTCTGTAGATAAGAGAATGCTGGTATTATTCAGCACGTGCAAAAGTATTTTAACAAAATTTAATAAACTGAATTTTTGCATTACAAAAATACACTAAATTTGCTCTAAATCCAGGTAAAAAAGCAGTAGTAAAAAAAAGCAGGAAGCACTCAATGTTATCGCGGAAATGCTGTGTAGCTGAGAATGTACTCAGCAGGTGCTTATCTTTTCTCTGCTGATCAGCAATAAAACCTGAGGGAACCTTGCGAAGCTGCAGCGTGGTAGATTCATGTTGGATATCAGGAAAAGGTTCTTCACCACAAGGGTGTGGTTGGGTACTGGAACTGGCTCCCCAGGGAAATGGTCATGGCAGTGAGCCTGCCAGCGTTCCAGAAGTGTCCGGACAGCACTCTCAGTTATATGGTCTGATTTTCGGATGGTCCTGTGAGGGGGCCTGGAGTTGGACTCGATGATCTTTACAGATCCCTTCCAACTTGGGCTAACCTGTAATTCTATGATTCTAGGAAGATTAACTGTATCCTAACCAGCTGCTGTACAACCTCCTATTACACTATTTATTCACAATGACACTTCCTATGCAATGTTATTAATACTAGCTTTTACTTACATTACCTTCACCTATTCTTCACAGGAATGAATACTAGAATCCTCCACAGAACGTGAACTATTCACTTCTGCAGGACGTCATTAAATACTCGCAAATAATTAAAGTTCAGGAACATTCAATAAAGCCATGATGATTAGAAAAAGTTTTCCCACAGGCGACCCTTTTCCCTTCCACAATAAGCACAACTTCTAAGCTGCAGAAATCAATAAAAGCTCTAGTGTTCATTAAAACAGCTTTAGAGAGGTTAGCCAATACCTCACAGCTCTGCCATCTGTTTGGAATATTGGGCCTTAACTTCTGCTCACAAACAACTTTTTTCATTTCTTCAACAGAAGGATCTGAAGGAACTAGGTCATAATATGGCAACTGGTAATCTTCATGGATTCCTGTAATTGGTTGGAAAAAAAAAAATAAATCATTTATTTTACCTAGCACTGAAACATCCACTCTACTTTTTACTTACAGCCCTTACTGGTACCATTTTATTTTTCTGCTTTTATTGTTATTAAAAAAAATACATCATCACTACAATAACATTTAAAAAAAATCCTTAAACATTTCTTTACATTACCTTTGGAGGATTTTGAAATATATGTATTTGGAAAAGATAAAAGCTTTGTCAAATCTTTATATGCTATACTAAAGAAATCTTTTGGAAACACACAATCTTGAATAAACTGTACGCTTTACCTAAACACATTATGCCTAGGTCTTAATTGTGGTGTTTGCCCCTTGATCTCAAGGGCATTTAACTCCACTCTTCTATTCTCTTTATGCCAAAAGCTTTAGAGAGGAAAACAAAACAAAACAAAACAAAAACAATACAGGCAAGACTATTCTTCAACATATTCTTCAACCAGTACAGTTCATTATTTTACACAGAGGTGGTATCAACCAGAAATCATTTACAGGATTTAATAATTAGTGTCTGAAATAACACTGCCCTGCCCTTAGAGAAAACTGCTTAATCAAGCTTCCGTATGCAAGGTTCTGTAAATTAGAAAGTTTGAGAGAATTATAAGATTGCTACATACCACCGATTGAACATCGACGAGCTATTTCCCAAAATACTAATCCCATTGCATAAATGTCTGCTCGTTTGAATGACTCAAAATGTTTCATGTTTATGGAATCATCTAAAACTTCAGGTGCCATGTACCTATTTGCAATAAAAGAACAGAAAACACCTGATTTCATAAATACCTCCTGTAGAAGAAATTCAGTGTTACTGTTCAGCTCAAAAAACATTTACACGAAAAGGGAGACAGACAGAAATAACGCACTTTACAAAGATTAAGATGTTCAAAGTTTCCCTGCTTTTGGCATATACATTTATATAAACAAACAAACAAACAAAAACAACAACAAAACAAAGCATTAAAATAAACAGCTGTAAGATTTAATGTAGTCGTCAAACAGAATTTATGGGGGATAATTAGATTTGATTATTAACAGAAGATACACGTCACGATTTAGAACACAGTAAAGAAAACAGAGTGCCAATTTAAAGAGCAAGGGAATGGAGAGTAGAGAATGGCTTGAGTTGGAAGGGTCCTCAAAGACCATCAAGTGCCAAACCCCTGCCACAGGCAGGGAAGCAATGTGCTAGATCAAGTATTAGATCAGATTTCCCAAGGCCCCATCCAACCTGTCCTGAAACACCTCCAGGGACAGGGCATCATCTCCGGGCAACCTGTTCCAGCACCTCACCACTTTCTCAGTAAACAACTTCCACCTGACATCTGATTTAAATCTCCCTTCCATTCGTTTAAAACCATTCCTGCCATCCCTATCTACCTGTGTAAAAAGTTTATTTCCCTCATATTTATAGACTCCTTTAAATATTGGAAGGCTGCAATGAGGTCTCCCTGCAGCCTTCCCTTTTCCAGGCTGAACAAGCCCAGTTTCTTCAGCCTATCCAGGCCTTGGATCATCTTTATGACCCTTTTCTTGACCCTCTCCAAAAGCTTCACATCCTTCCTGTGCCGGGGGCCCCAGACATGGATGCAGTACTCCAACTGGGACCTCATGAAGGCAGAACAGAGGGGGACAATCACCTCCCTTGCCCAGATTGCCATCATCCCTCTTCTGATGGAATCCAGGATACCATTGGCCTTCTGGACTGCAAGTAAACACTGCTGGCTCATGTTCAGCTTTTCATCCACCTAGACCAGTAAGTCCTTCTCAGCAGGGCTACAGAGGTGAAAAGCCTCAAGTTTTCACAAAAGACAGAACCAAAAAGAATTCCCATATAAAAAATACATGGGCAGCAGTTTAGTTAGTTGTTCTTTACACAAAAGAGAGTAGATGAGCAAAAAAAAAAAAAAAAAAAAAAAAAAAGGATTTTTTGAGAATGCTTCTGAGGTACAGGGGAAAAGACTTGTGGGAGACAACACTAAAAGGTAGCTGGAGGGTGAGAGTATTTGCTTCATTAAGGTTAACCAACTGAAGATCTTTCATTGTAAAGTAGATAAACAGAAAGCAATATGAAAAGGAACAAGGAGGAGTAAGTAAAAGGTGAATAAACAAAAAGAGCCATAAACCTGGTAGACATGTGGTAACTGAGACAGTGATGATGACCAAAAGCCTCCAGCCACCGATTGACGGGCTAATAAGGAACTCCAGGCACAGCTTTGAAGAAGGCCAGTCTGGACTTTTTAATTGCTATTAAGCACGGAAGCAAGGGAAACACAGGGACTGTGGATATTCATGCTGTACTGTGAGACAACATGAAACTTATCAAGCAGTGTTTAGAAGGACAGAGAGGAGGAATGTCTCAGCAGCTGGAAAGGGAACCACACATCCTAGAAGCATACACCCAAAGGTCTTTGAAGCATACGTCTGGAGTGATAGCTCTCATGGGAGAACCAGCTGAGTGAATTCTGGGCCAGCAAATGCAGTTAAACAGTGGGTGAAGACACCCCTGAGACTGGGTTGCCAGCATCTGGAGCAAGCTGTAGTCTCACTGCCAGTGCCAGCAACTCCAGCAAATGAAGGTTTCTGCTTCAGACACCGGAGTGGGAACACGGGTTATAGTGCCCATAGTTGCAGTTGACAGGTACCAGCTTCTTGCAGGACTGGGATGAGAGAAGCAGAGTAAGGGGCTCTCAGTGTCAAGAGACTGAAGATGGGATTGCAGGCCGCTTGTAACATCCCCCTGCAATTAAATGCTGAGCACACGAGGTCTCAGATAAAAAAGGTATTCTTAAGAGTTTCCTGGAAACAACCACTCTGCCTTGTCTGCCTTGTAGTATTTGATTCTTCACGATGTAGTCAGTGCATCCTACCATAAACCAACATGCATTTTATACACACCAGATGTGTATTTCTTTTTGAGAAGTAAATCCAACTTGGGTTACATGCTCTGACAATCATGCTTACAAGCTGATCTTCTAAATGCTCCCTGCAACAGCAAATCTCTTATTATAGATGTTGAACAGAGAAAAAGAGATCAGATACTGCTTAAGGTATCTAACTGAAGGTTACCTTTATTGGTAGTACTTAATGTTGGAAGATTAAGTAGCATGCCAGGGCAGAACTCACTGAGTTAAGTGACAGCAGCCTGTGGTAATGCTGCCTGAAAGAATGAATGGTATTTATCTGTCAACAAAGGTTGTGATATTGATTTCTCAGTCTGGTACAGGTCTGACAGATAAACCCAATAAGTAACACTTAGCAGGTTCTAGTGCATTTTTCCACATCACTGCCTCATCAATCTCAAAGTGATGTACTAATGAAGCAGGCAAACAAATGACATCAAGGCTCTGGAGACCACCACAGTTACCAGATAAAAGAAAAGTAACATGCATAGATTACTGCAATGTCAGCCAACAGTTCTGCTTCTGGAACAGACACAGAAGCTTATGCACAATTTCATCCAAACAACAATAGTGCAGCAAAGACTTAAAAATGCTAGGACTCCATTTTCTTAGCACCAGAGATAGCAAGTAAAATACAAGACTGGAAGTGACATACAAAGAAGGAAGGGCTGTCAACAAGAACACAAAAATATGCATTGTCCAATAAGGGTTGTTGAAGAGAAAGTTCTCCTGAACAGGTACATAAGGCTTACCTTGACACTATTTACTGAATTAAATGCAGTTATAAATTTACACATCACAGTCTTTAACAAGTCTCAAATGATCCTAGGCCATCTACATTGAAAACTTAAATCAATACAAATGCAAAATTATAATGAGCATTTCCTGATTTCAACAGGGACTTTGCACATGTATACTGCATTATAATCTTACATTACTTCATGTACAGTATAGTGCTAGAGTGAAGAATATTTAATCCATCTCAAGATCACATAGAAACAGTGGGGACAAGAATACTGAAGGAAGCTGAAGGATAGGGGAAATAAGGACAAAGCAAAATATCCCAACCATGATGCTAGTCTGCTAAGCGTAGTATCTTACTCAAGCACTAATGGAGATTGTCTCATTTCTCTAAGTCATCCCAGGGACAGGAATTTTAACAGAAAAAAATAAAAATCTCAGAGGCCTGTGGTAACTGTTTTGAACTCATACCCTCAAAGAAGACCAGAAAACAAAGGAAATCCTCCCTCCTGAAAATGTGACTTCTAAGAGGAAACGTAGCTTGCACCCTAGACCATATATTTTACTGCAGTTAATCACTGGAAAAATATTAACTTAGTCAACTAAGTCTCTCTAAATTTGCATACAGAGCTTCCATGCACAGAAGAGCAGCACTGCTACTCGTCAACTGAAGTAAAGTTGTTACTGAAAAAGTGAAAGCTGAGCTTTACTATGGAAAAATAAGTGAAGATGCAGCGTTACTTACCTAAGGATACACAAGAGGGAAGAAGAAGGGACCAAGCCTTTTTATGAGAATGAACAATTGTCAAAGTGACTAAAGTCTAAAGTGGGCAGTGGACTTAGTCCTGCTGCTGCCCATTGCAGAAAGAGAGCTGCTACATCTTCAACCTTGTGAAGAAGCATGAGGCAATGATTAGTGAGGATTTTGAGGAGGAATAATGCCCAGTATTTTGTAATCTAGCAGAAATTCAGAAAGTAAATCATCCGACCACTTTAAATTTGGTAAAGGAGCAAGAATAGCAGAGCTTTAAGAATGAAGTAATCTCAGCAACATAGCTGTCAGTAAAATAACTCGCACTGAAATTTCTAAAAGCTTTGCTCACGCATACACACATAGCATCACTCACTAAAGTGAAAAAACTAAATCACTTTTAATTTAACAATCAGAGATCACACAACATCAGTACAGAATATTCTCAGGGCTGAACTGAAAACTGCATAGCCCTAGGTCGCAGGGTTTCCACACATTTCTCAGTAACCGATTTTAGTACTTAGTGCAAGTAGCATGCACTTGTATGCAAGTGCAATTATACAGATCTGAGAAGTTATTTTGAGAATGAGAAAATCTACATTTCCAAATTTAGAGGTAGATCTTTAAAAAAAAAAAAAAAAGAAAAAAAGGAGCTTATTGATTCTTCCATTGCTAATTCTGTTTATGCAATAGATGGCAAAGCAGACTGCCTTCTTAAGATCTTGTATTTCTCTCAAAAATATAACTCCATGAAAGTCTGCGTTCAAGACTGCACTTTGTTTTACCATATGGGCTTCAAATCTGAAATAAATAAAACTCTGCCCCCGAAAAAAGCAAGGAAAATAGACAAGCAAAAAAAAGTACACGCTTTTTACTTTCACTATCAATATCCTGTCTTACATGCAAGCAGACAGCAACAAGGCATAAAATACAAAGACAGAACAAGTGAAATCTCTACAGTCATCATTTCTGAGGTCTCCCAAGTGTTTGAAAATGTACTTGTGTCCTACTACATTTTGCATATTTTCAAGCATTTCGTATACATGCTAGCAATAGAACCCAGCAACCAACGTGTGCTTTAAATACAGTTTGTCTAAATCACCAGCTGGATCACAGCGTGCCACAGAACTTTAATTGACGTTGTTTACATTTGCGTGCCACTTAAGTTCGTAGCTACGTATCCTCTAAATTGAAGAAAAAGCAAAGCATTTTATTAAGAAGATGTCTGATACATCACACTAATAATTTTTACCTTTTTGTTCCTACTCTGTGGTTGGGGGCAATGTCAATTGTGTCTGTAGCTGAGTCATGCCTAACTGCCAAGCCCAGGTCTGCAATGCAGCATGTTCCATTCTTTTTCACCAATATGTTTTTTGATTTCAAATCTCTGTGGGCAATCGCTGGTTTGCCTGCAAAGAATAAATCAAAACATGTAAAAGATGACTGCTAATATTCTAAACCTGGTACAGATTTTGTCTCAAATTATGGAATCCCTTCTAGTTCTGCTGCTTTATGAGCTCATCCTCAAGGAAATCCTGGAAATCATTCACTGTGGACTAGCTAGCTGACCAGAAGAGTGCACTAAATGCTTACTACTGTACTACCCCACTCTCTGCTGCTTCCCTCCCTCATCTAATGTACACATACAGTATACTAATACTACTTGCTGTCAAAACACTTTAATCTCTTGAAATAAATCCATAATGATTCCTTCCACAAATCAAAATTAAGCACCACATACGTGTTTTGTATGAAAGATTATTACATAATCACAAGAACTGAATGTATCACAGAAGGGAAGGTTAAAAAAAAAACAAAAAACAAACCCAAACCCCCAGAATGCCTCAACAGATCATCAGTCAGGAAGCTACAAGAGATATCAGTAAAACTTCATATAGGTATTAACATTGTAAGCTTTGTAAGAAAACCAAAATGATTTTGCAAGAGCAGCCATTTTAGCATGTAAAGGAGTATGGCTGGTGGGTGACAGCTGAGAGAAAAGCTGTGTTAATCCAGAAAGAAGGGATAAGCATTTAAGTATAAAATATTTTCAGAAGTTCACCCTCTTTTTTTTTTTTTTTTTTTAAGTAGTAGAAGAAAAACTTTCAATTTCATATTTTCTCACTAGAAACTGATACTGAGACACTGAGACACATTGTCTACATAAAATTAAGATCTTCTTTTAGTTCAGAAATTACTATAGGTCTTAAACAGACATTTTTCAATTAATGTGGCTCCCCAAAAGGTTACAAAAATAGGCAGCTGTCTGCAAAAAAAACTAGTCTGAAAGAATTTAACGTTCTAATTAAGACAATTACAGTAGAAAGAGCTAAGTGTCATTAAAAAAAAAAAAAAAAAAAGCAGAACTATTTAGCCATGTAACAGACTGAACAATTTTAAGATTACCTTGTGTGCCTACAATTTCCATGTGAAGATGAGCAAGGCCACTGGCTGTAGACAAAGCTAATTTTATCATTCCTTCCACAGTTACCGTATACCTGTTCAGGTAATCAAAGAGCGACCCGTGTTCGTGATAATCTGACACCAACCACAATTGCGTCCATGTACCATTGTCTGCAAAACAACATAGGCATGAATATCACACACACACAGTTTGCTGTATGATTTTCCACTGACCTATGTACTGGACAGGCTGTAATACATATGCAAATATCTCAAGTCACAAAAGTGATAGGCAACAACTAAGTCATTCAAACCATAAAAATGATGGACATACCGTCTTGAAATTTATCCACATAAAGACAACTATTAAATAAGTCAAATCGTGGGGAAGAAAGGCTTTCTGACCCAGGAAGCTGAAGTATATCCCCAAAAGAACAGTCCTGTCACTAAGTAGTTTTTCTGATTATTTCTTAACTAATGAAAAACTCAAGACAGATCTGAGAAGTACTTCTATAGCTACTTTTGTAGCTATATTTTATAATTATGAAATTGTAATTCAGGACTTCTATCCTGAATTACACAGCCACTACTCCCTAATAACAGGTGAAAACACAAGCTAAAGATACAAAGAACAAAATCTGAAGAATAGGAAGAAGGGAATGAAGCAATTAGTTCCTATCATATATATACTGGTTATCAAACTGAAAGTTCTGCAGTTTCTTATAATTCTTTTTTCTTCCTCCAGTCTCCTCAAAAACACACTTGGCTCAGAAAAGTCAGAAGCACAGCACGCCAGATCTGTAGATTACAGACTATATATATTTAAGTACTATCGTGTGGGTGAGAAAACTTTAAAGAAATGCTTCTATTTGAGTGTTTCTAGAGAGGCCAGAGTTACTATTAAAGGAAAAACTGCATCGCTAATAATAAACTTTTAAAATCACCTGAACATTTCAGGGCAGGAAAATAAAAGTCTAATTTACATTAAATCAATTCTTATACTGGAAAAATAGTTCTAGTTTACTACATTTATAGTTTACTGTCAAATAGGCTTCAAATGTAGCTTCACTGAACCAGTTTTATAGAACTACTACAGAAGGATAAGCATTTACACGCACAAAAATACTATTTCCAATATTTATATTCAATAAGCTCAAAAAAGCTGTAGGAGTTCAGAATGAAATATCTTAGTCACAAGTCAGAACATTTCCTTGAGTCTAGTCTCCTGCTTCACCAGTCACTTTCCCACACTGACTGAACAATGCCTAGACGTTAACACTACATACACTGTCACATGCACAGTGATTGACTCATCTTCTATGTCTCTCATGAACGGGATCTTTCACTGTGTATTTAAGTTAGACAACAGTAAGTACAGAAGTTAGTGGAGACATCCAAGAGCAATTTAGTTTAAGCTGCCTACTAGATCTATTACATTTCAAAGACACTAAACTGCTTAGTGTTACTGTGTTGAGTCAAGACTATATCGTCTATGCATTAAGTTTTTTCCTCAGGACTCCAGGCGCTCATCTAAGAAGAGATCACCCTTCTAATTACAGATCCCTGTTTTCTTTTGTACAACTCTACTACCTGCAAGGTGCAAAATCATAGGATATCCCAAGTTGGGGGGGACCCATAAGGACAATCAAATCCAACTCCTGGTTCCATACAAGATCACACAAAATCCAAACCACGTTTCTTTGAGCACAGTCTGAACACTCCTTGACCTCCAGCAGGCTTATGTCATTACATGGAGAACGTGCTACAGTGCTTGACCACCCTCTGGTAAAGTACCTTTTCCCAAATCCCAACATGACCCGCTCCTGATGCAGCTCTATGCCATTCATTCTCTTGGGTCCTGTCACTGCCATCAGGAAGAAAATATCAACACCATCCTCTCTGCTCCGCTCACAGAGAAGCTGTAGGCTGTCATAGGGCCTCCCCTGGGAGGGGAGGGCATGCTGTTAACTCAGATTTAACTTGCCATCAGCCAAAACCTTTAGATCCCTTTCTGTGGGTCTGCTCTCCAACCTCTCATTCCCCAGTCTGTACATTTATTCAGGGTTATCCCATCCCAGCTATAGAAATCCAGTGCTTACTCTCCTTCATCTTCATGCAGTTGGTCATCACCTCACCCTCCAATTTGTCAAGATCTCTCTGTAAGGCCTTTGTACCTTCACTGGAGTCAACAGCTCCTCCCAAATTAGTACCATCTGCAAACTTACTTAGTATACCTTCAAATTTTGTATTCAAGTCATTTATGAAAACATTAAAGAGAACTGTCCCTAAAACAAAGCCTTGCAGAACCCCACTGATGACTGGCCACCAGCCATTTACTGTAATCCTTTGGGACTGACCATAAGACGACTGCTCACCCATCCCATTATGTTTTTGTCCAGATCCATGCTTTGTTCAGAAGGATACTGAGAGAAACAGTTTTGAAAACTTTACTGAAATATGAAAAGATTATATTAACTGATTTTGTTTGGTCAGTTTGGTGGGTAATCTTACCATAAAAAGTGATTAAGTTTGTTAAACAAACTTGTCACAAACCCTTGATGGCTGTGGCCAATGACCGCACTGCCTTTCAGATGTTTTTCAGCAACTCTCAGAATGTTCTTAATTTTGCCAGGCACTGAAGTGAGACGGACGGGCTTGTAACCACCAGTTTTCTTTCTTGATGATGGAAATTGAGTGAGTGTTTGTTAGCTTCTGCTTAACTGGCATTTCTCCAGATTCCCAAGACCATGAAAAATAACTGAAGGTTTTCAAAAAATAACATCAGCTGTCTCTTTGAGAACCTGGGATGAATTAGGTCTCACAGATTTATTTGCATCCAGCTAAAGCAGCAGATCTAACGCAAGGTCAGAGCTGACTGGGAGTTTATCATTAACACAGTCACAGTGCTCTAACTCAGGGCTCCAGGAGTTCCAGATGTTCATCAGTGCTCAAGACAGAGGCAAAGATGACTTTAAACATCTCTATTTTATCTGCATCTCTATTTGTAAGGCATCTGTCCCCATCAAGTAGTGAAACAATTTTATCTATGATCCTCCTTTCGCTACTGACACGTTTTATAAAGCCCTTTTGGTTGTTCCTCACAGTACTGGTCAACGTCAACTCTAATAAAGCTTTGGACACACAAATTTTGTTCCTACAATGGCAACCAGAATCTCTGTATTCCTTCCAGGCTTATTTCCATTAGCTGTACAATTTATTTTTCCAGTTAAGCCCCAGAAGATGATCCCTGCCCTGTCTGACTTCTGACACAGTGGAATTGTCTGTGGCCTGTCTTAAAGAGGTGACACTTAAAAAGAAACCAGCACTGATGGACCTGAATGCCTTCAAGAACGGTTTCCCAGGGATCTTGCCAACGTATTCCCTGAACAGCCAGAAGTCTGCACTCCCCATATGTAGGGCTGAAGTTTTGGTGGCAGCCTTCCTCCTATCAAAGATTCTAAACTTGACAAACTATTATGGCCACCACATCCAAGACAGCCACCAATTTCAACTTCACTCAAAAGACCCTTTCTTTTTACAAGTATCAAACATATGTGGGAACCTTTCCTAGCAGGCTCCTTTAGTACCTGTAGCAGGAAGTTACCACTGACATGCTTTACGAATCTCCTGGACCTGTTTGTAGCTGCTGCATGGTGTTCCCAGTTAACACCTGGCAAGTTGAAATCATCCATAAGAACAAGGGCAGTTGACCTAGAGGTATCTCTCACTTCCTTTAAATACTCATTCATTGATGTCATTATTGTGGCTGCACAGATAAGCACAGATTCTCAACCATGCCATCACCAGCTGTGAGTTCTCTATAGTCCAGCCCCTTCCTCACAGACAGTAACTGCCTCCTGCCTTGCTTTCCTTGCCTGACCCTTCAGAAAAGTCAAGAACTGTCCACTGTGACACACTAGTCACAGGTCTCTTCCTAGCAGGTTTCACTTATTCCAGTGAGATAAAAGCTCTGGGACTTAGCTAAGATGTGATCCAGTGTGCATAGCACCTTGTGGAAGAGACTGAAGATCATCATTAGCATGCAGCCTCTCAAATACTGGTATGCCATTCCATACTCCATCACTGGTGAACTTGGTCTTTCCCATTTCCTGAATCTAGTTTAAAGTTCTATAAATCAGTTCTGCTAAGTCCAGAAGAAAAAAAAGTCATTTTCAAATCATCTAAGAAAGGAGCTTCCCTTCAGGTGCCTGCTAGGCCAGTGTTGTACAGAAAATCCCATAATCAAGAAGCCCAAAATTCTGCTGGTGACTCTAGCCTTGAAGCCATGAATTCGTCAGCTGGGTCCACCTGTTGCTTTAAATATTGTTCCCTGCTACTGGAAGGATAGAGGAAAACACTACCTGATTCTTTAACCAATTCTCCCTTGGCCCTAATGTCCATTCGATTGCTCCTGGACTTCTTTTTGCTACTTCATTCATCTTAAAATTTAGTGTTCTTACCTTCTTTCCAAAGGAATAAATAAACAAATAAATAAAAGCTTGGCTTATTACCCTTTCTGAAATAAGCCTTTTTTTTTTTTTTTCCCCTTGGCATTATGTATGTTTTGTGGCCCCCAGCTAGACTGTAAACAAGCCGTGGTCCTACAAACAGGTTTACATGAATATTATTAGATACAGACAAGTTGAAATGTAGCAGTAAGAACACTGGAGTTCAGCTTTTAGATGGAAAACACTAGAGCATCTACACCTTACTATATTTGACAAGCTAAACATTTATATTTCTTTAGTGACACAAGCAGAACACAAACTATTATGAATTTATTAAGCCTTAAACTGTTGACAGTGTGGTTAATTATTACCTGGTGACCCTGAATGCTCTGGCTGCCTAGAAAACAGCATCTGCCATGAAGTTCACAATTACATGACTCACATTATTAAGTATGAAAAAGTAGTTACACCGTCATAATTACAAGTAGTGCACAACTTTCCGTAACAAAGTAACCTAATTTATCTAGTACAAACAGTATTATCAGAAACTTCAAGCAATTTCAGTGTTTTCAGAAAAATACTGCAAGAATCTAGGTATCTTCTTGGAAGCCAATTTAAAGGAGTTAAATAATTTCATCTATCTGCAAGAAGCTTTCTGAAAACATTTTAAGATCGCGAAAATAACTTAAAGGCAAGAAGTTACTTTCACAGGACTAATAAAATCTGAAATTCTAAATAATCTTTTGGATTTGCTTTTAGAACACTGATTATAGAACATGAATTTCAAGCAATTTAGACAGTCTCCATCTGAAGAATATTATTTCTTATAGTTGCCTTATCAAACCTATGCAACCAAATTTCGATTAAAATTAAATTGATTTCACTAAGGTGAAAAAAGCATTTTTCACACCGTTACTCACAAAACAAAAATCTGGACTGGAGCATGTTTGTCCATAAGCCAAATACTAAATTTAAAAGTTTGACAGTACTGCTTGGTAATGAGAATTCTTATCCCCAACTTACGCTCCAAGTCAAGCGCTACAAAAACTACCAAATTTCTTATGTTCTCTACTGTCATGCAGTAACATGTATCTCAGTGTGCTGTGAAACATCTTTTTTGAAACTGAAACTTTTTTTTCCTTCAAGTGAAACAGCTTGACTATCACACTAAGACGATCATTTGCTAAACTAACGAATGACACGTGATTTGTGTAAACTAGCAAGACCATCCAGTTAATTGCCTTCTTCTCCAGATAATACCAGAGCTTCAAACAGATAAGCAAAACCTTTCTCAAGAGCAAGGAAATTGTGCTCATTCCTCTGCAGTATGTTGTCTAACATTCTTAGAAACAGACTTAACATGTAAGACAGGCTGATTGAACAAAGCTAACTTTTACTTAAAGAGGTACAGCTTTTAATTAAGGCGAATGAACAGAAGTTGAAGTACTTGAATGCATAAATTCACCTGCAAGTATGTAGTGTAGCTTCAGCTTACTTGTAGTACGAATACAATTGTGACAATGGACAGCTGAATTCCTGGTATTAATTAGCACTGGGAACAGAAATTACTGCCACTGCTTGTAGACTACTGCAGATAATTGACACGTTAAAATTAGCTATCAAACAAAACAAATAAAAACAAATAAAGAAGCCACAAAAACCCCAAACAACATGCTTAGGTTGCTCAAAACATGGCAATACATAGCCCCAGAAGCTTGTAGAAATTACACCTCACTAACTACACATTCCTTTTTTTTTTTTCCTTTTCAATTTTTAATTTAAAAGACCTACCAAAAAAATACAACAAAAATTAAACATATCAAATTAAATGTTCAAGTAACAGGTTTTTTTAATTCTTAGCTGTATACTCGCAAAATAGTTTTTATAATTACCATTCTGAGAACACAACAATCAGCAAAATAAATTAGTAACATCTCTAACCTTTATTGTCCGCAGCTATGAATCCAAGAATGTTTTCATGTCGTAGCATAACTGTTTGATAAATTTCTGCCTCTCGAAACCACGAGCGCTCTTCTCTTGAAGAGAAGATCTTCACAGCAACTTCTTCTCCTCTCCATTTCCCTCTCCATACTTCTCCAAAGCGACCCTTACCAATACTTTCTTGAAGTACTATAGTTCGTGCAATTGTTCTTTGTACAAGTAAAGGCAAACCTAAAAAGAAGATTTAACACTAAATTTAAATATCAAAGGAAGCACTTTGCATGAAAACTAAATATATTATCCATAAGCCATTGAGATATTTCTCTTAAAATGCGTAAACTTTAAGATTTTGACAGCTTGCTGAGAACTTTTAACAAGCACGTGGGCAAGATGTTGCCTACAATCTTAAAAGCCAACACTACAAAAATTGAATCATACTATGCTACAAGCTGCCTCCACAGTCATTCAAAGGAAGGCATAGACTTTCTGTTTAGAGATGACACAGCGATGGACAACAGGCAGTGACACAACATGAAACACAGTCAAATGAAATACAAAACATGAAACAATCAGGAATAAGGGTAGTTTTTTTTTTTTGTTTGTTTTTGTTAAGGATCTGCCCATAACTCTCTTGGCAAAGCCATTCAAGAGCATGTCTGCCACTAGTCCACTTACTTGATTTCTTGCTAGACAAGACTTGATCCATTTCTAAGTTGAAGTTAAAACATGCTTATCAGCAACACTGTCAAACATTCATGCTGACGCCCAAGTACACTAGCAGCCTGTTAGTACTCTCAAACACCTCTAACACTGGAAAACATCCTTGTAACATTTTCCCCATTTCACAGGTCACTCTTGTGCACTTCACTAGCATTATACTTGAGAAAAATGCTTAGATTCATGCAGGATTTACAGCTTCAGAACATCTACATGCTTTCAACTCACTGCACCTCATAACATGCTGCCATAAACTTACACAATAAACAAGAAGCACTGGTATCCCCCAAGCAGGGTGGGTTTTTAAGTCTCTTGTAACTAAGAGGCTTGTTGTAGAATTCTGCAGTGATACTACATTACAGGATGAATCCATCAGCAAGGTTATCTGCTCACAATAAGGTCTTTTGATATTGGGTCATTTCACTTATATAAAACACCTGAATCTATTACTCCATAATCAATGTTCTGGAAGCTGACAGAAAAACATATATATTTTCCATTTCCTTAAGCTACAGAAAATAAACAACAACTAGAAGCCTGAATAATTACTTTCTTTCTATTTCTGAACATTCTTCGCAAATAAGAGCACTAGAAGATGATCTGATCTGGTCGACAGCATTACCGTGTTTATGTCTCAGTCTCTGAGAAACACAAATTAAAACATTGCAGTGTTCAGGAGTGCCTTGAGAGTTTCAGATCTAAAGGTATTCCCTGCATGATCTGTACTGACAATGTATGTACTTTTACATGAAGGAAAAAAAATGGAAAAATGCAGGTACCAGATATCTAAACATTTTAGGAGATGCAATATTATTTGCAGAGAAAAAAAAAAGAAGACAAACTTTTGTTGTAATAGCTATCCCCAGGTCAGTTGTGTTGTCTGCTCGAACTGCAAGTACTTATCTATGAAGCCTAATTTGCATTCTTTACGTATATGTTTTTGAACTGCAGAAAAGGCCAGACAATGACAGGATCAAACTCATTCCTAAAAATGTGAAATTAGAAACTTCTTGCCAGCAGAGTCACTCTTAACATTCATGTATTAGAATTATAGAATCCTTATACAAACTTGGAATACAAGCTGATTTTTGTTCTTGAAAATGGTGATGCGTGTAGTATTTTCTTTTACCACACACGTTTCCAAGAACTATTTATCTTCAGTTTCAGATGCACTGCTTTCCTCATGCTGTACTATTATGAACACTGCTTGTACAAAAAAGCACATCCAAGAATATCAGCTAATCCTGAAATAGTTATTAAGATTTACATCTTCTAAAAAAGAGTCATATTAGTTTTACTTTACAAACCCTCAAATCACCACATGACAATCACAGAGTCATTTAGGTTGAAAAAGATCATCAAGCTCAACCATTAAACTAGCACTGCCGAGTCTACCACTACACCGCATCCACAATGACCGCATCTACAAATCTTTTCAGTATCTCCAGGGATGGTGATTCAACTACTAAGCACTCTGTTCCAAAGCTTCATAACTCATAAAAAAAAAATAATAATTCCTGATATTCAAGCTAAACCTTCTTTGGCAGAACTTGGAGCCGTTTCCTCTTGTCCTGTCACTTGCTGCTTGGCAGATTTACCCTCACCTTGCTACAGCCCCCTTTGAGGTAGTTGTAGATGGCTATAAGGTCTCACCAAAGTCCCCTTTTCTCTCTGCTAAATAACCTCTGTTCTTTCAGTTGCTCCTCTGTAGACTTGATCTGTAGCTTAGCTGCCCTTATTTTGGATGTGCTCCAGCACCTCAATGTCCTTCTTGTAGTGAGAGGCCCAAAACTGAATACAGAATTGCAGATGCAGCCTGGCCCCACCACAACTAAGTGGAGTGGGACAAGTTCCTAGCCCTGCTGGCTGCACTGTTTCTGGTACAAGCCAGGATGCCATCGGTCCTATTGCCCACGTAAGCACGCTGCTAGCTCATGTTCAGCTGGTTGTCAATCATCATGCCCAGGTCCTTTTCTGCAGGGCAGCTCTCTGCCACTCCACACCACTGCACAGGGTTACCACTTAGCCTTCTTGAACCTCATACAGTTGGCCTTGGCCCATCAGTCCAGCCTATCCAAGTCCCTCTGCAGAGCCTTCCTACACTCATGCAGATCAACACTCCTATGTAACTTGATGTCACTCGCAAACTTACTGTGGATGCCCTCAAACCTCTTGTCATTAAGATGCCACAGTACAACTGTATTATTCAAAATTAAAAAAAAAAAGTTCCATTTTCCTTCTGTTTGTTCCAACCATTCTTTCTTTTTCTACTGTTGATTGTCAGAATCCTGGATTTCCTATTTATCTTAAGTCCATAAGAATTTAACACCCCACAGTGCTGTTTTTCACAGCTTCTCTGGGCGACTTGTTCTACAGCCCTGCCACACTCATAGTGAAGAATTCCTTTTGAATGTCTGACCTCAACCTACCCTCTTTTACTTTAAAGCTGTTACATCGTGTCTTGTCACTACGTTCCCTAGTAAAAAGTCCCTTCCCAGTTTCCCTGTAGTCTGCCTTCAGGTACTGGAAGGATGCTCGACAGCCTCCCCAAAGCCTTTTCTTCCCAAGACTCAACAACATCAAGTCGCTCAGCCTGTCTCCAAGAAAAAATGCTCCAGATCTCTGACCATCTTCATGGCCCTCCTCTCAAACATTTTAATACAATGCTGAATTTACCTTGTAAGACTCTGGTCTTAGAAGACCGTTCCTAAAGGCCCACAGCTGGTTAAGTCTCATTCTCTCCAAACTTCTATGAACTGTGAATAAGTTTAAGTAGCTTTACACCTAGTAAAACTGACTTCGGTTGACAATGACTTTGTGATATTCTAGTTTTCAAACGCTTCAAGTCCCTGCTTGAACTCACCTACCAATAACAAAAGCCTCACTGCAGTTTTATATGATTCAGTTTCCTTGCAAACAAGTTGCTTCAGACAATTCTAAGCTGGAGAGTAAGAGTGGTTCATTGCAACCTATGTAACATCATTATTTCAGAGACTTACATCACAATCTGAAAATCACTCACAACTTAGAGTGATTGAGACTTAGAAATTCCCTTGATCCTTCTGTTGAAGTCTTAGCTTCTACTTTAAATGTTTTATGAATTTCCTTCATCAATTTTCTAATTGTGTTAGGTTTAGCATTATCACCTCTAACAACAGTTTTGTATTTATCACCACAGAAAACGAATCCTAATTCCCTTTATATTTGAGCTCACTTTCAGAATTCTGTATACTCTGATATACTTCTTTTCAGAGAATACCATAATACAAAGTTGAGGGAATCTTTTTTACTTAACTACAAGTGCTTCTGATCCCTTTGCAGGACTTTAGGAGAACTTCCATGCGAGCAGCCTGAACACTTCCTTGGGCGTACTCTGTGCGGATCAACCAGTGGTTTTATGCCTAAACTAATTCCACTAGGAGCTCTGATTTCTCCTCCTTCAGTATCTCCGTTCCCACTCCCAGTTCATCTCAAGAGTGAAAAGATTACATTTAGAATGAAAACTTAGATTTGAATAGAAATGTTGCAGGCATTTTGGGACACTGAAATTATCATTTAAGTACTGGAGCACAAAAGGATGATAATTTGGAAAGTAACTGACAAATCTGGGGACAAAATGATATGTCATGGGAAATACATACGCTACTAACAGCACAGGAAAAAAAAAAAAATAACAGCACTTGAAGCACTTCCTGTTCTATTCCCACAACAAAAGGGAAGTACAGAACTTAACAATAGAACATTACGGCTAATACCTGAACAGCTTGAATAACAGCAGAATAACATGGATTTTACTGTAGCTCAACTGTGACTGTGTGTGAAAGTTACAAAAACATCCAGTCTTCTTGTTTCACAGAGAATATGATTTTGTCTTTCAGGCATAAAATTAGTGAATAGTTTTCCTTAGTGTTAAGTTGAACCCAACCTTATTTCCTGGTTTTCTTCCTCTGGTGCAGCTATCAGAGGCAATGCTCAAAAACAACAGTAAGTCAGGATGTTCTGGGACTCTAAACCAGGCATGACTGCTCTGAAAACTAAATTCCCCTGCCTCAATGCATGTATCGCCCACTATTTCCACTCCCACCCCTCCCCCCATTATATTTTTTTCCCAGTTCTGTGCAACTGAAGGATTCAGAAATTGATAATTAAATACAAACATTCATCGGCAGAAAACAGCACTGTGGAAGTGCATGGATGTTTCAGCACACACATCTACTAGTAGAAGGATCAATTTTTGACTTCGATATAGTAGAAGGCTGATGAGAAGTTGCATACACATCTGTTCGGTTACCTAATTCCTATAGAATGCAAGTAACTTAACACAGACCAGAGATGAATTAATCTGTGCAACAGTTTGTGTGATGCATTATCCCGTATCGATGCTTACTGCGCCACGTCGATACGACAGACTGACACAACCCTGCTGGCAACTATGTCAGGACTACAGCAAAACCTACACGCAGCAAACAAGACTACTGTCTCATCCTCCCAGAGGAATACCTACTGAAGTCAGAATTTTAAATAAATAAACAAACAAATAAATAATGAAGTCAAGGGATAGAAATTCTTTGGACATAATATGCAGCTATTTGTAACTGACGTATCTTCTCAGAGGAGAAAACTGGTTGAAACATTAACTTGTACTTAGAATATTCTTCATATACCAATAACTATATGAATTTTTAGTGAGATTTAAAAAAAACAAAAAAACAAAAAAAACAAACATACAATTCCACAAATTATTTTGGAAACAGAAGATAGGAATTTAACCATGCTATGCAGAACAAAATGTATATGACTGGACCCCTGCTAATAATAGAAAAGATATTTACAACAACTGAATATATAATATTCCCATTCCATACCAGATTGAAGAGAAACAGTATCTGCAACTCAGCATGACTTTATTTCACTTATTTCTATGTATTTGAATCTGTACTGATACCAAACGCACCCATATGAAAGCAGCATATACTTAAACTTACAAGAAACGGGAAAATATTTGACTTCTTTAAAAATAAAAATCACAAAACTCTTACAAAGCTTTTAAACAAATTATTATTACAAGTACGACATTACCTGATCCAGAGCCTGAAGTTGTCATATCATAAATCAAATCCTTTAAAGTAGTCCCTTCGGATATAAAGGGACGATCCAATGAAGGATCTTCTTCACTTGGCACACGATGATGAATTACAGTACGGTTATGACAAAGATACAGAATCAGCATCAATGAAATGCAGACAAAACAGACAGGTCCAGCAATAACAGCTGCCAGTTCCACAGGTCCTAGACTAGAAGCTGGCCTTCCTGGAGTAGGACCTGATGGTAAAAAAAAATAAATAAATTAATTAATAAGACAGTGTTACCATTTCCTTCTCTGTAACATCATGAAATACATCAAATTAATTTACTTTGTAGTATTTGAATTACTTTAACGCATTTGTTAAGAGCTATTCCTCAAAAAGTTATTGCACAATTAAAAAAAAAAAAAAAAGTGTTAGAATGGACAAAAGTAACTATTTCATAGAACATCCAGAGTTGAAAGAGATCCCCAAGGATCACCAAGCCCAACTCATGACTCCTACACGTGACCACCCAAAATTCAAACCCTACGTGCGGGTCCAAACACACATGAATTCAGGCATGCTTGGTGTCGTCACTGCTGCCCAGTGAGTGAGCCTGTTCCAATGCCTGATCACCTTGCAAACTGATTATATTTAAGTTGTATATAAGCCTTTGAAACTGCCCCTATTGTTCCTATCCAGGATAGTAATATCTTATTCCAAAGCTCCTGAAATTTTATTTGCAGAATTTAAGGTATACTTCAGACCTTCAAGTTCATAATTAACTTCAAAACTGGAACTCTTTCAGAATTTTCCATCGTTAAAAAATAAATAAATAAAACGAATACATCGAAAACTATTACCTGGTGTTGGAATTGGAAGTTCGATTTTATTGCAGTGGTCTTTGTCACAGCAATGAGGCAAAGTAGTAACTCCATCTCTGGAGGATGGTGCACAAACAAACGGTCTGTCTCGGGGAATCAGATCAATTTCTGCTATACACATGCTATTGTGTATGACTCTATCTGCAATCCTCGTTACTGAGGTAAAACAAAGCCCATCTGTCACACAGGTAAAGTTGTCTTTTGTGCATAAATGGCAGTAACATTGTAATGCTGTATTCAGGAGAAAAAAAAAAAAGTTAGTCTTGGCAATCATTTTGAATCATAAAGCAACTCCAACTACAGAAGAAATGTAACCCTGAATGTTTTTTAGTGGGAAACAAAATCAGGAGATACACATAGGAAAGAATGCGAAACAAAGTTGAAGTCATCTCTCATTATACAATTACAGAGAAAGCCTGCCACGCAAGATGTTTCCCCAGGTAAAGAAATCCTGTTAGTTTTCCATTCTAAAGATAGGTATATTTTATGACGTTATCTTCTAAAAATAACTGCATGATACGCGCTCTTTATGAAAACCATTATAAACAACACCTTTTGTTATTGTTCTAACAGCCAAGGGAGCCGTATATATACATATATATATATTAAAAAATACGATGCTGCTGGCTACCTAAGTAGATTAATACTCAATACTTTACATTATAGCTTTAATTTTTGCCGAGGAAAGGACATATAAATGCTTAATCCTCATTAAAACGAACAACAAAACCTAAATCCTAAACAACCTCTAAACTACTTAAGAACATCCTTTCACACAAGCAGAATATGACTTAGACTTTATTGTGTGTGTGTGAAAATGCAAGAAAACAATGCTTTAACATAGTGATATAGGTTGGTTTGACTCAGGTTCGTGGTTTATTAGAGCTATCAACTAAATTAGTAATTTGAAGGCAGCGACAATACGGAATACTAATCACATGCACAAAGATGTGAAGATCTGGTTTCATTCTTTAAATTGAAAAATTTCCTGGAAAGTTTGTTACTACAAACTTCTTTCTGCACTCCTTCCCATATATACAGTACCAAAGCCAGAAACCAGTGCAATAAAAATAAACGTATCAATACATGGACTCTACTTCATCTGAGTAGAGCAAAAGCTGCATGATGGTTTTGGAACAGAAGCGAGGATATGCTAGTGCCAAAATGAAAAAACAGTACATTAAGGAGGAAAGGAGTTACCTGTACACACATACACTGAGCTTATTGAATGCTGTGCTCACTTCTCAACTATAGCTAGCACAGAAACTGCGAGTACACGTAAAGACTGAAACGCAGACTTTAACAAATACCACATCACCAGAGACCGATTCAAAAAATGCAATGAATCATAAACAAATCTCTTTTACAAGGGTACAAAATGTCACATCAAATGGATACTAAGAGGAATAGAGCAGAAGATGCCATGAAACACAGAACTTGTTTTTTTCACAGAAATTCCTTCACTGAGTTCAAGACAACCACTGCTTGAATTGTCTTGGATTTTCCATCCTTCTCTATCCTTAGATAACATTGGCTAAAGATGATGTGAAAAAACAATCTGATCTCAAATATTCATTCCCTCACAAATTCCTGATTTTAAGTTGTACCCCCATCTTTGACACCTTCTGACAACATGATTATCAACCAAACCAAGATACCATGTCCTCCATCCTCAGAGAAATAAGGAAACAAAGGCACACCAACAAGAAAGTAACTAGACCTACACTTGAGCAAATTGTTTTTGAATCCACTGATTTCTACAACATTCACATTAGTATTTATTTACTTCCCATAAAATTTTCAGAATATAACTTCATTTAAAAACAACAACAATATCACCACAACAAAGAACAAAAAACATACAGGCCTTTATCTGACATGCTTCATCCAATACTTTTTCTAATTAAGTCATCTTCCTGGTTCACTGTAACAGCAGATGCATCTGAATGCCTACAGTAACAGACTTTTCAGCGATTTGTTTATTTACACTAAGTCATACTACACAGGATAAGTTACGTTAAGTGAAAAAATAGACCTTATCACTTTTATTCATCTTCCTGACCACATACAAGTTTAAAAATACACTAGTACCACTCATACTAAATAAAGCATTGATTACATTTCTCACTCACCTTATTTTGTTCCCACCTTTCAAATGTCAGAGCTCCCAATCAGTGTAATTTTATTTAACAATTTATACTTCCATCCCAGTTCAATTCCATTATATTTTAGTCTGCTCTTAACACAGCACGTTGCTCATACACAACCAAAGGGCTTTCTACACAAATAAGTCCTTCCTTCTGAAGTTATTTTCCTCTTCAAAAAAGGGAGCAGGAAACATAACACCTACTCAGCAACAGGCAAACTTCAATACAACTTTTTGCTGCTCTCTTGTGGGCACATTCTTAGGGGAAAAAAAAAAATAAATAAAAGCATCAGCCACCTTCCTCCTTTAGTCACTTACACTCTTAATGCCTTACAACTTACAACTGTGTAACAGTAGAATCTATTTTTTTTTTTCCCATACTAATGGGAAAACCAAATTAGGTATCATTAGCAACAATCCGTATCAAGCGTAGAGGAAAGAACTGTAATATCCATGCCTACACCTCACCTTCCAGTTAGTTATCTGTACTTAAAGAACAAGTATACGAATTTCTGAACATGAACACATTGTAGATGACATTTAACACTAGTTGGCTGAGAAAGAACTGCCAATGACTAGCTTATCAGAATAATTTAATTGAATGCAAGTGTTTTCACCTACACTTTGAATCCCTGGGAAAAAAAAGAAATAATTCATCCTGCTATCACCTTTGAGAGAAGTTTTTGCTTCATTTCCAAGTATTTGATTTTTTTTTCCCCTGACAAAAGCACTATATTTAAAAACAGACAAAGAATCCAGTCAGATCACCACTTAAAATAAACATTCACACATGTAGATTGCTCCAGAAGTGATGCCTCCTATTAATTTCCATGGAAACTACGAAGAGCACAATAATGCTATTTATGATAGAGCAAATTCTCACCTTTGGAATACTATTTTTCACTACCATTAGCTATGCATTTCTGTGAATGCTAAACAAGAGTCAGCATGCCACACTTGTAAAAATCTGCATGAGCAGAACTGACTTGCTGAACTGTACCACCCAGTGCCTCATTGTGCTCACATCCGTTATTTGGTCTCCGTGAACATTCAGTAAGCATCTGTGAATATCAGCAGGTGCAACATTTTTTCAGCGTGGAGGAATTTACCTTTGCTTCACCTGCACCGCCGTGTCAGACGCATTTTGTCAGACTGACCCTCTACTGCTCTCTGTTGCATGGCAACAAAATGTAATGGAATACTGGTGGGAAGATTCCACCTCAAATGCCATACATTTGACTCTGATGTGGTGGACCAAAGTAATAAGATGAGGCATTACTTTTGGAGCAGCCCTACTTTTCAACTCCAGTAGGTTGGTAGCTGTATGCCTTAAGAGAACGACTACCATATCTCATCTCCCAGAGCCAGTAGTATATTTTGGGAACAACGCATTCCAATGAATTCTGAACCCTAACCTCTCCCTTCCCCCAGCAAAGCTACTATCACAAAAAGCTCTTGCAGGAGTACTACACCCAAAGAACAGCTAATTTTAAAGTTTCAATTCAAGTTTTAGTACGTGTTTCAAATGGCACAGAACGTTTCTTTTTAAGAAAAACTTATTTACAACAGTGTGTGGACAGAACAATTAGCACAGAGCCCACAGTGCAGATATAATGAGCTGGGAACATAACTGAGATGGAAACTACACAGCTTGTCAAGAAGAGCTCTGTTATTAATACTATATACAAAACGTGAACAGAGGATAAGTGAATAGGCTATAATTAATTAAGTTTAAAGAGTTTTTTCAAGTATTTGTTGTGTTCTCAGAAGTAACAAAATTGCACTGTCTTTATTTTGAAATTACATAAATACCTATGAATCACTGTGCACTGTTTGCTCATGTTCTGCAAGACTATTTCATCCAGACAGTTCAGCACAGATCACCTCCAACCAAAGAATTTTTACTGACTTCTCAGCACGTGAATTTCAAACAATGCTAACAAAGTATTTAAAAAGTAGACAAAACTAGTGCCTTTGCTTCTTAAAACACCTCACATCTCAATGCCAGTAATTAAAAGTTTTATATTATTAATAGTTTTTTCAAATACCTCTGCTTTAGAAATTTCAAAAAATCCTATCAGTAGTTACATGACATCAGGCCCCAAGAGAAACATACTGAACAAGAAACTCCAGATCCTTCCTTTGCGATAGTATAACTCTTCTTCCATAGAAAATACAAGCGACATCTTGTAAAACCAAGAATAACAAAAAAACAAATGCTAAAAAGAAAAATTGTACCACCAGAAGGAAAACAAAACAAAAAAAAAAAAAAAAAAAAAACCAAAACCAAACAGGACTCTGGTTCCATAAGTTATAATGCTTGAGTGGAGAAAGGAGCAAGGCTATCAGAGACAGCAAAAGATCTTGGGGGAGACAATCAAGTGAGCAAGTAGTGTTCACTGGCATCTTCTTCCCTTTTCCAATAAATTCTGTTAGTCGCAAGCAAAAACACAGAAAGGTGATGTCAGCTGCCTATACTCTTATACATACATTTCCCTCAAGCAATACTTAAGTCTGAACTCTTTTAAGCTGAAGAAACAAAACTGTTTAGGTACATATCTGAAATATTACTAAGATATTTTTCAACCATGATATTTCAGGACCTCTGCTAAGTTACACTCTTCTCACAAAGGCACTACTCAAGTTAAATGCTGTTAGGTGACAGCACTGGTTACCGAATAATCAGGACAGCTTTTACATACATTTCAGCCTTTGTTAAATAAAGCTTTCAATGAGAACAACAGTTCTTGGCGACCAGTGATGCACTCAAGCAAGCAGAAAAACTACTTCATTGAGGCACTATCTATAACTTGCAGGTAACAATAAAACCTTGTGAAAAATCTCAGCTTCGATGAAGCAGTATTCTGTTCTCTATAGTGCAGGCAACAGACAGTAATACTTGTTACACCATCCATGCCTCTCACAGCAAAACATATAAAAAAGGTTTTGGTTACCTTTCATAGAAAAGTGTGGTTTAGAAAAACCAAAGTTTAAATTAAAACCAGGGTCTTTAACTTTTGGTTTTACTAACAGTATGGGGACTGCTAAGTCACAGTCTGAAACACTGATTGAGCACTCAAAGGAAAGACCTGGTCAGCCCTGGGAGTACAGATGAAGGCAATTCCAGGTGAAGGGTTGGCTCCACCCCTCTTCGATCTCATTTAAAGGCTGACTGCCACTGAGGAAGGATCTCTTGTTAGATATCTCTCTGGAGTTCTTTTCTTGCAGGCCTAGATCCTTGGAGATGGGTGAGCATTTGTTTTCCTTCCTTTTGTAATATCTCCTTGTTTGCACTGGTCCCTTTGCATTAACTTTATGAAAACAAAAAAACTTTCCTTTGTACTTTTAAATATACTTAAGAATAGAAATCTGATCTGTATGCTTATGTGTGTTAAGGAATAATTGTGAGAACGCAAGAGAACTGCACCAAAATTTTTGAAAGGTTAAAGACATTTTTAGCTCATATAGTTGATTCATGTTTTCATTTTTTACAGGTTGCCTTGCAGATTCGGCAGTATCTGAACAGTAGTTCAGCTAGCCATCGTGATTTGTGATGCGTCTGATCTCAGCCTAAACAATATGAAAGGATTCATCTGCACAGTAACACCAGCACACTGCAAAACAAAAGCATCAGAGAACACTTAAGCTCTGCCAAGGTAAGACATAAGAATACTAAGTAACAGTATCCAAACCGTATGTCATGCTTCTTCCACAACTTTGACTGTGGTGTGCTACCATTCACCACTTCAGTAGCAGAAGACTTGTATGTGAGCTACAGTTAGAAGCCCTGGAGCTCCTACTGCCTTGAGTAGGACTGTTATCTTTTTCCACTACCCTGTGCTTTTCTTTTAAGCAACAGAACCAAAACAAAGAAAACAAATGCTGCCACTTACAATCTTCAGGTTTCGTATGGAAATTTATTACCTTATTTTCACATGATTAATGAGAATTCTTGACAGAGCAGAAGCATCAAAAGGGAGAAGAATGGTTCAGAACTCAAATCAAGCTAAAATATCCTTCATCTAGATTGGATGTGTTACGCACAAAAGTTATTAAAGCGTGCTACATCTTTTCAAGAATACAAGAAAATAAAACAATGGGTAGCTTAAACCTACTTCACTGTTTCTATACCGAAGAGTCTCTACCTCCTGCACTATGAACAGTGACAATTAACGCAGCATTTTAGTTTAGCAAATTGCTTTCCTTTGAGAAATACTTTCTCCACTATATAAGCACGACCTTTAAGTGAGTTGTGAACAGCACACAAACTCCAGCTGCCTTAAAGTCTGAATAAAGCTGTGCTGCTTCTCCACTTCCTCTTTAAAACCCAAAGTAAAACAGAACTCACAGACATCAGAATTCAGGAACTGATTGTGAAATGCAGAGTTTGTGCCCGTGTTATCACTGTCTAATCACAGAGTACAGTGGAGCCTAAACCAACTAGAGTAGGTGTCTGTACTTCTGTGAACCGCACCAGGGCACGTACAGAACTGCTATTCAAGGAATACAATATTTTGTTTAAGCGTATCTCCTTCAGAACGCTGAAAGCAACTCCTGCTTAGTGCGTTAGCTCTGCCCCAGCACAGCTCGCCCACTAGAGAACCATAGGTACGAAAGGCTGACCACACGGCGCCCACGGAAGATCTCCTTCCCTCAGGTTTTAATACTCAAAAAGCAAGCAGCGCTGACCGCTCGGCAGGCCGCCCGCACAGCGCAGCAGTTGTCAGAGCCGCCGCCACTGCGTCACACAGCGCAGCGGGCACCGACGCAGCCCCGTTCCCGCCGGACACCAGGCTGAGGCCCTCAGGCTCGTGCCCCGGTCCCTGCCGGCCTCACCGCCCGCCAGCGGCCTCAGGGCACTGGCAGGACCCGCAGGTCGCAGCGGCGCTCCCGGCCCGACGAGGACGGCGGCAGCAGACAAGTTTTTCCGACGAGACGTCTTCCGCGGAGGCAGGAGGTCCCTCCGGGCCGCGCCGCTCCGCTCCGCTCCGGCCGCCGACACGAGGAGCGCTCCCCCACGCAGCACCCAGAGCCGCGGCGACTCGTGCCCCCACGGAGCGGTCGGGACCGGGCTGCAGCCCGCCGGCACGGGAGCCAGCGACGGAAAGGAAGCCAGCGAGCGGCCGCCGCCGGAGCGCCGGAGTGCCAGGGACGGGAAGAGCGGTGCCGACCCGCCTCGCGACACCGCACCCGCGCTGCCGCCGCCTCTCCCTTGGATCCGCCGCCGCACTCGGCCAACAAAGGGACGAGCCGGGCGCGGGCCCCGCAGGGCTCGGACACCGGGGGGGGGGGGGGGGGGCGGCGACTCCGCCCTAGCCAGCCCCTCCGCCATGTTGTTGAAAGGAACCGACGGGGACCCGCAGGCTGCCGCCGCCGCTCTCCTCTCCCCGCCCCGGGCGCCGATCGCTCGTTTTCCCCTCCCCCCCCCGTTCCCCGTCGGCACGCACGTACGCACGCACTCACTTACCGGCCCCCCAAGGCAGGAGGACGGCGGCTACCAGCAGGGTCAGCAGGGCCCGGGGCCGCCGAGCGCCCCGTAACGCCATAGTCCGGTCTCGAGCCTCCAGAGCCAGTGCGCGCACTCCGGCGCGCGAACCCCGCCGCGCACCCCCTTCGCCGCTCCTCTTCCCCCCTCCCGCCGGAGAGAGAGAAACATCAACGCGCTCGCGCCTCCCCTCACGCCGCTAGCGCAACTGCTGCGGGGGCGCCGCCTGATTGGCCGCCCTGCCCCGCTCCCCGGCCGCCCCGCCCTCGCGGCAGCGGCGGGGACCCTCGACGGCGACCGGCGGCTGCGGAGCGCGGCTGTGGTGAGGCGCCGAAGCTGGCGGGCGGGCGGGCGGAGCTGCTCGCCGCTGGGACGGCGGGGTGGGAGCGGGGACCGCTGGCGGAGGGAAGCGGGCAGGAAGCGGCAGGAAGCTGCTTTCCGCACCTCGAGCAGCTTCCTCCTCGGTCGTCGTCGCCTTTCCGAAAAGGGGCCTCCAGGCGTGTGGCCGAGACGCCGTCCCGGCTCACTGCGAGGGTCGTCGCTGCGGAGGGGGCTCCTGGTCGCGGCTGGCTGGGAGTCGAGGGGCCGCGGTGCCATTGACCGAAGATGTGGGCAGGAGTTGAGCAGCTCTCGGTTTGTCCGAGGAGAGTGGGGAAAAAAAAAAAAAAAAAAACAACAAAACAACGCAGCATCTGAGGGATTCCTCTTTGGAAACTGCGGGAGGGACGCGAACCGGGAGAGGCCCGGCTGCTTTCTCGCCTCGATACTTTCCTCTGTCCGGCGTTGTTCAGTCGGGTGCAGATGTAGCGCTCAGACGCTTCACGCTCACCTACGAGACAGCTTTGTGTTTGTGCTACTTGTTCTGAAGCCTGATAGGAATTCAGAAGGAGGCGATGGGTCTTCCTGAAGCACGGAGACACAGCGTGGAGCCTGCACGCGTCGTTTCTTTGTGGAGATATAGGCAGTACTGTTCCCGCTGTACAGCTCCTTTGTTATTTCAGCAGCCTGTTCACCCCCCCCCTACGTAAGTGCAGGAATTGTTTGGGAATCAGAAGGAAGCTTGCATGATCCAGTGAGGTGTCTGAAATTCTAGTTAAAATTTGCAGCAGCTAGGATCTGCCCGGGACTTTTGCTTTTATCCCCAGCCTTGTTAGCTTTTGTGTGGTGGGAAGGAGGACAGGCCCTCTTCGTCCCACTTCTGATCACACAGCCACTGTCTCAGTGGTTACCTGCTCCGTCTGGAAATTTCCCATCTCCTGCCTCCTTGGTGCCCTGACTCATCTGCGTGGCTTTTGTGTTCAGATCATGAATCAGTGCAGTCTTGTATTCGGTGTATGTTTTTATGCTACTTTCGTTGCTAGGCTTGCTTGCTGTGTAACAGAATGAGCCAATACAGATCGCAGGTGCTTTTTTTTTTTGTTGTTGTTTCCCATCATCACTGTTTTTTGAGAAATTTTTGCAAGCTTTACGTACTATCTCTGCCATGTGATGACTTCCCAGTTCAGTGTTCTGGACAAAAACTTAAACGCTCTTCAGAGCCACACTCAATTCCATGTGACAGCGATCTGGTTTCTCCTTCCAATTTGCAGTAGTTCTGCTAATATATTCTTCCTAAAAGTCTTGTTTCTCCAGCAATACGGTTCACCTGGGTAAGAATCCTGATGGTGTAACAGTTCAGAGTGAACTAAGTATTTGTTAGTTCAACTTTTTTCCCTTTCTCTCCTTGTTAAGTATAAACAGAAACTAGTTATTTTTTTCTCTTGCAAATATTGTTTTAGTGATGGTATTCTTTGTGACGGATGTTGGACTGAACATGTGGATTCGATACAAATGCATGCTGTAAGGAGCTACTGAAGTTGACATCACCGGGGAAGCATGTTCTTAGTTATCCATATATAGAAATGTGCAAGGGATTAATCCTAGTAATATGCTAGCAGCAGTAAGAAATACTGAGGTATCTTTGAAAATCATAAAACATTAAAAATATAACTTCAGAAAATTATGTTATACTTGGAAAAAAAATATCCAGTACTTGATTTGTCACCACATGCCATTTGAATTACAGATTGACCACAGAAAATCTCTCTGAAGGAAGGCAAGAACAGGAAGCAGTGAATAAGTGAAGGATTTCTTTCAGGGCTGCAAGTTCAGTTTTAGGGGAAACAGTGAATTAGCATCCTGAGCAGTGTTTAGCTAAGTTAGTAACTTGAAGATGGCAGCTCACCAAGATGGTTTCACATCACTTTCAAGTGATGATCATTGCCTGTACAAATTATTTTCAACAGGCCTTATTGTTCTTTCATAACGTGCACTGTGTAAAGACCTATAGTATGTCAGACTGAAGAGACAAATGTAAGCTCAGGGCTGAAGCAGCAACTTCAAAGGTACCTAAATTGAATTTGTGGATACAGAGTCACCCTTTTTCCTGCCAAAAGGCTCTTGACCTTAGAAGGGCTCTAGTAGAGAATTAGACCTTAATGTGGGAAGGTCACTGACTATGAAGGTCAGTCCCCCTTTTTCATGTAAGATTGATCCCTGTGTTCTTCTGTCATCTTTCTTCCACTGTTTTGCACTCAATTATCCTTTTGTTATTTTTGTGTTCTGGTTCCTTCGTATGAGCATCACTGCTTCTTGTGCAATCAAGGTGTTCTGAGTAGGGCTTTTTTTGCTGTGCAAGATGGAGCAGTTAGAAGAAAAATGCGAACTACAAATGAAAGTTTAAGAACATTTGAATTAACAGGGTGGCTCTGTTGGAATTGATCTGTTTAGACTGTCCAAAATTATTTAACCTATTTTTAAAAAGTGCTTGCTAACTGGATCGAGTAAATCAGGTTGTTATACAGGGGTTATCTGCAAATTAAACACAGAATTATTTTTTGCCTCGGCTAGTATATGGTATTTAGACACGTTATGCAAAATAAACAGCACTCACAGGGAGATAGTACAAGTTTCATGTCTGTCAAGAATTACTGTCAGATTTTGAATGGTTTTTGATTCCTTTCTGGAAGGTGAAATGTGAAATACTTGGAATTACACAAAAACAAAAAAAAAAAAACAAATTCAAAACACTAAGGATCTACACAGAACATTAAAATATAACTAGTTTTGAAAAGGGACAAATAATAGGAAATTGTACAGAATAAACTGTTCTATGGATTGATCCATGTTTAAACTCAACTGGTACACACATTAATGTGCTACCTAATCCAGCAGGTGCTGGAGTAAAAGATGTGGGCAAATACCTTATGTTGCCCTGTTTGTTAGTGTTGTACATCTTGGTACTGGTTATCAGTTGTATGGGAGGACCTTTATTTCTCACAGATCTGAAACTTACAGCTATGTGAAGAGCCACTCCTTGCTCCAGACAAGGAGTCTATCACTGCTAAATGAGATGAGAATAAAAGGATAGCGCAATGCTTCTGTGCAGGGCAATGAGACGGCGTTTTGAGGACTCTCCTTTGTTTCGGGCCTGAATGTGTAAATTACATAAATGACTATTTGCAAGAGGGTTTTATGTTAAGCCTGGAAAAAATGCATAGAGGTATTGCTGTTTGCCCCATGAATATCAGACAAGCATATCCCATATTTCCACTGCAGGCTTTTTGTTGGGTTAGAACTCCAGTTAGCCCTGAAACCAGACACCATGGTTGAGTACCTGTTAGTATAATTAAACCTTTGTGTTTTCAGAGAAGTAGCAATTGGAACATGTTGTCCCGAACTGCATACTGCAAATCTAGTGACATGAGCCATAACTATTCCAGGGAATAATTCAGCAATCAGTCATGCCATTTGTACTAATGTTTGTACCCTGGCTCTGATAATTTCCCAGTGTTAATGTAGCCTCAGAGATTGAACTAGCTTCAGTTAAGACCTTGTGGCCTGCAGATTTTAAATACATAACTAAAGAAGTGCTAAACATCAATGACCTATTTTTCTAAGGTTAATGTGATTAACATGTCAGAGGTCCTGGTGAATGTTTGGAGACAAAGAAGGCTGAACAAAATTACTGTGAGGTGGTAGTGGTACCAACCAATGGAGAAAAGCAGTTGTGTGCTGGTACTGTTCTTGGGAGCATACTTGTTTTGAAGAGCAAGACACAGAACACCTTACCTGAAAAAGCATTATTTTCACCATCTTGGCTTGAATTGAATTTGCTGGTGATCTCATGTCTTTATTCTAAGGTCAGGCAGGGCTATTATTCTCTTTTCTGTGAAACCATCACTAGTTCTGGTCCTGAGACCAGCTTAGCAGAACAGATTATAGTATTACTCCTGATCAGTGCTAAGGTATGATGATGAATTCACTTCTCATGTAGACATTCCCATAGCTTGTGCTGTCTACTATGTGCACTGAGCTTGAAAGAGATACTTTGCAAGAGCATACGTTTCTCTGTAATGGGAAGAGGAGGAGTTTTTTCTTGTTGGATCTCTCTAAGTTCCCTACCAAGCTACTGCTGTTCACACAGTAAAATGCAAATTGAAGTTGGTCTTCAGTGCTTATTCTGGTGCTGTGGAAAATGCAGCAATGTACAGAATGCAGCAGATGTACCTGAAAGGTGAAACCTTTGTGTGCAGCATGCTGCACCACTGCATCTGACAACTCTGAAAAGTGTTAAGTTTTCTGTGGGAGAGCAACAGCATCTTTAAAAATAAATAGTTGGAGAAGGACAAGTGAAGGAGGAGGTCAATCACAAGATAGGAGAAAGGACAAATGAAAAAAAGTCTCGTTCAATTTCTCTGTTCTGCCCATAGAGGATGAAGATGTGCTCTGACTTAGAGTTTTCTCTCCCCTTGGGCAAAGACTAGTACAGCTGGAGCCGACCCATCCACTTTGGGTGCACCTTCAACTTAGGCTGTATGTACGTGATCGTGACCGTGACCATGACTGAAGAGTAAAACAGGTTTTGTTTTCGGTTGATTTTTTTTAATCACAAATGAAATGGAAGAGGATCTGGCAAGTAAAGGGTCAGAACAACTGGTAAGTGGAAGTTGCACAAAGTTACAAAATAGATCATTTAAGTGAACAAGTATTGACCCTCTGACGGGTTAACAATAGGGGACTACATTCAGATGAAAGCTGAGTTGGGAAGTAATTGCTCACTTGGAAATTATTGTTGAAGCGTTATGGACAAGCAGCAGAGAGGAACTGTTATGGCATAGGTTCTAACTAGATAACAGACTATCAAGTAACAGCCAAGTGCTGAACAGATACATTCTTTAAGATCTGTGCTTACCATTAACTGTGATATTTAAACGCCAAACTGAAATTCTGTCATCTAATTCCTTTAAAATCTAGGAGACAGGTTCTCTTCTGTGGGCAGATGAGAAAAAAAAAAAGCTGTACTCCCTAAACCTAGGTACAGAAAAAGAGTATCTGCAGTGTATTTGAAGAAGAGCACACGTTATTTTTTCACCCCACTTGAATACACAGCTCAAAAGCAAAACCAGATGCTCTTTGACTGCATCTAGGATAATTTTGTTAATTGTCAATCCTTTGAAATTTATGGGTTGCACTTCAGAAACTTACAGCTTTGGCTTCCGTGTAGTAGCAATCAAAGGTTAAACACTTGGTCTCACTGTAGTTCTTTCAGGGAAAGCAGTGCTCTACTGACTTGTCATGTTTTGTGACATTCTGTAGAAAAGATCCTTAAAGTCAGTAGGGCCTCCTGATACCTGCCTCTAGCAAAGTCAGTGGGCCAGAACAGGACTATGGAATATCATCAGCAAGCGAGCTAAGGGAGAAAACTAATATGCTAAATATGATAGAGGAATACAAGATAACACAATATAATACAATATAATTGGAATTGAAACTAATAAATCAAAAAAATAAGAGAGTGTCCAGAACTGAAGGCCTTAACTCTAATGCTGTAGACGAGATGGCTGAAGAGCGCACACCGCAGAGATGAGCAGAAAAAGAGCAGTCTCATGACTCCCAATTACTTTTACCTTTTCCCTCTGAAGGGAAAATGGAAATGGAATAATGAAGTCTTCTGGAAGATGTAGTTTGTTCTTTCTCTTCCAAGACCGGAGCTGCAGCATTAACCCTTTAACTCCTAGTGCGCTGCTTGATGTTATGATGTGGAATACCAATAACAGCAAAACCATTACACCTTTCAACAGTGATCTGGTGCTGGTCTAGATGATAGATTCATTTGCTTTAAACACAGTTGCTTACCAGAATTAGCAAATCTTCCTCAAGTACTCTTGACCTTTGTGGTGAACTTCAGAAGTATTCAGTTTTAATAGGGAAACTAATTTATTTTTAAGTACTGGGTCAAATTTGTCTGTCATACACTTGAGAAACATTACTGTATCTCTGTGTTTATACCAGGAAGTATAAAGAACCTCATTGGCTCTGGTTGTAGTGACAGAGATTGTTTTTTCAAAGGGAAACTTCAGCTTCCTAACAGGTCTCTCCCATTGATTCCAGCTTAGCTAGCTGCCTAGCAAGCATGTGAACACAGCGAGTGTACTTGGCACTGGGACAGCTTTGGTAATACACTGTTCATACTATGTATTAAGTTGAAGAATGTACAATAGATTCTTATAGCCTTGTCAACTGATGGTAGAGGTGGGGAGCAACAGTTAAGACTTCCCTGGCACCTCATTGATGGTGTTTGACTATCTCAGTTTCCTGCTAAGCTCTGATAGTTATCCAGGGTACAGAAAAAAATTAATTCCACAAATGACTGATACAAGCGGAATGCAGCACGTGTTTATTTTGGGTCAGACTTAAATGCAAGTTCAATATCTCCTAAAAACTGCATGCTTTTTTAGTCTTCCATCTCCCCTCCCTCCCCCCCCCCCCCCACACACACTCTTAAGCACTTCTCTGTGATTTCATCTCTCCCTAATATTACAATTGTAGGCAAGGAATACCCAAGTCCCTATGTCTGCTGGCACTAGTTCAGGAGTGGAAACATAAGAACTGACTTTAATTATCGGGGATGGGGTAAGGGTTCGGGTTATTATTAATTACTTATAATTACTGACTGCAATCATAAGCACTCACTATCCCAACTTGCAGAAGCTGAGATCTGCATGTAAAACAATTTATTTTCCCACTTGATTCAGAATGAAATCCCACCGTACATCTTCCAACTCTTCAAACAGAAGGAACTTAGCATTTCTCAAGAATGCTTAGTATGTTAGGGGAAGGGATGGACTATAAATGAGTGAAATTAGTTGTTATGCATACATTTAAAGTATAATATAAACTTTTGCCTCATTAACATGTTGTAATAATAAAATCATGTATTTTCGAAGAAAAAAGAAGACATGATTAAGCTGACTTTATATGCTTTTATGGTAAATTAAAGAAATAAGGCTGGATTTCATATCCTTATGTTACATAATAATTAGATCAGTTTAGTATAGTAAATATGATTTGGCTTCTCTCGATTTTGAAAGAAGCTGTCTAGCAATTTAGTACTCACTTTGTCACCAATTTGGTAAGTATTTGCAACCTAGTCTCCAGGTTACATCTTTAAAAATAATAATGTGATGCTTGACTACCCTAGTTACTTCCAGATAAAAACCAAGTAAGTGCTTTTTTTAGAGTATGTAGTAGGCAAATACTTAGGCAAGAGACAAGATATTATGGTGATATTGCTTGTGAGGAGTAATAGCATTTAATAGTGACTGCTGTTCCTGATGCTGTGATTTTATATTAATACTTCTTTCACTATGTGAATATCAGAAGGGTTAGTTCACAAGAAAAGGAAAATTACGTATAATCTAGTAAGATAACAATGCCTAGAAAAGGGACCATGACGTTCAGCCATGTTTGCCGCAGTAAGAAATGACTTCCTCTAACACTAAATTAAATAAATAAAGGTGAGGTGGCTTGTTTGTCTGCATTTATGTGTACATTTCTGCCAGTTAAAACAGGATGCTATTTATTAACATTGCTCCAGGTTTCCTGGTAACAATAGCACCAAAATAAGGACCAGATCTTATCTAGGTTCAGTCCATCCGCATAAAACACTATTCCCAGAATCTATGGTGAAAAAAAATGTCTGCTAAATTCATGTGCAAGCACCAGGTTGAAATCTGTAAGTCTTTTGGGAGTTAGATATTTATGTATGACTGTTGAATCTCCATTGAGACTCCAAGGATGCAAGCTCCTTTGTTCTTAAAGCTTTTTGACAAGTCCATCCCTGTAAAATTTAACAGCATCCCTTATTTGCTCAGTACACATGGGACAGTATGTATTTTTACATACATCAAACACAGGAGTCAGGAAACCAGCACAGCTAAACAAGGACCTGCAAGGAAGACAGATGGATAAGAATGAAATATACAAACAGCGAAAGTAGGGACATATTGCCTGTGATGGATACAGGAATGCTGTCTGAACGTGCAGAGATGGGATCAGGAAAGCCAAGGCAAACATGGAACTGAAGTTGACAAGGAATGAAAAGAATAACAAGAAGGGATTCTACATGTATATTGGTCAGAAGACACAGGCTGAAGAGGCTGTATTCTCTCTGATAAATCCGAAGTGAGAACTGGCTGCAAAAGGCATGAAAAATGTCAGGTATTCAAAAAGTTCTTTGTTTCAGTCTTCACTGACAGTCAGGCTTCCCAAATCTCTCAAGTCCTAGAACCTTTAGGTGGGAGTAGGGGGAGTAAAATAAGAGCAAATTATGGACCACTTAATGAGACTGAATGACAACAACAAGTCTATGGGGCCTGATGACATGCAACCCAGGGTCCTGAAGGCTGATGTGGTTGCCAAGCCACTCAAAATCATGTTCAAAAAGTCATGGCTGTCAAGCAGATTCCTTGGTTGTTTGAAAAAGGGAAATGTCACTCCCATTTTTAAGGAGAAATGAAGCCAGAAAACTACAGGCTGGTGAGCCTCACCTCTATGCCTGGGAAGGGCATGAAAAAGATCTTCCTTGGAAGCTATGTTAACACATGCTTAAGATGAGGAGGTGATCTAAGACAACCATGGCTTCACCAAGGGCAGATTGTGGCTGATCAATCTGGTGGGCATGAAAAAGATCTTCCTTGGAAGCTATCTTAACACATGCTTAAGATGAGGAGGTGATCTAAGACAACCATGGCTTCACCAAGGGCAGATTGTGGCTGATCAATCTGGTGGCCATCTAAAATGGAGCAAAGGCATCAATGGACAAAGGAAGAGCAACTGATGTCATGTACATAGGCTTCTGCAAGACCACATCTTTAACTTAGAGAGAGAAGGATTTGACGAGTGGGCTATTTGGTGAATAAGGAATTGGTTGAATGATCACAGTCAGAGGACTGCGTTCAGTTGCTTTGTGTCCAGGAGGAGGCCTGTGATGAGTAGTGTCCTTAGGGGTCCAAGTTGAGACTGGTACTCAGTATCAAAGATATACACACTGGGATCAAGTGCACCCTCAGCAAGTTTGACGATGACAACAAACTGAAAGGGATGCCATTCAAAGGGACCTTAACAAGCTCAAGAAGTGGGCTCCCATGAACCTAGTGAGGTTCAATAAGGCTAAGTGCAAGGTGTTGTACTTGGGTTGGGACAGTCTTACGTATGTGTACAGACTGGGAGACAGACTCATTAAGAGCAGCCCTGTGGAAGACTAGCAGTCCTTATGGCCTAAAAGCTTGACATGAGCCAGCAGTATGTTCTTGTAGCCTTGGCTGCATCAAAAGAGGTATGGCTAGCAGGGGTGAGGCTGTTCTCTACTCTTCCCTTGTGAGCTCCCTCATGGAGTATTGCCTCCAGGTCTGGCTTCCTCACCTCAAGAAAGATGAGGAGCAGTTGGAGCAGGTGTAGAGGAGGGCCAGAAAGATGATCAGAGGGCTGGAGCACCTCTCGTATGAAGAGGGAGCCTTGCTTATTCAAAAGAGAATACGAAGAGAAGAGGAGAATAGGAGAATAAGAGAAGAGAAGGCTCTGAGGTAAACCTCGTGGCAGCTTTCCAGTGCTTAAAAGTAGCTTATAATCAGCAGGGAGAACAACTTTATACATGGTTAGATAGTGAGAGGACAAAGGTGAATTATTTTAAACTAAAGTAAGGGAGATTCAGATTAGATGTTAAGAGGATTTTATTTTATTTTATTTTATTTTATTTTATTTTATTTTATTTTATTTTATTTTATTTTATTATCTCATTTTAACTCATTTTAACTTATTTTATTTATTAATGAGAAGTTGGTGAGGCATTGGAACAGGTTGACCAGAGAAGCTGTGGATCCCCATCCCTGGAAGTGTGGAAGGCCAGGTTGATTAGGTCCCTGGGCAGCTTGATCTAGTGGTTGACAAGCCTCCCCATGGCAAAGTCCCTTCCAATTCAAGACATTCTATTATATATTCGAATAGTGCTTTGGATATTCAAAGTCTAAGCAAGTGAAATGAAGACTTATCTGCAAAACTTATAATTAAGGCAGGCTACTGAATCTCTCTTGTAGCCCATACTTGACTAGTGCCCTTCACTGATCTTCAACTCAGTTAGAAAGACAAAAAACTATGAGTGAAATGATGGTATACCTTGAACCATACAAAGGTTGAGTGGAAAGAAAAGCTTTCAGTGTGCCTCGTGAACACTGAATGGTCCACCTAACTGGAATATGTTTTGTGTTGAGGTATGTTTTCTTTGGCTATTTTTTCCTGAAATATGCAATTACAAAAAATAAAATATTTACATCATCCCAAATGAAACTTCTTTGTCAGCTTTTTCTGTCATAATATAAGTGAGTTATTTTCCCTGGGGATCAGATACAAAACTGTTTTCAATACAGAGAACAATAAACTGATTATTACAGCTATATGCTTTCTGATCAAGAAGTTTTCCCATCTTCAGTGGTGATGCTTGTCCCATAGCTGCCAAGTCAGCCGTGTGCCAGGCTTCACAGTAATTGCTGACCAGTCGGATCCCATTTGTACTTGAACCATGCCATATTATTTTTTGAGGCCTGAAAAGCGATGTTAATAAGTTATTTGCTGAAAAAAGATCATTTTTAATATATACATATTTTAATTCAACTGCATGCCTGCATATAGTGACCTTGTTCTGTTCATACTATGTAACCATTATTTTTCATACTCCCTCTGCTTGAAGCAAAGAGTGGGTATGGAAAGATGAAGGCAGAATGCAAAGAAGGAAAAGGAGAAAACAATCTCAGTTGTAGCCTATCCAAAATGAAGAAGAAAGATTGCGGAAGAAAAGGGAGAATTTTTCATCACATTTCAAGTCACCCACTTGTACTATCTTGTAAAAATAAATGACATGTAAAACTTAAAAGATAGTAACATAAACTCACCAGAAAGGATCTGTCATGACATTCCTCCCATCAAAGGAGTATATTGGAACATGAATGTTGAATTGCCCACCATTTCCATTAAAAATAGATTCCCAGTTGTTGAAAAGTGTTTCTCCCTGTTAAAATTTCAGTGCCATGTTTACAAACACAATAAATCTGAAAACTACATCATACCTTATTTTTATAAGACTGTAAATCTAAAATTTTATCTTCTTTTAAAAACATTTAGGATTCTAGCTTTCACATCTCATATTCTGCATGATCCTTCTGAAAGAACTAATCTATCATCGCTGTGCAAAGAGTTCTCTGATCCACACCTTTGCCTTATAGTTTCATCTCTGCTCTGTTGTCACTCTAGATATTCAGCTTGATCATAGAATCATTGAATCATAGAATGGTTTCGGTTAGAAGAGACCTTAAAGATCATGTAGTTCCAACCCCTTGCCGTGGGCAGAGAGTTCTCCCTCTAGACCAGATTGTCCAAAGACCCATCCAGTCTGACCACGAACACCTCCAGGGATGAGGCATCTTTGGGCAGCCTGTTCCAGTGCCTCACCACTATCACAGTGAAAGATTTCTTCCTTCTAGTCAAATCTGCTGTTTTAGTTTAAAACCATTATACCTTCTCCTGTTACTACACTTGCTGGTAAACAGTCCCTCTGCATCTTTCTTGTATACATCCTTTAAGTGTTGGAAGGCTGCAGTAGGGTATCCCCTGAGTCTTTTTTAAGCTAAACAACCCAAACTCATTCAGCCCATATTTATGAGAGAGGTATTCCAGCCTTCTGATCATGTTCATGGCCCTCCTGTGGGGACCACATAATACATCTGCATAATAAAGTGGAAGATTCACATCCCTTGCCCGGCTGGCTGTATCACTTTTGATTAAGCCCAGGATACAGCTGGCTTTTGGCTGCCAGTGCACACTGATGTTATCTGGTCTGTCATTCAATACCTACAATTCCTTCTTCACAAAGCTACTCTCAATCCATTAATTGCTCAGTCTATACTGATACTGGGGATTGCCCTAACTTGGACCTGTTGAACTTCATGAGATTTGCATGGGCCCGTATCCGGAGCCTATCAAAGTCCCTTTGGATGTCATCCCTTAACCTCTATTTCCACATTTCCTCTATTTCTTCTCTTAACTGTCTAAGGAATTGTTAGAGCAGAACAGAACAACAGAATGGTCCCTTGGAAGGGACCTTAAGGATCATGAATCTCCAACCCTCCTACCACAGGCACGGCCACCAACCTCCCCATTTAATACTGGACCAGGCTGTCCTCCATCCAATCTGACCTTGAGCACCTCTAGTGGCGGGGCATACACAACCTCTCTGGGCAGCTCATTCCAGCACCTCACCACTTTCATCGTAAAGAACTTCCCCCGACATCCAATCTAAATCTTCCCTCTTGCGACTTAAAACCATTTCCCCTTGTTCTGCTGTTATCTACCCTTTCAAGGAGTTTACTCCCCTCCTGTTTATAGGCTCCCCTTAGGTACTGAAAGGCTGCAATTAGGTCACCCCACAGCCTTCTTCTCTCCAGGCTGGACAAGCCCAACTCCCTCAGCCTGCCTTTGTAGGGGAAGTGCTTCAGCCCCCTGATCATCTTCGTGGCTCTCCTGTGCACCCACTCCAATAGCTCTCTGTCTTTCTTGTACTGGGGGCTCCAGACCTGGACACAGTACTCCAGATGGGCCCTCACAAGTGCAGCGTTGAGAGGGACAGTCACCTCCCTGTCCCTCCTGGCCACCCCTCTCCTGATGGAGCCTAGGATACCATTTGCTTTTCGAACTGCAAGAGCACACTGCTGGCTCACGTTAAGTTTTTCATCCATCAGGACCCCCAGGTTCTTCTCTGCAGGGCTGCTCTCAAGGCCTGCTCCTTCCAGTCTGTATAGATGCCTGGGATTCCTCCAGCCCAAGTGCAGAGCCTTGCACTTTGTCATGTTGAACCTCAGTAGGTTCAAGTCTGTTGAGGTCCCTCTGAATGTCATCCCTTCCTTCCACTGTTTCAACTGCACCACTCAGCTTGGTGTCGTCTGCAAACTTGCTGAGGGTACGCTCAATTCCGTTGTCAATGTCATTGATAAAGATGTTAAAGAGCACCGGTCCTGAGACAGACCCCTGGGGTACACTGCTCGTTGCCAGCCTCCACCTGGACAAAGAACCATTAATCACCACCCTCTGTCTGCGGCCTTTCAGCCAGCTTCTTATCCATCTAGTGGTCCACCCATCAAATCCACATCCCTCCAATTCCTCCTAGAAGACTTGTTAATGCACATGAATAGGTGAACCAAGACAGCCGACCTGGCTTTATAACTTTCTACAAGGATAGACAATGATAGAACATGGAGGAATGATTTTAAGTTCAAGGAGGGAAAGTTTAGATCGAATGTCAGGGGTGTGTTCTTTACAGAGGGAGTGGTGAGGTGCTGGAACAGACTGCCCAGAGAGGCTCTGGAGGTTCCATCCCTGGAGGTGTCCAAGACAAGGTTAGATGAGTCCCTGGGGAACCTGATCGAGTGCCAGATCTGGAGGCTGGTGGCCCTGTCTGTGTCAGGGGGCTTGGAACTTGATAATCCTTGGGGTCCCTTCCAATCCAAGCCATTCTATGATATTAAGATTTTGTGACCTGCCTTCCAGCCCTCTAACCAACTTAATGCCTCCTTTAGACACTTTCACTTAATGTGCTTTCTATATTATGATATTATATATCATAATATAATATATATATATATATATAATATATATATATAATATATATATAATATATAATATATATAATATATCATATATATATAATATAATATTCTATATTATTTTCACTTAATGTGCTTTCTATATTATGGAGCCACAAACTGCACACAATGTTCAAGGTAAGACCATGTCTTTGCTAGATATACTGATGACCAACTGTGCTGTGTTTAATGAAACCCAAAATGTAGTTTGCCCTCTTGGCTGCCAGACACAGTGCTGACTCGTGCTGAGCCCGCTGTCATCAGCACTCCCGAATTCCTTTCTGCTGATCTGCTCTCCAGCCACTCGTCTCCCATTCTGCACCTCTGTCAGGCATTGCTCTGTCCCAGGTAGAGTATCCAACATTTACCTTTGTATGATTTCATGCTATTGCTGATTGTCCCATCTGTCTTTATCCCTCTGCAAGACTACACGTCCCTTGAGATAATCAACAGCATCTCCCAGTTTAGTATAATCGTCTAACATGCATTCAGCTGCTGCGTCCAGATAACTGATGAAAATTTTGAACAGAATTGACCCTGAAGAACACCAGTAGTGACTCCATTCACTGTAGCACTTCAAGTCTGCCACTAAGCCTGTTCATCGCCTGGTATAGTGTGAACTTGTTTATCTCACAGTTGGACAGTGTGTCCAGAAAGTCACTTCCTTTGCTTCATCTACTAAGCAGGTAATTTTATCATAGAAAGGTATCAAATTCCTAGGGCAGGAATTTTCTTTCATTAACCTATAACTGTGATTGGTAAGTACTTCTTTATTTAAATACTTTCAGTACCTTTTAGGTATGGAGGTTAAACTAACAGGTCTGTTATTTCCCAGGTCTTCTCCCATGCCTTTCTAATAGATTACTGTAACACTTTCTAGCTTTCAGAGGACCTTCCAGAACTCTCAAGACCTTTGGTAAATTGTTGAAAGAAGTCTAGCTATAACATTCATTAACACCTTCGGTGCTTGGGTGAATCCCATCAGGATCCATGGACATTCAGCTGATGCAACCAGTCTCTTAAAATTCTGGTGGTCATGAGTGGAAAGTCACTGCTTCCTCAGTCATGGTACTACAACTTGGAGGACTAGGCAGCCCAAGATCTATCATTAATATTAAAAAATGAAGCAAAGAAGGCATTAAATGCATCTACCTTTTCATCATCTCTACTTCTGGCAATCTTCTTGAAGTACAAGACCAGTATTTTCCTTAGACCTACTCCTGCTTTTTTGTTGTTGCCTGACACCACAGTGGGTGATGTAAACACAAGGTGAGTTTTGGCTTTTCTTGTTTTCTGCCCTCAGATGTGAACAGCAGCTCTGTAATCTTTCTGTTAAGACTGGTATTTCTTCCAGATATATTTTTATTTTTTTCTGTCCTAGTTCCATGAGGAAGTCTCCATTCTTCTGGCCCACTTGCTTGACTTACTACGCAACAGGATTCCCTGCTTCTGGCCTTTTTAAAAGCGATACTTGAAAAGAGACCGTCTCTCACAAGCCTTTAAATCCTCTAGAGACAGTTCCCAGAGGACACTGCTAACTAGCTCCCAGAGTAGCTTAAAGTTGCTCTTTTAAAATCCAAACTGGCAGTGCTGCTGACTTTTTTCCTTTACACCAGAAATTTTAATTTGACTATTTCATTATCACTGTGACCAAGCCAGCCATCTACCATCACATCTCCTGCAAGGTTTTCTCTATTGTCAAACAACAAATCTAGGAGGACTTCTTTTCTATTTGTCTTGCTGAATGCTTGTGACAGGAAATTATCTTCATTGTGCTTTATGAATATCCCAGGCTTGCTTGGAATCATATAATATTCTGTGTTGAAATGGATCAATGGAGATCATTGTGCCCAACTTCTGGCTGCACACAAGACCACTCAAAAATGAGAGAATTGGAGAATTGTCCAAATGCTTCTTGAACTCTGGCAGGAGTGGTGCTGTGACTACATTTCTGGGGAGTTCATTCAAAGACCGGATCATACTCTTGGAGAAGAATTGTTTCTTAATACCCAAACTGACTGCCACCTGATGCTGCTCCATGCCACTATCTTGGGTCCTATTACTGTCACCAGAGAGCAGAGATCAATACTTGTCCCTCCACTCCCCTTGTGAGGAAGCTGTAGGCTACCATGAGGCCTCCCCTCAGCCTCCTCTTCTCTGGGCTGAATAAACCAAGTGACCTCAGCAGCCTCCTAAGTTTTGCTCTTTAGACCCTTCACCATCTTTGGTCCCCTGAGTCTTCATAGGAAGTGTTTTTGGGTTCAGAAGGAGCAGGGTTCTTGCAGACAACCTACTGAGAAGGTGCTGCTTGTTGCAGCTGAATGATATATGTCTGGGAAGTTGAAATCTCTTATAAAGACAAGGGCAACTGGTCCAGAGATTTCTCCTAATTGCCTATGGAATACCTTATCTGAGCTATTGTCCTGCATAGGTGGTCAGTGGTACACACCTGGAATGACATCTTTGTTATTCATCTCCTTGATCCTCACCCACAGGATCTCTACCACATTATCCCTAAGTATAAAGGCTGTACAGTCTAATCTCTCATTTACATACAGTCTGACACCTCCACATCACCTGCCCTGCCTGTCCTTCCTGGACAGCCAACCCCAGCATTCCAGTTACAGGACTCATTCCAGCAAGTCTCATTAATACCAATGATATCATAACCCTAGGAAAGGATCAAAGCTTCCAGTTCATCCTATATATTCCTCACACTGCATGCATTGGTATACAAGCATTTCAAATGTGCTCCTGCAGTGCTCCCTGGAGTGGCACAGATGTCCCCATTAACCTTACCACCCTCACTGTGATGTACCAGCCCTTGGCTTTGCATTCCAACTGGTTTCCTCTTCCCTCACTGATCCTAGTTTAAAACTCTTTCACTCAGTCTTGCCACATTTAGGCCAAGAGATGTTTCCCCCTTTGAGAGATCTATCCCATCAGGCGCCAGCAAAAGACTCCAAGAGTGTTTCATGACAGTAAAATCCAAAATTCTGGTGGAAGCATCATTCTTGGATCCAGGCATTGAGGACCTGCACTTGCCTGTCTCTTTCCCTGTCTCTCACTATTAGTAGGAGAATTGAGGAACTTATTTATCTCTCTTCTTGAATCCTTTAGTTATCTTCACAGGGCCCTGAAGTCTCTTTTGAAAGACTCTGGCTCCTTGATTTGACATTGTTGGTACCCACATAAAAGATCAGGAGTGGGTAATAATATGAAGGCTGCTCGTAATCCTTCTGTTTGCCATCCCTGATCTGAGCCCCAGGGAGGCAACAAACTTTCCTGTGATAATTCAGTCCCTTGAGGAGGTAGTCACCCATACTACAGCTCACTGCTGTTTCTTCATGCTGCTGGTCTCTCTGCTGCGCTTGCTACAAGGGTTTGTTTGACCTGACCTTGGTGGGTGAACTTGCACAAATACCTCTCCTTCCATCTGTTTTCATCCCTCAAGGAATTGATTACAAGAACTGTAGCTAAAGAGAATATATAGGGATAGTTTTCAGTGGAAGTGCAAATTCTGCATAATTATGCCACAATGTTGTGACAGATGTTGCAAATGTGAAAGTCAAAAGCTTTGTATCACGCTACCTCTTGAACTGTTTTGAAGTTTTTCTTCCAGTAGAAGGAATGACATTATCTTTACTTTTTTTTTTTTTTTTTTTCCAAGGGCTGGCATATGTTTCAGAGTAGCATCTATTCAGCATGTTCCAATCATCGTGAGTTATTTCTTTTGGTTTATTTGGCTGTTCTTCTCTGGGAGCCACCCAATACCACAAAAACATGGTTTGTTTCCTCAGTTTTAGAATGTGTGTGTTTACATGAGATCACAACTTGACTCATGTTGCAGACTTCTCAGACTTTCTCCCCAGATTCATTGGGGTAAATTCAGCATCACTCCTAAGCATAGAATTTGCTTTTGTCTTAAGAAATGAGAAGAAAAATCATCTTAGTCTACTGTGCTCTGTAGTCATATTAGAAATTAGAACATAGTAACTACCTTTGAAATAAAAAAAAAAGTACTTTTCTGTGTTGATATAAAAAATATCCAGAACAATGAACACCATACTTTTGCTTTGTCAACAGTCTACCTGAAGGAAGCCATTGTCACAGATATATTTCTACCACAAACTTTAGGACACTTTAAAAAAGTAATCCTTAGAAAGGCAAAGGAAATGTGAGCCTGTAACTTCATCACTACCTTTTTCCTATCAGAGCCTGACTCCAAAATATGAAGCAAAACTTCCTAATAAAACACAACTTGCATTGAAGCTTTGTGTTTTTCCCATTTTCCAAAGATCTGGGGACATCCAGAACTTAGCATAATCTAACAAGTACTAAGCACTGATTTTTACCTTAAGATTTACTATTGGTAAATTGTACCGGTCTGTTTTTCTGACAACCGTGACCAGATCTTGTAAATGTGATGAGAGAAAGGCCCTATAGGTAGTCATCAAACCTGCTTGCTGAGCCTGTTGAAAACAGTGAAAGTCTGCTCTCATGTCACCAGAAAACGGCAAATTTAAAGCCACCAGGTGCAGCTGGAGGAAAGAGAAGAAAACCACAATTTGAAGTTTATAATGTGAAAAAACATATATTTAAAACAACTAGGCCCCATCCCTTGCTAGCACAAGATATAGTACCTTCCATACCCATATAGAAGTTATTTGCCATCGTAATATTATATTTCTAAAATCTATGCAGCCCATAATACACTTATTTATTTTTTGAACAGCTGGGAAACCATGAAGATTATATATATACTCCTAAAAAAAAAAACTTCTAAAAGTAGCTAATATTTTTTAAACAGCAACAAAAAAATCCAAATAAAATCCAAAATCACATAGTCCTGGAAATAAATAGTAAGATGCAACCATAGATCACTTAAAAATTCACTGCTACCAAATACAAATGGTAGCATATTCTATTCAAACAATACAAATGCAAGTCAAATTTTTTTATTTTACATTTAACTCTGTTATTTTACTTTCCTTGACAAATATTTAAAGTATTTTAAGAGAAAGCTTCTATTCTAAACTATCTATTTAAAAACAAGCAGCATCATGAAGATAGAAAAAAAAATCTAACTAGTGTTTTGATGATTTTAATTGTAACACAATTGTTAGCTTAGAAATTAATGTGCTGCAGATTTCTTGGTACAATAACTAAGTGAAGATGTATTCCTAACTCAAAATCAGATATAAAAGAAGTTAGGAGACTAAAGTAGTCCAGGAAATCATTTAGAATCCTCTGAGATTTATAAACTGATTTAAAAAAAGGTACTTTTAACTTCCTGAAGCAAAATCTGTGAATTTGAAGATGTAATATTACACATCTCCCTGAATACACAAATTATAATGTTTCAAAACACAGTACACAGTTGTAATACAGAACTCATACTTACTGCTGGTTTTCCATTGTTCATGTTTGATATTGGATTTGGTATCGGCAGAGACTGAAATTCCTGTTGTTTTAACACATGCAGATATATATGTTAAGTATGATACTCAGATCAGAATTTTAGTTACTCAATGATATTCTAAATAAAGCAAACACTAAATGCTGGGAAATCTGGAACTGTTCTGCCTCAGAAAAATAAACCTGAATCATGTATCCATGTATACTTTACATATCATAAATTTAGTCTGTCACATAAATGTGTTTGAAAGCTGTCCCAGTGTCCTGGTTTCAGCATGGACAGAGTTGTTTTTCTCCATAGTGTCTGGTATGATTCCATGTTTTGGCTTTAGGAGAAAACCAGTGTTCATAAAACAAAGTTTCTGTTGTTGCTGAATGGCGCCATACAGAGCCAAGAGCATTTCAGTTTTCTCATCTTTTTGTGCTGTCCTGCCAGCAAGGGAGCTAGGGGACATGAGGAGCTGGGGAGGGACAGAACAAGGACACCTGACCTATACTGGTCAAAGGGATCACTCGGATTGGAAAAGACCTTCGAGATCATCAAGTCAAACTACAACCTAACCTAACCTGCCCTAACTCTAACTACCCATGCTAAGTCATGTCCCTGAGCGCAGCATATTCCATATCCTATGACATCATATGAGGAAACTGTTAAACAGAGGGGAGTTGACTGCGGGAGTTGACTGCTGCTCAAGGACTGGCTGTTCATCAGCACATGATGAGCAATTCCATTGTGGATTATTTGTTTTGTATATATATATACATATGTATAACAATTATTACTGTAATTTCTCTCTCTTTTCTGCCTTAATAAATAGTTTTTATCTCAACTCATGAGTTCTGGTTTTTTTTTTTTTTTTTTTTTTTTTCTTCCATCTCACTTGGACAAGGTGGAGTGAGTGAAAGGCTGTATGGTATTAGCTGCTTGCTGGGTTAAAACACAACACCCAGCCAGAATTGCCTTTCTAAATCTGAGTGTAACCATTTTACAACACTCTGTCAGAGCTGATGTCAGTGCCAGAGTCCACCCGGAGTCCCACATTGAAGTAGCCTGCTCTTGGCACAGAAGACCAGTTCAGGTAAAATAAAATAGAAAGGTTAAGAAAAATGTGTAAACAGAAAGTGTAATGAGTGGGAACATTTCTTCAGGCCTCAGTAATTCCCTCTCCCAAACGTGTGGAATGCATAGCTTATTCAGGAACAGCAGCATTTTCTTCTCTAGTCATAGAAAGCAGAAGTAGTAAGTCAGTGAAAGTTGCACTTGGGAAAATTGTGGTGTCAGCTAGAGATTACAGACCATTTCTTGTAACACGAGGTCAAGACACCTAACCAGTGAGCTGTGAACTTCTTTCTGATCTATTCCAATTACATTTTTCCCCTGGCCATCTTCCTTCTCCTGCTCCTTCCTAGCATTCTCTTGCCCATTATTGCAGCCGTCAGATCAATTAACCTGTTTTCAACAAGACTGTGTTTCGGCAACCTGTATAAAGATGATAATGATGTATCACGAATAAAGAACTAGAAAACTGTAGAGAAAGCCTACTTGTCAGAGGTATTTTTCTAAACTTCCTTGTCAGGAACTAGAGTTTGATACAACTGAGTTCAGTGTTACGAAACTGAATGCTGTTTTTTTTTTTTTTTTTTAGTAGGCAGTCTGCTTTGTCCTGATTTTTATAGAGGATGCTTTGCCTCTGTCATGTTTGGATTCTCAGAATATAATGTAAAAAAACTAATGGCTAGCCAGCATGAACTAGTTTGCAAGCTTATTTAGTGGTATTTTGAGCTGTCAGTTCTCAGAAGAAAATCATGTTATGCAGAGGCCTGCAACTCTGCCAGCTTATCACCTGTTTTTACACATTTCAACTCAGTTTTTCACAGTCAGATATTTTGTACTTACATAACTTGATACAGCTGGAGGAGGAAGGCTCTCATCTGGGATAGGAATTAGCTCACTTAGCTGAAAGAACAGAAAAGGAAAAATAAAGAAAACCATATGAGTTGTAGCTGCTTCTCCATCCCTGTAAAAATATCCACTGCTCTATTTTGAGTAAGAGAGCTGGAAAGGATAGGACATAGTCCAACAGTACCTGCAATTTTCTCCATCCATTTCGAACACGGATAAAAACCTCGCTGGTTTCTCTAAGATAGATTAGCATACCTTCTGTTACCAAATGAACCTTTTCCAACATACCTTCAATGTTTTGAAATGTTGTTACCTGTCAAACAGCAATACAAAACATTTTTCAAGTTAAATTAAAGTTTCATTTGAACATATTAATGTCATGGCTTTTTGCTTAAGAAACTCTCATAAAGTTGGTTTAACATCATTTCATACAAAAAAACTTTAACAAAGATATACTTTGGCATATCAACATCACCATTCTGTTGATTTTAATGGAACTGTACTAATAGTTTATGTTGTATAGATGATGATGTCTTTAAAATTTAGCAATAATACAGTACTGAAATGGGAGAGTTAGGAAGGGACCTCAGAAAGGAGACTTGGTAAGACTGGATATAATATATGCAATTGTAGAAGCATTTTTCATGCTGTTTTTGTGATCATATTAACATAATTTATTCAGATATTTGTTCTTTTGATTCTCATGGGATGAAATTTCAAATCAGGCATCTCAGTGAGAATGAACACTAATAATGTAGTGAATTCAGATGAGGTAATGGTACATTTTAGTTGAGATAAACCTTGAGGAAGTCCAAACATCATTTTAGAAAGCTTCTTTTGGGACAAAGAAACAGAGGAGAGCAAACACCTCTATAGAGATGCATTTCTGAGAGCACAAGAACCCTTCAGTAGAGGAGGCAGGAAACCAGCATGGCTCAACAAGAACCTGATGGTTAAACTGAAGCTGAAGAAGGACACATACAGGGAGTGGGAGCAGTGACACGTGGCTTAGGAAGAACACAGGGGTGTAGTCCAAATGTACAGAAATAGAATCAGGAAAGTGGGATTGAGTGCAACCTCAGCAAGTTTGCAGATGACACTGAGTGACATGAAGCTGAGTGGTGCAGTTGACAAGCTAGAGGAAAGGGATGCAATCCCGAGGGACCTGGTCAGGCTTGAGAGATGGGCCCATGCCAACCTTGTGAAGTTCAACAATGACAAGCGCAAGGTCCTGCACCTAGGTCAGGGCAATCCCAAACACAGATACAGTTTGAGTGGAGAATGTCTTGAGTGCAGCCCTGAGGATTTGGGGGTGTTGGTTGAAGAGAGATCCAACATTAACTGACAATGTGTGCTTACAGCCCTGAAGACCCACTATATCATGGGTTGCATCATGAGAAGTGTGACCCAAAAATTGAGGGAATTGATTCTGCCCCTCTACTCTGCTCTTGTGAGTCCACACCTGGAGCACTGCAACCAGTTCTGGGGCTCCCATCACCAGAAGGACAGAACTGTTGGAGCAGGTACAGAGGAGATGGATGATCAGAGGGCTGGAACACTGCTTCTGTGAGTATAAGCAGAGAGAGCAGGGGATCTTTAGCCTAGAGAAGAGAAAGCTCCAGGTGGACCTTATGACAGCCTTCCAGTACCTGAAGGGGGCCTACAGGAAAGCTGAGAATGTTTTATACAGGCATGTAGAAACAGGAACAGGGGAAATTATTTTAAACCGGAAGAAGGAAGAATTAGACTAGATATTAGGAAGAAATTGATTACTGTGTGGGTGGTGGGACACTGAATCACAGAATCACAGAATTGCAGTGGTTGGAAGGGACTTCTAGAGATCATATAGTCCAACCCCTGTGCCAAAGCAGGCTCCTTAGACCAGGTTGTACAGGTGGGCATCCAGATGGGACTTGCACGTCACTAGAGAAGGAGACTCCACCACCTCTCTGGGCAGCCTGTGCCAGTGCTCTGTCACCGTCACTGTGAAGAAGTTCCCACACACATTCATGCAGAGCTTCCTATGCCTCAGTTTGTGACTGTTTCCCCTTGTCCTGTCGCCACACACTGCTTAGAAGAGTCCAGATTTGTCCCTTTGCCTACCACTCCTTATACATTTATAGACATGGATCAAATCCCCTCTGAGTCTTCTTTTTTCAAGGCTGAGCAGTCCCAGGTCTCGCAACCTTTCCTCATAAGTGAGGTGTTCTACACCCTTTATCATCTTTGTAGCCCTCTGTTGCACTCGTTCGAGGATGTTCCTGTCTTTTTTGTACTGGGGAGCCCAGAACTGGACACAGTACTCCAGGTGAGGCCCCACCAGAGCAGAGGAAGAGGATCCTCTCCCTCAACCTGCTGGCCTCACTCTTTTTAATGAACCTCAGGATACCATTGGCCTTTTTGGCCACCAAGGCACACTACTGTCATCATAGCCAACCTGCCATCTACCAGGACAGACCTTCTCAGAGCTCCCTTCCAGCAGATCATCCCCCAGCCTGTACCAGTACATACAGTTATTCCCCCCTAGGTTTAAGACTTGATATTTGCTCTTGTTAAACCTCATCTGGTTCCTTTCTGCCCAATTCTCTGGCCAGCCCAGGTCTCATTGAATGGCAGCACGGCCTTCTGGCATGTCAGCAATTCCTGCCAGCTTTGTATCATCAGCAAACTTGCTGAGGGTGGACTCCATCATCATCAAAGTCATTGAAGATGCTAAAGTGGACTGGACCTAGCACTGAACCCTGACGGATACCACAGGCCTCCAACTGGACTCTGCACCACCGATCACAGCCCTCTGAGCTCTGCCAGTCAGACAGTTCTCAGTCCACCACACTGTCCACTCATCTATTCCACACTTCCTCAACTTTGTTATAAGGATGCTGTGTGAGACAAACTGTTCCATCACCTTTCCAGGGACAGGGGTGAGGCTGACTGGCCTGTAGTTCCCTGGATCCTCCTTCCTGCCCTTTTTGAAGGCTGGACTGACACTGGCTATCCTCCAGTCTTCCATTCTCCAAGACCTCTCAAAGATGATAGAGAGAACTGACGTCGTCTGGACGCTCTCAGACCATCTCCTCCTTCACCAAAGGGGAGCCTTCCATTCCCCGGACCATCTCACTTACCCCCACACTCCAGGAATTCTGAGGGGGGAGTTCCCACAGGGAAGACAGAAGCAAAGAAGGCGTTCAGTATCTCCTCCTTCTCTGCATCCCCTGTTACCAGAACACCGCCCTCATTCAGTAGGGGATCCACATTTTCCCTAGTCTTTCTTTTACTGTTGACAAACTTAAAAAAACCACCTTTCTTATTATCCTTTTTCTCCTTTGCCAGATCCAATTCCAGGTTGGCTTTGGCCTTACTCGTTGCATCCCTGCAGGCCCTGACAGCATTCCTATATTTGTCCCAAGTGGTCAGACTCTTTTTCCACATTTCATGGACCTTTCCCTTCCCTTTGAGTTTATGCATGAGCTCTTTGCTCACCCACACACGTCTCCTGCCACCCTTGCCCAATTTCTTACTCACAGGGACTCACCAACCCTGAACTTGGAAGAAGCACTGTTTAAATGCTGACCAGCTCTCACAGGCCTCCTTACCTGCTAACACCCTAGCCCATGGGATGGCTCCAAAAAGGTTCTGGAAGAGATCAAAGTCGGCTCTCCTGAAGTCCAGGGTGGCAATCCTACTTTTGGGTTTTCTTCTTCCACTTGAGATCTTGAACTCCACCATCTTGTGATCGCTACATCCCAGTCTGTCCCTGACTTTCACTTCTCTAACAAGCCCATCCTTATTAGTAAGAACAAGGTCCAGTAACACCCCACTCCTCGTCGTCTCCACCACCACCTGCATCAGAAAGCTATCTTCAGCACACTGCAGGAACCATCTGTAGTGTGCATGTCTGGCCATGTTGCTTTGCCAGCAAATGTCTGGATAGCTGAAGTCCCCCATAAGAACCAGAGTGAGGCTACTTCCAGTTGCTTGTAGAAGGCCTCATCAACTTCCTCTTCCTGATCAAGGAGTCTATACACATCCACAACAGTGTCCCGTAGACTAGCTTGCCCCTTTATTCTCACCCACAAGCTCTCCACTAGTACATGACCCTTGCCCAGGTGAAGTTCAATACATTCTAACTGCTCTCTCACAGAAAGAGCAACTCCACCACCCTGCACCGCCATCCTGACTTTCCTAAAAAGCACACAGCCATCCATGGCAGTATTCCAGTCATGCAAGCCATCCCACCATGTCTCCATGATTGCTACGAGATTGTGGCCTTGCGACTGCATGTAGACCTCTAACTCTTCCTGTTTATGTCCTATGCTGTGCACATTAGTATACAGACACTTTAGGGAAGCAGCAGATGCAGGTACCCCTAAAGGGAAATTAGAAGATTTCAGGTTGGAGAAGATTTCAGGCAGCTACTGGCTGCCCATAGAGGTTGTGGATGTTCCCTTGCTGGGAGTCATTCAAGGCCATTCTGGACGGGTGTTTGGGCAAACTGGTGTTGCAGGATGTATCCCTGCCTATAGCAGGGGGACTGGGACTTCATGGTCTTAACGGTGCCTTCCAACGTTAACCATTCTATGATTCTATGCGTAGGACAAGAGGAAGTGGTCTGTAGTTGCACAAGGGGAGATTTAGGTTGAATATTTGGAATTTTTTTTTCCACTTAAACAGTTGTGTATCTTTGGTATAGGTTTCCTAGTAATGTATTTGAGTCACTGTCCCTGTAGGTATTGAAAAGATATGTAGATGTGCTCCTTAGGGATGTGGTTTAGTGACAGACTTGGCAGTGCTAGGTTAATGCTCGGTCATGGTGATTTAGAGATTTTTTCCATCCTACATGATTGCATGTTTCTATGAATGCCTTATGAGTCATGCAGATGTTACTAGTAATTTGCATATTGTTTTTTTAATGTTGTTTTTGACCTTACTGGGCTTGTAGCTCCTAGTCTGTAACCACATTTCTCTACCTTGTAGCCATTTTTTTCTCCTTCATCTGTAAGTATTATAAGAATTGTCAGGATTTGAATTTCTGTAAGAAAAAATTGTTTGGAAAGATATGATACTGTGATGGGAAAGCATTCACATTCCCATTAGTTCCTTATTTACAATGTAGATGGTCGAAAAACCTGATCATTTATTAGTGCATTCTCACTTGATTGACAAAGGTATGCAGATAATTTGATTTACTGACCTAGCCTGAGAATGTGGAAAAGATAAAAAAATCTCAGTGAAACCTCTGCAGGTTTTAGAATATTTTTAATATTCATTTAATTTAGCAATTAACAAGATACAAGTCTTAGTTGTCCTTTTTGCTTCATGGGTATCAGAGATACAATCTGGGCTACAATTGAGTCATCTATTATGAAAAAGAAATCATTTCAGTGTATTCTCTGGCACAATTTTTACATTTGTTAGGGAAGATTACAGTTTTCATCTTAGAATAAAATAACCTGAATTGCTCTGTTTTAGCTTATTAATACTGGGTGGTTTTTTTTTGTTTGTTTGTTTGCTTGCTTGCTTGCTTTTTTTTTTCTTTCCATGTTGCCCTTCCCAGCTGTATGGATTTTTTTTTTTTTAATTACGATGTTCAGAAAAATAGAAAAAAATCTAATAAAAACACAGGACTGAGCATTCCCTCCTTTATCACTGCTAACAGTGGCCCCCAATAGACTTGGAAAACAAGTTTCAATGGCGACATTCCATATTTTGTTTCTTACCAGATTCCTGGTTACAGGTGACCCTGGTTCTCCTGGAGGACCTGGTGGTCCAGGCATTGTGACTGCTAAAACACAACAATAATATGGCACATATTGAAGGTCATCTGTTTAGAGAGAGGGAAAAACAGAAAGAAAGGACCTGGCAGCGTTGCCTAGGGGCCTAGGAGCAGTGAGAGGTTAAAGTGGCCATGTTCCATAGATAGCCAAGATCTGAACGGTTGTGTCCAAGTCAACTACTGAAAATTCAGTCTAAAGGTTTTTATTTATTTATTTAAAGCAATAGTGAAACTTAGTCTGCTCTATTCTTTGGGAAGGTAAATTCAACAGATTGGAATATGTTGTGGATATTGCAAATAAAGGTCAACTTAAATCAACCAGAACACTCTTCTGTTGTTAAAACTATGCAGCTCTCACCTATATAGACTTTGAGAGAGCCATTTTATCCTCTTCTATAAAATATAACAAAATTAAACTTATATGAGATTAAAAAAAATCACAAGTGTAAATTCAGCTTATGTTTCAAAGCAACAGAACCCTTTGGTGGTATGAACCTGAAGCTCTAAGATTGGAGTCCACAGAATAAATTACCTAATACACTGGAGTAGTACTGAATTTTTTCACCTTGAACTGAAAGTCACTGCTTTCTAGAATAAAAACTACAGGGAGATAACAAAGTAATATTTAGAAGACTGAAAGGAAGAATACTGCGTGAATGCATGATACGATAATGGTACTTTGAAGCTGCTTAGAAGAAAGAGCTTCTACACGCAGATCTTAGTGAGAATCATGGCAAACCCCAGTGAAGCTCAGTAGCTAATATCTGGACAGATCTTATATTAAACACAGATAGAATACCCCTTCTGTAGAGAAAAAGAAAGACACAAAGTAGAAGCAACAAAACAGATCCAAAGGTATCCATGGGAGTATACTAGTATACTGCTGGGAGTGAATGTAAAAGGCTCAACAAGAAATACAATTAGAAACAGAAAGTCATGATATGAGCTGGTGTGACAGAGAAATAAGAGAATTAATGTTTGGTGTGTTGCTGTCAAACTACGAGGATTGCTCTGAAAGTAATACTTCTATTTTATTATGCTGGCCCACGGCATTATAAGTGGACATTGGTGGTATGGCAATAGAGTTTGAACTTTCCCACCAATAGTCCATTAAATTTGGTTGCCATATGCCAGGTGGCAGCAGAGGGGCAGTCTGACAAAATGGTATCTGACATGAAAGTGAAATTGTGTAGGAGGCAAAGGTTTGTAATTCCATGTATAAAAAAATTCACTCATTGACATTCATGGACTCTTGCTGAATATTTATGAAGACCTAACAGTGGATGTTAGTACTGTAAGGCAGTGAGTAGTGTGTTTCAGCAGTGGCAACAACAACAAAAAGACAAGCCGTGTTCCAGGCAGTAGTGATCAGCTCTCACACCATGAGATGAAGTGTGTTTCGATCAGCTAACCCATGCAAACAGATGGATTATGACCAGGAAACCGTTTGTGGACTTGAATATTGATTTCAATGCATTGGAAATGATGGTGGAAAAACTGGAATATCACGAAGTTTGCACCAAGTTGTCCCATGAATGCTCACATAGGGAAAGAAAGATCACCATATGCAAATTTGTCAGGATCTATTTAACCAGTTACAGATTGAATGGAATGCATCATTACTGGTAACAAGATGTGGTGTCACCACTACAAGCTGGAGTCAAAATGGCAGACCATGGAGTAGTGACATGTGAATCCTTCGTGGAAGAAAAAGTTCAAGATGCAGCCCTCAGTGGGTAAAGAAATGTGTAGTGTCATTTGGGGTAGGAAAATGGTGATTCTTCTGGATTTCCTGGAATCCAGATGAACCATCAACTTTGACCACTACACTGAGACACTGCCTAAGCTGGAAGGCTCAAATTTTGAGGGTCAGGACAAAGAAGAATACAGCTTTCTCTTGCAACACAATAATGCCAGGACCCAGATGAATTTGAAGGCTGTGGAACACCTGTCAGGACTGTCCTATCATTCCCACCATATAGTTTGGATTTTGTGCCTTCTGACTTCCATCTGTTCAAGCTGATGAAAGATGTACTCTGTGGGCAACGTTTTCCTAGCAACAATACCATCATAGCAGCTGTGAATCGGTGGTAACCTCTGCTGGTGCAGATTTTCATGAGCATGGCATGCAGGTTCTTGTTCATCAGTGGCAAAAATGTCATGGTGGTATGTTGAAAAATGGTGTTTTGTAGCTGAGAATTTGCTCTATCAATACATTATTGTTCTGTTTGTGTCTGTTGTAGTCTCCACGGAAATAAATAGGAATCATTGCTTTCAGAGTGACCTATGTATCTGTGCATGGGGAAGTCTAGCTAGTTTTCAACACACTTGTAAATCTGTTTTATGAAATATGCACAAACACTCACAAGGTTCAGCTCCTAGCTACTTCCCAACTCCTACTTTGCTGGGCACTTTCATAGTATCCAGTTGTTCTTATCTATTCAAACAGCCCCATAATCCTAAATGTGGACAGATCTACTCTTCAGTGCTGAAGAAGAAATGGAGTAATGTAGAAATATTCTCTTAACCGTGCTTAGGAGAAATTTGATTGCACACATTTGGTCGGCCTTACTGCAATAACCTAGCTCCACTTATCCACAGGTTACTGAATAATTTGGAACAAACAGACTAAAGGAGAGGAACAGAACATAAGCTAAAGGAGAGTATAAATTTTGCCTTCATCATTTTCAGAGGAATTGGGAACAGTGATCTTGAGTGAGAATTGAACTATACCCTGCAAATACCTGCATTAAAATAAAAATTAAAAAAAATATTGAATATATTCTGCTTTATTATATCTCTTCACTCTGAAGTATTTTGATAATCTGAATAAAACAGTCCATGATTTAAAATATTGATTGGACCAGTCAGTAAAAGCTAACCCTGTGAACGATGTTGCATTATAGAACTTGTTTTTTACTGAATTATAACTTTTGAATTGGGAGGCTGCAATTACACACCAATAAAGCAAGCTCTAGTGTTCAAAAAATATATATATTTTGGTGAAACTTGGAGAAATGTTGAAAATTGCCTCTCACAAGTCGAAGAATCTATGTTCTGAGGATTCTCTAGAGTGATTCCTTCATACCAATGGCAGGAAAAGGGGGCTCATTTCTTACAAGCATTCAAAGCTATTTATCTGCAGATAAGAAAATCCTCTTTCCTCATATTACAGTAAGAACTTTAATAGTGTTGACTAGGTGCCTTAAAGATAGTAAATAAACAAACACCTGTCTTCATAACATTTAGTAAAATGGACATCCATCAGTGTGCTGCCAAAAGAAGCTTCTTACAAAGCAAAGAGGAAGATGCATAGAAGGGTGATGAAGACTAACAGCAAAGTAGATAAGCTAAAGTGAAAGAAATGGAACACAAATACATATATATTAATTTATATATTTGTCTGACTAGCTAATATTCAGAAGTACTTGATGTAAATTACACGAGAAAAGATCTAAAGGCCTGTATGAACTTTATGGATGCCAAGAATATGTCCATTCTTTTATGATCAGAGGCTAATACAGGTACAGGTCTATGTTCCAGTGTTGAATATAGTAAGGATTACTGCTTCCTCAGATATTCATTAGAGAATGAATATTTCTGGCAGACACTCCATTCATAATATTCACTGAATGAGAGTTTGGATGTCTCACCTTGTCCCTGGGCACCAGTCTGACTAATTTCAGAAAACACCTGGAGATAACAAATTGGAGACACAGGGATCTGCTTCCCAAGCCAACATATTGGAAGTACAGATATTGCTGGAAGCATTCTGATCATTAAGTCTCAGAAACATGTCTTTATATTAAGTAAGCCAACTGAAACTTTGGGCAAGACAAATCTGCATTGTATTCTCTCTATGCAGTTAACGTTGTTAGTGTACTTTCTTCCTTCAGTTAAGATTATGGAATGCTTTCTGCTGGAGTTTACTGACTGAGGCACAAGGGTCTCTCACTCAGGTGTCACTGTTGAGTGATCCTCTGACATCACCCTTGATGTGATGTCAGCGGAGCCCAGGACTCCATCAGAACCTAGTCTAAGCGCCGGACATTAACAGTATGAGGCTTGTGACTAGCAGACCTGTGACCCAGGAGGAATCAGAATTGTTACTGTCTTGAACTCTGACACTTCACTTAAAGCCATGCATGTCTTTAATGTAAGTTTGAGGGAATCTCAAGCACCATCTCATTAACAAAGCTTATGTTATGCATTAGTGCTCCCATAGCACTAGTCAAGGAAAACAGACTGTGGAGTTGTCCCTTTTGTGCTTTCGGTTCAAATCCACACTCCCTACAGAAAAAAGCAGCAAACAGAGAAGTGGGGAGCAACCTGATTCAAGTATGAAGAGTAGACAGGAAGAATGAAGAACACGTACCAAAAGAAGAGTGTGTGGGGGGTATGTAAGTATGCATATGTACTCACATACATAGTGAAAGGCAAAATCAAACCCTCTCACCTGATCCATATATTGCAGGGGGTCCTGGTGGGCCTGGTGGGCCTGGTGGTCCAATTTTTCCATATCCTGGTAAACCAGGTAAGCCAGGCAACCCTGGAGGTCCTCTGGGTCCAACAACTGAATCCCCTTTAGGTCCCTATTAATGATAAAATGTACTTATTTGACTGTATCAATGTTATGGTATGCTCCACGCCTTTCTCCGAGTTTCCTCTTTCAGCCTGGTCATTAAGTCCAAGGCGTTGCTCATACAATGAGGCACATTTTGTGCCCTTGACCTTGCCTGGGGCTGATAACAATCAAGATACCACTGGAGACTTCAATACTGTCTCAAACTCAGTGCACAAGGATCTGAGAGCAGACAGCTGGTTCAACAGGTGCCAAATCTAAATATTATGACTATGAGTCAATTATCTTACTTCACATACAGCAAGGAGACCAAGAGCCCCTTTGAGTGTTCCTAGTTCCTCAGCTAGCTGCACATCAGAATGTCCCCTTGTATAGGAATGCTTCTTGAGGTTGATTACGCTTGTGTAGAGATCCCTCACACCTAGACATGGTGATATCTTGTTGACACAGATCCTCAGTAAGTGCTCTATAGTTTTAAGCTCTACTAATTTCTCTGAGATTCACTTTTAGATCAATTCTGCAACCCCATCCTCTATGTAGCAAATTATCAACAGTATCTAGCCATTTCAAACCTTGTTAAAGTCACTGTCTTCATTGTTTAAATTACTATATTGTATCTATTTTATATCAGTAAGTATCTTCCTGCTTCACTTATGATTGAAATGTATACCGCTTAATTTCTATCTGTGATGATGTCACTGCTGCAGGTTCTTCATCTCTGATGGCAATATTCTCTGATGGCAGGCAACCATACTACTTCTAAGTTATAAGCATTTTTTTTTCTAAGAGCCATGGAAGCTGAAAAATGTACCCATATGTTAAACTAAATTAAAGCAATGAAGTTTCAGACAAGAAAGCTTTCTGGTAGTTCTTGCAAAGTTATATATATTTCCTTGCTTTGTATTGCTACTGATAGCATGAATTGACATACTGACATAGTGTGTTAGGCAGCTGAGCATAGCATTGCATCAGTTTCTCAAAGCAAATTAATTTAATGCACAATAGTGAAGTTTCTGTGTTTATGCCTAATGGAACTCTGTCTTACTGAGCTAATGGCTAGCACATAAGTATGCATGTAGTTCTTATATTGATGCTTGTCTCTTATTAGTGTCCCCTAACTTAAAACAATATGTGATCATAAATATTTATATTATATAACTTATGTATCTTACAACTAATCCTGGTCTTCCAGGTGGTCCAGGTGGTCCTGTCAGGTAAAATCCTCCATTTGGTTCTCCTTTTTCTCCTTTTACACCATTGTCTCCTTTTTCACCCTTTAAAGATAACATAGTATAAAACATTCAGCTGAAGAAAGATCAGAACCCCGTGCACTCATCTTTTAAAGTTATCTGAAATTTCTAAGCTTAATAAAGAAGAGCGTCTGTTTAACATATTTTTGACACTGCTTCCTTCTTCAGTGATATGGAATAAAAAGGAAGTTGCAAGGATTTCTTGCAACCTTCTTTCTTTCTTGCTGTAGACTAGGGAACGTGGGAGCAAGGTGCAGACATACGAAAGTGCCTCTGTTGCTGTTTCCTGCTAAATTTAAATATCAAAACTTTGTTCCGTGCTGTAGCTGGAGGCAAAAAGGAAATTGGAAGAAACATAAAAGCTATGCTATGTTATTTATCTCCCCCACTGAGGAAAAAGCAATTTATGATTGATGTGAATTTGATAATTATTTAAAGGAATGTTATAAAATGATAATGACAGTGCATAGAATAATACAAAAGGACAGGGGAATATGCCAGAGTAACAGAAGAGACATGACACAGAATTGCAGAAACTTCAGCTGCATCTTTTCTATTGTCTTACTTCACTGATCAGCAGCTAATTGGGGAAAAGATTGATAGATAAGAAGTGTTTAAATTCCATATCAGTACAAAATGACCCATAGAAACTGTAGGTTCTGCTTCAACTTATTTTCTTCTCTTTGTTCTTTTTTTTCCTTGAATATCTGTGGTGTCTACTTTGGTAGTAGACTTTTTTGTAATAAACTTGTGAACAGAAGTAGTGAAGGACAAAGCTAGCAGGTAGCTGGAGAAAGTCAATAGAGATATCTATACATAGTTTTCCCTTTGACTTTTTTTGCAGTTTCCAGGTAAAAAAAAAACTATAAAGCTTTCTTTAGGTTGGTATGAAGGGGGAAAGAGAGGAAATATCACTTGGTAGGGTGGAGTAAATAGTTCAGAGATGTCAATTAGATCAGATGGAGTAGGAGGATGGTTTCCTGGGGATGTTGTCATTATAAGAGACTGCAGGGAAATAGCTCTGGACCATCCCGTAGGATCTTATGAGGACTCCCCAGAGGAGTTACCATTGTGAATTCCCCACCTGAAAACTTCTTGTGTTCCTTTAGGGGTACCTGCATCTGCTGCTTCCCTAAAGTGTCTGTATACTAATGCGCACAGCATGGGAAATAAACAGGAAGAGTTAGAGGTCTACATGTGGTCGCAAGGCCATCATCTCATTGCAATCATGCAGTGTGCTGAAGATTGCTTTCTGATGCAGGTGGTGGTGGAGACGACGAGGAGTGGGGTGTTACTGGACCTTGTTCTTACTAATAAGGATGGGCTTGTTAGGGAAGTGAAAGTCAGGGACAGACTGGGATGTAGCGATCACAAGATGGTGGAGTTCAAGATCTCAAGTGGAAGAAGAAAACCCAAAAGTAGGATTGCCACCCTGGACTTCAGGAGAGCCGACTTTGATCTCTTCCAGAACCTTTTTGGAGCCATCCCATGGGCTAGGGTGTTAGCAGGTAAGGAGGCCTGTGAGAGCTGGTCAGCATTTAAACAGTGCTTCTTCCAAGTTCAGGGTTGGTGAGTCCCTGTGAGTAAGAAATTGGGCAAGGGTGGCAGGAGACGTGTGTGGGTGAGCAAAGAGCTCATGCATAAACTCAAAGGGAAGGGAAAGGTCCATGAAATGTGGAAAAAGAGTCTGACCACTTGGGACAAATATAGGAATGCTGTCAGGGCCTGCAGGGATGCAACGAGTAAGGCCAAAGCCAACCTGGAATTGGATCTGGCAAAGGAGAAAAAGGATAATAAGAAAGGTGGTTTTTTTAAGTTTGTCAACAGTAAAAGAAAGACTAGGGAAAATGTGGATCCCCTACTGAATGAGGGCGGTGTTCTGGTAACAGGGGATGCAGAGAAGGAGGAGATACTGAACGCCTTCTTTGCTTCTGTCTTCCCTGTGGGAACTCCTCCCTCAGAATTCCTGGAGTGTGGGGGTAAGTGAGATGGTCCGGGGAATGGAAGGCTCCCCTTTGGTGAAGGAGGAGATGGTCTGAGAGCGTCCAGACGACGTCAGTTCTCTCTATCATCTTTGAGAGGTCTTGGAGAATGGAAGACTGGAGGATAGCCAGTGTCAGTCCAGCCTTCAAAAAGGGCAGGAAGGAGGATCCAGGGAACTACAGGCCAGTCAGCCTCACCCCTGTCCCTGGAAAGGTGATGGAACAGTTTGTCTCACACAGCATCCTTATAACAAAGTTGAGGAAGTGTGGAATAGATGAGTGGACAGTGTGGTGGACTGAGAACTGTCTGACTGGCAGAGCTCAGAGGGCTGTGATCGGTGGTGCAGAGTCCAGTTGGAGGCCTGTGGTATCCGTCAGGGTTCAGTGCTAGGTCCAGTCCACTTTAGCATCTTCAATGACTTTGATGATGATGGAGTCCACCCTCAGCAAGTTTGCTGATGATACAAAGCTGGCAGGAATTGCTGACATGCCAGAAGGCCGTGCTGCCATTCAATGAGACCTGGGCTGGCCAGAGAATTGGGCAGAAAGGAACCAGATGAGGTTTAACAAGAGCAAATATCAAGTCTTAAACCTAGGGGGGAATAACTGTATGTACTGGTACAGGCTGGGGGATGATCTGCTGGAAGGGAGCTCTGAGAAGGTCTGTCCTGGTAGATGGCAGGTTGGCCATGATGACAGTAGTGTGCCTTGGTGGCCAAAAAGGCCAATGGTATCCTGAGGTTCATTAAAAAGAGTGAGGCCAGCAGGTTGAGGGAGAGGATCCTCTTCCTCTGCTCTGGTGGGGCCTCACCTGGAGTATTGTGTCCAGTTCTGGGCTCCCCAGTACAAAAAAGACAGGAACATCCTCGAACGAGTGCAGCAGAGGGCTACAAAGATGATAAAGGGTGTAGAACACCTCACTTATGAGGAAAGGTTGCGAGACCTGGGACTGCTCAGCCTTGAAAAAAGAAGACTCAGAGGGGATTTGATCCATGTGTATAAATGTATAAGGAGTGGTAGGCAAAGGGACAAATCTGGACTCTTCTAAGCAGTGTGTGGCGACAGGACAAGGGGAAACAGTCACAAACTGAGGCATAGGAAGCTCTGCATGAATGTGTGTGGGAACTTCTTCACAGTGACGGTGACAGAGCACTGGCACAGGCTGCCCAGAGAGGTGGTGGAGTCTCCTTCTCTAGTGACGTGCAAGTCCCATCTGGATGGGACTTGCATCCAGATTGGAGGCCAGTTGGAGGCCTGTACTTAGTGGTATTCCTTAGGGGTCATTAAAGTGTCTTCTGTGCACTCAATCAAGTAGAAACAAAATCTGAATGCAAGATGGCATTAGGAGTCTTTCAAGGAAACTGATGGTACACTTATGAAAACTGTCGCTTTTTTTTTTTTTTTGTATAATTAAATTATAACTTGATTCTACATTTTTTTTTTTCGTATCTTTTACTGAGAAATAACAGCCTTGTTCACTTTTTAGGACTTTTTACTATAGTATTATAGTATTATATGTGTATTCATTTTCTGTCATCAGTGCAGTCAGGAGAAACGAGGATCAGAGAGAGAGACTAAACACATATTTTATGAATATGCTTTCTTGTAAGAGATTTCAGAAGGTAAGCATCAAGAATCAGATTTGTGTTTTCCTTCACTTTATTTTATTCAATGTGTTTGAAAGATAAATACTAATAAACAGAACTGAATTTCTTTTTGAAGGCTTATTGTTGTTTCTTTTTTTTTTCAAGAGTCCCATTAGGAAATGTATGTCTCTTACATGAGTTGTCACAAAAACAAAAGCATTAATTTATGGCAAATATATACCAACTTATGTTAGATAACAGTAAATTACGACTCACTTTAATATCTGGAAAGGCAAAAAGCCAAATTAATATATTTTTCAAGTTTTCTTTATGCTTTTTTAAAGTGTTCTTTACAATATATTAAGCATAAGATAGTATAGTGTGGTGAAATTCACAAAACATATATATTAGAAATTATATATTTTATTTATTTATTAAATTGGAGCAGCAGAGACAAGTTTATTATGAAGATAGAGATTGCAGATATCAGTAAGATATAAAGAATTCAAATATAAATGGAATACAATTACCTTCATGCTATTAATAAAGTGGCTGAAATATGATGGAGGCAGAGATGGACCTGTGAAATGAAGAAAAATACAATAAAGTATGATAATTATTCGTAATTTCCTCTTTAAAAGCAATGCTCTGGGTATTTCTGACTTAGTTTAAGGGAAAGTGATTCACAACATCAGTATCAACATTTAAATCTAACATCTTTAATTTTGTTTCCTAACAAAGCCAGGTTTATATGCCTGGTATTGTCTATTACTACACCTTAACTTCTGAACCTTACTGTAGATCTCAGCCAAATTTGAAAACAAACAAGTCTCAAAGATAAAAAGTGCATAGTTTAAAAAAAATGGCAGCTGGGTGTTGTTTGAAAGAGAGGCCTCCAAATTAACCCTGTTAACAGAAATTAGGAGACAAGGAAAGTGTTCTATGTTTTGCCAGCAATGGCAAAAATGCTTGGAAAATGACTCTTTCCAGATTCCCACAACAGCTACAGATATTTTCTTCCATTGCATTCTGAACTTTGGGCCCAAAACTGCTCCAGCCATATTTTTGAGATCTCAATATTTAATTTTAGATACAGTTAAATCATGTAGACAGTGTATACATTGGTACTTCAAGACTAAAATGCATTGTTACTATTGCAGCTATTTTGATTTTATTTCAACCCTGAAAATTACTGTTCAGTCCATGAAAGGTGATTGATTATAGACAGGTGGATTGATAGGTATCCCTCTCAGATATAGCTTAATTTTACTCTCTATTGGACAATATTCGAGTTCTTTCTTGTTTGACTAGAAAGCAGAACAGGCCAGGGCAAGGTATCATAGAATCATAGGACGGTTTGAGTTGGAAGGGACCTTTAAAGATCATCTAGTTCCAACCCCTCTGCTATAGACAGGGACACCTCCCAATAGACCAGGATGCTCAAAGCCCCATTCAGCCTGGCCTTGAAGACCTACCAGGGAGGGGGCATCCAGAACTTGTCTGGGCAATCTGTTCCAGTGTCTCACTACCCTCACAGTAAAGGATTTCTTCATAATATTTAGTCTGAATCTACCTTCTTCCAGTTTAAAGTCATTTATCCTCATCCTGTTGCTACATGCCTTCTAAAATGTCCCTCCTCAGCTTTCCTGTTGGCCTCATTCTGGTACTAGAAGGCTGCTGTAAAGTACTCCCGGAGCCTTCTCTTCTCTAGGCGGAGAACTCTCTCAGCCTGTCCTCACAGGGGAGGTGCTCCAACTTTCTGGTCATCTTTGTGGACCTCATCTGTACCCACACCGACATCTCCATGTCCTTCCTGTGTTTGGAGCCCCAGTATTGAATGCAGTACTCCAGGTGGAGTCTCACGAGAGCAGAGTAGAAGGGTAGAATCAGTTCCCTCAATCTGCTGATCACACTTCTCGTGATGCAACTTAGAATATGGTTGGCCTTCTGGGCTGCAAGCACACATTACCTGTTCTGAGGAAGAGGAAGGACATCACTCTAAAAGAAGAAGAACAACAAAACCCACACCAAGAATGGCTTCAGGTAGAAGAGCTGTGATCTGGGAGCCAAAGGCTCCACTCACACCAGACAGTAAAACAGCTCCTTAGCCCCAAGATCAAGCAGCATAGCTTTCATCCATGCTGCCAAACTGTAGGAGAAACTACTTACACACACAATCGGTTGCACTGGTTCCTAGTTTAAGCTATCTTCCAAACTATGTGATGAAACTGTTAATTGCTCTAGCCCAACTCCAGACCAGAAAACATACTAACATTTAAACTGCAGGAAAAATGTCCCATATGTCCTAGCAATGGCTAGCCAACACAGAGAAGTGGCATACCTAGTTCAGTCTTCTTCTCTAGACATTTTTGATAGGACGTTTAGAAATCTTAACATCAACTGGAGAGAAATATGCTCCGTTGCATGACCTGTGCTGGCAGATTAGACATTTTCGTTTTGTTTTGTTTTCAGATGTTGCTGAAATAGACTAATGGAATTCTGCATGAGCACTATTAATAGTAAAATCATACTCTCACTCATAGGAGTTTCAGAATGCCGGTGCCCTTTCTTTCAGGAAAAAAAAAAAAATACTGCTTCCAAATCTGGTATCTGATCTATAGATGAACTCAGTTGCTGGAGTAACAGAACTGAATCATTACAGGAATTAATGCTTGCCCAATGGAAAGGCATCTTGTTCCCCCTCCCTTCTTTTATTTTAGCTCCAGTATTACCAAAAGTACTAGCAGTATTATGAAAAAGGAGGGTGAAAATTCTTCATAAAGAAAAAAAATGTCTCAAGGCAAAAACAAAAATAAAACCAACAACAGAACATTTTCATGTTCTACTATTCTGCAATTTCTAGCTTGAGAATTTCCACTATCAGAGGTTGTGTGGATATCTATGAGACCTAGGGAAACTGTTTGTATCAAAGAATAATTTAGCAACTGCTAAATGGGTAGGAAAATATTTAGAGAAGAAATAGAATTGGTTTAGTTGGTAGGCAAATTAATAAATACGTTTTATTTTAGGAGAAAGAGGCAAGTCAATTTAACTAGAATTCTTGTTTTCTCTATCCTTAACAAGATGCAGCTTTACACAAAATCATAAGCATAATCCTTTCGTTCTTAAGTAACTGAAATAAACAGGTATGGAAAAGAAAACAACGGTAGGACATTAAATTGCATTAAATACAAAGCCTGGGAATGAGCAGAAATGTAGATAGTGAATAAACTTGCACAGAAGAGGAAATGTTCTTTATTTCTGAATAGGAATGTTTCTTGCTCTTTCTTTTTCCAAATTAATTAATGACTCGGAAGCACTAGCTGCTACTTCAAGGCACTGGATATTGACCAGCAAATATTATTAATAAGAAGACATGAAACAGGTTTGATTAGATGTCCTCTTAAAAATAAAGAAATCCAAAGAGATGTCCTCCTAAAATAAACAAAATGTCTTCAATTGAGTCAATTTTGGCTTTGAAACAAAGCTACAGTTTTGTATTAATTATGACCATATTAGAGAACAGATATTATAAATATGGTACAGATAGTTCTTTCCAGAGAATATTTTTTTTATAACATTATATGCTCTGTTGTTCTGGACCTCTTAAACAAGAAATTAGGTATAAGTCTTCAGGTAGTCAAAGCTGTAGTGGAAAGTACCAAAGTACGTTGTTGAACTGAATTTTAAGTTAAACACATTCCTTTACAGGGTGCCAGTGACAGATTTAATATACCTGGTGGTCCTGGAGCACCTCTGTTTCCCTTTTCTCCTTTTAAGTCCACTGAATTGTGCAGCCTCCAGCAATCTCCATTTCCTTTAGCATCTGCAATGAAAGCGTCACAAAGAAGCCAAATTAATGAGAACTTTCAAGCAACAGAGACTAGACTAGTGACAATCAAACTATTTAAAGTAAGAGCAGATTTTCATGCAGGATATGTCACTCCAGGTCTCTATATGCTTGTATCACTTTCCTTGCAAGCACTGAATGGCTACCTGATTATCTTCCATTGTATATCAACCCCAACATGCGCAAAATTATCTTTCTCTTACAAATCAATCTTTCAGTCTTTTTGATCACCTAGTATAAGATCTATTGAATAAACCTGCTCTCACTGCATTTGGGAATTTCATGGGACAAGAACAGAAATGATTCTTCAAATTAAGGTTTTGTTTTTGATAACAAATCTTCTACTGTCTCTACAATATAGAAGAAATCAATATATGATATCTGTAACTATGAATGTCAAAAATATTACAGCTTATTGCTTTCTTACATCATAAGGACATTATTAATGAAGAAAATATTATCTGAGATCAGAAAAGCTTTTATAATCATTTTTCTTCCAGGTGAACTGAAGATAGAGTTATACTCAAATACATCTGGATAAACTATTTTTCTAGGTATTGTTCAATTTTTGTGGTGCCTTACGCTATAACAGATCTAGGTAAGCTGGTATTATTACTTATTAGCTTATTAGGTATTTAGATTTCTCCGGTCTTATTTCTTTTCTTTCTGCTTTATTAGTTGTCAGTATAATTACAAAATTCATGTAAAGCATCTTTCTGTCACAGTAACATCTGACAGCTACTTTCTTCAGGAAGAAATGCCTTTTCCAGTTTAAGGAGAGGTGATCCTATTCTGAGTAATAAGAAGGAAAGGTGCGAAGTACGATGGCAGGGAGGTACAGAACACACCTGTTGAAGCCATTTTCACTCATGATAGCTTCAGCACAGGCTGAAGTTCAGTTCAGTTCACTTGTGACCTATGCTGGGAGTCAATGGATCATTCAGAGCACTGGTGCTTCTCTAATCTGCTCTGACTGCATTTGTGAATTTCGTGGGGATAAGCACAGATACAACATTGTCTTGCATGGGTACTCAATCTATGCTCCATGACCTGATACTAATACTAAATAAGACTTTTTTTGGTAAGAAATAAAGATTTAATGATAAGAAAGTTATTAGTTTTCTGTGGCAGCACTTGTCTCAATCTCTGCCCTGACATTTTAGGGTGAAAAATATTGTAAATATTTTTCCTTTTTCTAGCTGTGCAGAAGTGCCATGGATATGGAAGAATCAAGATTAACTTCTCTTTCAGATTTGCATTTTACAGCAGAGGTTCCCAAGCAGATCTTCTCTGCCCTTCTTCATTTTTTAGTCATAAGAACTAAAAGACATTCACATATATGAACATGATCTTTTTGATGACTCTTGGCCTTCAGCTATGAGTCCACATTAAGATGGCTATTGATAGAATAGCAGGGTCTCATTCTATGGTTTGAGGCCAACCACATGATCTATCATGTGTACAGATAGACGGTTTTGCAAGTTGCCAGCTGAATGTTAACTGTGCATAATCAAAGCAAATTCTGGGGTTGCATCCTTAGAATTATTTTCAAGTCAAGTTTCTAGTTCAGCCATCAGTGTTTTAGGCAGTCTTAAAACATCAAGATAAATATGGAACTTACAGAAGGAACCTCTAGCTTTCTCTTCTTCAGGAGTTCATTTCTCATCCACTTAATCCAATCCCCTAATCCTGATCTTTTGCATTCAGTTTTCCTTCTCTTGCTTTCTTTTTCTGTTTACACCAAGATGGTGTTGTCTTTCTGACTGTCTCAGTCACTACAGAGGGAGAGGAGCTATTCCAATTGCTGACACCAGTCCACTGACTATTCTCTGGACCATACTAGTGTACCCAGGTAGTCATTTCTTCCTCCAAAAACAGCCACAAAGCACAGCATTTAATACCATACTCTACTCTTGCAATATTTAATTTGTTTTGCACACACAGGCTCTGATTTATTTAATTAGACTGAAAACTTTCCAGACTCCTTTGTACAATGAAAGGAATACAGTAACTGGGAAAGAGATTCAGGATGTATATTGGAGATTACGCTGTGAGTTTTTTCCACAAAAATGCTATGAAAGCATAATAAATCAAAGGCAGGAATAAAACTTCATAGTAAGCTAAATAAAAGGAGGAAGAACTACAGCATAGGAAGTTCCACACAAATGTGCACAAGAACTTCTTTACAGTGAGGGTGATGGAGCACTGGCACAGGCTGCCCAGGGGGCTTGTGGAGTCTCCTTCTCTGGAGATATTCAAGACCCGCCTGGCCACCTACCTGCGCGACCTCGTGTAGGGAACCTGCTTTGGCAGGGAGGTTGGACTCAATGATCTCTAGAGGTCCCTTCCAACCCCTACGACTCTGTGATTCTGTGATTCTGTGAAGATCAAGCATTTCTGAGTTTATTTCCTCCATAATCTTGAGAAGACCTTCTTCATCAGTGTATACTGTTGGACTACCAGCTGACTACTTCCTTTGAATGCTCTGGAACTTCATTTTTTAGCTCCCAAAAGCTCTGATGGAGCAAAACTGTCACAAAATTTTCTGCTGTTCTTGGAACTGGAGGACTTCTACAGTATTTGATCATGGCATCACTGACTCAGTCAACATTTACTTCAAACAAACAAACAAACAAACAAACAAACAAACAAACAAACAAACAAACAAACAAGTATATATATATATAGTATGTGCATGCATACAGAATTGCAACCTGTTTTCCTCTACATGCAATTGAATCTGTCCCTGAAGCAGGATTTTGAGAAATAGCAAAAAGCCAAACTACAGACACTGGCTTGGTTTATTTTTAATCCCTGGTGCACCCATTAAGCTTCAGATTTGTGTTTATCTGGTGGAATATAGCTTCAGAATGGAAAAGTTAAGTAATTTTACAATAAATTGTAAATGGAATGGACTTTTAATGTAAATGGTGACTTTCCTTCCCCATGCCACAGTAATTACTCTTTGGGCTGGGAACTAGTATGCACTTAGAGAAAAGAAACTATAATGAGAAACTGGATAAAACCTAGAAGTTTTAAATATTGTCAGAGTAAAAATCCTCAATTTCAAGTTCTTATTTAGACTGAAAGTCTAAAAAGAGTAGGATGTCTTTTTAATAGCTTGAAATATTGTAGAGAATTCATTGTTCTGATAATTAATAAGTTAATTACCGTTTCTTGTCATCCTCTCAAGTACAGGCTAATGGACTGATGCAATGAATAATTAATTGGGATCAACACTTTGAAGCAAGGAAAAAAACCCATGAACTTCAGGCTTTCTGTGGGCATTTATTCCATTGGATCATGAATTCTTCTTCAAAAACAAAGATATGGACAAAGAAATCAAGAGTCCTTATGTACAGAAAGGGACAAAGAATTGGAAGCTTTTGAATTTTGGCGCAGTACTATGCAGCTTAGGCTCTCTGGACCACATTGTCTGACCACAATTCTGGACCCCAGAACAAATGTGGACAGTTTTCCAAGCACAAGACCGACTTATTTGTAAGAAGTGAGTCAGCCGTTCTGTCAGAAGGATTTAGAAGGCTCAGGCCTTCACTGGACCCCACAGATTTCACTCTTCATTAAAGGGAATGAAAACTGAAAAAAACTTCTATTAGAAGGAGTGAAAATTGACAAAAATTCCCCAGTGCAGTGAGAATTTTTCCAGGCATCTCAACCTCCTTTCCGTCCAGCCTTATTTACTTTGTCTGTCTTTCAGTATTTTCTAGCTATTCCTGAATCCCAGAAATTACTTCCTTTTTGACAGGCCTCAACTTCCTGGGGTATGAGGCATATAGCAACTTCTGTCTCACCCAAAAACTCGAACACCTTTAGAAAAATCACCAATATCTTGAGCTTTACATCAGTAATATTCTCTGTGGCTCCAGCAGTCAGTTTGTTCACTCTGTGACAGCTTGCTTTTGATCAATAAGATAGTGAAGTTCTCAGGCAAGAACAGTAGGCCCTGAACCAAAGTTGACTTTTAGGCAAACTTCACTACCAAATCCTATACCACATATGCAATACATATTAATCTATTTTGCTGTTTTAACATGAAATATATTTTGTTGCCAATTTATAAAGGTCTGTTGTAACACTTACGGTGTGACACTAATCCCAATAGGGGATGTTAATTTGTTTAGGGGTATGTTTACAGGGCTGTCAAACCTTGTGAGCAGTGGAACCAGATATACGATCTTGATGAGAAATTTGTGGTTAAAGCCCAAATAGACAGAGACACTCCCTTGAGCCCTGGCCAGGCTTTGGGTAGAATCCAACAGGAGGATGACACCAGATGTTTCCGGGCTTAAAGTTATGTAAGCTTATTTATTCAGCTATGTAAACACTGGACCCAGGTGTCACAAGTCTGGAGACTTCACCTCTGAGTGGATGCACTATGCAGGACCTCCCAATGGCCAGAAAAGGCTCTTCAAATCCTGCAATCCCTGCAATAAGGGCTCCTCAGCAATTGTAGATCTGGATAACGGTAATTAGGTGCAGTTCGTTCCTCTGAATTCTTGCTGTTCTATTTCACTTATTATTTTATTCCTTTAAGCTTAAGTAAAAATAAACTCACTTCTTCAAATTTGGTGCCTGTGTCCTTTATGCTGACCCCATTCATTATCGAAACAGATAGGAATCATAAGATGAATGTATTTTGGTATCAGTTACACAGAGAAGGGAAGTATTTCTGACCTCATAAGTAAGACATTGGAGGAATGAGACAACTTGGTTGTTTGGTGGCATTTAATGTCAAGTGGATATTAGAATTTGAATCTGAGGAGCACTGCCAGAGCAGAGAATGACTTGTCACAGTCGTCTGCAATGCCTGCTTTTCTCACAGTGCTTCTTTGCTCTGACAGAGGGCTCCTAAGATTCGAACCTGTGGAACCTGTGCTGCACTGCTTTATTGATAAGCCTTAGCCTTTGAAGTGCAGACCTATGCTCATTTGTTCCTTGGTCTATGTATTGAGGCTGGATCAAGATAGAATATTACGACTTCAAAAGAAAAGGAAGTGAGACCACTATTGCCCTTCCTTTCTCACCCCATCCCCCTTGCCCAGCTCCATAAACTCAGTTATGCAACATCCAAGAAAAAATGTCTGTTCACATCAAGAGCAGCTTATTTAAACCATGCCACAAGAATTACTCACCATGGACGTTAAGAACTTTTTGATTTCCAGGGTAAATATTGCTCACCTAAAGACAAAGAAAACTCACTTAAAAATTATCCATATCCATAAACTGGTGGAAATGCATCAGTTAGTACTGTTGGAAAGCCTGACATATCTGCATGCTATCACAGAAAGTATGCAAATTGCTCCAGAAGTAATGTTTCCTGTTTATTTATGTGGAAAAAACAACAGATTAAAAAAACACAACGATACTATTTGATAAGCTCTCCACTACAAAACACTCCTTTTCAACACAGTATCTGCATATCTCTCTGGAGCATGGCTTGTTTTTCATGTCACTGCCTCCACTGTTGAAATAGACTGCCCATGCCTCACTATACCATCATCCATTGTTTGGGCTCCGTAAATGTTCAGCAAGTGTCGATGAATGTCAATGGATACAATTTTTTCCACGTGGAGAAATTCAATTACCCATCTTTGTTTCATATGCATTTCCATGTCCACTAGATCAGATCTCAGTCTGTGCTAGAACACTTCCAGTAATGGGGCATCCATGATTTCTCTGAGCAACATGTTCTAGAACATTACTGCGCTCATAGTGAAGAATCTCTTCCTAACATCTAGTCTAAATCTATCCTCTTTTAGTTTAAAACTCTTATCCTTTGTCCTATCACTGCACTGCCTAATAGTCTCTCCTTCTATTTCTTGTAGCACCCCTTTAAGTACCAGAATGCTGCTAAAATGTACCTTTCTGGAGTCCTCTCTAGGTTAAAGAAACTCAGCCCTCTCAGCCTATCTTTGTAGGATAGGTGCTCTAGCCCTCTGATAATTTTCATTGCCCTTTTCTGGACCACCTTGAAGTCAATATGTTTCATATGCTGGGGGCCTCAGAGGTGAACACAGTACTGAAGATAGGGTCTCAAGAGGGTGGAGTAGAAAGGGTAATCACCCCCCTCAACCTTCTGGCCACATTTTTATTTTTTTTAATGCAACCCAGGATACAACTGGGTTTCTAGGCCGAAAGCATACATTGTGAGATGTCATGTTCTTTTTATTTGTGTCCACCAGTACCCCCATGGCTGGTCTCAGTCCACTCAGTGCCATTCCTGCATTCATTTCTGAGACTCTCCTGGCCCAGGTACAGGACTTCCCACTTGGCCTTGTTGAATTTCATGAGGTTTACATAGGACGACCTCTCAATACCTCCCATTAGGGTCCCTCTGGATGGCATCCCTGCCTTTCATTGCATTGACTCCATTACTCAGCTTGGTGTCCTTCGCAAATTTGCTAAAGTTGCACTTAATTTCACTGTCCACATCACCAACAAAGATGTTAAATCATACCAATTCCAACAAAGACCCCCTAGGGACATTCATTGTTGTCATCCACCTCTTACAAGGCTTTCAATGCAACTATACAACCAATTCCTTATCCACTGAGTGGTCCATCTGTCAAATTCAGGTCTTCCCATTTTAGAGATATGGATGTTGTATAGGACAGAATCAAAACTTTTCATATGTTTAAGTAGCTGGCATCAACCGCTCTTCCTTTACCCACCAATGATGTAATCCTCCCATAGCAAGTCACCAAATTTGTCACACATTTATTGTCATGAGGTAAAGCCACATTGGTTATCACAAATCACCTCTTTGTTTTTCATGTACCTCGGCACAGTTTCCAGGAGGATCTACTCCATTATTTTGCAGGGTATATAGAAGTGAGGCTGACTGGCCTGTAGTTCCCCAGGTTTTGCTTTTTTCCCTGTTTAGAATGGGAGTTGTGTTTCCTATTTTCCAGTCAGTGGGAACATTACTGGATTGCCACAACTTCTCAAATACGATGTCTTAGAAACTTTGTCTTTCTAGTTCCCTCAGGACTTTTGAATGCATCTCATCAGGTAAGGTACTTTCAGGTTCCATGGATGGTTTGGCACCTGATCTGCTCCTTTATCTACATTCTGCCAAGGCTACCTGTCCATACTTCCACCTTGCATAGGCTTTATTTTGTGTTTGACTTTGACTTCTTGTTCATCCACGCAGGCTTCCTGGCATTTTTACCTTTCTTTCACTTTGTTTGGGTGCATCACTCCTGAGCTTGGAGGAGGTGAATATTGCCTATTGCCTTCAGGACTTCATCCCATGTTACTCTGCCAACAAGATCCCTGAAGACACTAAAGTGCTTTCCTGAACTTCAGGGCGGTGAGCTTGCTGTTCATCTTCCTCACAGCCCTAAGGATGTTGAGCTTCCTCCATTTCATGGTCACTGCAGCCAGGGCTGCCTTTTACATTCACATTCCCCACAAGCCAGTCCTTATTGGTTAGAATGAGGTCCAGCACAGCACCTCTCCTTGTTGGCTCCACTATAACTTGGAAAAGGAAGTTATCATCAAGGCACCCCGGGGACCTTCTGGATTCAGGGATATTTCTAGAAAACTTCTCAGTCTGATCCACCCCTCTGATTATTATCCTTTATTGATAGTTCAGGCCAGCAGTGATGAGGTCACTGACAGAAGCCTGAGGACTATAAAAAATGATTTTAGGGGGCTGGAGAGGTCAGCCGATGGAGGAGGCATGCAAGTAATATTTGCCTGTATTCCAGGCAAAATAGGGAGGACACTGAGAAGATCAAAACACCCATCTTATAAATACATGGCTGAGAGGCTGATGCAAATGCAAGAATTTTGGGTTCTTTGTACATGGCGTGGTCTACTAGGCCCCTGGCCTGAGGTCTGCCAATGGGTATCACCTGTCTCAAAGGGGAAAGTGGATCTTTGTCCAGGAGCTGGCAGGACTTTTAGAGACTTTAAACTAGATATGACGGGGAAAGAGGATAGAACCAGTCCCACGAGAGATGAGCCTGGGGGAGCGCTAATGGGATTAGGGGTGAGGTGAGGGGCTCAGCTCAAGTGCCTCTACACCAATGCACATAGCATGGGCAACAAACAAGAAGAGTTGGAAGCTATTGTGTGGCAGGCAAGCTATGACCTAGTTGCCATTGTGGAAACATGGTGGGATCGCTCTCATGACTGGAGTGCTGCAATGGATTGCTACAAACTCTTCAGAAAGAATAGGCAAGGAAGTAGGGATGGCGGCATGGCTCTCTATGTTAGAGAGTGCTTTGATGTTTCTGAGCTGATGTTTCTGGGGTGATAAGGTTGGATCCCTATGGGTAAAGATCAGGGGAAGGGCTGACAAGGCAGACATCCTGGTGGACATCTGTTATAGACCGCTGAACCAGGACAAAGAGACAGATGAGGTGTTCTATGAGCAGATGGCATAAGCTGCACGATCATCAGCCCTTGTCCTCATGGGGGACTTCAACTTCCCCAACATATGCTGGGAATATAATATAGTGCAGAAGAAGCAGTCTAGAAGGTTTCTGGAGTATATGGAGGATAACATCCTGGTGCATCTGGTGATAGAGCATATGAGAGGAGCTACCCCATTAGACCTGCTGTTCCCAAACAGAGAAGGTCTGGTGGGAGATGTGGAGGTTGGGGGCTGTCTTGGACAGAAAGACTATGAAATAGTAGAGTTCTTGATTCTTGGTGGAGCCAGGAAGGGGAACAGCAAAACTGCTACCTTGGACTTCTGGAGGGCGGACTTTGAATTGTGCAGAAGACTAGTAGGAGGAGTCCCATGGGATTCAGTTTTAGAGAGTAAAGGGGTTCAAGACTGCTGGTCGCTCTTCAAGAAGGAAGTCTTAAAGGCACAGGAGCAGCCTGTCCCCCTGAACAGCAAAATGAGCTGGAGGGGTAGAAGACCGGCGTGGATGAATGGGGAGCTATTCTTGAGGCTCCGGGAGGAAAACAGAATCTACCTCCTGTGGAAGAAGGGAGTGGCAACTCAGAATACAAAGAATTTGTTAAGATGTGCAGATAGAAAATCAGAAAGACAAAAGCCCAACTTGAACTCAACCTGGCTGCTGGGGTAAAAAGGAACAATAAACTTTTTTACAAATATATCAACAGTAAGAAGAGGACCAAGGAGAATCTCCATTCTTTACTGGATGAGGCTGGGAGCATGACCAGTGAGGATAAGGAAAAGGCTGAGGTTCTGATTGCCTTCTTGTCTGTCTTTAAAATTCAGACCAGTTATCCTCAGGGTACTCCACTCTCTGACCTTGGAAGTCTCAGCTGGGGAGCAGACAAAACCCCCCATGATTCAGGAGTTATGGAGTTATGGAGTAGATTGTCCTGACAGAGATCACATGGCATGTGCGGGACAACTGGGGGATCAGGCCCAGCCAGCATGAGTTCATGAAGGGCAGGTCCTGTTTGACCAATCTGATCTCCTATGATCTAGTGACCCATCTGGTGGATGAGGGAAAGGCTACCCAGACTTCAGCAAAGCCTTTGACACTGTCTCCCACATTATTCACCTGCAGAAGCTGGCAGCCTGTGGCCTGGACAGCTACACTCTTGGCTGGGTAAGGAGCTGGCTGGAAGGCCGGGTCCAGAGAGGTGGTGAATGGAATTAAATCCAGCTGGCAACCGGTCACGAGTGATGTTCCCCAGGGGTATGTACTGGGGTTTGTCCTTTTCAATATCTTTACTGATTACCTTTATTGATGAGGGCATTGAGTGCACTCTCAGTAAATATGCAGATGACGCCACGTTGGCTGGAAGTGTCGATCTGCCTGGAGGTAGTGAGGCCCTGCAGAGGGATCTGGACAGGCTGGAGAGCTGGGCTGAAGCCAATGGGATGAGCTTCAACAGGACCAAGTGTCGGGTCCTGCACTTCGGCCACAACTACCCCAGGCAACGCTAAAGGCCTGAGGCTGAGTGACTGGAAGACTCTGTGGGAGAAATGGACCTTAGGATGTTGGTCGATGCTCAGCTAAACATGTGCCAGAGATGTGCTCAGTTAGCCAAAAAGGCCAATGACATCCTGGCTTGGATCAGAAGTAGTGCTGCCAGCAGGAGCAGGGAAGTAATTGTCCCTCTGTACTCAGCACTGGTGAGGCCGCACCTTGAGTACTGTGCTCAGTCTCGGGTCCCTCACTGAAAGAAAGACATTGAAGCCCTGAAGCATGTTCAGAGAAGGGCAACAAACCTGATGAGTGGTCTGGAGCAAAGGCCCTATGAAGAATGGCTGAGAGAGCTGGGATTGTTCAGTCTGGAGAGGAGGAGGCAAGGGGAGACCTTATTGTTCTCTATAACTGCCTGAAGAGAGATTGTAGCGAGCTGGGTGTCAGTCTCTTCTCTTGTGTAATTAGTGACAGGACTAGAAGGAATGGCTTCAAGCTGTGCCAGGGGAGGTTCGGGCTGGATGTTAGGAAATACTACTCTGAAAGAGTGGTCAGGCACTGGAATGGGCTGCCCAGGGAGGTGGTGGAGTCACTAAACTTGGAGGTGTTCAAAGAACGTCTGGATGTTGTGTTGAGGGACATGGTTTAATGAGAAATTTTGGTGATGGGTGGATAGTTGGACTAGGTGATCCTTTTGTTTTTTTCCAACCTTGTTGATCCTGTGATTCTATGATTCTACAATTGCTTATGCCCTGCTGATATCTGTCCCTCAGACAAATATCAAGTTGACTGAAGATCTTCATGGGGACCAGAGCCTGTGAACATGACTCTGCTCCTATCTGTCTATACAGTGCCTATTCCGCTTAGTCTTCCTAGTCAGGTGACCTGTAGCAGACCCCCACTAACCCTGTTTTACCTTTAATCTTTTCCCATTAGCTCTTGGTCAGATCCTCTATCCCCTAGCAGAGTTCCATGCACTCCAACTGATCACTGGCACAGAAGATGACCCCCTTCCAGTTCTTCCTAAAGGGCCTATATATTTTCCTTACAACACTCCAATCGTGAAGTATATGTGAATAGACTGCATATGAGTGTCAAACAAGGAATGTGTTCTTTCTTTTCTGATGTACTTTCCATGTCACACTGAAATATAGAAAAAGTCTTATTTTGAACAGAGAAATTGGAAACAATTGAAGACATAACAACATGGAAACATTACTTGTATGTACATCTAAAAGGTTATTTGTATATGTAAACATTAGCGTCTCAAAGCAATTCTCAACCTGTAGAAATGGGGGGCTTCAAAAGACATTGAAAGAGTCAGGACAACCAAGTAATTAAATTGCTTTAAGTGAAAGGTTACCATGCTTTTAGTTTTATATTTTTTTACACGTGGCTAACATTGAATATCTAAACACTTGAAAATCTGTTACCTTGGAGGCAAAGTAAAGCATTTCTCTGGTGCAAAGCAGAAGTCATGGGTTAAAAAGCTGCTACCCTGGTTGTGCATATAACTGCTTTGGTAATGCATTGTCATGGCCATGCATCTTCCGAAGAGCAGATTCTTTTTGTGACTTACTGTATTCTTGCAATGAGGTCTAGGAGAAACTGGGAAAATTGTCTATTGAAAATAGGATGAGAAATAAGTTTAATGAATGTAGGCAATAATACACAACACAATGTACTTAATAGTAATATCTAATAGACATGACAAGACAAAGCCAAGAAGCGAAAATCAGCACCCTCTGAACAGAGCCTGCTTGCTGCTTGGGAGCTCTCAGGGTTCTGTCAGCATGTCCCTATCTGTATGCATGGGGAAAAACTCTTATGTGACAGTGGCTCTTTTAAAGAAACTTCTTCCTATGCATACAAGCAAGGTAACCCACCCTAAATGCCATTCCTTGAAACAAATTTTCAGATTTTATTTTAGAAAATATTTTAAGAACAGTATATTTCTTCTTCAGAGGAAAAAGAGTAACAGGTTATTAGATTATTCAGTGTACTTACTCCTTTGATGTGAACTATATGTCCTGGAGGTCCAGGGGGTCCAGGGGGCCCAGGCAAACCAGGAATGCCCTGGTAAAAAAAAAGGGAAATAAAGATAATTAGACAAATCTTTTCAAATGGGCCTAGGGAACAAAGGACAACAGCCTCAGAGAGCATTGTTTAACCAAGAAGTTTTTTGACTTTTTGACTTGAGGGGAGACTGAGCTTTCCATTTCTAAGACCAAGCTAAGCTGGAAGGTGAATTTTAGTATTTAGCCTAAATCTATTGAGAACACAGTCTAAAGTTGTTACTTCCAGGGGGAAACAATCAAATAAACATTCAGTCAAAAGTGCTAAGAATTGACAAGATCTCCAAGACTGAGCTGAGATCCCTAGGGCTGCTGAGATTTGTACACTTTAAAGTGCTTGTCAGATAACTACACGCTACTTAGTATTTTCAAGGAACCCTGCTACAACGAAGGCAAAGCTGCCCTTCACAAAAAGCCTTAATCAAGTCTTCACTGTGACATTTAAAAACTTGGCTCTGCACCATGTTCAGCTTTCAGTCGGCACTGATGTAAGGTTCAGTGAAATGGCACATCATCTCAGCAACAGCTAGAGATCTAGCTAGAGAGCTAGATCTAGAGAGATCCATTGATTTTATCTTTTCCTGCGTACTCTAGAAAGTGCTATTAGAAGATGTAGCCTGTTTTGCTTACTTGTTTGCTTTGATTTCCCAGCCTAATAAACTTAATCTAGTGACACAAGCTTTAATAGCTTTACTAAAGTAGACAGTGCAGAAAATTAACTTTGACTCTGAAGATACGGAGAAATCTGTTCAATATTTTCTGACAGACACTGCTCATCTTTTCTGTTTGCTTTTCTTCAGTTAGAATTTGCCTAATTTCTGGTTTAATTGTCCCACAACCAGGTTTCTATTAACTAGATCATCTCTTCTTAAGTCTAGCTTATTTCTACTTATGATTTCTTTGATAAAGTAGTAAGAGGCCCTTGTCTTCTTCTCTTTTCTTCCAGTATATCTCTTATCCAGATGAAATATTATCAGCTGCTGTTACAGTGAGTGCAATTTTTTTTTGCAGCAGAGATTGGCCCATATCAGAACAGTTACAATCAATACACTAGACTGAAACACACTGCTTATGCTTAGTAGTGCTTATTGTTATGTAGCCCAGTCTTCATGTTTGCCATGAGACCAGTGGAATAAATTCTGTTCATAAGAACAGAGTTGCAGCAACAGGACCATGGTTCATCACTTCTTATTACATAATTACAGGATGTAGGTGGACATGTATGTGCTATCATCTTGGGAGCATATGCAGTGGTCATTACTCTAGATGGCATGTACATGACAACTTAAGCAGGTAATATGTGTCAGTAACCACTTTCTTGTTAGTAGGGCAGCTGACACTTCATGACATACTTACATACTCTTTGGAAATATGCTAGTTATTTAAAAGCCCATGGGGAATTCATCAAACAATGAAGATACTATATAGTTATGAAAAGGACTGGCAATCTCAAATCATTTGTTATTTGAACCACCTGTGTAGTGAATCACAGATACAACTACCTGTTACATCTGAAACAAATAGCTATATGTGTAAGAATTGTCCAGATGGACCCAGAAGTTGTCTTTACAGTGGCTGTTGTCACATAGGAAAAATAGTAGGAGCATTTAATAATTTCAAGCCCGTTTTAGCTTTTTAGTCCTGCTGTCATTTTAAAGGAATTCAGACTTGACTTTAAACTTCAACAGGATTTTTATTCAAGTAACTTTAAGAACTTCTTACATTTAATGCTTCACCTCGTTCACCTTTCACACCTTTCAGCCCATTCAGTCCTGGACGGCCCTGAAATAAATAAATATATAACAGCAGAAAAAGAAGTAGAAATAACATAGTATATGTCAGAAATGAGCTGCTCTATCTTTATTCAGTTTGAGAGCTTAATACATACCGGACGTCCGGGGAAACCAAGTTCTCCTTTAGGTCCAGAAGGTCCTATTGGTCCCTGGCCAAAAAAAAAAAAGAAAAAAAGAGAACAAAATTGAACAAGTGCTACATGGAATATATCTATGAGACACATTTTATTAGAAATAGAGGTATATATTTACATTTGCATTAAAAACTAGTCTGATGGTTGAAAATGTGCAGATTTTTCTCTCTACTTGTTCTTCTAAATGATCTTGGAATCTGAGAGGCCTGTATAAAACAGTATATAACAGTGTACTCTGGTTTGGAAAATATTTGTCATCTGAAATGAAACCTGAATTCTCAGCCAGTGTGTGCAATTCAATATTAAGTTACCATAAACCAAAGCAAAAATAAATGCATCAGTCAGTAGAAAAAAGGCTGTTAGTGGTGTATGCTTTGTGCATCTGCTTTTGGTTTGCATTGTTTTATTACTTATTTTTGAATTAGATCCTGTAAGCTTGTAGATCAGACTGAGACTTCTGATATCTCTGAACTCTGACATTTCTCTTGACAGTTTGGCTATGCGGACTCATTGGGCTGGCAGTTCAAACAGACCCTTCTTTGCACAAGTTACCCCTCAGGCCTCACAGACTGATCAAAGTGACTTCTGACCGAAAGGTCAAGCAGGTAACTCACAAAAAATAATCCAGGGCTATGGGCAATCTATGATTTGGTATGCAAACATACAGCTTCTAGGCCACCAGTGGTAACAGATCAACAAAAAGCAGTAAACCTGTGGACACCACAAGATTTTTTTCTGCCATCATCTTTCTTTTTAGACAACCTCTTTACTTATGTGTCAGTCTTTCAGGTTTTATTTAATTTCTTTTTTCTTTTTTTTTTTTTTTTTCCAGTCTGGTGCTCATGAATACTTCTTGCATTATTGCATTTTTGTTTTACCTACATCCATGGTCCCACGTGCATATGGGAGAAGCTGAAGGCTACATGTAAGTTGAATGCATAAAAACTGGAAGTTAATCTTCTGATAAAATAAAACATTATTGGTTACATAACCTCTGCCTGTAGATCTCATTCAGATAACTCTTATAGTTGACAAATGCTGTGTTTAATCCCGAAAAATCACAGTATTTTCAATGTGCTTATTCTAACAGACTTTCTGTTACTACCTGCAATATAGCAATTAACTCACACCTATGCTGGTGAAAGAGACATTGGCTATTGCACATCCTACACAGTTTCTTGACATCACTTTAACAGTAACCAGTATTTGTTGTTATTGTGACTGCTACTTCAAAGAATAAATAGCGAATAATTGAAAAAGAAGAAATCCTCACCTCAACACTGATTTACTATCAGGGAAAGCAGAGACTAAGAAGGAGGCATGTTTCTGGCAAAACTGAGTCTCCTTACAGTTCAGTTCTGCTGCAATCAATTCAAGGCATAAAAGGAGCATGAGCAAATTAAGAGCTAGAAAGATCTTGAGAAGTTACCTGATACTAAACTTCCATTGTTTGTGTACACAAAGTTTTGCATCAACAGAATCATGATGCAGAAATACAATCTGGATTCAAACACCATCCTCTTGCCAGTTCATTTTCTGAATTAAGCTATTGTGAAATAGATACAATTTTCAACTACCAAAATATTTTTTTCCAAACTCCTCTTTGTCCTTCTGTTTGTGTAATACATTTTTTTTTTAAAGTGATGTCAATTTGTGGTAAAATTATCTGGTGATGATGAGATGATCTATCTTCCGCATTCTTTGATTAATTTTTGTAATTTTTGCAATATCAGGTGTCATTAAAAAGAGTGCATTCCAGAATAAATTCCATGGGACAAATAAATTTAAAGATTATATAGACTCCAGTTGAATGTTCACTAGTGCTTCCATGTCTGTTTCAATCATACTAAAACTTAGGACTGGAATAGAGATAAAACTGAGAAATGGTTAACATGTGAGTATATTGTTTACAACATCACTAATGTAATCAGAATTTAAAACTGGCTAATGAACATCTGGAACTGTCTGAAGACTTTTTATTTCATTTCCTGTTTGAAGGTAACTTTGACCCATGTGATCAGTACTATTGTCATTTGAAAGCAGACCACTGGTGTTCTCTGACAGATATCGTACCATCAAGTTTTAAAAATGAGTCAACTCATCTTTTCCTGCTACAATATACAATTATGGGATTTGATAAAAAAGAAATCAGAATGTTGTGGGTTATTTTTGTATTTGACTTCCTGTTATGTGAGCCTTAAAAGAACAATATGATCTTGTATGGGCAATGAAGATGATTAGAAATAGTCTTTTTTTGTTGATTTAAATAAACAGAAGTCTCTGGATCTCATGCTTTAACTGGGACTTTAAATGTACAACAAGATTGCACAGAGTGACAATACCAAAGTCACCTGTACTATTTCCTCTGTCAAAGCCTCAGCTTGCTCCACACAGAGGTTACAGAATCCCTGAGACAGAAGCCAGAAGTCAGCTATAAGTGAAAGAATGGAGTGAGGAAGCTGCAGAAGACTGCTCATCAGAAAAGGAAATTTCATTTGCAAAAACAGCAGAGGTGATTTGTTCAGGGTCCTCACTAAGGGCTCCTATTAAATAAAGTGTGGTGGTTTGCTTTAATGACAGTGAATACCATAACTGAGCTGGTAAAAACTTCTCATTTCCCCTGTAGTAGGAGATCTGATTCAGTCTCTCTCTTTGACTTTTTTCCTAACAGCACTAACCTCCTGACTATCCCCAGCCAAAATCCTGCTTGTATGTACCTAGTCTGTTGTGCTCTAAACTCCTGTGATCCTCACTTCTATTCAGCTGAAGTCTCAAAAAGGAGGGAACCCATTCTGGGGAATTATTTTAAATTCTGGAAGCTTGCCTGTAAGTTTGTTCTGCCCCAATAGCACAGAGGAATGATCAAGTCCTCAACTATCTCAGTGCTGTTCTTGGGGCAGAGCTTTACTTTATGCCAAGTGGAACAGAATAATTGGCACAAATACTTAGATAAGTTAGGCCACCAGACTGGGCAGGTACTCTGAAATTTGTATGCTATTGCTTCACAGGACTACCAGTGACTACAAAATGGTTTTTACTGTGGGAAAATGCTAAAAAGAATCATGTTTATCTGCAGTGATGATCGAGCTAGAGGTATGCATTAAGAATCCCCAGGTACTAAAAATACACTAAGATGGGAAACTTGCCAGTAAAAATCTTAAGACAGGTTCTGTCTGCAAAATTATCCTACAGTGTAATCATTCACACCTGTCTGGCATGAAATTTCTCTGAATGGCCTTGTCTATACACCAAACTGTATGAAACATCTCATGGCAGTACAAAAGGTGGAGTAAACAGAGCTTGGGACTGACAGGAAAAAGGACATGTCCTGAAGCATGCATAGCAGTAGGATGAGAGGCAAAAGACACAAGTTAGAACAATAAGAAATTTCAAATAAGTGTAAGGAAAGAACTTATTTATCTTGAAGGTCATTATATAACGAGAACTTGCTGGCCAGAGAGGTTTCAACATCTTCTGAGAGACATTGAAGACTTGACTTTGGCCCATCCCTGAAATAAAGGAACCTGCTTTGGCCAGAGGGGTGTAAAAGGTGACTCTGAAGTTCACTTTCATTCTAAATTACCCCTTGATTTTGTGTCAAGGTGAAAGGATAAACTCCTCCAGCAGCCATAAAGAGGACAAAAGGAACTCTCCTTCTGTTTAGGTTGGATAGCTCTCTCAAGGTATTCTAATGCACAGTATTCAAGCAGTTTATCAACAGTCAGTTGAGTCAGCTAGTCCCTTGTAAAGACCCCAGCAACTGATTGCAAAGTGTCCTGTTCACCTTAATGCACAGAAACCACAGAATCATAGAATCAAAGAGTCATAGAACGTCTTGGGTTGGAAGGGGTCCTGAAGATTATCTAGACCATAGTTCTGAAGTTGGAATTTTTTTGTGATTGCTACAGCCCATACTGCCTCCAGCTTTAACCTCTTTCATGAGCTCATCAGCAACCACAAAAGATACTAATAGTAAGTTAGGCACAGTGGAGCTCAGGCTGCATAAAAGACAGATACAAAGAATGACTCAGTATTCTTGATCTTTGTAAAATACAAGACTACAGTAAATAAATTCCTGCTCTAACTCTAACAAAATTATTGTGCTTTTGTAGAACATTTTGTGTCCAGTCAAAGATTTTAGGCCAAGTTTGTGAAACAAGTACACTAAATCCCAATTTCAGTAAATTCTCTGATGCTACTTCCTGATGTGCAGCTTCCTCTAAACCCAAGGGAGTTAGTTGCAAATTCTTGGTTCTTATAGAAATTGGGGCTGATACCATCTGTTGTGATGAGTTATATAATAGAATCAGAGAATAATTTAGTTCTGGTCCAACCTTTAAAGCAAGGCAAACTTTTAAATTAGATCCTGCTGTTCAGCACCTTGCTCTAAAATCCATATCACTCTGAGCACCTAGTTCTGTGTTGAACCACTTTTACTCCCATTTTTCTTTTCCTTCTCATAATTTCCCTTGCTTCAAGATCACTGGTACACAACGTTTTCTTGTGTACCTCTGAGGAGATCTGACTATGCTCTCCATAATTCCCTTCCATTCAGTGGCAGGGAGCAACTAGAGCACCTCTCTCTTTTTCTCTTAGGGTCAAACCAACCTAGTTCACTCACAATCTTCTCAAATGTCATGTAAGTTGATAGGTCTGAAGATATTTCATGGATTAGTAAATAATTTGTGCTACCACAATTCCAATCCTCTATCAAGTCAGTAGTTTACAGTACAACATACTGTAAAATTTTTTCTTTTCATGTGTACAACATATGAAAAAAAACCCAATTTTTTTTTCTAAAGAACAGTGAATATCTGAAAACATGGATATTGTTTACTGTTTCTATGCAGAAGATATGAAAAATTAAAACAAATAACATTTACAATTACTGACATCTGTAAAATAAACAAAAAATAGTTCAAAAAAGAATCACTGAAGTTTGGAAATGTCTTACCATTGGTCCCATTGGTCCTACCACTCCAGCTTCACCCTGTTGAGTACAGACACATGCAACAATTACAAGGAGAACATCCACAGTACCTAGCAGAGGAGGTTGATAACAAGGCCACCAAACATTCTGGAATAACACAAAACAGTATTAACTCACCTTCTGCCCTTTTCTTCCTAATAGTTCTGTTAAAGATCCATCAGCAGTGATGATAGCGCCAGATTCACCTTTTTCACCCTGCAATTATAGTCAAAGTGGATCTCACTGAGATAAATTAATACTTGCTTTTTAAAAAAGACTTTCAATTGCTCTCAATAGATTATCTGTATGAAAAGTGCACATAAGATCTCTGTCAAAGGGAAATCAGCTATTGAAATATTCCTGTGTACCGTCAGCTTAGATACTGGTTAGTAAATCCTGTTGTAACTGTAAATTCTTTATAGAACACTAAGTAGAAAATGTCAAACTATCAGGAAAGCAAGAATCTTTATTTCTTTGTCCTTGGAGCACTATGCAGTTCCTTTATCTTTAAGGAAGACCAGTCTCCAGCATTCAAATTATGAACCTCTGAGTTTCTTTTCTTCCATGCATTTTATTGAATAATGGCAACACGATTACAAATTTTAATTCCCAGTGCAAACACGTGGTTGCCACCCTAGATCATTCAGTTGTAACTCTCCCCCTTCTATGTAAGGCAGTCTGAGTATCTTGATACAATGGCTTTCTCAAGAAATTTGTTTTGAAACTAACAGTTGCATTGATGATTAAAATAACTCAGGTGACAAACTTCCATTGAGTTTAATCTCCTGCAGATTTAAGGAATATTTTGAAGAGTCCTTGAGGCTTAGTTTTACTGACTTTGTGTTCTGTGAGATTTGATGGATGTGAGGTTGCAACAGAATCATTTTATAATCTTTATGGGGAAATAACCTGGTGTTTACATGTCAGAAACAGACTCTTCAGCAATGTCTGTTGTTACCGTGCAAGGGAAAATGGTTTCAAACTAAAGGAGTGGAGATTTAGACTGGATTTAAGGAAGAGGTTTTTTACAATAATGGTGGTGAGGCACTGGAACAAATTGACCAGAGATGTGGTGGAAGCCCTGTCCTCAGAGACATTTGAGGTCACTCTGGATCAGGCTCTGAGCAGCCTGACCTAGCTGAATGTAGATGTCCCTGTTCAATGCAGGAGGCTTGCACCAGATGACCTTTACAGGACCCTCCCAGCTCTAAGGATTCTATGAGTCTGTAATTTTCACCAGTGATGAACAGTGATGGACTGCATGCTGCATTCTTAGAAATCTGCACCAGCAGAACTGATCCACTGTTGCTGTCACCACTGCTGAAATGCATCATCCTCTGTCTCACTGTACTCATATCCACTGTTTGAGCTCCAGAATTGTCAATCAAGCATTGATGAATGTCAGTGGGTGCAGCTTTTCATGCATGGAGGACTTCAATGACACATCTTTGCTTCATCTGCAGTTCCATTTCAGATGTCATTTTGTCAAACTGTCCCTCTGCTGTGATCTGTCATGTGGCAACAGAATTGAGTAGAATAGTGGGAAGATTCAAACTCTACTTCAGTAACACCACTATTTGTCTCTGAAATCCTGGGCCAAAGTAATAAGATAGGAGGCATTATTTCAGAGCAGCTCTTGTATTATATCAGGTGTCTTGTTCAGCACTCTTTCAAATTCCTCTTATTACATTTTTTTTTTTCACACAAGCTTATTAACATTCCAATCTCTACTAAAATCAGAATCATAAAACTTAGAATGTCACAAAGGATTTGTTATCCAGCACGTTTTGTTGTATGTATTTTACCTGAAGCATTTTCTCTTACCTGTTGTCCTTTGAGTCCTTTCAGTCCAGGCAAGCCAATATCACCCTTTGGTCCCCGAGGGCCCTGAGCAAAACCAAATATAAAAAATCCATGGTGAATTCTGCTGAAATTATAAAGCCATTTTAGGCAATTTTACTACATGTCATTTTAAATAAATGAAACAATGTAAACTTGAATCACTCTGGTTGCAATCTAAGTCTTGATTTACGAGTCTTAGTCTTACAAGACTTAATTGCTGTCTGAAACTATGTATTCCCTAAATCAAATATCAGATAGGGATTATCTGTTAAAAAAAAGGAAAAGAATCTGATGTTTACACATATTCACAGAGGGAAATAGGCAAACATTAACAAGAATGGAAATTCAGCCTAAAATCTTCTCTTTCCTCCCTACTATGCTTTCTCTACACTCATGGTCTAATTTTTTTATTATTAGTTATTTATTTATTCATCACTAAGTCTGATTTTCAACAGAATTTTTGTAGTTAGATTTTTAAGAAACAGTACTATGAATAAATATATATATATATTATTTATAGAGAGTTTGCATATTTGAAATAGAGATTATTTTTGATCTGTCCTGTAGTAAAAGCATTCTGGCCATATCCTCCCTTGTTTTACAATCTTCTATAATAAGTGCATTCAGAAAATCTTTCTTGTTTACTCATCAAGAAAAATAAAATTTACATGATTTCAGTGTTAGCGAAGAGCTATAGAAAATACACAAAGTAGGGATAAATATGGTATTTTCATGTAAAAATTCTGAAAGACTGACAATTAATTGTATCATTTTCTAAATATTGTCAGCTCTTTTTCAACTGAATAGCATTTTAAGGTTTTTTTTTTTTTAATGATATTTATTTTGCATGGTTTCCTCTGGTATCCTACCATACACAGTACCCAGTAAACAATCCTTTGTATGATTTTGGGTTGTTTGCCAACATTATTTGTCAACTTCCCCAGTTTTGACCTTATTCTCAGGCAGTACAAATGGTCCTGAGATCATATGAACACATCTAAATTGTAGAACACTCAAAATAAGGGAAAATAATGTTATCACATTATATAAAATATAAATATGATAATACAAACCATACTGTAAGTCACAAAACAGATAATGCTTGCATGGGATAGCAGTACGAAAACAATAGGGAGCATAATATAATGCACCATTTGATAGTCTGGCTGTGTAATGCTTCTAATGTGGCATCCTTAAAAAAGTGGTTATTCTAAAAAATTGTTGAATTTTATTAAATAAAAAAAAATACCCTCTTGTGTTCTTCTCATCATCCTAAAAGACTTGAGAAATAGTAAACTTAGCAGTTCTCTACAACAGTAATCAAAAGAAAAAAAAAGGCTCAAGGAATAATATAATACCATATGCATATGAAGACAGTGTTTAGAAGCCCATTTGTTCCATTTATTCCTATTTCACACAGAACTTTTCCTTTGGTAGTACTTTTTCATTAGACTCTAATATATTTCAAGTACAATACTGACTCTGAGATGAGCAGAAATGTGAGTTGTAGATACAACAGTATATTTTCCAGGGCTAATTTCTACTGTAAACATTGATTAAAAAATACTGTCTTATAAGAAAATTCATCAGTCTTTATACAAATTCTATTCAATATAGTTCTTGACATATTAAAACATACTGAAAAACACTTACTTAGACTGTAGGAGCATAATACTTACAGGAAATCCTGGTAAACCTGGCTTACCATCTGGCCCCTGCAAAACACAAAGACTTACTCAGAGCCGCATAACACAGACTTGGAAAACAGTATGGATTTTCAGGGTATTGTCTAATTTTTGAGTATCAATTGATCTGGATTAGCTAAACTGAATTAAGAACATAATTAAACCAGTGATAAAGTTGTGGTCATTTCAAAATATCTCACGCTTCTAACTTTTCCTGAGACATTCAGATTTACTTCTCAAAACTGAAGGGAAAGATATCCAGGAAAGTCTGAATAAACATGACATTTGTAAATCAGACACTTCTAAGTTTTTTACGGAGTCCACACACAAATCACAGCAGCTCTCCTCCCTTTTCCATTGAACCCCTGGTTGCCTAAAGATAGAAAACAGCATGTCAACTAGATCGTGAATATAAATATGGATTTGGATTCGTACTGGACATTTAAGATTGCCCCACTGTGTTATCTGCAGAGTCACACTTTAGTTCTCATTTAAATCATGTGAACATACATTACTTTAGTCACTATGACACTCCAACCTTCTCCCAGTCTATGATCAACTGCAATTGAACTGCAGTAACAAACATCACACAGGGGGGAGTATCCTATATGCTGGCATCTATAGTGTCCAGGGATTAAGAGTCTGCTATCAGGTACACACACTTTTGTTGTTTTATCAGGTTTTGAATGTGAGGGGTATTCACTAACAAGATAACAAGCAAAATAAAATAAACAACAGTCTGCAAATGAAACTGAAGCGATGTTCTTAGTTGTGGAATTCAAATGTTGTGAAGTGCAATATATTATAGGTTTTCAGGCAAGTTCTACCTAACATTGAACAGACTCTACAGCCTGAGGAAGATAGATTCCTAGCCCTAATTACTGGGATCTAGTCTCAGTAATTTGAAAACCCTTCCAGGAAGCACCCATCACTTCAAATATTTAACCAGAGAGAAATTTCACATCTGTTGTTTTATGAGATTTCCAGATTATCATCCACAGATATAATGGCTGTGAAATTAAATTCATACATAGTGTGAATACTATTTTGTTGTATATAATATACTATACTATATAGCTTAGTATTTGTTGTTGTAATTTCAGGAAGAACTGAGTAAAATATTTCATCCCAAGATATCATGAATACAGAAAATTAGAAAAAAAATTATGTATGTCTGCATCCCTATTTTTGCATCAGTTACACATTTTTGTCATTATGATCATATTGTTGAGATCCAGAGCTAAAGCAACCACTTCAATTCCTTTCTTTCAATCAAAAGTTTAAGAACTAATTAACCCACACAAAATACATGTTTTCCCTGAAGTACTCTCACATAGCTTATTGCTGAATCTCGCGGGAGTTATACACATTTTTAAATCACAGGAAACTCTCAGCTTTGGATAAGTATAAACAAACAAACAAACAACAACAAAAAAAAACCATTAAAGACAGGGCAATTTTGGAAACTTAATAAGAGAGCATATACTCACAGGAGGTCCAAGCAGTTTTTCAATTGCAGTGAAGTTAAAAATTCCTTTTGTAGCATTGAGAAGTAGCTAAAGAAGTGGTTTAAGATCGAGTTATTTCAAATACCAAACTGAGCACCTGGGGGGTACACATACATTTTTAGAAATCAGCAGAAAGTTAAAACATTTTAAATATACTGAGAAAACCATGAGTAAGGTCACAGGAAATGTTAGTTGGTATAACTTTTGTTACAAATCTGGAATAGCAGTATGTAGCACTTGCACTTTACTCATTAAGTAAGGATTTCAGTATGTTTTAAAAACTTTCATTAACTGACACTCGTACATTTTTAAGTTTAAAACTGTAACTTCATGTGTTGTAATCTGAGGTCATTTCTCCTTGGTAAAGATTAAAATAAAAATTTTATACTCCAGTATGTCACTGGCATTCTGAGATGGTAAACCTATCTGACCACAATCTATCTTGTAAATTCAAAGCTAGAATTATGTTTGGGACACGTCTGCATCACACAATGCAGTGCCATGGTAGTGATTCTTAAGTTAGCTCTGATCACGCTGCTGTGTCTAGTTGGTGCAATACAGAGTAATCAATGAAACAAGCTTGGATGCCCAAAACTGTATAGTTTATTGGGAGTAGTACCATAGCTAATGAGTTCTGAGTTTTATGAAGCCTAAACGGAGAAAAGTAATAACAATGCATTTATACTTCTTTCTATCCTGGTGATCTTTAAAGTCTTTAAAGATCTTTAAAGTGATCTTTACATTAACTCAGACATCACTTCAGATTTTGAAAGTCCAAAAGGGTGTATCCCTGCTGTTAAGCGACACAGGAAAACTGGTAACAGTAGACAAGAAGGCTGAGGTACTCAACAACATTTTTTCCTCAGTCTTCTCTGATAACTGCTCATCACACAGACCTTGAACAATTGGTTTGGAAGGAGGGGCTGGGGAAGCAATCCCTCCTGTTGTGAGTGAAGATCACACTCATGAACACCTGAGGAGCATCGACAAGTCTGTGGGTCCTTTGAAATGCATCCTGAGGGAATTAGCTGATGCAGTCACCAAGCTGCTCAATCACATTTATATAATAATATATATATATAATAATTTATAATATATATATAATATTATAATTAATATTATTGATAATATACAATATATTATATATAATATATATATTATATAATATTAATATTATATAATATATAATATATTATATATATTATTATATATTATATATAATATATAATAATAATAAATAATAATAAAATTAGTATATAATAAAATATATAATAAAATTAATAATAAAAAGTAATTCTTTGAGATTGGCTAGTCTGTGGGATGCCAATTTATGCTATATTTGCTGTCAACAGCAAATACTGTAGGTGGATGGCTGGACTAGATGATATTGGAGGTCTTTTCCAAACAGTGATTCTGTGATTCTATGATATTTTTTGTCAGTTTGAAAGGGGATTCATCCTAATCTTTAGCTATCATTACTACTAACTAGAATTGTTTTTACGAGGACTAATGTACTAAAACCAAACCTGACTCCATAAAAACAGGCAGATAGAGGATATCGGGCAGTTTTAGCTTTGGCTAGAAGCTGAAGCTTCTAGCATTTTACCTTTTGATACTTTTGGCTTTTGCTTACACTACAGAGTCAGTACTCTGGTTTGTATAGTGGATACTTGCTAGAAAAAACAGTGCTATATCTCTCTTCCCCCTATTGATGTTACTCACATAGCTTGTTATGTTAAACATTCCCAGTTTTGCATTTCTCATTTTTTTTATGTGACTTTCACAATTTGTGCACAATCACCTAATTTTTGAGTTTGAGAGGAGCTCTCATTATTATCCCGTAATTCTTGCTATTTACTGTTTTCCCTTCCTCTTTAATCTTTTTGAGATACACCCTTTAGATGCGGAGAGTTATTAAGATCTTTTGTTTGTTCTTTTTAAGGAGTGGACTTACGACCTGAACATCAACACCAGAACTGACAGTTACGCAACTACTTGGGAGCTCTTCACTTGAAGTTGAATTATAGAGATCTTTATGCTTGAAAAAACACTTACCTCTGGTATGGCTATGACTGGTCCTGGTGGTCCTGGTGGCCCAGGTGGACCCACAGTATTGTTCCCATCCTGTCCTGGTTCACCCTATTTCAACAACATTACAAATGGAAATCCCATTTAGTAAGTGCTATTCTTGATGTGTGTTTCTCAGTAAGAATTAAACCTACCCAAACTCACCTGAGGTCCTGGGTCACCCTTCTCCCCTTTTGGACCCTTTGCATGATAAAAAAAAAAAAAAAGCATTAATGATTTTAAACAGAAAGTGTTGTTGAAAATTTTGCCCAGAGAGATTGTGTATGCCCCTTTCCTAGGGTGTTCAAGGACAGATTGGATGGGGCCCTGGGCAGCATGGTATAGTATTAAATGGTGGCCTTGCCTGTGGCAGGGGGGTAGGAGATTCACGATCCTTGAAGTCCCTTCCAACCTGCGCCATTCTGTGATTTTGTGAAAATGGAGTTTAACTCCAGAAAATGCTGAAGAGTGAAACACAGGTAAAGCACTATCCCCAGCCCTCTGAAAGCACAGGTGGGACTCAGATACTCTGTGGGTCTGATGTTTATATTCAGAAATGTTCATAAAAGGCAAATGAAAAGACACCATATCATCAGTTGGGCATTAATTCAACAAGCCTTTCTTTCACTGAAATGAAAACAGATGTGACTGCCAGCTTCTTTTTTTCATCACTGACCACCTCAGTTGTGTTCTGGATTGCCTGATGTACTGAGCAGGGAAACACAAATGAACTGATGAGTCATTTTTCATGCAAGTTATTTCTATGCTTTATCAGCCCCTCAAGATTCACTCTTCTGGGAATATAGACATTTTATTTCATGAGTGAGAGGAGGATGGCAGTGAATGACCTTCCAGCTGAAGAATTTTATAATCCCTGGGGCTATTAAGCGGGAAAAAATGCATTTAAACTACCTAAGAACTTGTTGGCTTCCAAATAATTAAAAGCAGAACTAAATTCTGAATAATTAAAAGCAAAAGGATCATCAAAGAAGGAGATTTGGCCTCTGGAGAGCTCCATATCACTTTTGATTGATGAGGAAGGCATTGGCAAAAAATATTGTGCCAGTGTTTGGTGCCTAAGATAAATGCTCCACATTAGATAGGACAAATTCAGACCCAGCTCTCCACATGCTGCTAGCAAATATAATGTGGGCTCCAGCTGAACTGTAAGATACAGGTTTAGGAGCAAGTGTGTGTTAGGTGATCATAGCATATGATAGACCAACCCACCATGCCTCCAAGAAGTCCAGCGATGACAGATCTTCTGTCCTTGGTCTTCTCTGATACATACTTTATATCAGAGTATATATATACTTATATATATATGTATATATATATATATATATATATATATAAACAGTACTTATATATATAATTTATATATATATATGTGCTGTTATCCAAGATAATCAGTTTTCAGTCTCATACAAGAAAGCATCTACCATTTCAGAGGGACAAAGTATCTGGGAGAACTAATAGGGTATGTGGGGACTTCTATGGAGTCAGGATCAGTAGTTCTTATTAGTCATCAGACCTCTTTGCTGGTCCTGCTGTTTCCCTGTCTCCAGAAAAGATCTTTCCAATGCAGCTTCAATAATTCTTCATCACTGCTCCCACCTCTGCTTGGCAAAAGGGTGAGTTATTAGTTTCCCATAGGGTTTACTTTGTGCGTTACTTCCACTTTCAGTTAAGTGATTCTCAGACCCGAGGTAGAGGTGGGAGAGGTATTAAATGTAAACGAAAGTGGGTGGTAGAGTTGTTGGGATGTGGGGCAAAAACTCTTGATAATTCCTGCTCTAGTTCAACAGAAGACTGCAATTTAGCACTAAGAATCTAATCAACTACTCTGCATTCTACGGGAAAAACAGAAAGTATTACCCTGTAATAATGCAGTTTCCCAGAGAAAAATGGATAAAAGAAGGCTGTAAATTCTTAAAGGAACAGCTAAATAGAAAACTACCTTTTTTTTTTTTTTTTTTTTTAGTCTGTTTTTCTCTGTTGTGTGGAAGAGCAAAAGAAATTGCACAGAATAGCCTAGTGGTTCACCCAAGTGCCAAACTAGCATTGTATTGTTTTAGTACTGTTTTTGTTTTTCTTTGTTTCATTTTATTTCCTTTAAAAAAAAATGTTGTTTTTGTTCTGACATATTACTCTTCAAAACATATTTTTGGGTTTTCACAGTGGACAGTACCATGAAAATCAAGTAAACAGAGACAGTTCCATGAATATTTTGATAGCTGTCAAAAAAGTAAACAATAAATTATTAAAAGTAGCCAGGATAAAAAAAGGAATACAGAGCATGACCATGCCAATGCAAATACTTACTTAATGCCCATAACTTGAATACTGTGCATTGTCAGATGTTTCATCTTAAAAGGGATTTTGTGGAAATGGAAAAACTAATGAAAAGAGCAATGAGAATAATGAAAGGTTCAGAATGGCTGCTAGATGACACATCATGGTGTGAACTATGACTCTAGTGTGGAAAAGGGACAAATAAAGAATGGGTGAAGAATACTTCATAGGCTTCTAAACAGAATGAGCAATTATGAATTCACTTTTCTAATGGAAGAAATAGTGAATATCAAATGAAAATAACTGGAAGAGGTTCATTCAGTTTGTATCTAAGTTGGCAGAGTCCCTTACCTTAAGATCTTAGAAATTATAAATGTCTATATAAATGTCAGGGAAGGTATCAAATTAATGCAGAAGAGATCTATGAAGAATTTCAGCAACCATTTCTATCCAGAGAAGTCTCTGAGCCAAAAATTGTTGGAGTCCGGAAGATTACTCAGGACAATTGCACTGTAATACATGCCCTTTTCTAAGGTCAAACTGTATCTAACCATCTTCTCAAACTTTATCTACTTTTGACTGTTGTTGGAAGCAGGATACTGAGATGGATGGATGTAATCCAGTTAAACCACTGAGAACTATCTAGTACTCTGAAGGAATCTCTGAAAGAATAACAGAACTTTAAAGCATCCAAAGACAAATGTCCTTCTGTGTTGCAATTCTTGTGTGATGGAAGAAATTCTAATTAACAGTTCATAAGATTCCAAATTTTCTCTCTTCTTAGGCCTTACTACAGAACCATGTTCATAAAAGATTTAATATGTTCACTGCATTAAGAAAACATTTTCTCTCTTATATTTCTATTTTTTGTCTGTGAAAAGAAAACAACAACAACAAAAAAAAAAACCCACCAAGATACGGAAGTTTATTAAGATAATGTTTTGCTTTTAAGGCATTTTCATTTTATACAGCACTGCAGGATAAAACTTGTCTGTGATTGAAAAAGGGATTTAGGAACCTAAGAAATTAATGGGGGGATTTAGGCACCTACATGACTTCCAAAAATGGTATTTGTAACGTAAGTCTCTTCAGTTCTTGTAGAAAATGGTAAATGTATGTCTACAGCAAAAGTAATCAGGCAGAGGAAATAAGTTTGAACAAATAGCATTCTTCAAAGAATACTGTTGTTTCAAGGATGCTGGTACAGGGAGATCAGATTTCTATTATTACAGATGCTGAATAATTTCATCAACTGATTTAACTAAGGCAATTTAGTTTGGAAGAAAAGTCCTAGGATAGTATGATTGTTTTACTGTAAATAAATTACATGCAGACATCCTCATTTCCATCTCCCTTCATATTTTAAGATTGTAGAGATGTTAATTGCCGAATCATCGGCAAGCTTGCTGAAAATGCTGAGAGCGCACTCCATTGCTGCACTCAAATCATTGTTAAGAATGTTGAACAGAATTGACCCTAGAATTGATCAGTGCTAGCCATTATCTGCCAGCTAGATGAATCTCCATTTACTACGGCCATTTGTCCTCTGCTGTTGAGCCAGTTAATCACCAAGAATAGTGTTAAACTGATTATCTCACAGCTGGACAACTGATCCAGAAGGATACTGTGAGGAATGATCTCGAAGACCTTACTAAAATCCAGAAAGATTAGCTCTGTCACTTACCCTTAATACACCAAATGGATGACCTTGACAGAAAGAAATCAAATTACTAAGGCAGGAATGGCAAGATTCACTAACGAACACATATTGAGTATGCCTGATAATGTCTTTGTTCTTTAAATGACTTTCAATATCTTCCAGGACAATCTTATCCATAACTTTTTCAAGGACTAAGGTAAGACTAATTTCTGTAGTTTTCTGGGTCTTCTGTCATGTAATTATTGTAGATAGGTATAACTCCAACTATGTTCCAGTCATTGAATAAATCCAGTCCTTGCATGGTCAATTACATTGTCCAAGCTCCCATGGTAAAAGGAATTGTAGGTTGCCCATAGGAAAGTAACAGTCTGTAACAAATGATTCTGTCTGTAATAAATGATTCATCAATTCCTTCTTAGTTAGTTGTGAAATATAGAGATGATTACATTGCCCCTTCTTAAGGGAGTAGATCCATAACTGTAATAACATTCTTGATAGTAAAATACCTCAGGTCCTGAACTGTAGCTTAGACCTGTAGGTCCAGGAGGTCCAGGGGGCCCAGGGGGCCCAGGGGGCCCAGGAGGCCCAGGTCTCCCAGGAGAACCATCAGCGCCAGCTTCTCCTTTGGGGCCTACTGGTCCAGTGACTCCAGGATCACCCTAAAATAAACAGTCAGTCTACTCTTAGTTATCTTGAATGTGCACAAGCCAATGCAATTAAATGCTTGGGTTTCCAAATCATAATCTATCAGACTTCTTAGCCCTTTCCTGTGACAAGTTATAAGTAACGTATTGGAGTTACACAGTTTTCCCATAATGTCACCAATTTTTTTTCCTTTATTTTTTTTTTACCTTTGCACCAGCAGAACCAGGAAGACCTCTATCACCCTGTAAAAGAAAAGCAATCCTTATTATTTAAAGTAAGAGCACTAACCAAGTTAAAAAAAAATAAAAAAAATCTTGGCTGTGTTTTCTTAATTAAAATACCCACAAAGTTCTGTGTTGTTTAACTTACGTCATGATGTCTATTATACAAACCATTAGGCCCCTTAGTGAAAAAGAAAACAATCCCTATTTCAGAATTTATATCAACAAAATGAATAGTTCTGGTCTGGTATACATACAGATAGCAATATTGTATTTCAGTTTTCTGGAGATATTGAAGGTCTAGAGAATCAAACACTATAGGTCATGTCTTCATGCTTTTCAATTTAAATGAGAAAAATCCTCATGGATAGTAACAGAAATGGAAACTGATACCACATAAGTTGTCTAGGACACCAAACAAGGGATATGATTACTAGTATGGTTTTAGGGTATTCTGCAGAAATCACATTATTTTATTTGCTTTTATGTACTTTACTTAAATCTCATTTTCTCATGTCTAATGTAAAAAAAATGACTGAAACACAGCAAGAAAATATTTCTTTTCTAAGTAACATTGAAGCTAATGGACTGAATCAGCATATTGGCAATCTCTTTTCCTTATATATTCAATAAAAATTGGCTGAGCGAGGTCTGAAAAAAATGGGTAATCATCAGCACTGAAATGATAGCAATCACTTCTTCCAAAATTAATGACCAAGAAAACCATATTAAATATCACTCCAGGGAACTAACTGACTTTACGTTCCACTCTTCAGTACATTCTGCAGCTTCATCCAGCAGTCTATTTTGTATTAACCATGAAAAATGATTATAATTAGATATAGCAATATAGATGAAACCGAGGAAAAAAAGGAGAAATCCTATGAAATCCTACTATTCCAAGGTGCTGGGGATTGTACTGAGCAGGAACAATATATAGTGCTTCACTTTTAATTACATTTTTTCAATGTATGTAGAAAACATAATCAGAAAACAGGTACAGCAAGGGAAAACGGTCGACTTCTTGCTCTCCATTTCAGTTTTATATTCTTTCTGAAAATTATTATTTTTCTTCCAATTAATTTTCCACATCAAATTCTTCTCCAATAAACAAAAATTCAAGTTTAAACTACTGATTATACATTCCAGTAGTTACCATTCACAGAATCGCAGTATCACAGAACTGTAGGGGTTGGATGGCACCTCTAGAGATCATCGAGTCCAACCCCCTTCCAAAGCAGGCTCCCTAGACCAGGTTGCACAGGTAGGCGTCCAAGTGGGTCTTGAACATCTACAGAGAAGGAGACTCCACAACCTCTCTAGGCAGCCTGTTCCAAAAGATGCATTCAAAGATGCATTCTTTATTTTCTGGATAACTGCTAGATCCCATCTGTGCCGTAGTTCTACCAACCTCAACCTTTTGAAATCACAGTTTAGAATCTTCATTCTCAATACATCACATTAAAAACATTATTTAATAAATAAAAAATCATGTAAATATTCTTGTAGTTTAAGAGATGCATTTTCATTTCCTTGTAGTATGTGAAGTTTCAATGTGTATTTGTGAGTCTATTTTCAAGCTCTTGTGCATAAACCTTGGTATAGAAGATCACTGAAAAAAGAAATTTTCCTGTAGCTATTTAACTCTGGGAGGCAGAATTGTACAGATTGTACAGGGCCTCTGGAGGCCTTACAATCCACTGTTCCCCTTGAAGTGGAAATATCACCATCTCTACATCACATCAGTCATGGCTCAGTCCAGACTGGGTAAGAAAACCACTGGGAATGGAGCTTACATATCCTCTCTGGGCAAAGTGCCACAGTTCTGTACCCCTAGTAGTGAATAGGATTCTCCTAACAGTCTCTTTAAGATGCAGTTTGTGACCATTATCATTTGTTGCAACATCTGGCACAATGAGGAACACTTTGGCTTCATCAGCTTTGCTGCAGGCCCTTCAGACAAATGCAGACAGCTATTAGGTCACACCTTTGTCTGCTTTTAGCCAAACTTAACGATTTCCCACAAGTAGTCCTCTGCTACCATTTGAAATATCTCACCAAATACTGCAAGAAGGCTGGGGTTGTCAGAAGTGTGGGGTTGGGATGTCATGGCTGAGAGTAATAGCACTGCAGTGTTAATCAGTTGAGACAGATATGGACTACCACAGAAGTGCATAAAACTTGCTCTGTTAGTGGCCAGCAGACCTGTTTTTGTGCAACTTGGGATAAAGCACATGAAAGAGACTACAGAATCCAAACATAAGTAATTCCAGTAGCTCTTATATGCATATGTACACCATGGAGAAAGCCTTCTTCAATCTGAACTAGGAGCTGGAGTTCTTCCTACAGACTTTCCAGCTTTTCACTGGTGAAACACAGTGGAGTAGCTCACCCTGTATATAGAACACTTCATGCAGCAGAAAATGAGATTGCAGCTATCTGGATTTCTCAAAATACCTTTTATGATATGTTCTTATAATCCATTAGCAACCAGATTAAAAAAAAATATGAAGCCAGTCAGCCCTGTGTTGCAAGGACAATAATTTACATTTGTTTATAGCTTAATATTGATGAAGATATCACATTGAAGTAGGAGCAACACAAATATTTAACTTACCTTTTCTCCCTTCTGTCCCGGTGGGCCAACCACTCCATCAAGCCCAGGAAGACCCTCATGATCCTGTGGATGACAGCAAATCTATAGCAGGTGCCATTTGATAGTATTTTTCTTAGCACATACAGAGAAGCATTTTGCACCAACTCATGAAATAGCAATAGAAATTACTAATGTGGTCCTTTACATGGCACCAGGAAGCAGCTCACAAGTTCTAGAACTTGTATTTCTTGTCTTCTGACAGTTTGGTTTTGTATCAAAGCATTCTTTAAATGTATACTGATAGAAAACTGTATCAAACAATCGCATCATAAAAAGTAATTAAAATTACATAATAGAAATATGATGTTGCATGTAAAATAGCCAATTTATGCAAACAGGTTTTGAAAATACAGAAACAGATGTGCTGGGATTGAACTCCACATGTACTTCAGCCATCCACACTTTTGGCAAACTCAAGACCAGATTAGAATGATGTGAGAAAAGGTCAGTATTCAAGAAATCAAAAAGTGGCACAGGCTTTCCTTGTCATGTCTCACTATTCCCATGCCTTGAAAAATGCATATTTAGCTCTTCACTTGATTTACTGTGTTGTATCCATGACAGAGAATGCATTCAAGACGTCAGACAGGCTGGGAAAAATTGGCTTTGTAGAGATGACCGGTCAATCAATACATGTATTAGAACATGAATGTCCAACATTTTGGATTGCCTGGGCTGCACTGAGTGAAATTTTCTTGGGTCACATAAATAAATAAATAATACAGTTACTGTATGTATGTAACAAAACTTTTATCTATCTATCTATCTATCTATCTTTCTATCTATCTATCTATCTATCTATCTATCTATCTATCTTATTTATTTACTAAAAAGTGCAAGAAAATCAGAGAACTAGTGGGTCATTTAACCTTGTTTTTGTGAAACTAATGCATTAATATATGGTTCAATTGAAGTGCTTCAATTCTTATGAGTTCTCAAGGTGCTTATCAGAATATTTTTATGAAATACTACTATTCTTGTGATTTGTTCTTGAAAACAGTTGTTTCACAAATGTATGTATGGCCAAAAAGCTGTGACATGAAAGAAGTGAGATTATGAAGCACAAGATATTTTTCTCTGTTAAGATAGGTCTTGTAAAAGTCTAGTAGAGAGACGTGATCAAATTTTTTCTTCAAGTTGTATGTCTGATTACAACTCAATACATTTCATTTGAAAATTCACTAGTAATGCTGACTGAAAGTGGAGTCATAAATATACAAAGATAGTGATTTTTTTGGAAATCCTGGAACATGTTCTCAAATTCCTTTATCAAAACTGAAAGCAAGGCTGCTTATGTTTACTGTTCACAGGGCTGTGTTTTGTCATTGCATCAAAATGCATAAAATAATTTTCCATAACTTGAGCTTGCCATGACTTAAGTTTCATTTTGAACACTGTTATGGTTAGAAACATAGTCCAGATAAGCTGATTTTCACCTTGAAGATGCATGTTTAACTCATTTAAATGTGCAGTGAAATCTACCAAAAATAGTAAACCTGAGAGCTATATTTCATCTTCAAATTCCGGCACAAATTTCCCTTTTGAATCATAGCATCGTAGAATCACCAAGGTTGGAAAAGACCTAAAAGATCATCCAGTCCAACCGTTCACCTATCACCAATATCTCCCACTAAACGATGTCCCTCAACACAAGATCCAAATGTTCATTGAACACCCATAGGGTCGGTGACTCCACAATGTCTCTGGGTAGCCCATTCCAGTGCCTGACCACCCTTTCAGAGAAGTAGTATTTCCTAATGTCCAGCCTGAAGCTCCCTTGGCGCAGTTTGAAGCCATTCTCTCTAGTCCTATCACGAATTACACGAGAGAAGAGGCCGACCCCCAGCTCACCACAACCCTCCTTCAGGAAGTTATAGAGAGCAATAAGGTCTCCCCTTGGCCTCCTCTTCTCCAGGCTGAACATTCCCAGCTCCTTCAGCCTCACCCCATAAGGCCTGTGCTCAAGACCCCTCACCAGCCTTGTTGCCCTTCTTTGAACACGTTCCAGAGCCAAAATGTCTTTCTTGCAGTGAGAGGCCCAAAACTGGACACAGTACTCGAGGTGCAGCCTCACCAATGCTGAGTACAAGGGGACAAGTAATTCTCTGTTCCTGCTGGCAACACTGTTTCTGATGCTAGCCAGGATGCCTTTGGTCTTCTTGGACACCTGGGCACACTGTCGGCTCATGTTCAGCCGAGCATCAATCAATAACCCCCATGTCCATTTCCTCTACAGTCTTCCAGCCATTCTGCCCCAAGCCTGTAGCTCCACCTGGGGTTGTTGTGGCCAAAGTGCAGGAACCTTTTGGTTCCATAAGTCACTAGATTTCATTTCACAAATCATAAAACCTTTGATGACCATTTGAATAATATTATCCATTTTTAAAGCTTTCACAAATAAATTTTCTTGATGTACAGTGAAATGGTATTTCATTATATGTGTGAACTGCCTAATGCAATTCCATCGTCTTCTATTAGTTTTATAAATCCCTCCTTTTTACCAACCATCACTGGGGCACCATCAGTAGCTATACCAGATATTTCTTCAGTGACATTATATTCATTCTCAATACCTCTAATGAAAATGGCAAATTGAGTGATATCTGTAGCAACTTCCATCTGCTGCCGAAGCATAGAATTTGAAATCAGCACCTTTACTTTCCATATTTCCTTCAATTGCTGTCTGCATTTCTTCACTTTCCCTGGCTACATTATGGTGAGATAAACTTTTTTTTAGAAAAATCAATTTTATTATCAGGACCTATTATATCCACTACTTTGCAAATACTGCACAGTAAACTCAACATCAGTAAACAGTTTTGATATTTTTTCAATCGGATTTGCATACACATTATTAGTTTTTTAAACAGAGTCTGTTTCAGTTTTAAATTTATTAAAAAGATTTTGTTGAGATGATAATTTTTTTTCAGACCCACTATTTTGTCTTTATGAAGCATTCTTCAATATGCATTGAATTTTGTGGCATGTTGCTGCATATAATACCAATCTTTTGAAATCTGACATGATTTCCTTGCAAATAAGGCATGGTGTCATATTATTTCTCTCAACAAAAATTACTCATCTGTTCATTCTTTGTTGGCCATTCTTCCTTTATCCATGATTTTACTTCTTTGGGTTCTGTTTTCTTTGGAAACACCAAAAGGCAGGTTAAAATAGTTGTATCAGCAATCACTGCATTTCACTCAACATGTGGCATGCCACATGTAATAGATGCAGGCTTTGATGTAACTCAATGTGTGCAACAGGTGTGAGAGGATAAGTTAGCCTTGCACTACACCTTCCCCATATTCCAGGGGTGGGCTGGGCACACTTGGTGGGGAAGAACCGCTGCCATGATGACATGGAAGTGGGCAAGCTGCACTGTAAGCTGTGCTGGGCCACATGTGCCCTGCAGGCTCTGGGTTGAACATACCAGGCTTAGATCCCAGGAATAAATTATTTGCTCATAGGGTAGTGAGGCACTGAAAAAGGCTGCTCGAAGAAGTTGTGGATAACCCATCCCCAGGGTAGTTGCAGGTCAGGTTGGATGGGACAGTCTGATGTAGTGGATGGCAATTCTGTCCATGAGATAGGAGTTTGAACTAGACGGTATTTAAGTTCCCTTCCAATGTAAGCCTATGATTCTATCTATGATTCAATCTATGATTCTATGAATCTATTAATTTGCAGTATTACCAGGAATTATATAGACTGTAGGCTGTTAAGACTGAAAGCCTTAGAACATCCTGCTTTATGGCAGGAACAACATCAAAACTTATCTGTGAATGGTTACTCACTTCAGGGCCCAGTTGACCAGTAGATCCATCTTCCCCTGGTGACTCAGGACGTCCTACATCTGAATCAGGGGCTAGTTTTCCTGGAAGGCCACGCAATCCTGGACTGCCTGGTGGCCCAGGAAGACCCTGGATAAATTAGAATTGTTAGAATGCCCTGATAGATATACTCAGTTCTCTTTTGGCCAAATTCTTTTTTTTTTACTATACATGGAATGGGAGAATTTCATGCAAACTGTTCAGATTCATAAACTGTTCAGGGCTTTGGTCCCTATCCCTCTTCCACTTCAAAAAGAAACAGTTCTAGTTTCGTAGATGTACTCCTTACGAACGACCTCACTGACTTTCTCTGTCCTTGCTCTCTGAATTGTGCCACTTTGTAACATGCTATATTAGGAAATAAAAAACTGAAAAATACTGTGGCTGCTTTCTGTAATCCCATAAATATCTTAGAGATATTCCAGTGATTAATCTGAAATGAATTCAGGGGATCACTGAAGAAAGGATAATGGTTAGGCATTTCCTCACTGATTTCAGAGGACTTCTTCTATGCTATTGATAGAGCACTCAAAACTCATACTCATGATGAAGACCTGACTATGCTTGGTTCTTTTTTAATCCATAACCCTGCTTATGTGAGTACTGTCTCTTAAAATGAATCAGCTCTCAGTGAAGGGGAAGTGTAAGAACAGTGCACAACTTCAGTCTCTAAAACCAGGTTTACTTCAGCTTGTAAACACAGTGTGGTAGAAGTGACAGATTTAGCTAATGTGTTAAAGGAGTACTCATCATCCTACTTGTTCTCTTCTGTTTGTGGAGCCTGTTGATCCTGCACACAGCTGAACAGCTTATGAACCAGCTCTCAACTATGGCATTTTAAAACACAACCTACTGAAATGATGCTAGATGTTGTAGCTGCAAAATAAAGTGGTTTCGTTGATTCATAAGTTATGCAGTATGCAAGCTCTTTCTGAAGTTGAGATATCCCCAGAAAGATGCTTTGAACATCTCAATTTAACCAGTGGCCAAGTATAAATTAATGGCCCAAGACACAAATTTTACCCATCCAGAAGCATTTATCTTTCCTAGTCCTAGTCAACCTTCTTACAACAGTACTAAATTTCTTCACAGAGGCAAACATACAGGAAAGTGCAAATGACCGTCAAAGAAACTGTGAAAGATGTGTAAAATATTTAAAGCAAGCAAACACAAGTTTTGTAGCAGACACTCCAAATTAAAATAAAGAAATTATATAATTCCTGTCTCCTTTTTACTGCCTTCTCAGAACCAGATTAAAAGCATATTCTCATTTAAAGAGTCTTCTTGACATTACTTGTCTGTTGTCCTCTTTCTTTCTCATGTCTTCCCAACTTACACACATTTTAGTCTTTGAGATTTTTAAATGAAATCCCCGGTGTTTCCTACACAGCATTTTTGAATACTAGGTATTAAATATATATGTATTTTTCTTTGGGAAATTCTACTATTGTCAAAGAAAATTGATAATCTACAATCTAGATGGGTAAAATGAAGCTCTTTGTTATGCTAATACAAAATAAATATCACGATATACTTACTCTTGAAACCTCAGTTTCTCTATCAACAGCTCCAGATCCCAATTCTTCAGATTTCAGTCTAATCTGAAATTAAGTTAATCCAGTTTTAAAATACTGTTTCCAAAGGTGAGAAAAATATCACAAATACAGTTCTAGCCAATATGACTGCAGTAAAATGTTATTGGTGAAATAAATAATCTATAATTCAACAAAAATATTACAGTCATGTCTGATGAGATTCATACTTTTTATTTTGTAGATACCCATCTCCACATTTACATAATGATGCTGTATGAGTTGTGACCCAGTCCTGCAGGACACATATACAATGTAACTATTTAAACTGACTGAAGACAAAGTACTATGTCAGACCAATTTCAACTTCAGAAAGACACCTGTCACTATTAAGAATATAATAAAAATCATATCCAAAACTTAGCAACTGTTTCCTCCAATGTGTACCCCAGTTAAAAAAGCAAATTCTGAGATTCCTTCAGTTGCAATCCAAAGAAACTTTTTAGAAAGGAATACACTAAAGCATTTTCCAAAATATTTCTTTAGAAAATATTGTTTACTTTTAATATTACAATTTGATTGTACTCATCTATATACAATTTTATGAATCCAATATTTTTCAACTTCAAATGAACTTTCTATATTATAAGACCAATAGGGAAAGCTACAGTTAGAATGCATATTGCCAAGGATTTTTTAAAAAATCTGTTAAGAAGAAAAAAGTATTTTTAATGGAAAATTTACTATGATTTGTCTGTGGTGGTGGTCAGACTCTTCTCCCATGCAATTTGAATCAGAGAATTGTAGAATCATCCAGGTTGGAAAAGACCTCTAAGATCATCTAGTCCATCTATCATCAGTATTTCTCACTCACCATGTTCCTCGGTACAACATCTAAATGTTTCTTGAACATCTCCAGGGAAGATGACTCCACTACCTCCCTGGGCAGCCTATTCCAGTGCCTGACCACTCTCTTGGAAAATAAGTCACATTAGTCTGAGGACAACTAAGGTAAGCCAGTGGTATACAGTACAGACATGGATCCTTCTGGAGTTTAGTCTGCTTTGGTGTCAGCTTTCTGTATGGATGCAACTGCTAGTAATGTACTGACATAATGAAATGCTTCTTTGCATTTGGTCCTTCACGCACAAGTACTTGGAGAGAATCTGAAGAGTATCCTTCTAAATCTATATGCCACATTTCTTAAAAAGGAAGCAGGACTTTCAGGTGTAAGGTAATTACTGTGGGGTAAACAAAATGCCTAGTTTTAATTAAAAATCATAGACTTTTGTGGTGAGGATTTATGTTGGTTATTTTTTTTGTTTCTCACTCCCTGTAACGCAAAATAAAAGTGGTATAAAACTCAAAGAACATTTTTGTTTGTGAATTAAAAATATCAGTGCCACCTCAATGGAAGAAATCTTTGTAGATCCAAACTCTGACGTAGTGTGAACAGTTTTCAATTTGTTGTGATGAGAGGACATTCAAGAATGTATGAAGCAATTTCTGGTTTGGTATGATGCTATGGTGTAATAGATTAAGGCAACAGCTCATGAAAGCACTTAAAGTTTTGTTTTCCTGCTCTTGAGTAAAAAAAAAATAGGGTAGATATTAAACCCATTGTACAGACCTTCTCTCTGCTCTCTCCTAGCAAAACACTAGCACCAGAGCCATCTTCGTCTCTTAAGATTTTCTGTGTGACAGCTGTAGACTCTCTGTTGCTTTGTCCAGTTTCCACAATAGCTGAGTTTAAATAAAATAATCATTAGTGAAATATAGAGCAAAATTGCTCTCATTCAGAGATTATTTATCTTAACATGCTGATTGCATTTAGTTATGAGAAAAATAAATCACTTAGCTTATTACCAAAATATACAGAGAGAAACATTCCAAGAATTGGTATTAGTATTTTGTAATACTGAAATACTTAAGAAGACAGAAAAACAAAAGAAAAGAGAGAATAAAATTATATTTTAACAGTTTACTTTAAGGATACAGACTGTATTAAATCTTCTATGCTTCATGTCTACCAGTTGCTTATTCTTCACCTATGCAGTGCCAAATGCCATGCTTCTCACTGACCTGAGGAGAATGGAGAAGACTTTTCTCCTTTCCTTTCCTTCCATTTGCCTAACTCCTGCACAGTGTTGTAGAGTATGACAGCTGTAGCTGCACGTCAGCTTTGTTTATTTATCCATCTATCTATTTAAATTTAAAATTTAAAATATAAACTCTAGTTTAATGGCTTAAACTTCTGCACTATGGAAGGGTAAATTTATTCTCTGCATATATAACATTGACTGATATAAGCACCCATGTGGGATGAAGTGAGAGATGAGTTGAATTGTGACTGTATTTGCTAACACTTGTCTTTGCTGCTGTTAAGAAATTGTAGTATAGCAGATTGTAGTTTCAGTGTTTGACATGCCAATTCTTTTCTAACACACAGGATCCCCAAAGTCTTAGGGTTTTCACTTTCTGACAGCACCTAAAATATGTCAGTGGCTTCTCATGCATAGGAAAACTACTGATTCTGATCTACATAACATAAATGACAACTCTTCCTCCCATGCTCCCAAACAAGAAAACAAATAAAAAAGAGGCAGTGCCTTGTTCTTTAATTTTTGCAGGTTCAGAGATTTCTTCCACTCTGTGATACCCTGAGAAATCGTTCTCTTTCAGATAAGATAATACTGTTGGAGGTGCTTCCACTGCCTCAGCCATTGAATCTTCAGGCTAAAAAAACAAAATCCCCCAAAAAAGTTTAGAAAGAAGTCTTAGAACACATTATAATACAAGAATCAACTATCATGTTTCTCAAAGCTTAGTAATAAAAAAATCTATATTTATGAGGTAAACCAGAAATCGAGAACTCTCCCATATAATACCTTTCAGTTGGCAACATTAAAACTAAAATTTACTAATTGTCAGAAGATACGCACTTTTTTTTTAAATAAATATTTATTTAATCTCTTTTTTCTTCCTCACAGTATACATTTAGCTTCTGCCTAGCATCAGATTTCACACAGATTTGGTCAAGATTTTGAGAAAAACTAGCACAGTTAGATCTGTTCTTCTAGATCAAGCGATCTACACTTGACAAGCCTTTGGAGACGGAAAAAAATATAAAGAATATAAAGGTCCTACTACAGATCTAAGCCTGAAGCTGTCTTGAGGCAGGTAAGGAGTGGTCATTTTTGTTACTTGGTATAGGTTGTGAACAGGAATGTAACTAGTTTCTTCCCTACAGGAGTTCAAGAACTGGAGAAGTGTCAGCTCAGTGTCATGCCAATATTATTTCATGGGGACCTGAACTTTACATATAATTAAAATTTAAATGTGATAGATGCTGTCATGGTAGCTTGGAACAGACACAATGGGCCAAGAATTCTGCTTTTGAACCAGATTAACAAATACAAAATTTTGTAATGCGGCTTGATAAAATATTTCCTGAATGTTGTATTTTAACCCTGGCAGCCAGTTAAGTTCTGATGCAGACTCCAACATCAAATACTAATATGCAATCCAGAACATACTTTAGAATCCCAAATAAAGTATTTTAGATATTTTTTTACAGTTTAATTTTTTTAATATTTCTTGTGATCACTGTGTGAGTAATATAAAAAATAGTTTTTAAAATGAGAAAACCCATTTGGAACATTTACTTGCAAATTATTTCATTTATTCTAAAGCCAAAAGAATAATTCTCACCAATACAGACTGGTAAGCCTTACTTTGATCACTGGAGAAAACATGGAGCAAAAGCCTCTTGGAGCACGCTTCTAGGCACATGAAGAAGAAGCTAACCAGATTATTGTAGATTAATGAGGGGTAAATCATACCTGATCAACCTGATTGCCTTTTGTTATAAAATGACTGGATTTGTGAATGAGAAGAAAGGGAAACACACAGCCATCCAGGTCTCAGGTTGCAGAGCATGCCTGAGTTTTATTTCAATGTCTGAAAGCAGAAATGAGTAGCCCTGTGGGAGTTGTGCCCAGGTAGAAGAAACACTCAGCCTGGGGTCAAAGTTTTGGGAGGTGTTGAACAAACTGAAAAGCATTAGAGAGTCAGAGATGATCAACTGGTGAAATCATGCTTTGCCATCCCTGAGACAGATGCATCAGCTGGCCGCAAGGCAAGAAGTGAAGGATCCTCCACTTTCTTGCAACTGGACAGAAGGAAGGCAGACCTAAGAGACAGGGAGTATGAGAGCATGTTTCTACTTAGGGCGTCAGGCGTTATCCCCTCCCAGCCTACTTTGCCCTCCCAGGTGCCCTTATACAGCAGGTATAAGGTTCTGAAACTTGATGAACAATCAAGAAGAAATGAAAGGGTATTACCATAGATGATTTTCTTCTGAGGGGAACAGAGGGCCCAATATGCGAACCAGACCCAACCCATATGGAAGCTGTTCAGGTAAAAGATTACTAGAAAACTCACTAGCCTTACACAGCCCTTGGATTGTTACTCATGAAGGAAGCAATTAAGTAGTGAAAATAAGTCCTAGGGCAATCAGAAGAGACTTCAGGGCCTAGAGATGGCTGGTTAAAAGACTGGAGCCACAAGCAATGTTTTTCTATAACTTTCTAGTAGAAAGGAATAATATTGGAATTAACAGACGTGTTTGACTGATCAATAAATGGCTCTGATTCTGGTGACTGGTCGAATATATTCTTTTTTTTTTTTTCATCATGGCATGGTCTACACAATACCAGGAGTGTGGGTGCTTAGTAGGATATACCTATTCCAGGGAGGGGAAAAGGATTTTTGTGCATCATTTAGCCAGGGTGATTGAAAGAAGTTTAAACTAGCTTGCCAGGGGTAAAGTATAAAAAACAGGCATGCCATTGATAAGCTATCAGATGGCATGCCAAAAATTTGAGTAACTGCATGCTAGTGAGGTCCTTCAGTCTGCTCTACAAGGTGCTGGGTACTTAGGAGCATATTTGAAATGTTATCTACCAATGCACACAGCATGTAGAAAAATAAAAATTATCTAGATGCCTTGGCTCAGTCCCAGAGTTACAACATCACTGGCATAAGCAAAATCTAGTGGGAAGAGTTTTATGACTAGTGGGTCTGCATCCTTGAAGAAATTCAGAACCTACTGGCACACAGCCAATTGTGGTCACTGACACTTGTCATAGTTTTCTGATGTTTTGTTACTGATATTCCACATCATAACATCATCTAGAGTAATGGGAGTTAAAAAGTTAATGCTCCAGTTCCATGTTTCCTAGATAGTACCTGGTTCTCAGAAGAGAAGAATTACATACCCCAGAGCACTTTGTGTTTCCATTTTCTGTTCAGAGGGAAAGATAAAACTATTCACGTGTCATGAGATGTCCCTTTTTCTCCCTTTCTGCTCTTCTTGGCAGTGTGTGGGCTCCCCAGCCATCTCACCTTTAGCAGTAGAGTTAGGTTTTCAGTTTTTGGACACTCATTTTATTTGATCTACTAGCTTCAGTTCCAATAATATTGTATTATATTGTGTTATTCTGCATTCAGATATTATATTTACTAAATTAGTTTTCCTCCTCAAATTGTTGCTGCTGGTTTTTTTTAAGGCCCATTTCCCTACCCTCTCCCCTTTTCCCTTTCCCAGGGAGTGGGTATGTGGGTCCATCCAGCCCATTAGTCATGGAACCAGGCCGAACTGGCCTGTAAACCATTGACAACTCTGCTGTGAGAAGGGATTTGAACAATATAATCTTCAGAGGTCCCTTTCAGTCTTAGACATTCTGTGAGTCTGGGAGAAGCACAAGACAGTGTTTAATAAGTTATTTAGAAAATGCATAAAAATTAATCCTTTTTCAAATGTATCAGAAGCAGGAAGTCAGGTCAATATAAAATGAAGTAAAAAGAGTGCTCAGAGAATTTCAGACTACGGCAGAAAAAATAAATTGACATTTTTTTGCAGTCATGTTGACCATGAAGGCATTGAATGTAGAATTTTCCTTGGTAAACACAGCAAAGAATATGTGTAAAACTTAAGCCTTTGTAAGACAAAGTTAGGAAACACATTGACTAATTAAATGACAAAAAGTTATCACAACCTGGGAGTTCCGAAGGAGTTAAGCAATGAAATAATTGAAGAATGTGGTATATCAGAGCAATGTCAGCATGGTTTCTGTAAACACATTTCTCAAAAATGTACTGTTTTATTCTAAAGGAATAAATGAATACTAACAGAAGAGAAATATGCTTTATATAAATGGTGTGGAAATCTTTCTGAAGAATGGTTAAACAGGCTGAAATATTTCAGTTTGGCATGAAAAGTGAAAACAAAATGTGATAGGAATCTCTGAAATTACCCTGTTTTCCACTAAAGGAACCACCAAAGGAAAGCTGCAGTTAACATCTGAAGGTAAGTAAAGATAATTCTTTAACTTATTGAATAAGCTAAGGAAATTTTCAGTAGGGAACTGAGAGTGCAAAAATTCCCATGAGTTGGAAAGAATAAACCAAGAGATTCAAGGGGACATAGGCAGCTGAAGTCCATCAAACACAGATGTACACACTCCTCGTTCAAGCGCTTTCTGAGTCATTACTCTGGGGAGAAGGAGAAATGAGCAAATTACTGCATGGTACTGAACTGCCTGCCAGGTAAAAGAAAAAAGACAGCTTGATAGTGTGGGACTTGAAGGGTGGAGATAACAGCTAATCTGACGGCAGTGTGTTAATACAAAGCCATGTGGTAGTTTGACAACTGCTGATCATTATGTCAGTTTTTCCCCTACTTATGAAGACACTTTGATAGACTTCCTGTACTGTATATAACATTTTGATGGGAGAGAGTAAAGACGGAGACAGGCCATTATCTGTTTATAGCACCTTGCTTGCTGTTTATTTTTCCTAACATGTTGTTTATCACCTCTGGGGGTTGCATTAAGGTTTTTATTTTGCTAAGCTGCGTGGCCTTTGCAGCTGAGAAACTAACTTTTTGTGTGTATTTGGCATTGCAGTTGTCCTTGGGCTATGGAAACCATATTGTTGATGGCAATTACACTCTTTGCTTTGAATTCTCAGGGAGCTGAGTTATAGAAGAGATAGGGGAGGGCACTTTCCAGCAGTTTCTCAGCCTCCCTTTCACCCTTCCTTCTTTGCTTAGAGCTTAAGAACTAGTTAACATAGCTCTTAAGAATTTTGAATATCTGTAGGATGGTCAAACTAGCATGCTCCTATTGCTGTGCATCATGAATGTATTTCAGATTATGTTTCAGATTAAACAATTATTTAAGAATATTGCCCAGAATTTTATGACAGATCCTGCAGTGATCTAACCATTGTGGTGGGCCCTGCAGGTGCCATGACACACACAATAAGCCCTGTGTTCACTCCGACTTCTGTAACAAGCTCCATGGTTCAACCAGAGAACCAATCAGTGCCAGTATCAGTTGCCCCTATTAGCAAGATGAAAAAAAGTCTATGCAAGTCAGAACATTTAGGAAAGAGATAAGCTTACAAATTCAGAGAAGAAGGTGAAAGCAGACCAATCACAAGAGCAAAAAGAATAGGGAAAGACAGAAACCATCCGACTCCTAATGCTGAGTGAGCTGCAAGATTTGTGAAAAGATTATGACAGTTTTACAGGTGATGGTGGAGCCAAAAGCCTGGACTCAGCTGGCAGTGAAGCCAAGCAGCTGAGATCTCTTTCTAGGGAAAGTGAAACAGACAAAGCAATTGGAAAAGGGACATAGCCTTTCACCGAATGGCACCAGCTCCTGTCAGCTGTGAGGGAAAGATGTCTCTTCAAGGAAGACCTGGTATTTAACTCAGGCAAATGGATCACCATGGAGAAAGGTACTTGGGGGAAATAGCTTTGGTAAAGATGATGTATGGAATTAACTTGGTTTATAATACTAACTCCCAAAATCCAGATGACATGAAACGCACAGGACCAATGCGGCAGAGAATTGTGTGGAATGTACCATCATCATAAACCAGTATCCTGGAAGGAATGAACTGGAAAAATAACAAAAGAACAGCAGTGGATGAAGTGGCTACCTTAACTTGGACAAAACAAAGCCCCCCTTTCTCCCTATGAGAAGTTGTGGAAGAAACTGGTTCAGAGGCTCTAAGAAAAAGAAATTTAGGATTAACAACTTATCCACCCGTACAAACAGTATTTCATCCATTAGAAGTGCACTTTTTCCCTGCTTGAGAGGGAGGATATAGTGGGTACACTCTACATAACAACCTGTGTTTTACCTGTGCGACCATGGAGAAGGTTTTTATTTTTTGCGTTTTAGCAAAGACTTTGTGTGGATCAGCTGCACAGCATAAGTTAACACCGAGGGAACCTTCACAGAAAGGTAAATAAAAAAGCAAAGCACAGCGGAAGAAGCTGTTGAGAAAGGTGAGAGCAGCCACGGATGCATGGTAGCACTGACAGGGCGAGGTGGAGCTGGGGGGTAACAGTGGCTGAACCCCCGTCCATCTATAAAACCTGTCACTATGTAGTGGAGCTAACAGGATGGGCCAAAAGAGCGTGGCAACAACACAAGGTTGTTGCCCAGCCGTTTGTACATGCAATTCCCACAAGGCATGCAAGGAGGGAGAGCGAGCACTCTGAAGGGTAGAGGTAAGTTCTTTAGGTGATTATCACATGCTACGTTCAGGGTCGACACACCCTGAAGTGCAGGATTATCACCCTCCAAGGATAGAGACTTAATTATGGTATCCACCAAAAGGAGAGATAGGGTGTCAGGAAGGATGTTGCAACCCTAACTGAATTTGGACGCAATCGTAGCAGTTCAGACCTCCAGCTGTGTGGAATGCATAAATCTCTCAACTAGCACCATGGGGCAGCAGTCAGAAGGCTGTGTGAGGTGTGAGCAGGTAGATGATCTGCTCTGGCTTGTGGCCAAGCAACAGGATGAAATACATTGATTATAAAGTGTCACTGGGGACGAAACGAAGAAGTGGGGAAACCACAGTTCACCCATGTACAAACAAGTTATTTCAAAAGATAAAACACAAACCCAAGGCAGCCCACATGAGGCTGAGGAAAAGAATTGGAAGGCTAGAGGCAAGAACACTAAGGAAAAGAGTGGATGGAGGCAAGTCTGTGCCTGAAGCTGCAAATGAGAACTCTCCTAGCCTATTCCATCCCCACCCCCTCACTCCCCCCTCAGGTGCCTCTGTATAACAGGTATGAGGGTGATAACAGCCCACTCAGTCTAAGACATGGTAACAAAATCTGATCAGGAAAAGCCTTCCCCCAACACCAAGGCTACCCCATTGAAGAAGAGATAAGTGTTGGCTGTGGGTGATTCCTCCCTACATGGAACTAAGCATCCGATAAGCCAAGCGGAACCTCTCCTTAGAGAAGTCTGCTGTCTTCCTTGTGCTCAGGAGAGGGATGTTACTGGGAAACTACCTAGCCTGGTACAGCCAACAGATCACAACCCCTTACTGCTTTTCTGTATAGGGAGAGATGAAGCAGCTACGTGTGGGTCAAGGGCTATCAAAAGGGATTTCAGAGCCTTGGGATAACAGCTAAGGGAACTGAATGCGCATGTCATCTTTTCTTCTCTGCCTCTTGTATTCTGTAAGGACAAAGATACAAGCCAAATGATCTTATCTTTAAATAGCTAGCTTTGTGGCTGGTGCTGTCTACAGAAGTTTTCTTTTTGTTTGTTTGTTTGTTTGTTTGTTTTTGACTATCAATTAGCCCACATGGTACCAGGTTTGTAAGTTCTGGATTGGGATTTGCCTTTCTCAAACGGGGAGAAGGGTCCTTGGGGAGAAGCTAATGGAGCTCATTGGGAAGGCTTTAAACTAGGTGTGAAGAGGAATGAAGGGGATAGTGAGCCTTCCCATTAGAAAGCATGGGAAGGCATAACACTATTAGAGCAACAGGTTACTGATAGGGATCTTGAAGGACCCGCTGCCTTGATAAGACATTGACTGCTGGGGCAACAGGAGAAGGTAATGGGGAAAATCAAGGGAAATGCCTAAAAAGAATTAAGGGGTCATCCTTTAAGAAAATGACAAGGCCAGCTGCCCAGCTGAAGTGCATCGACACCATTGCAGAAAAGAGCTGGCAGATCTTTAGGGAGGCTTTCCTCAGGGTACAAGTGCTCTCTATCCCCTGGTGTAGCGAGTCAGGAAAGGAATGCAGAGGATAGGTGTGGTTGAGCTGGGAGCTGGTGGTCAAACTGAAGAGCAAGAAGAAAATGCACATGCAGTAGAAACAGGGATAGGTACTGTGGGAAGAGTATAAGGAAGCTGTTAGCTGAGTAGGGATGGGGTCAGAAAAGCCAAGGCCCAGCTTGAACTGTACTAGGCAAGGGATGCCAAAAGGAAAGACTTCTGCAAGTAACTTGACCAGAAGGGGAAAGTCCAGGAGGATGTTTCCCCCCAAAGAGAGCGACACAGACAGGCTGTTAATAACATACAAGGAGGAGACTGAAGTACTTAACTTTTTTGCCTTGGTCTTCTCTGATAACTGCTCATTACACAGCCCTCAAACATTTGGTTTGGAAGGAGGGTATCAGGGAAGACTGCTTCCTCCCACTGTAAGTGAAGATCAGGTTGGTGAACACCTGAGGAACCTGATCATCCACAAGTCTGTGGGTCCTGATGAGATGCATCCCAGAGTCCTGAGGGAATTAGCTGATGTAGCTGTGAAGCCACTGTCAATGGTATTTGAGAAGTTGTGGCAATTAGCATGTGGCCATGCTGACTGGAAAAAAGGCAACATCACAACTATTTTTAAAAAAGGGTAAAAAGGATGATCCTGGGAGCTACTAACCTGTCAGTCTCAGCTCTATGCTGGGGAAGATAATGGAACAGATCCTCCTGGAAAGACGTGTTGAAGACAGGGAAGTGATATGATGGTGTCACTGCATTAATGGACAACTGAAGAGCCACTGATGTCAACTGTCGTCACTTCAGTGAGGCCTCTGACGCAGTACCCCACAACATCCATTTCTCCAGATTGGAAATATATGGATTTGAAGGGTGGACAGTTGAATGAACAAAGAACTGGCTGCAGGATCAAGTCCAGAGAACGGTGGTCAGTGGTTCAGTGTCTGGATGGAGATTAGTGAAAAGTGGTGTTCCCCAGAGGATGGTGCTGGGGCCGATACTCTTTAATATCTTCAACAGTGACACTGACAGTGGGGTTGAGTCCATCCTGAGCTAGTTTTGTGGATGACACATAAGCTAAGGGGTACAGTCGACACTCCAGAGGAACAGGATGCCTTTCAGAGAAACCTAGAGAGGCTTGAGCAGTGGGCCCAAGTGAACCTCATGAATTTCAACAGATCTAAATGCAAGATCTTGCACCTGGATTGTGGCAACTCCCATTACCAGTACAAACTGGAGAATGAAAAATTGAACACAGCACTGCTGTGAAAGACCTGGAAGTAGTGGTTGATGGAAAGCTGGACATGAGCAAACAATGTGACATCACAGCCCAGAAAGTCACCAAGTTATAAAGAGGCAAAACCTATTTGTATTTTTGGAGTGATGGGGACTCCATTGTGACTGTCCCAGAAGCTCCATGCATCCTTAGTATAGATTATCTCAACAGAGGGTATTTCAAGGACCCAAAAATATATTGGTAGGCTTTTGGTATAGCTGCCTTGGAAATGGAGGGCATTGCAGTTGTCTACTTTGCCTGGTCTCTCAGAGGGTCCTTCTGTGGTGGGGTTGCTAAGAGTAAAAGAAAAGCAGGTATCCATCACTACCACAACTTGTATATCAGTATATGTCAATGCTGGACCAGCCTGGACTCCCTGATTCCCATTCATCTGCTGACTCAGCATCTGGAGAACCAAGGAGTAATCTGCAAGACTCACCCACCCTTCAACAGTCCCATATGACCAAGTACAAAAGTCCAATGGAGAGTGGAAGCTAACAGTGGACTATTGTGGCCTGAATGAAGTTATGCCACCACTAAGTGCATCTTTGCCTGACATACTAGAACTTCAGTATGAACTAGAGTCAGAGGCAGCCAAGTGGTATGCCATGATTTACATTGCTGTCAATAGTTTACCGGGCTGGTTCGACCCGGTTCCGTGATGATTGGTGCGGGGGACCCGCAGACCCACACCCCAGAAAGGGGAAGGGGGAAAGGGAAAAGGGAAAACGGGGACGGGCCTAGAAACTCAATCCCTCTGTCATAGGAATGTCCATTGTGTACCACAAGGTGATTTGATGCTGAGTGAGAACAGCCAATAATTTAAATTGTATGTTAAATTACTGCATAATACTGCATGTCATCATTATTATAGTAGTTATGTGTCTTGTCAACGGTAATGCAGTAACATCTACCCAGGTTAAAGAACAATGAACTCCAATGGAACCAGAACTATCTGTAAGCAGTAACCCGACACTGAATCATCCCTACTGCACTGAAGGATTGTTATGATGGATAAAGCCCAAAGTTATGAACTAGGTAAGTATCTTTGACAATTTAAATGAATGGCTCATAGACTTTGGAAATAGTATGTGTGTGCATATGTGTATTAAAAAATAAACAAAACAAAACACAAAACTGATTACAGTCGCCTGATTGTTAGGATATGTGCAAAGTGTGGGACCTGAGCATGGCGTAAATGGTATAGAATAAGGGCTGTATACAGTCTTAGTTTCAGCTGGGACAGAGTTGTTTTCTTCAGAGTGTCTGTTATGATGCTAAGTTTTGGTTCTAGGAGAAAAACTATACTGGTAACAGACTGACTTTTATAGCCACTGCTGAGTGGTGTTGTACAGAGCCAAGGCCATCCTCAGTGAAGGGCCGAGAAGAGCTGTGAGGGAACAGAATTGGGACAGCTGGCTTAAGCTGACCAAAGGAATATTCCATAACTTATGACATTAAGCAGAAAGACTTTTGTAGGGAGTGAAAATTCATCTCACTCTCTTCTGCTGCTCAGGGGGCTAGCTGGGCATCAATTGGCGGGTGGTGATCAAAGTCTTGTGCATCAATTGTATACACATTATTGTCCTTTTCCTTTCCTCTATCTTAGGAAATAATTTTATCTCATTGCACAAGTTCCACTTTTTTTTTTTTTTTTTAATTCTCTCCCCATCCTGCTGGGAAAAGTGAGAGTAAGTGAAAGACTGTGCAGTGCTTAGCCACCTGTCAGGTTAAACCACAACAAATGAGTATTCCAGGTAATGGCCAAATTTGTATTCTTTCCTTGTTCTTACACTTTTCTCAAGGTACTTGTTGATTCTCATCAAATAAACCATTCTTTTTGATCCAATTTAGTGCAGTCATTCTTGTGGATAAGTACATTTCCCCAGAGGTGCCTTTGGAAGCTGCTATAAAGGAAAAACTAGTGGCAGAATCTACACCTTACGATCTCAAAAAGTAATATTAAACCAGAAAGGCACTAGTGGCAGAATCTACACCTTACGATCTCAAAAAGTAATATTAAACCAGAAAGGCAAAGTGAATTAATCCAGTAAATTTACCCTTATGAGAAGATGAGAAGGTACAAGTTCTTCCTGTGTCTCAGGAATGCCTTCAAATTCTTTAACACTGCCATTGCCACTGATGTCTCCTGAAGCCTGTGTAAACCCAATCATAACAGCCGGTTCATAAAAGTCAGAGGAAAAATAATGTTCTCCAAGGAATTATCTACTTTATGCAGGAAGAACTTGCAACTATGTATGTAGATAGATATGTGCTTATGTATTTAATTTCCCAGATTACTGAAGCCTCAGTCTCATGATGTCAACTTGTTTCAACACTTAGGATATTTCATGAAGACGACCTTTGAGATAAATGTAAAACACTGTTCAATTTCTGAAAGATGTTACAGACATTTGTTTTTTTTAATCACAGTTTTCAATCTACACAGTAAAAAATGATATATAGAGAGAGAATTTTAAAAATTGTATTATGTTAGTATGAGTATATACTACATTTAGTTCTATGAAAAATATCCTATGTTAAATGACTTTGAAATCAGGTATACAGACACTAAGAATAGATAAATAAGTATTTTTAAGAGTACTCACATATGGATCATCATCCTCACATTGATCTTCAGTGGCTCTTGGGTCAGATTTGATTGTCAGATGTTGAATTGAGCCCTACATGAAACAACAAAAACAGTTCTAAGAAGTAATATTTCATCTAGTATGCACAAAAATGAAAAATAAATTGAAAACAGACTATAAAACTGTTTACTTGCTTGGAAAATAATTACCTGAACTATATAATTTTTAGTTTTTTAATTTTTTTTATTTTTTAAATAAGCTCAGTTTAAAAGTATAAATATGTTTTCATGTTTTGGTATTACAGAAAACTTTAAAGCTGCCAGACTATGAGTTTAAGGTCAAGAGAATTGTTACATTGTTCACATAACTTCATCTTTCATCTGAAAGATACAGTTTTAGATTCTGACTCAGAATCTTTGAAGTGATCTGCTTTTTTTTTCTAGTTAAAAAGTACATTGCTATTGCAAAAATTGCAAGTGAAAACCCATAAAAATGAGGCAAAGGATAGTAGGGAATACAGGTAAGTGGTGAAGAGATTTGGGGAGAAACAAGCTTTAAACTTCAAATCAAAGAAAGGAAAAGGGATCTCTGATTAACAAATGTTTCTGAGCAATTTACATTTCTCACTCTGACATGCTGAAGAAGCAAAAATATTCATCCTAATCATTTAAATCTTGTCTTCTAGATTACAAAGACTCAAAAAAATGTGGGGGACATTCCCTTGTTATGAGGCTTAATGGACTTAGATGTGATAGACAGATACTGTAAAAAGGAAAGTATGGACAACTATCACGCATGACCTGTATTTTCCTGTTCTGCTCACTCTGCATATTTTGCCCTCCTACTCTTGAACTTTCTGTAGGCAAGAGTTCGAAGAAGCTGCCAGATTTAGCCTTTGTCTCTTCATAACTCCTAAAAAAATGTATTCATCTTTGTTTAAAACCACAAAACAACAAACAAACAAACACCAAAGGAAATTTCAGTTTAAGAGAAACTACCATTTGTTTGCACTGCCATGTCTTTTCTTACTTTCTGGCTCCCTGTTTTCAGTGCTGATGTCCTCACTCCCTTTCCTAGAAGCTTTGGGGAATTATAAGCAAGGGAATATTTTGAAAGCAACATTTTTGTTGGATTTCAGAATACTTCAGAAAGGAAAAAGAAACAAACTTTGATGTTCTTTAGCTGTTCTTTAACCATCGAAGGCCATGAAACTCAGTAAGTTGGTACTTCCTGTATTTGTTGACAATCTGAGATAACAACTCAGTGATTTGAGTCACTTATTTTCTCCTAAAATTTAATAATGGCCAAATCAAATATTGAACAATGTAGAACTAACCAAACAGTTTACTGAAACTACACATAAAAGGATACACAGACTCCTGAGCTATCTCTTATAAGTGATTAGTATTTTCCATGTTATGAGTGAATCACGTTTGGAAAACAGATTTTTCTTCTCTTACTTTTATCTGTAGATCTGCAAAGTGAAGGAAACAAAAAGAAGAGGCCTAAACTTTTCTAAAAGCTACTGTTAGCCATATATTCTAACCAGGAAAGTAACTGGGGCAAAATATTCTTGCCTGAGCAGCTAAACAGCAACTTAAGTTTTCTACCCTAAAATAATTCTGACATATGATACACGAAGAAATAAAAACACAAGGGCACTGTGTGAAGTATACATCACAATTCATAGCAGTGAAGCAATCAGACAAATGGCCGAAATTTACGTACTCATTATACCATACAAAAAAGCCTGCTTCAGTGGGAAATGACTTAGAGTATAAGCCACTATGCATTGCTTCCACTATATTTCCAGATTTATTGATGATAATCTCATAAACTGATTATCTATCAACGGTTTACCGGGCTGGTTCGGCCCAGTTCCATGACAATTAGTGTGGGGGACCCACAGACCCACGCCCCAGGAAAGGGGAAGGGGGAAAGGGAAAAGGGAGATGGGCCTAAAAACAAAACAGCGGCAACGATCTGAGGAGGAAAGCTAATTTACTAAATAAGATATCAGAAAGCAAAATAACACAATATAATACAATATAATTGGAATTGAAGCTAATAAATCAAAGAAAATGAGCAAGAGAGACTGTCCGATAAACCAAAGGCCTGATGCTAATGCTGAAGGCGAGACGGCAGCGAGCACCCACTGCTGAGTCGATCCCAAAGGAAAGAGAGTGTCCCGTGTCTGCAGAGAGTTTTTATCTTTCCCTCTGAGCAGAAACAAGTAAAAATGCAAAGCATTGCACAGTCCTCTGGGGAATGTAGTTCTTCTTCTCTTCTGAGACAGTTATCCCCGGAATTATCAATGATCCGTGGAGCTGGAGTATTAATTCTTTAACTCTTAATGCACTACATGATGTTATGATGTGGAATACCAATGCCAAAAATCATAAAACCATGACATTATCAAACATAAGTTGTCCAGGTAGGGTACCAAAACCAACTGATTTTCTTGAATGTTTCTTATTCCTACTTGGTAATTAGAAAATCCCAATAGTCCAGTCATTCTAAGTGTCTAGGTAGTGTAGCACAAGCAGGCAGTTTTCCTGCATATCCCTTTCTACTACTTATTTGTAACTAATCAATATATCCCTGTAATTCCTAGGTGCTAAGATTAGACAGATAAATTATACAAACTCATTAGTTTGCTGCTTATCTAATGAAGCTCACAACCTGTCAACACACTTGAGCTTTGGAAAGAATATATTGTTTTCCTAAAGCAAATACTTTTTTAAGTTTTGTGCAGTTCTACTAATTTTTGGGAAGAGATATAGATCTCACAAACTACTGTGCAATTTTTGAAGAACAGAAGAAGTACAAAAACAAGACATAAAAGGTGTGACATTTCCATTACATTTTGGCAATTGGTTGCCTGCTTAATAACTGTGGAAGCTCAATGACTGAGAATTCCAGACTAAATACAGCAGCAGGATGCTCGCATTCAAGCTTTGCAGTAGTGGTTTAGGTCCATTCCATTTTTCTGGAGCACCTGAAAAGCTTCAAGTAATATATAAATTGTAGAAACAGCTTTATTTTACGTTCATGTTTATCTCTTCCTGATATTGTGTGAAATAAACATACCCAGCTAAAAAGAATTTAAAATACTGGATTTTTACGGAGATATTATTCTCAGAAATTAAACAGATGGGTATGCTGAAATCTGCCTTTCAGATAAGAGACTATATAAATGTGATATATTTACTTTGATATTCCTAGCACAAAAACTGAGCATTGAGCTCAATATCTGGATCAGATGTGAATTTATCGCATTGTACTTACTGTGAACTTTTCCAGTCCTGTGGCTCCTGCATTACCAACAAATATCCCAGAGCCAGACTCAAATACCAAGGCTCGATCCGACCTCTGAAACTGAACTTTCTGATACTCTTCACAGTCCATGAACAAAGCAATGTTGTTCCCCTGAACAGTCACTGTAAATCTATTCCACCTATTGGTCATCACTGGCACTTTAAATGAAGCCGCTTCTCGGGAGATACTAGAGCCAGGTTCCGTATAATACACAATTATTCTTTGGGTGCTCTCATCAACTGATGAAAGTCTAATTCCCAAGTAAATAGTTTTCTGGAAGGCATCCGTTATTGCAAATAGCACTCCTCCACGATCACTGTCCGGTTTCACTGTAACTACAATTGCAAAATTTCTATAGAAAGGCAGGGGTATTATAGCACTCGTCAATCGACCAATGTTGGCATCTGTACCAAAGCTGTAGGCTGGAAAACCTCCGTAGCCGGTGACGAAGTAGACAGAAGGAGGGAGTGGAACTCCTATTAACTCTGTGAGATCAAGATGTTCTTTTGAGCCTCGTTCTGTAAAGTATGAGAGAAAAAAAACCATGATTTATTCTTGAGGTTCATAGCCCACTTAATTTTAATCATTTTATGAAAGTCTTAAAAACTGTAAAGCAGTGTTAAAGTACCACTAACATGCTGTTAATGCTTTATGCCCCAGTTCAATTAGTACTTAAACATGTCTAGCTACGTGTGTGTGTGAACCTTCGTTGTTTGACTAACTGACTTTACTCATACGCTAAAAAAAGTTGCACCTAAACATTTGGTGAAACTGGGAGGTAGTAAGTACTTTGTACAAAATAAATTTTACTTCAGTTGGCTATAAACTACAAATAAATCTTATGCAAGTGCTTCCAGTATGGATTCAGCAAAGATTTTCTCAAATTAGATCAGATCACAATCAAAACAGAGAACGAAATATCTCTACAATGTGCACAACACAGTTTCACCAAGCCAGGATAAAAATTGCAGCAGGTTTGTTGTAATCCTTGCAGCCAGGTCCCAACGTGGGGCAAACTGATGTCACCTATGGCAGGCTGATACTAAATATGTTATATAGGTCAGGAGCTAAAAGCAGACCTGTTTACAAGTACATTAGTTACAACAGATGGAAGCTAGTCACAGAATCACAGAATTGTAGGGGTTGGAGATCATCTAGTCTAACCACACTGTCAAAGCAGGTCCCCTAAACTAGTTTGCACAGGTAGGCAACCAAACGAGTCTTGAACATCTCCAGAGGAGACTCCATAACCTCTCTGTGCAGCCTGTGCCAGTGCTCTGTCACCTGCACTGTGAAGAAGTTCCTGTGCACATTTGTGCAGAACTTCCTATGCATCAGTTTGTGATCCCTCATCTTATTGCCACACACTGCTGAGAAGAGTCCAGCCTTGTCGCTTTGCCTCCTGCACCTTAGATGTGGATCAGATCCCCTCTGAGTCTTCTTTTTTCAAGACTGAACAGACTGGTCTCTCATCCTTTCCTTGTAAGGGAGGTGTTCCACACCCTTTATCATCTTTGTAGCCCTCTGCTGGACTCTTTTGAGGAGATCCTTGTGGTTTTTGTACCAGGAAGCTCAGAACTGGACACAGTATACCAGGTGGGGCCTCACCAGGGCAGATTAGAGGGAGAGGATCACTAGATCTTTTTTTTTTTTTTAAAGTACATACAGAAACTGAGAACAAGCTTCCAGTTCACTTGATGTGTGTAATGTTGAGGCACATGGAGTTGGCTTCTACTTCTGTCTTCTTGACCCCAGATTCTGATGCACTTTATGCTGAAATTATCTGCATACACTACAGTCCTGGTATGAACTGAAATTTTCTGGCTGTATGCAAACTAATGAGATGTACATGTTTCAGAATAGTTAATACTTGGTTTCTTAGAATCTGTGTTCTGAGTCAGTATTTTAATTTCAGCTCAGGACATCCTGGCAACATGAAATACCCCAAGTTCTTAATGTCTGTGTGACCCATTTCTGCTTCTAATACCTGTAGTATCTCAATATCCCCCCCTTTTCCCCCTTAGATGCTAAAGGCTGGTTCTAAGCAGTGTGCGTTTTTGTACTAGCTAATCAACTCAGACATGATAATTGGCCATCCAGAATGAGAAATTGAACAGTTAACTTCATAACTTTCACCATAGCTTCTCATTAAGGTACTAATGTACTACTTGTATATCATTTCAAGTATATAACTGGGTGGATGTCTATAATCTACTTACATGGGGAATCCTCTGCTACAGGGGACATAATGGGATGGAAATAAATGGAGAAAAGGACAAAATTATTTGAAATGAAGAAAATTTTTCTGACAATACCACCTCTTCGCCTGCAGTGTGATCCCTGAAGGAAGACAAAGACCTATCCTCAGGGTGACAATTTGAAACAAAATGTACAAAACTGTAAAAAATGATAGCAGGAAGTAATTTAAAAGTTGGTTGTAAGATGACTTTTTGTTTCATGATTTGTAAACATTCCCAAGTCTTTCAATATGTACATATTTTTGCAGTGTGGATTGATACAGCATCTTTTCTTTTATAAACTTATTCAGTTACTGTAACTGCACTAGTTATATAGGCTGAAAAAATCCAAATGAAATAGTAATGGAAAAGGTATGGTAGTCTATCCAAATCCTGCCAAATGAAAATCTTTGCTTAGAATACCCAGTAAAAGTGGGGTAAAATAAATACAACTTGCACTGTGCTCTGAAACCTTGCAAGATGGTTCTGATGTGAGAGGAAACTAGAGAAATGTTTATCAGCTGAACTAAAGTTCTGTTATTCATTATTCATATGGAATATCAGACTAGGCTATGTGCTGTAGTATTTTCCATTGTCCTAGTGTCATTGCGAAGATATGAATAATGTTTTCCCTGTCTCAAAGATGTTATAGTCCAGTTGAAATCAATCCTAATTTCTCATCTTCTCTGTGCATTACCTTCAACATTCACTAGCTTCCATTGACTGGAAGAAGTCTGAAGTTCTCCATTCAGAAACAGTTTTTGGAAAGCATTGAATCTATATTTAGAAACAGAAAAGCTAGCTCCTTATCTAGAAGAGATTTTTCCTCAGACATCTTTTTCCTTTTCATCTTTATGTGAAAATAATATTAAGAGTTGTGTTTATTGGTAGGTATCTTAGCTTTACCATCACTCCAACTCTTATGAAGGACAAGGGGAGAAATTTGTTGAAAAATGCTCATGTGTAAAGAGGTAAAGACAGAGATCACACATCAATTACTGCCGCAGGCAAAACAGACTAATTGTAAGAGAAATGAAAGGAAGAACAAAAACTCCTTCTAAACTAAAAGTGAGCTCCTTCCTTCCATCCTTCCACTTCTAAATCCCTTCCCTTGAGAGGCAAAGGAGAACCGGGAATTGAAGTTATGGTCAGTTCATAAAGCTTCATCTTTGCTGCTCCTTCCTTCTCACTTTTTTCCCCTGCTCCAGTATGCGGTCCTTCCCAAGGGATGTCGTCCTTTCCAAACTGATCATACACAAACTTCCCACAAGCTGCAGCTCTTCAAGAACTGCTCCAACTTGGGTCTGTACCTTGGAGCCCATCCTGCATAAGCAGATACCACCAAACTCCTGCTCCATCAGAGACTCCTCTCCACAGGCTGCAGCTCTAGCTTGGGGCCTGTTCCTTTGTGGGCTTCTCCACTAAACAAAGAGAAACTACAGTCATTGTGAGTGTCTACCATTAACCACATCCCAGGGCAATAGCATGGATGAGCAGCAAGCAATTTGGATACATTTGTGGACCAGTTGTCCTGGTCTTTTTAGAAGATTTCAATTTCCCAGACATAAACTGGAAATATCAAACTACTGTGACAAGCAAGTCTGGAGACTTCCTAAAACACATTGAAGACTTTTTCCTTTGACAAGTACATAGTGAGCCAACTAGGAAAGACAATCTCCTAGATCTGTTTGAGAGTAGAGAAGACCTTGAGGAGATATGATGGTAGGTGGCAGTCTTTGCCACGCTGATCATGAAATAGTTCAAATTTTTTTGGTGTGATGTGAAAAAGGTTCAGCAGGGTTACCAGTCTGTAGTTTAAGAGAGCAGACTTTAAGCTACTAAGGAAGCTAGTTAGCAGTGTTCACTAGGAATTGTCTCTTTTTGGGGGAGAGAAAGGGTGCTCCAGCTCCCTTCCTTTCCCAAGCAGGAAGTGCAGAGCCCCTGATGAGATGTGACTCTAACATGATGTGAGCAAAGTCAGTAGTAATGGTAGAAGCTCCCCACATATACAAAGGCAGACTCTAGAGAGCATGAGTAACTGGAAGTGTGGCAAACAGGATAGCTAAACGGGTCATTGTGTGTCAGTAGGTCATGACCTGTCAGTTTGCATGCCAGTTCAAGTGGAAGGGCAAGAAAGGAGGATGAAGTTTCCCCTCCCCACATGAAGGGACAGCTCAACTAATGGTCATCACCTTTTCAGTAGAACTAAACCTAGCAATAGTCTACACTCAGCCAAAAGGAATTGCTAAAAAAAACATGGCTACTCAGACCAATCACCCACATGTACAAGCAGCTGTCCAGGTCTCTGGCTGCAGGGAGTGCTTGAGCCTGTCACAAGTACTGGAGAGATACTACTTGTTTGCAGTGTAAGCAGGTGGATGTTCTAAACTGCCTGGAGCACAGCTAAAAGAGGAGATAGAAAGATAAAGAAGCATCAGGGAGTGTGAAAGGAAGATCAACTGGTGGAGCCATACTGTTCCACTCCTACAAGAAAGTAATAGGTAGGTCACTGCAACTATCAGAGAATCCCCTATCCTCTTATCATCAGGGAGAAGCAGGGGATCTAAGAGACAGGGAAGAGTGAAAACAGGTCCCTGCTCAGGATGGCAGGCAAACCCCCTCCCAGCCTACATCACCTTCTGAGGTGCCCTTGAAGAATAGGTATGAAAACTTGAAGGACAGGTGAGTGAGGATGTTGAAGAAAGTCCACGCAGAGGGTTTTTTCAGGTGACTCAGCCACCTCTATGGCTTAAGACTGTCTCTACAAAGAACAAAACAAATATAATTATCATAAGTGACTCCCTTCCTAGGAGAACAGAAGGCTGTCCAGACCCTACTCACAGTGAAGCCTGCTGTCTCCCTTGAGCCCAAGTGAGGGATGTTACTAGGAAGCTCCTTAGTCTGGTATGGCCCCCTGATTATTACCTACTTCTGATAGTGAAGGTCGGCAGAGATGAGGTTGCAGGGAGATACACAAGGGCTATCAAAAAGGACTTCAGGGCACTGGGATGGTTAGTTGAAGGAGCAGAAGCTCAGGTGATCCTTGGTCCCTTCACAAGCAGGGAAAAATACTGAGAGGAGCAGGAAAACCCAACAGATAAACACTTGTCTAAGAGGTTGATGCCACAAGGAATTTTTGGTTTTATTTGATCGTGGGATGGTTTATTTAGCACCAGGCTTGCTGGTGACAAATGGAGTTCACCTGTCTCACAGGATGAAAAGAATTCTAGTCCACATGTGGGCAAGAGTTAAGAGGCCTTTAAACTAGTTTTTCAGGGGAAAGGAGATAAAATCAGACTCACTAGAGAATAGCCAAGGGGTAGTATACCAGGGTTGAGGGTGGGACCAAAAGCTCAGCTGAAGATCATATACACTGATTCATGTAGTATTAGTAACAAAAAGGAGGTGCTTGAAGGCAGTGCATAGAAGGAAACTGGCAATAGTGAAACATGGTGGGGTCATTCTCATGACTGAAGTGTGGCAGTGAAGGGCTGTACTTTAGGTGGAAAAGACAAGGGAGCTTTTTGATGTTTTAGAGCTCAGTATTGGGAATGATAATGCTGAGTTCTTATTGGTAAGGATCAGGGAGAAAGCCAAAGAGGCTGGCACCCTGTTGGGAGTCTGTTGTAGATTGCCTAACCAGGATGAAGAGAGGGATGAAGCGTTCTATGAGCAGCTGGCAGAAGTCACGCGATCATAAATCTTTGTTTCTTTGTGGACTTAAACTGACTGAATATCTGTTGGAAATACAACACAGCAGGAGTGGAAGCAGTCTAAGAGGCTCCTGGAATATATGGAAGATAACTTCCTGACACAGAGGGAAAGACCTGCATTAGACCTGCTGTTTGCAACAGAGAAGGACTGGTGGGAGACATGGTGGTTGGAAGCTGTCTTTTCTGGCATAGCAACCACAAAATTATAGAGTTCTCAATTCTTGGTGAAGTCGGGAGGTGAGTCAGCAAAACTGCTACCCTGGACTTCTGGGGAGAGCAGACTGAACTGATAAGGGTGTTGGCAGGGAGAATCCCTTGGGAGTTAATACTGAAGGGCAGAGGGGAGACTGGCTTGTCTGTTCTGGGGAAAAAAGAGTTTACCATCTTTGGAAGAGGGGTCAGGCAACTCAGGAAAAGTACAGTGATGTTGCTAGAGTAGGCAGAGGGAAAACTAGAAAAGCAGTAAAAATTTTATTGTTAAAGATAATAAAAAATATTTTTAGAGAGACAGGCAGGACCAAGGAGAATCTCCATTCCTTATTGTATATCAGCAGGGAATATTATCACCAAGGATGAGGAAAAGGCTGAGTTTCTCAGTGTGTCTGCTTCTGTCTTTAATAGTCAGGCCAGTTATCCTCAGCGTACTCAGCTCTCTGAGTAGGAAGACAGGGATATGGAGCAGAAAAAAACAAACACAATTCAGGAGGAACACTTAGTGACCTACTTCATCTAGACTGCCACAAGTCCGTGAGGCTTCAGTACCTAAAAGTACTGAGGAAGCTGGCAAAAGTGATTGCCAAGACACTTTCCATCATTTATCAGCAGTTCTGGTCAAGCAGGGAGATCCCAGACTGGAGACTTGCCAATGTGACACCCAATTAGAGCAAGGAGGATAGAAGGAAGATCCAGGGAACTACAGGTCTGTCAGTCCAGACTTGGCATCAGGGAAAGTTACAAGAGCAGATTGTCTTTAATGTGATCACATGGCATGTGCACAATAACTAGGGGATCAGACCCAGCCAGTATGGGTCCTGCTTGATCAACATGATCTCCTTTTATGACCAGGTAACTCACCTGGTGGATGAGACAAAGGTAGTGGATATATTCTGTCTAGACACTGGTAAAGCATTTGACATTGTCTCCCCTGATATTCTTCTGGGGAAACTGAGAGCCCGTGGCTTGGACAGATGTACTCTTCACTGGGTAAAAAAAGGACTAGATGGTTGGGATGAGAGTGGTAATGAAGGGAGCTAAGGGACTGCTGACCAGTCAGTGGTTGTGTTCCTCAGGGATTAGTGTTGAGGCCAGTTCTGTTTAATATCTTTATTGATGATCTGCATGAAGGAATTGAATGTACCCTCAGTAAGTTTGCAAGTGACACCAAGTTGGGAACAAGCGTTTATCTGCCTGAGGGTAGGAATGCCCTAGAGGGATCTGAATAGTCTGAAATGATGGACTGAGGCCAATTGTATGAGCTTCAGGAAAAGCAAGTACCACGTGCAACACTTTGGTGATAACAACCCCAAGCATCACTACAAGCTTGGGGCAGAGTGGCTGGAAAGCTTTGTGGAGGAGAAGGATCTGGGGGTGTGAATTCATAGCAGGCTGAACATGAGCCAGTAGTGTTCCCAGGTGTCCAAGAATGTTTGTATCAGTAATAGTGTAGTTGACTAGGAAGGTGATTGTCCCCTTGTCCTTGGCACTGATGAGGCCACACTTTGAGTACTATGTTTAGCTGTGGGTCCCTTGCTGCAGGAAAGACACTGAGGCCCTAGAGCAAGCCCAAAGAAGATGGGCAGTGAAGCTGGTGAGGGGTCTGAAACACAAGATTTTATGAGGTATGGATGAGGGAACTTGAATTGTTTAGTATAGAGAAAAGGAGGCTCACAGGAGACCTTTTTGCACTCTACAGTTACCTGGAGAGAGGCTGTAGCAAGGTGAGAGTAGGCCTCTTCTCCCAGTTAACTAGAAATAGCACAGAAGCTAATGGTTTTAAGTTACACTTAAGTTGCAGGTTCAGGATATTAAGAAAAATTCTCAGGAAGAGTGGTCAAGCATTGGAACAATCTACCCAGGGAAGTGGTGGAGTCACTGTCACTGGTGGCTTTCAAGAAAATGGTAGATGTTGCACTTAAGGACATGGTTTAGTGAGCCTGGTGGTGATGGGTGGATGACCAGATTAGATGATTTTTTATGTCATTTCCAACTTCAGTGATTCTATGATTCTATGAAGGTATGTCCTATGTGACCAAGGACACTAAGGTTGTTTAGTCTGGAGAAGAGGCTCAGGAGGAACCTCATTGCTATCTCAAACTTCCCGAAGAGGAGAAGTGTAGTATGAGGTGCTTGTCTCTTCTCCATGGTCACTAAAGACAAGACACATCTGAATGACACAAAGCTGGACCACAGAAGATTCAGACTGGATTTTCAAAAACATTTCTTTACTGTGTGTGTGGTCAAGCACTATAGCAGGTTTCCTAGAGAGGTTGTTCATGCTAGTTGCCTGTCAGTGTTCAAGAGATATTTGTATAATGACCTTAGTAATATATTTTAACTTTAGATTACCTCTGAGGTGGTCAGGCAGTTGGAGTTGATGATCTTTGAAGATGAAACTAGATGATCTTCGAGGCCCTTTTCAACCCAGGCCATTCTATGATCCTATGATTCTATGATCCCTTCCAATTGTGTGTTGTGTTCTAATCTATTTGATTCTGTTCTGTTTCTTAGAGTGTTGTTTTTCTCCAGATCTTTGCATAAATCTCCTTATAGTGATAGTGTAAACCCCAAGGGAAGGCTGCAGTCAGTGGGAGCTGTAATACCTATATAATGAGAATCAGGCTCAGCATTCTTTTCTGCAAACTGTTTTTCAATAGTTTTTATCGGCTCCCACTCATGTCATTATCACTCTGCTCTCTGTTGGACAAAAGAAAAAAAGAAACAACCATGTAGTTCTTGCACCTAAATACTATTAACTAAGTATGCATCTATGTTGCACAGAATATTCTTCCTATTTTTCACCTGTTTGATCTTGCTTGAGTAATGTTGTTTCATTACTGTGCATTCAAGCTAATCAGTGGATTTGTTTCTCTTTGATACAAGCCATTTTTTCAGTTTTTCTGATCTAATCACATACTTGACTCTTGTTGACTGTTTATCTAGAACTTCCATATGTGTATATGTATGTATATATATATATCTCACATGGTTGTTTGTTTATAAAACCACAGCCTTTTTAATGTGTACTTTTATTCAATTAACTGTTTTTCTTTAATGATAGAAGTCTATTTAAAAGATTATTTTTTTCAGCCATAGAAGTACAGGTAATCAGTTATAGCATAGGCATTAAATAGTTACTATCCTTCTTTCCCTAGAAACAGATGAGAGTGAGTGGAAAATATTTAGCAATTTGATTAGAGTGTGTGGTAAAGCTAACAGAGCTATTAACCAGTTGACTGAAACTGTTTGATTCCCATTACCTAGGGCAATCTTATGGACTTTCTGTATTTAATATAAACATTCACAGTGAGTCACCTACTTTAATCATAATGAATGATTGTGTGGGTAAGTGTGTATGTCACTGTTAAGAAAAACAAAGAAACTTTGGACCTGATACAACCCCAAAGATTTAGGACATGGGCATCATCTATTAAGGGGTATTGCATTCAGATAAAGAAATGGATTACATAGTGTCACACACGGAGTGTGAACTAGGCATGGTGGGTAATAACATGTATAGAGAATGGTCACAAGAAGAAAGAGTACTCTGATTTTCACAAGTGCTAGTGCAAAATACAAAGAGAAATTAATGAAGATCCCCTTCACAGAAAAAGATTTCCATACTTAAAGGGATATTTCTCCATTAAAAGACATTCCATAAAACACAATCTACTGTCTCTCCCATCCCACCCTATTTTCCCTCTGAACTTTGAAAAACTTGAATTTAGAAATCTGCAAGGACAACAAAACAGGACACAAGTAGTCGAGCAGAATTCTTGGGTGCATTAATAACCTCCTAGTAGAAATTACTGAGGATTTGATGAGGTTATGCGGGGCCTCATACTACAAATAAGGAAGAAGCAGCAGAGGATATGGCAGTTAGGGGCAGCCATCACTGTACTGATCATTACATGTTGTTCATGAGGATGAGAAGGTGAAAGAAGAAAAATGGAAGTATTACATCAAGAGATCTGAGTAGTTCTTGCTGCTTTGAGCCTGAACTATTGACTAGACATTCTTCAAAGGTTTGTTTCAACCTCAATGATCATTTGATTCTATCATTCTAAGCATATTTGTAATGTCACAGTAGAAATTCCTCCATCTTCTGAAAGAAAAATTTTGAATCAACCGACATTTTTAGTGTTTGCACCTGTATTCTCCCGACCAGAGTGGTAACAGTTCTGCAGCATTGTAACAAGCATTTTGCAGATCTGTATCTGGCAGCCGCAAAGTTTTCTAGAGATGAAGTATTTTTCTTCCTATGGGCTGGAATTGTAATTGTCATATAAGATGCCAAATGAAGATGCAAATGATTCCTTCACACTCCCTTTCAGCTGAAGTAGTCGCATGTCTTCTACACTCAACAAATTCATCAGGCATTTACAATATACCATACCTAAATCAGATGGCACAGTAAGGATAAACAGCCACAACCTTTAGTGCAAGGAGGTAGAAATAAATGAGAAAATATATGTTTGAATAACAATATAATTTCTTTAGAAGAAGTTTATCTTAACTAGTTTTCTGAGATAAAGTCAGCACTGAGACTGGTTTTACGCAGTCTATACACCTAGTATGCTATAAAGTTGCTACTGTATCCAGCCTTGTGCAAGTGTAGCTGGCGTCTGTGTGAGAAAGAGTAAGAGCAGGCTACTAGGACTCTTACGATAACTGAACAAAGCTAAACCATGTGAGAATGACAGAATCTGTGTTGAATACAGTTGAATATTACAGCTCTTCAATAAAATGGATCTGTGGCAAGCTTGGTCACTGGCTTTGTGGAATGAAAACTGTGTGTAGTGCAAATATGTAAACTACATAAACTGTGATATGGTTGATAGCATACCAGCTGGAGGGACAAGGAGTCTTTAATTATTGCAAAGCAGCAGGTGCTTTTACATTTCACCACTAGGCAGCAATGCAGCATTTCATAAATCAGATTAGAGCTTTAGTTTAGGAAGGGAGAGCATTATTATGAATCATCAGTACTGATGTCTCCTGTGTCTGCTTTTTCACAACATCTAAGCTAATGCATGCTTAATTTCCACTGTGTTCATAACAAAACAGATATGAATTATCACCCTGCTCTTTTTTGTTTCAAAATAACCTCAGAAATCAGACAAAATATAATTAACCAAGTCTGTTGTATATTTTAATGTGGAAAGGTTACATTGGTTTTCTTCTTTTCTCTTTACCTGTCTCTTTTTATCTCTTGAATGTAAAGGACACAAATTCTTGCAGTCATGACTAATGCTCTCATTACCAAAATATGCATTTTCATGATTATGAAGACTGTTCTCTTTTAAAGTACAGGGAGAGGTGTTTGACAGTTTTCCAGATTTAACAGTTAGAGGTGCCAACAAAGGCTGTCCGCCCAAATTGGGAAAGACTGCCACATATTTAAAGACACTGAGCATAGTCTGGTGTGCTGACCTGGAGCAAAATCCTCATCTCATATTTGATCTCATCTCAGATTTAAAGGGAAGCCCAGACCAAAAACAGTTACTCAGAAGCTTCTACTTGTTGCTCATGCTGTCTTTCCTAGCCCCTCACTGCTCTATAAGATTCTGCTCTTAGATCAGTGACAAAAAGAGGATTATATGAACCAATGGGATTTGTGGGTAACACTAGGAAAATTATAAAACTTAGATTTATTGAGTGGCTAAGGTTGGAAGTGTCCTTAAATGTCATCAACTTCTGACTCCCCTGCTGTACTGTTGGCAGGGCTGCCACTTGCTACATGAGGTTGCCCAGGGCCCCATCCAACCTGGTTTTGAAAACTTCCTGGGTTGAGGCATCCACAGCTTCTCTGGGCAACCTGTTTCAATTCCATGTCACCTTTTGAGTAAAGAATTTTTTCCTAACACCTAATCTATATCTCTGCTCTTTTAGTTTTAAACTGTTTCTACTTATTCTATCACTATCAGTGTAAAAATTTGGTCCCTCTTCTGCTTATAAGCTCCCTTCAAGTACTGGAAAGCCACAGCGAAGTCTCTTTAGACCCTTCTCCTCTCCAGACTAAACAAGATCAACTCCCTCTGTCTGTCTTCATAGGAGAGATGCTCCTGCCCTTTGATAGTCTTCATTTTCCTCCTCTGGACCTGCTCCAACAGCTCTGCATATCCTTCCTCTGATGGAGGCCCTAGGCCTGGACACAGTACTCCATGTGGGGCCTCATGAAGGCAGAGTTGAGGGGGACAATCAGTTCCCTCACCCTGCTAGCTCCCCTTTTTTGGTGCTGTCCAAGATATAGCTGGCCCTCTGGGCTGCAAGCATACCCTGTTGGCTCATGTTCAGCTTTTTTACCAAAATCCTCCTCCACAGGGCTGCTCTCAGTCAGTTCTTCTCCCAGTCACACGTACCTTGAATTTGGGGTAATATAATTGGGGTACTCAAACACAACACCTTGCACTTGGACTTCTTGAACCTCATTATGTTCTCATGGGCCCGATTTTCAAACCTGTCCATGTCTTCTGAATGGCCTCTCTTCCTTCTACCTTGTCAGTTGAACTACTCAGTTTAATATAATCTACAAACTTTCTGAGAATGCATTAAATTCCACTGTCTATGCTGCTGATGAAGATGTTGAAGAAAAGCAGTCCCAAAATGGAGCCTTGGGGGACCAGACTTGTGATTGGCCTGCACCTGAACATAGAGCAATTAGCAATAACTCTCTGGCTATGACCATTCAACCAGTTCCTTATCCACCTAACAGTTCACCCTTCAAATCCTTATCTTTTTAATTTAGAGAAAAGGATGTGGTGTGGGAACATGTCAAATATCTTCCATAAATCAGCTTGTCTATATGTGTCTATATTGTCTAGAATGTTGAATAGCAGAAGTCTCAACAATTTTACTGGTGATAAGCTCAGATGTGTGTCATGAAGTAATAGCATAGCTATGATGCATAAAATTTTAATCTTATCTGAACTAATGCTTGCACTTTGATGTGTCAGAATTTCTACAGAAGTCTTAATCTAGTTGCATTTATAGCATTATGTAAGCTAGGTTCTATGCTCTCTGAATTCTGAGCAGTGTGTTCTCCAGATCCTTTCACTTCCTTTTTCTTCCACCATCAGCAGGAATCGTTTTCCTTCTCCTTCTTCTCCTGTTTCCTTCTCATATTCACACAGCTGTCAAGAAAATCTAGAAGTGAACAAGGTCTAGATGTTTTCTCTCTCTGATTAGTCTGTCAGCAAGTTATAAATGTACTGCAAACATAAACATCACCCTGCAAATAACCTGTAAAGTACACAACTGTATTCATCCTCTGAAATCTAAACATCAGGATTACTAGTGGCACTGTGGGATCTGCTAGATATACAAAATGTACCAGTAATAAAGAATAGTCAAGTAATGGCAGAATATTGCAGTAGATTAGAGGTGAAACAGTTACGAAAATCGAGGAGGACAAATTGACTTTAAACTGCTTTTTCGGTCATCAAAATCTGAGGTTTTTTTGAAAAACAGATCAAGTAAACCAATATTCACCTGGGCTGGATTATGGTAGTTCTGCTGCTTTCACTACAGTTGTGATAATTTTGTGCAGTTTAGGATCCACAACCAATACCCAAACTGAGACTCTGTAAATGTATAAATATGACTGATGGTAAAACTAAACTTGTATGCAACAGTTGTTTTCATTTAAGTGCTAAGTATGTTTCATGGTAACATTAATTTTACATGATAATTGTAGCTAAAAGTAGAAAGTAAAACCAAAACACTGAAATATACAACACTGAGATCAAAAGTATCAATTCCCTTACACGTTCCTCAGGAAAGTCACTTGCCCACAAAAATTAACTTATTTGTAAGCTTGGTAGCTTTCCCAGTGGTCTGTTTGGCAGCTGTAATGTTTGGTTGGGAATGACACCAACAAACTAGTTGATACAGCTTGTGGAGTCCTATGTAGGGTTTTTAATGTTATTTTAAAGAAAGAAAAATAAACACAAAGTAATTTTGGCTAACAGAGTGCAACTACATAATGTTAGACTCAACAGGACAGGACATTTATCTTGTATCTGAATGGATGTCCCTAAAACTGAAATGTTGTGATTATGTTACGTGAACAGACAACCTGAGCTACATAGATGTGAATGTATCTGGCTACACCATTGTATCTGGTATGTGAACATCTACGGTGACCTGGAATGAACTAGGGAATTCTGATAAGTACAGAAACAAAGGCAGGTTTTTAAAACAGAGGGTGTTGATATCTAGAGTTGTGTCCCAGTGAGGCGGTCTATGCCTATCTCATAGAATCATAGAAATTCTTCTACTTGACTGACAGACTTTCAGTATTTTATATTTATTTTCTGTAGAACACAATGATACTTAATCAAGCCCAAAGATTTATAACTAATACATACTACTCCATTATATATAAGATTTATATAAGATATATATTGTGAAAGACAGAAACTCTTTTCCTTTCTTTTGTCTCAAAGCTTGCTTTGTAAGGCCTTTTCTGGTGACAAGCCTCTGACTGATAACTGCCGGTTATCCAGATGGGTGTCATGATGCCTCATTGTCTCTGCTTATGGTTGTAAAGATAAGCAGAAATAGGGGCAAATAGTCTTTTCTGGGGGGGGGGGTACTGCTTGGAGAAGCTGACCACCACAAAAAGACAGCAATGCTTCTGTGTGACAATGAAGGCGACATCTGCTGCTGGCTTATCTGTTGGGCCAGATATGTCACACAAACAAAGAGAAAAGGAAAGAACACCTGAGAAATGGGGGATAAAAGGCCTTCACTGAACCAAGGATCTTGGAGAACGCACAGAAAAAAAAAAAAAATCTTTGAGGAGTACTCCCGAAGACAGGCCCTGAGGCCTGCTTCCTGACATCTCCCATCCCCCGTGGTGACCTGACAAGTTCCTGAGATCAGCGGACCTACTACAAACCTCCATGGTGGTGATTCTATCTCTCTTGCTTTCTGCCAATACTCCTTGCTTTTTATCTTTCTTCTATCGCTCACCTTCCCTTCCCCATATCCCTAAGCAACTAGTATTTGTAATAAACTGGTTGGGCTAACATTTGACTCGTTGTGTCTTAATCTCATGCCGGGTATGCACATAATCAAAGAACCTCATCTCCCTCCTTTATATTGGAGCGTGACATATATAAGTAAAAATGTTTCCAGAGTTCAACTTCTCTAATGAAATAAACCTCCTCTACTACAGAAAAGAAATAGAATGTATCATTTCAGTTTCTGGAAACCTAGAGCGAGGGTGAGGTAAATTCAAACTGTATTTGCATACTTGTCAGATCTTTCCTCTTAATTTCCAAAAGATTCCAAGCTGAGAGAGGAAGCAAATTAGGAATGCCTAAACATGATTCTCCTCCACTTTTGTTTTCAACTCTTTATACTTTCATCATACATATTTATGACAGTTGTGCTGTTAGCAAGAAGATTTAACATTCCCTTCTAAATCTCCATTTTAAAGGTGAAAATAAATAGTAATTTATTTCTTAGTATTTTAATCAAATTCACTTCTGACAAAAGATATTATAACTCTCAAAATGAAGTTTACCAAATTATCCTGCATTAAATATGCTATCTAAATGTGAAATTCTTCAGTTAGCATCATTTTAAAAACGTATTTACAAAGTGAAATGATTTTTTCAAAGCCCATACCACTAGACTGTTTTCTTTATATACACAGCTCTAGTGGCTACCTTTCTTTTTCTACATTCCATAGGAACCTCCTTCATTCCACAAGTTGATCAATGGAGTTTCTGTTTGAATTACAGTGGTGTGAATTCACAGTTTGCAAAAGATGTTTTTCTAGGTCTAGGCCTATTAAAAAAAAGTCTTCCACAATGTTTTTGTAACAATTTTTATTTCTGCAGTTACACTTTATTTATCTCTAGTGTTATGAGAGGCCAGAATGAGTAGAACTATTTCCTTTAGATTCACATTTTAATAATTTTCACGTTTTTAAGCACAGATTTTGGAAACCATGTTTATAATCCAGAATAGTCACAATTCTGTGCTTATTCAATATGTGCTCCAGACGTGCACTGCAAAGTAAATCTTTCTAACACTACTAGAATGAGTGCATAACAAAGGAAAATCTAATTGAAATACAATATTATTTAAAAAGCGGTCTCTTATATCAATTACATCATTTATAGTGGAGCAGGTTTAATTGTTATTCCTTTCTCTTCATTGCTCACACAAGAACTACTGAGAAGTAGAACCATGTGCAACTCTTGCTAATTCCTTCCCACTAACTAGAAAGTTTGTCAGGGACTTCTGTGGGTGTTAAAGCATATGTAAAATGCTTGTGTGATATGCTGTGGGCCTTTGAGGCCCCATGATCCCTATGCTGGATTTCACTTTCAAAATAAGTTGCAATTCGAGGCTCACACTCACTCTTTTGAAAGGAGACTATTCCAGTCACTAGTTATCAGGGTACTGACCTCACCTGATCTCTTCACCTTAGGAGGAACAGTCCCATATATGAATATATTCTGGAGGCCAGTAAGCAGGAAAGCAGCTTGGCAGAAAAGGACTTGAAAGACACTTAGTAGAACAAGTAAGTACAGTAAGCCAGTAGTGTGCCCTTGCATTAGCAGAGAATGATATTCTGGGGTACACTGGTAGAAGTGTTGTCAGCAGGCTGAGGGAGGTAGCTCCTCCCCTCTGCTCAGTACTGATGAGGCTGTATCTGTGGCACTATGTCCAGATCTGGGCTTCCTTGTACAGAGAGCTACTGGAGAGAGTGTAACAAAGTGCCAAGAAAATGTTTGAAGAACTGAAACACCTCTTCTGTGAGAAGAGGCTTAGAGACTTTTTAATCTATTTAATTTTGAGAACAGCAGATTAAGGGGGAATATTTTCAGTGTATATAAATATCTAAAGTAGGGGTGGAAAAAAGGATGGAGTCAGACTCTTTTCAGAGTCCTCTCCCCGTGCACAACCAACTACCAAAATTTTGTTATGTAAAGCCAGTGCACCATTAGGCCATGGAGATTTCATGTGAACATGTATGCCCTGTAATACTTGCTGCAGCATTCTTTAAGTGCTTCCAAAACTGGAGTTAAAAGAAAAGGGTAGCAAAAATACTTCAGAGCAGGATGGAAAACGCTACTTCTTTCACCTACGGAAACATAAAATTCAGCTGGTGAGGCCTGACCTCAAGTCCTGTGTCCAAATGTAAAATCCTTGTATAGAATAGGCATAGATTCGTTGGAGAGAGCCCAGAGATGGGCCACAAAACGGTTCCAAGGGATAGAACACCTCTCCTATGAGGACAGCCTGAGAGAGTGGAAGATGTTCAGCCTGCAGAAAAGAAAGCTCTGGGGAGAACAGATAACATCCTTTCAGTATCTAAAGGAGAGCTGTAAGAAAGGAGATGGACTCTTTAGCGCGGTCTATGTGATAGGACAAAGGGAAATGGTTTCAAACTTAAAGAGGATAAGTTTATGTTGGATATAAGGAAAAAGACTTATATGATTAAGGTAGTGAGGCTCTGGAACAAGCTGCCCAGAGAGGTGGTGGATGCCCCATCCCTGGAGACTTTCAAAGCCAGGCTGGCCCAAGCTCTGAGCAACCTGGTCTAGATGTAGATGTCCTTGTTCACTGCAGGGAGGTTGGACTAGATGACCTTTAACAGTCCCTTCCAACTCTAAGGATTCTATGATTCTATGATTCTGTGCTGTTTCTCAGCAGCAAACATGGAACAGCTCATATGCATTATTTTTCTCAACATTTTCCTGTGTTAAAATCTAAATTCAGACTTATGTAAATTAAATTAATTTGTAAAGCTTTTTTCTCAAGAATTAAAATCTACTTAAATCTACACAGATAGGAAGACATATTTTTTTAACTTTCATCATATGGATGTTTTTAATTAACACTCTGACGGTTTGAACAAAAATGCACATGTATTGTGTCAGTAAAATTAACATGCTCTGTTGTGTCAAGATTGGCATTTACTGTTAACCAAGTACATGACTGACAGCAGTAAACCTAGTATGCAATGGAGAATGCATTCTACACTTTTAGTAAGGCTACGGTACCAATGAATTATTATTGAAACAACTGTGCTCCAAAATCAGGAAAATTTCAATGAAAACGTAACTCACCGTATTTGCCATTTCCATCCCTGTTATTTCAAGATGAAGACAGAGCTGCCATAAAGATACCTCAAGCAAGAAGTAAACTATGAGCTTAGAACTTCCATCTGACTTGTAAAGTTATAAGCAGAGCAGGCTCCATGTAAGAATATCATGCCACAATAAATGTTTATTCCTAAAACGAATAGAAGACATACCTAAAACCCTATTCATCGATAACAAAGAAATGAAGACTTGATAGCCAATGCACCCTCTTTTCTGTGTCTCAGTCAAACGATCCTGGTCAGACTACTTGTGCGCATACCTCAGTGCTGGTAGATTGTTCTTTGAGAGTATCAAAACACAGTTAAAAAAGAAAAAAAAAAAAAGAGCACTTCTAGGTGATTTTTGCACCCTACCATCCAAGAATCTACTTAGAATAATCTTGAATAAAAATATAAAGAGATAATATTTAAAAAATAAAGTTTCCCTTGAATGAGGAGATGTGCAGGTTCGAAGGATTATGACCTAGTATCTCCCTTTATGATGGAAAAATTACATATAATCACAGAGTCTTGTTACACAGGAAAACCCTTGGAAATTCCCTTTCCTGGTGTGCAGTATAAAACTCTTGGTGTGCTGAGGTAAGCATCTCTCACCTACTAGTAGTGCATTCTTGATCCATAGGAGCACAGAAGTAGCTGATATGAGTACAGCAAAACAGATTCTATACCTTGTATAAAACAAATTTATATAAGGTGGAACATGTTTTGTGCAGATGCAGCACAAATATGGGATGGCACAATGTGCATACTAGTAGCCATGTCTTCTGTATAATGGCATTTATCTGATCTCACCAATGAGAAATAAAAAGAATTCAATTAGGTAGATAGAATTCAGCACAGACCAAATTGCTAACTTTTGTTTTCTTTTAAACTAGTGGGAACTGTGTGTTGACCAAATGAGACAAAATTGTTTGGTGACCTAGAAATAGTTGTGATAAATGGACAGCTTCTCTTAAATAGATAGTATTAATGAAATCTAATGTAAGGTAGTCATATTTCACCCACCAGCACAGTTTATAATCTTTCTAGTCAAGGCATGCTGCATGAATTGGCAAAGCCACTGCACAAATTTGGAGAAAGCAAAGATGCCACGAGGAAAAAAAGAATACACATATCCACATTTCACACACACGCACACACACACACAAAATAAAATAAAATTAAAAAAAAAAAAAAACAGAAAGAAAAAAAAGAAAAAAGGGAAAGGGGAAGAAATCGCAGCCAAAAGGACAGGCAAACTTCAAAGAATGTACATCATTTGGAAAACATGTTCCAATAAGAAATAAATTATTTGAAACTCTTTTGAACATCCCAGACATGATTTTTTTTTCTTTCTTTTTTTTTTTTTTTTAGGATTCACCTAAAAGAGAGGGGAACAGCATTAGGAAGATACCACCTGTTTTCTGCACACTGATGCTTGCATTTGACGCAATACAAACCTCGGATTTTAGTGGTAGAACTTGCATCTATAATGCAGAAGAGATCTCTGGTTTCCCCCATCACAGAACACCTCAGAGACACTGAGCAGGGCCAAGCATTCAGAACATCTGTGTTGTAGGGATTCTCTGAAGCAAGTTTTAGACTAGATTAACAGCTGTGTAATAGGAGTCCAGTAGTTTGCATCCAAGCAAAATCTGGACTGTGAGAGACAATAAAATGAGGCTAAAATCTCTCATTTCGCCATTCATTTATTGAAATGGCAGTTGGCAACTGAAATATATATGTCTGCATTCAACTGTGTGAACCAAGACTGTTCTTATACCAAAACACAATGTAAACCACTATATTCTGCTATTCCCAGTCACCTGAAACAGTACTTTCATTTATGCAGTGAGGAGCTATAGTTCAATACATAACACAAGGTCATTGAGATCAAGCATTGTGCTTAGCGTGTGAAAAATAAATTAGAGTTAAAATATTTTAGTGCAATTGATGCTTGTTAGAAAGTACTACAAATAGTACCTGGAGCTAGCAATTTTCACACAACAGCTGCTCTGTAGAACACAGATTGAATAACAGAGTTAAAGGATAAAGCTGTGAGAAATCTATGAATGGGTATGACAGTGAATAAGCAGGTGTATATAATAAACACCTGTACTTTCAGATGACCACTAGGACTTCAAGAAATTGTGTTTCATCGTCTACAGCTTAGTCAGAGCAATACAGAAAGAAACTACTTCATTATGTTTTTTTCAGCAGAATAGATCCTTCAAATACTGTTTAGTGGCAAAAGAACATAGAACTGAAATTTTAAATTCATTTTAGATCATGAAAACAGCTGCTTTCTGCAGGCTTCCTGTGTTCCTCTGTTCCTTCAGAGAGGAAATGAAGATAGCCATTATAACACTACATCCATGCCAGGTGGTTTTCTGTTAAGAGACTTCAAGAAAAAACATCTGCTAACTGGTGGAATAGCTTAGCGGACAAGAAGTTTATTGTCTTAGAGAATTATCATGTAGAAAATGTTGCACTGAGAACTATTCTCTTTAGAAAAGTGAGAAAATGGAACAAATTCATTAAATCAAGTTTGTTCTACTGTTCATACAGATGACGACAACTTAACTAAATGATTTTCTATAGTAAATTAGCTATGTTCTACATTGAAAGATATTTTTAATGGCTGGGAAATCAGGTTCAACTCTGCATTAACTATATGCACAACAGCTGATAACAGCCTGAAGATGTCTCTGAAAAATATACAGTGCCTTATTCAGTTTAAATTCAAGTGCAGCTTGGTGCTGCTCAAATGCTCAAAGTGGAACCAGATTATACAGTGACATCTTAATTAATAAAACACTGTGCTCCATGAAAAACAGAATTACAATAGCTACCCCATCTTATAAAGGAATATATTGGGCCATCCTTATCAATGCATAAATCAGTGTGATTTTATGCATGTAATACAATGCAAAGTGCATAGAATAATTACTTGAGAGAAATTATTTTTGGATGTATACATGTAGTAATTTATACACATTGTGTCCATTCATCCTGGAGAAAAAAATGCAAGCTAAATATTTGTATGCATTACATTAGCTCATCAACAGCCAAAGAAAATCAGTAATGCAACATTTCTCCATTCTGCTTGTCAAGTCAGCTGTCTTATGACAGCCAAGCTATTGCTGAGCATATTATTTAGGGCAGGAAAGTGCTGTTCAGCTTGGTTAATAAAATCCAGATGTCAGTGAGAAATTTGTAAAGCTTCTTTTAAAAAGCATAAACACGACAAAATTGTAATACCACATGCATTTACGCAATTTGACTTACTTATTTTAAAAAAGGTTCATGCTAACTTGAATGACAGGAACTGAAGAACACTGATAACTGCACAGTTATCTGGGAAGAATTAAATGTGACTTCTGCAAGAGGCTAGAGCAAATAAGAGGGAAGATCCTGTTAATCAAATTTCAGCAGTGTTAGGATTCAGATTTTGTATCTTTAATAGTGTTCATAATCCAGCATATTTTGGACTGTCTTCTGAGAATATTCCTTTTACTAGATCAGTTTTTGATTGAAATTTGAAAGCAATGTAGAGAAAGCAGCCATAGACGATCAAGGTAAATTAAGACACATTATCAGGTGTGTAATTAAAGTACTCGAACATGAAGTGATAGCAGATAAATCCAGACAAATTTATTATTATTATCATTATGTACAGATACTTAACTGTCATTTAAACAAAGAGGAAATGATAAGGCAGTTCAGTAAGACACCAGCATACCTTTAACCTTCACACACAAACCCTAGCAGAACAGATTATTACATCAGCTAAGATTTCATGAACACAAGAGAAAAGCTGCAAAAAATCTCTGTGGCTCAAATGGCTTGGGTGAAAAGGAGGGAAAGGAGGGAGATGTATATATATGTGTATGTTTATACTTGTACAATACTAGCTGCAGTAAAACAGACTACAGTCTTCTGACAAAATCAGAATTCAGAATGCTAGTTCAAGGAACTGATGAGATTTCAGAACTCCTGTTTATTTTCACTCTGAAGCAAAATCCAAGCATTTTTTTAACAGTTCTCATGAAACAATGACCAAATAGTGTGCATTTGCTAAACACAGAACATAATTTTAAAAGTATGAATGAGTTATTTTATTTTTTACACTTCTACATTCTGGCACAATATATAGCATGATCTTAGTATTATATAATAGATATCTAACTTCATTTTAAAATGCTAAACATATATTTTCAGCCATAAAGGCATTACGAGGAGAGGGAGGAGAGGTCAGCCAACAGAAAGATAGTACAATATTCAGTGGGCTGGAGAATTCTGTAAAGCAGTAATACTAAAGGGGGCAGTCAAAAAAAAAGTGGATATTATATAAGTTTAACATAAAAAAACATGTTTAACAGCAGATCAATTAGTCTCCCTCTGTTTATGCACATTATTTTTACAAAATTCATTGGCATGCTTTCTTTCATTAAAAGGAACTGTGGGAAAGGAAGTAAAAGTTATTTCTGCAGTGGTTACACTAGAAGATCTGAAGCAGAAATGACAGGGAGAATTTATCTCTTCCATGTAATTGCAGTGTCACATAGCAAGGAAGATTTTATTCCTATTTCCAGCACTCAGCACCTTGTTTCAGCAGAAGAAAACATTCAAACCAAGCACTGGGAGAAAAATAAGTAACAGTTCTGTCCAGATCAATTCTCATTCACAACACTATCATTCATCAGCTCAAGAAAATCTTATCATGTAATGCAACGCAGGAATCTCCACAATTTGTATCTACATTCACATATATATGAAAATTTTCCTCTTTCTAATAGCTGAATATAGTTTCTCCTCATAATTATCTGTAATATAGCAAAACATATTCCTCTTTTGCACTTACAGCATTTATTTACTGAGACAGCTATCTAGATCTTTGACTCTTAGATGCATTGCGAGTTCTATGAGTATATTGATAAAAGGAAAGCTGTTCCGAGTAATACTGAGTACTTCATACGCAGTATCTGTTTCTCCCAGATTATTTCTAATGCTCTTATCACATAGTTATCTAGCAGTCATTTACATAACAAATTTACAGCCTACTTCACTCCAAATCAAGACAAAAAAATGTGCATTTCACAGAAGGATAATTGTCCATACAGGAATACTTATATGCAAATATTTTCATCCTTTTTAAAATTGCATATAGACTTTTAAAACAGTGATCTTTTTCTTAAACTGAAATCTGAGGCAATGTATGGAGGAGATGCAATGAGAGAAGAAGCAACTCAGCTATGTTATAGGAATGTTAGCCTCAACTACAGAAAAACTTTTCACTAAAAGGCCAAAAAGGAAGGTAAAAATAAATGTATAACTCAAAAGATCTGAAAATCAGAATTTGATAAGACACTCCCTGGGAAAAATCTCAGTACAACTTAACGAGTATCAATCACATCTGTACGCACACTGTGCCTGGCACATCTCTTATATAGCCAAAGTGGCACATGGATTTACCCTAGCAGCTTTGTGCTACCTTTTCCAGATTTCACACACTCAAAAGAATCCATTATTTTCCACATCTTTTAAGTGCCTTCTGTTGGCTAGTACACTTCAATGCAATCTTAAGAGTGCAGGCATAATAAGCCATCTTAAATGTGGTGACCAATGCATTTACTTTACTTTCTCTTTTCCAGAAGGAATGGCAATTTTAGCTCTTAACTTGCAACAGCTTCCCAATATGATATTAAGAACAAGAAGCATCAGAGAAAATGAAAAACTTCAATTTAGGATCTCTTTAAGTATCGAGAAAGTTCATCTTAAAATTAACTCTTACAATTAACAGACGTGATTTGGAGAAACCTTACCTTCTATGACCTGAGCTGCTGAACCGGCATGGATTGACAATCCTAAGAACAGTAGTAGCACATCCCAGGTCCACCAGGCATGACTGAAGCAGGTGTGCAAAAAAAATGAAAGAAAATGAAGAAAAGAGGTAGGAAAAGAATGAGACAAAAGAGTGTAATACAGAAGCATGAGGGTTAGACTAATTTAGAAGTGAGAGTTCTTACCATGACAGCATTTTTTGAAAGTCAGTTGAAAGACCTCAAGTGGGAAAAAAGTTCAGTGAACATGAATTTTATACTTCTCAAAATAAGTTAATGAAAACTGGAGCCTGCTGTTTCTCCTCCAACGTTCAGACACAAGTGGAACAAAGGCAGCTCTCAGGCTCTCTGTGTGACTCACTGCAATTCAGTGCTCCAACTCTGAAATTTGATTCCACGTAGACTTTCCGTCAGACCACAGCCGAAAAGTTCTTACTGTATGTACTGTGTGGATAGATGGACACCCCTTTCTGCTGCTCATCAGCCCAGTGCTGTCATTCTGTGGTGTTACCTTAAGTTACTGTGTTCCCTGAGAAATAGAAGCACAGTATTCTCTCTGATTTTAGAAAACTCATTGAAAACAGAAGTAACGACTCTCCTGCTCCCACAGGTTCGACACTGCTCATGCAGACGACCTACATGAAATGCTGCTGAAAGAGCCATTAATTTCGTGTGGATACTTAATGTGGATTTCTGACCAACGCTGAATATTTAAACATTGCTGGATAAAAGCAGGCACAGCAAAGCATTTGACCCTGCATTCCATCAGTTTTAAATCTCTAAACACAAATGGTCTACTAACCCACTCTTGTTGGATCTTGAGATTTTGTGAGATTCTGATGGTCATTTGTAGCCCTAAGAATTACACAATATTAACAGGTCCTTGATGTCTGCTGGGTGTACCCAGCCCTGAACATGTGCAGTGAAACTTGTACGTATTCACTATGATTTAACTTCGCTGCTTGTCTCTTATTTTAAACCCAACAAGACTCACTTGAATGAGGACATAAGTGTTTAACTTCTGTACAGTTTCCAGCTGTCTTCATTTATGCTAGAGTTTTCCTGCTGGTTAAAAATCTCCGTTATTCCAGGCAGAAGTTTTGTTTACTTTTCTCAGCTCTGCCAACTGTTTGCATTCCTTAACATTTGAAATGGAAGACTACAATTCTGCTGTTGCAGTCCTTACTTGTGTTCATTAAGTTAATCGGGCTACGCTTCTGGTCGTCTCTGTGTTAAGCAGTTTATTTTTCCTCCTGATTCTGCAACACAAACTTGTAAAAGCTGCACACTTTTAGCCTCTAGAAAGATAAGACTGAAGAATCATGAGAATATTCTTTTGCAAGAGTAGCATTAGAGAAGCAGCATGCACCGAGGCCTGAGCGACTTAAGAACAGCGCTAGAGAGACAAAGCGTTTTTCTTTGGCCCAAAACACAGGTAAATAAATGTTTGACATTCACAATATCCAACCACAGGGAGGTCCACAGCTCAGCTATGCCATTCATAAAGAACTCTCCTCTTTTTTGTTTCAAACTTCAGCCATGATACCTCCAATTTCTAGTTTTAAGCCTGTGCCTGTTCACGGACACTTTTCTTTATGCTCTTTGTGTTTTCTGAAACCTCTCTCATGCGCCCCTTTCAATTGCTTGCTTTCTGTACAACAAGAAAGTACGATCTTCCTTGGCCACTTCTTGTACTGCAACCATTCTAATATTGCCAGTCACCTTTTAAGCCTTTTTCAGAGTTCCTTCTGTTCCACTACATCACTTTTGGTCTTCGGTGGAGATGAAGTAATCATAATTGCACACAATACAAATAATCTCAAGAGTTCTCTAGCGACTTAACAGTGTTCTCTGTGTGTTTCCCAATAACAGCTGCTCTAGTTTCTTGACTGCAGTTGAATGATGTTTTCACAGAACACTCACTCATAAGCCTAATAATTTACTCTTGAGTGGTAGCTTTTTGTGTCACTAGGTTTTCTCTTCCCTCTGTCAATAAATCTCACTAAACTTATAGCAAATAATAGGCATGAATTTCATCCACCGTTTTATTTTCCATTCATTCACACTTAGCAGTTCCCTTTGTAATTCTTTGCAGTCTACCCTTGTCTTTATTAAAACAAAAAACAAAAGCAAAAAACAGCAAAACTCATATAATACGCAAACCTAACTGCACTCCTTGGATTAGACGAACAATGCGTCGGAGTCCTTTCTCTGGTACAGAGACTGGTGATATATTCCTCATTCTTTTAACCAGCTGTTCATACACAAACCTTACTTCTTGTGATGTGACTTCCTGAAAAGATACTGTCAGTCACCCTGAGTACTTCATTTAAGTGATGCATTGCTGCAGGTTGTCCAGTTAGTCCAGAAGCACTGAATGACCTCCTGACTTTGAGTATCATCAGCTAACTTTAGCTAATCATTTTGTTTTCACAGTGGTTTGATGACAAAGAATCACAGAATGTCAGGGATTGGAAGGGAAAGGACCTCAAAAGATCATCTAGTCCAATCTTCCTGCCAGAGCAGGAGCGCCTAGTTTAGATCAAACAGGAATGTGTCCAGGTGGGATTTGAATGTCTCCAGAGAAGGAGACTCCATAACTTCTCTGGGAAGCCTCTTCCAGTGTTCTGTTACCCTCATCATGAAGAGGTTTTTTTTCTCAAATTTATGTGGAGCCTCCTATGTTCCAGCTTGCTCCCACTGCCCCTTGTCCTGTCACTGGATGTCACTGAGAAGAGCTTGGCTCCATCCTCCTGACACTCACCTTTTACAATTTTATAAACATTAATGAGGTCACCCCTCAGTCTTCTCCAAGCTAAAGATACCCTTCTCCCTCATCCTTTCCTTGTAAGGGAGATGCTCCTCTCCCTTAATCATCTCTGTGGCTCTGCGCTGGACTCTATCAGTTTCCTGTCCTTCTTGAACTGAGAGGCCCAGTGCTCCAAAAGTTTAAAGGTAAACTGCTGTACTTGTGCAATAAATATAGATGTTATACATGAAATATTTGTAGCACTTTTTTATATATATGAAAACACTATTGCTTGTCTGCTGGGGAAGACAGTTTGGGATTTTATCTTTTCATGTTTCTTTTCTTTTTTTTTTTTTTAAAGAAACAGAATACAAACTTTGCCATGTTACATTTGTTATTATCATCTTTCTGGTGCTGTAAGATCCTCATGCAGTTCTCAGTAGAAGTTTAATCTTTCATATTGACCATTTCAGACAATAAGGTGAGGCATGGCCAATAAATCTGGATTTGAATGTAGTCAGCTCACGGCAGAGACAGTTTCACCAGCCAGGCTTATCATCTCAGGAAGTTCATACAAGTAACATCGGAGAGATGGGAAATGTGGAAGAGAAGAAGTAGAGATTGTTTGCAGAGGATGGAAGGTAAAGAAGATAGTGGCTTGGGGAAGAGAAGGAATCTGGGATAAGAGTTGGGTGTGTAAGCACTTACAAACTATTTAATTTCATTGTTTTTGAGAACGGTTGAGGCTGGCTATTAAAGAAGTCAAAGTGGAATTAGGAACCTAAAGAAGAAAATAGTCTCTTACTTATATTTATATTGGAAGGTGATTTTTAGATGAGATGAGACCAGGTCTGCTAGTCACATGGATGACTTCAAGGGGAATCAGGTAAGAGGGGAGGATGGATGAGTATCACAGTGAAAAGTATGCAGAAAGGAGTTAAAGCCATTGTTAAAAGCATGGGACAAGAAACTGGGGAAAAAAAATGAGAACAAACCATGAAGTGTACTGTAAACAAGAAAGCTGAAGGAGAGGATGTCTGGAGATGTCATCTGTCGGTGGCAAGGAAAGCAAGTATAAACTTTGAGACATACATATTTTCCCTCTATAAACTGTGACTCAGTCTTCTACTTGGCTTCATGACCAGAAGGGCAAAACACTGTGTCCAACATGAGGAAGTTGTGGAATGGAAAAAAGGTAGGCAAGGACAACTGGACTAGAGACATAGACAGAAAAAGATTTTAAAGGGATATGGTAAAAAAGTGAGTCACAGTAGGATGGTAGATGTGTATGCATCTAGTAAAATATTACTGAATACAGGTTTTCTTTTATTTCCTCTGGTCAAAACTTCAAGTACAATGCAAAATGCCTACAGCTTGTCATAATTCTGCCATAAAAATGCGTCCATGAAACTGCATCCATGAAACCTACTGGCATAGCCTGTCTCAGTGCTTGTGCAATACTTGAGTAGTTGCAGTTACATATGCTATGAAACAAGATAATTTTAGTACTTTTGGTAGCACACACACAGTATTAAATTTTATGTTTGTGTTTTGAAAGGTAAAAACACTAGAGCTGTTTAATCAAGTCTCTGGCAATTTATTCATGGAAAAATTATGCTTTCCAGAAATGGCTGAACTCATTCTGATGAAGTTCACAGTACTGGCCATAAGACACAAAATCAGAATGTAAAATGCTTTGTTCAGAAAATCCAAAAGCAATTGAAATTATTCAGTACTAACTGGGAGACAATTCTACAACTGAACATGAGTAGATATTCTGCCTGTAATTTAAACTCACTTGCATGTTAACACTGATTCTATTGCTAAATTAATTTATAATTGGCATAAGGGTACATAGTTTTAAAGCACATTCAGGAAATAAGTATTTGCTATATTAAGGACTTGCATTGAATTGAAAGGCCTTATTCAGACAAAATGTCATGCATTCCTTTTCTATGGTGAGATCAATAGCCCAGCTGAAGTGCATCCACACTGATGCATGCAGTATGGGCAACAAACAGAAGGAGATAGAAACCATTATACAGCAGAAAAACTATGACATAGTCACCATCAACAAAGAATGGTGGAATCACACTAATGTAGTGCTGCTGTACGATGGCTGTAAGATTTTCAGAAAGGGCAGGCAAGGAGCAAGTGACAGTGGAGTGGCTTTGTATCTTAGGGAGTGTTTTCATTTTGTGCAGCTCAATGCTAGGAATGTCTTTATGGTTAAGGATGTGGAGTAAGGCCAATAAGGCTGACGTCCTTGTGGGAGTCTGTTATAGACTGACCAAGAAAGATGAAGAGGCAGACAAAATATTCTACAACCTGCTGGCAGAAGTCACATAATTGCTAGTCCTTGCTCTTGTAGGGGACTTCAACTTACAATTGTTTGCCTCAAATACAATACTGACCTGGAAGGGAAATCTTGAAGGGAAATATTAAAGGTAGAGGAGCAGGCTGTTCCCTTGTGCTGTGAGGTGAGCTTGCAGGAAAGAAGACTGGCCTGGCTGAACAAGGAGCTTTCACACTAGTGCTGTTTTGTACTAGTTGTACAATTTCATCAAGCAGGCTCAGTTCATCTTCAAAATGTTTGAGAAATGAATCTGTCAAATTCACAGTGTATAGGAAATAAAATATTTAATGAGAATCTCATCCCACTCTGTGCAAACTAACTTGACTGAAGTACTTTGGTTTTATAAATATTTATAGATGCCATGTTTATAGTGACCTCTTTGACTACTTTTTACACTTGAGTTAAGCATGTAAACAACATCTCTACAACGGGAAATAAATCTTGTCCCACTGCTTTATATGAAATAGGATTTTTCTGGAAAATAAAGCTCTTCTTTGTAAGTCAGCCAGAAGGTGATGAAAATGTTGACTTTATTGTCTGTAATGTCTATTCTGTAAATCATCCTGATAACAAGGACAGAACCAGTAAACCATTTTAATGTAAAAAATGAATATAAGCATTTAGCTTAGATATAGCTTAAAAACTAGCCTCATTTTTCAATGGTTGTCAGGCATCAATTGTTCGATGATTTCAAACAGCATGTTTTGATCCAGATACACATTTTAATCACTGTAATGGTTAGGATGAAACCTGATATTTCTAACAATTGTATTTTTAGATGAAGGCATGATAGCAGACAAAATAGTAACTTTTTCTTCCAAATCTAGCTGTCATACTCAGAATCTTGTTTAAGGTCAAAGAGTCAGTACACCTTATAATTATAAAGAAACCCAAGAATTTTGAGAGAAATGAGATCTAACTCTTGAAGAGGAGCAAAATCATCTTTCTTGCAGGACAGTTGACATAGAAAGGTTTTCAACTGGGAGCAACAGGAAAAGGAGAGAACTATAGTATGAGATCTGTCTGGTTGAACTGTTCTGTATTGTTGGAAGACTTGGTGGAACGGTTACCAGGCCATTTCTCTAGTCAGAAGCATGAGGGAAGTGATCCCACCCTCTCATTTCAGCACTGGTGAGGCCAAATCTGGAGAAGCGTGTCCGTATCTGGGCTTCCCAGTACAAAAGACACACGAACATACTGATAATGTATATGTACATACATCCTGCTTGAACAATCAGATCTTCTATGATCAAGTGACCCGTATGTTGGATGAGGGAAACTTTGAAATTGTATTCCTAGATTTCATCAAAGCCTTTGACGTTGTCTCCAACAGTATTGTCCTGGAAAAGTTGGTCACCCTGCCTGGACAGCTGGGTCAAGAGTGTGGTGGTGAATGGAGTTAAATTCAGTTGGTGATTTGTCATGAGTGGTGTTCCCCAGGGGTTGGATCTGGATGAGGGCATTGAGTGTACCCTTAGTAAATTTACAGATTACACCAAGTTGGGAGGAAGTGTCTATCTTCCTGGGTATAGGTAGGAAGATCTTACAAAGGGATTTGGACAGGCTGAATAGCTGGGTCGAGGCCAATGGAATGAAGTTCAACAGGACCAAGTGCTGAGTCCTGCACTTTGGCCACTAAAACCTCAGACAGTGCTAAAGACTTGGGGCAGAGTGGCAGGAAGACTGTATAGAAAAAATGGACCTGCAGGTATTGGTTGATGCTTGGCTGAACATGAGCCAACAGTGTGCCAAAGTCACCAAGAAGGCCAACGACATCCTGGCTTGCATCAGAAGTAGCATTGCCAGCAGGAACAAGGAAGCGATTTTCCCTCTGTACTCAGCTCTGGTGAGGACAATCCTCGAGTTCTGTGTTTAGTTTTGGGCCCCTTGCTACAAGGAAGACACTGATGCCCTGGAGCTTGTTCAGAGAAAGACAGTGAAGCTGGTGGCGGGGTCTGGAACACAAGCCTTATGAGGAGCATCTGGGGGAACTGAGATTATTGAGACTGGAGAAGAGGAGGCTCAGGGGTGAACTTATTGCTCTCTACCTGAAGAGAGGTTGTGGTGAAATGGGGATTTGCCTCTTTTCCCTTGTTACTAGCATCAGGACTAGATGTAATGGCCTCAAGTTATGCCAGGGGAGATGTCTGAGAATGTCAGATGTATTCAGATGTCTAAATACCAGTGAGAGCCCAGGAAGAAAAACGCAAATTGAGGAGGGTCAACTAAAGAATTGTATTTAAACTAGTGCCATCAAAAATGGATGAAGAGTCTTAGTAATTGGGGACTCCTCGCTGGGAGGCACTGAGGCCCCCATTTGCCACCCTGATAACCTCTCCAGAGAGGTTTGTTGTCTTCTGGTAGCATGTGACAGTGGTGTTAAGAGGACACTACCACATCTAATAAACGAGAAGAGTACTACCTGCTCATTGTCATTCAAGTAGAGTCACAAGGGACTGCAGGAAATTACAGAGCATTAAAAGGAACTTTGCATCCCTTGGAAAGATGCTGAAGTGATCAGGAGCACAAGTAGTGTTCTCCACTGCACGCCCGACTGTCAGCTGGGACCCAGACAGAAGGAGGAGAATAGAGGATGATGTTAGAATGAAGATTTGGGGTACTATTATCTTGGGCAGGCCTTTGAGATACCAGGTGTTTGGGCATCAGATGGAATGCAACTGAGCAGGTGGGGCACAAATGTTCTGGAGAGCAAGCTGGATAGATTGATTAACTGAGATTTAAATTAGATTCATGGGGGAAGGGGCCAGAGATCCTTGTGGCAGAAGGGCCAGGAAGTGCTGTCATTTGAGGAAACTGTGGGAAAAAACTCTCAATTTTCCAATAAAATCTTGTAAAGACTCAGAGATAGTAACACTGCCAATAGCCTGACTGAAATCTTGCATCCTTCTAGAGATATCTGCACCCTCTGTTTCCCTAAAGTACTGTATACCACTTTATGCAACATAAGAAATAAATAGGAAGAACAAGAGGTCTGTATGTGGTCACAGTGCCATCATCTCACTGCAATCACAGAGACATATTGGGGCAGCTCACATAACTGGAACACTATCATGGACAGCTAAACCCTCTGTAGGAAAGACTGGCAAGGTGAGGTGTTGGAGTTGCTCTTTATAGGAGAGAGTAACAAGAATGTAATGAGCTCCACCTGGGGGTGATTGATAAAGAAGTGGAGAGCTTACTGGTAAGAATTAAGGGGTGGGCTAACATGGTGACACTGTTGTGGGTGTGTACTACAGGCCAAGATTAGGAGGAGGAAGTTGATGAGGCCTTCTACAAGTAGCTGGAAGTAGCCTTGTGATCCTAGGCACTTATTCTTAGGGGGGGACTTTCATCATCCTGATACTTGTTGGATAAGCAACATGGTCAGGCATACGTGGTCCAGGATCTTGTGTGGAAGAAGCAAAACAATAAGTAGTATTGCTATCCTGGACTTCAAGAGAGCTAACTTTGATCTCTTCAAAGGCTGGAGGTATCCCATGGGCTACAGCATTAAAAAAGTAAGGGGGCCTATGAGAGCTAGTTAACAGTTAAACACCATTTCTTCTGAGCTTAAGATCCGTGCATCCCTAAGAGTAAGAAATCAGGGAAAGGTGGCAGGAGGCCTGAGTGCATGAGCAAGACCTCATGGATAAACTAAAAGGAAAGAAGAAAGTTCATGAAACGTGGAAAAAAGACCTGTCCAGTCAAGAAGAATATAAGAATGTTGTCAGGCCCTGTAGGGATGCAACAAGGAAGACCAAGGTCCTGCTGGAATTAAACCTTCCAAATGAAATAAGGATTAAAAAACTTCTTAAGTATGTTAACAGTAAAAGGAAGGCTCAGGAAAATGTGGGTCCTCTACTAAATGAGGTGCCCTAGTAACAGAGGATGCTGAGAAGGCAGAGATATTGAATTCCTTTGCTTTAATCTTTACTACTACTGCCCCTTGGGAATCCCAGACCCTGGAGGTAAAAGAGAGAGCCTGCGGAATGGAAGGCTTCCCTAGGGTTGAAGAGGAGATAGTCAGAGAGTGTCTAGCCCATGAGTTGATGCACATAAATCCATGGGCCTTGATGGGATGCACCCACATGTGCTGAGAGAGCTTGCAGAGGTGATTGCTGAACTGCTTCTTATTATCTTTGAGAAGTTTTGGAAAATGTGAGGGGTGCCTGAAGCCTGGAGGATAGCCAGTATCATTCCAGTCTTCAAAAAGGGCAAGAAGGAGAATCTGGAAACTAGAGGCCAGTCAGCCTCACCTTCATCACTGGAAAGGTGATGAAACAACTTATTCTGGATGACATCTCCACACAGTTGGAAGAGAAGAAGGTTGTCAGGAATAGTCAACATGGATTCACCAAGGGGAAATTGTGCTGGTTTTATCAGTATTCAATACCATGACATCGTGCAGCAAGCTATTTAGAACTGGAAAACCTCATGTGGATTCCAGATCTCCAAGAGGAAAATATGCTGAGACAGACTACGATTCCCAGAAGTCTCCAGTACTCACCACATGATTTCAGATTCTGGGTAATGGGAGAGAACTCTCTCTTCCATTCTGGGCAGTGCAGATAGTGGCATGATCTGAAGTTTTTTCTCTCCCATTTGTTTATTACGTACAACTTCCTGTTTTATGCGATATTATCTTTCATTCTTTTACCATCTGTAGTACATTAGTTATCTCATCTTGTCTTAATTGGGTTATCTCCATTTACTTCTTCCTGAAAAGGGAAAGAATGCAAAAAAAAGAGGCCAGGAAGGCTCCTGTCACTCATGATAACATCAAAAAAACAATGATCAAGATGTTAGTGTTCTATGATGTCATCACTGTCTAGGGAGATGGGGGGAGAGCAATGGATGTTGCATACCTTGGCTTCAGCAAGGTGATTGACATTGTCTCCCACAATATCCTTGTTATGAAACTTAGAAAGTGTGGGATAGATGAGAGGGTAGTGATGTGCTGAAACATTGCACAGAGGGGTTATGCTTGTTCCATCCCTGGAGGTGTTCAAGGCCAGGTGAATGGTGCCCTGAGCAACGTGATCAAGTATTTGAACTAGCAGTTGGCAACCCTGTCTCCTGCAGGGGTGCTGGAACTTGATTATCCTTGAGGTCCCTTTCAGTACAAGACATTCTATGATTCTATTCTGGCTCTGACTCTTCAGCAGTCTCTAGATGCAAGGAATGAGTGGATGGTTTCTGAAGCAGCTTCAAATAGCAGCTATGTAGCACAGGATCCACCTCCCAAAAGTCAGCACAGGATTTTAAGGGCAGAAATAGCACATACATGAAAGGACACATTAAGGATGAAAGGGGGACATGGAAGTTTAAATGGTTACAGTTCACAGCAATTACATTCCTGAGAGAGACTCTATCCAACTGGATGCTCTGTTCTGAGTGCAAGGAAAACAAGTAATCCTTGGAGGATCTAGGGAGAGCTGAAGAGTGCAGCTTGGTTTCTCGTATGGTCAACTGAAGGTACCTCTCTTGGGGCAGGTGAGTTTCTTCTGTTTTCTTTCTCTACCCGAATGTCAACATAGAACTGGGATGAGGAGATAACGAGGCTAGGCAGTAAGGAATAGAAACAAAAGCTTGAATGGCATGAGTTAAACTTGAAAACAGTAGTCAAAAGGTATACTGAGAACAGGCAAAAGGCAAACCAGCCAAATCTTTTACTGTACAGGATGCATAACAAAGCAACAGGGTTAACCATCACCTGGTGGATCATTAAGGACATGTGTAGATGGGAACCTGTTTGCAGCCAGTTACTTGCCTGCAGCCAGTTAGTTAGTGGCTCACAGTCAGTATAGCATATCTGACAGCTACCAAGTTCTCAAATCTCAAATGAAAATGAAAAATAATTTTCTTCATGACATTATGTTACAATTTGGGGCACACTATAGAATAGAGAGGCATTCTACACCTATTTACAGAGCAAAAAGAGAGAGCAGCAGAAAATAACTTTGAAAAATGCTCTGTATTAAGTACATTTTTTATAGCTTTAGTATCTGCCACAAGTAGAATGATAGGTATGGTGGCCTCACCTTAGTTGGTAGCTGTTAATGAGACAATTTAGGTCATATGGAAATAGAAAACCAAAGAATAAAAATAAAATGTACTATCTTACTATTTGGCAAAAGCTTAGTATGTCTGTTCCAATATATTCAAAATATATTGGTTTATTTTTGGAAAATGCTTTCTAAGTTGCAGCCTGCTTTCATGCACTTTTATGAGCTGTTCTCTCTCTCTTCACTACAGAAAATTCTGTTTTCCATGTTGTCCATCTCCACATCTTCAGCTGTGACTTTTACATTCAGATTCTTTTCTGGCTGAGGCCTCTGGAATGCCAGTTCCTGAATAGATTTTCATCCAGGATGGGGAGTGGCAGCATGTGATAAAAATGAAAGTCACTTGCAGAAAGTGTAGCCTACAAATAATGGAGCAGAGAAAAGAAGAAAAGCTAAGCATTTAAGTATCACAAAAATGAAACGTGTAATGCCAGCAGGAGCCTGCTGTGGCTGTTAAAGGATAGATATGATCTAATCATGAGATAGAGATAAGTGCAGTATCCATGTACTTCACTCTTTTTCTAAAATTAAAATAAATAGGTAGTTATGCATCTTTAAAATAAGATGCAGGCCAAATTAGCTTTGAGCAATTAGAAGTTTCACATGTTATAAGTGTGACTTTTATTCTTTATTTTTATTTTAGGAAGATTTGTTCAGCATGCAAACACATTCACGCAATAATGTTTTAAAGAAAACTATCCAAAACTAAAAAGAAACACACCATATTCTTCCTTTTCTTTCACAATCCAAACAAGCACATATTTTCTGATTCACTAATATGGATGGTTCAACATTTCTAAGAGAATTCAGATATCAAGACAAAGTGTATACCCAGAGCTGACCTATTATTAAATGAACTAGTTTTTCCAGAAAAAGTAGGCATCATTGATGACCCACAAGTTTTCACCAACTTTACCCAATTTGACTGCCTACAAGATAACTTTCTGCCTTCAGATCATGACACCTTTGTCCAAGTTTGTTAAGCTTTTCATGCAACAAACACTATGGCAGACAACCTAGATATAAAATGGTAGCAGCTGATAAGTCAAAACTTAATAAAATATAGATTTCTTAAGGGACTGAGTTCTTCAACAAGCAGTTCTCCTTGGCAAGAGTACAGTACATCCCTGAAGCCATCTAGAAACTTAGTCAGCTCGAAGATGAAAAAAAAATAACAATTACTATTTGTTTTCTGTTTTCTTTTTATCAATTTTAAATTAATCAGCACAGGTAGAAACATGAAATGTGTGACAGAACTGAATAAACAGAAATGCTGAAACAAATTAAGATACAGAATTACATTTATCAGTGTATTGTCCTTCTGCGATACCCACCCTGCTACTCATACTGACAATCACTCCTTAAGACTTTGGACATTAATTTCTGATTTATAACATGTCCAGAAAAGCTAGGTGTTTCAAAATATTGTGTAGCCAAGTCAGCTGAAGCTAAGTTTCTAAGTGTTAATTTCAAGAGATAGGAAGATTAAGAGAACTTAGATTTTCAATTTTCAAAAATGAAATGTAGCAGTTATTTTTAGCTTCTTTGATTCTCTCTGTGCTTTTATCTCAGAGTGTCTAGAATTTCCTGCTTCTTGGAGAGAAGCAAAAAAAAAAAAACAGAAGACTTAACAGTCAAGTTTGCACATTAGAGTGACAAAATGCTAGTTTTGCTAACTTTTATCCTGCCCAACTTTTAATTTTTGTGGTTATATAGAAAGAACTAAGCAGTACATGTTAACAATTTACATCTCTGATGGGAACTGAGCAGTTCCAACTCAGAATAAGTGGGATCTTCTAGTTATAGTGAAGGATTTAGTTAGTGACAGTTTCGATAGCTGAAAATACACCAGGAAAAATAAAATTTTCATGTGATTTTTGGACCACAAGTGAACTTGTAAAGAGCAGAAAATATTTGAATTTTTAATCCAAGACTTGGTGCATTTGGTGTCATGTGACTGATTTGCAATCAACTCAGGCTCTGTGCAAGTGTATGAAGTTCTTCCATAGATCAAAGCTGCATGATGATCACAGAACTTCTGCTCTGTTATGCAGTAATTTTCTCTCTTCCTTAGAAGTGCTACAAACAGCAAGAGAGAGACCACTAAATGAATAATTTCCAAGCCATATTAGCTGTTATGGCAGAGCACAGTTGAGGTTTGCATCTACAGAGGTGACTTCTCAAAAAGAACCGAAGTTTTGGATTATTTTTGTTGTTGCTACTAGTCCTGATTTTAGCATATATAAAAATGGCATTTTACAAGCACTTGTTTGCACATCTAGCCAGTCACTGCACTAATAAGGAAAATGGTGTTTCCTTGGATTCAGAAAAACATAAACAAAGAACAAACAGGAAAGAATTGAAAGTAAGATTAACAGAGTGTTCTTTTAGCATAGTCTTGTTTTAGATTTCCTGAAACATTATAATCCAGTGCAGATGTTCATTTGCCTCACTCTTGGCAACTCCTCAGTAACACTTTCTCAGGGATTTATTATCCCCTTGTTAATTTGACCTCAATTTTCTCATTCCTTTTATGTGATAATGAGCACTCAGAATTATGTGAAATAAAACAAAATATATAAAGAAATTACAAAATAACTAACACTATGTAAAATCGCATACAATATTTATGTGCTTAGAGCAAAAACTGTGATCTGTGCTTGTATTTTATCATTTCTTATAATGATAATGGCTCATATGTGTGAAGTCAAACACAACGAGTGGTTACACAAAATAAGGGAGGTGAAACTGTAGTAATAAATGTAGTAGTATGGACAGTGCTTACATGCCCTAATACATTTATACAAATGTGCCTTACTAGAAGTTTTTGAAGAACAGCCTTATGCATTAATCTCTCACATAAGTTATTTCTAGTCAAACAAGATTACACCTAGGCAAAGAAGGACAGTCAAGGTCTTCTCAGTTCTAACCCTAATTCAGCCCGAATTACAGTTAAGAAGCACATTCTGACACTATTAATATGGGTGTGAAGACAATACTGCCAAGTTCTTTAACTTCTGAGTTGTTCTTTTCTTAAATTAATTTCCCTTCAACAAAAAGGTAGCAGACTATTATGATATTATACACACCAATAGACATTAATAATTCTAAGAAGCCTCATCAGGAACCTCCACACATTCTCTCTACCGATTGTGCCAGGAGCTCTATTGAAAATCAGACCTGCTGTTTCAGTCTATGATATATGTTACAAGTGTGCCTACCCATGGGCTTATCTCTGGTACTACCATCTAAATGGGCTTTGGACCTACATTAATGGTAACCTGTCTCCTGGTAGGACTATAGGATATGCCTAATAGCCCTCTCTCTGGCTCTGATACTTTCTGTTTTTGTCTGGACCCCCTGAGTGGACCCTAGATCTCAGCAATTATTTTTCCCAGACTGTCACTGGACTCTTTTGCTAGCATCCTACTCTGATTGTCCAGATCAGAAGTAGTAAGGTCACTGCTTGTGTTGTGACCACTCTTGGCTCCAGTCTCACCTTCCCTTGCAGAGCAGTTTGTTCTAGCTTCTCTGCGACACAGCTAAAAATAAAAATAAATAATAATAATAATAATAAACAGTGCTATTGTATCACAATTCTATTTCCATTAGCGTAAAGAAAATAGTTATTAAAAATGCAGCTGTGAGAATACTTTAGGAAAATTACTATTTGTATGAATTTCTCTTGAAAAGAAAAAAACCTCCCCTGGCACAACATGAGGCCATTTCCCCTTGTCCTCTCACCTGTCACTAGTGAGAAGAGACCAGCCCCACTCTAGCTGCAATCACCTTTCAGGTATGTGAAGAGAGTAATAAGGTCTCCCCTCAGCCTCCTCTTCCCCAGACTTAACAGCCCCAGTTACTTTAAACACTCCTCATAGGAAATATTCTCCAAGTCCTTCACAAGCCTTGTTGCCTTTCTTTGGACCTACTCCAGCACTTCAGTGTCCTTTCAGTCTTGAGGTGCCCAAAACTAAACACACTACTTGAGGTCGGGCCACACCAGTGCCAAGAACTGGGGGAGGATTACTTCCCTGGTCCTGCTCACTGCTCCATTCCTGATACAAGCCAGGATGCCGTTGGCCTTCCTGGCCTCCTGGGCACACTGCTGTCATGTTCAGCTGACTGTCCACCACCACACCAAGGGCCCTTTCTGTCAGGCAACTTTCCAGCCACTTCTCCCCAAGTTTGTAGGGATGCCTGGGGTTAGTGTGACCAAAATGCAGGAGCCAACACTATTGAAACTCATACAATTTTCCTTGGCCCATCCATTCAGTCTATCCAGGTCCCTCTGTAGTGCCTTTCTCCCCTCTGGCAGATCAACACTCCCTCCCAGCTTAGTGTCCTCTGCAAATTTACTGTGGGTGCACTCAATCCCCACATAAAGATGATTGATAAAGATGTTAAATGGGAGTGGCCCCAGTACTGAGCCCTGGGGGATACCACTTGTGACCGGCCACCAACTGGATTTAACTCCAGAACAGCTCTTTGGGCCCAGCCATCCTGCCAGTGTTTCTCTTAGCAGAGTGTATGCTGACCCAAAACATGGGCAGCCAGCTTCTCCATGAGGATGCTGTGGGGGACAGTGTCAAAGGCTTTACTGAAGTCCAGAGAGATCACATTGACAGACTTAGCTTCGTCCACTTAGCGGGTCACCCTGTTATAGAAGGAAATCAAGTTTATCAAGCAGGATCTACCATTCATTAACCCATGCAGACTGGGCCTGATCCCATGATTGACTTTTAATTGATTCATGATGGCTCCTGATATTAACTATTCCATAACCTTCCCTGGCATGAAAGTGAGACTGATAGGTTTGTAGCTGCCAGGATCGTCTTTCCAGCCCTTTTTGGAGATCGGTGTCACATTTGTCAGGCTGCAGCCCACCTGGACTTCCTCAGTTAACCAAAACTGTTGAAAGATGATGGACAGTGGCTTGGAATTCAATGTAATATTTTCAGGAAGGTTCAACTTCCACTGCTGTACTACCAACATTTGCCTCTGACATTGTGGTGCAACAGAATAAAATATGAGGCATTACTTTCAGAGAAGCCCTTGTAGTGAATGTCTCGGTCAGGATTAATGCAACTGACACATAGTTTGAATATAATATAAACAATACTTGTAGTAACTCACTAAAAATATTTGAAATGAATGGTTATACTTCTACTGTTGAATATGAATCAGATTTAAACAGAGTTAGTAGTATCTACATAATGATGTTCACCATCTTTGTAAAAATAACTTTTAGAAACATATTCAGTGGACTGGTGTTTTTCTAGAGGAAGACTCATTTAACATCCTATGATTTTTATTGTCCCACTTTCTATGACCTCTGCGAGAGACATACAGGGATGCATGATGCTCTCCAGGACATATAAATCAAGGCTAGTATTCTATTTATTTATTTTCTGTAGTTAAGAAAGATACTTATTCCTCTGTTTGCTAAGCAATTTCTTTCCATCTCTGAGACTGTTGAAAAACAAAAGATGAAAGTAAGAACTTGGACCATTTAATCAAAACTTTAATCTACCACTACAGAAAGTCCCATGTTCCTTTCCAAACACTGAACCTTCAAACAAATTAGTAATTTTAAGCGAATTTTAATTTAAGCTGTTCACCAGTGATCTACAGGCTACTCATGGAAGCTCATTTAACCAGATCCAACTCCCTCTAAGAGCATCATACTATCAGCTCCTTGTAATTTGAGGAAGGGAGTTGTAATAGAAAATGAATCTACAGGCCCCTTCAGCCTCTACATTTAACGGAATGTCAGCTGAACAATGGTAAACAATGACACTGAACAAACAGTGATTAGTGGCAGTTCTGGACAAATGGCAGTTACAGATGAAAGGAAGTTCAGGTCAGAGGAGGTTAAAGAGGAGGTTTAAGAGGAACCTGAAAACTAACATGACTAGCCAGTAAAAGTCCAATACATGAATGGAGGTTATTAATACTATAGAGTCAGACACTGAGATGATCAAAATTAAACATTAGAAGAGGTTACTTAGAGGTGGTAGAATCTCAGTCCTTGAGGCTTTTTGGGATCCAGCTGAACTGAGGCCTGAACAGTCTTATGTGCTATTCAGTGTTTATCTGTTTCAAGATCACCTCCAAGGATGATAATTTTGATTCAGTAACTTTCTTTTAATGTAATGTTTCAGTGTGGTATCTCATATGTGTAGGTAGCTCTGAAAGTAATGCTTCCTATTTATTTACATAGAACCTACAATAGATACAGAGTACAATAATATCATTCAATAGAGAAAATTCTCAGCTACAAAACAGTGTTTTTTAACACTGCCATCACCATTATCCGTTTTGAATCTATGAGCTGATCAACACACTCTTCATTTCATGGTTTGACAATGTGCATGGACATCTGGCTTGTTACTTGTCTTTCACATCACTGTCAACACTGCTGAAATGCACCATCCACTACCTCATCATGCTAACATCCAGGAGGAGGCTCCTGGATGTTAGCATGGTGAGGTCAGCCTTCCTTGCTGGCTGGACAGTAAAAGCAGTTGCAGTTCTTGGCCCTGTGCAACTCTGCTCAGAAGCAAATAAAATATTGGTGTGTTATCAACATTTTTCTCCCACAGCCAAAACACAATATATCAGACTTTCTGCAGGGCTCATTAATTTTGGAAAAATAAGAAAATCCTCCTTCTAAAAGATGTGGAAAATCACAATTTTTTGAAAAAACAAAAAACAAAAAACCAACACCTGTTGAAACTGACATGCCCTTGGAGGTACTGTTTGCACACACTCACTTACTATCTTTGCTATCAAATTCCATGAAACTATTTTTTTAATATTCTGAACAGAAATCCTGGTGTGAAACCACACTAAGCCAGTGCCAGTCATTCTGTGAACAGAAGAGTCCTTGCTGATGTTCTGTAGGACCTCTCTTGCAACTTTACTTTTTGTAATATAGGAGCCTTTATGTCATCAGACACAGAATCTAGAAGCAGAGAACCGCCTTTTTGTGCAACAGTTCTGGTTGCCATGAAGAAAGGGATGGAGGTGTGATAAACTGACTGCAGACAGCAAACTGGGTGAGAACTTCTGTACAGTGAAAGAGTTGTGAGCTTGCAGCTAAGAAGTATGAGAATAAAAAGGTGTCAAGTATTAGGAGGTTTAAACTCTCCTCTGTTAAGAGGAAAGAATGCTGCTTCTAAGTTAGGCATAACTTGTCACGGAAAACTGTGAACTACATAAACTGCACCTCCAGAAATTGTCTAGTCAAATGCAGAGTAGAATTGACTGTTCTTCAGTTCTTAACATTCTATTAACACAGCTATGAAAACAACAACAAGATAATCTAGTGACTGTGTTCACTTTACAATCTGCTTCAGGTTCAATAGAATAAAAATAATAAATAATGCATAATGTGACCTTCAGTCCTGAAACCTATACACATTCAAACCTAGCTTAAGGAAGCATAGAATCACAAGGTTGCAAACGACCTATAAGACCATCTAGTCCAACCGTCCTCTCATTACCACTGCTACCACAGGCTACTAAACCATATCTCGCAGCTCCTCATCCAGACGTCTCTTGAACACTTCCAGGGATGGCGACTCCACGATTTCCCTGGGCAGACCATTCCGGTGCCTGGCCACTCTCTGCGAGAAAAAGTTTTTCCTTGTGTCCAACCTAAACCTCCTCTGATACAACTTTTGGCCATTTCCCCGGGTCCTGTCAGTTGCCTGGGAGAACCAAAACGGAACTACCCTGAAAGATGGCTCATCTTTGACTAGGAGGGATGATGAGAGTCTTCCAGACGTCTTTTTTTATGAGTCCAGTAGCCATTTCTCCTCTTTCAATTGCCCTTCCTAATCCAATATCTTTTGTAAGTTCACAACCTTATTCCTGTTATCACTCTTCTACTGCATTCCCCCTCCTAATTTTCATCCATTCTCTTCCTTCTGCAAGTGTGCAGTTGTTTTTTTTTAACGTGTACTGATTTGACTGGGATAGAGTTTATTTTCTTTACAGCGTTATACACACAGATTCACAGAATTTGGACTTGCGACCAGAAGCGTGTTAACATTTTGAACAAAAGTAATCATATAATAGAATATTTTGAGTTGGAAGAGACCAGCAAGGATCATTGAGTCCAAATCCTGATTCCACACAGGACTGACCATCCAAAACTCAAGTCATATTTCTGAGAGCATTGTCCAAATATTTCCTGAATTCCAGCAAGCTTGGTTCCATGACCACTGTCCTGAGAGGGGCCCTATTCCAGTAACTGACCATTCTCTCAGGATGCTTACTCAGTTCATTTTTAATTTGCAGAAAAAGTCTTCGAAACTGGCTCTACTATTCCTCTCCAGATGTTTTAATAGTGCTATCAGAGCTTCAAAGCCTCCATTTCTTATGATTTTCCAGCAGCAAGAAGTCTGGGTATGCACAAGAGGCCTGGAGTGGACACAACCAGGACAGCTGATTCCAGGTGACCACAGAGTTATTTGATACTGCATTATGTCTCACTCAGCCTAAGAGCTGGGTGAAAGGAGAGGCAGAATGGGGAATGCATTCAGAGTTATGGCATTCGCTATTATGTATGGTGAAGCCCTACTTCCTAGAAATGGCTGATCATCAGCCATTCTGCAGATCAGTAACAGTGAATCTTTATTCAGCTTTGCTTGTGTATGTAGATTTTGCTTCTCCTAATTAAACTGTCCTTATCTCAGTCCACAAGTTCTCACACTTTCACCTTCCCATTTTTTTGTCCCATACCCCTAAGGGAAAGGATGAGTGAGCAGCTGGCTTAGCTGCCTATGTGAGGTTAATTAGCAACCCATACTTTTGGAGAACAACTTCCATGTGCCAGACCTGTTACTCCTCCTCTTTGAATTACTATAACAGAACCATATTTTCTTCCCTAATCTACTAGATATAACATATTCAGATTACCTCATACCACTGTAGATCATGTGATACTGAGGAAGACTGATTCTGCAGAAGAGCAGCCTGTCACTTCTCCAGAAGTCTCAGTCCAGATGAGTACTCTGTTTTATAGATCCTCACCCTAGAAATCCTTCATAGTTTCCTTCCCACTCTAATGCATGATCAGATGGTAAACTTGTGGATCTCTGCTTTGTAGAAGCAGAAGTCACTGTTTAAAGTAAACAAGGTATGGGCTGTTGAGTGAGCTTTGGCTTATGAGCACTTGTGTTCAGTCAGTAGCTTCAATTAAAAAAGAACAAAACACAGCATTCTAGCATTTGTATCGATGTATGATTTTATTATCTCATCTAACAAGAGCATTATCTTCATTGCCACAGTAGCACCTTCCTGTTTTCAGTGCTCTGTTGTTCAGCCTTTCACAGCCATGTTAACTGCAGAGACGTTCTTCACCAAGGCTGATAATAAGTAATAGCAAAGGAAGACTTTCAGGAAGGGGCTTGGCTGAGCTCCCAAACTCTTCCAAAGAACTGGAAGATTAATAGCTTATCTCATGCAGCATGTCTTTTTCCGATAGTAGTTGCACTAAGGAGAAATATCCTCAGCTGAAACTATAAAGGCAGGTGAAGAAAAAAAAAAAACAGCCACTATGAGTCTTAGTGATTACAGAAGATGGTAGTATTTTGAATTGGTGATACAGCACTGTAGCCTGCTATTACTGCCAATACTTCAGAGTTTGTTGTCATTCATTTAATAACTTTGCTAATTGGCACCTTTACCTTCTTTTCCATCCTCAATTTTTTTTGACCTCGGTTCATCAGAGGAAGATAGTGATAATGGCAACATAACCTTTCAAAAAGAGTCAGCAAGGTTGCTCAGAAGAAAAAACTGCTTCAGCTTCATTCCTGAATCAGTGAAAATCTTTCAACTGTTGCTCATTCCTAAAAGCCAATATTTCCTCCATTTATACATTCTGCTTCAAAATCCTCTATCCCATACATGGCTTCCCTACACACTCTATCCTGGTTATATCAGTATTCCATATCACGACACCATGTGACATTGTAGGGCAAATAACCCCCAAAAATAGCACCCAAAAGAAATAGTGCCAAAGATGGTGTATTTTTGATAGGCTTAAGTAGATAATGTACAGATGGTTAATAAGAAAAGAGTGGCTCACCTTTAAAGATGGTCAAGGCTCGCCGGTAACTCCACTAGGGAGAGATCTCCAACCAGAGATCCTTCCCTGGTGGTGGTCAGCCCTTAAATGGGGTCTTGGGAGGGGTGGAGTCAAACTCCACCCCTTCCAATCACACTCATTTGTGCCCCTGCAGCTGACCCAGTGCTAGCCTCAGGTGATCAGTCAGTGGTTCAGGCCGTGATTCAACAGTTCCCGTACACTCCACCCCTTCACAACATGAACCACTGATTAAGGAACTATAGGGTGAGCCCTCCTTAATACAGAGACCCAATACATCGCGACGCTTTACATAATAACCCGTCGCGATGCATATCGATGTAATCTGGGATGAGTGATGATCAGCGTATGGCTCGTGTTCTTCCTTGGGCCAGTGCTTGGTGGTGTCTACTGGAAGCATGCGGTCACGTTGTGCAGGTCCGTCCTACTCTTCATCAGTCCCGGGTAGACCATCACCGGATGTTGCACATGATCTTATAGCAACTCTGGAACACTTCAGCAGTATTTGGTTCCCTCTGGTGACTCATAGACTCACGGGGAGTAATATAGGTGTTTCAAAGGTACCAAGAGGGGGAGGTCTGCCCTCCAGGGTAAGATACAGGCCGTATTCCTGTCTTGGGTCAACACTTCAGCTTGTACAGGGGCATGCCCTGGCCGCCTGTACCAAACCTTTTGTCCAGATGTCTGCGGCTGCACGATTATATCAGGCACCAAAGGGGGTGTCCTGATCTGCAAAGAGACGTGATAGGGGTTCCTTTAGCAATAAAGACTGGAGTGTTGACCACAATATCAGTAGGCCATGTACCAATTACCGGAGGGACTACCGAACCCCCCACCTCCAATAATCTCCCCCAAGGTGCAAGTAGGCCACACCGTCGTGGTCCTACCTGCACCTTCCAAGGCCATCTTATTTTATTGGTGCCTGGTTTCAGGTTCTCAGGGGCAGGGAGCAGAAGATTGTTCTCACAGCCGGTCTGAGGTCTTACCTCATTATCTGTACCTGTAATTTGGATCCTAAGTGGGGAGGCCCATGTTGTTTGCAACATTTTCAAGGCACTGGGTCTGCCATCTCTAGGTCTTTCATTCAGATCTCGCAGGGTTTCGTGGAGTCTCTTCGTCCACCCCTGCAGAGACGGAGAGTCTGTCTTCAGGGCAACCTTGAGAATACCGTTATAACGCTCAATCAGGCCTGCCCCCATTAGATTGTATGGCAGGTGGAATCGCCATTCAATATTGTTCTCTTCTGCCCAGCGTTGTATCATTGCACCCGTGAAATTAGTTCCTTGGTAGCTCTCAATGACTTGTGGTGTCCCGTAGGCAGCCATCAATCTTGTGAGCGCCTTGATGGTATATGCCTGGTTGGCTTTTGGTACTGGATAGGCCTGCATTAGCCCACTCGCGGTGTCAACACAGGTTAGGACATACCTCGCCCCCTCAGATCGAGGAAGGGGCCCAATATAATCAACCTGCCATCACTGTAGAGGATTGTGTCCTCTAGCAAGATGGGCTGTTGTTTCAGGCAACGACCTCGGTCTCATTCTGGAGCAGGCATCACAGTCTCGACATGCTTGAGCTACATCCGATAGTTGTACGGGCAGTCCCCGTGCTTTGGCAGCTGCCCACATGGTCTTCTGTCCAGCATGCCGCAGCTTTTGATGTAACCAGTAGGCAATGTTCTCAGATGGTGAGTTCTCAACCCATCTAACTTGGGCCAGTGTGTCGGCTTCATCATTTCCTGGTGACTGTAGGGGTCGGTGACCAGAAACGTGGTAGACACGTACAGTTCTGTGTTTGACTGTATTCCATATGTCTAACCACATATCTTTGCCCCAGATTGGTCAGGAGTGGATAGTCCAGTCCTGGGTAGCCCACTGTGCGATCCAAAGAGTGAGCCCCCGGTACACAGCCCAACTATCTGTGCAGATATTCAGGACACCGTCACCAGGTTCTTTGGTTATAACCATCCACACGGCCCGCAGTTCTGCCCACTGGCTGCTTTGACCATCCCCCTCTTCAAACCATATTGTATCTGTAGCGGGATGGTATGCTACTGCTCTCCACTTACTTGGGTTGCCCTTGCTGGACCCATCCGTGTACCAGGCATCTTCAGGAATGGGATATTTTCCTTCCTGGACGGGACTCTTCTGTGGCGGAGCAACCAAGGTTTGTTTTGGTGCATCACTGCGATACGTCACTGGGCCTAGAATCTTTTGGAGTTCTTCTTTCAACGGTGAGGAAGACAGACTACTCCTCTGGCTGAGATAGGCGACCCATCGTGCCACCGTCTGTGCCTGGGCCACCCCTGTCTTAGGAAGGTGGGTCAGATCTCTTACCCACCCCTGAATTGGAAGAGTGGTCTTAACTATGACTTCGGCCATCTGGGTTATTGGCTCTACCGCTTGTAATGCGGTATAGGCAGCCAATAGTTGTTTTTCAATCATACTATATCTTTCTTCTGCTCTGTGCCAGACCTGAGACCAAAATCCAATGGGGGTCCGAACAGAACTCTGACATTGGATTTTATGCTATTCAAAGCAGGTATTTTAATTAACACTACATTTTATAGAATTCAATTTTAACATGTAACTGTAAACAATAAAATTTTTGCTTTAGTTCTATCAAAATGAATTTTATGTTGCTGCTCTGAAAAAAAAAAGCATCCTATTTATTTCTATGGAAACTGCAATTGAGTAGTTTAAGTACTATTGTACCACTACAATTAGTACAATTGAGCAGAATAGTACTATTTGATCAAGTAAATTCTCAGCTACAAAACACTATTTTTCAACATAGTCACAAGCAGTGAACAAAAGCCTGTGTGTCACACTTGTAAGAATCTGCACCAGCAGATGCGACCTATAGTTTCACAGCTGCTAGGATGGCATCATTGTTAGAAAAATGTTGCCTGTGGAGTACATCTACAGCCTGAAAAGATGTAAATCAGAAGACACTAAATGTGGACTATGTAGTGGGCGTGGTAGGACAGATTTGACATGCTCCACTATCTTTGAACTGGTATGGGGCCAGTTACATTGTTGTATTGGAAGAGACAGTTTGTCTCCTTCTCTGACCTGATACAGGAAGTTTAAGTCTTCAGCTTAGTCAGCATTGTGATGAAGGGGTCAGAGTTGATGGTTTGTCCAGGTTCTGGGAAATCTAGAAGGATCACCGCTTTCCTATCTGAAATGACCTTACACAGTACTTAACCCTCTGAGGATTGCATCTTGAATGTTCCTTTCCATGGAGAGTTCACATGTCACCACTCCACGAACTACCATTTTGACACTCCATGGACTACCATTCTGACTCCAGCTTGTAATAGTGACAACACATCTTGTTATCAGTAATAATGTGTTCCAGGAAACTGTCACCTTCATCCTCTAATTGGTTCAAAAGGTCCTGACAAATCTGCATACTGTGCTCTTTCTTTCCCTATGTGAGTGTTCATGGGATAATCTGGTGCAAACTTTGTGATATTCCAGTGTTACCACCATCTTTTCTAATGAATCAAAGCCAATATTCAGCTCCATAAACAGTTTCCTGGTCATAATCCACCTGTTTGTGTGGATTAGCTGATTGAGACATCCTTCATTTCTGATCTGAGAGCTGTGCACTGCCATCTGGAACATAGCTTGTCTTTTATGTTGTTGCCACTGCTGAGACATGCTGCCCACTGCCTTGCTGTACAAACATGCACTGTTTGATCTCCATTCAGCAAGTCAGTGAAAGAGTGTAAATGAGTACAATTTTTTCCACATGGAGGAATTAAGTTCCAGTTCTTATCTTCATATGCACTTCTATGTCAGTCAACATTTTGCCAAACTGCTCCTCTGCTGCCATCTGTTGCATTGTGATAAAATGTAATGGAATATTGGTGGGAAGGTTCAATCTCTACTGCCAGATGTTGAACATCCACCTCTAATATCGTGGACCAGTGTAATAAAATAGGAGGCATTAGTTTTGTAACAACCCATGTAGAAGATCACAAAGCCCTGAAAAAGTTTATGTGATGCTGCAGAGCAGCTGGCTTCACAAAAACAGGATCCAAAGATACTGGAAATGTGGATACATGTGCTCCAACCACATGTCAGTCATTCATAACCACTCTGTATGTAGTGACGCATGTGCAATATTTCCTTAATGCATGTCCTCCATTGTTTATTCTAAACAGGAATAATTGAAAAAAACGTAATAACTACTGATGGCAGCAGCACTAAAACTAAAGACAGTGTCTCTACATCCCAGGCATAAACTGACAGCATAAGTGTGCGTATGACTGAAAATGGAAAATGGGGAGAAGTTTGTGATAGACAGGTAATTAAAAGCATGGGTCAGGACTGTTTTTTGGCAAGGAGGAAGCAGAGAGAAAGCTGCAGAGATATAAATACTCCTAAGTAAGAGGTAATCTATGAACAAACTATTTCATTTGTACTGAAATAGGACAGTTTGTTGAACTACAATTTGCTTCTAAAACAGTCAGTCTTCACCTTCAGACAATTATTTTAGCTAGTCCTGCTGCCACCGTTGAGGAATTACTACCCATAGGTTTGCATCTATTCTAAATGGAATAATCTCCCTCAGTATCAAAATATGTCACTTCTCACACCAAAGATACAGATCTTCAGCCTAACAAAATTCAAACCATCTGTGTCTGTCTGGGACAACATGGGTCACATCTAGAATAGAAAGAACAGGAGGATCAGAGAGAGGAAAATCTTAAGGGTAGTCAGTTGCCTAGGTTGGCTGTTAGTCCTCTTACAAAAGGTCAAAGGGAGGCAAGAACAAGAGCTCATCTGGAACTCTGTGCAAATATAAACTAGACCATATGTAACCCAATTTTTTTTTTCCCTATGTCATGAATGTTTGGCTTAGCAGCTATGATTTCTTTTAGCTTTTTTTTAACACTCTTAAAACACAAATGAATTGTGTCCATTCACTTTCAGTCTTAGAGGATCAAAGATATTAAAAAGAAGAACATAAGTTATGTAGTTATTTAGAAGCCTTCCCTATCCCTTTTTCACAGTTTTAAATGGGACTTTGATTCATTTTTTTCGACACATTTTTGCATAACTACCATTGTCCTAGACTATCTTTGAAAAACAGCTGAGAGCAACCAGGTATATTCTACTGGCCAAAACCACAACTTCCACTGAGGGAGCATCTTGAGGTACTTGTCTGTTGGTATCACAAGCATCGCTGTGCAGAATTGTCCCAGAAGTTCTTTGCAAAATACATTTTGCCAGAGATTTACTTTGTATTGCTGGAGGGAGGTGAAGCATAACATGAGGCAGCACCGTGCACCTGCAGTCTGGAAGGCCAGCTACATCCTGGGCTGCATTGAAAAAGGGGTGGCCATCAGGGAGAGGGAGGAGATTGCCCTCCTCTGCTCAGCTCTTGTGAGGCCCCATCTGGAGTAGTGCATCCAGGCCTGGGGCTCCCAGGACAAGAAAGACACAGAGCTCTTTGAACAGGTCCAGAGGAGGGCCAATATGATGGTCAGAGGGCTGGAGCATCTCTCCTATGAAGAAAGGTTGTGGAAACCTGGCTTGTTTAGTTTGGAGAAGGCACCGGGGAGACCTCATTGCGGCCTTCCAGTACTTGAAGGGAACATATAAAAAGGAAGGGAAACAACTGTTGATACGGGTTGATAGTGATAGGACAAGGGGGAATGGATTTAAACTAAGACGGGGAGATTTAGGTAAGATATTAGGAGGAAGTTTTTCCCTCAGAGGGTGGCGACACACTGGAACAGATTGCCCAGAGAGGCTGTGGATGTCTATCCCTGGAGGCATTCAAGACAAGGCTGGATAGGGCTCTGTACAGTCTGGTCTAGTGGTTGGCAACACTGCCCACGGCAGGGGGTTGAAACTAGATGTTCTTTGAGGTCCTTTTCAATCCAGGCCATTATATGATCTGCTGCCCCCACACTGTGGAACTTACTCCTCACCAACTCAGTGTATTAAACAATTCCCCATGCAAAAGGAGCTTAACATGTTTGTTGTCATACCTGTTAAGAAAGTGAGTTATAGGGACGTGGAGACTGTTATACATCCCCCACTTTCAGAATAAACCATAGAGTAATGAACTGAAAGCATGTGGAAGGCCAAGGGCAAAAGCAAAAAATGGTTTAGGTGCATGTGAGGATATATACACAGTCACTGAGGGATTCTGCTTTACTTGGGAAAAGGCTCTCCTGTCTTTTCTGTTTAGTTGCAAGCCTCACTCCCAAGTCTGGAGGAAACTGTAGGAGAAAGTAGAAAATTTCAGACACCTCATTTTACTGAGGAACAAAATGCTTTTTGTGTAAAATAATAGTCTATTGAGGGTCTTCCCCTCTTTTGGGAACAAGCTGTATTTACATGAATGGTATGCAGTAGAATAGTTAAAATACCTCTGATAATCATAAACTATTAAAACTACAGTTAAATTCAGCCCAGAAACTGAAGAAAACTCAAGACTGATCAGTGAAGGACACTGTTCCAGAAAAGAATAAACTAGTTTCTGATTTCTCTGGCCATCTTATCACAGATATGTTACACATTTAACTCATTTTGCTAAGAGAAGTAGTTAACTTTTCTAAAGTCTCTTTGAAGGACTTGATCAAATAAGCTCCCAGTTCATCATTTGTCTCCTGAACAGCTGCATCATAACTCCCAAAGATCGGAGTTGAAGCCTTCACATCCTCCCGATTTGCTTGGAGTAAAATGAAATTAAGCTCCTCTGCTATACTGTCATATTTTCGATGATCAAATCTGCAGAGACTGGCATCATCAATTGGGTAGGTGATGTCATTAGGGTAGCAGTCCTTTGGAACCGGAAACTCCACATTTTTCAGAACTGGCAACTCACAGAGAAATGTGAAGAGGTGTTTAAGGGCTTGGGATGACAATGGATTTCCAAGAAACTTAAACTCCTGCAGTTTCTGACAAGGGCTTAATGCCACAATCAACATGTTGACATGAGTGTCTTGGATGTTACAATCCTCCAAGATAAGACTCCTAAGCACTGGAGAGGAATGGCTAAGAAGCTTAAAGAATGTTGATGGGTAAAGTTCAGGTATATTGTGCCCACTCAGGTCCAGTGCTTCTAAGTGATAAGAATGGATGCTATTTGATAAATACACCATATCAGCATGGTTCAGTGAGCAGTTAGAAACATCCAGCATCTTCAGCGGAGTTTTTAGTGGGCTGTAGAATTAAAAAGAAAAGGTTTTATGGCATAAAATGTCAAAAAACTATTTTCACAAAATTTAACACTTCTATCTATATTATGAAAGTAGTCATCTGCCACAATCATCTTTTTTATTTTTAAATCTCCTTTTAGAAGTGAAGTATATGTCAACAATGACAAATATATTTTGTTCCCCAAACCCTTCATAACTACAAATGTTTGGGTTTAAGGGAAATCAATTTTCTAACAATCTATGTGTATATTTTGTAAACATATGTATGTTGTCAGGTTCCATTCCTTGCTGAATTAATAACAGACCATTACTACCATAAAAACATTGGTGACTTCTTCTTTCTCAAACATGTTATTATTCAAGAGATTTAAATTATGTCCTTCAAGTAAGGATTCCAACCTCATCTCCTTCTACAACTGGGTGACCAGACTGGTAGATGAGGGAAAGGCTGTTGATGTAGTCTACCTGGACTTCAGCAAAGCCTTTGACGCGGTCTCCCACAGTATTCTCCTGGGGAAACTGGCAGCCCGTGGTGTGGACAGGTTCACTCTTCACTGGGTTGAGAATTGGCTAGAGGGCCGTGCTCAACAGGTAGTGGTTAATGGAGTCAAGTCCAGCTGGCGTCCTGTCACGAGTGGTGTCCCCCAGGGGTCGGTATTGGGGCCCATACTGTTTAATATCTTTATTGGTGACCTGGATGAGGGGATTGAGTGTACCCTCAGTAAGTTTGCAGATGACACCAAGTTGGGAGGATGTGTCGATCTGCCTGAGGGTAGGGAGGCCCTTCAGCGGGATCTGGATAGGCTGGACAGTTGGGCTGAGGTCAACGGGATGAGGTTCAATAAGGCCAAGTGCCGGGTCCTGCACTTTGGCCACAATAACCCCATGCAATGCTATAGGCTTGGGGCAGAATGGCTTGAGGAGTGTATAGAGGAAAAGGACCTGGGGGTGTTGGTTGATGCTCGGCTCAACATGAGCCGCCAGTGTGCCCAGGTGGCCAAGAAGGCCAATGGCATCCTGGCCTGTATTAGGAATAGTGTGGCCAGCAGGAGCAGGGAGGTGATCATCCCCCTGTACTCAGCTCTGGTGCGGCCGCACCTCGAGTACTGTGTTTTTGTTTTGGGCCCCTCACTACAAGAAAGACATTGAGGCCCTGGAGCGTGTTCAGAGAAGGGCAACAAAACTGGTGAGGGGTCTGGAGCACAAGTCTTACGAGGAGCGGCTGAGGGAGCTGGGATTGTTTAGTCTGGAGAAAAGGAGGCTCAGAGGAGACCTCATCGCACTCTACCACTTCCTGAAGGGAGGCTGTGGTGAGGAGGGGGTCAGCCTCTTCTCCCAGGTAACTAATGACAGGACAAGAGGGAATGGCCACAAGTTGTGCTGGGGAAGATTTAGATTAGATTTGAGGAAAAATTTTTTCTCTGAGAGAGTGGTCAGGCACTGGAATGGCCTGCCTAGGGAGGTGGTTGAGGCACCGTCCCTAGCGCTGTTCAAGAAGCGTTTAGATGAGGTGCTAAGGGATTTGATTTAGTAGCTTGGTGGGTAGGGATGGTGGTGTGAGGATGGTTGGACTAGATGATCTTGTAGGTCCTTTCCAACCTAATGAATCTATGAATCTATGAATCTATTCATTCCAAGAGGAAAGCCAATCTGTATTCTAACGTATCAGCTTTTATTTCTAGTTTTGTTTTTATTGTATGTTTTTAAATACCCAAGAGTTTTAAATGTTATATTGTTATGAAGTTTCAAAGAGAAATTCTGATGAAGATGGTGACTAGAAAAAGTGTACCGAGGTTATGTGCAAATGTTGTAGTTGAACATAAAATAATCTTAACTGATAAAAAGCAAAAAAGATCCCTTTCAGATGTAGAGAACCTCAACCAGAATTCTTCCACATACTTCGACTGGATAAAGATTAGAAACTCATAACTTATGCATGTCTCTCCAAAAGTAATGCATCCTATTTATTTCCGTGGAAACTACAACAGACATAAAGAGAACAATAATGCTATTTGATAAAGCAAATTCTCAGCTACAAAAAAATATTTTTCAACATAGTTGCCACCACTGTCTATGCATTTTCACTATCAATGAGCAACAGTCTGCATGTTGTGGCCACAAAAGACTGCATGGATGCAAGGAAAATGGCTTGTTTTTCACATTGCTGTTACCACTGCTGAAACATACCACTGCCTTACTGTGCTAATATCCACTGTTTGATCTCTTAAACATTTAAATGAAATGCCTTTGTACAGGAGGGATTTTAAACCAACGTGATTTGTCTCAAAACTTTTGTCAACCATTTTTTTCAGACGCTCTGAAAAGCACAGTCAACTTTATTTTCAGTTCAAATATGAACACTGACTTGTTATATCATTAAAAACTGCATTTTTTTCAGAAATAATTATGAATATTCATAGGTTAGCTTAATTTTCAGTAGAGAAAGGCATCAGATCTCTCCTACCCTGAGTCTGAAAGATGCAATAAACAACTGAAATCAGTCTTAAATCAGTTTAATATCCTTCTAGCTATCTAAAGTTATCTGTGAAATCTATATCTACTGTTGGATTTTTAGAGAAAAATCATTCACTAGAAATCCTGAAAAAGCACTTCGAGTATGACTTAGATCTTGTATCATAGGCCAGCCCAAGATGATTGAGATATATGCTCAAGAATGTGACAAACCTAGGTGTATCTCTATCTTGGGTTAGTAACCAAAAGCATATTGTAATCACACTCATCAATTGGGCTCTGGAAGGCTAATAGGAACAATCAGTTCTTCTAAATACATTTGACAGTATATTGACTTCTCCCCCAACAAATACTCTTTCCTACTTTTCCACTTCTCATACTCACACACCATCTGAGATGAGATATTCTCACTTCACTTATTCTATAACATTTACAGATTTCTGATGGCACTAACTACTGTTCTTCAAATTTTAATTGGAAGTAAGATAACCAAATTACCTGAGCAATTTCTGTATTCTCCCTGTGAGTATAGAAAATGCCAGGCTGAGCTCCGTCAGTTGTGTCATTTCACCCATCTTTTCTCCAATGGTAGTAAGCATCAGTTCATCTGTAGCTGTGAGTCTCCGCACATTAAATGTTCGAGCTGGCAAGGTCAAGGACATCAGTAGAGGGAAGTGGATACTGTTAAAGAGTATTTCCAAGTGTTCCATTTCCAAGCGAACATTGTGAACTACTTCCAGTTTGCGCAACAATGAGGGGTCGGTGAGCTTTATGATATAAAAGAATTTTTGCAAAGCCAGGTTGTCAGCTCTAAATGCCACGCAGCAGATCTTCAGTGGACAATAATGCTTCTGCAGCAAGGCCTGCACTACCAGCTCATAGTTGCGTTCTGTAACAAACAAGTCAATTAGCACGTCAATACTGATTTCAAAAGTACGTGGCTTGCACTGCATTTCTTGCAGGTGGACCAGCACTTCTAGACAAAGCTTAGAGAGCAACTTTGTCCTGGCCCATCTCCCCATTGTCTTCTTACATTCACAAAGCTGAACTTCAACATCTTTTATACCTGTCAGGTCCACCACTTTCAATCTTTTCACACAGGGAGAAGGATGATTCAGCACATAGTCTCTCAGCCCTGTCAGACAGCTCTCCAAGCACACTAAGCATCTCCTATGGCTCAGGTCTTCCTGGTAGTCCACAGTAGTTCCCAGAAGTTTTCCTATATTAAAGTCAGCAAGTGGCCAGGTCTCTACCAAATCGTGAATCACTTCCCTTTGCTCCAGTAAATAGCTGGCTTTAAAAAGAAGAGGAAAAAGATTGTGGGCAACACTGCCAAGATTCTTCCTCGCAAACTCTGCATTTGACACGAACGCTTCAGCACTAAGGAACTGGAGAGACTTCATTGTTTCTTTGAACTTCTTGCTGTTATGGAGGGTGACTTCTGGGTTTAATTAAAGATCCTAGTTGCTTATCACTTTCTATTTTTAGCTGCAGCTGCTGTTTGCTGCTGAGGGAATCCTTTTTGGGAATGTAGAATGAAGAATCACATGCTGATCCTCTGCTTTCTATTTTGGAGCTCTTACTCTGAGTCTGCAGCAGAGAGCTTTTACAAGACCTTTATTTTTGTGAGCATTAATTCATTTAAATGCTTGTATTTATAACAAAACTAAGCATAAACAAGCCGTAACAGTAAGATAAGAAGAAGACAGATGCATGAGAATATTTCTGTATCCTTCCTGTGCCATACAAAATGCATCTGGGGTTCCAACCTACATAAAGTGATCTTTATTCTACTTCCTTTCATGAAATGTGCTACAGTAAGATGATACAGTGATTCCAGTCAGAAAGACAAAAGATATTAGAAAAGCCCAAACTCTCTGTGACCAGTACACTTGCCTGTGGTGAGAGACTTAGTCATAAGTGTAAGACAAAGTGAACAAGACAGCGCAAATTTAAAACATTCTCAATCTCCAAGTAAGCATGCTGTTGCTGTTACTTAGAGCAACATATGGTCATTTCTTTCCTAGTATACAAGAAACCATGCTTTCATTATAATACAGAATGGGAAAATATTTGAAGCCTGTTACCTATTAATAATAGAAGAGATGAAGCTTCTTTCTTTCAACTTGGCAGTTGACTGACAGGGTGAAGAAATATTGTCTTTTATGCTTTCTTTTACTGAGCAACCTGTGAGACAGGGAATGAGGATAGGTTGGAGTTACTTCAAACATTATAGTAAATGCTTTACATATACATACTTTTGCCTTGCATTTGATGACTTTTGCTGTGTGTTTTATTCCCTCCTTTTTTTTCGGTATCTACTGGGATATATTCTAGTAGTTATTGATTGAACATTGTGTGGAAAAAATCCTGAAAATAATTTAATGTTTTTCTCATCCACTTAGAAAAATACTCAAAAACAATGAAATTAAATAGTTTGTAAGTGCTTACACACCCAACTCTTATCCCAGATTCCTTCTCTTCCCCAAGCCACTAACTTCTTTACCTTCCATCCTCTGCAAACAATCTCTACTTCTTCTCTTCCACATTTCCCATCTCTCCGATGTTACTTGTACGAACTTACTGAGATGATAAGCCTGGCTGGTGAAACTGTCTCTGCTATCAGCTGACTACATTCAAATCCAGATTTATTGGCCATGTCTCACCTTACTGTCTGAAATGACCAATATGAAAGATTGAACTTCTACTGAGAATTGCATGAGGATCTTACAGCACCAGAAAGATGATAATAACTAATGTAACATGGCAAAGTTTGTATTCTGTTTCTTTAAAAAAAAAAAAAAAAGAAGAAAAGAAACATGAAAAGATAAAATCCCAAACTGTCTTCCCTAGCAGACAAGCAGTAGTGTTTTCACATATAAAAAAAAGTGCTACAAATATTTCATGTATAACATCTCTATATATTGCACAAGTACAGTAGTTTACCTTGGAACTTCTGGAGCACTGAAATAAACTAGGTAAGTAGATTTAAAATGTGTATGCACATAAATAACTGTTCAAATTCTGAATTACAGTAGAATTATATTAATAAAAGATGCAAGCCATTTGTGCATTTTTCTTGTTAGACATGAACTAGGTATATATTTCTGTTTTCATAATTAACAAAACTGCACAAAATACAGTAACATCTACACCATCATGTGCTCATATGAACAGAAGTTAAAAAAGAGGAAAAATACTTGAAGTTCTATCTATTCAATCTTAAACGCTTTTTAATTAAATTGGTAATGCCACTCATCTATCTGAAGGTAAAACTTCAGTTTTGTTCTGATATTCATAAAACATTCCATGGTGGATTTATTTTAAAAAATCTGAATCCATGAAGTGTGGTTTTCCACAGCGAAGCAGAATGTGTAGCTGAAGGGACAGCACTGTTTGAAAAAAGGATACATTATCACGTGACTCGGAGATGCCAAAAAAAATTAATAAATATTTAACGCTTTATTTCATAGTAGAAGAAATCACGACAGATCACTTACAAGTCTTTGACTACAGTAAGGTTCATGACTTTCCGGCATTCAAGATTAGTGCTGTTTTAATGTTTGTTTGGGAATAATTATTCATTCAATTAACAGAGTAGAATTTATTTGCAATTACTTCAAACATACTAATCAAAGCATGGTAAAAAACATGGATTTTAATTGGCTTATGGTTCAGAAACAGTGAATTTTAAGTGTGTTTCATGATAAAAAGCTGGTTTCCAGATTTACTTCAGATAAGTTATGAGAAATTCAGAGTTGTCATCTTATTAAGAAACAAATTATCACGCTGAAGATCCAACACAGAATGGGGAGGTAGTCATGCAGCTTTTTACTTACTATGCCCTGAGCATGTGTGCAGGTGAAAATATTTCTTCAGCTTAGCTGAACGTGGAAACAGACAGCAAAAATACTGAAGATAGTTTTTTCTGGGTGTGCCATTTAATTCCTCCATGCGGGAAAAACTGCATCGATGAGCATTTGTTGGTGTTCGCTGGACATCTATGGAGACCAAACAGTGGATGTAAGCACAGTGAGGTGTGGTGCGTTTCAGCAGTGGTGACTGTGATAGTGGCTCAGCTCCTCTGACGCAGATTTTTATGAGTGGTGCGTGCAGGCTCCTCCTCACATATCTGATTCCCTTTGAAGCCATCCATGTAGTCACACATAGCAGACCTGGTCTCATCCCTTCTAAAAATCACCTTCCAGTATAAATATTGGGAGGAGATTATTTTCTTCTTCAGGTCCCTGATGCCTCTTTGATTTCTCTGCTAGTCGAATGTGAGATTTTACTTTTTCTTCCCAATGTTATTTATAATAGCATGGGAGAGGGGTAGAGGAGTCAGAAACATTCGATTTATGTGACATAAAACAATAAAGGACTAGAAAATGCCACAATTCTTTGCCTCAGTGACCTTAGTCTGAACCCATTTCAAGACATGACACGGTACAGGCTTCAATTAAAAGAATGCATTCTCTTACTACCTCATAAGTATGTATAGAATAGTATTTAGAAACCTTTTTTCTTAAAATATACCTTGTTTAAAGGAGGGAAAAGCAGAAAAGTGAAGATGTGAATCAGTTGTTATGCTTGGAGGCATATACGTGGAGGACCTGGGTAACTGTAGACCAGTCAGCCTCACCTCCATCCCTGGAAAGGTGGTGGAACAACATACTCTTGGTGCTGTCTCTAGCCGTATCAAGGGGACAGTCAACAAAGCTTCACCAAGGGGAAGTCATGCTTAAACAACTTGATAGCCTTTTAAGTTTTAGGAAGCCGTAACCAAGTGGGGTGGTGATGGTAAAGCAGTGGATGTGGTCTACCTTGATTTTAGTACTATCCGATATTTTCATCAGCGACTCGGGTGAGGGAATAGAGTGCACTGTCAGCAAGTTTGCTAATGACACAAAACTGGGAGGAGTGGCTGACATGACAAAAGACTGTGCTGCCATCCAGAGAGACCTAGACAGGCCAGAGAGCTGAGCAGGGAGAAATGTAGTGAAATATAACAAGGGCAACTATAACGCCTTGCACCTGGGCAAGAACAACCTCAGGTACCAGCATAGGTTGGGAACTGACTCTACTCTGCCCTGTTGAGACTGCAACTGGAATATTGTTTCCAGTTCTGGGCCTCTCAGTTCAAGAAGGACAGGAAACTGATAGAGTCCAGCGCAGAACCACAGAGATGATTAAGGGAGAGGAGCATCTCCCTTACAAGGAAAGGATGAGGGAGAAGGGTATCTTTAGCTTGGAGAAGACTGAGGGGTGACCTCATTAATGTTTATAAAAATGTAAAAGGTGAGTGTCAGGAGGATGGAGCCAAGCTCTTCTCAGTGACATCCAGTGACAGGACAAGGGGCAGTGGGAGCAAGCTGGAACATAGGAGGCTCCACATAAATTTGAGAAAAAAAACTTCTTCATGATGAGGGTAACAGAACACTGGAAGAGGCTTCCCAGAGAAGTTATGGAGTCTCCTTCTCTGGAGACATTCAAATCCCACCTGGACACATTCCTGTTTGATCTAAACTAGGCGCTCCTGCTCTGGCAGGAAGATTGGACTAAGATGATCTTTTGAGGTCCTTTCCCTTCCAATCCCTGACATTCTGTGATTCTTTGTCATCAAACCACTGTGAAAACAAAATGATTAGCTAAAGTTAGCTGATGATACTCAAAGTCAGGAGGTCATTCAGTGCTTCTGGACTAACTGGACAACCTGCAGCAATGCATCACTTAAATGAAGTACTCAGGGTGACTGACAGTATCTTTTCAGGAAGTCACATCACAAGAAGTAAGGTTTGTGTATGAACAGCTGGTTAAAAGAATGAGGAATATATCACCAGTCTCTGTACCAGAGAAAGGACTCCGACGCATTGTTCGTCTAATCCAAGGAGTGCAGTTAGGTTTGCGTATTATATGAGTTTTGCTGTTTTTTGCTTTTGTTTTTTGTTTTAATAAAGACAAGGGTAGACTGCAAAGAATTACAAAGGGAACTGCTAAGTGTGAATGAATGGAAAATAAAACGGTGGATGAAATTCATGCCTATTATTTGCTATAAGTTTAGTGAGATTTATTGACAGAGGGAAGAGAAAACCTAGTGACACAAAAAGCTACCACTCAAGAGTAAATTATTAGGCTTATGAGTGAGTGTTCTGTGAAAACATCATTCAACTGCAGTCAAGAAACTAGAGCAGCTGTTATTGGGAAACACACAGAGAACACTGTTAAGTCGCTAGAGAACTCTTGAGATTATTTGTATTGTGTGCAATTATGATTACTTCATCTCCACCGAAGACCAAAAGTGATGTAGTGGAACAGAAGGAACTCTGAAAAAGGCTTAAAAGGTGACTGGCAATATTAGAATGGTTGCAGTACAAGAAGTGGCCAAGGAAGATCGTACTTTCTTGTTGTACAGAAAGCAAACAATTGAAAGGGGCACATGAGAGAGGTTTCAGAAAACACAAAGAGCATAAAGAAAAGTGTCCGTGAACAGGCAATCCCTTGCTTAAAACTAGAAATTGGAGGTATCATGGCTGAAGTTTGAAACAAAAAAGAGGAGAGTTCTTTATGAATGGCATAGCTGAGCTGTGGACCTCCCTGTGGCTGGATATTGTGAATGTCAAACATTTATTTACCTGTGTTTCGGGCCAAAGAAAAACGCTTTGTCTCTCTAGCGCTGTTCTTAAGTCGCTCAGGCCTCGGTGCATGCTGCTTCTCTAATGCTACTCTTGCAAAAGAATATTCTCATGATTCTTCAGTCTTATCTTTCTAGAGACTAAAAGTGTGCAGCTTTTACAAGTTTGTGTTGCAGAATCAGGAGGAAAAATAAACTGCTTAACACAGAGACGACCAGAAGCGTAGCCCGATTAACTTAATGAACACAAGTAAGGACTGCAACAGCAGAATTGTAGTCTTCCATTTCAAATGTTAAGGAATGCAAACAGTTGGCAGAGCTGAGAAAAGTAAACAAAACTTCTGCCTGGAATAACGGAGATTTTTAACCAGCAGGAAAACTCTAGCATAAATGAAGACAGCTGGAAACTGTACAGAAGTTAAACACTTATGTCCTCATTCAAGTGAGTCTTGTTGGGTTTAAAATAAGAGACAAGCAGCGAAGTTAAATCATAGTGAATACGTACAAGTTTCACTGCACATGTTCAGGGCTGGGTACACCCAGCAGACATCAAGGACCTGTTAATATTGTGTAATTCTTAGGGCTACAAATGACCATCAGAATCTCACAAAATCTCAAGATCCAGCAAGAGTGAGTTAGCAGACCATTTGTGTTTAGAGATTTAAAACTGATGGAATGCAGGGTCAAATGCTTTGCTGTGACTTCTTTTATCCAGCAATGTTAAAATATTCAGTGTTGGTCAGAAATCCACATTAAGTATCCACACGAAATTAATGGCTCTTTCAGCAGCATTTCATGTAGGTCGTCTGCATGAGCAGTGTCGAACCTGTGGGAGCAGGAGAGTCGTTACTTCTGTTTTCAATGTGTTTTCTAAAATCAGAGAAAATACTGCGCTAGTATTTCTCAGGGAACACAGTAACTTAAGGTAACACCACAGAATGACAGCACTGGGCTGATGAGCAGCAGAAAAGGGTGTCCATCTATCCATACAGTACATACAGTAAGAACTTTTCGGCTGTGGTCTGAAGGAAAGTCTACGTGGAATCAAATTTCAGAGTTGGAGCACTGAACTGCAGTGAGTCACACAGAGAGCCTGAGAGCTGCCTTTGTTCCACTTGTGTCTGAACGTTGGAGGAGAAACAGCAGGCTCCAGTTTTCATTAACTTATTTTGAGAAGTATAAAATTCATGTTCACTGAACCTTTTTCCCACTTGAGGTCTTTCATCTGACTTTCAAAAAATGCTGTTATGGCAAGAACTCTGCTGTTGCAGAGTTGCTGTTCCTTCTGGAAAAGTAAAGTAAATGCATTGGTCACGACATTTAAGATCGCTTATTATGCCTGCACACTTAAGATTGCTTCAGATTGTGCTAGCCAACGAAAAGCATTTTAAATGTATGGAAAATACTGGATTCCTTTGATGTGTCAAATCTGGAAAAGGTAGCAGAAAGCAACTAGGGTAAATCCATGTGCTACTTTGACTATATAAGAAATGGGTCAGGCACAATGTGAGTACAGATGTGATTGAAACTAGTTAAGTTGTACTGAGATTTTTCCCAGTGAGCGTCTCATCAAATTGTGATTTTCAGATCTCTTGCGTTATTCATTTATTTTTACCTGCCTTTTTGGACTTTTAGTGAAAAGCCTTTCTGTAATTGCTGAATTCCCTCTTCCTTTCACAAGATGTCATATGGTACTGAATATAGTATTGTCCTATTAGGATAGCCAGCTGTTCTAATTCTGTTTCCTCTCAGCTCCTTGGACCCTTCACTGAGAATGGCCTTGTCTCTGTACTACATTGCTCAGCTGCAACTGTACACATCAGTGTGTTATCAATATTTTTTTGTCTCCTAGACCAAAACGTAGCATCATAGCATAATATTCTGAAGAATATAATTCGGTCCCAGCTGAAACTAAGACAATATCCACGCCTTATTTCCATGCCACATCTGCTCTGGTCCCACAGTTTCTACACATCCTAACTAATTGCCATCACCCATCTTGCTTTTTGAGATTTATATAAACACATATTATACCCATCGTCTATGGACCATCCATGTACATTGTTCATGGTATTCATTCAGTTCATAACTTTGAGCTCTATAACAGTCCTTCAATGCAGGAGGGATGATTCACAGTCTTGGGTTACTACATGGAGGGGCTAGTTCTGGTTCCATTGTAGTTTGTTCTGGGTAGCTCTTACTGTGCTGCTGTTAACAAAATATATAAAGACCATAATAGTGATGATATGCAATATTACGTAGTAATTTAACATTATACAATTTAAATAATTGTCTGTTCTCACCAAACACCAGATCATTTTGAGGTACACAATGGACATCTCTGTCCTTCCACATTACTCACCATATGCACCCAAGCCCTTGATCAAAAGCAATCTCATGAATAGGTTTGATTTTGGCCAAGGCAGGAATAACTCAGCCCTGCATGATCTTTATGTGCACCACCAAACTTTATTTCTTTCTACAGTATGTAGGAGGTTTGATTGGGCTGTACCAGCTTGACTGACTGAATTCTGAGTGTTCACTGAACTGGAGACTTTTGCTAAATTTGAACCACAGTGCTCGAAAATCCCAGCGCCCATTGCTTTTCAGTATAGTTTTATAGTTACACAAGAGAAGAGGCTGACTCCCATCCCATCACAATCTCCCTTAAGATTTTATAGAGAACAATAAGGTCTCACGGAGCCTCCTCTTCTCCAGATTAAACAATCCCAGCTCCCTCAGCTGTTCCTTATAAGGCCTGTGCTCCAGACCCCTCTCCTGCTTCACTGCCCTTCTCTGGATGCACTCCAGGGCCTCAATGTCTTTCTTGCAGTGAGAGGTTCAAAACTAAATGCAGTACTTGAGGTGCAGCCTTGCCAGTGCTGAATACAGGGGGAAAATTACTTCCCTTCTCCTGCTGGCAACACTATTTCTGATACAAGCCAGGATGCCATTGGCCTTCTTGGCCACCTGGGCACACTGCTGGCTCATGTTCAGTCAAGCATTGACCAATGTCCCCAGGTCTACTTCTTCTATGCAGTCTTCCAGCCACCCTGCCCCAAACCTGCAGCATTGCCTGGGGCTGTTGTGGCTGAAGTGCAGGACCCAGCACTTGGTCTTGATGAAACTCATCCCATTGGCTTCAGCCCAGCTATCCAGCCTGTTCAGATCTCTCTGTAGGGCCTTGCTACCCCCAGGTAGATTGACACTTCCAGCCAACTTGCTGTCATTTGCAGACTTGCTGAGGGTGCACTCAGTGCCCTTGTCCAGGTCATCAATAAAGATATTGAAGAGGACAGGTCCCAGTATGGACCTCTGGGGAACATTACTGGTCACCAGCTGGATTTAAGTCCATTCACCACCACTCTCTGGGCCTGGCCCTTAAGCCAGTTCCTTACCCAGCTAAGAATGTACCTGTCCAAGCCATGGGCTGCCAGCTTCTGCAGGAGTAGTGGACATGCCATGCTCTTTGGCCCAGTTGAATATGAGGTTGTTTCAGATATGAGTCCCTTTTTCTGACTCAGTTGTTCCTAGGATGCCATGTTGCCACAAGACTTGCTTTTCAATACCCAGGACAATATTTTGGATGGTGGCATGACGCATGGGATATGTTTCTGTCCATCTGGTGGTTGTTTCCACTGTTGTAAGCACATAGCATTTACAGTGGTGAGTTTGTGGGAGCGTGATATAATCTGTCTGCCAGGCCAACCCATATTTCAGCCATCATTCTCCATACTAAAGAGATTTTATCTGCTCGTCTTGCTTAATTTGAGTGTATGTTTCACATTCAGGAATTGCCTGTCCGACAGAACTCATAGTCAAGCCTACCCCTCAGTCCTGAGCCCATCTATACACTGCATGTCTTCCTTGATGGCCTGAAGTGTCATGAGCCCACTGAGCTAGAAATAGTATGCCTTTATGTTGCTAGTCTAAATCTACCTGAGCCACTTCAATCCTATCAGCCTGGTTCACCTACTCACTGCTTCACCGTTCATCAGTGGTACGATTCTTGGATATGTGAGCATCTACATGACATGCATTTACAACTATGGTCTTTACTCAGGCAGCAAAATCTTTCCATAGTGAAGCCTGGATGGATTTGCCTCTGTGCTGACAGTTGTCCGCTTCCATTGCTGTAACCACTCCCATAGGGTTTTTATGGCCATCCAAGAATCAGTGCAGGGGTAAAGCACTGGTCTCTTTTCTTGTTCAGCAGTATTTAAGGCCAGCTTGATTGCCTTCACTTCTGCAGATAGGCTTGATTCACCTTTTTCTTCAGAGCACATTTTTTACAACTTGTGCTGCCCAAGGACTACTGCATGAACTATCTCCTGTCAAATTAGTTTGAAGTCTTGTTGTTGCTCAGGGCCTTATGTGAAATCATTCATTTTCTAGGTCACTTGATATATAGGGTTTACAGTCAGACTAAAGTAAGGGATGTGCAATCTCCATAAACTTACAACACCTAAGAAAGCTGGTGTTTCCTTTTGGTTCTTGGTGGAGACATAGCAATTATTGTATTGATCACATCCATGAGGATCTGACATCCATCTTGCCATTTTATTCCCAGGAACTAGATTGCCTATGTAGGTACCTTGAACACAGAATCACATAATTGTAGGGATTGGAAGGGATCTCCAGAGATCATCTAGTCCACCCATCCTGCCAAAGCAGGCTCCCTAGACCAGGTTGCACAGGTAGTCCAGGACAGTCTTGAACACTTCCAGAAAAGGACACTCCACAATCCCTGGGCAGCCTGTTCCAGTGCTCCATCACCCCTACTGTGAAGAAGTTCCTATGCACGTTTGTGCAGAACATTCTGTGCATCAGTTTGTGGCCATTACCCCTTGTCCTTCACCACACACTGCTGAGAAGAGTCCAGCCTCATCCCTTTGCCTCCTGCACCTTAGATATTTACAGATGTGTATCAGATCCCCTCTGAGTCTTCTTTTTTCAGGGCTGAACAGGCCCAGGTCTCTCAGTCTTTCCTCATAAGAGAGGTGTTCCACACCCTTTATCATCTTTGTAGCCCTCTGCTGGACACTATACAGGAGATCCCTGTCTTTTTTGTACGGGGAGCTGGACACAATACTCCAGGTGAGGCCTCACCAGAGCAGAGTAGAGGGGAAGGATCACCTCCCTTGACTTGCTGGCCACGCTCTTTTTAATGCACACTAGAGTGCATTAAGGGATCTTACATCACATTATGGCAAAACAGGCTTTTAGAAGGATTCGAGTTGTTTTCTTCCCTTTCTCAAAAAACTTCTCCTCTGTTGCCCCACATGATGATGTCTTCAATACATTGTGTTCGGGAGCTTCCCTCTGTTCTTGTGTAGTCTTGATTAGCCCATGATAAATGGCATGGCTTTATTTCCACCCCTGAGAGTGTCAATTCCAGGTGTACTGAATGCCCTCTATGTGAAATCAAATTGTGGCCTACACTCTGCTGCCAGAGAGACTGAGAAAAACACATTAGCAATGTCAGCTGTGGCATCAAACTTGGCTGCCCTTTTCTCCAGTTCATACTGAAGTTAGCATTCTCAGCAACCCCTTGACAGAAGGATCCTCTGAGAGATAACCCTTCAGTGTTTTTCCAGTTCATTCCTGCCAGGGAGCTGGTGTATGACGATGGTACATTCCATACAATTCTTTGCCATGTTGGTCATGTATATGGATCTCAATAGTGGGTATTGTCATCCAAGTTAATTTAGTATATCTTCTGGACCAAAGCTAGTTCTGTCAGGTACTGACCATCTTTCTCCATAGTAGTTCATTTTCCTGAGTTAAATACCAAGTCTTCCTTAAAGGGATATATTTTCCTCATGGCTGATAAGAGTCGTCACCATTGGGTAAAAGACTGTGTCTCTTTTCTAATTGCTTTTTCAATGCCACTTTCCCTAGAAAGAGATCCCAACTTCTTGTCTGCACTGCCTGCTAAATGCAGGCTACTGGCTCTATCATCCCAGCACCAGAACAGCCAGGTGTCAATATGCTCACCCAGCCAACAGTCATAATCTTTTCACAAATCTTACAGCTCAGACAGTTAGGAGTTGGATCGTTTCTTTCTCTTCCTCTTTGTCCTGCTTTTGCCATGGTCCTTCTCCATCTCTGTCTTTTTCTCTGAACTTATAATCTTCTTTCTTTGCTAAATGTTTTGGCTTTTATAAACTTTTTTTTTTTTTTGTCTTGCTTACAGGGACAACTGGTTGGTTCTCTGGTTGAACTGTGGGGCTTCTCACAGGGATTGGAGTGACCATGGGACTGATCATGAGGGCTCTGGTACCTGTAGGACCCATCAGAAAGGTTAAACTAACCACAGGATCTGTCAAAAAGGTCAGATCCACTTCAGGACCTGTTGCAGGGGGTAGCCACAGGATCCATCACAAGGGTTGGAGGAGCTGCAGTGCTCTTCGCAAGGGTTGAAGCAACCACAGGGCCTATAGTAGAAGTTAGAGTATCCATAGGACCTGTCACAAAATTTGGAGCAGACACAGGGATCGCTGCGGTGTTTGTAGCAACCAGAAGGGTCATCACAGGAGTTGGAGCAAGTGGGCTGTATCTCTGGCCGTGGTGCACCTCCTGTGGGAGAAACAGGTTTTCTTTTTCTCATTGAAATACTTGGAGCAGCCATAGGACCTGCAGCAGAAGCCACCACGGGACTCTTAACATGGATTAGAGAAACAACAGGGACTGCTGCAATGCTCAGAGCAACTGCAGGATCAATTGCAGTAATTGGAGCAGCAGGGGTCTATCACAGGAGTTGAAGGGTCTATGGCATTGTCATCAGATCCAGAGGTATTCTCCTCCCATTGAAGATGCTGAATAGTGTTGAACAGTGCTCAGTAGGCATAGGCCAGGCCTCAGTATCCTGCAGTGATTTGTGCCAGGGTGACAGCAGACTTTTTCCAAACGTTTTACTAGTTTTTCAGATTTCTTCAGTTGTTCAGAGGTGAAGTTTCAAATCGCTGGGGGTATCCATCACAATACTCTTCTCCTTGAAGCATGTGTTTAGAAGATAATGTCTACTTGATATTCACAGATTTTAACAAAATTGTCCTTCCAGGTATTCATAATCTCTCATGTTTTTATTTCTTTATTGTCTGGTCATTCTTTCATAAGTCTTCAGCTCTGACAGGTCATGAAGCTCAGTGCTGCCAAAAAGTCTTGTTTTAGCTGGGGGATAGGCTGTTTCAAAAGCTCTTCCAAACTGCAGTCAACACTGAGATGATTTATTCCTATAACGCCGTATCAACTGTATCAATAAAAGTCATGAATAACATCTTAAACTATCAGATATTTCCTATAGGTAATTACTTCCGTAACAGAATTTTATTAAATACAAAATATAGAAACGAGTATTCTTGAAACTCAGTGTTTTTGGTGTTATTTTCTTCAAAAATACGAGAGATTTCAAGGATACGTCTCTTTTCTCTGGCCCATACTGTCAGCATCACAACTGAGTCTTTTCAGTTACTTTAGTAGTAGTACAAACCTGCACTGTCACATCCAACAAAGTAGAGATTTATTTCAGAAGGAAACACTGTGATGACTTTTCCCATTACATCTTTGTCCGTGTTCAAGGCATTACTTTCCACCGGTCAGCTGATCTGAATTTCATGAAATCATCATCTTCATCCAACCAAAGCTAATACTCAAGTGTTAGTCATATCCCAAAGTAATACACATTTCAGTATTTGTACTAAAACTGTTACTTAAAGGTAATGATACCTCTTGAATACTACATGAGAGATCTTCTACTGAAAACTGTGGTGCATGGATGCCAGCAAACCTCTTATCTAAACCTGAAAAATGCTGTGGTGTTGTTAATAAGGTAAATAAGAGAGTTCATTTGGCCCTGGTGTTGTTAATAAGGTAAATAAGAGAGTTCATTTGGCCCAGGTTCATATGTAGCAAAATGAGCGCAATCTTTTCTGAAGTCTCTTCCATGAATAAGAAACATAAGCAATTTATTGTGAGGCCACAGTCTGGTAGGATGTGCCACAAACAAATGTGCAGGGCCATTGAAAAGCTGCAAGACTGGCAAGTCAGATGGCATCAGTGGTTTGTGAAAATGACAAAAAAAAAAAAAAAAAAGCCAAGTATTTGCCATCATGTGTACCAAGTTTGCCATCATGTGTACCAAGGATGTATATAGCTACTACTTTAGATTCAGTAAACAGGAATAAAGATTTATTTGCAACTGATTTTCCAGCAGATAGAAAAAAAGCTGCAAAAAAGTCAGCTAGAGCAACGATGACATCTAGAGGTGAAAATATATGTGATCATTTTCAAGATGTGGCAAGTAAAATTTTTTGTGACTTCCAGTTCAATACAACAGGACAGACGGTCACAAAATGAGTTGCTTAGATTCGACTATAACTTTACAACATTTTATAAGTAAATACAAATGTTTTATATCATCTTTAAAATAGCAGTTAATTAAAAATAAAATCTAGAATACAATGTGCCTAGAGAATAAGGATCATTAAATCCTATTTGGTGTGTACTTATTTATGAGTAGATATGGTGCTGACAGTATGAGTGAAGGAATAAAAGCTGAATTTGTCTAATTTAATGGAAACATTAGTCCAACAGGTTTCAGCATATTAAATCTCTTGGAAGTATTGGAAATATATAAATGCTAATATACAGTTCTTTTCTGAAAGGAATTGAATCTCAAGATAAGTTTAGGTTGAAAGACACCTCTGGAGGTCATCTGGTCCAAACTGCTGTTCAAATGGAGCCCACTTGACAAGGATCATGTCCAGGCAGCTTCTGTGTATCTCCAAGGACAGAGACCCCACAACCTTTTAGGTCTACATATACCAGTGCTCAGTCACCCACACAACAAAGAAGGGCTTCCTAATGTTCAGGAAAAGCTTCTAGTGTTTCACTTTGTACCTGTTACTTCTAGTACCACCTCTGGGCATCACAGAAAAGAGTCCACTCCATCTTCTATGCACCCTTCCTTCACAGATCTCAGTCTTTCACCATAGGAGAGATGCTCCAGACTTTATCATCATTGCAGCCCTTCATTTGACTGTTCAGTATGTCCATATTTGTAGTATTCGGGAGCCCAGAGCAGAACAAACCACTCCAGGTGCGACCTCACCTTCTGAGTAGAGGGGAAGGATGACTTCCCTTCCCTCAACCTTTTGGCAGCACTTTGCCTAATGTAGCCCAGAATATCGTTGCAGTCTTCTTTGTAGCTAGTGCAAACTCCTTGCTCATGTTCAACTTCATGTCCACCAAAATCCCCAGGTCCTTTTCTTCCAGACTGTTTTACAGTTGGTTAGCCTCCAGCGTATACTGGTGCATGGATTGTTCCTCCCCAGATGCAGTACTTTTCACTTTTTATTGAACTGCATGAGATTATTGTCAGCAGCTCTAACCTGCCTGTGAATGTCACCAGGGTACTTTGAGCAATCAGCAAGCTTTATCTCATTTTCAAGCTTTCTTCAAACTTTGCTCCATCATCAATGAAGGTGTTGAACAGAACTGAACCCAGTATTGACCTCTGGTATAAACTACCACTCTCTAGCCTCCAACTAGTCTTTGTACCACTGATCACTGCTGCCCTCTGGTTCTGCTCATCTAGCCAGTTTTCAATTCACCTCATTGTCTGCCCGACCAAACTATACAGCAACTTGTCTGTGATGATAAAAGTTAGCTTTTTTCTTACTGCTTGTAGAGAAGGCTTAAAAGTCAAGAGGAATTTTGTTTCCATTTTTCCTATTTATGTAATATATGTAATAAATTATATATATATATTATAACATGATTTCTTATTTTAAATCTGAATTTTTCCTTGTTATTTTTCTAAATAATATTATTTTCTATACATGACTATAGAACAGAAAGAACTAAGGAATCTTCAATACTATATTGTGACTATGAATAAAATAAGAGGCCATTTGTTTATAAATTTAGCATCTTAAGGAGGGCTACAAGAAAGAAAAAGACAGACACTTTAGCAGGGTTGTTCTGATAGGATGAGGGGAAATGCTTTCAAACTAAAAGAGAGGAGATTTAGACTGGATATAAGTAAAAGGCTTTTTATGGTAAGGGTAGTGAAGCACTGGAACAGGGTGTCCAGAGAGGTGGTGGATACCTTAACCTGTCCCTGGAGACATTCAAGGTGCCACCTCCAACATGCATAGAGCAACAGCAAATCAGTCTGTCCAGAAAATAAGTAGTGATTTACTGAGGAGTCAGAAGAAAAACTGATTTCTTCAAGTCATACATTTGAACTGAAAGAACTCATCTTGACTTCTTGGCAATTAACCTGCAAAAGCATTTTTTGTCTCACACAATTTCCTTCTAAAAGTTGCAAGCACACAGCAATGTTGCTGATAAATTGGATGCAACCTTTAATGATCAGAGATATAAATGAACCAAGTAAAGCTAGTCTTTAACACAGGATATGGTAGTTCAGTCACTATTCAGATTCTAGAAGTTGAAGATACTCCAACTGGCATTGCTGGTATGAAAACAACTCTGGTTATGACTCTAATTCACTACAGCAGTTTAAGCATTTTCTTAAGTTAAGCCCATGTCAAAATATTTGGTGAACAACAATCCACAAACAACAGTGGACACGTAATAATAAGTTGTAAGAATTCTGTGTTTCTCATGCACTTAAGACATAGATAAATAGAATATGCATATTTTTGATTATTCAGAACTTCTTCAAAACTTGAAAATATAGCTGCTTAGTATATTTTCCCTAGCACAATACTGGTAAAAAAAAAAGATTTATAATACAATTTAGAGCTAAACGTTACTGTTCAGGAAATGCTTCCAAGAAAGGATCATTGCGGACATACACATTTCCCTAGAGGATTAATTTTAACTTGAGTTACTATTTTTACATATAGATGTCAGATCCCCCTGTCTTTCTTCTTCTGAAGAAGATAAATTATTAAAAAGAAGATGTATCTCAAATACTTATTCCTTCCACAGCAAATGATAAACTCATCCTGGCACTGCACCTTCCCTTGCTCTTTCAAATTTACCTGTTGAGAGAAAATGACAGTGTTTTGGCAGACAGCTGCATTGTTTTCACTATGATTAAAGGAGAATGGAAGAATGTGTCAACTCCAGAGCTGAAAGTTGAACAGGGAGATATGTATAACATTCTTGGGATATGTTGCTCTAGGCACAGAGCTGCATTTGCTCCATTGATTAAAATAAATCCATATGAATCTGTTAGAACTACTTTCAGTTCCAACCAGATAACTGAAAAATTCGGGTACCTGAATTTTTGTACACATGCGATTTGTGCATACATGCAATTCCAGAGAGACAGCATATCTAGGCACTTCACTGCTTATATGTGGCACAGGCAGAAGCATTTTACAGTAGGCAAGACTTTACCATTCCTTCTTTTATTAATTATGTTGCACAGTACTGTACTCTCTGGGATTTTGATCCTTAAGTGAATCTTACAAGCTCCAGGGCAGTACAAATATAGGTGTTAAAGCATTCCTTTCTGCCTTGCATGGTCACATGTTATTTGGTGAAAAAAAATGTAGCATGAAAATCCTCTGAACAGCAAAGGAACAGTTGAAAAGTGCTTACAACACATCCTTGAATATCATCAAGCAGATAATTTCACAGAATCGCAGAGCTGCAGGGGTTGAAAGGGATCTCAAGAAACTATCAAGTCCAATCCCCTCTTCTAAAGAAGGTAGCCTACAGTAGATTTCAAAGGTCAGCATCCAGACAGGTCTCGAATATCTTCATAGAAGGGGACTCTACAACCTCTCTGGGCAATCTGTTCCAGTTCTCCATCACCCTTACTGTAAAGAAGTTTTTCCATGTTTGTATGGAGTTTCCTATATTCAAGTTCTAGGCCATTGTTCCTTGTCCTATCAATACTTGCCACTGAGAAGAGCCTGGCCTCATCCATTTACCTTCCACCACCCTTTTTTTCCATGACATAATTGAAATTTCACCATCTTCTCAGTAGCCCTTAGATCACTGAGCTCTTGCTTCTGAACCTTTATGCACTCCTTGATTGTATCAATTATTAGACGTGCATATTTGCTCATTTTTTGAATGGGCTTCAGCGGATAAGAGGCCAAATCCATAATACTCCCTACTGCCCAGATTCTGTTGCTTGTTCTGCAGAAGTAGCAGAAATTAAGTGCTGCTAATCTATGTTCCCTAAACAACTATAAAATCAACAAGCAATGATCACATAATTTTCATCAAGTGAGGAGCTAGACTGTAATTACTGTAATTACTAGAGTGAAGATACTGCTAGTCCTTCCTATTTCTCTACTAAACAGTTTATTTTTACCATTAAAATATTTTTCAGTTAACAGAAGAAAATAAAAGTAAGTCTGCACACAGACTTAGAGAAATTTTCTCAATTGTAGCGGCACTGGTGTTTTATTCAAATAGATGTCAGCAGGACAATTGATGACTAAATTTAGGAAACTTTGTTCTCTGTAGGTACCATTGCTTCCAGATCCAATACTCTGTAAAACTAGGCAGTTGCAGTCATGTGTATTACATTTTTTATATAAATATATTATCGAAATTCCTAACAGCATGGTAACCCTTAAAATAATACTAACATCTTATCTACCTTATTTAATTTCTTTAACAAATGATAAAAGATAAGTTCTATAAGAATGGGCTAACAACAAATTTGTAAGAGTTCAGATACTGAAATCAGCGCAAACAGAATCACAAATATTTCCCTGTAGAATACTACCATGGAGAGAAGACACCCATATTAATGATTACTATGACTACACAAAAGACTGCTTTAACCTCCCCAGAAAGAATGAAAATGGAAGGCAAAAGTAACAGCCTGCCCAACACACAGAAAAAATAATGGGAAACTCTCATTATCTGCATTAAATGAATAATCATTTGTTAAAATGTTTGTCCTCTGCTTATAGAATCATAGAATATTTTGTGTTGGAAAGATCCATAAAAATTACCTAGTTCCAACCCTCTCTGCTACATAAATCATTGAAACTATAATGGGCTGCCTTAAAACCAATCCGTCTTGGACTTGCACACTTCTAGGGTTGAGGTATCAACTATTTTTCTGAACAACCTATTCCAGGGCCTCTCCATTCTCATAGTAAATACGTTTTGTTATTTTTGTACATTAACTACATTTTATGTTTCATGAGGGCTGGTCCAAAAGTAACGCCTCCTGCTTTATTATGTTAGCCCACTATGCCAAATGCAGATGATGATGGTACGACAAAGATATGGAACATTCCCACCAATATTGTTACATGTTGCTGCCGTGCAACAGATGGCAGCAGAGGAGCAGGCTAACAAAATCTCATCTGACATGGCAATGCCTCTGAAGTGAAGGTGTGGAAATGAATTTCTCCATGCAGAAAAAAAAAAAAATGCACCTATTGATGTTTATCAGCACTTGTTGAATGTTTCTAGAGTCCAAACAATGCAAGGAAGTGTCTTCTGATGTTTAGAAGGAGCCTTTTGTTTTCCAGGATGTACTCTATGCATATTGTCCTATCAGTGGGCACAACTGAAACGAATCTGGCTCCATCCTTAATGTATCCTCCCTTCACTGAAAAGATCCTCCTGAACTTTGTCTTCTCTAGACTTATCATGCTCAATACTCTCAGCCTTTCCTCAAAGGAGAGGTGCTTGATCGTCTTTGTGGCCCCTCTTTGAACTGCTGATGTGGTCTCATCAGAGCTATATAGGTGAAGGATCACCTCCCTCAAGTTGCTAACATTCCTTTGTTAACGCAACCAAAAGTAATACATGCCATCTTAGTGGTAAATGCACATTGCTAAACTTGTGTTCAGGCTGGTGTTCACCAGGACGTGCAAGACATTTTTTGTCAAGCTGCTTTTCATATGGCCAGCCCTCAGTGTTTATTTGTGCATTTGTGCAGGACTTCACATTTCTCCTTGTTGAACTTCATGAGGTTCCTGTATACCCATTTCTCCAGCTTGTTTATGTCTCTCTGGTGTATTAGCTACTCCTCCTGGTTTTGTGTTCTCTGAAAGTGCATTCTATTCCAACATCCAGGTCATTAATGAAGATTGGTACCAAAGAATCATGGAATTATAGAATGATTTGGGTTGGAAGAGAAATTAAAGATCATCTATTTCTAATCCCCCTGATGTGGTTTGGATTTGTTCTGTACAAATGTACATGGGAACTTCTTCACAGTAAGGGTGATGGAGCACTGGCACAGGCTGCCCAGAGAGGTTGTGGAGTCTCCTCTTGAGACATTCAAGACCCAGCTGGACATCTACATGTGCAGCCTGGTCTAGGGACCCTGCTTTGGCAGGGAGGTTGGACTAGATGATTTCTAGAGGTCCTTTCCAACCCCTGCAGCTCTGTGATTCTGTGATTGCCATCTACTAAATCAGGCACTAGATCATTCTGTCCCATCCAACTTGACCATGAACACCTCCAGGGATATGGGAATCTGTAGGAAATCATCAAATGTCTGACAGTTGGTCATATTCATAGCTTTTTATCACCTCACATTCCTAAAGTACTTCCATAACAATTATTTTTAAATGTAGACATTCTATCTCCTTCCTCCTTATGTTCAGGCACAAGGAGGTGCTGCATCTCTCTGCTTAGTATCATTCAGAATGCAACATCCTTCCAAATGGAAAAAATGAAAAAATGAAAAGCCAAATGGAAAATATATCACTTCAGTCCTACACAGAGCTCTGTGTTCATATGCTGTTATTCCTCAGATTTTATTCCAATGTGACAAAGAAATTAGAGACTTTAAAATTTGCATTTTATATGAAAAAGTTTTGAAGGCTTTTGGTAAAAATGAGTACATTTCAAAAGATGACATGAATGGGCTGTACACTCTTGATGATGTGTGGAACCCAGACACCGAATTTGTACACACTGTTAGCTTGGGTTGCTCCTCTGACTATACACATTTACTTTCTAGGTCACTTTCAAGGCGCACTCTGCAACAGGAACAACCAAATCCTGCCTTCTACTCTCAGGAGAGATTTAGTGGCTATGTAGTCCACAGAATACTTCTAAAGGTAGTATTGCTGAGACAGTCTTAGTTTCTATTTCCTTACTTTGTGATCCAGTTTACAAAACCTTCTCTTCACACACATCTGTTACCATGCTTTTCTGCATATCCCATGGAGACACAGTGAAAAAATGAAAATACTGAAAAGTAGCAGGTTTTAATGCAAGGGAACAGGGTTAGAAAAAAAAGGGTACATGCATAATTTTTTATGTTTCAAGAATCAGTAAAGCTTCAGAGGAAATGGAAACCCCTAGAGAAAAGTTCAACTGATAAATGTGACTATGTGGTAAAGATTTTTGGGAAGCAGAATTCACTACTTTCTTCACAGCCGTGTCCACATATGCAAGTGTTGCAAAACAGCTACATAATCAGCGCCACTAGCACATCTTCTTGCAATACTGGCTAAAGCTAAAGGAAATAAAGACTATTTATCTTTAAGACCATTATTAGGATCATACTTGTAGCTATCACCCCCTCTAGGGAACATCAGAGTAATGTATTTCACGTAGCAAGATAAGTCAAGGGTTATAAGGAATGAGGTGTTTAATTCCTGTTGTGTTGAAGCGTGCTTTCTTTCTAGGAAAATCATTCATTGCAAGAAATAAGATGGCTACACTTGAGCCCAGAGATCCTTAGAATCTTCCGTGCGGCAAAAAAGATCATGTTTTCAAAATTAGTACCTATCACATATTCTGAGGACGCACTGATGTATGCGCAACGCTTTATTCAACTTTTGAAGTGGTCCTACCTCACCCTTCTCTAGGCATACCACATTTTACTCCTCTGCACTCTGGACTCTTGGTTCCTGTATAAACTTCTAGACATGCCCTGGGATTGTCTAGGACAGAATTAATTTTCTTTGCAGACACCGTATAATGTTGCATGTCCTGCTTTTAGCTGGGACATTGTTGATTTTCTCCACAGCATCTGATGCTTTATGTTCACTTTAGGAGAAAAACAATGCTGATAACACACCAGTGTTTTAGATGTTGCAAAGCAGTGCTGTGCAGAGCCAAGGACATTTCAGTTTTTAAGCTTCTTGTACAGTCCTGCCAGCAAGGGGGCTGAAGGTGCACAAGAGCAGGGAGGGAACACAACCAGAACAGCTGACCTAAAACTAGCCAAAGGGATATTTCTTACTATATGATATCATGTGAAAGAAAACTACAAAACTGAGGAGAGTTGGCCTGAGAGGCTGTTGCTACTCAAAGACTGGCTGGGCATCAGTTGGTGGGTGGTGAGCGACTGCTTTGTGCATCACTTGTTTTGTGTATATATAGATACCTATAGTAATTACTATTATCGTCACTGCTATTTCTCTCTTCCTTTTTTGTCCTAGTAAATGGTTTTTATCTGAAACTTTCTACTTTTTTTTCTTCTTTTTTTTTTTTTTTTTCTGATTCTCTCCCCTATTATACTGAGCAGAAGAGTGAGTGAAAGGCTGTGTGCTGTTTAGATTCTTGACAGGTTAAACCACAACACCAAATTTTGAGTTCATGATGTAAACAGTGTTGATAACTGATTTTGTTGCTGCTGAGCTCCCTCCCTCCCTCCCTCCCCCCCCCCCCCCTCCCTCCCTCCCTCCCTCCCTCCCTTCCTTCCTTCCTTCCTTCCTTCTGAATTCCTTCCTTCCTTCCGAATTCCTTCCTTCCTCTCTAATTTTGATTAAGGAAAGTCTTCACTAAGTTTGCTAAATAAATGAGTCTAGCCAAAGCAGTGTAATTCCACCAAAATGATACAATTTATTGTCAAATTTTTCATTATGATATATTACTAAAACATTTCTATAAAGATGCATTAGCTGAACAACTTGACTTACTTAAAAATATTTGCAATAAATTGACACCTCTTGGAAAGTTCACAAAAAATGTCCAAGTAGCAGCACTCCACAGAGTGACAATTTAAGGCACATAATCATTTTACAACCTTTTTTACATAAATCTCTGACTAAATCACATATTTGTAAAACATAATTTCATACAATTAACTTCAGTGCTCAGAGAGAATTCATCAGAAGTCACATACATCATTTTTTTCTACAATGCTAGGACATAGTGCAGCATAACGAATATTGTTAAAAAGAATCCTGTACATGGCGAAAAATATATAGAAAAGACATCAAATATTCTTCATTTTTTCATTTACAACAAAGTGAGCTATTGTTACATGTTTAATAGCTAGTAATTGTGAAATTCTCAATTTGACTTTCTCTGACAGAACATACCATAAATAAAAAAAAAAAAAAATCTGGAGACATTTTTCAGCCAGAAAAGCTCAGCAATAACTGAACTGGCCTTGCTAGAGGTGAAATGATTTATCAAGTGATCATAACAAACTAATTAACTGCTATCTCATATGTTAAACATACAAACTAATACACAGAGCCAGATCCTCACCAGCTCTAAATCTGTGTTACTCTGATGGAAATTAGTGGTCCTTTACTAATTAAACTACATTGAAGAAGCAAGAAAATACTTGTACCATCAGGATTTGTACTGGAATGTGGAAGTAAATAGAAAGAGTAACAAAAAAAAAAAATATGAGACAGATGATGAAATCTTATCAACTGCTTTTCTAATACACCCTCATAAAAATAGAGAGAAAATGCCATGGAAAAAAATTAAGGAATTATAATCTACTGTATTCTAGTTGGGAGCAAATGGAGGACAGAAAACCCTTTTTTGAGGACACGAAATATTTCAAACTGAGAAACTTCACAAATTAGAGCTCTGATTTAGAGGCAACTATTCTAGAAAACACCTTCCAGAGTCCTAAGAGCTTCATAAATTTTGAAAACTATTCCAGAGATAAGTCATTTAACTGCCAAACTGTACATTTTATCCTCTATCTGTTGAACTGTGGAAGTGCTGCACTTTATAATACAGACAAGGCTTCAGGTGTTTGGAAGCCAGTGGAGAGCTAAGCAGTTTGTGTATGCCTTTCCATTTCTTCTGTTGTTAAAAAATGTGCTATCACTTGTTTTGCAAAAACTCCTACAACCCACAGCCCTCTCAAAAGCAAACAGAATTCTGCTGGCTTCTTACAGAGAATACTGTATTTATAAAGACTGTAGTGTTTTGTTTATCATAAGAGCACACCAGAACATGAAAATCTTGTAACAAACTTAAAAAGCTGTATACACTTGTGTGTGCAACACTTATCTGATGAGAAGTTGCATCTGCTGGTTAGGATTTACAATTGCTTTATTGAGGTAGCCTAGGATTACTCTAACAAGCATGCAGAAAACACAAGTCATAACATGTCTCTTCTTCATACTGTAAGACAGCATTGGCCTCTGTACCACAGCAATAAGAATTGAAAGTCTTGTTCAAAACTTTACTAGCATATTGCCTACTTTGTTGTTGGTATTTCAGCATTATGACATGAGACCAGAACTTAGGTTTTTGGCACATCACACTTTCTAAGTGAAAATGTCTGGGATCAGTAACGATCCTGTTATCTGTCTGTGCTGATCACTAAAATTGCAATACCTGCTCCAATTAGAACAGGATTAAAATACTTTACAAATAGTATGTGCATATGTACTCAGATCACAAAACATGGTATTTACATCATGATATTATAAAATTAACTGGGGCTTTTTAGAGTTGAATCTGTGCCAAAGGTGATCATATACAGTTATTTGCGGATTGACATCCAAGTACTCCAAGACTCTAAAAGCATAGGTTAAGTAACTAAGTTTGCATATGATAATTGTCATTGCACCTCTGCAATTTGAACTAGCCTAACAGGCAATATTAGGAAAGAATATGAAGACAGATAAAAGCTATGGGCCTGAATTTTCACATATTGCTGCACTCTTATCAGTAAATCTATGATTGGACATCTAACACAGAATGAGCTAGAGCCCATTTCAAAATCTCAGTAGGTATAGTGAAACAACCACCAATTTCCACAGATAAAATAAATTTTACCAAAGAAAGCTGCTGTTGAATCCAGTATTTAGTAATTTAGATATCTCCCTGAAGTTATCTTTGCTCACTTACGTTCACATGAAGTAGAAATAAGGTACACATTAGGATCAAGTTAAGCACCCATCTCCTGTTGATGTCACAGAAACTTTACAACTTACAACCACCAAAGATTTCGAGACTGAATTTCAGGACTGGAGTGCATCAGGGCAAAGCAGGCTGGCATGCAGTATTATACATGAATGAGAACTCCAGAGTTTTCATTTTCATTTAGTCTTCATATAGGCTAGCTTTCATCAACATCTCCAACAAATTTTCAATGTAATTTAATGTCAGATTCATACATAATAGGAGTCTAATGCAATCTTATTGACTGTCATTTATCAGAGAAGTGAGGAGGGGCTGGGAATAGAAAGTTCACAACACAAGCATACTGCCTTTGTACAGTACTTTGAAACATGGACATCCTGAGTCATCGTGGCACTAACTCTTGTGTCAAAGCAAAAAATGGCATCTGAGAGGCCATTATCCCAACCAGTTACAGAAAGTGCATTATACGTAAATTAATAAGATCATCCAACAGAGTATTTGGAAGATGTCATCCAAAGCAGCAGGACAAATGACAAATATTTACACTTCTGTGAGGCTATTTAAAATAGAGCAGCTTAATTAAGAACATAAAATTAGTTGCTTGTGGTTACATAAGATAAAATTATGAGCTAATTCTGTATATTCTTTCATACAAATACCACTGAATAGTGGAAATGATGGTGAATTAAGGAAATGACCATCCAGGAGACCTGGACAAAATTTTAAGGTGAAGGACTTATCCCTGCCTGAAAAGATTTCTGCCAGAATCAGTACCTCATGATTAATCAGTAACACAAATATTCAGAGCAGTAAAACATTTTTTCTTTAGTTTGCACTTGTAAAAGGCACTGATCCACTTCAGCTGGAGTAGAATTAGCAGGCAAGAGGCTAACCATTGACTTCTACATTAATTTCATACAACATAAATACTGAATTCCATTAATGAGGCAAAAAATGCAGCCCATTTTGTTGAAAGTATTTACTGGGGATGTATGGCATAATGAACCACTTATATACTTCTAAAAAAAAAACCAAAACCTCTCATTTTAGACTTTTAAAAATAATGATTTTTTGTAACAGTCTACATGAAAAAAATAACAAGGAGGCATGTTTTCCCTTCAGTATGCACCCTTCTAATATGAATGAGGTCTTCAAACCATAAGTGCAGCAGAAAAGCTCCAGAATTTGTGACATCTTGGGATGCCACTTCCTATGCATCCAAAATCATTCTGCAGCAGGCCCCATAAACCAAGTGGTTTCTTTCTATTTTCACAGAAGACCTTTGTTCAAATTATTCACTCTCAGTTCCTCCTTTCAGGTAAGTCCTGTCTCACAACTGTGTTTCCTCTTGCTCCAAAGAGTGTGGAGGGATATGGCAAGATGCTGGAAGAGATGCTAGCTTTTGAAGCTTAGGGTGTTGAAGAGGTTTTGGCTTGTGAAATGAACGTCGGCTTTGTACACGCCTGGCTGCAATGGATCTGTAATTTCCTTGAACATCAAGCAACATTCTCTTCTCTCTGGGCTCCTCCATGTAAGAGTCTTCCAACTCTTCAGGTATAAGTAAAGAATTCTCTTCTTGTGAATTCTCTGACTTGTAGCTAACTTCAGAACAATAACCTGAGTTTATTGTCTCTTTGTTATTCATATCTGCATCTGTTTCCCAGAAAAGATCAGGCACACTTGGGTCACAAGAAGCTACATATTCAGAGACAGTAGAAAGAGAGATATTCCCTCTGTTTTCCAAGGAAGAATAGTTTTGTGTCCAAGGCACTTGGAGACAAGACGGAAAGAAATGGAGGGGATTTTCTGATACACTTTCACTTTGGTTTAGTTGGTCAGATGTGTAAGGAGGAAATTTGTCATCTGAAGAGGAGTATTCTGTCATTTCAACATCATGGTCCATATCACCTAGAGAATACAATTAAATAGAAACATTTGTACATATACAATTTTTATATTACTATTCTAGCAAATGGGCTTTTCTTATAGCTATTTTTAAGAGTGACTTATTAAAATGAGTAGTTTAAGATCATTTTTGATCTAGTAAACTGTACCTTGTCCCAGCTTCTATTATGAACAACCTAAAGAGAGTTTATTAAACCTTCTGTCCTTGTTGAGAATCAGGCAAAACTGAGTTTAGTGTTTGCAATGAACACTGCCTACTTCAAATACTTAGGAGACTGAGCCATCATCTGGTTATTATAATGCATCGTCATCTTGAGACATTTAGTCCTGATGTTCACCAAGGATATCTTTTGAAATAAATTGTGCTCTCTAAATCAAGAAACAAAGTGTTTTAACAGAAAATCAATTTATTCTTAACTGGCATCTATGATCTGTTTTCTTTATACTTCAGATCATGTAGAGAATCATCACATTTCTGCATTTGATTTCCAATTTGCATTGTTTTATAAAATCTAATAATTGAAATTTCAGTATGATTTTCCTATAAGGAGAATTTTATTAATTATGTAATTGAGAGGACTGCTCCTGAGAATAATCAAAGTCACAGATTATTTTCTCATGAAATCTAACTTCCCAAAACACTTCTAAAGAAACACAGCACTCAAAGCCCACCAATTCTGATATTTCAAAAACACCTGCACAAAAACTCATACGTAGCAGTTGCTAATAATATAGTCAGTAAGGCAATAGAAGTGAGGAAAAGAATAAAGGTTAGAAGTTAAATTTCTGAAAGTATTACAGTCAATCGTTTATGACAAATTAAGTGGGAAAAAAAGTGAAGAAGACTTCAGAGTGGGTAAGTGTCAGGGAGAAGTTTTCCTTTTATAATGCTGCTTGTTCTTCAAGTTTTTAATAAGAATATCAGTATTTAACTCACAGTTCTTTAATTAATCCAGCATTTATTTTAAAACACTATTTTAATAAAAAAATCAAAAACATGTTAAGAAGAAACTGAATACTCAAACAAACTCATCCCTACCGGCTTCTCCATTAAAGTGCTGTACTTTCTGTAATTATGCTTGAACTAGCACACCTTCTGCAGGACAGAAGCCAGAACAGAACAAAAACGGAACTTCCTTTCCTCATTGTTTTCCAAAGATTATTAAATTCTTCTCAAAACAAAATTATGCAGTGTTCACTCTTATACTCAGATCTTTGTCTGAACAAAGTTTCATCAATTAAGTACTTTCAACTTGCCACACTCCTTTATTTGTTGATGAACAGAAGGCACTAGGTCATCCATTTGTCGGGATCATGGATTCCACAAAAGCTAATTCATGATAAAACTGACTGTCACATTTCATTGCATAATCAGTGCTCTATGTTCTATTCAATTATGATGGCTGAACTGTGGCCCAACCCACCTTATTTACTGCACTCTCTCTGTAGATTATAGAAATGAAGACTGATTTTATGGTGTGGAAAATTTTCACAGAGCAAGAATTGAAGGGCAATTGGAATATTAATGTAAACCCAAAGTTAATTTATTTTTAACTCTAAGACATCAGAGGCAACAGTTTATTTACTGTATCAAATTTAATTATTTACTGTGCAGATGTTTTTTGGTTTTGTTTTTTGCTTTTCAAATAAGATATGGATTAAGAGAAATTCAAACTTTAAGGATAAAACTAATAAAAACTGCTTCTCCACAGTCTGACTGCTGTGTAATTATCTACCTGTGTAGTGGAACTCGTGTTTTCTAGTTTAAACATCTTTCATTTATATACCCTTTCTTTATGTAATTTAATGATAGTGTAAGCAGTGTCATTGGCTATTTGTCTGCCATGAAACCATTTTCACTTGTTGGGCACTAGATAAAGAATCTGAACAGATGATCAAAACTGATTTGAGGTACCTTAGCAGTAGACTCATTGATCATATTCTATTCATGCTAAGAATGAGAGACTCAGTCCAGCTCACTGACTGCTCTTACAGAAGTATTTCCTAACATTCAACTTGAATCTCCCATGGTGCAATTAGGTCATTCCCTCTAGTGCTGTTGCTAGTTATACGAGAGAAGAAACCAACTCCCACCTCACCACAACCTCCCTTCAGGTAACTGTAGAAAGTAATAAGGTCTCCCCTGAGTCTCCTCTTCTCCAGGCTGAACAATTCCAGCTGCCTCAGCTGCTTCTCATAAGACTTGTGCTCCCGACCCCTCATCAGCTTTGTTGTCCTTCTCTAAATATGCTCCAGGGCCTCAATGTCTTTCTTGTAGTGAGATTTCCTAAACTGAACACAGTACTCAAGGTGCAACCTCACCAGAGAGATGATTACTTCCCTGCTCCTGCTGGCAACACTACTTCGATACAAGTCAGGATGCCACTGGCACACTGCTGGCTCACGTTCAGCTAAACATCAACCAACACCCTTAGGTCTGTTTCCTCTACGGAGTCTTCTAGCCATTCTGCCCCAAGCCTGTAGCATTGCCTGAAGTTATTGTGGTCAAAGTACAGGACCCAGCACTTGGTCTTGTTGAACTTCATCCCACTGGTCTCAGCCCAGCTATCCAGCCTGTTCAAATCACTCTACTGCTTTTTAAGAGATGTAAATTGGAATTACATTATTTTAGGGAATTCAAATATTAATTTCATCTTCTAGAACTGACTAACCAAGAAAAATGAAGTCTCTTGAAACTGGATACAAAACATTCTGATGTTAGAAAAACTTTTTGCTTGTCATTTTAGAATTTTCAAGACAAAACAAAGAGCAAGAACCTTTTCTGCTCTAAAAATGGCAAGGCATTTTACGTCAAATAGCTGGTCAGCTTCTCTGTAGGAGGAAAACAGAAAGATGCTTTGTTATTCAAATAGAAGGAAAATAAAAGATGTTCAATTGTTGGAAAAAGTCAGGAAGAGACACTGAAAGAAAAATCGTGAGTAATCTTGTCAGTAGACAGAGTTGATACTGATTGAGACTGATTAAAAATAAAGGTTATAATCTCTTTTAAGATATTACATCTGTGTTGATTCTGGGAGAAAGGGTCTGGGTTGTTCCTCTGGGCCATCTGCTAGCAGGAAGGAATCTATTGATTTATTGCTGAGCCGGAATGGAGTGAGCCGTCTGAAGTTGTTTGGAGAATATGGGATCTGCACTCGGGCCCTTTGTGATGGTACCACAGTATCTTCACTAGACAACCATGGTGAAAACTTCATGTAGATGCTTTGATCATCATCAGCTGAAAATACTGGGTTGTCAATTCCTAAAAAAATTCACGGGTAACAAATAAAATTAATCAAAATGTTTTCCTGGAAACACAGCAAGGTGCTTTGTAAAAAAAAGAATGAAAAATAGGCAAAAAAGACTATCATATACTCAAAGGTGACTCTTTCTGTCTTTTGATTATTTTGATTATTGTTTTGTGTTGTTTTTTTTTTTATAGTGAAGAACTGTATATTATAAGCAGTTATGGTTGAGATATCTCGAGAAAACAAATAAAATCACTAAAAGAATATACTAACTCATCCCCTACGCAAAACACATCAAAACATGAAATAGCTGCAGAAAAATCAGACCAAATCCATAGGAAAGAAAATATGAGAAAAAGTGCAAAAGCAGGAACTGCACAACTCCATGAAGGAACATCTTGTGTGAGGGCACAGAAATAAAAGGAGTCTTTTAATATAAATACCAAATTCATAGTGTTTAAACAGAAAAAAATCAGTCTAGACCTGCATCTTACTGGCCACTAACTTCTGGAATGATTTCTGTATGTTTTTATAAATATTCAAATATGGAATTTGTCACTGTGCAGTTAAAATACTGTATCATTCTGACTGTCAAAATAACACTGACACAAGGATTTTTCTTCACTGTATGAAAGACATTACATACGCTGATAATTCAGACACAGAAGTGCTAAAGAGATACTAAACATTTACACCTTACAAATCGCATTATATACTTTCTCTTATATGTACTGGTTTACTTTCAGTATGGTATTTATTTTGGAGCCTTCCAGGGCAGGAATTGAGGTTCAATGAATGCTCAAAAAAAATCTGCAAATCTGTATCTTTCAGTGACTTCTGTAAGTAGCAGTGAGGGACTTGCGAATTTAATACTGCATGAAAGAAGTATGAAAGGTATCACAGCAAAGTACATTTATGCAAGTAGAAACCAACTGGCCAGGTGAGATAAGACAACATTAACATTTTATATTGCTGGAGATAATTTGTATCTGGGTTAGGCATTTATTTTCACAACTTCTGTCAGTATTATCAATATGAAGAACAGATCTGATGCTCTTGAATCATTTCATTTACTTCACATTTGTTACTTTTTACCAGTAACTTTAAGCAAATATCAACTCTAAGAGAACAGAACCAATCAAAACAAACAAACAAAAATACAGGCTAAGGCAGTAGCATTTCTAGTATTTTTTTAATATATATTTGAGAAAAAAATTCTGCATGCAATTAATATTTTTACCAGTAGGGTTATCTGTGAAATTTTGCTTGGTCACATTAGCCAGAAAATCAACTCCTTTGCCTAGATGCAAAGTTTCATAATCATTATTTTCTTCTGCTTCAGAAAATTCCAAATCTGTAACAACAGTAATAAAAAGCATAAGCCCAGTTTCATCAGAGATTTCTTTCAGTTCTGATTGAAAAGTGAAAGTGCATTATTATAACAGCACAATTACCAAAGATATATCTTTAACAAGGATATAGATAAAGGCAACAATTAACTAACAGTTGTAGCACTGGCATGGCAGTGTGAAAGCTTATGCAGACTGCAGCATGGGTACCAATTATTTTGAGAAACTCAACAAAGCTTTCAGCTTTGCATTGTTACCTCGTGTTACGATAGAGATTTCACATTCAGAGTAGACTGTTGGCTTATAGAATTAAATAATTTTCTGAGACTGAAGGAAATGTGACCACTTTTGACATGTGACGACTGCTGTTGTTGCATTTTTGTGTCTTCCTTGCTCACAAGTTGAGAAATGTAGTCCCTTAAAACAACCTGTTATTGCATTTTCATAATTAGACAGAAGTTGACATTGGAATCCTGACCGATTTCAAAGCTGGTGATGTCATTGCTGCTTCTACCATCATCAAATCAGCTTCTAAGCCACTCGTTAAATATGTCCTTCAAAGGAGCGTCTTTCTTTTTTATCTTTTTTTTGTCCAGTAGAGGATGAGTTATATACAGAGGTCTTCAGCACAACTAATGAATTAACTAATTAAAAGTCTTTGGAAAACGCTTCCCATGCAAGGATGTTCTAGAATATTACATTTATTCCAGCCAGCATGTTTTGCCCCTGTCAGTCAAATGAAATAATGTCCAGAAGATTACTTACATAGCATACATAAAAAAAAAAAAAAAGAAAACCTTCACTTGGATGTGAAGAGAAAAAAATGACTCTCCGCTTTACTTCAGTGCCACGATTTTATGATTTTTGTTATTGGTATTTCATGACATAACATCATGTAGAGCACTGGGAGTTAAAGAGTTAATTCTCCAGTTACTTGGATCATCAATAGTTCTAGGTAAACCTGTCTAAGAAGAGAAGAACTATGTTCCTCAGAGACCTTTCCATTGCTTTACATTTTTTCCTTTTCCGCGCAGAGGGAGAGATAATAACTGTTCGTATGTCACAGGCTTTTTCCCTTTCGGACTGACCCAGCAGCAGGTGCACCCTAGCTGTCTCACCTTCAGTGTTAGCATAAGGCCTTCAGTTTTTCGGACACTTTCTCTCTCTCTCTCTCTCATTTTATTTGATTTATTAGCTTCAATTCCAATTATACTGTATTATATTGTGTTATATTGCAATCCAATATCATACTTAGTAAATTAGCTTTCCTCCTCAGATGGTTGCTGCTGTTTTGTTTTTAGGCCCATCTCCCTTTTCCTTTTTCCCTTTTCCCCTTCCCCTTTCTGGGGCATGGGTCCGTGGGTCTCCCCACCCCACTCATCACTGAAGCAGGCCAAGCCAGCCTGTGAACCATGGATGTTCAGCTTTCTTTGAGATTAAAAGTCTGAATAAACATAAGAAAGACTAAAAATAAGGGTTAGTTCAGTGGGCTTTAAATTCTATTTCAGGTTTTAAGTGACACATACTTATGAAAGATTAACCAGAACAGGATATTTTAAAAATATGAATAAGGACACTAATTCAAATTTTCACCCAACAGCCTAGAAAAAAATTTTAAATTGTTCCAGATACTGTTTTTTTCCTATTCTCTGTTGTAAGTTATGACTAGAAGACCTTCAGTAGCTTCACCATTGCATATCATGAACATTTTCAGTGATTCTTTACAGACAGCATATGTGGTAAAATATTACAGGTCTAGAGGACATTTTACCTTTTTCCTTCAAAGTAAAATCTTGTACGGGATTTTCTGAAGGTATTTTTCCATTTGGTATAACACTGCTGTTTCGCTAAAATAAAAGAAACAAATTAAATTAACAAAAATGCTACCAACAGTATAGAGCTAAGACAGTAATGTTCCTTGAAATCACTGTTGAGCAGCATAACCATGATATCTGTTGCAGTCTTTTCTTCAGGCTCAATGTGATTGTCATTAATATGCTTCTTTGTTCTGGTACAGGAAATAAGGTAAGTTCCTAGATTCATGCAAATGTTGTGAAATGGTAAATGCTACATCTATCCTGGAAAAGCTCCCCACAGTGTTCTAGTACAGTTCTAAATCTCCTGTTTGTCAAGTGATCAAAAAACTCTTACCCAAAAAACTCTCACCCAAAAGTGTCCCAAAGTATAGAGAAAAGCAGCATATGAGAAGATGCCCCTTGAGTCATAACATAGTTCAATCTCTTCTTGTTTAGGCCCTTTAAGTTCCTGAAGTTCTATAGGACCGAGATAGATGCAGGACACAGAAACTTTGAGAATCCTCCCTGCCATCCCTTTGTTCTGTATAATAGGTGGCTACACCTGGGTCCTTGATCCTTGTGCAGATATTTTACCCTTTTTTGGCCTCGTTCTCGTTTGTGTATTTTATTCAGCTTCTTGGAATGATTTATTCCTAGTTTAGTACTCTTGAAAGATTCTAAGCGCTTCCTCATTGTCCTATGGAATATCTCCTTGTCTTGTTTCTCATCTTCATTATGCATGATCTCGTGTCGACTGTACAGATGTTTGTGCTGTTACAAGAAAGGGAACACAATATTCGTTTATTTAGAAATACAGCTCGAAGCATTCAGCTTGTGTCATGAAAACAATAACAACTATTTATGAATGAACCAATGCCTAGTTTAAAGGCATTCTATTTCTTTTTCCTCTTTCCTAGCATAAGAATGAGTGACAGTCATTCAAAGTTAGCCTCTCCCTAAAATTGTCTGAACCACTTCGATCTATACAAGCCATTTATTCACAGTTTATACTGAACCTAGTTCTGTACTGTGTTAGCCCCAGACTCACACTGGACCATCTTTGTTAAAAAAAGCCTGTTGCTAATTGCGTATGTATATAATAAAGAGTCTATCTCCCTCAAGAGTCAATTTTGCAGTTAAGATCTTTCCTCCTGAATTTTGCTTCCATAATTCTGGTTTTTAACATCCTAATTTTTGGATTTTAAAACAGATTAATGCAAACTTTCTGCTCTCACCTCCTGCCTGGGCTTATACAGGTACTGTTGTAGGGTGTGATGTGCAATTGTATCTTCTGTGTCCCGAATACTCTTCCTCCTCTGCTCTAAAGCTTGCATGTCAAGGCAAACTGGTCCAGCCTTTTCTCTCCTGAAGAAGAATACAAAACACAATCAATACTTTTTATAACTGAAGTTCATATATGCAAATAAATAAATAAATGCCTCAACTGGCAATGGAAATACCTAAGGTGAGAAGTGAGAAAAATATTGATTTTGTCTTTCAGGTGGTAGTCAACATTTATTTCTCTATTTACATGACAGACGGGCTGTTGTGTGAAAGAGACAGGAAAGAATTAAGGAAGCAGAATTTTTTTCCTTGACTCTCACCTAACCTTTTCCGGAGCAGGCATAGAAAGGCTGTGTGGTTCTGTCTCTAGTAATTGATGAACAAAAGGTATTAGAAGCAACTCTAATGTGGTACTCTGTTTAATCTTACCAACCTTTACTAAAAAATTTGCAAAATGCAACAAAATAATAGTATTCTATCACCTATTTTATGTGGGAGGAAAAGATTAATTGAAGTGCAAAAAATCTGTGAATTAAGCTCCTGTAGTTGATACTTTTCAAACATTGTAACTATTTTTGCACTTCATCACACACAACAAAACAAAACAAGCAGAAGACACAACAAATCAGTACAAATTACTTACAGTAAATAAGACACAGAACTTTCTATGGTACTTGGACGTGGAGTACTGAAATCCACATTCACCATGTTGTCTGTACTTGGAGAACGTATAAATGCTAAGGAACCTCTACGCTCTCCCTGGCCACAAAAAGAAACAAGACATATTACAGTTGTAAACACCTGAAGTAAAAATGTGGATCAAAAAATGCAGATCATATGAGTCTGTGATATGCAAATGGCACAAGAAATAAAAGTGAACTTGTGTTTAGTAAATGATTACAAACTCTTTTATTTTTCTTTTATTTTGTTGTTAGTTTTTCTTTAAATAAGTGACGTCCCAACACACAAAGATAAGAGAAAAATCTTTCCAGTCTTGTAAATCTCAGTTTTGGTGAGGTGAGTGATTTGTTAGGCCCAGCCTGTTTGAAAATTACAACCTTGAGCTTTCCAGGCTAACTCCGTTCTTCAGGGATGGACACTCTACTTTGTACCACCTTGCAAGCCAAGCACTTAAGAATACCTATGTAAATTTTTAGGACTCCAAACATCACTGCACTAACAGCAGTGTTTTCAAAGGCATCACACTATGTTTTCTATTCTCTACAAGACTGGACCAGCAAAAGTTTCATAGAGCTATAAGTCTACAAAAACACTTGAAAGTTTTTTTTTTAAGAGATGAGATATTAATAGAATCATAGAACCATGAAATGGCTTGGGTTGGAGGGGACATTAAAGATCATCTGGTTCCAAACATGCTGCCACAGGCAGGGCTACTAACCACTAGATCAGGTTGCCCCAGGGCCCCATCAAACCTGGCCCTGAACACATATAGGGATAAATATTCACTACTTCTATGGACAACAAATTCCAGAGCCTTTCAAATCTCTCACTGAAAAATTTTCCCCTGACATTTTATCTATTTATTTCCTCTTTCAGTTTAAAACTCTTCCCCCTTGTTGTATCAATACCAGACAGTGTGAAATGTCTGTCTTCTTACTGATTATAAGCTCCTTTTAAGTACCGGAAGGATGCAATGAGGTCTCCCTGGAGCCTTCTCTTCTCCAGGCTGAAAAAGCCCAGTTTCCTCAGTCTTTCCTCATAGGAGAGATGCTCCAGTCCTCTGATCATCTTCATGGCCCTCCTCTGAATCCAATCCCAGAGCTCTATGTCTATATTGCAAAGGTAAGCTTTGTTGTCACTTCTGAAACTGGAATTACAGAAGTGAGTTTCTGGGAAAGCTCAGATTTCTATAGTCATAGTTTTCCCTACCATTTGCACACTCTTAATTTAGGTGGAAGTAAACTGTTGAGAGACCAGAGTTACGCAGACTATACACATGTATGGTTTTGTATCAGAGCAGAAAATAAATATGTATCAGGTCTCTATATTTTAAAATGTAATGAAGAATACAATCTCTCTTACACAATATTAAAAGAGATCCTTTCTACATTTTTTTTCAACTATATTTCATTCTCTTTACATATTTAATAGTCATCAAGAGCAAAAGTTTCCTTGTACTATGGTAGCCCACATAAATGTTACACTAGAACAGACAACCAGCTAAGCTTGTCCTGTAGTTCACCCCATGCCGTACACAATCATTTTGGTGGTTCTGTCCCACTGAGTAGCCTAATTGTACACCCAGTGTACGATTTACACTGTTTGAGCTAGAACCAGGAAACTGGAGGGTGCAGTGCAATGCTAACTCATGCTATGGCATATCATCATTTTATCCTTTTTGATACATTTTCTGAACACAGACCTGGGAACAATGAAAAATAAGCAGCCTTGCCCTCCCTTTTGATACAGAATTTGGAGACTACGTTCCAAGACTGTTGAAAAAAATCATCAATTTCTGTTATATTTTTGATACCATTTTCATTTTACATTATCTGCAGATTTTCAAGAGGAATGTATATAGTTGCAGTATCGGATATTCAGCTCAAAAATCCAATCATGCCCCTTCAGTAGGTTTCTCTGAGATCTATATTGCCAGAGAAAAATATCCCTCACTTCACAGTCATGCTTTATTCTTGTCATTGCTCCTTGGCAGTATGTACAACAGTGAATAACTCTTTTCAAGGACTAGGCACAGAAAGTAAAATTTCATTGAAAATCTCTGATGCATACATTGAAAACTCACTAAGAACAGCAATCACTTCCATTGAACCAGACTGATGTATTAGTTCCACAAAATCAAGGTCAAATATCCCATTAGACTTATGTTTATGTTGACATTTTTTTGTAAAAAAAAAAAAAATATATATATATATATATATAAAATATATACATATCTATGTTTTTGTTTTATATACATTAACTACATTTTATATTCTATATGTAGCCCAAGAGAATTCATCTTCACTCAGTGTAGCCCAGGCAAGCCAAAGATTGGATGCCCATGCATTAGAGGCAACTTGCAATGCTTGCCTTCACTCTCACTGTTTATAACCTGAGGGCCCAGTGCTGTCATCTTACCTTGTGTTGCTAATAGCTGCACTACAGTCCCCACTTGCACAAACATTCCACACTCTTTTATACTGACAACTGTAGAGGAACAACCCACCAGACTTCGTGTAGGACATGTCCTGCAAGAAACCTGGTGGGACCACCATCCTGACGGTGATTTACAAGCAGGCTGCTCCACCTCTGTTGCTTCCCCACAACTCTTCACCCTCCTGCAGTGGTGAATTCATCCTGTGAGTCACACATTTCAGGACAGTTCCCTGCTTCCCTGCTTCCACAGTGCCTGCTGCCAGCCCTGCCTTTGGCTACTGGAAATATAAATAATCGCCACCAGGAACAAAAATAATTCCACATGCCACTGTTTTTTCACAAAGCTTTATTCTTTACAGGCTATGTGACATACTTGGAGTCTATCTAGTTGCGAAATTGTAGTGTCTCAGTTTTGGGAAAATGTGTCTTGAAACATATGAGAGTATTAGTTGTGCCACAAAAGTTACCACTACATCACTAGAAGAGATTAAAAGAAAGGTATGTCCTGAGGAGATAAAAAAGAAAAACATATATTCTTTACAGATACTAATGAGATATACCTGGAGTTCCTTTGTGGAGGAAAAAAACATTTAAGAAATGTTACTTAAACAGGGTAAATTTTACCCATTAATTTTGTGGTCTTGTTGCCCTTTTCTTTAATTAAAAAAAAATACTTTAAAACCCCACAAAACTGTTACTTATCTACATTAGCTGTATTATGTATTTTACACACAGCCCAAGACAATTCCTGTCCACTCAATGTGGCTCAGGTAAGACAAAATGTTGGACACCCATGCACTAGTGTGTTGGATCACTTCAGTAGAAGGATTTAAGAAGTACAGTCTGACCTCTGTAGACAGAATTCTAGAGAAAAAAAAAAAAGTTTCATATCACTTGTTTTCTTATGATTTTCCTTTTTAATGAAGTATGATGATTCATAGGTACCTTATATCATATAATCTGTGGAGGAATTTTAGTCAGAAGAATATGAGAACCATGAGGATATAAGAACCTGTTAAGTCATTCCAAAGGATCTTTTAGCCCTTCTCAACAGCGAAAGAAATATGGTCTTCATAGGCAACAGAGCTTCTGTTTGCAGGAAGAATATGTAGAAGTCATACTGATGCTTTCAAGATATATTTTGTGTTAAAAATACATTTTTGGAACTACCAATAACAGTTTGTGCTAGAAGTCTTATAGCTTCATTGAGGGTTGTTGATAGCCTATATCTAAATCCTTACTGATCTTCTGTACTTTTTCTTGTATATTTCAAAACAACAATATTCTACCAGAATAAAATGTCCTAGGGCTTTCTGCTCAGAGATCATCTGGAATCTGTGTTTTTAGGGAAAAGTTCATCTTATCCAAGTCATATGCCCACTTAAACATAATTATTTTTAAAACCACATATATAAACTGACATTAAAATCTTCTGAAACAGTACTCACCTAGAAGAATTTGCAACTTGAACTAGGAGGGAAATGCAGAGAAGATGTTTTCAGAGACCCATATTTTATCTTTAAAATGTGGTAGCATGACTTACTGTAAATATCTTATTTTTATTTGTTATGGGTTATTCTGAACTTGACAAGACTAGGATCTCCCCTCTCAGCTGCAAGTAATTTATTTGGGTTTAAACTTAAGCGACTTACAGAATCATCAAGGTTGGAAAAGACCTACAAGATCATCCAGTCCAACCGTCCACCTATCTGCAATCATTCTCACTAAACCATGTTCCTCAACACAATGTCTAGGTGGATATAAGTCCTAGATTTCTGTGGTTGCATTTACTGTGTTTCTAATCCTTATTTTTGACATGTAGGTGTTATTCTGCCATTGAAATAAACTTAATAATCTCTTTTTTTTTTTTAATAATAATGTGATCTTGCATAGTAAGATAACACTAAAGTAAAATGTTCACATCATATGGAAATGTGATTCTTCAAATCAGATTTGTTATCACATATAGCCAGTATTCTATAGGAAAAGTTAATATTTTACCTGATCCCTTTCCAATTGCAGTGTTTTTCGATGCAATGAATATAGATTAAAAATTCTTCAGAAAAATCCAATAGAAAAACATATACAACATATATATAACATACTCATATTGGGGTTCAGGCAGAATACTGAGAACTGCAGTCACCCAAACTGGTGATAACAAGACTCATAACTATTTAATGCCATTTAGTTAAATCAAAACAGAACAAGAGCAGAAATGTAAACTTTTTATTTTTTTTTAAACATCTTCAGCAAAATAATATCTTTAGATTACACTGTAAATTAAAAAAAAACAAAAACTAGAAAGGAAGAGTAAAAAGTATCCATAAATACCTCAGCCACATAGCTAATTGCATCCTTCAAGTTGAGTTCATGGAAAACATTAAGGATTTGGTCTCTTGATTTTTGAGCAGATCTTCTCATCAGGAGTTTACTGAGGAATTTTCTATCAAAATTGGACCACCTGGTAATTTAAACAAACCACATTAAGGGCAGCAAGCAATTTTAGTGTCAGAGCACTTGGAATTTATCTGAAAAGATTATTTTGTGATCTAACCACATTTAGAATATGTGAAGCATAAAAATGTGAGGATTTGTATTTTGCAGCTTTTCAAATACCAGCTAAATAAAGTTAAGGAAAAACCTGGTACTGAGTTATATAGCTGTCACAAAGCATTTAGTTGGTTCACTTAACAAATACTACTGCTGCAGCAGGATTGCTATTATTACAGTATCCCATTTCATAGTCACTAGAACATTTTATACTCTGGTAGATCATGCTACCTTCTTTTCCACTTACAATTATTTACTATTATACTTAAAATCTTCACTCTAAAAGTTCAAGTTTCTTTCCTCTATTGGAAGGAAATGTACTTTCCACAGCTGTATTGTGGTATACCAGGCTAAAAAGCCAGTTTCCAACCATTCTATTCCAAAAGCACTGAGATAGGGACTCCTTTCTTGCCGTCTGGATACTGCAGGACATAGAATTAGTATGTATTTTCTGTGATTTCCTTTTCCAAATTCTTCTGATAGTAGAATATCCATCATTTCACGCTTGTGCTCCAGAATTGATCATTATTCCTCTTCTCTAGTCAGAACATCTGAAAATCAGTTTCCAGGCTGTTGCACCTGAGCATATTACTGAAAATACTGGGAGACTGCCACTTCTTTGAATAAGTAATACTTTCATGTACATGTAGCCTAGAAGAAGCAGACTTAACATGGTTTCATTCAAAATAAATTTCCACATATTCAGCTGAGAACCTATTTTAAGCTATTCTTTCTCTTGTTACTCAAGCAAATCACATTCTGTCAAGTGAGAAGACAAACTCTAATCTGCAACTTTAAAAATATTTAGTTCCATCTTTAAGCCAGTATTTAAGACCTTATGATGTATTCTCCTGCAATGTAATCTGCTGAAATTATTTCTGAAAATATACGTTAAAGACTAAAATTATCAAAAGAAAAAAAGATATCCTATTTGGGATACCTAGTGACCACTGCATAAATGAACACCAAACAAAAGAAATATGTATTGTTTCACATGTGTAAATGCAGTTATTATAGAGGGTAAGTTATAAGATAAGTTTCATGGTTTGCTTCAAACTACTTATCTGCCCAAGAATTCTTACTTTGTATGAGCTTAAATGTGTACACACACATGCACTGTATACTTCAGAATTCAACTGAGGGGAAAAGAAAAATGAGTTGAAAGCAACTATCTCTACGACTGGGTACAGACAGGTGGGCAATTTTGCTTGCGCTCACAAATAGCTAAACACAATCTAGCTCCAGCCTAGAAGTTGCAAACCTGCATGAGTATAATGCTAAACCTACGTTATTTTCAGCTTCTCAGCAAGACTTACAGGAAAGTTCTGCAGATGATTAATGTAACTGTATGACTTTTGTACTGGAATTGATATGTTGAATCAGAACATCAGCAAGTCAGAACTATGAGTGTCTGCACCCATGTTACAGGCTAAATCCAGGAGGACAGTAACAATCTAACCCTAAATAATACTGTTAAAGAAGTCCAGATTTAATATCCTTTTTTTGACATTTATTCATCTAGCCAACAGAAGCCTGCCCCTTATAACGGTAATTTTTCACATGCACTTTTAAGAAAATAGTGTCAGTATCATTCAGGTGAATAATTTTGTTTCTCTCAAGATGAGTAAACAGAGCGGGATGTAAGTGAACCACAGTTTTCAGTAGTGATTTCAAACTAACACACTTAAACCATATGACTCATTTCAAAGGACTCTTTGCAGTCACCTTCAGATTCGAAACTCAAACTCATTCTTTGTAGAAATAGCAAGCTTTGTAGAAATAGCTATCTCCCCAAAGAAATAATGTTCATGAAATAAGGTATCACAGTGAAAAATCAATATTAATGTTTTAGGTTAAATTCTGTACAAATAGACATTTCTCTAATCTTGAGAGGATTTGAGCCCTGGATTTGATCTGTCACATTTGAAAAGGTCTAGACCGAATCTGTGGCAGAGAAAGAAAGTATTCCAGTTGTAAGGGGTGAAAATGAACTATTTTCATTTTTGCTGTATTTCCAGTGTTTTCAGTGTAGTGTATAATGACATTTTAAATTGCAGTTGACATGCTTGCTGTCCCTAAATTCGTGGACTTACAGGCTTAAAAAGTCATAATTTACATATAAGATTTCCTAGCAGTATTTCAAATCAAGTTAATTACCACTTACTTGTCTCTCAGATAGTTATGTCCTATTTGCCCGGAGATATCTTCTATAGCAGAAAGAATGTGATCAAAGGCCTAGGAAAGCAGAAATGGAATTTCACACATAAATTAAAGGCATAATTAGAAAACATCTCAATTTACATAAGGTTAGACCAAGTAAATCTGTAGAGAAATTTCATTGCTGCTAAGCAGATTTTTTTTCTCTCTTTATGCTTTCTACCATATGCCTTCCTTTAAAGGTCTGAGTTTTCTAACCAGTTATTTTTAAATTCACTAACTATTCATAATTTATGAGATCTCAGCAAGAATGTAATTAAGCTTTCATTTCATCAACATTCAGTTTTAAGGCTCATTGTTAACTCATTTTACATCTCCATTTCATCCCTATAACAAGTTGTTGTTAGTGTTGTTAATTTAAGCTGGTAGAAAGTATTTCCTGAGATATCTTTTTCAGATTTTTTCATTATCTTCTCCCAGAGCAGAAGTAGAAGCTATTCCTTTAGTATCCTGAGAAAAATCCCAGAGTTGATTTATTACATTGTTGATAACATTCCTGTAACTTTTGAGTCAAGAAGTATAACAGTTGCAGCATAATTTTGTTTTCTTTATTTACTTGTTAACGTTTTACTCTCTATTGAACTGATTACTACAGAACCTACATTATGCTGCTTAAATAACCATGTGTGATATGGATTATTCTGCATTTATTAATATTTACTGTTTCAGGAGACATCTGACATATAATTTTCTCCATTTCTATTATAAATAATGTGCCTCTCTCCCTCTCTGAGAATAGACAGTGCTCTCTTTGAAGGCCACAGTTTATATTCCTCTTAGGGGCATCTCTCTTAGACAATGTGCAGTAGAATATAGTGATGAATCATTCAAGATGGACTAAAAATATTAATCAGGAATTCTATTTCATATAAACACTGCAAATCCTGCTTTCATTTTATGTCCATAAGTATACAATAATTAAGAAGGAAAAATAAACTTTCTTCCACATGCTTTGCCCTCTCTTCAATCAAATATCTTCCTCATTTAGATGAAGAGAAAGAATATCATTCCAGCTGTTTCCCCAGTTCCCTCAGTTTTCAAGGAAATGAACAGAAAAAAACCTTCTGTTAAGTATCCTTTTGTTGGACTCAAACGAATAACAAATTACAGCCTATGAGGTGATTCCTGATAAATCTGAAGGGTTTTGCTCTGTAAATTTGTATTTGATTGCCTCCTCTCTTCCAGAAATAAATTTTCTTTAAATTTTCTCTTTTAAAGCATATTGCAAAAATTTGAATGCCACAATATTGTTTAAAAGTGTCTTACTCTTCCGTGAAGTTTTTCATTGAGTTTCGGCTCTCTGTGTTCACTTTTCTTCACTTTCAACCACTGTACCAAAGGCTTGATTGTCAATCCCTAGGCAATGAAAAATGATAATAAATACTTAGGGTATTAGAGAAGTTTTATATGCGTATATGGTGTATATCCTACTTCCCTACTAGATTCCTCTCCCTTTCAGAGGTAAAATAATGCAGTGCCCTCTGCTACTGTTAGAAAGTCTTGAAAAGGCACCAAGTAGCAGAAAACAACATTTCTTCTATACAGTATTGCAAGGCTGAGAATATTTCCTATACTAGTTCATGTGTGTTTTCCACACACACATGTGGTTTGTTATGAAAATTAAATTTTTGATACATTTTTGAAGTCTTTCAAGTTGCTATGTACTGACACGTCTCCATTTATGTTCATTTTTTTTCATCCCAAAACTGCTGTTTTGATGGATGCTAAATACTTTCTTGTCCCACTGCTTATTGCCATATTTTAAAAGAACAGCTTAGGCTCACCTTGGTAGATCAGCTTAATGACTGTATTTGACAATAAAAAGAACTGTTCCCTATAGTTATTCCTATGAGATGTTTAGTCAGATATTAACTTCAGTACTATTAATACCAAGCAGCTAAGACTGAACATTTTTTAGCACAGAGGAAATTGTGTTTTGTCCCCTGTGGTACTGTATGAAAACATAAAATAGGATCTTTGTTACTAAAATTACAAAGTCAATTATGCTTTCAGTCCAGTGAAACAATATGGAACCTTCAGCTGAGAAGGCCTAATACTTCTAAGGGACTCCTTTTCCTTGCAAGAAACATGCTTAGGAAGATGAATTACCTGGAAAATAACAGTGAAAAACACAACAATGATGGTTGTGCTGACAAACAGGTTTTTCTCTTTCACTTTGTTTATATCCAAAAGTGCAACCAGAGCAAAAGCAACTGCTCCACGTAGTCCACCATATGACATCACTACCTGGTCTATTATCTCCAATTGGACCATTCTGTAGTGGTTAAGAATCCACGTCTGTAAAACTACACCTACAAAAAACAAATGTTGGCATGACTAGAAATGCTCTTATTAAATGTCAATATCTCAACAGTGTGTGAAAGGAACAGTACAAATTTCATAACAAATTCTTTATACCCTCTACTTCACCCACTCTACTGCTAAACTACCAGGGAGGTTGGGACCACTTGGTATCTTCTCCTTCACATGTACACAGAGGACTTCAAAGCTTATTCTACGACCTGGCAGCCCTTCTGAGAATGCTGTCCTTTGATATGAGAAAAGAATTTTTCTTCATCTAACACAGCAGAATCTCACCTTCAGTGCCTATGTGCTGTTTTTTCTACATTAATGTCTGAGAAATAATAGAATTTCTAGTACTGTAGCAAATAAATTATATACAGGATATTTAAATAGCAGGAAAAAAAATTGTTTCAACTCCATTGATTTAGGAAGTGTGGTAAGTGTGGTACTTTTTACAAATCATACTAAAGATATCATTAATGTCAACACCTTATGCAGAATTACACTGTTATGCTAACATCATCTGGAGGTCTACAGATGAGATACTGCCTGCTAGAGATACTTGGCCTAAAATTCCAGAAATCATAATATCGCCATACAGAAGGAAAGCTGCTTCAGCACTCCAGAGAGTGGCACAGCATGTACATCCCACTGCAGCAGGTCAGGACCACTCCATTTGCCAGAGCAAAAAAATAAAAAATAAAAAAATAAAAAAAAATCTATTTTTAGAGAACTTTGAGGTTATACTAAGGAAAGAAAAATATACATCACTCTAAGAAAGGCCTCTGATGAAGGGGACCTTGAAAATTAATTCATGTCACCAATCTAATTCTATGAGGATATGAGAGTTGTAATCATGTATAAAGACAAAGGCCCAATATCATCAGACCTTCAGTAATTTATCAAGGTCTATGTTTAATTACTTCCATGGATGCAGATTTTCATTGCTGAATATTTACTGTTTAATTAGTGCTCACTCATAGTACAGGATTGTTAACAATTAATTCTAGGAATACAACAAATGATAAAATTAAGGAAATGAATGTTATTAAGTGCTTGTTTAAGCACCTTACACACTCTAATTAGTAAGTAGGAACTAAATGAAAAATGGTTACAGACTATTTAAAAAGGAGGACATGGTACTAGATAATTTATTCAGCTCATTCAGTCTGAATGTGATCATGGAGTCTAGGAAACCTGCCAGCTAGATAGATGGTTCAGCTCGTATATAATTTAAGTTAGAAATTCAAATAAACAAGAAAATTCTAAGATGTGAAAACGTGCATGAAATCAAAATGCATGTAACCCCCAATAAGTACTTCATTCTGTTTCGGACCCTTTGCTATTTCACAAAACAATTATTAAACTGTAGAACTACACATTTAGGCAAAACGTTGCTGTGTTTTGAATGTTTGCAAACTCACATAAGTCCAGTATATTGACAGTACGTAATCGTTACCTGCCACACACTTATTTAGTTTTTCACCAGCCCAGATAATTATTTCTCAAGACAGTGAACCTATAGTGTAATTGTGTATGGTCTTACATCACTGTGCTTCTCAAATATGAAGTCAACCATAAAATTAGCTTAAGACAACCTCTTTATTACCAGATTTAAGGAACTGAAGAAAAGAGATGGCTGACAGGACTCAAGTTTATTTTTCTGGACTGTAATTTAAAGAAAAATGTTCATTTTCTTGGGAGATCGTCAACAGAAGTTAGCCACTAGATGAACTAGGTGAACAACTTAACTGCTGGACTAGCAATTGCCTCACAGAAGTAAAATCCTACTATATTTTCCACTTGCAAAAATCTACATTCCTAACTGACAACACTCATAAATTCAACAAAAATGAATGAACTGTTTTGATTTGGCTTGGTTTTGTTTGGTTTGGACAAAAGAATATATACCAACAACACAAAGAGGAAGATCATCCCCTTACCAATGACTCTATATACTGAGATGAATACCAGGGTCAACAGTATAAAAGCTGTATTCCAAGTCCAAATTTCTGGATTTACAGCTGAAATTCCAAGGAACATGAAGATGATAGTTTCTGCTCCACTGGCCATCATTTTCATGGTATATCTTACAGTTGTAGAAGATTGTTCAGATATATTAGCTTTGACATATTTTTGACAGCAAATGCCACAGAAAGTTATCCTGGGGGGGGGGAAAGTGATTAAATTGTTCAGAAGATATTTGACATAACATTTAATTTTATTCTTTCACATAATGAAAAATCTTCACCATTAGTTCCTAAAACAAACAAAAAATACACTCAGAGTTCATTGAACTTTTTAATCTGGTTAAAAAGCTTTTCTGAAACATTTCTCTTGAGGTGACTCCCAAAGTATCTGAAGATTGCATTTCATTAGGTCATAAAAGACCTCAGTTTCTCCTGCTTTTCAGTTTTACAGATTTACATGAAAAAAAAAAAATAATTCTTATTCACATTAGATTGAAGCTTAAACTAATAATCTATTTGCAGTAACATTTTCAAATATTAAATATACTGACAGTGATGTACTGATTGGCATGTCAAGCAAAACTGAGAAGAAAGATATGACAGAAATCAATCCTTAGCAAAGGAAGAAAAAACACAAGATAAAAAAGACCACAAAAGATCACTCAGGACAAAACAGATCAAATTTAAGGAAGCCTAACAAGGTCAATCTAGAGAGTGATAGCATCACATAATGCATCATAGACTGCCTTAAAAAAATATTGGTTTTGTTAGAAATTGTATGGAAAAGTGTCAGTGAAAATGAACAACTATTAATTATTGATGTACTATGAACCACAAAAAGAAAAGACCCAAATCTGTATTCTGCAAAGGGTGTTCTCATATTGTACAACAAATACTAGAAAGCTTGCATTGCTTTTTGCTGACAAATAATCATGGCATTTCCAAACTATAACCAGCTATGATAGGAAAAGAGAAATATTCAACTTAAGCTTTAGAACTGTTGTATTCTGTAGCTGCCTTATGTAATATAGGTTTTTTCTCTCAGTGTTTATAAAAACTACAGTCTTCTCAACCCTATTCACAGAAAACAATAAAAAAGGACTTACGCAAGGATAGCAGAAAGAGAAAGCATCTCTGCTGTGAGGTAAGACAGGTAGGATATAATAAAAACAAATCCAGGTTCGATGATTCTAACGTGCTTGGTGAAACGACTGACCAATGAGAGCAGAAATGCAAAGAAAATGCCAACAAGTGTCCCTCCCAGGCTTACCACGAAGAATGACACTGAAATACAAGAAAACATAGCTTAAACAGTAGAAATCTAAAGTAGTTCTTTTACTGTATGGCTGGTGGGTCAGAGAAAATTTTGGAGGACATTTCAAAAGTTGTTTCTAGAAAACCAATACAACGATAAGAATCCTTATGAGTACTTGATAGGGGAACAATGCCCAGTAGGGAAAACAAAACAAAGCAAAACAAAACAGAACAAAAAGCAACAAGCTTACTTTCTGTTGAACATGATCATTTTGGACTTATTCATAACCCACTGTCTGAGTTTGAAAAATTCTTTTTTCCCCCACCTTTATGAAATATGTCAAAGTCACTGTAAACATTGGATTCATAGGATAATTTAGTATCTTGTCAAGCATGGAATGGGAAAGAGTGACTAAATTTTTTGGCAAATATCACTGCTTGACATTTATTTCCATCAAGTAATGCAAACACCAATTTTAGTGATTTTAACAACTGAAATCCACATCTGTTGATTCTCAAACAAATCTGAACAGACAAATCTGAACAAGTTTCCCAAAAGCTCATGAATGTTCACTTATTTATTATTTTAAAGAAATTTTTTGTACTCACATTCTATAGAAGTGTAGGAATAGGATCAGGGAAAGGGCTGAAAAAGAACTGTTTCTGATAGCACACTACTAAAATTTTATTTAAATTTTATTTGAAAGTCTGCATACGTTCACCAGTGGTATAATACATAATTCAATTCTACGCACCTATGCCTTTGACACATTCAGTCCCAGTCACATTCTCTGGTCCTATAGCAACAAAAGATTCAAACACATTGTACAGCACCTGAAAAGAAAAGTAAACTGGCTTAGTATTTGCTCCTGAATTAAACCTCTTAAAATGATTTCATCATGGGCCCCAACATTAAGAATTCTGAACCTATTTATGACAGGGAAATTTTGTATGGAGGAGAAAGATTTTGCAGATCTTTCAAAAAAGATCAAAAAGATACAGTGGAATAGGAAGAAACAAAGAGATCAGTTTGAAATGTTTTACCATTCCTCATATAAACATGATGCTTTATGAACAATTAGATGTCTGTGAGTTCTCTAAGACATTTCTCATTCTAAAATCCAAGCTTTTGGCAGAGGATTCTTTTATTGCTTGCATAAGATAAATAAGGTAGTATGATTAAAACAAGATATTATTGATTAGATAATAATAAGATGCTGGATTGAAAGAAGTTTAATACATGTAAAGTAGAATATAAAAGAGAATTAATTATAATTTTTGTGCTAAAGCTTTTCAAAAATTGGTATTACTGAAAGTAAAGAAATTGTCTATTACCCAACTTACAATTTTATGTGTCTGTACGAGTATTATTCTTATATAACAATAGGAACTTGTCTAACCTACTTTTAAAGACCTCTAGTAATGGAGGAGTACTTTACTGTGGCTTTCTCAGCTTTCGTTGTTTCAGCTAAGCTCATTAATTTATACGATATTAACCATTTCTTACCCATAATGTCTTTTTGTAACAATGTTCTTTTACATATTTAAAGAATGCTATATCACAGAATCACAGAATTGTAGGGGTTGGAAGGGACCTCTAGAGATCATTGAGTCCAACCCCCCTGCCAAAGCAGGCTCCCTAGACAACATTGCACAGGTAGGTGGGTCTTCAGCGTCTCCAGAGAAGGAGATTCCAACCCCCCTGCCAAAGCAGGCTCCCTAGACAACGTTGCACAGGTAGGTGGGTCTTCAACGTCTCCAGAGAAGGAGATTCCACCACCTCTCTGGGCAGCCTGTGCCAGTGTTCTGTGATCCTTACCATGAAGAAGTTCTTACACACATTTGTGTGGAATTTCCTATGCTTCAGTTTGTGGCCATTTCCCCTTGTCCTTTTGCCACACACTACTGAGAAGAATCCAGCCACATCCCTTTGCCTCCTGCTCTTTAGATATGTATAGACATGGATCAGATCCCCTCTGAGTCTTCTTTTTTCAAGGCTGAGCAGACCCAGGTCTCTCAGCCTTTCCTCATAAGGGGGGTGTTCCACAACCTTTATCATCTTTGTGGCCATCACTGGAATCTATCCCTGTCTTTTTTTGTTTTGGGGAGCCCAGAACTGGACACAACACTCTAGGTGAGGCCTCGCCAGGGCAGAGTAGAGGGAGGATCACCCCCCTTGACCTGTTGGCCATGCTCTTTTCAATGCATCCCAGGATCCTATTAGCCTTCTTGGCCACCAAGACACTGCTGGCTCATGGCCAACCTGTCATCCACCTGGACACCCAGGTCCCTCTCCTCAGAGCCTATCACCCGTAGGTCATCCCCCAGCCTGTACTGCTGCACGTAGTTATTCCTCCCTAGAATCATAGAATCACAAGGTTGGAAATGACCTACAAGATCATCTAGCCCAACCATCCACCCATTACCATTATTACCACAAGCTACTAAACCATGTGTCATACCTTCCCATTCAGACACCCCTTGAACACTGCCAGGGATGGCAACTCCACCACATCCCTGGGCAGGCCATTCCAGTGCCTGACCACTCTCTGAGGAAAAAAGTTTTTCCTTATGTCTAATCTAAACCTCCTCTGTTACAACTTGTGGCCATGTCCTCGGGTCCTGTTTGTTGCCTGGGAGAGGAGGCCAAGCATCCAGGGCACACTACTCCATCACCTTTCCAGGGACAGAGGTGAGGCTGACTGGCCTGTAATTCCCTGAATCTTCCTTCTTGCCTTTTGAAAACTGCAGTGACATTGGCCATCATCCAGTCTTTGGGAACCTTTCCCGTTCTCCAAGACCTCTCAAGATGATAGTTCAGCAATCACTTCTGCCAAGTCCCTCAGCACGCATGGATGCATCCCATCAGGGTCCATGGATTTACCTACATGGATGTTGCACAGATGCTCTCCCCTCACCAAAGGGGAGTCTTCCATTCCCCAGACCATCTCACTTGACTCCTGGAATGAATTCCCACAGTGAAGACAGAAGCAAAGAAGGTGTTCAGTATTTCTCCCTTCTCAGCATCCACACTACCAGAACACCCCCCTCATTTAGTAGGTGATCCACATTTTCCCTACTCTTTCTTTTACTGTTGACATACTTCAAAAAACCTATCTTACTATCCCTTATCTCCTTTGCCAGATCCAATTCCAGGTTGGCTTTGGCCTTTCTCCTCACATCCCTGCAGGCCCCGACAACATTCCTATATCCTTCCCAAATGGTCAGACCTTTTTTCCACTTTTCATGGACCTTTCACTTCCCTTTGAGTTTATGCATGAGCTCTTTGCTCACCCACACACGTCTCCTGCCACCCTTTCCCAATTTCTTACTCACAGGGATGCACAACCCTGAGTTTGGAAGAAGCAGTTTAAATGCTGACCAGCTCTCACAGGCCCTCTTACTTTCTAACAGACTAGTCCACGGGATAGCTCCGAGAACAACCCAGAAAAGACCAAAGTCATCTCTCCTGAAATCCAGGGCAGCAACCCTACTTTCTGGTTTGCTTCTTCCACTGAAGATCTTGAACTCCACCATCTCATGATTGCTACATTCCAATCTGCCCCTGACCTTCACTTGCTTAACAAGCCCATCCTTATTAGTAAGTTGCTTTCCCAACAAATACCTGGATAATTGAAGTCCCCCATAAGAACCAGCGCCTGGGACCATGCCAGAGACGATCCAGAGGTATTTCCCTGCAATCTCCTGCAACAACAACATCCCCAAGCCCTTCTCTGTCCTGCTGACCTCCACCCTCTTCCCCCATCAGATTTAAATGACAACTCTGAACTACTTGCTCTACCCTAGCAAGGGACATTTTCTCCCCTTCCCCCTTCATACCTAGTTTAAAGCCCTCTCAACGAGCCCTGTCAGCTCCTGGCCTAGGATCCGCTTTCCACTTGGAGACAGGCAAGACCTGTCTGCAGCCATCAGGCCAGGTTCTGAGTAAACCACCCCATGATCAAAGAACCCAAAGTTCCTGTGGTGGCATCTGCCTTTCAGCCACTTATTCAGAGCCTGAGTTTTCCTAGATTACTCCTCACCACCCCAGAAGGCAGAGTGGAAAACACAATTTGTGCTCCCACTCCCTCAACCAACCTCCTTAAACCCCTGAAACCCTGTTGATGGTTTGCAGGCTTCCCTGAGCGATTTAATCACTGCCTGCCTGAACTATCAATAACAGATAATAATCAGAGGGTTGAACCAGACCTGGGAGTTTTTTGGTGGTGCCCCTGACCCAGGCCCCAGGGAAGTAGATACAGGTCAGGTCTGCATAAGGGGCCCTTCACTCCCCTGAGAAGGGAACTGCCTACCACAATTACCCATCTGTCTTTCCTGGTAGAGGCAGTCTTAAGGCATGGGAGCAACAGCCTTGCCCTAGTCCCCCTCTTAGGCAGATCCTCCCTCACATCCCCACTCACCTCCTCATCAGTTTCCAGCTCCTCAAACCTATTGCTTCAGAGGACCTGGGGAAGCGGGGTAGGCAGGCAGGGGATGCAACCTTGACAGTGAGCTGGGACTTTTTTCCAACTCTCCTTACACGTCAGATCTGTTGGACTGTGAATGAGCAGGGGGTCCACCACTTTTTTGAGACTATCTCCCTGGCACCTCTCCCCCTGTCCCACAAGCAGGTCACTCTAGCAGTCAACCTCCTGCTCACACTCTCTGATGTCCCTCAATCTCTCCACCTCCTCCCTGAGCTCCACTACCAGCTAATCCAACTGCTTGCACCTCACGCAGTCGAAGGTCAAGGTCAAGGTCAAGAGATAAAGAGAGGGCAGTGCCAGATCCACCCACTAGCTCAGCAGCCTGCCCACAAGCTGCTAGCCTTGGCACAGGCATAGCACTTTGTTGGCTTCAAAAAAGCCTTAAAAAGAGCTTTTTGGTTGTCCTTTTTTGCTTTAGATCCCTTGCCCAGTGCAGTCTTACCTGCCTTGAAGCTGGTCTCCGCAGTAACTTTCTTTTATCCTCCATTGTTTGTTATTCAAGGTAGATAACCTTAATTGTTTTAAACTTTTTCATACGCTATGCTTTTTCTTGGTTTTGCTTACTGTTCTCTTATGAATTCTTTTCAACAAGCAATCAAGTTTTCTTGCAGAGTGTTTTTACTCATTACACAGTAGAAAAAACTTGTTTCCTTGTGAAAGCCAGGGGTATTGAACAAGGAGTTAATCAAAAGTTTATTTAAAAACTATTAATGGAAATACCCCCAAAATTGAGTATTTTATTTATGAGGAAATGCAATTCAGAAAACTAAACAGAACAAAAAAAAACTCAAACAAAAAACAATTGAGTTAGACTGACTTTGGGGTATATAATTTACTTACCACAGTTACAGCATCATTCAGAAGTGATTCACCAAAAACAATGATGAATAGAACTTCATTGACATGGACTTCTTCAAATACTGCCAGTACAGCTACAGGATCCACAGCAGCAATCAGGCTGCCAAACAGGAGGAAGTCCAGCAATCCACTGTCCAGGTGGCCTTCAAAAACAAAGTACACAAACGATAAGCAGATTCATCTTTGCATTTTCTGTAGTAATGCCAGACTTATGTCGTAGATAAAGCAAAATCCTTGAAAATAGGGATTCTAAGAATTAACTGGAAAGTATAGCATAGAAACTATTTAACATGTTCCCCATGATGTCACCTTGTGTCCTATGAGATTTATTAGATCCAAAATTGTTCCATTTAACTCAGACTCTGGAAACAGTACAGCCCTACTATTATGGCAAGGCATCCGAGATAACTGTTTCCATATATAAACTGCCATTGTAGTTATCATTTATCTTAAGTAAAATGTCTCAGGATAGTTGAGATCTGAGAAGATGGCTGAAGTACCAATACCCCTGAAGAAAATGTTCCAGAATACTTCATGCCACTTCAGGCATGTTTGTGTTGTAGTCTATGAGAATTCTGAAATGTTTTTGTGGTGGTTGTTGTTGTTCTTTGTTGTTTTTGTTCTTTGTTGTTGTTGATTGATTTTTGTCAATGGTTTCAAAGGGTTTAGAAATACAGGATTCTGATGAGAAAGGAATACAGTATATATCTATCAGTTTTTATCTTGTATTACTTATGAAGTTTATTTTTTTCACCTATGGAAACAGAAATATGTACAAAAAGAATGAGGCATGCACTATCACTTTAAAAGTAACAGAAAAGGAAAGCTACAAAGATGGCTTTGCATAATTTCCTAAAGATCTTGCAGAATTTACCTTCTTCATGCAATCAAGAGTGGGATCCCAGTCCTTTTTATCTGAGGAATAGATTTTTGCAAGAGTTGAGAACAGGAAAAATCCCTCTGTGTTAATTAGTGGATGGAAGAGGAAACAAGGTTCATCAAGAGGGAAGAAAGATTATATGAGGAAGAACAAAGAAGGAATATGTTCAGAATTCATTCATGAGAACACAGTGCTGAGGTCCATGACAAAAAATAGACAGTTGTATCAGGCATGATTTATATAAGTGAAGAAAAATTGATCTGAATAAGTTATTCAGAGGAATGAGTCAGAAAATAAACAGTCAATAGCCCTAGTCAAGATCAGTGTTGCACTTCTGTTGCAACATGGATACTCCCTTAGCAAGAACACTTTTTCAAACCCAGAAGGTTTAGAGTTTAAAAAGTAACTGAGAGAGAAACTAGATTCCAAACATTTGTGACAAAATACATAGGCATATTTACTCAAGAGAAAGACGCTTACATAGGAAGCCACAGACAGGAGTAGACAATATTCTGTGGTACCCAATAAAAGCCAATGACCTGAGGAAGCTGGAGAAAAACATATTCTCTCAGAGGCCTTGGTAAGGCCCTGGAAACTAAAACTCATAACTGGCAAAAAAATATAAATACAACTCCACTTAAAAAAAAAAAAAAAAAAAAAAAAAAAACATAGATTTGTCCACTTACAGACATATGGGACAGTGAATGAGGACTGAATCTTTCCATTTTTCATGTGAGAGGAAGGTCAAGTCAGTGAGATGCAGACTGTGCCAAAATTTTTGAAAAAAACCTTTAACTTAAATCTAAGTAATGATTCCATCCAATGATGTCCATCTCTGCCATGCTTAAGGAATGACAAGCTCAAAGACAATAGTTATCAGATATCAGGGTACAATAAGCTTATAAAATAACTTGGCTCACTGAGATTTCTTATCTTTTTTATATGTTACCAATTATAATCATTGGTACACTCTCAGAAGAGTTCCAAAGCTACAAAGCAAATATTTATGGAAAAGTTATGACACATCTGTAATTCCTACAACTTAATGCCAAGAGGCGTGGGGCTGCTAGACCAAGCTTTTAGTTAGACAAATAGATATTCCCAAGTGATACAAGATCATTGCTTCCCCCTGCTCACTGTAGTCTGGAAACACTAACTGCCAGCAGTAACACTTCAGCAAGGTAGCTGGGCTCAGTTTAAGATTCCCCCCTTTACTCAACATACTGCCACAATGACTTGTACAGGGAAAAAAAAAAAATGTCTGCAAGTGTTAAGTGCAACCACAATTACACAGTGCTTTAGTATTCTTGCCAGTTTTGGTTTTACAGCAGATTATGAACAGTTAAGTGAAGTCAGCCAGAAGATTCATTAGATTCTTCTTCCTATCCCATATGGCTGTTGATTAATAGGTAAGGTGCTGAAATTATTTCACCTCTGAGGAAAGATTTCTTTGTTATTATCACCTTTTCTCTTTCCATTCTGTAAATTACAGTACCTGTAAGAAGGCTGAATGCAAACCAAGAGATTCAAAAATTTTATTTATGTAGGAAATCTATGTAATTCAACTTGGATTAACCACTTTCATATTGATGATCAGAGTGAAGTAAACAATTACAGGCTGATTCCATGGTAAAGGTGATTTTTTTTTCTGAACATCTTACTCACTAGTAGATACAGAATCCTACATATTAATCATATTACTTTAAACATTATTCATTCCAATTACAGAATGAGTAGTGTAGAATCGAAAATAAGTTTCAGACACTCAAAAAGAGGGTACTACGATCTCTACATAAAAGTAATTCAGTACTCCTCTGTCTGCTGCAAACAAGTAAAAACATCAAGGCTTTTCACAAAGTCTGGTGCTCAGATCTTGCTGACATCCTGGAGGTCAAGACAGTGAATTTAGTAGATTAGTAGTATGTGTCATGTAGATAATTTGAAGTCCTATTTAGTTTTGACAGAGAATGACATAGTTTAAATTAGGGACAGGCTTCTTGGGTCTATTCTGTGCCTGAAATTAGAGCATTAGTAGGTTATGGTATGTCCTGCTGCTAAAACAGGTTGTGACAGTTACCTATAATGCTCTTTCTAAACATTTAAATTTGTGAGGCATGTCATTTAATAGTCTGCCTTAGTGAACATCTTCCACATTCAGTTTAGAGAGCTGTGGCTTGTGGTGGAGGATGATTCTCTATTTAACTTCAAGTTCAGAGTCAGTATTAGAACTAATTCTAGTACTAGAACTAATATTAGTATTTGTTCTAGTAGAGTTTTGATTCTGTCACTGAAAGATCTGCATAGTGATGAAGCAAAACATAATCACATAACAATGAAACAAAATATGCAGCAATCAAATACAGCTTGTACAATTAATCCAGAATTGTTGAAGGATTTGGAGGAGAGAAAGGAGATACATTTTCTAGAAAACACTTGACTTTTCTATTTCACATGTCATACAGAGTTCAGTGCTTTTCTCTTCTTGATTTTTAGCTTTTTTTTTTTTTAAATTAGTAATTATCATTCATTCTATTTTCCATAACAGGCTGTTAAAAAATTAGGTTGACAGTATTTTTTAAATTGTTCCATGAAACTACCAAAACTAAAACAGTTTGGATATTAAAAGATAGAAATTCTTGTCCAATCTGTTCCAGTATTAAGCAACACTGTGTGGAAAATTACACCATTATTTAATACTAAACTGTTTGTTTAATGTTGATGTTTATCTTTACAATATGTATAGATAATGTATTTACATAAAAAGCCTTTTCCATTTCCTATTGTTAGCAATTCTGACCACCAAAGCCTGTATTTAACAATAAGTATGAGACTGCCAGTACAAAACAGTGTGCCTATAGGTTGAAAGAACATCTTACCTACACAGTTGATTGTAGTGTCTGCAGTCATCTTTGTAACTTCTTGTTACTTATAAAACATGATTTATCTCAAAGTCAGTTAAGTATCTGAAATTAAGGTATCTCTATCATACATGTTACAAATATCTATGGTAACCACAGAAAGATGAATTTCACTATGAACAAATATGTAGTCTAGTTCTTCCATACAAGGATTTTTCATAGAATCATAGAAACAGAATCACCAAGGTTGTAAAAGACCTACAAGATCAACCAGTCCAACCATTCACCTATCACCCATAGCTCCCACTAAACCATGTCCCTCAACACAACATCCAGTCATTCCTTGAACACCCCCAGGGTCGGCAACTCCACCACCTCCCTGGGCGGCTCATTCCAGTGCCTGACCACCCTTTCTGAGCAGTAATATTTCCTAACGTCTAACCTAAATCTCCCTTGGCACAGCTTGAAACCATTCCCTCTAGTCCTCTCAGTAATTACACGAGAGAAGAGGCCAGCCCCCAGCTCACTACAACCTCCCTTCAGGAAGTTATAGAGGGCAATAAGGTCTCCCGTGAGCCTCCTCTTCTCCAGGCTGAATATTCCCAGCTCCTTCAGCCTCTCCTCATACGGCCTGTGCTCCAGACCCCTCACCAGCTTTGTCGCCCTTCTTTGAACCCTTCTATTTTTATATAAAGGCAAGAATGCTCTTCTATTTTTATATAAAGGCAAGAAATTCAGCTACAGTTTTCCCTTAAAATGAATGTAATAGGTATCATAATGGTATGCTCAAAGGCGCCAGCTCCAAATTCTCCTACTCCCTGTGCTGGGTGGTGGGGATAGTATTAGAGACTGGAAAGTGAGGTAAAATTCTACAACCTTATCTTCTACAATAATCTGCTATTATCTTTGTTCTTCATAACAAAATATTTTTATCTGAAACATCTGCAAACTTTAATATTTGAGGCATTCTTACGGCTGGACTGAAAAAGAATTCATGTGTAAATTACCCTGAGTGTATTTTGCACTACTTTTGTTAGAGAGCAGATTCTTGGATGGTAGTTGAGCCTATTCTACAATACAACCAACACCTTGTCATCTCAGGGCCACTCACTCAGTCCAGGACTCAGCATGGGTTGCAAAGAACAGATGGGCAAAGTGCACAGGTTAAGCAGCATTTTATTTATACTGTCCTAAATAGCACTCAACAGTGCTCTTTAACTACCTTCTGGAACTCAGTGACCTAAGGGAATTTTGTCCTAGAAGGGCACTTGAGCTACAGTACAGATTCCAAAAAAATAAAAAGGATTCCTATTTGCAAAGCACAATTAATGCTAATTATTGCTGTTTAGGTGGCAATACACTGCCTATGTGCATGTCACACCTGTTTAAAGAGAAAAAGAATTGTTGTTCTATGACTCTTCTAGCATCTCCATGGCCTTGTATATCATAGTAAAGACAAAGTCCATTTTACATGTGCTTGATTCTGTAAGTCTTTACTCAAAATTGTTAGCCTCAGAATACAAAATACAGATAACATGAATACATACCCACTCAACAAACATTGCTTCCTTAATATTAGACCTGGTGGGAGAGAGACAGTTCCTTTCAATATTAACTTTAAAGTTTTCTACCACAGTAGAAAGAAAAAAACCCTTCAGGATGTATTTTTGGCCAGATGACAAGGATGCATCCTGAGATTGATCCTGAGAATGTACACAGACATTTAAAGCATGGAAATATGAGAGAAACAGATAGAAGTTCCTTTTGATCTTAATTCAGACATGAGTTCTCAAATTATTCTGAAATTTGGTAAATGTTATTACAAGTTGTTCCAGTTAAAATTTGTTTTTTCTGCTGAAAAGTGCTGTTAAGTTGCAAAGTATCACCCTACTCTTAACAGCTGGCATCCACTAACTTTTACAGTCATACCTTAACAGATCAAACTTACCCATTACTCCTGTCTGATAGACACCATAGAGAGACAAACCAGTTGTGGCTGCATTCCATACGGTCCCGATGACAGCATACAAAAGGATGGAACCAAGATTTCCAAAGAATAATCTATTTGGCATAAAATATCCAGCATCCAGAACAATGGGGGGCAGCAGATAGAAGAAAAATACATCCGGTGTAAGGGTAAAAGAGGCAATGTGATCTGCTGCCCATACAATGCCACCAAGGAAGACACCAAGAACAATCAGTAGAGCACTCTCTGGAACCACCCGAGTGACTTTGTGGGACAAGTGGAAAACTGCAATGAAAAAAGGAAAACAATGTATGAGAACTGGAAAGAAGAAACAATTTCCACCAACAGTTTCTAGCTGGTCATTTTGAAACAAACTTCCTACCTGCACTGTTATTTGAACCCCCAAAAGCATGCACGCTATGCATAGGATACGGACTATGTCAGAACCCAAAACCCATCTCCTTGTAAAACAAACTAAATAAGTCGATTTTCAGATTTTATCCAGAAAGAATTTCTAATTCATATTCATATTTCATATATGAAACCAGCATTCCACATTTATTTATTCTGTTGAACTTTCTTCTCTGTGAAAGATCTGGTTAGGGAAAGATGGTGTTATTTGCAAAAGAGTTAAGTGCAAAATTGAAAAGAAATGGTAATATTCTTGAAATATATTCCTTTGTGGTTTAGTTCTATATCTAAAACTATGCATCTAGGATCCCAGTATTTGTCTTTAAAAAATCTCTAGCAGATATGTTGAAAGATACAAAGATATGTAAGCCAAAGGAAAAAAAAAAAAAAAAGACTCAGAGGGGGTTTAATCCATGTTTATCTAGGGAGTGGGAGGCAAAGGGACGAGGCTGCACTCTTCTCAGCAGTGTGTGGCAAAAGAACAAGGGGAAATGGTCACAAACTGCTGTATAGGAATTTCCACACAAATGTGCGTGGGAACTTCTTCAGAGTAAGTGTGACGGAGCACTGGAACTGGTTGCCCAGAGAGGTTGTGGAGTCTTCTTCTCTGGAGACGTTCCAGACCTGCCTGGATGCCTATCAGTGCAACCTGGGCTAGGGAGTCTGCTTTGGTAGGGGGGTTGGGACTCAGTGATCTCTAGAGGTCCCTTCCAACCCCTACAATTCTGTGATTCTGAATAATTAGTTTTAAGACAACTATTTTAAATATTTCTGAAAAATATTATATGAAAATGTAGCCTTCAACAGGAACAAAATGGAGCTGACAAAATGGAAGATCACTTTGGGGCCCTTACCTCAAGATATCCCTAGCAAGAATTTCAGTCATTAAACATTCCAGCTTTCTTAAGTATAGAAGAATAATCTTTCCCATGACTATGCAAAGGTCTTAGACCTGGTTAACTCATCCTCAGAGTCTCCACTTTAAGTATTTGCTGTAGTCAAATATTTACAAGTTAACTTTTGAAGTAATTTGAGGGCCCCATTTTTGAATTGTGTCTTTCTCTGGGCTGCATCGATGCAGTTAGCATAAGAAGCATAGATCAGAATAGTAGTAGCAGAAAAAGATTCTTACAGTTTTATAACATCCATGGACTGATCAAAAGAGAATTATGGGAAAAATGACAGAAGCTTGCCTACATCAGCATTCCCACAACAATAAGCATGAATGTATGTTATCCTAAGTGTTTGTAGACAAGGTTTGAAAACTAAGCCATTTTAGAACATAGCTTGACAATGGGATTTTTTAATCAGCAATCACACATAAAAGCAAACAAGCTGGCTAACCTATGCTAGTTCACTTTATCATCTGGGTCATGTAATCAATAGCTACATAATACTCCATAGAAAAAAATAATGTGGTTTTCACAGTTTTCCCTCTTTATAATAAAATCCCTAAGATTTTTCCTTAGTTTATAAAAGAAAAAACAATATTCCATGTGTAAAAATTGTAGCATTTAACTTTTGAAAAGTCTTTACTACTAGTTATTCTTAATTCTTTGAATTTCCAGTTAGTGAATTATCAACCAATTTATAACCTCATGGAGTAGGGATTATATCCTCATCCCTGAAAATGAATGGCAGTGAGCTAATGTTTCTAAATATAGTCTGTTTTTTTCTACTCCTATGTTAATAGATAAACTATAACTAAAAGAAGTAAAAACTTTAAAATAAGACTGTGAAGACATCTCAGCAAGACATTGAGAAAATAACAGATATCTTTCAGCTAAAAATTCATGTTCAGTAGAATTCTTAATTTTACAATGAAGAACTAGTTTCTTCCAGCGAGTGCTGAAAAGTTATTGCTTATTATAGATATTGCTTATAACACTGCCTTCTTCTCCTATAACCTGTATGTTCCCACGAATCGGCTACCACACCACTCAAATCATTCTGTGTTCCCTTTAACATTGATCAGCTGATAATCTTTACAACATTTGAGTAATATTAGCAATAAATTATATTACTTTGTTAATTTAGGAATGTAGGCTGTAGAGAGGAAAGTTATTACATGAAAAAGAAATCCAACAAACGCAAATACAAAAAAGGAAAGGTCACTGCCCCCTCTTTTTTTCTTTCTTTTTTTTTTCTTCATTTGTATGATCTTATCTATGATCTATGATCTTATCATTAGACCACATTTGTTTTATAATGACAACTTAGCTATCTCTGCAGGCAGATAGTATTTAGTATGATTAGCAGATTCACAGTGTCTGTAAGCCTAGAAATGTGTAAAAGGAAAATTCCACAACTGACGCAATTGAATGAACTAACTTCAGACTGGGATGCAACAGGAATTTTGAGTTCATATTTTCACTTACAGTAATTTTTTTCAATTTATGTGCATAACATATCTAATAAAGATTGAGTAATGTACTTAGTGCGTCTATAGGACTTGGTAAATATTAATTCAAAATTAATTCCCTATTTTTTTATTTTAACATTCACAACATTCACACATTCAGAGGTTATGTCCCTAACATACACTAAGCATGCTGATAGCTTTGGAGAGATACAGAAATAGTCCCATAGAGTGATGTACACAAGATAAAGTAATTAGAAGAACTGGAAGTTTTAATTACATAGGTTGAACCAAAAGTAGTGCCTTTAATTTATTTCCATGGAAACTATAAAAAATTGAAAGAGCAGATATTTGATAGAAAAAAAATTCAGCTACAAATTCATATTTTTCAGCATAGTCATCATCATTAGCTGTGCATTTTTGCCATGGTTAACAATAGTCTGTATGCCGTGGTCATAAAAATCTGCATGACTATCCAGAATGTGGGATGCCTATCACATCATTGTTGCCGCTACTGAAAAGTAACCACCTCATTCTGCTAGTTTCCACTATTCAGTCTCCATAAACATTCAGCAAGCAGCCATGTATGTCAATGGGTGCAATTATTTCCACAACAATAACATTTCCTCAAGTGATTAATGACATTTTCATTAACTTTGATAGTCTAAAGTCAAGACCTTGTAAATACTGAGAAAAATTCTGATAGTATCAGCATCACAGTCAATTACAGAAGCTAATGCATGTAAAAAATGTGCAGCAGGTCATACATAAAAATTAAGAGCTATTAATTAAATGCTGAAATGTTTGCTTATTCTTCTATCTGTTTGCTTTAATACATCTTCAAATAAAATCAAAGGAATCAAAAAATAATTTAAATTATAAGTAGATTTTTCAGTTTTGTGGTTTCCATAGTTTGCATCAATCTGCAAAGATTTCTCAGTTCCATCACTACTGTCAGTTTGGTGCATACCATCTGTATTTTTGCTAGGGGGTAAAGTACACTGTGCTTTATTAGTTTGTTTTTCAGCTTTGAGTTTATATTTTCACAGAGAAAGATCAAATAATCATATTCTATCAAGTCACAGGTGCCTCTAATTTGAGATCCAAGACGTAATTCTTTGTAACTTCTTAGAAGCCTTGCCACTGACTTAAGTAAGAGCAAAAGGCTGCAACTTTTAGTGATTCTGTAGACTTTCTTTATAGATATACTATCCATAGTATCTCCCTGCCAGCTTTCTTGCTTATGTAGCCTGCACAGAGGATCTAGGAATTTCAACTATGATCACAAGAACTGGAAGAGCTATTTGATCATGTATCCAAACCCTGCATTACCACAACACCACACTTGACAATCCTCATTTCAGAGATTTTTGCTCCAATTAAACCCTTGTGAAAGTGTATCTCACCTCTCCAAGATTTTATTCCAATTTCTTTCAGCATATTCAAAGCAATTTTATATCCATTTGCCGGTGTGAAAATTATTTCAATTTGTTTTAACAGTTCTTTAACCCAATGCTAAATCCTTAATTTCTTGCTATGTATCCACAGAAAGAAACCCACTCTCTTTCTGTTGCTTGTCTTTGTACTGTTAAAGTAAGCTGTTTACTTTCAGTCTCCAGTTGAGCTCTCCTTCTATTTCAATCTGAGTTCAAGAGTAATCAGAAATACAGACTATATTCTGCATCAGTTACCGTAGCAGCAGGTCTAACAGCATTAATAATTTCAAATCACAGGTATAATCCATAGTTCAGATACACCCTGAATTCATTATCCCCTTGGTGACTCACAGTGGTCCTTGCATACAGTTCATATACACACATGCCCCTCTTCTTGTTCACGACTTCACACAGAAATTCTTGTTACCATTGCCTGAATTAAATTTCCCTTAGTATTTTAGTATTTATTTTCATTTTCCTAAGATTACACAATTACTCTAGTTCAATAATGAGATCTACAGTAGATGATGCTTATGGAAATGACATCAGAAATCTTCAGTAGGGTACTAACTTCCTTGTTCAGTGGTAATTAAAAGAAATAAACAAAAACCTGCATAAGACTTACGGAAAAAGTGAAAGTTAATCACATCTACAAATAATCTTGTTATAGTTTTATTCTTTATCTTGTCTTTCCTTCAACCACCAAGTAATACGTCTATCCATTTAGATCTAAATCAAGAAAAAAAATCTTTAATTGTGTTCTAAAAGGGGTTCATTTCAAAGGACTCAAAACACTAATAAGCACAAAGCACAAAGAACTCTTTCCTCATCTGTCCAGGAAATGTCTGAGCAGACTCCACATGGCTGAAGCTGATTATTATAGCTTGTATTTGCTTGTTTAAGCTTTATCTACAGAGCACACTCAGTATTTATTTCCTGGTCTGATGACTGATAGCATCTTTTATAGTTTTCCAGATTCTGTTCCTTGGATATGTCAACAAATGTAGTCATATGAATTGATTTAGTCATTTTTGAATTGTTTACATACAGGTAATAGAAAACATCTAAAGAAATAGCTTTTACTAATTACTTAGTCAAAACTTATTTTATCGTATCAATCAATCACATGCTTTTACCAAATCTAGCAAAATATAAAAAATGAGAGGTATTCTATCTATGAAGAAACTTGGAGCAAATCTTTTATATTCATATATAATGTAACAAGTAGTATGAGGTTGTTTTTTTTCTTTCTTTTTTTTTTTTTTTTTTTTGTATAGGTCCTTGGGTACTGTCTTCTTAGAATCATAGAATCGTAGAATGGCTTAGGTTGGAAGGGACCTCAAGTTCCAATCCCCCTGTCACAGGCAGGGAAGCTAGATTAAGTACTAGATTAGATGCTGTAGGGCCCCATCCAACCAGGCCATCAACACTTTCAGGAACAGGGCAACCATACTCTGAGCAACCTGTTCCAGCTCCTTGCCACTCTCAGTAAAAATTTTCCCCCTGACATCTAATCTGAATCTCCCTTCCTTTTGTTTAAAAAAACATTCTCCCTTATCCTTTCCCCATCAACCTGTGTAAAAAGTTGACTTCACTCATGTTTATAAACTCCTTTTAAATATTGGAAGTCCACAATAAAGGTGCTCTCGCCCTTGGATCATCTTCACGGCCCTCTCCTGGATGCTTTACAAAAGCTCCACATCTTTCCTTTGTTGGGGCTGCCAGAATTGGACACAGTACTCCAGCTGGGGCTTCACAACGGTGGAATAGAGGGGGACAAGCACTTCCCTGTCTTAAAATATAGTACTTGAACATACATATTAGTAGTATTCATCACTGATCTTGGACATATTTTGTGTAAGCAAGAAACAAAGTCCTTCATATTTAACTTGTTCAGATAAACTGGTCTGAGCTTAGTTTTTTCCAGCTCATGAAAGATTTATTTATTTGTCACATATGCAATGATTACCATTTTAAAAGTGTACAGCATTTTAATGAGCTCATTAAATAGGAAAGTTTGGGTCACTGTTCTCTGTAGGTGAACAATTAACAAAATACATTAGCAATTAAAAGTGCAACCAACATACAGGTCAAGGTTCTCAGCTGACAGGTCATAACATAACAAGATAGCCTCAAGTCAAATTCAAAGAAGTGTGTGAGTAAGCAACTATTATCTCTATAAGCAGTTAAAACATAATGAAGTTTAAGCAGTCAGGTACAGATTATCATAATTATGCCAGATAGTTCTTTATTGAAGGAACAGTCCCACTGCAGTGCAAGTGTGGTAACACTTGGCCCTTACGGAACTGAACAGCACTAAAAGATAAATGGGAACAGTCAAAAATAATATTTCAAAATGAGAGCAGAGTGAACATTAGAAAAACCTTGAAGTATAATAGAGGATATAAAACAGGACAGCAAATTAGCAGAAAACTACTTCATTTCCTCTGTAAAGGCATTAGAATTAAGTTTAAAAGACAACCTTCTTGTACAAGCGAATGCGCCTCACAGACTGAGCTCCTTTCAGTTTTACCATTATTTTTGTGTGCAAGAATTCTCTCACAGTACACAATATTCCATACTTAATATAAAGAAACATAGCTGTCTACATAAAATAATGGAAAGAGTCAGAAATAGTCTTGAGTAAAATCATTAAAAATTTCCTGACCAGTAGGGTTGTTTTGACTCAAATCATTGCTTCAGGTCTAAAATTCCAGCTGATTTTATGAACAAATTTAAAAAGTATTTTGGGGCAAGGAAACTTACCTTACTTTATATTAAAGGCATGTATTGAAATTCCTCCAACTTAAAAATTATCTTCACTGGCAGGTAGTGAGTGCAATTTTTCTGGCTCTATTTTTCAAATACCAAATTCTTTTTCAGTAATATGGGAAGAACTGACTGAAATAAATGCCACGAAATGCTGAGTTGACTCATTCATTCAATGAATTTTACAAAAATGTCTTCTTATCACCTTCATTTTAACATGATAAATGAATTAAAACTAGTCTCCATTTGAGAATGTTCTGGCTTTTGCTCATACAGATAAGAACTTCAAAGAAGTGTACTACTAGTAATATATGGAAACAGTCATGGTGTTAAGATAAATCACACAAAAAATTACCAAAGCCTGAACACACCACAGAATAAGTCACTTTCCTTGATTCAGATCTATTGTACAAGGAAAAAAAAATATAGACAGTAGGTTGTCCATCAGCCAGCAGGGTGTCCTGGTGGCCAAGAAGGCTGATTGTATCCTGGAGTTCATTAAAAAGAGCATGGCCTGCGGGTTGAGGGATGTGATCCTCCACCTGCATTCTGTCCTGGTGAGGCCTCACCTGGAGGATTGTGTCCACGTCTGGGCTCCCTGGCACAAAAAAGACAGAGATCTCCTCAAAGGAGTCCAACAGAGAGCCACAAAGATGACAAAGGTCCTGGAGCACCTCCCTTATGAGGAAAGGCTGAGCAATCTTGGTTGTTCAGCCTGGGGAAAAGAAAGCTGATGGGGGGATCTGATAAAAGTTTGTAAATATTTAAAGAGAGGTGAGAGGCTATTGGGTGAGGCCAGGTTCATCTTATTGGTATGTAGTGATAGGACAAAGAGCAGTGGCCTAAAACTTGGACATAGGAAGTTCCTTACAAACATGCAGAACCTCTTTAAATAAAGGTGATGGAGCACAAGAACACATTGTCCAGAGAAGTAGTGGTGTTTCCATCTATGGAGACACTCAAGACACACCCAGACACCAACCTATCCAACCTATTTAAGGGTACCTACTTCAGCAGGGTGCTGTACTTGATTATCTCTTGAGGTCCCTTCCAACCCCTGTAATTCTGTGATTCTGTGGAATAGTTTAATACTAGCAGTTGAAATGGAAAGTTTCCTTCCAGTGTAGAGACTTTCTGCTCTTACCCAGCACTTCTTGTAGGCGATGGCAAGGTTTTGTTACTGGCTGCTGCCTATTAGAAGAGATATAATGAAAGCCTAAGATCTATGGGGAATAGCTACAAAGAGTGCTCCAAGTCATAATGTAGGAAAACACTTCTTGATAAATCTCAGTTTTTATAGATGAATTATTTTAACTAACAAGTGTGAATTAGTTTTAAGAGAAAACATTCCCTATTGGAATAGGGTATCAAGAATGACAAATAAAATATGACCAAAACATAAGAGATAGAGTATTTTCCTAGGATACTTACAGGGCTGCAGAATTTGGGATTTCAGCCCTGCAGATTCGGAATTTCAAAGCTTTGTGAGGAAACAGCAAAAAAGTAAGCTTTCTATGAGACTGCCAGTGAAATCACTTCTCACTCACCTATTTCTCCATATACAAATCCCTTTACGGAGTTCCATTTAATGACAGACTGCCTTGTTTAATATTACTAATATTACTTATAATCATCCAGTTATAAAGAGGATGGTAAGGAATTGAGCAAAGAAGATGATGTCTGTGAAAGATGTAGTCAGGGAATCCAATGTTACTATTCTTGCACCTTCTATATGTTCAGAAAGTTAAGAAAGTTTAGAAAGCACCAATTTATTCTGAGAGTTTCTGTCTTAGGCAACAGAGAGCAAATGACAAGACATGCTTCCTTACTGGATGCATATCTTCCTGCCCATAAAAGAAGTATGTTGCTCAGAAATCCAGGTACGTGATTTATTTCTCCAGAGAGCAAAGCTGAAATCTTTTCTGACAACTAGGTTTTAGATGTCACTGTTGAATGCACTTCAACATGGCTTTTTTATTTTATGGAGTAATATATTAACTCTCAAATCTTCACACTAGTAACATGAACAACAGAGACTGGATAGTGACCTTATACAGCATAACATGTTACAAGGAAAGTAACTTCGGTGTTTCAAAATTAGGTAGAAGAGTGATTGTGTGCCAAATGTTTGGTGTTCTTTTTTTTTTCAATTATGGATTTGCATTTTGTGGTGCATACACAGACAAAAATAAGAAAGCTTAGTGTTATTAAATATGCAAAAGAAATTTCCTGGGAAGATTTGTTTAATTTGTCACAGTGAAGAAAGTTAAAGGAGGGAACAGAATGTGACTAGCAACGTCTTTTTTTGTCTTCTTCTCCCACACATACACAAGCTATCTATACTGAAGGGAGTTAAATTACTTAAAAACAGATTAAGTCATAAAAGAAAGAAAGACTAGAGATGAAAAAAATTGTATATACACTTAATTCTAAAAAGGTCAGTTTGGCACCTCCATATGTACATAAATGCCAGGGTAGGAAAGAGAGAGGAAGGAAAGGGAGAGAGAGGAAGGAGAGATAAGGAAGAAGAGAATATAAATGAATGTCAAGCCAAATTTCAGCTGAATTTTCCTCAAATAGATAGATTCTGCACTTTCCATGAGCACCAGCATCTAAGTAATTGTATGATATATGGGATACATTTTACCATTTTCTTTTCAGTCTGGGGTAACCTCCTGTAGCTGTCTGTTTGAACAGGGCAATTGGATCAGATGACTTCCAGAAGTGATTTACAACCTCAGACATTCTGTAATTAATGTTTAGTTGTTGAGCAACTAATTTTGTTGATAATATATATGTCCTTTAGTCATATTCATTACTGATATGTATTTCCCAGAATATCTGGGGAGTTACCAGGATTCTTTCCATCACAGATGTGGTTAATGCATTTTAGAAACTACTTTACAAGTACTGCAATAGTGACTATTGATTGTAGTATTACATCCCTGGACAATAAATAAAAAAGCATTTATAACAGTGGCAATGGGCATACAGACCAGATTCTGCTGATTCTATTACTCCAGGCAATAAGAGGAAAATAGAACCGTAGACTATATTCTTAATTTGGGTAGGTCTTTCCTAAACTAAGATATTCAGTATCCATACATAAGTTAAGTTCCCATCTACACTAGCAGATTTATCTTGAAGTGGTTTTAATTTTTCCTTCTGAATCACAATAAGCAGAAGGAAGCTATATACTTATTTTTGCTCTTTTAATACACTTTCAGACACCAGTGGCATGTTTCAAGTGAACATGCCTTGGAAACGTCACTTTTTAATAACTTAAACTATGCTTATTTCCTTCGGAAAGACTGAATAATTAAGAAGCTTTATGGAATACTCAAAACAAATATCTTTGCTTCAGAGCAAAAAGTTTTAGCATTTCACTTAATTACTCTCTTTTTTACTCTTTTATTCACAAATATTCAAGACATGAAAATGACATGTACTTCTGTTACTGAAATGGTAAAGAATATAAGGTTGCAAATAAGAGTAATGTATAATCATAGAATCATGGAATCATAGAATCTTTAAGTTGGGAAATACCACCATTGCTCATTAAACCATATCCTCAAACGCCACGTGTACACTTTTCTTGAAGACCTTCAGGGATGATGCCCACTTGCCTGGACAGACTGTTTCAAAGCCTTATCACTCTTAGAAATTATCACTCTTAGTAGAAATCTTCCAGATATATCTGACCTGAACATCCTCACATATAATTTGAGGCCATTACCTCTTGTCCTATTGCTAGTTACCTGGGAGAAGAGGCCAAACCCTACTTCACTACAGCTTCCTTTCAGGTAGTTGTAGAGAGCAACAAGGTCTTCTCTTAGCTTCTTCTTGTCCAGATTAAACACTCACAGTTCCATCACCTCATAAAACTTGTGCTTCATACCCTTCACTAGCTTCGTTGCCCTTATTTGAACATGCTCCAGCACCTCAGCGTCCTCCTTGCAGTAAGGGGTCCAAAACTGAACACTGTACTCTAAGTGCAGCCTCACCAGTACCAAAAACAGAGACAATCACCTTCCAAATCCTGCTGGCTACACAATTTCTGACACAATTATGTAGTAATTGTGGACACCAATAATAATGTAGTAATTAATAATAATGCAGTAATTGTGGACACCAGGACACCATTATGTAGTAATGAACTACTATTCTCCTTCACTCCCTTATAAATGTAACAGCACTTTTTTTAGACCCATATCTGAATTGTAATAACCTTATCCTCAGACTGGGTAATGTCTGATTGTTGATTAAATTAACATGGGTGAGAGGTAGGTGAAGGTGAATTACAAAGCAACTATTGATGACTAATTTCAGTGCCGAAAAAAAAGAAAGTAAAAAAAGAAGTGTAGTTTCTGGACTTGTTGTCACTTTTATTTCTAATTAAAGTCCTGGAAAAATGAAGACTTTTAATGAAGTTTTATTAATGAAGCTTTATTACTAAATTTTATCCAGAAAAACAAAAGGCGAACAAATTAACCTTTCTTTTCCTGGATACTTCTACTTAAGCAGCAATATATGTTTTCACAATTGCAGGACATGAGTTTCAGAATGTGTTAAGGATAGAGGAGAACCACTGAAATAACTGGTTTTAGTGATCTACAGTCTACTTAGTTTTACAACATATATTTTGTTCTTTTTGAGTGGAATTATTAGAGTTTGCTGTATTGCTGAGATATTGTGGAACAAAAAACAGAAAAAATAGTAGGTTGTAAAATAGAAAAATAAATTTTCTGCCACTGTGGATAGCCAAACCATACTTTTTAAAAATCTCTTATGTATAATCACGATCAGATGCAATGCAACAACTGGCAGTATATAATCCCCCTTTGAAAGGTCCAGATAAAATGAAGGTTTATAGAACTGTTGGGAAAGGACAAGATACTGGCTCCCCAGATTGAAGGTATACTAAGCATAGCACTGAAAAAAAAAAAGTGATACTTACTATTTATATCACCTATAAAATGCCTTACTAGTGGGGAAAAAATAAGCCTTGCTAAGCATGTTCATTTTACACTTTTAAAACTCAATATCCTCTAAGATACACTGTAGTCCACAAGAAAATATGTAGAGCCACTGAATAAATCCCCCTGAAGACAGATTGCACAAGACTTCCTCTTGAAGTCTTACAGAGCAAGTTTTAAAATAGTTTTACATTACTTATTCATGGTGAAAGATTATAAACAATGGACACATTTGTAGAATCATCCAGTAGCTTATGAAAAAATTCTTTCATTGAATGAAAAAATAAGATTAACAGAAAATCTTCTAGACTGTAGCAAATAGTGATTTTCTTTATGATAGTAAATGAAAGAACATATATAAAAAACAGATATAAATTAATATGTAAATCTGTTATACATTCAATATAAAGCTGTGTGTATTTTCTGTAACACATACCATCACATAATAATTTTGTAAGAAGTTATCTAAGACAAGTTGCCGAAGCCACAGAATCACATAATTGCTGAGTAGTTAAGGTTGGAAGGGATCTCTTGATGTATCTGGTCCAACCTCCCCTGTTAAGCAGGAATAACTGCCCAGATCAACAGCCAGACAACTTCTGAATATATGCCTCCAAGGAAGGAGACTCTACAATCTCTTTGGGCAACCTGTGCCAATACTCCATCACACAAACAGTAAAGAAGTATCTCCGGATGTTAAACAGAGCCTCTACATTTCCATGTTGTGCCCATCTTGTCCTGAAAAGATTCTGGATCCATCCTTACTGCATCCTCCCTTCAGGGATCTATATACACTGTGAATATCTGACCTGAGCCTTGTCTTCTCTCAACTTAACAGTCTCAGTACTCTCAGCCTTTCCTCATAGGAGAGATGCTTCAGTTCCTTGATCTTGATCATCGTCTTCAACCCCATCTGTGCTGGACTCTCTCTAGTATCTCCGTCTCTTTTGTAGTGGGAAACTAAGAACTGGACTCCTTACTTCTGGAGTGGTCTTACCAGTGACAAGGGTAAGGATAACCTCCTTTGACCTGCTGGTAACACTCTGCATAAAGCAGCCAGGAACACTGTAAGTCTTCTTAGTGGAAAAAGGCACATTCTTGACTCGTGTTCAACTTGTTATCTATCAGGAATCCAAGGCCCTTTTCTGTGAAGCTTCTTTATAGCTGGATCAATCCCACAATGTATTGGTGCCTGGGGTTGTTAGCAGTTGTCCTTGATGAACTTCATGTGGTTCCTGTTAGTTTATTTCTTCAGTCTGTCAACACACCTCTGTATGGCAGCACAGCTCCTCTCTCCACAATCGAATTACATCATTTTTTATGCAACATACACAATAACACTCAAATCTCAGCTTCCATCTTGCTGTAATTACAGAATATCCACACAAATAACTGCTCTAGCTTGATTTTGTTTTGTTGTTTCATAAAGGGAACAGTGAGAGTCTTGTCTTGGGGAAATCTTGTTAGAATCTGGGAAACTGAGATATGGTTTCATAGTACCAGTTCTGCAATTCAGGTAGGATAAAATAAAAAAATAAAAAAAAGCAATGATACCAACATTGTACAGAGAAGAACTACAGAAATATGCAGTTCTTTATACAGTTGTGAGTTGAAGAGAAATCTGCAGAAACAAAATCTATCATTCTGTTCTGCAGAAAATAAGGAATACTATATCCACCACCTCTGAGTTTCCATGGCTTGCTGCCAAATCTGGTAGCTAGTACCAGTTAATATATTTTACCACACATACATGTCAAGTAATACTATTTTCTGTAATGTCAGTTTGTCCTGGACAATGATTTAAGATGTATGCAATAACAGATTAAAATATTGTATCAGTTAAAAGAAGGCAGAAGAGAGGGTGACATAGTTCACAAAAACCAGTGAAAGAAAACGGAAGCCATTCTGATGAGAAAGCATGCAGGTTAGAGGAGAGTTAAACTTTATGCTGACACCTCTTCATTTCTTCCTTTTACTTGTAACAGAATAGCCATCATGAGTTGTATGGCCACCATATATTGTTCTCTCTTCTACAGAGTCTCTAGGCTATGCATCAGAACAGAACAGAAGAACTACCATTCAAACTGGGTGAGTAAAGTTGTATATGCCTAAAAGGCATGAAAATCTACAAGTCAAGGCTTGAAAATCTACATCCATATACATAACTCATACTGCTATATCACAGGAATACGAGGATCATAGTAACTCCATACCAGAACAGTACTTAGTTGTTAGATGCGTTATAAAATCATCTAAGAACTGTACCTCCGAAATAATTGTTAGTACGTTAACCTGGAGTTATTTTATGTTACATCATCTCTCAAGGAGCTAGAATATTTTAACTATGACAAAATAGTTAACATAGAATCAGTTTTGTGTTTGGACAAGTCCCCCCATCTGTTTACACTTGGGAGACTTCCATTATAAAATCTTATTAGTTCAAAACCATTGGAGGTTTCTAAGTATTTAATATTTTCTCCAAGCTCCAATTTTGGAAGCAAACTGACTACTAAAACTTCCACTTTTCAGTTTTCAAAATCAGTAATTTTTGAAGAGAAAATCATAACCAAATGCTTTAGAAAAGCAGTACATAATCTGACTGGAGATCTTCTTTCTTGACGTTTGACTGCAGCTGTTTGTATTTTTTTAACATTAGAGGTTGACAAAAGGTCTGAAGAACTCACACAGCACATATTAATGAATACAGAATGATTTCTTCTGTTTTCAGTTCTTGGAAGAAGAAACTTCTATTTTCAGTTACGGGAAGTAGAAAACTCCTGGATCCACCTGCTTAAAAGCCTCACTTTCCCATTGGACTTTCAGAACACCTTTCCATTTTCTTTCTCTTCCACGATGAAACATTAAATATTCGTGCCTTAATTAAAAGTGTTTCCACTTGAGGTCTTGCATTCCATCTCGACTCTTTCTTGTCAGCCTGTAGGTAGTTTCAGTATTTATGACTTTACAGCGCTTTACATAGCAGCCAAAGGGGTATCAAGTCACTCCTTTCATACTCCGTAAGCTATTTTACAAGACAAATAAATTTATTACAGTATGACCAATCAGACATGTTCTGCAGTTTACAGAGACTTTTAACAGCCAGTAAATCTAAATGGGTGTCACTTGTTAACTAGGTAAAGAATAATTAGAGTCCTTGTTACTTTGAGACATTAATTTAACTGAACTATTGCAGAGAGATGAGAAAAATTACAGGCAGTCTGCTGAAAGTGTAAAAAGAATATTCAGGAAAAAAAAAAAAAAGATAAGAAATAAGGAGTGTTCTGGACACAGAGCATTTTGTCCTGGAATAGAAGGAGCCAAACAGAAGGTACAGAATAACTCAGTTATCAATTACTCCATTACTCCAGAGTACTTAAAATATAGTAACTAAAATAGGAGGAAAAGAAGTGTTGTATTTGAATTTGAAACATAAGATAAACTGGTGGTGAAATTCATTAACGTCTGTTAGACTTCTGGCAGTATAAGTCAAAACAACTGGAAATTCCACCTTTTTACTACATCAAATAAATTTACATTACCCTTTACATCAAATAAATGAACCACAAATTATGAACCATAAATCAGCTTTCTTATTAAGGATCTCTTATGCACAAAAATTTTACAAAAAACAAAGTGGACCTCACAAAAACTTTCATTTGAAGAAATTCTATATATATCTGAAAGGGTTTGTTGCTTGCAATTAACTATTTGCCTGCCAGTGGTCTGCTGCTCCATTACCAAATGACAGATTTACCGTCTCTCTGGGGTTTGGTAGTCTACTCTTAGTAAAAAGTGACTTTAGCTCTAAAGACAGTAAATCTATGTTTTCAACAAACCTAACTACAGTATTAAAAGAATTCCATTGTTCTGAAGAGAATGCAAAGTAGTTTGCACACAGGTGCTTGAAGATAATTGATGGCAGAGATCCTTTCTTAGGTATGCATGCCTGAACTGTATTCAGTTCAGGATCATTCTTTAAATGAGATTTTTTCTTGTGTAGTTCACACAAGTTGTCACTGCACATTTCCTATTCGTCAGGGGATGTAATCTGAATCTTGTCAGATTATACTGTCCTGATATCTTCTTCCTTACTCTAAATAATTCAGACTTGAGACTCACAAGACTTGGAGAGTGGAGGGGGGGAGGAGAAAGAGGGATGTATGTTTCAGGTAGGATGGAAAGACAGGAAAAGGACAAATAAGATACAAGAACCACACAGAAACAAAATGCAGAGATAGATATACATTTATAAATCATAAATTTACTATAGAAAAGGCTCATACAATTGTTTCTAGGACTCAAAAAGCTAAAGGTTTCTATGATGGAAATGTTATTTTCAGTTGCCTAAAATGATGTCTCAAAAGATGTTGAAGCTTAGACAGCAGTGATTTTACACAGCTTAACATTTCTTACTAACAGATATTCTAAACTGAACTTAACAAGAGAAAGCAGACTATCTGATTAAAATGAAGGCACCCCAGGTATGTAACACTTTTGCCAGCACAAATTTATAGCATTTCTGTGTAATTGCTTTGCTACTTTAAGGTAGCTAGTGAAAAGATACATCCAGGAAGGAAACGCATGCAATTCCTTTAAAGGATCCCAACCTATTCCAGTTTTTTCTGAGATCACAATAAAGCAAGAAATTTAGTACAAGTATATATTCTTCCTTGCTGTCTTTATCAGAATACAGAAGTCCAGTCTTCCTAGTCACAATGCAAAATCATTTATCATATCATATCATATCATATCATATCATATCATATCATATCATATCATTTATCATATCACATCATGTTTTCTAATGAAAACAGCTTTTAAAGAACATAGTAATTATGGCTAAGCTGGTAATTTATGCTATGCAGGGTTGGCTAATACCTTCACCATCTGATTATCTCACTCCATTTTCAGTTTAACACAATAAAGTTCTGCTAAGCAATCATCAACACTTCTTCCAAGAGACAGTATTTACAAGAGAAGGATGCAGGGAGTTGCCAACAGAGGACCTATTCTCACATTTTTACTTCAACTAAAACAATACCCTAAATCACTTTCTCTAAGTAGCTGACGCTTTTTACAACTCCTAAAATCTCAGGAGAAATTTGGAGTCAAACAGGATTTTGTTTTGATAGTTTGCTTTGGAGGGAAGGGTATTGATTTCCTTAAAGGAATACTGTTTTACTTGAAGAGTTCAAATTAGGTGGGTTGTTACATATGCATGTCACAGTTTGCTCCCCAGCCCATCCCAGCATGCTTAACATTCTCCACAGAAGTGCTGGTGTTAATAACACACTGCTTTCTCAGACAATTGAGACAATAGGAAGGGTCCTAGGCATGCAGAAACTGGAGTCATTTCTGAGTATCTCAGATCGTGTAATCAAAATATATTAAAGTCTCGGGAAATAAAGGAAAACTAAAACATGATTAAAATAAACCTGATATAGACTTTATTCACTCACTTCTTCCTTTATTTTTCAATGAGTCCCTAAATTCCAGGTCAAGACATAGTTTACACTTACATGCATAATAATTACATCTTGACTTTAGAGTAGTTTGCTGACTGACCGGACTTCAGTAAAATGAACTGATTGTAACAGCACTATTGATAGACAGTTGGAACCCATATCTTTCGTAAGAAATACAGTGCACTTTACAGCTCATTTTGTCTTGGGTTCTTTAGAACTGATGGACTCAACAAGACTAAAAATGATAGCATTTGAGGGCTTTGTGACATTCTTAGACTCAGCATAAACTACACGGACAAAAACAGTTGGCAAAAGGTTTGACTCACAGATAATGCAAAAGCTATGTACCCTTCTTCCTCATTCCTTTTCACAGACACATACTCTCCTGCCATTTCCTGCACTTCCTCATCTGATCCACATCAAGCAAATTCAGAAGGAATTGCTAAACGGGTAGAAAAATTAAATCTAAAATATGAAGTGTGGATGGAGTGCAAGAGAGCGCCGCACCAGGACATTAGCAATCCAAGAGGTTTCTAAACAGCTCTGATTCCTTCTTCAAGTGAAGGAGGATCCAATGAGAGGCATTCTGATACCTCTTTTACAAGGGGCTTTGGGGGAAAGTAAAGGTAAGAGGCAGCCTTGGCTATACTATGATATGGTGGAGTTCAGGATACCTAGAGGAAAGAAGAGGGTAAAAAAAAAAATTCAGAACCCTGGGTTTGAGAAGAGCAAAGATAGAAATGTTGAAGGATTTTCTTAGAAGTGGGATGTTCTGGAGAAAAGAGAGATTGAAGAAATATGGTTAACATCCAAGGATCCCCTCTAAACTCAAAAGAGATACAGCCCAACAAAGAGAAGAAAGTCAGACACAGATGCCAGGAGGCCTGAATGGATCAACAAAACCTAAGTCGAACACAAAAAGAAAGCAAACAGAGGGTTGAAATAGTGACGTAACCTGTGAGACATACATATGTCCTAGAATGCAGTGATGAAGTTAGGAAATCTGAAGCTTACTTGAATCTGGCCGCAGATGTTAAAGGGAACATTAAAGGCTTTTGCAAATATGTCAGTGACAGAATGAAGACTAGGGAAAATGTAGGCCCAAGAAGATAGGTGTTGTGGTTACACGGGACAGGGAAAAAGCTGACATGCTGAATGCCTTCTTTGGCTCGGTTTTTACCAGCAAGACTGGCCTTCAGGAATGCAAGGTTCCAAAGATCTGGAAGATAATGTGGAACAAAGATATACTGTTGGTGGAAGAGGATCACATCAAAGAGTACTTAAGGAAACTGAAGATACCCAAGGTCATGCAAGCTGATGGGATTTACCCAACACTACTGAAGAAGTTGGTAGTTGTCATTGTAAGGCCACTTTTATCTCTCCGATGGGTACTGCTGTTTGTCCAGACATGGGACAGAGTGATGAAGAAAAATGGATATGGCATTTTAACAGTAACAATTAGTTTCAGCTGGCCTTACTGTGATAATTACTGTGGTGAAATTTTATTTGCACAGGCCTCTAATGATTAGACATGTAAATAATAAGGTCAGTAGTCTAGGTGGCAGAACTAAGGCAGTAAATGCTGTTATTCAGACTTCAGTAATCAGTCTCATTGTCACTGGTTACATTGCCACTACAAAAAAAAAAGAAAAAAAAAGTGACAAAAAATATGCTTTGTAGTTTGTTTTGTGCAAAGCAATAAACTGTTGTTTGGAAAAATGTTATGGTAGCCAAAAAGATGTAAAAAACAAATAGAAATCTTACAAGTTACTCAATTGTTAATGCAAATATAAAATTTCTCTCTCCATCTTGGGATTTTGAACAAGTGCACTACGTGTACAGTAGCATGCAGTGGATGGATATCCTCAGGTAAACAACATACTACATTTTATTTTATTTTATTTTATTTTATTTTATTTTATTTTATTTTTAGAATAGCTACGTCCTAAGATATATTCTCAGAAAAATTTTGTATACAGTATTTGTGAAAGAAACTTGAATACTGTGTTCAGTTCTGGACTCTACAATTTCAAGAAAGAGAGATCTTCTAAAGAGAGTCCATCAGATGGTCACAAAGATGATGAGGGGTCTGGAGCATCTCATGTACAAGGAAAAGCAGAGAGATCTGGATCTCTTCAAACTGGAGAAGGCTGAGAGGGATCTCATCAGTGTTTAAAATATCTAAAGCACAGGAGTCAAGCCAGTAGGGACAGGTTCTTTTCAGTGATATGCAGCAATAGAACAAGGGGCAATGGGCAGAAATTAGAACACAGGAAGTTCCACACAAACACAAGGAAGAACTTGTTACTACTAGACTGACAAAGCACTGGAACAAACTGCCTAGACAAGCTGTGAAGTCTTCTTCTCTGGAGATATTGAAGACCTGCTTGGGCACTTTCCTGCGCAACCTGATGTAGAAGGTTCCCTACTACTACTACTAGTAGGGACTACTAGTAGGGACTACTACTACTCCTACCAACTACTAGTTGTACTTGATGATCTCTGGAGGATCCTTCCAGCCCCTACAATTCTGTGATTGTGCATGTTTAGGAACTGCAGAGTCACACCCTGAACCACTAAATGAGCACCTGAAGGAAAGAGCTGGTCAGCCCTGGTATCACAGGTGAAGGCAATTCTTAGACCTCATTTAAGGGCTGACTGCTACTAAGGAAGGTTCTCTTGTTGGAGATCTCTTCTTTGTGGAGTTCTTTCCCTATGAACCTAGACCCTTGGAGATGGGTGAGCATTCTTTTTCCTTCTTTTTGTCATACCTCCTTGCTTGTGCCAGTCTTTTTACCTTTATAACCTTTACAGTGTGAATCTGTGAGTATATCTCCTGAGCTTATTATTCCATCTTCTGCCTGCTTCCAGAGGTGCTTTTTTTTTCTCCCACCTACTTTTGATTTTTTCTACAATGGTCTTTGCTCCCACTGTTTGTATCTTATATATTTATATTTATTAAATGATTGTTTTCAAGTTGTGATCCATCAAAGGCCTACAAAGAAGTAGGAGAGTGTATGGTGAGTGAACTCAGTACGTGGCCTAGTCTGTAAGTATAAGTAAATAACATGTACGAGGTTTCTTTTTTTTCCATTGGTATTACTTGTTTGGTTTGGACAACTGAGGTACCAGAAAGTGGACACCTAGTGGAAGAAGTCTACCAGGAGGGTTCTCAGATGTACCTGATGTACCTTCTTCATACAGATAAGATGTTTTTAAGGCTTAGCTTTACACATGTGAGTAGTTTATTAGCCTTATCCTGTAAGGATACTCATGTGTAGTGATAAGAGAGCCTATCAAAAGAGGAAATAAAGATAATCACTCTAGATGGAACACTGTGAACCTTAAAATAAAAAGCTGGGAGACCTCAAATGAAGAAGGTCATATCAAATCAATTGTGACATGTGATACAGTAGACTGAGATGCATCAGGTATTTTAATATTAGATACAGACTAATTATAATTTATAAAAGCCAACTGTCTGAAGAATCTGATCCCACAGTTTTGTCAATACTTAAATTTCTCAAATATATAATCGTTCTTCACTGAAATAAATTAAAATTAAACAAAAGTCGTAATAAATGATAAGCATCATCTTCTGCATATAGTTCAGAACACTAGAGACTCCCTTGCGTATTTAAGATTCTTAGGAGATTTCACATAGTATAGCTTCTAATGCAGAATACTTTGTCAGCACTGAATTAAATTCTGGATGCATGTAACAGGAAGTACTAGAAGAGCTACAAGTATCATTTATTAAATACACCCTTCCCCAAACCTTATAATATCAGAATCTTTTTTTGTTGCTGGGAAAAAGAACAAACTATCAAGTAACACATTTAAGCTTACTGTAATGGAAAAGAAGGCAAAGCATTGTCATATCTTTCACCCCTAGCTTGTAGTTTCTAGAAGACAATTGCCAGTCAACACTCAACCAGTAAAACATCTCTCCCATTCTTTATCACCATAGAGAGGTGATCCTGTTTGTGTAAAAATCAGCCTGCTTCCCCCCTCTAAAAAGTCCAGAGTGAAATCATCATTTTAACTGTATAGTTTGCCCTCCATCAATTAATACACAGGGTCAGATGTCCTTTATTTCTTCCCCCATTCTTTTCAATCTTCTTTTTAATTAATAGATCTTGGTCCTGCACAGTGTTTTTGCCCTTCAAAACCTTCTGATGTATTTCTGGCCTACTTTCCAAAATCCTTGACACACACAGCCTGGTAAAAGGCTGAAAGATTTTTCATTTCTTTCACATTGATTTACATGAACGTATTCATGCTTTCTGCATCGATCAACAGTTGGGTAGTGAATGTACATTTCCAATCCTCTGCATCTTATTTGTAGATAGTGGGGAAAACAGGAGCATTCGTAGGCCCATAGAGGAGTACAGCAGCTGTTCATTGCTTCTTCAGAGACAATGTACAGTGCAGTACAGGATTGCAATTTTAAATGTGAGAGGAGTCTGTAGTTTGAGAGCTTGGGGAAGGAAAATGATGGAACTGATAATAGATGATCTTCTCACTAGTAAGTGACATGCTCTGTGCAGCTATGAAATAAGCGAAAATAATTTTAAAATAGAACTGGTGGCATCTAGCTCCCAAATGCCAATAATCAAGTATTTGTACGTGTACTACATGGTTCACAGTAAAATGCCTCATCTTAATTCAGGGCAACCTTATTCCAAACCTTGGCATTTTATGTACGGTACGATCTAAGTCCTGCTAGCTGCACTGAGGTTCTTCCACAGCACTGATATGATTCTTAACCACTAATATTGTGTATAATATTGGTACATAAAGAAAGCAGCAGTCTTTTATACAGTAAGTATTAGCACAGAGGGTTAATACTTAGAAAAGAACAGCAAAAAGAAGGTTTAGGCAAGCAGTCTATGTAATACATAGTTAATTTAGTTTAGTTAATACAAATTTACAGGGGCTCAACATTCTCACTGCTTTTTTCACCAGATCTGGTTTCTCTAGTTTTCTACTCTATATAACCTATCAATACAAGTCAATTAAATAGAAACTGCATTTTTATGTAATCTAGATAACATAGCTGCTATCTGAAATACTTGCAGTTCAGTGGAACAGCATTAAACTGATTCAGGTGATGACCAGACTGAGTATTAGAAGAAGGCTCTTCACAAGAAACTGACTGAGCGCTGGAACAGGCTACCCAGATAAGTGGTTATGGTACCAAGCCTGCTGCAGTTCAAGAAGTGTTTGTACAATGGTCTCAGATATATGGTTTAAATTTTAGATAGTCCTGTGGGGAGCCAGGAGTTAGACTTGATAATATTTGTGGATTTCTTTCAATACCAGATATTCTGTGATTCTGATAGAAAATAATAGCATCATGGAAATAAAGTACATTCCAAATAAGCAGATATTTTAATACTGTTTACTGAGCTAGAAAAAGTAAGACTGCTTTTGGAGGTGTGATTAGGTTCAGAAAACAAGCACTAGAGCATTCATATTTATTTACACATACTGCATTTAAGTTAGACTAAGTCATTCTTTTTCACTGGCTCTTTTTTCTTGAAGAAAATGCTTTGTGCTCTAAAATATATATAAACATTTTTTTAGCTGCAGCAGTTGATCTGAAAATGTTACCTTTCTCGGTAATTTTTTTTCTTCCAATAATTCAACAATGCTTTGCAAAGCAGAGATTGCTAAACTCATAAATTGGTTTTACTGTGTTTGTGATGATGGCAGCTAATAAATCTACCAACTTTATTTGAACGGACAGAACACTGTCAGTTGGAATGGGCACTCTGCAAGCAATAAGGGTTAATTTCTGTTTCATGTCTGTAAAAAGTTTTTCCTGAGAACGACTGTAAGGAAAAGCTTCAAGGAATGCAACCATATGGAAGGAGTCGAATGAAAAAGCCAGAGTCCTAGGTGTTGAAAATGAACTACTTAACTCTCTTGGGCAGGTGAATATCACACTAAGCGCTACGTAAGGCAGTATTATGAAATCAGGACAGAGTACAGTAAAACCCCTGAAAACGGGTCAGTGGACTTCTGATAAGCTTTCTTCATTTATGTTGGATGTGAGAAGGGAAAAAGAGGAAGGGGAAGGGAGAGGACATATTAGTACATAACTTGGGACTCACCAATTTTGGCCAAGCTGGCCACAAGTATCCAGAGTGTAATGACATAAGGGTCCTTTACATGATCCCACTGAAAAGAGACGATCGCAAAGCTTTGAGGATGGCTGTTATTTGTAGGGCTTCCCGAGCTTCTCTGTCCTAGTGCTGCTGGGAGATCCATCAGTCCCAGGAGGACCCCCATTCTAGAGACCTTTCTCATCTCCGAGCCACACATAAAATCCCGTTTTTCCCCTTTCCGGAGAAATCCCTCCTCTTCGGAGGTCCTTGTGGGGCGAGGTCCTTGTCTCCTCGCAGAGACTGTGGAACTGGGGACAGCGGTGCGTTCTGCAGGCAGCAGAGTGAGTCCTGTCCTGCCACCGCCGGCACGGCTGCACGGACCGGCCCAGGTGCTCCTCTGCAAGCTGTAGCCAAGAAAGGGTCAGGGACTCCGGGCACAGGCTGATGCTGCGAGCTGCGTTCCTGCTGCTTTCCCGCACCTGCCTTTATCAAGCCGTTCCCGATCGGTGGGAGGCGGAGCTTTTCTCACTCCGTAGAGCCAGCGGTGCTGCCCCTAGCTGAGCACCTTTAGGGATCAGCGAAGGGTTCCGCTCCGCCGAGGCGGCGACTGAAGGCTGTGGGCTGTGCCAGCCGTCCCGGCTCGGCTCTGAGCACATGGGGGTTGGAAAGAAGTGACCTTGTGCTCTTGGTGCTAGGGGCCAAGGCTGGAGCGCTTCCGCAGGCATGTCCGAGGCGGAGTCCAGGATCCGTCTCAGCTCGTTGCTGGATAAGGAGATTCGTCTGGGTGCCTTTGAGGCGTAGCGAAAAGGGTCAGCCGCTTCGTCAGACCCAGTTCTATCGTACTCGCAAAGGGAGTGCTTTTTTTTTTTTTTTTTCCTGCTCTTCAGCTTCAAACCACGTTCGGATCTGGTTTGCAGAGCTTTCATTTCTGTTCACCTGAGAGTATTTCTGCCAGCAGTGCTTGAGGAAATTACACCAGCAAGAAAGGTTTGATTTTCTGTTTGTATTTACTTGCAGCTCTTTGTTGAGAAGTACTATATTACAAATGCTCCTTGCCTTCTTTTCCTGTTCCTTCATTTGTTACGATGTGAAATACTTCAGAAGATTGTCACTTTTCCCCCAAAGTCTTCTTTCTTGCTTACAACATTTGCCTGGTGTCCTGGACGGTGTATACTGTAGGACCCCAGAATATGATATACAGGATAATCATCACTCTGAAGAAAAAAAGACAGCAAAGCAGCATGGTCCCAGCAAACTGCACCTTTCTAGTCATTGTGGCAACATCTCTGCTCTCTGCTGCGTGCTTCGAAACATTCCAACTGCCACATGCTGTCCTCCACTTACCCACTTATGTTACCTGTTGAGGAAAAAGATTGCCTGTTTAACTTAACGTTACAACCGGTTTGGTCAAGAGATGAGACCTTATCCTGTTCATTTGTCCTTTAAAATGTTCAGAAGTTAAAGAAATTACTTTATTTCAAACATTGAGAAAAAAGCTACATATTTTTTGGAAGTCCAAGTGGGTTATTGTGAAGCCCTCTGTAAATCAATTAAGTAGTAAATTTGAACAAATTTGCATGGAATGCCATTGTTACAAAGGGTGTCTTTCACTATTATGTAATCTAATTTAGCTAGGGAAGTCAAGGAGCAAAGGTTTGCGTATTATTACTACAAAGTTGTGGATTGGGCCCTCTTCAAACAGTGAAACTTTTTGTTGTGGTTTTTCTTATCTTGCTGCTTCATTACTTAAAATAAAGGAATTAATGTGGGATTTTCTTAGCCTGGGAAACAACCTGAAGCTAAAATAAGAAACATGTTTAGGAAGCATGACAGACAGTAAAATATTTTCTTTTCCTTTCGGGTATGTTGTAGACAAAGACCTGAAGAATAATTCCATGTCTAACAAACTGTACTGTTTTTATCTTTCTAGGTATCAGTTAGATACTCAAATGTCCTTTAGTGTCTGAGCCCACGTTTTGTCAAAGGTTCTACAAAGGGCTCTGATGCACTGCTACTGTAGAAAGAGAACTAGAATTGGAAGTATGTAGATCTGTAACTATTGCTGAGACCTGTGGATAGCAGTAGTTACTAACATTAATGCCATTTCTATATGTTAATATTAGGAGAACAATGAATAAGCTGCCACTTGTTCATTAAAGCTATCACACTGCTTTTATTATTTCAGTGTATTCCAGATATCACCGTACTACAATTAAACATATCATTTTAGCTGCAGCTGATAAATGGGAACTACAAGTGCTGTAGTGTCCCATCTCGTAAATATGTTTCTCCCCAAATCTAGTCCCACGAACTAACGACTGGGTTAAGTATAAAGCTAATTCCTTTTAAAAAAAAAAAAAAAAAAAAAAAAACTTTTTTCATGGTTTAAAAAAAAGGGTGACAATTCACTTAAAGCAGCTGCAGCCAAAATGAGGTCTTGATTGCCCTTAGGTAATGTACAACTCATGACAGTAGTGGTGGCTCAGTTACTAAGTTATATCAGAGTTCTGTTATTGCTGTTGGAGGTAAAGCACTATTAGCAAACTAGAAAAATGATGGAAATACTGTCTTACTGCAGACAAGCTAGTGTTAATCTGCTCATCAGTTGCCAGTGTAATGCCCAATAATAATTCTAGAATTTGTAATAATCTTTGAAAACCTATAATCTAAACTGTCATAATTTTGCTTGCCATAAAGTCTTTTCAAAACATTGTTTACAACACAGAATGCCAACAGTTGTTTTTGTGTTTTTTGTTGTTTTTTTTTTTAGTAATAAGCTCATGGGTTGGACTGTTTTTGTGACATTTGTCCTATCAACTGATGGCTCATGGATTTTTTTCAAGATGTTTGGATGTCAAATTACTGTGCTTATCAGGATTCTTGATCAATCTGTTAGTACGTTAGCATAACAGAGGCTGCAGAGAGAGGAGCCAATAATTATGTATCATCTGTAGGTACTTGAATGTATGTTAAATAACAGTCCATATGTGTGGTTATGTGAGAATATGCACATGTAGATGAATACATTTACATCTATGTACTTATTCATAGATTCAGTTTTCTTGGAGTTTGTGTGAAATCCCTCAGATAGTTTCCCATGGTTTCATTCTGTATCAGCAACAACAAGCCTGACCTGGAGTACTGTTGGTAATAAAGATAACAAATCACACAGCAGCTGATACTTCCCGACTCTCTCACAAGATTGCAAAAGTAGGATTTCTGCTTAGTATTTTATCTTTGTGTTCTGAGTAATTTTTGTGTAAGAAGATCATCTCCAATGTAGAAACATTTTGTAAAAATATGATTTAAAAAATATTCTAGAAATATTTTGTAAAAAAAATCACTTGAAGATAGTGTTATCTTGCACAACCTTCACATGATCTGTGCATGGTGAGGAATTTTTTCAAGCTGAGGTGAAAGATAGTTTCAGTTAAAATATATAAACAAACTGCTTAAAACGTTACTTTTCTCTAGAAAGCATGTACTGAAAAATTCAGTTGCTCAAGGGCTGCTCTGAAAGTAATGCCTCCAGTTTCATTATGCTCACACATCACATCAGAGGCAGATGTTGGTGGTGTGGCAGTAGAGGTGAAACCTTCCTGCTAATTTTCCATTACATTTTGTTGCTGTGTGGCAGATAGCAGCAGAGGGTCAGTCTTACAAATTGGCATCTGAAGTCCATGTGAAGCAAATATGTGTAAGTGAATTCCTTCGTGTGGAAATAATTGTACTTATTGGCACTGATCAACTCTTGTTGAACATTTATGAACACCAAAGTGGATGTTAACACAGTGAGGTGGTGAATGGTGCATTTCAGCAGTGGCAACTGCATTAGTGGGTCACCTCTGCTGGCACCAATTTTTACGAGTCCAGCATGCTGGCATTTTTTTCACCGCTAAAAAAAATATGCATAGCTAATGGTGGTGACTGTGTTGAGAAAATAGTTTTGTATCTGAGATTTTATGCTATCAAATAGTATTATTGTGCTCTTTTTATCCATTACAGTTTCCATGGAAATATATAGGAGGTATAATTTTTGGAACTACCTAAGTACTACCTTAAAAGCAGAAGTTATAATTAACTTGCAATATTATCATTTACAAACAATGTACATATATTGGTAAGATTTTAAAAGAAATTCAGTTCCAGAGTCTGTGTCAAGACAAGATTAAATTTAAGAACAATAACTGGTGAGCATTTTAAACCAAATCCCCTATTTTTAGCCAGTCTTGTTGATTATGCTGGGTGTTTCAGGCAGATAGAGGTTTTTTTGTTTTTGTTTGTTTGTTTGTTTGTTTGTTTTTGTTCTTGTTGCTACTCTAGTTTTATTGAGCCCCTTATTTATATTAGCAACTAATGTAGTAGGAGTGGAAAGAAAGCAGTACCTTTCAGCTGGAAACATTAACCTTACCTATAATACCTGCTAAGGATGGCTCCCTGCAAAAGAAGTTGTGCATGCATTATCTGTCTGTGTAATCTGCAGTGAGAAGCCAGTGTGAAAGGGAAATAAGCTGTTACATTGCACGGGATGCCTAATACATTGTATAATATTATGTGCTTTTATAAAATGTCATATGTAATAGTCCTCCTTTTTTAAGTTCCAATCATGGTAGGAATTCTTCTGTCATGTATTAAAACTCTCTCAGTCCTGCTACTAGTTGAAGATGACTACAGAGATTTTCATTTTTGACAGGCTGTATCTCTTTTCTTCCATCACCGTTCGCGTTCCCTTGTGTTTTGACATTTCACTTCTATTCTCTACACTCCTTGCCTCTGCTCTCCTTTCTTTTAATACATGTTTTCTGTTCATTAAAAATAAATAAAAAAGTTCCAGAAACCTATGTTTATTGCAAAGGCAGGGTGCTGGGCAATGAAACAGGTTGCTAGAGATGTTCCCTCTGTGGAAATTTTCAGAACTGTCTATATAACATCCAAATCAACCTACTGTTCAGAATAGTACTCTAGCTGTAACTATGTATCCTTGCTTTCTGTGAACAATCTTGACTACGCTAATACATAATGCTTTATTGTCTCCCTTAGTACCTTGGACATATACATAACAAAGTAAGGGTTAGCTGACACCTTGCCAGCCTGCCACCACTGGTATCTGCTGGAGATAAGCCTGGGATGGGCCCTATACCAGCTGGCTGCCACTGCATAATGAGAACTTGGCAGCAACTGACCAGCTAGCCACCCCCAGTAACTTGAGTACCTTTCTATTAAACTGATGAATGTTAACTTGCCTCTGCATACTTTCTTTGGGATCAGTAAACCTTGTGCAGAAGCAGTGGCACTTTTGCAATGCACCTACTGAGCAGGTGGTTTGGACCTGATTACTTCTAGAGGTTCCTTTCAACCTAAGCCATTCTTTGATTCCACGATTCTAAAGAAATTCTAGATTCTTAGATATAAAGAATACTCAAAATGTTATTACTGTATGATGTCCCTTCAAATTCACCTTTATCATATTTCAACACATACCCTTCTTCCAGCTACTTACATCAGTCTGATCAACACAACTGCATATACAAGACACAAGTCACTAGTAGTTTTCCTGGTGATGTGTGAGTTTGTAGTTGTTGATCTTTAAAAATCAAATGTAATTATGCTATTTGTTAAAAACTCTAGTGGATGATTATGTAGCAGAAGCTATAACCATGGATTGTAGAGACAAAGTGTTTTCTGTGTACAGATATTGGGCTTTTTGTAGCTTAATTTGTGAGGAAAAGCAAAGCAAATGGAAAAACACAAGTATTAAATAACAAAACACAGGTAAGTAACATAATCTTAGTTTCTGGCAAGATCATTTTATAAATAATTTCTTGCTTTTCTATCTATTTTCAGATTATACTGATTTTTGGCTGAAGTATGGAGAGGAAATCTTTCCTTTGTCTTATTTTCCATATACCGTGTTTCCCAGAAGCCCACAGTTCATGCCTTCCTGACTAGCTTAATATGTGCATATGCACCTTAAGAAATCCAGCAACTACAGAATTCAACAGAACACTCCCTGAGCACTTTTGACAGTCTTGCATGACCTGCTCAAAAATATCTGTAATGTATGTTAGTTGAGACTAGATCCCATTGGACTGAAAGGGAGCATTTCCTGTTCTTCCTTTTGTTGGGTAATTCTACTTTATCAAAATGAAAGCGTTTTACCAGAAGACACACATTTTTATGGATCTTTCTGTGGGTAAATTTTCTCCCTAAAATACTTCTGGTCAAAGCCAGAGAGAAAGGAAGAACTTTACAGCTTGTGATGATTTCAGTGATCTCCCTGACTGAAGCTAACAAATTTCAAGAGAATGCCATGATTAGAACTCAAAATAAATTATGATGGTCCGGATTTGATTTTGTTCTTCAGCATAGAAAAATCAATAATTGAAGCTTCCATTTTCAAACAAAATAATATTCCTATTTGCAAACAATTTGGGCTTTTTAAAAAATGTTTGATACTGGTTCGTTGATCATTACAATAATTGTTCTCCCAGTTACAGTGAATTCGGAGGAGTTTGCTTGTGATACTTCAAATATAAGTTTAAAAGGAATGCAGTGTATGTTTCATAGTTAATTGGACAATTGTGGAGTGGTCTAGGAAGTGATGATACTTTACTGCTGGGGTAAAAAGTGGCAGACTTTGAAGAAGAAAGTCTCTTTACTGAGTTGAATTAGAGAAGTGAACTGGGTTTCTGAAGAACTCACTTAAGCTACAAAGGCTATGATGCGTGGCATGTATATGGCATGCATTTCCACATTACCAAAATAACTACTATAAACTAACTCGTTAAGAACAGTAAACTAATGTAATGATAAATAGCAGGAGAAATATTTTGCAGATATGCAAAATAATGTGACACTGTAGTATTTAACAAATAGCTACATCAATCTCCTGTAACAAAAATCTGCCGTCTTTAAGACTTATTATTATCATATTTTCAAAAGTACTCATGATGTATAATCTTTTTGAATCAAATAATATATGGAAAGGAAGTAACTTCCTCATGATTACTTTCAAGTGAAAATAAGGATACTGATTAGCATATTAGTATCATGAAGTTGTATGAATAGTCTCAAGAAAATAATTCCGTTTTTGTCAGATTCATGTATTTTAGACTGTTTCCTACAAAGTTACACTTTTGGAGATACAGAAAAGTAAATCACACAACTGCAGAGTTGAGTATTTTGTTTAATCTGCTACATGAAAACAAGAATCTAAGCATCAAGCAAGTCATTTGGAAAACCTTTCTAATTGTTGACTGCTGTAGCTACAATAAAGACACAGATCATCACAGAGATGTATTAGTCTTTGAGAGCTGCTGGAGACTTTGTGTGTGAGACTAAGGATCCAATTCTACCACAAATTCTTACTGTTGCAATTCTTTTTCATAATGGGTCTTCTGTTGAGTTATATCTTCTCTCAGAGAACTTGCAGCCCTGAAATGAGGTGATACCAGAATCAGAGGTATGAATGTTTTATCTGGGATGTCATCAATCATTATATATTTTAACCTAGTCTTAATAAGTGCAGAATAATGCACAGAAATGCTGAAAATATTGAAGAGAAATGCAGAAACATTAGATCATTTATTCTACTAGTTTTAGAGTCATTGCATTGTGTGTTTCCTGAATAAATTCACTACATATTGTCTTGGAAGTATTGTCTCAATTAATTTGTACTTCCTGGTTAGGAGTATTCATATAGTTTCATCTGAAAGCTCATAACCTATTCATTCTTTGTGTGAGTATTGTTCTTTAATATTTCATCTGAATACTTTACCCTAGGAAAGTAATTATGCTATCATTTAGAGTTTCTTTTAACCAGAAGTTTGTTAACCGAAGCTTGTCTACACTCGCTTTTCACTAGTCACCTGACTACTCTTTCTTTGAAAATAACCTCAAATTAATCATTTTTGAATGCTCATCAGGACATACATAGTTGAGGTACATTTTTACTGTCACTGAAACATAGAACCTGAAACACACCAGAAAAATACTTGCTTATAATGACAAAATCATGGAAATTATAGGAATTTTCGTCTTGAAATCAACGTACTATACTGCAGTTCTACTGTTTTCCACTGGTTTCCAATGAAAGAGCTTACTCCTGACTGTTTTGGTGCCATTGCATGACCTTTTATTTCATAATGGAGAATTTCAATACATTAATATCATACAACTCCTCAGTGTCATTATGTCCTTTTAATATAATCTACTTCTGTATAGATTGCATCTCCCAGCTGTGTATCATAGGCAAATCCATACTGGATGTTAAGAGCATTGATGATAATTTTTGACAAGCCAAGCAGAAAAAAGATCTGAATTATCTAGGCACTCTAAATTCTTACTCTAAAGTATGCTGATCTCACAAATATTTCTGCATCACTACCTGTACTGCTTATACAAGACAGAGTTACATAAGTTTTGAAAGAGCATGCAAATATAGTCACAGCATGTCACAAACAAACAAATGATGCAAATTTTTCTTTATAAAAAAAAAGTTTAAAAAGTTTTAACTGTATTAAAACAAAATCAGCTTTAACTAGATACATAGTTTTAGAAAATTGCCAGCTCCGTAGATTTAGCTATTTGAATATTTGAATTAAGGTATTTAGGTGTCCTCACATAGATCAAGCAATACTCTAAAAGCATGTCTTCATTAAACTTCAATTTATTTGGACCAAGGCAAAGTTTACAACACAGAAAATCTTCCTGAAGGCCTTACTAAGGCACAAGGAAAATAAAGGTGGGGTGATTGGTGGTTATCAACATGGCTTCACAAAGTCATGCCTAACAAACTTGATGGACTTTTATAACAGAGTTACAGCATCAGTGGATAAAGGAAGAGCAACTGATGTTATCTACCTGGAGTTATGCAAAGCATTTGACACATGACATCCTGCTCATCTAATTGGAGAAAAATTGATCTGATGGATAGACCACTCACTGGATAAGAAATTTGCTGGATAGATGCACCCAGAGAGTTGCAGTCGACAGCTCAGTGTTGAAATAGAAACCTGTGACAAGTGGTGTTTTCAGGGATCAGTACTGGGACTGGTACTATTCAACATCTTTGTATGCAACATGGACAGTGGGATCAAGTGCAACCTCAGTAAGTTTGCAGACAGCATGAAGCTGAGTGGTGGTGTTGACATACTATAGGAAAGGGATGCTATTCAGAGGGACATGAACAGGCTTGAGAGGTGGGCCCATGCCAACTTCATGAAGTTCAACAAGGACTAGTGCAAGGTCCTGCACCTTTGTCAGGGCAATCCAAAGCACAGATACAGGTTGGGCAGAGAATGGCTTGAGAGCAGTCCTGAGGAGAAGGACTTGGGAGGTGAAAAATTCAACATGAGCTGACAACGTGCCTTTGCAGCCCAGAAAGCCAACTGTACCTCTGGTTGCTTCAAGAGAAGTGTAACCAGCAGGTTGAGGGAGGTGATTCTGCCCCTCTACTCTGCTCTCATGAGACCCCACTTGAAGTACTGCATCCAGTTTTGGGACCTCAACACAAGAAGATGGAGATGTTGGATTAGATGACATTCAGCGGTTCCTTTAAACTAAAACAGTTCTATGATTTTATTATCCTAATGTTCTTGTACTCCTGAGTAGATATCAGATATATACCACTGCCAGGGAACCAGGTAATTATTCAGTTTGAATCACTGTGATTTTCTGTATATTTAGTGTGATTTTCCATACATTCAGATATCATATCGTTTCAGCTTTCATATTAGTGCTCATCAGTAATATTTTACATCAAACTTCAAGACGTAGAAAATAATTAACAAAAGAGAAAGAAGATAAACACTATCTGTTTTTCATTATTGGTGAGGTAGTAGGTTTCTGAAATACGTTTCTGAAAGGTCAGAAGAGATATTAAATAGAGTACAGTAGTGTATGAACAATTTAAAAAAAGAAGTTACAATCAGCAGTAGCAGTTGAGTTTAAACAATAGTAAGGCTCTATATAAGCAAGAGACATTTCATAAAATAAGCAAGTATTTATCCTGGATAGTTTCTAAAAAAATAAAAAATAAAAAAAAAGGATGTAAATTCACAGAACAGAGAATTTAGGAGTTTTATTATTAGCTAGAAATGTGGCTCCACTGAATATCAATTAAAGTCTTTCTTCTTCTGGGATTTTAATTGTGGACTGAGTGATGCTTTGTTGTTTTTTGTTGCTTTTTCATTTTTTTTTAATTTATTTTCCTAGAAATCCTAGTATTCTACACCATTTTAATGTTTTATTTTTCTTACAATGTGATAAGAAAGTGAAGAGGTTCTTATTCCCTGTGTTATTTTATCATGTGTAATTATCATATATCTGCTTCATTTCACTCTTAAACTATATAATTCTTTCCACTTGTTCTTCAAATCCAATTATTTTTTATTAACCTGTCCTTCCAGCTTTGATTATTCAATCCATTCTACAGTGTCTGTTTTCAGATGACTTCAACTTTACATTGCATCACTGAAGTTAGGGTCATAATGATGTTAGATTTCTGTATTCAAAGGAAAGCTGCAGGCAGTCCGTAGGAAAACTCAGGACATTTCAATATAAAAATGAGTGTCTGTCTGGAGTTACATTTGTTTATTCTTTTCATACTGCAAGTAGGGTGATGGGCATTTCCTTTCATAATTTAGTCATCTCAGTGATGCTCTTATTATTAAATGAAAAGAATGTGGACAGAATTACAGATATTTAATAAAGTATTATCTTATTTAACGTAAGATAATTCAAAATAAGATTCTTATTTAGAATAAGGTAGCTCTTTCAAGTTGTAAAGTTGTTTTCTCTTCCATAATCCATAATAAGATCTCTCTATTCCAGTAAAATAGTTTATATTAATGAACACCAGCTTTCATTACATCTTAGTCCCTTGGAAGCTCCACACAATTTCATCTCCCTATTTTCTTCCTAACATATTGTCACTTGCATACTTTTGAATGTATTAAATTGTAAGTTATTACATTTTAAGTTTAAATACATTTGAAATTAAAGCATCTTCAAACAATTTCTCCTATGGAGACATTAAATTTTTCAGTCAATTGCAATCAAGAAAATGGTATCAGCTGAAAACTTGTTTTCAAATGCAGTATTTGCAAAGGCTGAAATCTCTTCAGTTTCACAGTTTCGTGAAAATGATTACTATGTTCAGATGAACTTACGAGAATATGTTCTCATTTAAGATGAAGTACATCATTGCTTTAGTTTGCAAACTAAACTATGATGACCAGTAAACTCTAATCTTGGCAATGTAACAAATGCAACAAGAACAAAGCCGCTTCTAAAAGTTGTTCTTCCTTACAGCTATGAGTAACTTCCCATATATCAAACACAAAGCTTAATATTGTTTCAGTCATTTTTCTCCCTCTTGGGGGTCTCTGTAAGTTGTATTGCTTTAGGAAACTGAATACAGTTACTATCACCAAACATGTCAGAGAAGTAGGGAATACACAATTAGCAAAGATATCTCTTCAGTTGTTGGATTTTTTTATTTTTTTCACTTCCCACACCTTTTCATTTGGAATATTTGAAAAGTTATAGAAGAAAACAGAAGATGCCATTCAAAATGGACTTTACTACAGACCTTGAATTTATTGTTACTTCTTTTCCCCCCCAAAAAAATTTCCTTACTGCATTTGATTTTTTATGTCAGGTTAGTGTGGATTATAACATTACCATTAAATTTCTGTAGAAAATATGTTTTTAAAGCAGATCGATAGACCATGGCAAAAAAAGCAGATGTTTATTCTGCACCTGAAATTCTGTAGAGGTAGACTAGAATATTTTTAATGGTGGAATCAAATAAACTTTCGCATGGAATTATAAATGTATCTGCCAATAAAGTTGATTTTATATGTTTTTTTCTTTTTTCCTTCCTTCCTTCCTTCCTTCCTTCTTTCTTCCTTCCTTCTGAATTCCTTCCTTCCGAATTCCTTCCTTTCTTCCGAATTCCTTCCTTTTTTTCTTTTCTCCTTTTGTTTTCTCCTTTTCTCCTTTTCTTTTCTCCTTTTCTTTTCTTTCCTTTTCTTTTCTTGGTATAGATTACATCTGAGACAGAGATTTCCCATCCTTGTATATTTTTAATACATTGAATAATTCCATGGAAGATTTCTGTAATGACTACAGAAAAAAAAAGTGGATTAATTGCGTAATAAGGAATGAAAAGTTGAGAAAAGGAAAAATTATTATTTTAATCCAATTATTAAGACGTTTGCTTTACTGACAGGTACTTATTTCCAATAACTGAAGAAATATTTTTAAAACCATGCAAGAGAAAAATCCAACATTTATAAGTTTATGAAGGAATAAATTACAGGGATTCTATGAAAACGCCGAGAACTGGATTACAGGAAATCAGCTAAGACTTGACTTAGTATAAGCAACTGCTTTTCCCTCTGTTAAACCCAGTTTGTAGGCTACCTAGAAAACACAGACCCATGAAATCCATCCTGAATCTTCCAGATTCCCAGTGTGGAGAGATTAAACACCCAGGAAGTTCAATGGCAAAGAAACCAAAAGTATTGATAACCAAGAACAATACATCAGTATGTTCTGAATTGTTCTTGTTTTATTTATAAGTTGTTACTAACTCTGTGAAGAAAATGCACAATGGAGTGAGAAATGACTGTGGAATTTCCCCCTACAAGATCCCAGGAACTGTACCCTATGAGAGCACACTGCTCTGCCACTATGGAGAAAGGGAACATTACATGTTCCTTAAGGATACTGGGGCTGCAAGTTTGCTCTCTTTTTGCATCTCCTCAGACAATGAATAACCACCGTGTGCAAACTATAAGTGCTTTCTGTCCAAGATATGAATGCACAAATGATCACAGTCATTATTTAATGATGAATAAATGAAAAAGGCTGCAATATATGTAAGAGCAAATAAACTGTGCTACTTTTCATGAGGATGGTGTTAGTTTTCTTCATAGTATCTTGTATAGTGGTATATTTTAAGATTATTATGAAAACAATATTGATAACACAGCATTGTTTTAGCTGTTATGCAATGTCAAATCCTCTTTTCTTCATGCTACTTCACCAGCAAGTAGGCTGGGAACATAGAATGAACTGGAGGTGGACGCAGCGAGGATATATGAACCAGACTGACCATATGAGGTAGTGCTCAGCAGTGAAAGCTGGGGGGAAAAAAGAAGAGAGGGGAACAACGGGGTTTATGGTATTTGTCTTCCCAAGTAACCACTATGTGTGATACAATTACAGAATCATCAGATCGTTAAAGTTGAAAAAAACCTCTAAGATCATCAAGCCAAACTGCCAACCCATCATCATCATGCCCACTAAACCATGTCCCTAAGTGCTACATCTGTTGAATCATAGATGGATGAAGCCCTGCTTTCCTGGAAATGAATAGACATTTGCCTGTTGATGCCAAATGTTGTGTGAATTCTTTATTTTACTTTTTACTTTATTTGTGCACATAGACTTTATTTTACTTATTAAACTGTCTGTCTTAACCCAGGAGTATTCTCAGTTTTATTGATTTCTTGTCAGCTTACTATCACCTAGCTTTTCCCTCTATTTCACATTCTGCCACAATTTTGAGGAGATACTGCAAAACACCTATTTCCCCAGTGACATGCACTGAAAAGGAATTTACAGGAGTCAGAAACTGAAATTGAATTTCTTTTGTTTGCATTAGGCTATTAAGCAGCATGGATTACCTCTTCTCCATCTTTGGTTTGCATGTTAAGTGACTAAAGAGCTCAATAAAAGAAATACGTAATGAAAGCAAGATTATTCATCTGTCTCATTAACACATTTGGTAGAATTTTGTGAATAGTTTACATTTATTTTGGATTTCCCTACTGGTTTAGTCATAGCCAAGAGGTCTTGTCTACTATACATTTTGTTGTTCAAACTACTTTTGGCAGCCACTTCTACAGTAGTTCAAATTGAATAACTGGGCACCACAGCTACTCAGCAGTTTGATCTTATTGGACATATTTTTGAACAGAAACAAAAATAGCAAGTAAACAATTTCTAGACAAGAGTTTTCCTATTTTGCTGAGCAGCAAGACAGTATCAATAACAGAAGAATTAAAGCAAGAAAGGAAAGTGTTTTACATCACCTTTAAAATATTTGAAGCTGAAAACCGCAGTGGAAATAACATTTCAAAACTAAAATTTTATTTCCTCCTATTCCTTAATGAACAAATAAAAGGTCTAAAACAACAAGCAATGCAAAGCTGTCTTAAGTATCCTGAAGAAAGTTTTGTAGTATTTTTACTGCTCTAGAGACAAACGTTTCTGAAACTTTGATGTTTATCTATTCAACTGAGAATATAGTCATCAAAATTTTGAGCCATAACAGGAGTCTGAGAAATTGCTAACAGTGCTAAAGTGTGTATGGGGGGTGTCCTTAGAAGTTTTGCTATAACATAGCACTAGAACCACTCACTTAAACCACTTCTATCATGATGTTTCCAACCTCTTGTTGTTGCTACATGAGGTCAAATTATTACAATCTAAGTCATTGAATTTTTGAATACAGCTATAAACAGATATTCTAACTGGACTGAGGTTTTGTCCAAAATGACTTGAAGTCATTTAGCTCATACTTTTGATCTCGGTGTTTATATACACTAAAAGCTGTTTATCTTAAAGTGATAGTGTGTCTTGTCACGTGTAGGGTACAGAGGAAATCTGCAGACAGAAGAGAGAAAGATTTTCTGAAACAGTAGAGCAAATGCATAGGAATAGCTGTCAGTTACTATTTATCCTGTTACATTTTTTTTGTTTGTTTGTTTTGTTTTTTGTTATTGTCAGCTAGACAAGAGACACAACTTCTTACCTTGGAGAGTAATGTAATAATCAGCCTCAATTGCACTGCTCCAGGCTGCTGTTGCTGCTTTTTGGCTTCCACTGTGTCTGCACAGGAGTATATGGTGCAGACAGTAGAACACTACTCTGTGTTACAAGCAGGGAGTCCATTTACTCAGACCTTTCACCTGTTTCACCTATTTCATCTCTAATGCATGCGTCTGACTCCAGAACCACTCATTAATAAGCAAATAGTAATCACTTATATAGAACACATATTGGTATTTTTATACTATGCCAAGGAGGAAAAATTTGGCACTTCTTAAAGGAATTATCCAGATCCCTGAGTTGGGAGATGAAATACGCTCTTTCAGTGTGTGCCAGTAATGTCACATATATGTAGACACTTGTGACAGAGTTATTAGCAAACTATTTACAGATACTTTTTATCTGAACTTCTGGTGGAATTTTATCAAATCTGTACACACTGCTACAAGGCATACTTATGTGTCACTCTCTTTCATATTTGTGGACAGACTTTCAATACGGAGTATTCTCCAAGTGGGGATACTTAGTTGTATTCTGACATCAAAGTGAGACGGACACAAGGAATATCACTAGCAAGACTAAAAGAGTAGAAAATTGCTCTCCAGCTGCTGTAGTAGACAGCTCAAAAATGTTTCATTTTCTTGGGTTATCACCTATCACCATACATAACTGTTTAAAGCTCCATTACCTTACAATACATTACAAGGCACAAGAAATGTGATATTTCCAATGAACTAGGGAGTTCTATTGGACATAACTTATCATTAACCAGGAAGAGCAAAGGGCCATTTCACAACCTTTGGCCATTTCCTTGAAGTCGTTCTGAATAAATTAACAAAAATATGTATGTGCGGTGTCTTAATAACTACTTTCTGTAAACTCTGGGCTGCTTGTTGTAGTATAAATTGTATATATTTGTATCTTCTAAGTTCCTTAATTAATGATGAAAGAGGATATAATGTTATCTGAAATTTCCTCCACCTTTTGTACTTAATAAAAAAGGCTTATTATGTGTTCCAAAGAGTAACAGCATAGAATGGTGAAGACATGCAAAATGAAAAATACAGAGTATTCCATCAGATGTTGACCTCTATGCTACTATCTCCAGTGACTGTCAGTTCAGGAGAGCCATCAAATTGCTAGTGTCACTGCAGATAGTAAGGTGTGAGATTTCCTCGTGACTGCTCCAAACGATCTTGTAGTCTGCATATACAGAATTACCAGGATGAACTGAGAGTTGGATCAAGTGAGGAGCTTCCACACACTTCCAAGTATATGTGAAAACACATTTTGCACTGTAGAATTCATGTGTTGTAGAAATGCAGTGTGGAAGCCTTGTAGAACATCACGGGAAAAAAAGTCATATTTCCTTAATACCATAAGTAACAAATAGTACTGGTAAAAAGTACATTAGTTTAGAGCTTTATATGGCCGCATATCAAATGTGTCAGTCAAAAACTCCTGAAAGCATTTATCCACATATGTGATTTGCTAAGTAACATCTCTAATGATCCTGAGAGTTAGTACTATATGCATGTTAGCAGCTAGGTTGAGAAAATACTGGAAAAGTCCAGATACAATAACACATTTAGCCTCCACAACTATATACATACAGAACACAAAGTAGGATTGAAAGGCCATCACCCAAAGTCATGAATTCTCTAATGAAATACAATCCCATAGAAAAAGAATACTAGATTTTTCTGTAATTCATTCTACTCACTATCAGTTTGAATAGATTATCTGTCTCATTTATGTTCAAAGCTCAGGCCAAATCTCTGGAAAAGCAAAAACAGCAATAAAAATAGAGTGAAACAAAAATCCATTTGCATCTTTATGAAAATAGAGCTCTGGAAGCCTTAACATTTCACTCACAACCAAGTACAATGATGCAAATCCATTTCAAGAATATCTGAATACTGGTCAGCCTTTGCTTAGGATATCTATAAGGGAGATCAGGGCCTCTAGTAATATGTTCTCCCCTATTCACTATCTCGGTTGTCTGCATATAGTTAAGATCAGAAAAAGAAGACTGAATTTGGTTCCAAAATGTAGACAGTACCCTTGGGCACAGCCCTAAGCAAAGGTTGGTGTTTAATCTTCATTATGGCAGTGGAAGTCACAGAAGTCACTGTGTCCCAGAGACACACCCTAGGTGCAGAAAACATATACATCATTTCCTCATTGCTTCAAGGGGATAATAATTTACTATTCCATCAAGAATGTTGGCCATGGTCTTGGGGAACGTATGAAGTAAAGTTTAGACTTTCTCCCTCAAGCTTTCTTCAAGTCACCATGCACTAAGATGGTTGTGGGTGGTAAGTAGACTACACAAGAAAAGGAAACAATGTCTGTGATGGTCTTGCTCTCCCAGTTCCTTTTGTAAGTGTCTAACCCACAAAAGTCACTGAAGAACCAATTTTTTTGTGCAGAAGCTCTGGCCTTCACAAGACCTAGCGCTTCCTTTTTTTATCATTTTTTAATCTGTAATTACTTGGTATTTTTTTCTTTGCAATACTTCATATTCACTGCTATCCTAAATATAAGATTAAACTTTTAAAAGTGGCTTCTGTAGCTTGTTCCTGACACTGTTGTAGCGGTGATATTCAACACCTGCCACTATTTTTGGACTGTCTCACTCTCCTGAACTGGCCTGTGTACTAAGTCCTATTTCAGAACTTAACCAACTTGCAGAATCTGTTCTTCAAGAAAATTTGAACCAAATAAAGTGGTTTTCCAGATCCTCATTGTTTACAGAGCTTCAGCCCTGTATCAGATTATACTTAAGGATCACAACTTCCTAACAGTTTCCAGCATTCCAAAATGCTTATCCTGTCTTAGTGTGTAGCTCCCATTTATGACACAAGATTCTGATTCGTAATTATAATTATATGTAAGACTTCAGGGCTTTCTTGTTCCTTTTACTGCTCATACTTGCTCTCTTAGCTTACACGGTCTTTGGATTCTTGAAAATAATTATGATGAGCTTAATAGCAAAGAGCATGGAATCTGAAGTAAAATAAGGCAAGATGTGTTGAAGCTTCACCCTAATAATACACAGAAACAGACAATGTCTAATATTATACTTCAGTCTCATTCTTGTATGGATTTGTGTTGGAACTGAGATAGTTTTCTTCACTGTAACTTGTATGATGCTGTATTTCCTATTTGTGATGAAAACAGTGTTGATAATAAGCTAATAATCCAATTTTTGTTGAGAAGCATTAACCAGCATCATGGCCTTCTCTGTTTCTCATGTTGCTCCACCAGTAAGTAGGCTCAGCTGGAAGTGCACAAGAAGTGAAGAGGTAGAAGAAGACAACCAAGACAGCTGATTCCCGGTGACCAAAGACTAATTCTATACCATGACATCATACTCAGTGGCAAAAGCTGGTGGAAAGAGGAGGTATATTTGGAGTTAGGATGTGAGTCTTCCAAAGTATCCAGCCCTGCTTCCCTGGAAATGGCTAAATATCCGCCTGCAAATAGGAAGTACTGAATGGTTTCCTTATTTTACTTTGCTTACATGCACAGAATTTGCTGTGTTTATTAAACTGTATTTAACCCATAAGCACACTCACTTTCACCTTTCCGAAGTGGTGTTTGACCCAGTCAGTGATATCATGGAAGGCCACCAGGTTGGTTGAGCAAAACTTTCCCCTGGTGAACCCATGCTGAGTACTTCTGATAACTGCCTGGAGGTGGCATCCAGAATAAATTGTTACATCACCTTTCCGGGGATGGAGTTGAGGCTGAATGGCCTGCAGTTCCCCAGATCCTCCTTCTTGCCCTTTTTGAAGACCAGAGTCATACTGGCCATTGTCCAGTCTTCTTGGCATCCCCACTAATAGAAAACCCCCCTCATTTAGTAGGAGATCCTCATTTTAGCTCATCTTTCTTTTACTGTTGACATACTCAAAAAAAAAAACACCTTTCTTATTATGCTTTATCTCCTTTGCCAGATCCAATTCCAGGTTGGCTTTGGCCTTTCTCATCGCATCCCTGCAGGCCCTGACAACATTCCTATATCCTTTCCAAGTGGTCAGACCCTTTTTCCACATTTCATTGACCTTTCTCTTTCCTTTGAGTTTATTCATGAGCTCTTTACTCATCCACACAGGTCTTCTGCCACCCTTGCCCAATTTCTTACTCAATGGGATGCACCAATCCCAGAAGTACTGTTTAAATGCTGACCAGCTCTCACAGGCCTCCTTACCTTCTAACAGACTAGTCCATGGGATAGATCCAAGGAGGTCCTGGAAGAGGTTGAAGTCAGCTCTCCTGAAGTCCAGGGTAGCAACCCTTCTTTTTGGTTTGCTTCTTCCACTGAAGATCTTGAACTCCACCATCTCGTGATTGTTACATCCCAATCTGCCCTTGTCCTTCACTTCCCTAACAAGCCCATCCTTATTAGTAAGAACAAGGTCCAGTAACACCCCACTCCTCGTTGGCTCCTCCACCACCTGCATAGAAATTTATCTTCAACACACTGCAGGAACTGTCTGGAGCACACATGCTTGGCCATGTTGCTTTCCCAACAAATATCTGGATAATTGAAGTCCCCTGTAAGAACCAGCTCCTGAGATCGTGAGGCTACTTCCAGCAGCTTGTAGAAGGCCTTATCAACTTCCTCCTCCTGATCAATGGGCCTATAACATACCCCCACAACAGTGTCCCACACACTAGCTTGCCCCTTGATTCTCACCCACAAGCTCTCCACTGGTACATCACCCTTCCCCAGGTGAAGTTCAATACATTATAACTGCTCTCTCACAGAAAGAGCAACTCTACCACCCCGCCTCACCATCCTGACTTTCCTAAAAAGCACATAGCCATCCATGGCAGCATTCCAGTCATGCAAGCCATCCCACTATGTCTCCATGATCGCTATGAGATTGTGGCCTTGCGACCGCACGCTGACCTCTAACTCTTCCTGCTTATTTCCTATGCTGCATGCATCAGTATACAGACACTTTAGGGAAGTAGATTAGTGTGGATTACAACATTACCATTAAATTTCTGTAGAAAATATGTTTTTAAAGCAGATCGATAGACCATGGCAAAAAACAGATGTTTATTCTGCACCTGACATTCTGGAGAGGTGGACCAGAATATTTTTAATGGTGGAAGCAAATAAACTTTCACATGGAATTATAAATGTGTCTGCCAATATAGTTGATTTTATGTGATTTTTTTCTTTTCTGTGTGTGCATGTTTTTTGTGTTTTTGGTTTTTTCGTTGTTGTTATTTTTCTTTTCTTGGTATAGATTACATCTGAGACCTCTGTTACCTTCTTCGAGCAACTTCTTGGAGATAAAGAATCTTCGAGGATTTAAGGTTAAGATGAACCTTTGATATCTCTGAAGCTCTCTCTATATATAATCTCTATTTGGCACAACTACTGTACTAAGTTTTCAAGACAAAGAGCAGAGAGCAGGCGTGTGCTGAGTATTGTCAACACATCAAGTTGTACTCTTAATAAGATCAACATGGGTTCTTCCCTTTAAAGGGCTGAGGTTGCTAATTTCATGTTGTTTGTAAAGAAGAAGAATAATTATTATCTTAACAGTAGTGATACCAAGTAGAATTTCTCTTTCCATATACATTCCAGGAAATTTTCAAATTCAACTCTGAAACTGTAAGCAGGCCTTAATTAATTAGAAATATTTTACACCATTTTTTTTTAAATCTTACTTACCTCTGCAATATACGCTCAAGGAAAATCAAAGAAACAAACAACAACAAAACTGTGGCAGAGGAGTTGGAATTAGATAATATTTATGACCCCTTCCAACTCAAGACATTCTATGAGTCCATGATTCTATGCAACACAGTATACAGATTTTTGAAGACAAGCAAATTTAAGACTGGCTAAGGTTTCGGCATCGTAGCCACCAGCTCTGTGTTGGATAGCAGTTTTTATGGGAAAGTAAGCTATCTTGTTGAGAATGGAGTTTGAGCTGGTGTAATTTTGTTGCTTTGGGAGTCAACTGGTATCTCTGTATGGCACTGAGCTGCTTTCTGTAGACATATCAGTTAGATCAGAAGTAGTTTCAACTTTGCTATATATAGCTGCATGATGTGATACATTCTAAGTTGCAGACTTTGGGCAGACATATATGCTCTACAGTCAAAACATTCTTTGAGCTCTGTCATTGAGGCAGTTTGTCATTCAGTGTAATCTGATTCTTATTATCTCACATTTGGACACTATTGTCCAGGCAGAAAAACATTTAGCCAAATGCACATTGTAACACTGGAATTTACAACTTAATTCAATATCAAAATTAATATACGTATATATATGTGATCTATAAGCAATCTAAGTGTCTGAGTGAACTCTCTATCTTTATTTACACTGCTCTTTTACTTTAGATAAACTACAAATTCTCTAGGATAAAATACGTTTGTGATTGCTGAATCTAATGAAAATACTTAGACACTATCTTCCCATAGAATGAGAAGCTAAACAACATTTTTACTTACATCTTCTGTGGAATTTTTTCATGTATTCTGGAAAAAGTTCTTAAGCATTATAACTAGAAAGCAGAGATAACAGTGAGATAGTGGATTACCTATACTGACTGAACACCTCAAAAAATGAGCTAAGACCAGATCAGTCCTGTTCCCTTCACCAGTCATTGCTTTAGCAACTAAAGGCCCTAAGGAGAGATGGCTGTAGAAAGGTTATACCTATAGTCTTGAAGTTACATGCAATGCAGAAACATTTCCCTGTCACTTAAATTAATACAGGCTATGTGCCAGGATACTGGGTGTCCAGAGGCAAGGACTGAAAATACATCCCTCCTGTATTGCAGTGCACCTTAGGTAAACCAGCTAAGGTGATTTGGTGAGGCTATGTCAGCTGAAGAGATTATTTAAAAGGGGAATTCCAATTTTCTAAAAATGTGCAACACTACAATCAGCTTTAAGAACTAAACGCCTTTGAAGTTTGACTTCAATTTTAAACCAGAGTTATTCTGTTACACTACACACTACTGGGGAAAGCTAAACTGTTAGGTGACCTAGTGACAGCAGAACTGTAAGACATCTAACAATCCCAAAAGATAAAAAGCATTTAAAAAAAAAGCAACCATTGTTCTCAGTTTGCATGAAGTAAACACAAAAAAAAAGGTATGTAAACACAGAGAAAGGATTTCCCGCAAGTTAGGTGGGGTATTCAAAGCTTGTAACTAAATCAAATTGAGCCAAAATAGCAAGATTGCTAGGATCTCTTAAAATGTAACACAAGGGGATGTGTCTGTGTCCATCTGTGCACGTGAGTAAGATGGTATTTCCTACCTCTTTGTTGCCGACAGATGATATAACAGTGTTTGTGCAACAGCAGTTTCCTGTTACTGATATTTATGCATTTTCTATTTTAGAATCATAGAATATCCCAGTTAAAAGGGATCCATATGGATCATTGAGTACAACTCCTGGCTCCACACTGGACCATCCAAACATCAGACCACATGACTGACAACATTGTCCAGACACTTTCTGACCTCCAGCAAAGTCAATTCTGCGACCACTTCCTCAAGGAGATTGTTCCAGTGCCCAAAGTCTTTCGCAGGGAAGAACCTTCTCCTGATATCCAGCCTGAACCTTCTGCCACAGCTTTGTGCCATTCCCTTGGCACAAAGGTCACTGAGAGAGGAGATCAGTGCCTGCTCCCACATTCCTCCTTGTTATGAAGCTGTAAGTCTCCATGAGTTCTCCCCTCAGTCTCCTTTTCTCTAGTATGAGCAAACCAAGGGACTTCAACTGCTTGTAATACATCTTCCCCTTTGTAAGTATTAAACATTGAAACAGGTACAGTCTTGGCTTGGCTTTACTATCTGAATCAATTAATGTATTACTCATTGGATTACTGGATATCACTAATGTATATTCCTGGTAATAGAATATAAGAAAATATCTATTTAGTGTTTTAATCAAGAAATACCTGAGCCTCAAGACTGTACCCTGTAACTATTTAAACAGTTTGCACAGAAAAACTAGAGAAAAATCATAGAAGATCAGCAGAAGATAGTCTGAGAAATCTTAACAATGATGAAATATACTTCATGAGAAGATTTTTAAAGATATTTTTATAATTTTTATATTGTGAGAGGCCTTTTCCTATACAGAAATAACATTCTTAAACTGAATCCAAAACACAGCACTATACCAGCTACTAAAAAGAAAACTATGTCTATCAGAGCTAAAACAAGGATATTATTTAAAATATTCTAAATCCTAGATTTCAAATTCACTTAACAATATAGAGAAACTAATTACTTTAACTCTAATGTACTTCTCTGTTGCACTATGAAAATGTAAGACTTTCAAAGAGAAGTCGTAGTTTATTGATTAAGCAGAAGTCTGTCTGCTTTTAGATCTTGCAAGGTGAGTTATTCAACTATTTCAACTATTTTTCTTTTAAATAAAGTTATATTCAATTATGGTGAAAAAAGGGAGGAACTTTTATTACCCCTGAATGAATGCAAGTCACTGACCAGTGACCAGCCAATTCTATTCTCTTCAGGAGTTGGTATCACTGTGGTGTTTCTTCACTGACAAAATGAACAATCTTGTTGTTACTGAGGAAGAAGTTCCTTCATTCTTTTTCACTAAATCTTTAACTTTTGTTAGGCAAGTAATTTTTGCTTGCATAATGTCTGCTGCATCTGCATTTAAGCAGAAATGCACAGCCCTGGGTGCCAACATTGATCTGTGAACAGTTGCTCTGGCACAAATATCATTGGAATTTCCTGTCCCAACCACAAGAACCTTCAGAGATCTTGACAATGAAGGAGAAACAGTGTCAGTTTTATTTTTCATAATCATATGACAGCACCTGACTGTATTTTTAAACTATGCAGCTGCACATGGGCAGGGGGTTCTAAAGGATATAACATGCACCTGTATGATGTAAAGTACTGATTTCTTCCATCTACTGAAAAATGCTATAACAAGATGTAGGAGACAGTAAGGGAAATGCTGACCCAGTAAAGTAGGCTTCACTGCCTCCCAGTCAGTCATAGAACATGTTTATTTGTCAGTCATTCAGCATAAAGCTTTGGTATGTCAATGTCTCTTCTTCATATTAAATAAGATTACAGGAAAACTCTGAAAACCTTTGTAGAGATTTTTGCTGCTAGGGTCTGTTCATTAAATTTCCACACATTAGAGCCGGTTAGAAACACAGGAGTGATTTTTTAAAGGGGAAAGAAAAAGAAGGATGAACTTTTCATGTTACTAAGAAGCAGGTACTCAGAGCATTCCTGCACTAAGGCAGGATTTTTAATTCTCATTCTAACTAATTTTTTGCACACAGTCAGTCTTTAGAATACAAGGAATTCTGTCTTTTCTAAAACAGTATATTAGCTTACGTGCTCTTAGAGTACAGTGTAATATTCTTAGAACAATAAATTCATATGAAACCAGCATAAAAATTAAGAATGATAAGGTGTTCCTCATTCAGCTTTTTGACTATAAAGTACTAGGGAGTATTCATACTGTGGGTAAAATTATTATCTAAAACTCCGCTGTATGTTCTTCAGTACCCAGATTCAAAGCAAACTGGGGATGCTGTCCAATCAGTCGTTTATCCCCTTCTGCAGCAAGGTATTGTTTATATTCACAGCTGTTTTAAAAACTCTCTTTTTATCTGTTAAGAGTCCAGGAAATAATATCTTCCAATTTGTCCAAGATCTCTGTGCAGTTAATGTTGTTGTTTTATCACCCTTTCCTATAGTACTTTATTGTGCTAATGTACTCTCTTGTATTTCAACAACTGCAATGTAGTTTACAGTTGTGAATCTTTACTCTGTTCTTCTCTATTCCCTTACAACTTGATAGCCTATTCTTCTTGCCTTTCAGGACAAGCAGGATCAAAAATATGCCTCAGTTCATCTCCCTAAGGTGTACTGTACACTTCCTCTGACTTAGAGACTCACAAAGAGAATCCTCGTTGTGCCTTTGTGCAGTTCCTGTGACCACATTTCTAGTAGAAAAAAATTGATTCCATAATGCTTTGTACACACTTTAGCTGTAACTCATTCTTTTGCTAGTGTTGATCTCACCTGTGCCTGTATTCCAGATCAGGGTCAATCTACAAGTATCTATTATTGCTATGCTTCTGGTGTCCCACAATTTTGGCCGGCTTAGAAAGCAGCATGGGTTTCTTACCTCTACAGATTCCAATATTAAGAACAGCCATTAAGTGGAAGCTCTTTCACAAGCCTTTCTACCCTCTTTAGTTGTTAACAAGTTAAACCTATGTAACTCATTATGATGATGTCACACAAAGAAGTGGATGGATTGATCATTCTGTCAGGGCCACGGCCCTCAATATTTGGGTTTTATTCTTATTTGTCTCTCTGGGTCTGATTCACATTCCTTTTCTGATTTTCTAGTACTGCAAAACAACGCACTTGCAGTTGAAAAGGGCTCTTGATTCCTCTGTGGCTGCCAATTAAATCCACATTAATTATGGCACTCTCTGAATGTCCGTCTGGTAGCTCCTCACTATTTTACTCTACTTTGCAGTGTGTTACACACTGCCAAAAATGGATTGATTACTACAGTCAGAAAGATTGGTTTACTTCAGACCTTTCTGTGAAGCTCAGAAGTTTTGTAGTACCTATCCCACCTGCCTGGCCAATAACTTTGGCTTGCATATTAAAAGAACTCCTGTAGCATGTTGCAAACCTTGAGGACCATTTGTTAATCTACAGACAGATTTCATCCAAATGCCTAAATGTTGTTACCTAGAATATGAACTTGTAATTTTTGAAATGTTCTCAGAATAAGATAAGCTGAGGTTTATTCCTGCTAACACTCTGATGCTACTGCAGTTGCCAAGAAACTTTTAGAGAGACTTAATGCCTTGATTTGGTGTTTCTCTTACAACATATAGTGACTGTCTTTCATTTCACAAGCCAAGTGATTGAGAATAATTCCAAAGCATTAAACATTAATCAGCATTTGTGTTGGACATTCCATCCTCAACTCAGAGGTGCAGTAGAAAGAAGAAACTCTGCCCTGATGTGGAAATCAGCTAAAATACTTTAAAAAATGGACAGATGTGCTGCTGCTGGCATTGATGCATATGTGGAATACAGCAAATGGGAAACATCATCTTTCTCCTCATGAAATTCCAATAAATATTCCTTATTCTCCACCTGAAGTATTACATAAACTTGACCGATAATTCAGTATTAAACATTGAAAGGTCCTGATGAAATGTGTAAGATCTGTCCACTAACATGTAAAGGAAACACTTCCAGAGCCTGCACCAACAAAGGAACTCTCTATATCCCAGGCAGAAAGAAACACATTAGGTACTCATAATCATCAACACTGACATTACATATGATGTGCCACTGCATACATGTTTCTCAGATAACAAAACAATGCCGAGAAAAGTTCTGCCTTCACTGAACAGAACACAGATCTTGGATCCTAAATCTGAATCTTGATTTTGTGATTGGGTTATGGTCACAAAGACAAAGGCCAATTGTACAATCTCCAAACAAGCAAATTGGACATATTTTGAATGGTTTATCTGACCTCTGGTTTTGTTCTAAAATAGCATGTGCATTAGTTTTCATAGTTCACAATCATCCAAGCTGAAGTTTTTTATATATGTTAACAATTTATATGAAGCTGTAAATCAGAATATTCCTAGACCACATTCTATATGGACAAGAAGCCTATAGAATACATAGAGTTAACTTTCTCCTTAAACTTTCAATTCAGGTAGATCTTAATGTTTGCATGCAACCATGTCTGAGAAGACAGTCCCCTGGATAGACAAGTCAATAAAATTCTCCAGGTGTTGCATATAGTGGACTCATAAAATTCATGCTGGGGCTTTAGAAAAATCTGAGCTTGGTTAACCTCCTCACTGCATGATTTAGGGCTTTTGATTAGTATGATATTACATGGAATACTAGTATTTTTCATTTTGCTGTTTGTTAAGACATGTCTTTATACAGTTGACTTTATCTTTAGTAAGAAAATATATTAAGAAGATAGGACCTCCTCTATCTGTCCCACTGTTGCCCTCTGAAACAGATAAGGCACATTCAGTATGCCCCAAATTGGCATATATGAATGTGTAATAGCAAAAATTCTTTTAGTATTGTCGATATAATATTCTTAAGTACAGCTTAAGTACTGTGAGTTGGATGTTTGTACCTTGTCTGCTGAGCTCTGTGAAAAGTTTATGTGAGATTTTAGTATGAAAGGGGGGTGTGGTGGAAAAATTACTAATATCTAAGATTTAAGAAGTCTGGCTAGGAAGTTATTCCTTTGAACAAACACTAACAGTATGATTATTCCAACCCCAACTTTCAAGCTAAAATAATACTGTTGTGCCACTTCTACAGTCTCCATCATATCAGCGTTGGTGGGGGCAATTAGCAAGTTACTTAAGAGTCCATCTTAAGGTATAGTACTCAGTCTTATTAACATATAAATGGTTGTGTGGAGTCCATTCTTCCTAAGGAACATGCAGCTGGCTTGGTTAACATTAAAACAATTCTTCAGCACTGCACATTAGGCATATCCACCGATGCTAAAAATGTGGAAGATAGCCATATGGGAATGGGAGGGCTGACCACTGGTCAGGAGTCAAAGTTGTTTTACCTACCCTGTTATATTTACTATTGTCGTCTCAAATACAAACAACTGATTACAGGACATTGCCTACCAATAATCCACCATGCCTCTGTCATGCTTATTACCAAGAGAAGGTGTAGGACACTATGATGCGTCTCTGACTGTTTGTTCTAGACTTATTTCTGTTGTCTGATTTGGTACAGCTGTACTAAACATGCTGTGTGCGCTCCCGCTGCCCAGTGAGCCTCACCAACTAAACTAACATTATGATTTTATTCAACTCTAAAGCTGCTCTGCCACCAGCAAAGTTTCTGTTCTACTGGTCTTATTACCATCTTGGTTTTAATAAGAAACTACAGTAAAACCGCCAGCTTTCATTTTTAAGAAGTGCTTTGACCAAAAATCTTTCATTTTTTAAGTCCATTTTTTAGCTTAGAGGGCAGAATCATAGAATTTATATGAGAGTTTGAAGATGAAGTTTCCATCTGACCTTTTTATGTTTAATAATAAAAAACAACTTTGATCTCACGTATTCATTTCTGCTAATTCTCTGTCATGGAATTCAACAGATCATTCATCAGTTAATATTAGACAGTTAAGGTACCTACAGTGTGAAGTACTTCCAGTAGCATAGCCTCAAATAACTTTTTTTAACCTTGGATAACCCTGTTTTCTTAGTTTTATAATGTCACATAATTATGTGCAAACAAATGGGCTCAAAAGGAAATATTCAGAAAGAATTTTATGTTCAAATATAGAAAACAAATGACATGAAAGATACATAAATATGCATGAAGTATTTGTTAAACACATATGTAAACATATTTGGTCATTACTGCTTTGTGTTTACATATTGTAATACAAATAGTATCAATTTATCAGCCAATAAGTAACTACTGCCATCTATTGGAGAAATTGCAAAAACATAGAAATTACACTGCCAGAAAGGCATCTAGAGTACAGGGGGAAAAATCCTTAATAGTATATAACATACAAAAACTGTTACAAGACCAATATCAGTAGCTGTTATCTTACATATAGATAGATTAAAATAAGTACAAACAAAACAAAATTTGTCCTGTTCAATTTCAGAATTGTTGTTAAATCTTGCTTCTAAGATACCAAGAAATTGTAATCAATTGCACGCAACACATAACTATACCAACTGAACAGTGCTACATATCATATCTACTCTTCCACTTGACCTCTGACAGCTCTTTTCAACAGCAGATTCTATAGTATTTGGACATCTTTACAAAAACATCTGTCCAGCAGTAGGTGTCCTAATGCTATTCAGTTCTGTGGCATAGACTACTCCCATTCCTAGAAACAACAACAATGAACAAAGAATTTACAGCAATCAACCTCAGAATTTTTGCTTCTTGACAATGCATACTGTAGAATCATCAGAGGCCCTGAAGGTATGGATTATTGAATTTCAGGTTACAGCAGCTTAAGACCACATAATAATGAGTGACCACTATCCTGCCCCACTCTGTGGGCTAGGTGATGCCTACCCTTTAAGTCTCAGTGTGGAAACCAGAAGTAGCAACAATTACTCAAGAGGTTAAAACAAATCACACATTGACTTAAAGCTCAGTAGTAATACAATTGATAGTGGTTCAGCAAAACTTGCAACAATATTATCCTTATATAAACTTGACAGAACTACAAAAGGTAATATGCTGGCAAAACTCACAACAATTTAAAACTCAACAGAATTACAACAGACAACATCTTCACAAAACTTGTAGCAATACTCAAAACCTGTAAGGATACTACCCTTACATGCCAAAAAAAGAAGTCAGGGACTGAAAAAAGAGAGACAAAAAAGAAGAGGAAATATATTCCCACCCATGATGTCAGAAGGATAGAGAAACATGAAACGGAACAAAAAAAAAAAAAAAAAAAAAAAAAAAAAAAAGGGAAGCATAAAACAAGAGAGAAAAAGAAAAGATAAGGTCCTCTAGTGGCCAGCACGTGTACAGCTCTTTAGATTTGCGCCGTCTGCAGTCTTATTCACATGTACAGTCCATCGTTCTAGGAACTTCCAGAGTGCAGCCAGCCACTCAATCCCTTATTCTGGGATCTTCCAGAAGGGATTTAGGAGGGGTGTAGGGTACTACTCTTGCACTCCTCCACCTCCCTCACTTTAAGTTAGTCCCAGAAAGGTGCTATCTAATCTTTGTCAGATGATTGCAACACCTTAATCTCTCACAGGTGCTTTCAGAACTGACAATAGCACCCCCTTTTCCTGGTGAGTTTTTGAGACCTTAGCTCAATCTCTTACAATCGTTCATCACTTAAACTGCAGTAACTGAATTCGTGTTTGCTTTTATTCCATCCTAAGATGCGTTTATTTAAAAAAAATTATCTCAAATCCTCCTACTCTAAGAGTTGCTTAAAGTCAGGAAAGAAAGCCTAATCTCTCTATATTATATGCATCTATATTATTCAGATAATGTAAATATTCATACACAAGATCCCCATGTAATATACTGAAAGTGATTTAAAATGTTATTTCTTGTATTACAATATATTTACTGGAAAGAGCCCAATGGAGGCCCACCAAGATGATCATGGGACTTGAGCACCTCTTCTTTGAGGAGACTGAAAGAGCTGGGACTCTTCAGCCTGGAGGAGGCTCAGGGGAAATTTTATCATAGTCTGCAAATATATGAGAGGAGTATACACTGAAAACAGAGATGTGTTACTTGCAGTAGCATCCAGTGACACAATAAGAGACAATTGGCACCAAGCAGAACACAGGAAGCTCCATCTGAACATCAGGAAACTCTTGAGTGCTGTGTGGCAATCAGTTATCAGGGAAGATGGAGGCAAAAAGTTGTTAAGGACCTCAGCTTTCTCCTTGTCTATCATTACTAGCCTGTTTGTGGGTAACCCAGGGGGTATGCCATCTGGTTGAGGTACCTGTAGAATCCTTTCTTGTTCTTTCTGGCATCCCTAGACAAATCCAGTTCAAGCTGGGCCTTGGCTTTCCTGATCCCATCCCTATGCAGCCTAGCAGCTTCCTTATACTCTTCCCACAATATCATGACTTGAGGATATGCTATATACTTTCTCAGAACTAAGTAGCATCTCAATACACAGACTAAAAAGCAAAACAAATGGTATGCATTCTCAGGAAAATAACAAAATAAAATCAAGAACATCATTGCATTACTGTGCAAGTGAATGGTTCACACATATTCTGAAATTTATCTGAAGTCCTGCCTCACTCATCTCAAATGTAATATATTTTAAATATAAAAAATTCAAAAAACGGCTATTAGTGTCATAGATCACCTTCCATTCAAGAAATTGGGTGGGGTTTTCTGTTTATTTTCAATAGAAATGTAAAGATCTTTTAAGTTTAAAAGAGTTGGAGGTATTCACATTTCCTCTCCTCTAGTTAATGTCCAGTCAGGATACACTTTGGGAACTAAATAGACCGTTGTAACCTTGTAAACTTAACTTTCAGATTATAAAACTTGTATTTCAGATTTCTTCAATAGTAGACATGGTTTACTATTCTAACTACATTTAAACTCTACTAATTCTAAAAGATTAACTGTCTGAAGATTTACTGTCTTCCTATCTCTTACTATTATGAACCACAAAAGCATTAAACATGAAAAGGAACTATGTGATTAACCTTTCCATTCTTTAAAAAATATTTCAGATAGGCTATATTCACTTTATCAAGTATTTCTGAAAAAAAGGAGCAAACTTGTAGAGGAAAAGAAGTGGTGCTAATTCCCACACTACGCACTTTTTAAGAGTGTTTTTTTTATAACAATTGGGATGTTTCCACCTACCTGCAGCTAGAGTGCACCTTCCAACTGATTTCCATCCAAAAGAAAGCTCCATGATGCAGAAAAAAGCATTAAAAATGAGAATGATGAACATACTGCATTCAAAAGTGCACTCGCATTACAAACAATGAGAGCATTATAGATGAATTCTTAGAGTACACTGCCATATACTTTTCTCCACTGTAGACTTCTTTTGATATTCTTCTCATTTAGATTTTCAAAACCCCCATCGTATCACACAGAAGAAGATTCTTCCATGAAATTTTATAATTTGGACTTGCACAAACAAGCTCTTTGCTTCCATACAAATAACAAAAACATTCCTTGATAACTATTCTTTCAGCAGTACATTTGAACATCTTATTATTTTGAAAGAAAATATTTTCCCAGTCTACACATCACCTCATGTATGCTTGGCATAATCTTATATAATTATTATTAATGGAATTGTTTCATCCTGCTTCTGACAAAATTAACATTTTTAGAATTAAATAGGAACAAAACACATCTACAGGTAAAGTGAATGGACAATGTGCAAAGCAAGCATACTTTTTCCATTTAATCTGCTTCAAATTAATATCTTCACAATTTTATTGAGATGACAATTAAACAAAAGGCAAAAAATATCTTGGACAAAACCGCAACAAAAGCCCTTAGTTTAAGATAGTTTGTGCTCTGAAACTGTTTGCTAATCTCTGATAGCTTTCCTTAAGGATTTTTTGGTGCTTATTTAGTAGCATGTATTAAATGAATGACTAGACAGAATCACAGAATTGTAGGGGTTGGAAGGGACCTCCAGAGATCGTCTAGTCCAACTCCTCTGCCAAGGCAGCTCCCTAGACCAGATTACACAGGTAGGCATCCAGCTGGGTCTTGAAGGTCTTCAGAGAGGGAGACTCAACAACTTCTGTGGGCAGTCTGTTCTAGTGCTCTATCACCTGCACTGTGAAGAAGTTCTTTCGCACATTTGTGCTGAACTTCCTATGCATCAGTTTATGGCCATTTGCCCTATTCAACCTATTGCCACGCACTGCTGAGAAGAGCCTGGCCTCATCACTTTGCCTCCCTCTTCTTAGATATTTATAGACGTGGATTAGATCCCCTCTGAGTATTCTTTTTTCTAGGCTGAACAGACCCAGGTCTCTCAGTCTTTCCTCAAAAGGGAGGTGTTCCATGCCCTTTATTATCTCTGTAGCCCTCCACTGGACTCTTTCCAGGAGATCCCTGTCTTTTTTGTACTGGGGAACCCAGAACTGGACACAATACTCCAGAATGTATATCTTGACAAACTCCTTGTGGAAACATTTGTAAATCAAACCCATCTTCACATAAATACAGATATACATATCCTGACCATTTGTTTCCTTTCTTAGCAGCAGCAGCAAATATTTTACATTTGTTTATCAGGTCTTAAGCTATTTATGGTATAAATTAGTATTCACCTTACATAGCTCTAATTGTATAGATTCATTGTAAGCTTACTTCTGCAGACCTTAACATGAGAAAAGTCGTTTTCAAAGGTTTTCGTTTTTATCCTAAGGAATTACTCAGCACAAGAATTTTTAATCTGTTCTTCACAAGGAGGCTACAAATCTAAACAGTGGTTTAGTCATTAATCTAACTCTCATTAAACCAACAGAGATACTCCCTGTTGATACCAACAGGAAGTGTGTCAGATTCATAGCTAATTTCATGCAAGTATTTCAGAGGAAAAAAAAAAAAAAACAGCAACAAATACAACAAACAAAACCAGCTAGACAATGGATGCTCAAGAGAGTTCGCCTTTCTGTCAGTTTAATAAAACAATACAGGCAGTTAAAATGTCAGTTGTTTTCATGTCCAAAGACAGTCATCAGTTCCTTTTCCTATTAACATTGCTACTAATCCCAGAAGACTTCCACTGTTTCATTTCTGTTTTCTGTTTAAAGGGAAAGATAAAACTGCTCAGAATTCACAAGACTGTCCTCCTTCTTTTACTCCTTGTCTCTGCAGTGTCTGCTCCCTAGCCATATTGCCTTCAGCATTAGAGTAAGGCCTTTGATTATGGACACTCGCTCTCTCATTTTATTGGATTTATTACCTTCAATTCCAATGTTATCTCACATTCCACTGTCATGTTTAGTAAATCAGTTTCCTCTCTTTGCTCATCGCTGTTTTCTTTTTAAACCCATCTACCTCCCTTTTCCATCTCCTCCTCTCCTGAGGTGTGGCTCTGCAGGTCCTCCCATACCACTAAGTCACAGAACTGGGCTGAACTGGCACAGAAATTGTTGACATTTTATTGGTGCATTGGCTGGGAAAGATGTACTTTTAGGACGAACCTCTCTATGCTCTCAGAGAGCTTCATTAGAAAGCTTATCAGTACTGCAGGACTTGTACTGCAAAGAAGGCCTTTAAGTCCAGGTGGACTGCCAATGTTCTGGGATATTTGTAAACATTCTGAGCACTGAGCAATTTGTTCTGTTTTGTTTTGTTTGTTTTTGGCATGATGCCAACTTACTTTTGTAGAGGAAAGAAAAATGTATTTGCTTTCTCTTGTAAAACTGTTCTTCAGCAGATTGCATTTCATCATTTTTCCTCTCTTAATACTCAGAATATTCTGGGCCTTTATTAAGTCTCCCACTCTGCTCTATGGAGCTATGACACATACATGATAAATTGAAAACACTGATGGAAATACCTATCTGCTCTCTGCATACAATGTGGCATAAATAGGATGTTGAAAGGTATGTCCCAGAGGGAGTCACTAATTTTACAGAACATGTGGTTTTCAAACAGGCCCCCAGTCTTTCTCTTGAATTTCTTATGCACTTATTGAATGCTCATCTTATGATCATGTTGTCAGTCTCCCTGAGTGTACTTATAATTTCACTCAGTATCTGTATTGATATTTTGAGGAAGCCCTCCCTAAAGCTATAGAATACTGAGTGGCAGGGAGTGTGGAGGGACTTGGGAGAAACTTTTGAGAGATGGGCATCACCGATGTCATGTAACTTTACTCCTGAACACCTTCAAGATCCTAAGAACTTAAGCAGATATTTGAGACAGGGAGGTTGCAGCTCAGGCAAATATGAGGAGGCACAAATTATTTGGGGCTTAGCTTATTTCTACCAGGGCTTATTCAATACTATCCCAGAGAGGGATCGAATCTCTGAGACTGACAGTCTCTGAGCTGAAAGGGAGAGTCTCCAAGAGAGAGTACAAATTGAACAAGAGTGTCTACAAACTGAAAGGAGAGAGTCTGAACCGAGGGAGAATCTCTGGGTAAGAAAGAGAGTCTCCTGGTTGAAAAACAGAATCTCCAAACTTAGCAAGAGAGTCTCTGAGATGAGAAAGAAAGACTCCAAGCAGAAAAGAAAAATCTCCAATCTGAGAGAAATCCTCCCTGAACCGGACAAGACACCCTTCAACTGAACAAAACAGACTCCAAGTTGAGCTAGAAAGAGCATCAAAAGTGTGCAGTTTGATCAGTCACAAGAGGCACCAGAATCAGCTAGTTGCCCCTATAAGAGGATGGAAATTGAACAAAACATTGCCTTGTTTAGAATGGAAGAAAGAGGAGAAGTAAAAAGGAGAGAGGAAAAAGATCCAGGGGAGAGGCGCTCAACAAGACCACTGTCACTGAAACCAAGGAAGGCAACAGCAAAAACTAAAGAAGTTGAGGACATTGTCACCATTACTACTCCACCACTGAAAGTGACAGAAATTCAAGGTTCAATAAAAGATTTTTCATAACACCCAAATGAACCCATTGTCACCTGGTTACTTTGATGTTAGGACAGTGGGACCAACAGTGTGTCACTACATAGTAGGTAAGCTCGCCAACTGAGGAGCATTGCTAACAACTCAGACATTAACAGAGGTATTAGTAGATGTCAGGATGAGGCCTTCACCCTCTGGAAGCAGATGCTATCAGCCATAAAGGAAAAATGCCCCTTCAAGGATGATCCGATGCCTCAGATAAAGAAACGAATGACTATGCAAAAAGGTATCCATTATTTGAGAGAATGTGCCATGGTGGAAATGTTACTCCATGTTCATTCTTGTTGAGGAGGAATGTTCATTCCTTCCTCCTGAGAGAGTTGGCAGATGTGATTGCCAAGCCTCTCTCCATCATCCTCCAACAGTCCTGGCTAACCGGGGATGTCCCAGCAGATTGGAGACTGGCAAATGTGACACCCAGCTTCAAAAAAGGCCAGAAAGATCATCGCGATAGCTACAGACCTATCAGTCTCACCTCGATGCCAGGGAAGGTTATGGAACAGATTACCTCAGGAGCCATCATGGATCAATCAAATGTCAACCAGGGGATCAGGCCCAGTCAGCATGGGTTCATGAAAGGTAGGTCCTACTTGACAAACTCGATTTCATTCTATGACCAGGTGACCTGCTTAGTGGATGAAAGTAAGGTTGTCAATGTGGTCTACCTGGACTTCGATAAAGCTTTTGACACTGTGCCCAGCAGCATTCTCATAGAGAAGCTGGTTCCCCATAGTTTGGATGGACATATGCTCTGCTGGGTGAAACACTGGCAGGATGGCTGGGCCCAAAGAGTTGTCATCAGTGGAGTCAAATCCGGTTGGTGGCTGGACACAAGTAGTGTCCCCCAGGGCTCCATACTGGAGCCTCTCCTATTTAACATCATCGTCAATGATATTGGTGATGGGATTGATTGCACCCTCAGTAAATTTACAGACAAAACCAAGCTGGGAGGGAGTGTTGATCTGCTGGAGGGTAGAAAGGCACTACAGAGGGACCAGGATAGACTGGATTGATGGGCCAAAGTTAACTGTAGCAGTTTCAATAGGGCCATGTTTTGGGTTCTGCATTTTGGTCTCAACAACCCTACAGGCTCTGGGAGAATTGTCTGGAAAGCTGCCAGACAGAAAGGGGAGTTGGACTAGGTGACCTTTAAAGGTCCCTTCCAACCCTAAGGATTTTATGATTCTATAAGAATGTTATCAGGAATAGTTAACATGGTTTTACCAAGGGGAAATTATGCTCGACCAACCTGGTAGCTTTCTATGATCATAGAATCATAGAATGACTCTGTTTGGAAAAGACCTCAAAGATCGAGTCCAACCATGACCTAACCATACTACCCTAATAACCCTCTGCTAAATCATGTCCCTGAGAACCACATCCAAACGACCTGGTACACACCACTCACCCTGGTGCAACTTGAGACCACTTCCCCTTATCCTCTCACCTGTCACCAGTGAGAAGAGACCAACCCCACTTTCACAGTAGGCACCTTTCAAATATTGGAAGAAAGCAATAAGGCCTCCCCTCAGCCTCCTCTTCCACAGGCTATCAACAGCCTCAGTTCCTTCAGTCTCTCCTCTTGGGACATATTCTCCCAGCCCTTCACAAGCTTTGTTGCCCTTCTTTGGACCTGCTTCAGCACCTCAGTGTCCTTTCTGTACTGAGGTGCCCAAAACTGAACACAGTACTCAAGGTGAGGCCTCACCAATGCTGAGTACACGGGCAGGATTACTTCTCTAGTCCTGCTCACCACACCATTGCAGATACAAGCCAGGATGCCACTGGCCTTCTTGGCTACCTGAGCACACTGCTGGCTCATATTCAGCAGACTGTCCATCAGTACTCAGAGGCCCCTTTCCATCAGGCAGCTTCTCCATGAGAATATTGTGGGGGACAGAGCCAAAGTCTTTACTGAAGTCCAGGTAGACCACATCGACAACCTTACTTTCATCCACTAAGCAGGTCACCTTGTCATAGAATGAAATCGAGTTTGTCAAGTAGGACCTACCTTTCATGAACCCACGCTGACTGGGCCTGATCCCCTGGTTGACATTTGATTGATCCATGATGACTCCTGAGGTAATCTGTTCCATAACCTTCCCTGGCATCGAGGTGAGACTGATAGGTCTGTAGCTATCGCGATGATCTTTCTGGCCTTTTTTGAAGGTGGGTGTCACATTTGCCAGTCTCCAATCTGCTGGGACATCCCCGGTTAGCCAGGACTGTTGGAGGATGATGGAGAGAGGCTTGGCAATCACATCTGGCAACTCCCCCAGCACTCTAGGGTGCAATCCATCCAGCCCCATGGACTTGTGAGTGTCCAGCTTTTGGAGCAGGTCCAAAACCACTCCCTCCTGGATTATGTAGGGCCTATTCTGTTCCACATCCCTATCTTCCAGTGCGAGGGGCTGTGTTCCCAAGGAGAAACAAGTCTTACTATTAAAGACTGAGGCAAAGAAGGCATTAAGCACTTCAGCCTTATCCTGATCCTTGGTCACCAAGTTGCCCTCAGTGTCCAACAAGGGATGGAGATTCTCCCTAACCCTCCTCTTGCTGTTGATGTATTTATAGAAATACTTATTATTTTCCTTTACCTTAGTGGCCAAGTTCATTTCTAGCTGGATGTAATTACTGGCCAGTTAGATGAGAGGAGGTCAGTGAATGTTGTGTACCTTGACTTCAGCAAGGTGTGTGACAACGTCTCCCACAACAGCCCTGTTATGAAACTTAAAAAGTGTGGGATAGATGAGTGGGCAGTGAGGAGGATTGAGAACTGGCTGACTCACAGAGCTCAGAGGGTTGTCAGCAGCAGCACAGAGTCTGGTTGGAGGCCTGTAACTAGCAATATTCCCCAAGGGTCAGTCTGGGTCCTATTTTGCTCAGCATCTTCATTAATGACCAGGATGAAGGGAGAGTCCACCCTCAGCAAATCTGCTGTGATACAAAGCTGGGAGGAGTGGCTGACACACCAGAAAGCTGTGCTGCCATTAAACAAGATCTGACAGTCTGAAGAGTGTGGCAGGGAGGAACTGGATGAAGTACAACAAGCAAATGTAGAGTCATGCATAAGGGAAGGAATAACTGCATGCATCAGTACAGGTTAGGGGACAACCTGCTGGATAAAAGCTCTGCAGAGAAGGACCTGGGTGCTCTGATAGACAACAAGCTGGGCATGAGACAGCAGTATGCCCTTGTGCGCAAAAAGGTCAACAGTATCCTGGGGTGCATTAAAAAGAGCATGGCAAACAGGTCGAGGGAGGTGATCATCCCCCTCTACTCTGCCCTGGTGAGGCCGCATTTAGAATACTACATCCAACTTCGGGTTCCCCAATTCAAAAAAGACAGGGATCTCCTAGAAGGAGTCCAGCAGAGAGCTGCAAAGATGACTAAGGGCCTGGAGCACCTTCCTTATGAGGAAAGGCTGAGTAACCTGGGTCTGTGCAGCCTGGGGAAAAGAATGGGGGGGGGGGAGGGGTGGGGGGGGGGGGCAGAATCTGATTAATGTTTATAAATATCTAAAGGGAGGTGGGCATCAAATGGATGAGGTGTGTGTGTGTGTATGTTCTCAGTGGTGTGTAGTGATAGGACAAGGAGCAGTGGCCTAAAACTTGAACACAGGAAGTTCCATACAAACATGTGGAAGAGCTTCTCTGTGGTATGGGTGACATGAAAGAGCACTAGAACAGACTGCCCAGGGAGGTTGTGGAATCTCATTCTAAGGAGATATTCAAGACCTGTCCGCATGCCTACCTGTGTGACCTATTGTAGGGAACCTACTTTAGCAGGTGAGTTGGACTCAACAGTTCTTTAAGGACTCTTCCAGTCCCTACAATTCTGTGACTGTGTGTGTGAAAAAAAAATATTTTTAATAATAGTAAAAATATGCAGAATGAGTAATGAACAGTGCAGTCATTCACTACCTGCTGACCAGTGCCCAGCCAGTCACCAACCAGTGGTGGTTTCCCTGGTGAACTCTTTCATTTTCTTGTTCAGCACATCATATGGTATGGAATAGCATTTTGACCAGATTGGGTCTGCTGTCCTAGTTCTGTCTCTTCTCAGCTTCTTCTCACCCCCTAGCCACCTTGCTTATAGGACAGTATAAGAAAAGTCATTCACTCTGTGCAAATGCTGCTCAGCAATAACACACCGTGAGTGTTATTCTTCTCAGCCTAAATCCAAGACACATCATCATACCAACTACTCGGAAGAAAATTAACTCCATCACAGCTGTAACCAACTATAATGAACAGCATACAGCTAGAGTATCAATGTCTAAGCAAAAAATTATCACTCCTCAGGAAATCATACCTGATGAGCAAAAGACAAAGTTAATGGAGAAGTAAACATTAGGTAAGAGAGCTGGTATACCTGTGCACTATATATCTGAAATTTTAAAATGAGATTTCAATGTTGATTACATTTTCTTAGTTTGCTTTTTGGAAATTAATATAGCCCTTCACTGAGTACCAGTCAGTGAGAGAAAATAAGAACCAAGGACAACTCTGTAAGCAGAAGACTGTGGCGACTGTATTAAAATCCTGTATGAAAAAAAATATCTTATGTTAATTGTTTACCAGAACAACCTCTGTCTTATGTGAAACAGTAAAATAGTAACTTGTTTTACAGGAACTTGAATAAACTTCATCTCAATTGAAGTTAAGAAGCAATTAGACCTTTCTTGATCTATGCAGAAAATAACTGCAATTAGACCTTTCTTATCTATTCAGAAAATAATTATTTTGTTTTCTATTGCAGGAGACTTGCATTAGAAAAAAAGTTATGCTTGTGGAAAGTTGAAATAATGGTTAGTTAAAGAAAAAAAAAAAGGTTGAGTGAAATATTCAGGATTCCAATTTGTCTTTTAGTGGAATCAAAAGTAAGATTGTGTCAATGTTTTTTTCTTGAAGCAGTACCTTGTAGTAATGGAAGCAAAGACTGAATGCATGAATGCATGAAATGTTATTAAGTGGAAAAGCTAAAAATGTAGAACAGAAACTATATAAAATGCTTTCCTTAAGGGCTACTTTTAGTCCAAGAGGTTAGATTTCTAAAAAGTGTTCAAAACAGAAAAATGGAAATTTATAGAATAGATTTTTCCAAGATCTCTAATATTAGTAAATAAATACAGCCCCTTCTGTAGTAAAAGCCATTAACATTATTAAGACCAGCAAAGTGGTGTTTCAAGTTGGCAGAGGTGATTGCTGAACCGCTCTCTATCATCTTTGAGAGGTCTTGGAGAATGGGAGAAGCCCCTGAAGACTGGAGGATAGTCAGAGTCACGCTGGTCTTCAAAAAGGGTAAGGAGGATCTGGGGAAATACAGGCCACAGCCTCACTTCCATCCCTGGAGGGTGATGGAACAGCTTGTTCTGGATGCCATCTCCAGGCAATTGAAAGCGAAGAAGGTTATCAGGAGTAGTCAGCACGTGTTCAAAAGGTGGAGGTTGTACTCAACCAACCTGTTAGCCTTCTATGATGTCATTACTGGCTGGGTGGATGGGGGAAGAGCAGTGGATGTAGTCTACCTTGATTTCAGCAAGGCATTCAATAAAGTCTCCCACGGAATCCTTAGAACAAAGATAAGGAAGTGTGGAATAGATGAGTGGATGGTGAGGTGGGTTGAGAACTGGATGACTGGCAGAGCTCAGAGGGTTGTGATTGGTGCATGGAGTCCAGTTAGAGGCCTGTACTTCGTTGTGTTCTTCATCGGTCAGTGCTGGGTCCGGTCGTGTTCAGCATCTTTGTCAAGGACCTTGATGAGGGGATAGAGTCCACCCTCAGCAAGTTTACTTATGATACAAAACTGGGAGGAGTGACTGACATGATGGAACATATACATTTATCAATGTAAACTTTTGTTTTTTAATGTTTTTTAATGTAGCGAGTGGCGAGCATTAAGGCTGATCTAGATTAATATGAATCCAAGCAAACTGGCAATATGACTATACATCTGTGACCAAGACTGTAGCTGCTGACTTACAGATCCCTCATTCAGTTGCTGGCAGCACAGGCATCACTGTGATTTGCGGTGTAATGGCAGTTTTTGGCAATTACACATCAATATGCATGTATGTACACAGAATAGAGTCGCCTCAACCAGGAACTGAATTTACTAAGACAGTACAGGTACATCAAGGGCATGGTCATGCAAGTGTACAGACCAGCAATCAGCTCATTATCCCTGCATTTTCTTGTACTAGTTTCTCCCTGTACTATCTAAGTACCCGCCTTTGTTTTGGGTTGTTGGGTTTTTTTTGTTTTTTTTTTTTTTGTCATTTATGAGGGCCGCTCTGAAGTAATGCCTCCTATTTTATTATATGGGTCCACTAAATCAGAGGTGGATGTTGGTGATATGGCAGTAGAAGCTGAACCTTCCTGACAATACTCTGTATATTTTTTAGCCATGCTACAGATGGCAGCAGAGATGCAGACCATCAAAAAGATGTATGACATGGAAGAGCATATGAAGCAAAGGTGGGGAACTGTCTTCCTCAATCCAGAAAAAATTGCCAGATGCTCATGGAAACCCAACAGGAGGTGGTAGCACAGTGAAGCAATGGGTGGTGTGTTTTAGCAGTGGCAACAGCAACAAGTGGATCACCTCTGCTTGAGCACAGCATGCAGGCTCTTGTTCCTGTTTAGCCATAATGCCAATTGACTAGCTTTACTGATTATTAAAACCTAGAAGAAATGGTTAAAAAAATCTGTTCAGAGGCAGAGAACTTGCTGTTGTTTTTGTTGTTGTTTTCTGTAATTCATACATTTGTTAGCAATTTGTTTAACATCTACATTGTAAAATAACTGTTGCAACAAAGTTTAACAGCAAGCATCATTTACTTCAAGAAAACCAGAAAATGATGTAGTAACACATTTATTGATCACTTTACCAACTAAAGATACAAATTTAAACAGTCAACAGCAGTAACATACTTTATGAGAACCCCTGCTTTAAAAAATGGTGTTTACAACTTCCCAAGCCAAGCTTTTACAGTGCTATTCAAACTGCTGTACTTCAACTTTTTCCCTAAAACTCTGACAGTAACATTGTAGACAAAGTAGATTTTCCATTGTTAGTGTGTTCTTAGGATTTAGTAAGACAACTCTGCAATTTAAAACATCCATAGCATTCTCATTACTTTAACACCCACACTGATAAAGTGATAACATTTAACACTTTCTAAAATTAATAGACAGTGTAAAAATATATTGCATATATATATATATATATAATTCGTTTCCCTTTCATGAAAAAAAAAAAAAACAAAAAACAACCTCGTACAAACTAGTAATGCATGATCCCCCTTCAAGTTTATCTGTTTTGAAGACTGATTAGTAATAATTTTAAATTAACACTAACAAAGCTATGGAAAGAGGGAATCAATTTTGTGATCCCACAAAACTTCCTGACATGCTTATTAAGCATATTAACCTTGTTATAATGGTGGCTCTATTTTTGCTAATGTCAGTTAGAATTCTAGCAGTGACTGCAGTGGTGATAAGATTTTGCCTAGTGTGCTTTGTACTAGTCCCTGGACCCCTTCACAATACAGTTAAAATTCTTTGCTTAGGACATGTTTAGCTATTACAGCTAAGATTAAGAAATGCTATGCTCAAGTTGTTCATCTGCAATAATGACAAAAAGATCTGGTGATATACCAGGGAGAAAAAAAGTAAGCTTGCAAGATTAAATAATCTTGCATAGTTTTTGCCACGTTTTTGTTTTGTTGGGCTTTTTTTTAGACCAAGATGAAAAAGAAAACAAAATAAGAACAAGAAATAGTAGAATTCACTGAAGGCTTTTATCATTCTGGACAGTGCTCCGTGGAAGACTGTGTTAAGATCCATCTCAATTGTTTAACAATTAGATTTTAATAAGTGCTCTACAATCAGATCCTAACAGCATGCAAATAAATAATCAAACAACCTAAACAAAATAAAAAATGTATGTTGGGATAGCATGGACAGATAAATAATCTAGCAAAGGACTAAACCATGATGTAGATAAATAAATGGATAATGACTGAAGAAAACCAACCCCAAAGATTCAAAAAATATAATTCTGTATAAATATGTTCCTCTTGCAATATTTAAATTTGATACATAAAACCGTGCAAAAATAAACCTCAATATATGGGGACTGCTCTGAAAGTAATGCCTCCTATTTTACTATGTGGGCCTCTGACATCAAAGGTGGCTGTTGGTGGAATGGCAGTAGAAGCTGAACCTTCCCGCCAGCATTCCATTACACTTTAGTGCTGTGCAACAAAGCAACCAGAGGGGCCATCTGACACAGAAGTGTGGATGAAGCAAAGGTATGTAATTTAATTCCTCCTTGCAAAAACAATGGCATCCATTGTAATTCGTCAATGTTTGATGAACATTCATGGAACCCAAACAACGGATGTGAGAACAGGGAGGTGGTGGGAGGTGAGTTTCAGCAATGGTGACAGGGGACTGCCTCCACTGCTGCAGATTTTTACATGTAGGCTATTGGGCATGGTTGGCAAAAATACATAGCTAATGATGATGACTATGCAGAAAAATAAGTGCCTTGTAGCTGAGAATCGGCTCTACCAAACAGTGTTATTGTGCTCTCTGTACCTGTTGTAGTGTCCGTGGAAATAAATAGGAGTTATTACTTTCAGAGTGACCTACGTACTTAGCTAACATCAACTATTTCTCTGCTTTACAGAGTCAAATTCCTCTGTATTAAAAGTATCCTCCCTGATGTAATAATTTGCCAAAACATATATATTCTGAACACAGCACAAAATAAACTCAGACACACTTGTGTTGCATCTTTTAACTTCTTTCTGTTGATGACCTTGCCATTTCATGCACTACAGTGCTAACAAGTAGTCTGCCAACAGGATTATCTACAGTTTATGGGATAACTACCCTTACACAAAGCCTTTATAAAGAGCTAGTATGTATTCAGCATAAATATTATACATATTCCAAATTTCTACTGAACACAGCACGGGCTGCATTATTTCACATTATTTAACTACTTTATTTAAAAATAACATTTGAGCAAACACAAACATGCAGAAACTCATCTGACATAAACTGGAACTTAAAATAATTTGTCACTGTGGGTGAATTATATTACCACACAAATTGCCATTCTTCCTTTATTTTTTCTTTTTTTGTGTGTGTTTATAATATATAACATCAAGAGTAAAATGTAAAGAGGATGAAACATGAGTATAGTTTTAGTGGTACATTTTAAATTAACTTGAATGTAAACTTTATTCAAATCTGAGACCTGTTCTGAAAAACATATACAGAAAAATCTGGAATAAAAATATTTGAAGAATAAGTTACCATTATGTGAGTTATCTCACACACCTTTACGAATTCTTTGTTCATGCACCATAGGCTTTACACTAACTCATAAAAAAAGATACTTTAAAATATATATTTGAAAATTAATTCATTGGGTGTTCACCTGCAATGGAAAGTGGTAGGTGCTTAATATCTTTCCAGGTCAGGCGAGCAAGTTGGGCACTCCAGTGTCAATTTGCAGATTAAAAAAAAAAAAATTAATCCAAAACCAACAAACCAAAAAGCCTCTTCTGTACTCCAGCCACTCATTTGCCCCAAAATAATGCATGTGCACATGTGTGATTACAAAGCAAAATTATTATTACTTTTAAATACTTTCAGACTACCAGTATGTTATTTTGTCAAAGTCTGTCAAAAATACTCAAAAAATATGTTTGCTGTTTTTTTATTATTATTTATTTACTATCAATTTTGCTCTTGCCAAAGTCTGCCTACAGTGGGCAATCAAATATTTGGAATGAAACAACTAAATTCAAACATTTTCTAAGAACCGTAAACAGTTATATCTTAAACTTGTTTTGAACCCCATTATCTCTACATGGATTTTGAAGAAATACAGCCCAGGTGATACACTAAAAACCATGAAAAAAAGCCAAGAAAATAACAGTTATTTATTCCTCAAAATACAGATTGGTTGGACAGTTAAGATTTGGAGAATCTATCTATAATATTCCTTAGCCTCTTGAAGTATCATAGCTGAGAAATCTTTAAAAAAAAAAGTATTTTTGAGTTAAACAAGCAAGCATGGACGCAACTGATGGTCTCTCACTATTTTTAGGATTCTGAAGATTTGAAAGGAACAGCTCAGTCCATCATTTCCAGCTTATATTTGGTGATCCAAATGGGCACTTGGGTGCACAAAATTAAAAACTCAATGTCTAGAAGGTATTTTATGGGCAAAACTCCAAATACAGGAGGTACACATCCAGTTATCGTGTACCACTCCTGACTTAACAAATTTCACACAAATCTGAAATCTGTCTTTACGTTTCAGGTATTTCATTTTCTAAAGGTTTATACAAGACTTAAGTCTGCAGCACTGTAAGACAGAGTCCATCTCCTGTTCATGCACCAGGACACAATGATTCTGTGCTTACCTAACTGACGACAAAAACTTTGCACATACTTACTGAGTGTCAACTTACTTCACAAAGTTGGGTTAAAGAAAAATACAGAGGCCATGCAGGGCATAATTTTAAACGATCTCCTTGGAACACTCAGATGAACTGCTGATTTATCCCTGACTCTCTTCTTCCTACTTCCTAACAAGGGAAGAACTCTTCTTGTCACCACAAGTCTATGTCAGATTTATTGAAGAACACTCTCCTCCAGAAATAGAAAGGAAGTAGTTGTATGTGTCAAAACATAAAAACACTCCTAGATCTATCTCTACTTTCATACTATGGAGATAGAATGGCAGCATTTCCAACTGGCTCTGAATAGCTCCAGCTGCAGGACTAGAGCTTGGCCCTTTAAGATTTAAGGTTTAGGACAGCGCCTACATGGTTTAATTATTTATCTGAATCTAAAAAAGTATGTGTGCACACAAACTTGTACAAGTCTCTTGTATTACATTACCTACCACCAACTAACAGACAAAGAAAGAACATAATATCCACACTACGAACAATGCACACAAAGATGTAGTTATTTTAGCGCACACACGAGGCTAACAGTCAATTTAAAGGATATGTAGTAAGTGCAACACATTGTATTTTATCTATCATGAAAGTAAATGCTTTGTTTCTTGGCCAGTGCTAACAGAGAATTCTTACTCAGATGACAGGCGCATGCCCCCAGAATACATGCAATTTCTGTAAAGCTGATACTTACCATACATGCAGCCACAAATAATTAAAGATAATTATAACTGTGACAAGGCTTAAGTAAAAAAACTTTTTGACTACAACTTTCAAGTTTTGTGTTTTTGAGAAGGATAGACAAGGATGCTCTCTTGATACCTCTCACTTGCAAGCCAAATTCATAACTAGTCATATACCCTAGTTCTGGATTACCAACAAAATTCAGATTAGATTTGAGAAAAATTTTTTTCTCTGAAAGAGTGGTCAGGCACTGGAATGACCTGCCTAGGGAGGTGGTTGAGGCACTGTCCCTAGTGCTGTTCAAGAAGTGTTTAGATGAGGTGCTAAGGGATTTGATTTAGTAGCTTGGTGGGTAGGGATGGTGGTGGGAGGATGGTTGGACTAGATGATCTTGTAGGTCCTTTCCAACCTAATGGATCTATGAATCAATCTGCCATAAAAATGGTATTAATTGAGCCAACAGTGTGAAAACATATCTGAAATAAATATTTCATGAATTTCATGATTCCAAAAAGGTACCGGAGGAAATTTTGATTGAGGTAACATCAGTAAAATACATGGAAAATACCAAATTTTAATCCAAAATATCTTTGAAGGATAACCTCAGTGCTAATGAAAAATAACGATCAGTAATTTGGAAATTACCCTTTCATTCTCCCAAAGTAAAGAAGTGGCCATACTGGCCATTGTCCAATGTTCAGCATTTCCCTTGGTTTTCCAAATACTTTGTTACAATTAATCAGAACTGTTGATATTGGACCCTTGAAACAACATATAATTCAATGTCTCCTTTTCAGTAACACTAATGCGATAGCTTTGACAGATATAAAAAGGACAATATTTTTTGTTTCTGATTTTCCATACAGGTATGGTTGTTGGAAAACTCTCAACAAGTAACTAAAGCACAAAGAATGAGTAGAGCAATTAGCAAACAGGCACTAATAATAAAACTTCTTCTGCACGTTTTACTTAAGATTTAATATAATATTATTCTTTTGCCTCAGTCAGGATTTTTTGTTCTTCTCAATCCTGAAAAGGTTTGGTAGTCAGATTAAGATGTAGGTAAAACTGTGTATTATTATAGTATCCGAGGCTTTAATTTTAAATGAACAATATAATCTGAGTTTGTTCTTAAATACGGTTATCACTAGCAGCTACCTGATTTTTTTTATCATGTTTATCTAAAAAAAATGTTCAGTAGTACTGAATGCAAAATTATTAGGAATAATAGGGTTTTATAGATGATATAATGTAAAAGAGTACTGCAGATGAGCTGCCGAAAATTAGACTGGAAAGTCTGAAGGAATAAGTTTAGATGCCCCCACCAAAAAAAAAAAAAGATTAGTAAGATGAGTGTGAACCTTATTGATTACATATGTCCTTACTTCAGGCATGTCACTTAGGTAGTCTGGAATAATGGTGCACAGGATAATGTCCATAATCTATTCCACCTTGTGACCTCTCCTTTCCTATCAATTCTGAGTTACAAGCCGTACTTGCTGTCCTAAGAGTACAGGGAATAGTCAATGAACAAAAAATAAAATGTAGTGGTTATACCACTTGCCCTCATTTCCAAATAGGCATAGAACATTTAGAAGCATGACTAACATTCAAGCTATTATTTAGGCTTTTAATTACCCACTAAAATTAGCAAGAAAGTAAGAGCATAAACCAGTGGCTGAACTTCTAATACACAGATGCATATAATGCAGCTATGATTCTATGGTTCTAAGCTTTCATTCACAGCCTGCATGTTCTGTATCAAGTGTAGAGGGGAAAATGTTTACAGATTACTACCTTTCCAGCCACAACTTCCTTTTTCCACTGTCATATCAGAATTTCTTTTCATGCATTTGATAAGAGTTTTAAAGCCATCCAACTGCAGTGTAGAAGAAAAGTGTGTTCTTCAAAATATAATACCACATGCTGTCTGAAGCACCTTCTCAGGTCCTGATCTAAAACTTAATATATCATTGAAAATACTGTACAACTTTGCATTACATCTATACAAAGTGTTTTGTTCTGGCAGGAATTTCATACTGTAAAGTTATGCTCTAGCAGACTCCCAGCTAGTTCCATCAGCCTCTTCCAAGCATGTAGTTTTGTTCCATTTCTAGTGTCAGCTTGTATCTGTCCCCATTCCCAATTCTTTTGCATGCCTTCAGACCTTATGAGCGTGCTGATTTCTCTCATGCCATTGACTAGTAATTTAAAACCTAATAAGTCCATAAAAACGATCATTCTTCCTTGTGCAGCAGCAGTTTGGTATCTATTTGCGTACTTTACAAAGCCTATCACTTGTGCACCTTAGGTTAGGTTTCACCTACTATGCCTGAAATGATAGCTAGCTAGCAACAAACAGTACGATCATCAATGTGTTGGAAGAGCTCTGCAACAGAACACACCCCACCTTTGATTCAAGTAGGGTCCAGATCTTAACTTATAGCTTACTGGTACCTGAAAAGCCTCTAAGTCAATGGGAAGAACAGGGGCATTGATCATGCTTGTAACTTAGCTGAGGATTTGTCCAGAGTTACAGACTTAGCCTTTTTACTTATAAAAAAAGCTACAGGCCTGTCCCAGGGCCTTCTTCAGTTGCACAGGCATGACTGTTATACCACAGAGAGGGTTCTCTGCAGTTAGCCAGTCTGCTGCCACACTGGAAAAATTCAGTCATCCTCTGTATAATAATATACTATTTTCTTTTTCAGAGTGTGACAGGTAACCAGTGCAACAAATGAGTGAATACTCCTTCACTCCACTGAAATATTTCTTCAGTAGCAATGAGTAAGTCAAGACTTCAAAAAGTTTCTCATCCTGAGCATCCTTAAATATGTCAAAAATCTTCCTAGAAAACTAGAGCTAATCATGGGAAAAAGATATTTAAATCCTTACAATAGCATGTACTGAGTTCTGCCAAACTTCTTTCCCTCCTCAAAACAAAAACCAAAACAAATTATAAACAAACAAAAAAATCTTCAAGTTCATGAGGAAGTCCTTTTATTTGCACATTACTGTTTTGCTTTTAGGCTGATGTATGGGCTCAAAGGTTCACTGGAAGCAGAATTACAAGGCCACATAATGTCACAAATAAAAAAAAAACCAAAACCATTAACGGTCAGGGACTAAAAATGAGTAAACCAATGCTCTTTCTGCACATGGGCCAAATACAGACTGTGACTTTCAAGGAACATGATGACACATGCAGCTCACTCAGCTTATGTACTCTGAGTGGCGTGCTGATCAGAATAGGTGAAGAACTGTAAATTATCAGCCTTTATCCACAGTCAAAACATTAAAATCAGTGTACGAGCTCTTTCTGAAAATAAGCAAAGCAAAATTGCTAGGAGGTGTTTTTAAATACTTCAAAATATATCTTTCATAATTTTATAGACAGAATAATTTGTCGGAGTACTTTTTCAGCTTTCACAGAAAATAGAACTGGCCTTTTCTCTCTTGTTTAACCAGTAATATGTATGTATACACATGAACACACAAAAATAGAGTGATTTTTATTCCTGTTAACTTATTTTGGCAATCTGAGTCAGACGCAGGTCACTCAGCTGCCTGTACCTTAAGCGTGTAGAACTGTTTTTTCTACAGAAATTGAAAGCTACTTCAATCAATAAAATTGCTCCCAAGTAAGGAAGCACAAAGAAATAAATCCTTTGGCTTCAGACAAAACTAAGAGAACGTGTATCCTGGGTCTAACAGTACATTTTTACATGCAATTAATTACAATTAATTATAATTAATTTTGTGGATATTCATATTATATGTCCTTAATAAAAAAGGCCATAAGCTTCCACCACACACATTTTAGCTTAAAGGGGTATGTGCCAATGTATGTGTACAACATTCACTTAATAGCAATCTGATTGGCAGTGTTTAGTAAATTGATATTTTGAAGCATTATTATTTTAATGCCCTCTTAAATTCAAATGTTGGGCAGTTCATATTTGAGAACAGACTACAAAAAGATCTAGTTGACTTTCTTAGTAGCATCTTGTTCCTCACCCACCAAGTTAGTACATTAGCTCCATCTAAATCCAGCCAGTCAGAAACATGCTACAGTAAACACAATAACAAAGCAGAAAGTATAGACATGAGGACAGTAATGGTTGGTATTTTCCATTTCTTTCTGCTGACATATATACATTAGAACCTGTACTGTCACAGAAATATTTTTTCCTTTTTTTTTTTTTTCCATTTTTCATAAATGGTGTATGAAATTTACAGATTAGAGCCTTATATATTACAACAACTTACTCCACAACAATAAACTGTTGAATCTTTTAAGGAAAGTGCCAGATCCCATAAAAGACATTTTTTAAAAGCCCAAAACAGTAGTGAAATCTAACTGCGTAAGTAATTGCACACTTTTCAGAAACACTGCTATGAAAGAACCTTTTTTCAAAGGGTTATCTTCTACAAGCTCAGAGTAACTGGATATTTAGGAATGTTTGAACTTTTTTGCTCAGACTGACAAAGCGTGGTATAACAGCTCTTGACACTGTTTTTTCTTTTCGTCAAAAGAGCTCAACAAAATGATGTCCTTTTTGTACTGATACATTTACTTTTGCCAATATACATATAAGGAATGTAATGAAGTGGTGCTACGCTGCAAGTTGTTCAGCAGATGTTAAAATCTGTTCCAGTTTCTGAAAACAAGTTCTTGAACACATAATCTTAGCATTCACAATAACTGAAACATGTGGGACTCACCTATGTCATTCTTAAAAATATATTCTCTCTCTCTCTTTCTCCCCCTGTATTTTAAACCTTCAGCCTTACTTGCTTCCTTGTACTTTATGATCATATGTGCCTGCATGCTTATAGCCAGATACATATCCCGAAGCATCCACTAGATCTTCTCGGCCAGCTCTGCCTTTTCCTTTCCCACTGGGATCAAACCTTTCTTTGTGGGAACCTGTGAATTTTGATGTATCTGTAAGGCGCGACACAGTTGGAGACGAAATCGCTTTCTATTAGAAGACAGAAAAGACACAAAAAAATACTCATCAGAAATCAAATGCTCTCTAAACAGGTACTGTTCGTGGCAATCAGGCTAATGATGGAGAGTATGCAAATTTCTACACACTTCTAGCAAAATTAAACAAAAATATTTGTTTACAGCCATTATATATAACTACAATAATCATATAGCCAAGAACAAACTTTTGGTGGAGACTTTCAATGATTAATAGTGAAGTTTAAAGTACTGAAGACATGAACAAACCACAGGGAACTGCCATGTTTAAAACCTGTTAACATCCAAGCACGGAGGTACAGCTCCACCAGTGTAGAATAATATCTTTGTTTCAGCAAAACAATATAACTAGAATTCCTTGTTTCAAGAGACTGAAATTAATTCTAAGCTCTGGGAGTTAAGAGAAAGTAAACAACTAGGAGGACTGAAAGTCAGACATTCTCCCATGTTGTTTCCACTGAGTCATACAGTGCTACTTAAAATCAAAGTTTTGTTGTTGCTGAGACAAAGAAAATGTGACTACACAGATAAATAAGAAGATATTTCACAGAACAGTATGGGAACATGCTACCTGTGTGATCAAATTTGGAATGATCACTTGGATCTTTAAGTTTACATTTTAAAATCAGAAGAGAAAGTACACTAAAAGAAAAGGGGAAACAAAAGATTTTTGTATTCTAATTGAAATGGTGCTAAGATAAACAAACCAATACAATTTGGGTACGCTTCTTTGTGTTACCATACGTTAGGGTGCATTTTATAGACAAAAGCAACACCGGCTTCCTTGCAGTGAACCAAATCTGCTAGGAAACACCTTTCATCAAAAACTTCACTCCTCACCTTTCCCCCCAGCCTTAAGCCTAAATAAGTGTTCATTAAGACCTAAAGGCTTTTGAAGTAACACAAAGCTCTTCCACAGAATAAAACAGCTTGAATGCCTTCAAATGCTAAACATTAAAACACCAGAGATGTGGAAAACATAAACCAAGAGAACAGAATACATGGATTAGCCAGGAGTGAATGCTGTAACTATGTCTTGTCCACCAAGAAGCTACACATCCTCCCTACAAATGAAATAAAAGCTGTTCTGAATATATTTGTCAACCCACATGCATTATTTAATGAGAATCTCATTCTATAAAATCCTGCTTGTCTCCCTTCTAACACATACAATACTTCTGTGTTTTGCAGTGTAGCTTTTACATTACGTCTTCGAGGGAAAGACAATGTGTAAGGGGAGAGTTCTGTCACTGAAAGAAAATCACTTCCGGAGCATTTCTTTCTTAAAAAGCATTCCCAAATGACCTTTGAGATCTTCTACTTGGTAGTCTTAGTGAACTATCTGCAGGTGTAGCCATTTTTCTTTATTGAAAAACAGAAAGTAAGACTATGCCTATGTAGGATGATGTACGGTTTGGATTCTGCACCGGTGTCTACCAAAGCCATTACTTTTCATATCTTTGTTTCCATCCAATGTATCTCTAGCTCTACATAGGGCCTCCAGTCCCGTCTGGAGGCCCCATAGTCCTCTGTTACGCCATGAACTTGGCCAGCTTGAGATCTGTTACCGCAGGCAGCTCAGGCACATGGCCTGAGCCACCTGTGGAGGTTTCTTTCTCTTATTTGGCACTAAAAAATTGGCCAAATTCCAGGTCGTGGTGGGTGTTTCTTGAATTATTCATACTCCCAGTTTTCTGGGAGTACTCTGAAATTTTTGATCGTCTCTTAGTTGTTTCCATAACTATAATAAAATATGGTCAGGCTGCCCATCAATTTTAGCAAATGCAACCCCAGCCCATATAAGATCACTGAACACAGCTTTCTGAGACACCTGTGTGGGGCCTGACTGGGGTGTCTGTGGGGCAGAATTCTGTGATCTAATTGGGAGGGCCTCAGCTTCTTCCACAATGCAGACATTGCGACTAGTTCTTAAGCGCTCCATTTCCCTCAGGTCTGCTACCAGTTGGGTTCCTTGTTGGATGACGGCCTCAGAAGCTACTAAAGGATTTAGCATGGAGACCAGTGTCTCATAAAGATGAGAAGGGGCTTGCTGCAATATCAGGACTCTCATACCTGATGAAAATTGTTCCGTGTCTGGACTTTCAAATGTGTCAGATTACATGGCCTCCCTCATACCCAATTCTCGAATGGATGTTTGGAGGTCCTCCATAGAGGACCATAAACCAGTATGAAGCAGTATGTCTGTTTTATTGGGCCATGTTAGACAGCATGCCACCATCAACCTGTCTTTAATAGAGTGGTTTTCATTATATTGGATGGTGGTATATAATCTTTGCCTCGGGGCTGGGTGTATGGTTACAGATGCTAGCTTGGACATTTATGTCCCATTAACTAATACACTTTCAGCTCCTGCATCCCATAGTCTTAATAGTCATGATGGTATGCCTTCCCTAGGCTTTTGATGGAACTGCTGTACTAGGTCCATCAATTTGTTTGCTGCATATGGGCAAGATGTTACATTCAAGTATGTTTCAGCAGGGGGCCACTGGTCAGGAGGTACCCCTGCCAGTCTATCTTATACTTTTTTCATTTTCTGTGTTGTAATTGGGCAGATCTCCATTATAGATGGAGTTTCGAGATGTGATTTAGAGACCCTGCCCTCTGAGGTACCAAGGTCCATTATCTCAGGGACCTGAGTGTCCTCAACTGAAATGCTACATATTTGTTTTGTTGGAGCATTTAGTCCTGTTTCTTTTGTTGTCTGTGTGCCCAACTGCTGTTCTAATTTCTTGATACGTTCTCTTAGTAGTTGGTTCCCACATTCTAAGTTGTTATTTTTCATTTTCATTTGGTGTAGCGCCATTACCAGGAGCCAAGCCACAGCAGATGCAGCTAACCGGCATTCCTTTGTAATAAGTACACCCTTATCTGGTCCCTGGAAATAATCTGTTAAGCAGGTCAGAGAAGGAGAAATAGTCCCTGTAACCTGCAGGGGTCCCCATTTTTCGACAACAGTGGCTAAACCATAATAGGGTGACCCCATAAATCCCAGGACCTGACCCAGGAGCATTTGTTCTAGGGGGGTAATGTTCTCCACCCTACCCCATTTGAAGATATTCCAAATGAAAGACATATCAGTTGATGATTTATTTTTTTGCTCCAACCCTGCCTGGCTTGCCAACTGCAGGGTGATGTAGGGTGAATACCCTGAATGAACAGTACCGAAACAGTATAATGAAGATGGACAGTACATTTTTGGACAGGTTATCCAGATGGTATAAAGACAGCTGATAAATTAGGAAGGGCTCACGTGTCACCTGGAACTTCACAAGGGAGGGATCTCCAACAAGAGATCCTTCCCCAGTGGTGGACAGCCCTTAAACGAGGTCTGGGAGAGGTGGAGCCAGACTCCACCCCTTCTGGTCACACAGGTGAACTGCCTTCACCTGTGCTCCTGCAGCTGACTCAGTGCTTGCCTCAGGTTATAAATCAGTGGCTCGGGCCATGATTCAATGATTCATGATTCGGGCCCAGTTCTGTGATGATTGGTGCAGGGGACCCATGGACCCACGCCCCAGGAAAGGGGAAAAGGGAAAAGGGAGATGGGCCTAGAAACAAAACAGCGGCAATGATCTGAGGAGAAAAGCTAATTTATTAAATAAGATATCAGAAAGCAAAATAACACAATATAACACAATACAATTGGAATGAAAGCTAATAAATCACATAAAATGAGCAAGAGAGTGTCCAATAAACCAAAGGCCTTACACTAACGCTGAAGGCTGCTGAGTCTATCCCAAAGGAAAGAACGTGTCTCAGGACATGCAAACAGTTTTTCTCTTTCCCTCTGAGTGGAAATATGTAAAAATACAAAGCAACGCAAAGTCCTCTGGGGAACGTAGCTCTTCTTCTCTTCTGAGACAGTATACCTATAACTATTGATGATCCACGGAGCTGGAGCATTAACTCTTTAATTCTCAGTGCACTACCTGATGTTATGATGTGGAATACCAATACCAAAAATCACAAAACCAAGACAGGGCACTGAGTGCAACCTCAGTTTGCAGATGTCACCAAGCTGGCTGGAAGCATCAATCTGCCTGCGGGAAGGAAGGACTTCAGAGTGAGCTGGACAGGCTGGATTGCTGGGCTGAGGCCAATGGGATAAAATTCAGCTAGTCCAAGTGCTGGGTCCTGCACTTTGGCCACAGCAACCCCAGGCAACACTACAGGTTTTGGGCACAGCGACTGAAAGACTGCACTGAGGAAATTGATCTGTGGATATCAGCTGACATTTGGCTGAACATGAGCCAGCGGTATGTCCAGGTGGCTAAGAAGGCCAATGGCATCCTGGTTTGTACCAGAAATAGTGCTGCCAGCAGGAGCAAAAGGGTTATTATCCCTCTGAACTCAGCCCTGGAAGGCCACACCTTGAGTACTTTGTTCAGTTTTGGGCCCATCCTGACAAGAATGACATTGAGGCCCTACAGCCTTATCCAGAGAAGGTGAACAAATCTGGGAAGATGTCTGGAGTACAAGGCTTATGACAAGCTGCGGAGGGAGCTGGAACTGTTCGGTCTGGAGAAGAAGAGGCTCAGGTGTGACTTTATCACTTCGTACAACTACCTGAAGAGGTTGTGGTAAGATGGGAGACAGCCTCTTCTCCCACATAATGAGCAATAGGATTAGAGGGAATGGCCTCAGGTTGCACCAGGGGAGATTCAGGTTGGACATCAGGAAATACTGAAAAGAGTCAGGTGCCAGAACAAGCAGCCCAGGGATGTGGTGGAGTCAACAAACCTGGAGGTGCTGAAGAAACATTTAGATGCTGTACTGAGGGACATGGTTTAGTGGAAAATATTGGTGATAGGTGGACAGTTGGACTGGATGATCTTAGAGGACTTTTCCAACCTTGGTGATTCTATGATTCTCTAGGACATCTGTCATGGTTTTATGATTTTTGTTATCAATATTCTACATCATAATATCATATGATGCATTGGGAGTTAGAGTTAATGCTCCAAGTCTGCGGACTGCTGAATTCCCAGGTACCTGGTTCTCAGAAGAGAAGAAATACATACCCCAGAAAACTCTGTGTTCCTGTTTTCCACCCAGAGGGAAAGATAAAACCACACACAAGTCCCCCAGACTTTTACTTTCGCTGGTCATCTCAGCAGTGCAGGTTCCCTAGCCATCTCACCTTCAGCTTTAGCATAAGGCCCTCAATTTCTGACACTCACTTTATCTGATTTATTAGCTTCAACTCCAATTACATTGTATTATATTGAATTATTTATATTCCAATATCTTATTTATTGGATTAGTTTTCCTCCTCAGATCGTTGCTGCTGTTTTGCTCTTCGGCCCATCTCCCTTCTCCCCCTTTCCCAGGGCATGGGTCCCCCACCCTATTAGTCACAACCCAAAAACCACTGACAACATCAAAAATGGTTTTTTTATAAATACATTAACATCAAAAAAAGGACTAAAGAAAATCTCTATCTTTTTTTGGATATGAAGGGAAACATGAGTATGAAAGATGAGGATAAGATAGAGGTACTAAATGTATTTTTTGCTTCAGTTCTTAATAATAAAGCCAGTTGTTCTCAGGGAACACATCTCTTGAGTTGAGAAATAGTGACAGGGAACAATATCAAGTTCCTACAATCCAACAGGAACCTGGAAGTGACCTACTATATCATTTCAATTTTCATAAACCTATCACATCTGACAGGATTCATCCAAGGACAATGAAGGAACTGGGTGAAGATCACAAAGCCACTTGCATCAGCAGTCCTGGCTAACCAGGGAGATTCCAGCTGACTGGAGTTCAGCAAACATGACACCACTCTGCAAGAAGGGCACAAAAAAGGATCCACAGAACTACAGACGAGTTGCCTCAGTACGAGGGAAGCTTACGGATCAGATAATCTTCGGTGACATCACACAATATATACAGAACAATCAAGTGGTCAGATACAGCTAGTATGGATTTAAGACAGGCAAGTCCTACCTGACTCATCTGATCTCCTTCTATGACAAGTCAATTAATATATGAGGGAAAGGCTATGTATGTTGTCTACCTGAGTTGTACTCAAGCATTTGATGCTGTTTCTGTTGTTTTTAAACAGGATTCTCTAGGGTAAAGTGCCTCCTCGTGGCTTAGACAGGCATACAACTCACCCAGTGGAGTTACAGCATCAGTGAATAATGCAAGAGAATCTGACATCACTGACCTGGACTTATGCAAAGCATTTGACATGGTCCAATACAAGATCCTAGTTACCAAATTGGAGAAAAATGGATTTGATGGACAGCCCACTCACCAGAATAAGGAATTGTCTACATGGTCACATTCAGATGCCTCCGGCTCAATGTCCAAATGGAGACCACTGATGAGCAGCGTTCTTCAGGAATCAGTGCTGGGACCAGTGCTATTTAATATCCTTAGAGGCAACATGGATGGCAGGATCAAGCGCATCCTCAGCAAGTCTGCTGATGACATCACGCTGAATGGTACAGTTGACCCCTTAGAGGGAAGGGAGGCCATCCAGAAGGACCTGGACAGGTTTTAGAGGTGGGCTTATGCCGACCTTATGAAGTTCAAAAAGAATGCGTGGAAGGTCTTGCACCTGGGTTGGAACAATCCCAAGCACAAATACAGACTGGGTGGAGAACAGCTTGAGAGTTGGTTGATGGAAGATTCAGCATGAGCTGGCAACACGCAAACGCAGCCCAGAAAGCAAACTGTATCCTGGGTTGCATCAAGAGAAGCATGGCCAGCAAGTCAGGGGAGGTGATTCTGTCCTACTCAGCTCTCATGAGACCCCATCTGGAGGTGTCCAGTTCTGGGGCCCAAAACACAAGGCCATCAATCTGTTGCAGTGGGTCCAGAGGACCACAAAAATGATCACTGAAGGGATGGTGCACCTCCCTTACATGGACAAGATAGGAGAGTTGTCATTCTTCAGCCTGGACAAGAGAAGGCTCTGGGGGATCTTACCATGGCCTTCCAGTGCCTGAAGGGGGCCTACAGGAAAGCTGGGGAGGGACTTTTTATATGGGCATGTTGCAACAGACGAGTGGAAATTGCTTTAAACTGGATGAGGGTAGATTTAGACTACATGTTAGGAAGAAATTCTTTACTGTGAGGGTGGTGAGACTGAACTTGATCTTGAAGGTATTTTCTAACCTAAATGATTCTATGACCCTTTATCTAGCCCTACATCACTTTCCTTGTGTTACTATCACATTCACATACAGCTGCAAGTAAAGCTCTCAATCACCCTATCATTCATTAGAAGGACACTTTCCCCTGTTAGCAGCCACTGCTCATTTCAGGACCCACTGCTGAAATGCAGAAAACAGAAGTGAGGCCTAAATGAATACGCACGAGTCAAATCTTCTCTGAAAGAAGAAAAAGTTACTCTGATGAATTAAAATGACTGAAGGACAAAAAGAAGGCCCATCATTTTAAGTATCAAAACTAACAGTTATTTCAAATGTGAGCACAATAGGATTGAAATCCTGTAGAAACCTAACAAACTATAGAACTCAAAAGAGATTTCTCAGCTGACATTTCCACTGCTCATTTGCGCAAAACCAGTTTCACTGACTAAACTCAGGGAAACCACAGACTTTAAGTAACTGAACTAGACTGACATGACTATTCAAGATCACAGTGAATACTCCAGTATCTACTGAATTAACTACAAAGTAAAAGCTTTTTAAATGCTGGTTGGACAAGACAACCAAACCTATGTACATCAGGTTTTGGGTTTTTTTTTAATTAATATTAGTAGACTTATCAAAGTTTTTATGCCAAAAAGAAAAAAGCAACAAAACAAACATAGGTAAGAAACCAAAGACTAGATCAAATGATAATTATTTTCAGATTTCTGGTACTCTGGTGATTCATGTGGTAGATTTTTCAAAGTTTTTTTTTTTTTACTTAATTCTTCTTGGTATTTCACTGTCAACTACCATCAACAAAGAACTGTTTAATGAGGTTCTGAATGTACTTTTTGATTTGGATACAGCAGTCTTCATAAACACTTCTGTGTTTCAACCACACTAGAGCTCTCCTTAATTTTTTCTAATTACTGTACATGGTGCTACAGTTTCCAGTAGAAGTGATGACAGTGCCACAAATGCCACAGTGCAATAATCATATATAGCATAACCTTTGTTTTCACTCTTCTCAGCACAGCTGTTGCCTCCAGGCCCAGAGACACACTAACTTGGACTAAGACTGCAGAGTGAAGCAGGAGAATATAAAACTAGGGTAGAGCAGAAGACAACTAAAATAATCCATCCATGAGAACAGTAACATACCGTTACTCCAGATATAATTGGTGCTTTTCCTTCAATTAGTTTATATATTTCTTGAACTGCTTCTTCATCACTCTTTTCTTTAAATCGCTTCTTGGAGAGCTCCTGAAGAGCTTCTTTAAACTGCTCAAAACTAATAGTTCTAGAAGACTTTCCCCTGCCAAAACATACAGAAATTGAAAGAAATTATATGAGAACACAACAATATCCCAAGAACAACAGAATGGTTTTAATTTACCACAGGGAACGAGAGAAAAACAGAAAGGAAAGAGCCATTTACTATATTAAAGCATTTCCCAACCCATTAAAACATCACTTTTTTATGAACATAAGTAGGACAACACTTAAAGTAATTCCTTGGGTGATGGTTCGGAAATAAAGAGGAACTAGAGGAAACCAGCAAGCTATCAGAATGTCTGTAGTTCAAAGCAAGACATGAACTCATCTGGTTGATCACCTGTAGATCTGTATCCATAGAAAACAAGAACAGAAGCATCTTTAGTGAGTTTTGTTATTTTTGTTTATTCCTCAGCTGTCAAAAGAATGGGGCCAGGCTCTTTTCAGCAGTGCCCAGCAAAAGCACAAGGGGCAACGGGTAAAAACTAGAACACACAATGTTCAACCTGAACATGAGGAAAAACTTCTTTACTTTGAGGGTGATAAAGCACTGGAACAAGCTGCCCAGAGAGGTTGCAATGTCTCCTCTGGGGAGACTCAAAATTTGCTTGGACACTTTCCTGTGCAGCGTACTGTAGGGAATCTGCTTTAGCTGGAAGGCTGGACTAGATGATCTCCAGAGGACTTTTCGAACCCCTACGATTCTGTGATTCCCTGAATAACAGTTCACATCATTTTACTCACAGGTTCAATGTGTTCAAAATTAAATTAAGAATAATGACTGGTGTTAACCACACTACTGCATCATTAGAAAGATTAAAAATCTTTTATCATAGATTGACAAATTTTATAGCGATTAATTTACATACCATCTTAGACCATCACTTTTGTAAAACATTCACACGTTTATGGAAAACAATACAGCAGTCTTACAAAGTCCCCAGAAATTCAGAGCTGAAGATTTCCTGTTGTTTGTACCAATGCGAAGTCCATGTTCCCACACTAGTAAAGTATTTGCTTATATTTTGTTCCAGAGAAAAGGATTTTGCTAATACCCCTTCTTCTATATATTAAATTACAGATTCCTGATCTATAAAATAATTACTTATTAAAATGTATACATTAGTTTTAAGCTAAAATTCAACAGCTCAAATAGAATACTTCCCAAAAAGATGTTTTAACTGACACTGAAAATTGTACTAATTAAAGCTACAGCAGAATAACAGAAGATTTTTTTGACTGCTTATGATATAAGGAAACCCTCGAGGTCAAACTCACGTTGCTGAGAAAATACATCAGATCTGTTTGCAGCCTAAGCATTTATTCCTATGTCAATTTAGAGAGCATCTCCAGCAAACTCACAAAAACAAAAAACAAAAACCCAGACTAATCCCTCCAACAGTGACAGCTGTTTATCAATGAATAAATGATAGATGCAAGCATAAAGAAAGTATGCACTGGCAAGAAAGAAATTAAGCTAGAAAAACTACAAATGAATTTAATTTAAATTCTACTGTTACAAAAAGTCACCGTCCAGAATGAGTCAAATATCTTTTTTTCTTCCTTTTTAAATCTCACTTCAAACATATTCAGGAGTCAAATCACACTCAAACATGAGATCAACTACACTAACAAACAGGGGAAGGAAGACTTTGCAGTTTTAGATGCCAACAGTTAGGAAACAAATCAACACAAAGCGAACAAGTCAACTAACACAAAGCGAAATCTCTTACTTAATAAAAAGGAAAATTTGTTAATTTACAAAAAAATCCCAACCCTAACAAACTCTTTCAAATAACTGTTCACTACTTGTATCTTTAATCTCCAGCACAGCTCAACATGTAGCAAGCCCCTATATCCCTACCAAATACTATCAATCCTAGGCAAAAATAAATGCTATATTTTGATCAAATTCTGCATTTTGCGACCCTTCTCTGCTTTAAGTGAAGTCCATGCTGGATTATCTCGTGGAATTAGCTAGTAAAAGAAAACAGCAACAGTGACAACAAGGAATAATATCCAACATTTCATTAATCAAACAAAAACAAACAAACAAAAAACCCTGCACACAGTGTGTGTGCAATTAAGTACTTGGAATTCATCCAGGACTCTCATTAATAGATTTAACATCCTTCTTCTGATGATACATGTTCCAGAACTTTCGACTAGCTCAAGAGGCTATATTCGTGTACTTCTTATTTAGAAAAAGATAACACTGGCAACCACTGCAAAGCTTCAGTGTAAGACCACACTAAGGCCCTTGCTCAGTAAAAGACTCACAGCCAAATCTACCATGTAGACCTTTCATTTGCGACTTTCTACATCACAAATGCTACCTGGAAGTCAGTGATCAGCACTGCTACAGCTTAGCCTGGATCATCATTCAGGAAGACAGTAGCAAACTCCCTGAAGTAATTTTTCAAGCTCATGATTCTTGATTCCAAAAGCACTCTATTCTGGTATACTGTTCTTTTTTTGTTGCTTGTTTTTGTGGCTTCCCTCCCCACCATTCTTTATCATCCCATTTAAAATTTGGGGGTTTGCACTTCAAAAACAGCAGTTTCTGAAATGAAAAGAGTAGGGAAGATGATGTAGGAAGGAAATGGAAAACATCAACAACAGAGAGCATGTAGAAAAAGAAGGCTTTCATGAAAACACAAGCATCATAAACGTGGTCACTTCAATGAAAAGTGAAAAATATGTATAAGAGAGATATTAATAATATAAATTTTTAAAGCCTTGTGCATGAATATGATACAAAGACATCTTTATGTTTAGGAAGGATAAGCCATGGCATTCTATTCTAAGCTATGCTTCCTGTAACAAAAGAATTACTCAAATGCATCATCCTTCAGTGGAAGAAACAGTATATTCAAGGTATACATTAAATTTCCATAATGTCCCTACGTTATGAAACAGACTGATGATACTAACAAGAATGTCTGGAAGGTTCCATCATTTTCCCTTCCTTGATAGATCTTTCCACATGCGACCACTAGATTCTGAAATAAAGTTTTAATTCCTCCGTTTGTTTTTGGAGCCCAGGTTCATATACGTAAAGCAATCAGTTCCAAGCCCGGACATTAGCATAACAAAAACATTAAAATGCAAAAGATCAAGCACTGGCCCAAAGCAAGTTGTAGTAGCAAATGACGCAGTATTTATTTGCAAATCTTATTACTAATATCGTGACATGATAACAAGATTGGACCAGTGTAATGTGAAAACTTAGTCATGCAAATTAATACTCCTATATTATTCGGACCTGTATACTGTTTGAACTAGTAACTGTCGACAATTTCAGCTTAAAAAAATAGACAATTACACTCCATATAACCCACACACGAAGACCTCAACCAATATCAGAAATCTATCTACAATAGCACTATATCAGTTAACTCAGCAGTCTCCTATTTTAAGTTTCCCGACTAAAAGTCTAATCTACCCATACCACTCGCTAATCATGCTTCCTTTTAATTTCCTTAGATTCAAGAGGAAAAAGGATGGTGCAGAAAGTGTGAAAGAAGCTTCTATTCTTGCCATCATGCTAGGAAGGACTACAGCAGTATAAACTAATAGGTGCTGTTTTATGTTGGCAGTTGTCATCTGACTATATAAAGCTTGGGTCTGTGGAGTATGGAAAGTCTGACGCAGGTGTGAAGGCAGCATAATTACAGATGGGAGTACAACAAATGTTTCTGAATAAACTTCTATCCAATGAGTTTTGTTTCTAAGGTTTACATACTCTAAATTCACCATGGACTTGTATGTCTCAGCCAATACAGATGCCACTCAAAACTTGACCACATTCTCACTTGAAAGTCTGAGCAAACTCAACTTTGAATACTCCCTATATTTATGCCCTTCCCAAAGAAGACAAAAATGAAGGATTGCTTTGGCAACAGAATGCCCAAGTGGCTTATCTGTCAGTTTATGACTTACTGGCATGTTAAGCTTTACTGGACAACTTCTAATGTGCTATTCCTGCTCTCACACTCTTGTAAGAGTTATTCTTCCATTAAGAATTAATCATCTAAATAATCCAAGTTAAGCATGTAATGGTGTCACATTCAATAGCAAACTTTACAACTCCAGAAAAATTTTCATCAATAAATAACTACCAGAATTATTCCCTAAATCCTAACTAAAGAAAAAGAAACATTGATCTTACTCAATTCAAAAGTAGCAATCTGATAAATTAAAACTCACTACAGCTGGATTTTCACATGCCAACAGAATTTTCTATTTGCAAATACAACTAAAGAGCGAGTGGAGAAAAAACGATACTGCAGAACAACTCCATCAGGTGTTTTGCACTGTAATATTTAATAGCTCTAAAGAAAGGTAGCAGTAAAAGAACCAAGAGAAAATAGAACTTGAAGCATTATCCTGCATCAGTGACTAATGGGTAGAACTGGGATACTGTGATTGGACACCTGGATGTTGATGAAAGCAGAATTCAACTGGCAAATTCTTAGGAAAGAAGGTATCATTGATATAATTGAAGATATCAAGACATCACTGGCAAAATGATCCTAGGAAGAATCTGTTACAGATCCTCACCCAAGGCAGTGGTAATATTTGGAGATGGGACATCTGAGCACATGGCTACTGAATAGAAATTAGTTCCCTTCAGAAAAATATTAGAACCAAACAAACAGGATGACTAGACAACCCTCATAATTACTCTATGAATATAACTTGGTTCTAAGTAAGGACCTAAACTGAACAGGTTCATGTGACCCGTGATCATAGGGCAATGCCATTATCAGTTTTATCATCATTCAAGGTCAATAAAGCAACAGGCACGGCACAGAGCAAAATTCAGCGCAAGACGGACTTCTTGTAACCCAGTGATAGTCATATAAAACTCACAGAAATCTCTCTGGAATCAAGGAGAGGGCAGTGAGGACAAAAGAACACATATAGCTCATCTGGGAACTGAACACAGAAGTACCAATTCACCTCCAGGCAGTATTTGTCTATATAGAATGAGACAAGCATAATACATCTAGTTTATTCTAAGTACATGAAGATGTGACAGCTTGTGAAAAGCTTTAAAAATCTGAAGCAAGAGGACTTAAGTAGTTCACTGCACCACTAGTAGGTACCTTTGTCAGCACCAGAAGCAAAACACAACTTGTAAATTTAGATAAACACTGTTTACTAAGACAGAAGGGGAAAAAGTAAACAACAATGCAATGTTAACTATATATATATATATAGCTGCAATGTAATTATTCACCTTCCAATGACTGATGCCCAGCTAACAGTACAACTGCCTGCCAATCAACATCCTGCCAGTATTGCAAGTTCTCAACAACCACTGAACAATGCCCAGCAATCCCAAGCATCAGCTGTCCCTTAGCCAACACACCAGAAAACCATTACTGACCAAGTGAAACCAGGACAGATGGGGATGAAGAGGGAAAGAGGAGAACGAAAATTACTTAGCAAAAACACACAGAAGGTAAAAGCTTCCAAAGGAAAAACTCTCACAAATGAATAAAAGGGATGAATAGAAATTAATGAATTCAAGGAGGATGAGATTAAGAAAAATCTGAAGCAGAAGGTACATCTGACCATAAAGATAGGGATTAGAAGAACAGATGAAGTCAGCTTCAGAGAGCAGTGCATTAGGTTGTTTGTTTTTATTTTTATTCTCTTAAACTGAAACAATGCTGCATCTGGCTATTTAAGAGTACAGATCTATGTAAGAGTTAGTTACTGATAAAAACCTTCAAAGGAAGTATTATACAAAGAAAAGATTTTCTGGTTGTGAATCTCTGAACTCTACTCAAGGAATGGAGAAACTTTACACACACAAAACAGACAAGTCTAAAACATTCAAACTTTATCACAAGCATACTGCATTTATCCTCAACACGTTGTCTGCTTCTGGGCAAGAATCCAGTAAAAGATATAAAACTTCCAGAGTAATTCAGTAACACAGAAACTTATTTGCATACATGAAGGGCTGGCACTATTTGTTAGCATGACTCAGGTGAAAGTTAACTGCCAAGGGACACAGGGCAAGTGACAGCAAAAGCTGCAGAAGAGTACGGAATGATGTAAGACATGGCCTTAAAGTAACAACAAACCAAACCAAAAAGAAAGAAATAAAACTACCCCAGAAACAGGTCTTGATCCCATATACTAGAGGACAAACTAGTGCTGAAGCAGGAAGACAATTCAGCTATCTTCCCCAGGCTATGACAAGCTTACGCAACCTAGTGATAAGAAGCTCTTTCCTTACTACAACATATCATACTTAAATAGTGCATCATCTTCCAAAGAGTGAAAGATCATATAGATGCAAAAGATTTTTTTTTTTTAATTAAAGTGTAGAGGCTGATGGAAAAAGCATTACAGCTGATCAGACGCAGCAAAGAATCAACATGATCTGTACTTTCTTCTAGAGTTGAGTAGTGTACATGTACTCGCTGTTTGATCACCAAGGAAGAAAAGAAATTACACAAATCATCCATCCAGAGCCCACCAATGATCTCACGTGAGTGGTCACAGGAAAGTAAGAGCAGATGGTTTACTCTGATTCAGTCTCTACAGCAGCATTAAAATGTTTCATCAAAAGGGAGAGCAGTCTACATTCAGTGAAAATATATTCTGCACAAGCACTACTGAAAGGAAACTACCTACCACCACAAGCTGAACAAGGGCACCTACACAATTAATCCAAATTAATTAAACAAAACTAATATTGAATATAAAAATAATATATAAAACTAATCTAATATTACTGAATACAAAAAGTCACAAAGACAGTTTCTTCATTATTAGCAATTTTGTGGGACTTCTGTCATATTATTTATTAATTTGAATTTATGTAAGTAAATGAAAATCAGAGATTAAGAGACCAAGGATGATGAACTGTATCGTTAACACCAGCACCTTCTTTACTGCTATCTCTCCCTATGCAATGTTATGTTTTGACTGCACTAACATTCAACGAAGACAAGTTACCTTTGATGAGAGCAGTTAACCAATTCCAAGAATGCCGTGTGGCACTTTAAAGAGAAGAGTTAAAAAATAAGCAAGACACCAAAGTGGGAGTCACATTTAAAAAAAAGACAGTGCTGTTTTTATTAAAGAAACTCAACAGAAACTCAACTTCCAAACAATTACATGAACTCAAAGAAAAACATCATTATTAAATAGGACTTAACATTTTAAGCTGTTAAATCATTAAGTCTCAAGAAATCAGAGCTTAAATTATGGTTTTACTAAGACCTTCAAAGTAAATCATCATGCAGGTAAAAGGATAAGAAGCAAATTATTATGCAACAACAGTGAATATCCAAGACATTCCCTAGCAACATATCACCCAAATGTCCTTCTTCTCTCAATTTTTTCTTAAAATTTCATTTAGAGAAACTTCCTTGTGCTACCAACTTTCCTGGAAGTTTTCCCCAAGCTTTTGCACTATTACAGCAAAAAGCCTAGCTCCACCTTTTTACAAGGTCTAACATTATGAGAAGTTTTTTAAGTTACCAGAGAGGATCTATGTTTCTACAAAAACAGTATTTTTCAAATACATGTGGTCATTCCACATGATTATAAGGTCAAGGGTGGGTGGGCGGGAGTGCTACACATATATTTTTAAATCACTAAGAAGTTCAAGTAAAATTTTAAGTGCTACTTGAACATTTTATTGCCAGTACAGTCATAACCTAGTGGCATGCGACCTGACAGACTGGAGAAGATCTAACGATGTCAGCTTGTATCTCTATACTGATGATCTCATGTTGACATCTGACTCCCTGGAGGCAGTACATTCATTGACTATCTGCAGGAAAAAGGATGTGCTATAAACCCACTGAAGGCACAGGGTCCAGGCCTATCTGTGAAATTCCTGGGAGTAGTTTGGTCAGGAAAGACCAAAGTACTACCCAGTGCAGTAAGAGATAAGGTTCAGACATTCCCAGTCCCTATGACACCTAAACAGCTGCAAGAATTTTTGGGTATACTGGGATACTGATGTTTCTTCATATCCCACTTAGCGCAGCTGCTGAGGTCTTTCCATCAACTCAAAAGAAGGACCAACTATGGGACCGGGGGAGAATGGAACACGAGGCTTTTCAACAGGCCAAACTGGCTGTTAAACAAGTCCCAGGAGTTGCGTATATTTGATCCTACCCTTCCACCTGAACTGGATGTCACTCAGGACGGCTGGGGCTGGGGCCTGTGGCAACACCAGAGTTCCGTTCAGACCTTGACTGGGTTTTGGTCTCAGGTCTGGCATAGAGCAAAACAAAAATACAGCATGACTGAAAAAGCTATTGGCTGCCTACTCCATGCTGCAGGCAGTAGAGTCAATAACCCAAACACCTGAAATCACAGTCAAGACCACTTTACCAATTCAAGGGTGGGTTAAAGATCTGACACAGCTTCCTAAGACAGGGGTGGGCCAAGGACAGACAGTGGCATGAAAGGTCACATATCTCAGACAGAGAAGTAGTCTGTCTTCATCACCAGTAAAAAAGAACTTCAGAAGATCCTAGGCCCAGTGACATATCACAGTGATGTGCCACAAAAGTGCTCCAGTGAAGAAGAGTCCAATTCAGGAAGGAAAATAGCCTATTCCTGAAGATGCCTGGTATATGGATGGGTCCAGCAAGGGTGAAGCGAGGAAGTGAGAGCAGCGGTGTATCATCCTTCCACTGAAACAATCCAGTTTGAAGAGGGGGATGGTCAGAACAGCCAATGGACAGAACTGCAGCTTTGTATCCCTCTTAGGATACAAATTTGGGCACTGATAATCAAGCACGACCCCATACTGGTAATGACAATAATCTTCTGCTCCCTGCCCCTGAAAATTTAGAGCCCAGAACCCATAGAATAGAATGGCCCTCGAAGGTGCAAGTAGGACCCAAGTGGTGTGGCCTACTTGCACCTCGGGGGAGATTACTGGAGCTGGGCGGCTCAGCAGTCCCTCCAGTAATCAGTACGTGGCCTACTGACATCGTGGTCAACACTCCGGTCTTCACTGCTAACGGGACCCTCATGTTCTTACGGCAGATCAGACCACCTCCTCCCTCCCCCCACCTTGGTGCCTGATACAGTTATACAGTCACAGATATCTGGTCAAAGGGTTTGGTACAGACAGCTTGGACATGCCTCAGTTCAAGCTGAAGTGTTGACCCAGAACAGGGATACGGCCTATATTTTGCCTTGGAGGGCAGACATCCCCCTCTTAGCACCTCTGAAACATCTGTACTACTCCCTGTGAGTTTCTGGGTCTCTAGGATCACCCAAAGGAGTGAAATGTCATCAAAGCACTCCAGTGCTGCTGTGAGAACAAGAACAATACCTGGTGATGGCCTATATGGGACTGACGGAACATAAGGCAGACCTGCACCAAACAACTGCATGCCTCCAGTAACACTGTCATGCACTGCTCTATGTGTCAATAGTTTACAGGCTGGTTCAGCCCAGTTCTGTGACGACTGGTATGGGGGATCCATGTACCGACGCCCTGGGAAAGGGGAAAAGGGAAAAGGGCCTAAAAACAAAGCAGCGGCAACAATCTGAAGAGGAAAGCTAATTTACTAAAGATATTGGAAAGCAAAATAACACAATATAATACAATATAATTGGAATTAAAGCTAATAAATCATAGAATCATAGGGGTTGGAAGGTATCTCAAGAGATCATCGAGTCCAACCCCCCTGCCAAAGCAGGTTCCCTACACCAGGTCGCACAGGTAGGCATCCAGGCGGGTCGTGAATATCTCCAGAGAAGGAGATTCCACAACCACACTGGGCAGCCTGTGCCAGTGCTCCGTCACCCTCACCATGAAGAAGTTCTTGTGCACATTCGTGCGGAACCTCCTGTGCTGCTGTTTCTGTCCGTTTCCCCTTGTCCTGTCTCCACACACTGCTGAAAAGAGTCTGGCCTCACCACTTTGTCCCCCACACCTCAGATATTTATAAACCTGGATCAGGTCCCCTCTCAGTCTTCTTTTCTCAAGGCTAAACAGACCCAGTTCACTTAGCCTTTCTTCACAGGGGAGATCCCCCAGGCCCTTCACCATCTTTGTGGCCCTGTGCTGGACTCTTTCCAAGAGATCCCTGTCTTTTTTATACTGGGGAGCCCAGAACTGGACACAGTACTCCAGATGAGGCCTCACCAGGGTAGAGCAGAGGGGAAGGATCACCTCCCTTGACCAGCTGGCCATGCTCTTTTTAATGCACCCCAGAATGCCATTGGCCCTCTTGGCCACGAGAGCACACTGCTGGCTCATGGTCAACCTGTCATCCACCAGGACACCCAGGTCCCTCTCTACAGAGCTCCTCTCCAGCAGCTCATCCCCCAGCCTGTACTGGTGCATGCAATTATTCCTCCCTAGGTGCAAGACTCTACACTTGTTTTGTTAAATTTCATCCAGTTTCTGACTGCCCAGCTCTCCAGCCTGTCCAGGTCTTGCTGAATGGCAGCACAGCCTTCAGGCGTGTCAGCCAATCTTCCCAACTTCGTATCATCAGCGAACTTGCTGAGGGTGGCCACTATCCCCTCATCAAGGTCACTGATGAAGACGTTGAACAAGACTGGACCCAGCACGGGCCCCCGGGCGACACCAATGGTTACAGACCTCCAACCAGACTCTGCACTGCCAACAACAACCCTCTGCGCTCTGCCAGTCAGCCAGTTCTCAACCCACAGCACTGTCCACTCATCCATCCCACACTTTTTTAGCTTTGTTATAAGGATGTCATGCAGGACAGTATCAAATGCCTTGCTGAAATCAAGGTAGACTACATCAACCACCCTCACCCCATGTGATGTGACAACATCATAGAATACCACCAGGTTGGTCAAGCATAACCTCCCCTTGGTGAACCCATGCTGGCTACTCCCGCTAACCTCCTTTTCTTCCAATTGTCTGGAGATGGCATCCAGCACAAGCTGTTCCAACACTTTTCCAGGGACAGAGGTGAGGGTGACTGGCCTATAATTACCAGGATCTTCCTTCTTGCTCTTTTTGAAGACCGGAGTGACACTGGCTATCCTCCAGTCATCAGGCACATCCCCCATTCTCCAAGACCTCTCAAAGATGACAGAGAACGGTTCAGCAATCACCTCCACCAGCTCCCTCAGCACCCGTGGACGCACCCCATCAAGTCCCACGGATTCGTGAACATCAGCGTTGCCTAGGCGCTCACGGATCACCTCTTCCCTGACTAAAGGAAAGTCTCCTATTCCCCAGACCCTCTAACTAACCTCCAGGGTCTGGGATTCCTGAGGGAGAGCTTTTTCACTGAAGACAGAAGCAAAGAAGGTGTTCAGTATCTCCACCTTCTCAGCATCCCCTGTTACCAGAAAACCCCCCTCACCTAGCAGGGGGCCCACACTCTCCCTAGTCTTCCTTTTACTGTTAACATACTTAAAAAAGCCTTTTTTATTATCCTTTATCACTTATGCCAGATTCAATTCCAGATGTGCTTTAGCCTTCCTCATTGCACCTCTGCAGGCCCTGACAACCTTTCTATATTCTTCCCAAGTGGTCAGACCCTTTTTCCACATTTCATGGACCTTCTTCTTCCCTTTGAGTTTGCGCAAGAGCTCCTTGCTCATCCACACAGGTTTCCTGCCACCCCTTCCCGATTTCTTGTTCACAGGGACACACTGACCCTGAGCTTGGAAGAAGAGCTGTTTAAATGCTGACTAGCTCTCACAGGTCCCCTTACCTTCTAACACCCTAGCCCACAGGATAGCACCAAGTAGGTCCTGGAAGAGATCAAAGTTGGCTCTCCTAAAGTCCAGGGTAGCAATCCCACTTTTTGCTTTGCTCCTTCCACTCAAGATCTTGAACTCCACCATCTCGTGACCACTACAACCCAAACTGCCCCCAACCTTTACTTCCTTAACAAGTCCTTCCTTGTTAGTGAGAATAAGGTCCAGTAACACCCCCCCCCCATGTCAGTTCCTCCACCACCTGCATCAGAAAGTTGTCTTCAGCACCTTGCAAGAACTGTCTGGACCATGTGTGCTTGGACAAGTTGCTCATCCAGCAAATATCTGGATAACTGAAGTCCCCCATAAGCACCATTGCCTGGGAATGTGATGCTACATCTAATTGCTTATGAAAAGCCTCATCAACCTCCTCTTCCTGATCAGGGGGCCTGTAGTACACACCCACAACAGTGTCACCCTTACCAGACTGCCCCTTGATTCTCACCCACAAGCTCTCCACTGCTACGTCACTCTCCTCCAAGTGGAGCTCAATACATTCTAACTGCTCTCTCACATAAAGAGCAACTCCACCACCTTGCCTTGCCAGACGATCTTTCCTAAAAAGCACATAGTCCTCCATGGCAACATTCCAGTCATGAGAGCTGTCCCACCATGGGATCATGGCCTTGCGACCGCACGCAGATCTCCAACTCTTCCCGTTTATTTCCCATGCTGCGTGCATTAGTGTATAGACACTTAAGGGAAGCAGCATCCCCCCACCTCTCACCATACCTAGGAACTCCACCCTCTTCATGCAGCAAGCTCTGTTTTGAGCCTTGAACTACCCCCTCAGCCCCAGCAGCCCTCATTTTGTCCCCTTTCCCCTTCATACCTAGTTTAAAGACCTGTCAATAAGTCCCACCAGTTCCTCGGCTAGAATCCTCCTACCCCTCAGAGACAGGCTGCTTCCACCTGCAGTCATCATGCCAGGTGCCAAGTAAATTGCCCCATGGTCAAAAAAGCCAAAACTCCTATGTTTGCACCAACTCTTAAGCCATTTATTTAAGAGATGTGCTTTTTGGATCCTCCCAGTATCCTTCAGCCACTGAAGGTATAGAAGAAAAAATCACCTGCACACCTGTTCCTTCAACTACCTGCCCCAGACTACTGAAGTCATCCTTGATAGTCTTCAGGCTTTTCTCAGCGACTAAAAATAAAATGAGCAATAGAGAGTGTCCAATAAACTGAAGGCCTTCTGCTGAAGGCGAGACGGCAGCGAGCACCCGCTACTGGGTAGATTCCCAAAGGAAAGAGAGAGTCTCGTGACACACAAACAGGTTTTATCTTTCCCTCTGAGTTGAAAAACATAAAAATACAGAACAATGCAGTCCCCCGGGGTACACAGTTCATCTTTTCTGAGACGGGTATACCCACAACTATCGATGATCCACGGAGCTGGAACATTAATTCTTTAATTCTCAGTGTACTACATGACGCTATGATGTAGAATACCAATAACAAAAATCACAAAACCACAACACCATGACTGAGCACGAACCTCAACCATGAGCCAATCATCAGTCGCCTTACATTATCCCAATCTGTATTGCTATGGGCGAATTGTACGAACATCACAATGCACTGGACCTCTTTATTAGGAAAGGCTCACACTCCAGCTGGCTCAGTCATGCTGTTCACGCTGTGAAGGGGTGGAGCATATGGAGTGTAAGTCACAGCCTGAACCACTGATTGAGAACCTGGAGAAAAGACCTGGTCAGCCCTGGGAGCACAGGTGAAGTATGACTAGCACTGAGGAAGGGCCTTTGTTGGAGGTCCCTCCAGAAGGAGTCCTTTCCTTGCAAACCTAGATCCTCCAAGACAGGTGAGCATTAATCTTCCTTACTTTTGTAACATCTTGTTTGCACTGGTTCCTTTGCCTTTACTCTCACATTGAGCTTGTCAGGCATAACCAACTGCCTAGAGCTAAACCATATGCTTCAAGAAAGAAGACTTCATAGAGTAGGTATATACACAATAGAAATACCTCAAATTCTCTCTCCAACAAAACAAGATATGTAACCTAAAATAAAGAAGAAATGGCACGTCTCCCATTTCCAGAGAAATACCCTCCTACACAGAAGGGATAACTCAGAGGTGCAGGGAGGGGTGACTTGAAAGCTCTGGGGAAAAAAAAAAAAAAAAAAAAAAAACTGCATCCAACCTTTCCACGTTAGGAGTTATCCATTTAGAGCTGAATTTCCATAGAACTCAAATGTTCACGAATAATTCCCCAATTCCCACTTGTCTTCATGTGTTCTAAAACAGCAGTAAGAGACTTAAATTTACTAATGAAATTTTTCTGTATTGCCAACAGTCATTTCCTTTTTATAGAAATCAAGAGAAAAGGTAGACTGAGGATAAAACAGTCTTTCAAACTGTCTACAGTTAGAGTAGGAGAATATCTGAAGAGATATCCAACAGATAATCATATAAAAATAACTGTATTTGAAAACAGAAAACCCATCAACATCAAGATGTGCAAAATATTCCTTCTGCCACAATAGATTTTTTTTTAAAGCATACATTTGAGATCTAGATCAGTCTTTCAATACTTTAAAATATGTTATTGCTTTGGATACAGAATAGTTCAATTAGCTACAAGCTGGCAGAAACATTAAGTTACTCCAACCATGAACAAACCTGCTTTGCTTACTTCGAGCAAATTCGTTAAAAAAAAAAAAAAAAAGTGGAAAAAGTATTTGCCTGTCATTCAGGAAAAAAAAAAAAGATGAAAAAAACAGGAAATGAGAAATAAAATAGGAAAACTGAGTCCAACCTAATTCTTACGGGTATCAGAAATTAGGATATAAAGTGAACTTACATAGGTGCTTTAAGAGTTTCAAAGTCATCTAGCATGCCTACAAACAGTGGGGAAATACAAAACACACTGCAATGTTTTCCATAGAACAAGTTAGCCTGAAACTGAAGCATAAAGAAAAAGCAGCTCAATGCAAATAGCTAACATTTTACATTTTTCAGAAAGCTGATGCTGCACTGTGATGACAATCAATAAAAGAAAAAAGCCCAACACACTAAATCCACATGTATTCATACACCATTGCTATTTCCACCCAGATCAATGAATAAACATAAGACCATGTTTATTCTATTCTCTAGGCTGAGTAGTCCTAGCTCCCTCAGCTTTTCTCATAAGAGAGGTGTTCCAATCCCTTTATCCACACACTGTGTCACTTTTCAGTACATCCACTTCACTCTCGTACTGCAGAACCCAGAAGTGGACAAAATACTGCTACTGTGGCCTCATCAGGGCCATGCAGAGAAAAGGATAACCTTTCTCAACTTGCTGCTAACACTTTGCCTAACGCAGCCCATGATACCCTTGCAATCTTACTTTCAGCAAGGGCACACTGGTTGGCCCATGCTCAACTTGGTTTCCACCAGAACAGGCAGACACCAGGGCCTTTCATGCAGATCTGCTTTCCAGTTCATTGGTCCCTGGCACATATTACTGGGCTGCTACTTCTCAAGTGCAGGATTTTGCACTTCTACTTACTGAACTGTTCGAGACTCCTGCCAGCACATTTCTCCATTCTTCTGAGGGCCCTCTGGATGGTAGCATAACCCTCTAGTATACTAGCCGCTCTTCCCAGTTTTGAGTTATGTGCAGACTTTCTCAGAGTACACTTTGCCCTGTCATCCATATCATTAATAAAGATGTGGAACAGAACTGGGCTCTGTATTCACACACAGGGTACACGCAACTAATTAGCAATCCCTATCAACACACCACTGATCATCACCTTCTGCACCCAGATGTTCAGACAGTTTTTGATCCTCCTCACTGTATGCACCCAGCTCATACATCAACAGCTTGTTTACAAAGATCATATGGGAGACAGTGTTTTAAAGGCCTTACTGAGACACACAATGTCTGCTGCTCTGCCCTTATCTACCAGGCCAGACATTTCATTGTAGAAGTCTTTCAAGTTGGTCAAGCTGACTTTTCCTTGGGTAAATGGATGCTGACTGCTCCTGATGATATTCCTGTCATTTATATGCCTGGAAATGGCTTCTAGGACTGCTGCTCCATTATCTTCCCCAGGAAGGAGGTAAAGCTAACCATTTCCCTTTCTGAAATCAGGAGTAACATTTACTGTATTGTGGTCCTCAGAGACTTCTCACCAAACTGACATAAAATTGAGAGTAGCTTAGCAATTCCATCGCCTGTTCTCTCAGAACTTCTGAGTACATCCCATCAGGGCACATGGAATGAAGTGTATCCAGTTTGTTCCAAGCATTACCAGATCTGATTTGCTTCCTCCAACAGTGTATCTTTGTTGATCCAGAATATCTCTTCAGCCTCTCCTTCCAGTCCAGCTATCACCGTTTTAGATTTGATACTTACCTATTGACTTATTGTGGTGGTCTAACCCAGAAGACAGCTAATATCACATGCCTTTTACTCACTCTCCTTGCCCTCAGTGAGATGGGGAGAGATAGATTTAAAAAAAAATTAAAAAAAAAAAAAGAAGTAGAATTCATAGGCTGAGAATTATTTAATAAGACAGAAAAGGAAGAGACAAATAACAGTAATTGTAATATATATACATATTTACAAAACAAATGATGTACAAGCAACTGTTCACCATCCACTGACTGATGCCCAGCCAGTCAGGTCTACCTGTCCTCTCTCCCTCTCCCTCTCTCTCTATCTCTCTCTCTCCCTCTCGGTGGTGCTTCCAGCGCTGCTTCCAGGAGCACAGATGCGCTCAGTGCCCGCGCGGGTTGCCCCCCACCATCCTGGCTCCCTTCCTTCCGGAGCACCAGTGTTAGAACGAGAGGTGGCTGCGTTCCTTGACCCAAACGGTCGCCGGGAGGGGTGAATTTGTTCCCCTTATCTCTAGTGTCTCTTTCTATAGCACCTGTACCTCAAATAAAGGCTCTGGAATCGCCTTTGCTTGCTTTACACCCTTACTGGTAAGATACTATGAGAAGCTGAAAAGTGGAAACATCCTTGGCTCTGTACAACACTGCTCAGCAACAACTAGCACATTGGTCTGCTATTGTAAACTGAGAAGCAAAAGAGTTAAATGTCCCAAATATTAAAATGAAAGGAGATCACCACACTAACAAGAGAGTGGTTGGAGTAGGGGATCTTGCAAAGGCAAGACAGCACTTCTGCAGGCAGATTTCCTTATCTTCTGAAACCATGCAGGCCTGTTAAACAATAACAGACAAACTTAGTGGGTAAGGGAGAGATTAACTCCATCTGGGTGCTAAGGAGGGTCAGCTAATGGTCGTTTCAGCAGGGGGATAATGAGATCCCCTGCAGTACTTCCAAGCCACTGACCCATTTCCAGATACATGTTAGACTGAGCATAAGGAGTTATCAAAATAGGTTTAATTAAGTTCTCCCAGTACCACAAATGATCTTACGGGAAGTGACTGGATAGGATAGTAAATATTGTCACCACCACTCCACCTATCCCACGACACAGACTCTCACTGCTAGAGACTTGAACATACAGTCTGTTAAATACAGACTGTCTGATGATGCGTTCAAGCTGCCTATCATCTTCTCTACAGATCCTCACTGCAGTAGCTTCTCGTATCAATCCCATGCTGCTCTGGTTCCTCCAAGTCAAGTAACCTCTCAATTGCTGTCAATTCCCTTCAAAACGCTCAACAAACAACACTATATACTGAGTAACAAACACTTCAAATATCAGGAAAATGACAAATCCAGTGTTAACTGGCATACTGTAATGAGTATACCTGGAAATCTTGTATAATGAACTCCAATCAGTAAACACAGATCTATCTTGTTTTCTTATATTTATTTTTCAGTTGTGGTGAATGAACTACTACCCTGTTGTTGGCTGACAGAAAAACAGAACATCCTTGTTATGAAATAAAAAAAAATATCAGTCCTATCTTTTGCACAGCATAAATAATACAGCCCCTATCAGTACAATTGCTTCAGTCATTAGTTTACTTTTTTTTTTTTTTTTGAACAATGATTTCAGCTGAAGGGCACAGAATAAAGACTGAAGACATCTGGGCCATGAAGCTAGTGCTGTCATGTGTCATGGGAGTCACAGCCTGGTGCCAAATATCACCACTGCTCTACAGCTGCAGGTGCTCATGATCACAAATGGCACTAAGTGGTACAATGCTCTACTGTGTCAGCAGAAATGAAGAATTAATTCTTCTCATTAAATTACGGTGGCTTATTCCTCTTCTAGAGTCCTGTACTTTTATGCCTTTTATGAAGTACTCCAGAAAGCCTTATGGAGTACACATACCCTCAGATAACAGCAGAAAAGATTCACCTCACTTCTTGAGATAGATGATCTCTAGGTTCAGTATCCAAACTTTCTCTTAGGAGATTCAGTTGAGAAAGCCTTACTGACAATCCCCTGAAGATCTCAATTTCCCTAGAAGAGCAACAGTCCTCAGATCAAACACAGAAAATTAAAGTTGTAGTCTTTTAAACCCTAACAAGCTCAAAGAAGTCCAAGATCTTTCTCACTTTCCATGTCACCTCTACTAACTCTGGCAAATTTTGCCTTTCAATCTCAAGATAATAGATAAACCAAAGACCAGTTTATAGAGCAAGGAGAACTGTGAAGAGCCAAACATTCAATTTGCAGTTTTGATCTAAAGCAACAAATATGCTTAAGAAACAGAATCACTGAGACAAAAGGGAATGGCAGTTAAAAATGCAATATAAGTACACACACACACACACACGCAAAGAACATAATTCAGCAGAAAAATACAGCCATTTGCAGAAGAAACATGCATCTATTGAAAGTTACGCTCCATAGTCTTGCCTGTTTGCAGCAGGAAAGTTGTATTGATACAGTTAAGCGAGCACAAATTTTCTGGATTCAACAGGACCTCTATCTCAACTTTGCCATCAAAGATTTAGAAGCATCCTCAGAAGCTTGTACCACAATCATGAAAGGAGAGTAACAGTGTACAACTAAAATAATCACCACGATACTAAAGAAATAAAACAATTTGGTTAGCGTTGAGGGATTGGAAAGGGGTGATCCTACTGGATCTCCAGGAAGCCTAACAAACCATCAACTTTGACTGCTACATTGCAACGCTGACAAAGCCGAAGGCTTGAACTTGCAGAGTCAGTCCAGAGAAAAAGACAACATTTCTCTTGAAACACAGAAATCCTGGGCCTCATACCAATTAGAAGACTGTGGAGCACGTTGCCTGTCTTGTCTGGATAGGCACCATATAGTCTGAATTTAGCACCTTCCAACTGCTTGTGTCAATGAAAGATGAACTGCATGGGCAATATTTTCCTAGCAATTATGTCAACGTAGCAGCTGCAAAAGCATGGGTCACCTCTGCTGGTGCAGACTTTAACAGGTACAACATATAGGCTCTTGTTTGGGAAAAATGCACAGCTAATAGCGGTGATTATGTTGAAAAATAGCATTGTAGAGCAAACTTTCAGCTACACCAAACAGTGTTATTGCACTCTCTGTATCTGTTGTAGTGTTCATGGAAATAAGTAGCAGGCATCACTTCTGGAGTACTGACAAAAGGAAAATGAGTGCATGATCTTGCCAGCTTCTTACTGAAAACATCCATTTTAATTCTTCCATGGTCTTGTAGCAATGGTTAGCTAATGCTGAACTAAGTCCAAGCTGATCTCAGGTGGAAGCACTCCTGTAGAGACTTGACAGATTCAGTGTGGGAACTAGGCTAAACAGCTGACTCTGCAAGATGTACTAAATATAGAATATGAGTGGAACTGTTTCAGGGCACACAAAAATTGTTGTGAAGATTCTCCATGGGAACAAAAACTTCCTTTCTCAGAAAGATGGAGGAGTGTTTTCTGGCCTTTAGAACACATGGCTTCCTCAGCAACAAGAAAACATGTCAAGGCAACAGAAGAAACCATTAATGGAATCTAAGAGGACAATTATGCTTTCACTTGATCTTTTAGCAAAAATGTTTTAAAGGGTGGAGAGCATGGTATATTTGTAAAGCTTCTGTAGATTAACCAGCTTTCAATAACAATCCTGTATAGAACTGAAAAAAATTGTTTAAGATTTAGCACATAGTAACATCAAAACAAACAAATGTTTCCATAGAGACAACTACCTAAATAAATGCTCATAATGGATCCAAGCCCTGATGTCACCCAGGCCTGCCTGCAACCATAGTAACATGTCAGTATAAACAGAAATATTTTGATTTTTCTGTCTAATAATATCATAGAATTAACAGTTTTATGGCAGTGCTTAAATCGTTCTCTTGTAGTACTGAGTGATAACAGTTCTAAAATAACAGCAGAGGCATTTATATCATGGGTATTACCATATTAACTACATACAACAATTGAAGTATGTGTATGGCATAGCTAACATACCACATTCCCGAGTGCAGTTGTTGACCTCAACAAAGAAATTCAAGTTCCTAGAACAACATGCCAGAGCGTTGGTCAGAGATCAGTAACACCTATTATTAGATACTCTGCTTTCCTTAATACAAAAAACCCTCAAGTTCTTAGGTTGTTGTGTTGTGTCTCACTGTCTTGCAGGATTAACAAGAACACAGACACATTTTTCATACCAAATGCAGAACATTTCTGTGCCCTCTTCCTGAGTCACCAATGAGATTGCTTTGTCTAAGGCAGTAAGATTCACTCAATCCATCTTGCAAGCACACTAGAAGAACTATGACCAATAAACTTTTGCAACTCCGGAAGAATTGCATAAAAGAAACAAGAAGAAACAAAAATTCCAAGAAAGCAGGCAATCATTTCAGCTACTAAAAAGATAATCATGGAATTGCCATTCCCATGAAAACCATCCATTTCTAAATACTACTGCATATCTGGAAGTTGCATGTCACTAAGCTCAGTATACCCAGAATGCATTACCACTCTTAACATATCAAGTACAAAGGACAGATAGCTGAATATTGACAGAAAGTGAAAAAAGGAATTCTTGAAGTTAGCTAAAACTAAGATGTAATATTACACTCCACATTTTACCAGAAAGCCCAAGCCGAAGTTATTGAAAACAAAAAAAAAAGTATTTCTGTTTTTTTCTTCTCACAGAATATCACTGCAACTTAACTTTGTTTTCAAGTGTAACAGTTTAGCTAAAAAAATAAAAATAAATAAATAATCATTGGTTGCAGAACATTAAATCAATCATGAGAAAGTTATCAAGATGACAAACAGGGATCACAGAGATAGTACTTGTTTTCCAGTATTCTAACAAAACTTGCCACTGCTGTTCACAACAAGCATTTGCTGGCTAGAAAGCAAACTCCGCTTAACAAACTCATTTCCCAGTCAAAGAACTGACAGAAAATTTGCTTGGCTGGTTGCAACTGTAATCTTATACAGCAGAACATTTCTTCTACTATATGGACTGTGTACCCTGGCCAATTACCAATAGCCACCAACACTGTCTCAGTGAAACTCTGTGGATGGCTATCAGAATCACAGGTCAAAGTCTGTCCTGTGAGATAAGAGTGTAGCTGCTGAACATAAAAGCAGTAGTGAAGTACGGAGGCTTCAGATACCTGAAAACTTAACTCTTTCATTTGGCATGGAAGCAGTACACTGCAGTTTCTGAGGTGTTGAAAATTCTTTTACAGTGTTTAATTTCTTCATTCAACAAGGATAAAACAAAACTTGAACTGTAAAACAAAAATTACACAAAAATAACCGTAGTGCCCTGTTTGGAAATAGCTCAATGTAAGACTAAGTAAGGAGTTTATGTACTGTGTGGGCCTTTCTTGATGCACTCCAAATTTATCGTTAAGGGTTAACTTAGGGTTAAATCTGAAACAAGAGAGAAAAGTAAAAGTAGTTTTAAAATACATGATGCATATACACAAATAAGGAAAGAGTAAGCAACTAATAAACAATTAAGATAACTGCAACAAACGCGAAAGTATTCCAATTACTAAGTAACAGAGGGAAAGGGGAAAGATAGTGTATCTCTTCTGAAATGTCAACTCTTAACAGCAGCCTTAGAAAATGCTGAACAGGCACACTCCACAGAAGGAGACAAGAAACTCTGAGCTGAGTAGAGACTTCTGAACATCGGCGATGTGATGCACTGATGTTCTTCTTCATCCCTAAGTCCCTGACACCTCACAACTGACTTTTGCATAATGAAACTGGATTCATTTTACCCTAGCAGGTATCACAACAGATACTACTTAAAATCAGCTAATTATCACAGAGTTGCCCTATTGTTAACTTGCTTAGACATCAACATGAGAAAGTAGTATCAAATTTTTTTTTTATTTCCTGTAATGAAAGAGAATTAAAGTTGACAAAAGCTGAAGACATTTTAAAAATAAACACCACCATCATATATCATAAAACCAAGAAAAAAATAACAAGTTTGGTGTGACCAGTACCCTACACTTCAAATAGGAGCAGCTGTTTTGCTGGACATCAAAACTATGTACAGAAAAAGGGCTTAGTATATATCCCAGCTTAGCCTCAGTTCTTTGAGGCTGAGTTTTGTCAAGATGCAAGACTACATGCTGAGTTCATTCAGATATTACTCAGAAATCATTCGCAGCATTTACTATAGACAAAATAAATAAAGTTTGTTAGGACATAATCAAAACAAAAATAGGTTATTCAATCTCTCCACACTGCATTATTTTTCAACACCTGTTATGCTGAAATCAATGTAATGTAGCAGGCAGAAAATGAAAGCAACAGTTTCACTAAGGAACATTTAAAGAGACTGACTGTGACAAAGGCATAGTGACTCACAATGTCTTTGAAGAACCACATATAAATTTAGATGGTTATCCAAAAAACACATTGGAGAGACAAAGAAACAATAGCAGAGAGGAACTTACTTGATTTTACTGAAGACAATGTCAACATCTGTTACTGTCACATTCTTCCCATCTATCACCTGACAGTCCTTGCACAGCTTAGACCAGTTCTTCCCATGCATTTCTTTTCCTGTGGCTCTTGTATCACCATGAATAGCAAATTTTCTAAAGGCCTCTTCCAGAGCACTTATTTCTCCTGCCATAGCTCCCTCATGGGAGCTATTTGAATCACAGGATAATCGTTTTGCAGCTCGGTCCTTTGTTGGATCTGAAGGAGACCTTGGAGGAGTCTTATTTGCAGGTTTGGTCGACTTTGCTTTATTGTCAGTCATTGTGCTATAAAGAAGAGGAAGATAAACTTTGTTACGCTAATTTGCAATAGAGCTTACTTTCTATTAAACTACAGGTTACAGTCTGACATGTCATAAAGTAAGAGTAAGCAGTCCATGAAGATCATAAGCACTCAGTAACTCTTCACCAAACAACTGAATCAGGAAAATGACATAGGGCACAAACCTAGTTTCACCATTTTCACAGCAGACAAGAGAACACTTACTGTTTCCTTCTTTTTCTTAATGACTAGATGAATTTTAATGACAACATGAATTCATCACAGTTTTTCTACTGACTTAAATAAGAGTATGTCTTTTACATTATAGGCATTACTATCCATATTTTTTTTAAACAAAAAATAAACAGTCCTTTATCTTCTTGTCCTTGGCTTTTTCATTATTTTTAATTGAAAATGCATCAAAAATATTCATGTTTTAAAGGGATAACAACTAAGGAAGCCTCAGAAATGCTTGGACAAGACTCTCCAGTTGTTTCTCAAGTTCTTGCCCAGAGAACTGAAGCTATAAAATTCCTTTAGAATTAACACATCCAGAATGCAGGAGCATTGAGAAAGGATGTGACTTCTGCCCATCCACTACTCACTTGGGAAAAGTAAGAGGCCCTGAAAAACCAATGGATAGGGCACACCCTGCACCTGTCCCAACTACTTCACGTATACATCTGCTTACACACAGATCTGTGGCGCTGTCGCAAATTTTAATACATTAAGAAGTGCTTCAGATATCAGAACTTTGACAAATTCTGGCCTGAGGGCTAAAAAGCTCATTGTACTTAACTCATATATCCTTCTGATATCCCAGCAGTACAAGGAGTGGGCAATATATGCAAAGATTAGTATGGATTTCTAGCTAAGTTAATTTTTGCATCAGACGGGAAATTTTGGCTTATATACTATATTTTGATTACAAATTCATCAGCAATGGAAACAATTTTAGACTTCTCCCTCTTACGGTATCGCTTAACTTCCATTACTTGGAACAACCACAGCTAATCCTTCTCTGTACTCTGGAGAACCAACCATAAATGCTTGTTATGCAGCATGAGGCCAATCAGGCTCCTGAAGGAGAAATGTTCACATTCATAATCTCCAGCTGGAACTGGAAATGCTGAGACCAAACAAAAACCCATGATTAAACCATCAGACTTTGAGTTAGAGTCTTATACCCCTCATACAAGAAAACACATTTTGTAGCAATAACTACAATATTCAATCCTCCTCCTTTAGATCTATGTTTCTGTTTTTCCAGAATCTAATCTTCATTCCTGTCAAATTCTCATTATGATCTCTCCAATCTGACGGTGGTACATTCTAACTAGACCAGAGAAATTCTAGGGAGCTTCTCTATTATCCTGACTCCATTAACACCATAAACCCATACCTAAGGAATTATGATCAGCCTAGATCGACAAGAAAACCATTGTAAAAATATGAATGATAACAATCCAATAACCATTCTGAATTTCTAGAGGTCAGACTTAAAGCATGACTAGAAACAATCCTTTAATTGAAGCTATACTAAACGTCCTTTGTTCCTTAAACTTGAACAAATGCAGCATGGCCAAAGCTGTACTGCATGCTTTGAATACGTTCAAGTAAATTTTTAAAAATCTAGTTATATCTTAGTTTTCTTGTTTACACTGTCTGCATAAGTAGTGGAACAAATCAAACCCTAAATTCAAAGATTAATATGATAAATTTACTAAGTCTAACCCAATAGTAATGTGCGTACCTATGAAATAATAAACAGAAATTCACTGGCCAAAAATTGAAAATTAGAAGCTCATTAAAAAGTTAAGCATTTAACCAATTCCCATTTCTACATCTTTGTACCCTACCTGATCTCCAATGAACAGTAATTTTACCTTAAACTCTTCTGAAAGTCCCCCAACAGTGAAACAACAATTAATTTACTTACAGTTAGATAGTACAACTATTACAGATATATACATTTTCATCAAAACCATGTCTAGATCAGCCAGTAACATGACCCCACAGCCCAGAAAGCCAAACATTTCCTAGGTCACATCTAGAAAATTATGGCCAGGTTGAGGGAGGTAATCCTGCCCCACTACTATCATTACAAACTTTATATAAACTATCACTGTAAACTTTACTTAGGAAAAATGCTTAAATGAAGGTAAAGAAGGTACTAGGCCTCAAGGTAATTTATTTCTAGAATTAGTTCCTTCAGACATCAGTAACTGAACTTCGCACTGATGTCTTCTGAGGAGTTCTGGGCAACAAGGAGAGAGGAACAACAGGACACATCCCATAGGAAAGGCTTCCATTTTAAATGAAGATGTGTGATATGAATATTAGTCTCATTTCAAAGAAATCTTCACTAGCTACAGTAGAAAGCCAAGGCAGATTAAAACTGGTAGCTACAGAAGATTCATGGATACTCCTTTTCTTGTTGAACCACAGTTACAGGTTGCTTCTTAAAATCCAAATATAACAGAAAATTTACTGAAGTTATCTCATTTATGAAAATAATGACTTACCCTCAATTAAAAATTGTGTGTCTTAATACAATACTTGAAAGAGAAAACAAATACTAGGAAGAGAAAACACTCATTTCCACACTGCATTGTAAGGCGAAAAATTGCAAAACACCGAATATGAAATCAGATTTTTAATGGATCAGATCCTTTAATGGTATTTCGTTACTACTGAGATAAGTACATTGTGCCACGCTTCAAAAACAACCACTAAAAAGCCTGTTGGTCAAAAACCCAAAGCAGAATGTAGTTTTGATACTTCCGTACTCTTTCCCACACATACACCCTGAAAGATGCTTGCTAGTTCCTGCTAGAAATAAAGACTACCAGTAATCTGAGTAGGAAGCACAGCAAAGGTGTAAGTAGAACTGACAAAGAAACTGGCTACTCTAAAATAACAACTCTAAACTCTGATTTAAAAAATTAAGTCAGTTTTCCAAAAGCATGAACCATATATAGATGCATACCATAATAGTTACAGTTAAACAAAGAAGCTCCTTCCATCACTGTTTAAGAAGTCTAGCACGCAGTTAAATACTGCTACATTTCCAGAGACAACAAAGGTAGGGAGGGAAGGATTAGCCACCTAACCTACCCAAATATTGCTGGCTGATATCTAACAGGCTCACATCACCAAAAGCAGACACAGAAGACGTTAAGGAAAACATACAAGCAGATGCTAAGAGTTCAGAAGGATCTGTGAAAAAAGTGTCCCAAAATTGGGATTCCAGAAACACACAGAACATTGGGAGTAATACAAGAACACTGATAGGGCATACAAGGATGCAATGAGGAAGCTAAGACTTAGTGGAAATAAATCTGGCATGGGAAATCAAGGACAAAAAGAAAGGCCAACCTATAGTTACAGATGGGACATGACAGCTTCAATATGTCAATAGCAAAAGGAATACTATAGAAAATGTGGGCCCACTGCTTACTGAGGAGAGTACTCTGGTTACAAAGAACACTAAGAAGGCAGACTTACTGAACAACTACTTTGCTTCAGTCTTCACTGCTAAGACTGACCCTCATGAATGCCAGACCCTGAAGAGAATCTGAGGAAAGGGAGACCTCCCCGTTGTCAAGGAGGATCTAGGCAAATTTGAGGCACAGTAATCCATAGGCACTCACTGAATGCACCCATGAGTGCTGACAGAGCCATCGTGGCAACTGCCACACTGCTTTGAAAGGTCATGGAGAATGGGAGAGGTGCCTGAGGACTGGAGTAAAGCCCACACCATTCCAATCTTCAAACACAGTAAGAAAGAGGACACAGGAAACTATGGGAGAGTCACCTCGCCCACCTCCATCCATGAGAAGGTGATGGAAAAGCTTATTCTGGATGTCATATCCAAGCAAGTGGAAGAAAATAAAAATGCCTCAACTCCACAATTCTGTAATTCACTAAATGACAACTAGTTGAGATGATGACAAAAGTCCTATCAACTAAGGAAAACTTACAGTTCAGCCAGCCAAAACAGGATTCTGCTATGATCTTACAAAGGTCATGGCCTTTCTAATATGTTTGATCAAGTCAAACAATTTAGTGAACACTCAAGGAAACAGCAGCCCCAAATCTGCTGGTTTACTGAGAACTATAAAATAAAATACGGAAAAAAAAGAGACACATGGTAGATACTTTGCAGCTCAGTTAGCAAAGTCAGCAAGATAAAATAAGTACTGAACTACAAAAAAAAAAACTTTAAGAGAGCTAACAAACAGGAAGGGGACTGACTTATTACATGGGTAGATGGAGGTAAGACAAAGGTGATATGAAAGAAGAAAGGATAAGATACCCTTGCAACATAAGATCTGAGAAAAAGAACTAGTTAAACAAACTTATCTTGACATATACAGCAGGAGATGCTAGCTTAGCATGAGCACATAAATCTATTTTTCTGGACAGAAAAAGAAGTGATATACTTTACTACTTTACTGGATGCAAAGATATTCTAGTTGGACAAAACAACAAATTCTGAATATTGATTACAATGTATAAACAAAGGAGGGTACCTACTGGGGGGAATGAGTACATAGGCAAACAAATAAGAATGTGAACCCTGAGTACCTTAGACAGTGGAGAAAGGACTTACTAGCACTGGCGTACAGGGATAAAAAAGAGGCTGTATCCCCTGATACTTTCAGCGACACCACAGAAGTACACCCCAGCAGTCAAATAAAGAAAGGGGAAGACTCTCCTCTGTCTCGTTTTGGGATAGAGATAACTGAGCAAGCCTATTGGAGCAGAAATTTTCCCAAAGAGGAATGACTTTAAATTAAAAGACAATAAATACAGGTTAGATGTTAGGGAAAGAAATCTTCATTCAAAGGGTGGCAAGGCACTGGTACAGGCCGCCCAGAGAAGTCATGAATGCCCTATCAGGTATTCAAGGCCAAGTTCAACAGTGCCCCTAGGCTACCTGACCTAATCCTTTATTTACTAGTTGGCAACAGGTTGGAACTCAATGATCTTTAAGATCCCTCCCAACCTAGGCCATTCTATGATCCTCTGATAACTATATGTTGCTAACATCAATAATTTCACTTATTTTTCAACCTCAGGTTTCCTGTTTCTGTGCCATTCTCATACAAAAAACTCTCAAAAGAAACACATCCTGCTCCTGACAACACGGATAGCATAACCAATCAAAGGCTACTCAGGTAGGCTGTTAATGTACACCGTTGCCCATGGCATAAAGACATCCATTGTGATGGTGATTATGGGTCCAGTGTTATCAAGATCCAGGATCATCATCTTCCTCCAAGAATTGAGCGACTCACATTTTACTTAAATCTGAGTCTAGTTTATAATTCTTTCATGTGTTGATTTGGTCACAATTTGATCTGATTTACAGAGGATCTGTCTGAAAATTCAGAAGTCTAGAAATTCTGAACAACCATAAGGTACATTAGTTGCTAGAAATTGTACTTAGTATGCTATATGTTAGTTTCTTTCTGTAACAATAAATCTCCATCTAAAACCATGACCCTACAATCAGCTCTCATTCTGCCTAGGGTCTCTAAAGAACCTTCATGGTCTCCTTAATCCCAGGTGACACCTCTCCACACCTACATTCTAACCTTCTGGGTCTTGCCAAGCTACCAGAATTCATAAAGATATTTCTCAGATGATCTTAAAACTGGAAGGTCACTGACTTTTAGAAAATATTGCAAAGAATTCTGCCCACAAGCACACAACAGCTTTATGTTAACTTTTACCTGTTCTTACTTCCATCCTCCTGTTAGTATTTCCTGCATGGAGTGTTTGTAAGCATGCAACTGCTTAAGGCATACATTTATCAGAATTTGTTACTGTACCATTGGTGATACTTATGCATAGCAGCACAAATAGGTGTCATCCTAAATTTCTGAACATCTTTTATTCAGTTCAAGGAAAAAACAGAGCAATTTTTAAAAGATTTAAGGAGTTCCTATTTTTTTTATGAATAAATTGGATTTGTAAATCATTTGTAAATATTATCAAACTCTATAAAGCATCTGAATTTGTATGACTGCATCTGTTTTATTTCAGTATTTGACCCATCTTCATTATTTAAAACTGATTTCTAGTTAAAGGGAATTCTGATTTATTTTTTATCAGTAACTATTTATGCCAAATAAAAACAGCAGTGAAACTACAGCAGATGGAATCTTTTCCCCACATTTTTGCATAAACATTCAAGCTGAAAGAAGAGATAAACAGCCAGAGTAATAAAATGGCCTACTAATAAGGTGCAATGTTTTACACAGTGTTGTTAATGCTTAAACTTCTTTCACATCTATCAGTAGAAATCAGAGTTCACTCTTCTTCTGAGTTCTGCTCTGGGCATATTTCTCCAGACGTGACAATGAACCACCCATTTTCCCTAGCATGTAACACAGATGGAAAACAAACAGCAAACACTGAAGACCAAGCATAGATAAAAACTCTATTTTACTTACCTTCACTTATATAGAATTAAAACCTTTTACAGGCTTTATGAGTAACCATACTGCCAAGGCAGAAGTTCTTTTTAACAGTATATATGTATTTAGTGCTATGGACAAGACGCCCTATATCATGAAACTGCATTAAAAATTTCAGCAGGAAATACACTCTTTTCTTAGCAAAACAATACGTCAGACTATTGTGGATTAACCTGGTAGGCAGCTAAGCATCACCCAGCTGCTTACTCACTACTCCTTTCCCCACCAAGAGAGAAAGAACTGGAAACAAAACGGAACACCTCGACTGAGCCAAAATCTTTTTTTACTAATATAAAAAAGGATATATATATATATATATATATATATACACACACACACACACATATATACACACACACATAAATACGCACACACGTGGGCTGCTCAAAAAGTTATGTTGGTCGCTGGCATCAGAGGTGCATGTTGGTGGTACGGTAGTAGCAGCTGAACTTTGCAGACAACATTCAGTTACATTTTGTTGCTCTGGTTCAGATATTTTACCTACATATAAAAATCAATTCAAATCTATTTGTATATTTTTAAATGAACCTCAAAAGTCACTCTTAACACAAATAATTTCAGCAGTGATATCTGAATGTGTGCCGAGATCAAAGTACTACTCTTTTCAAATATACAAAGCAATACGCATCAGTACTATTCAATACAAAGGAACAAATTATGTCCTATGCGTATATATCCACAATGCAATTACTCACTGCCCTTCAATCAACTGTAGCTAACAATACAACTGCCCACCAACCAACACCCTACTACAAACCCAACATCACACCACATGCCAAACAACACCCAGCCAATCCCCAAGCAGCAGTGAGCCTGCAGCCTCTTCAGAGAGCATGAAAGGGAGACTGATTAGTACAGCCACGCTCTGTCATTCTGCAAGAAAGAAACAAGGAGGACACTCCATCAGCAGCAGTGGATCCCCTACACTAGCACCATCAGGCAGAAGGAAGAGACCTGAAAGACAAGGAAGATGGAAACAGGTCCCTCTTTGGGGTGGCAGGTAAACCCCCTCCCAGCCTACCTCACCTTCCCAGGTCCCCTTGCACAATAGGTATGAAGCTCTGGAACATGAAGGACAGGCAAATGAGTATGCTGATGAAGGTCCATCCATAGGGTTGTCTAGGGCAAGTCAGCCACTTCCACACCTCAAGACTGCCTCTGCCAAGAACAAAACAATGGTAATTGTCATAGGCAACTCCCTCCTCAGGGGAACAGAGGGCCTGATATGCTGACCAGACCCTACCCACAGGGAAAGTCTGCTGCCTCTCTGGGGCCCATGATACTAACCAGGAAGCTCCTTAGTCTGTCATAGCCCTGCAATTACTACTCATCTCTGGAAGTTCAGGTTGGCAGATATAGTTTCAAAGAAAAGCCTGAGGGCTACCAAGAGGAATCTGAGAGCATTGGGGTGGTTTTTTGAAGGAGAAGCTCAGGTGATCTTTCCTTTGATCCTTTCTGCATGGAAAAGTACTGAGAGGAACAGGAAAACCCACCTGATCAAGACATGGCTAAGAAGTTGGTTATACTGAAGGATTTCTATTTTTTGACCATGGGTGGTTTATTTGGAACCAGCCTTGCTGGCAACAGATGGCTCTACCTGTCTCAAAGGGAGAAAAAGGATTTTAGCCCAGGAGTTGGCAGGGCTTGTTGATAGGGCTTTAAATTAGGGTTGAATGGAGAAGGGAATAAAACCAGTCTCACTGGAAATGAGCCTAGGGAAAGAATGCCTGGGTTAGAGGTAAGAGTAACAGCTGAAGTGCATCTACACCAACACAAACAGCATGGGCAACAAACAGGAGAATCTAGAAGCTATTAGGCAGCAGGAAAATTATGACTTTAGTTACAATCACTGAAACACGGTGGGTTCACTCTCATGACCAGAGTGCTGCAATGGAGGGCTAAGTTGTTTTGTAAGGATAGACACGGAAGGAGGACAGTGGGGTAGATCTCCACGTTAGGGAGCATTTTGATGTGATGGAGCTCAATACTGGAAATGATAATGTTGAGTCCTCATGGGTAAGGATTGAGGGGAAGGTCAACAATGCTGACATCCTTGTGAGAGTCTGCTGCAGACCATCTGTAGAAGCAGATGAAGCATTCTCCGAGTAGCTGGCAGAAGTTATGCTATCACCAGCACCTGTTCCCATGGGGCACTTTAACTTAACAGACACTTTCTGGAAATGCAATACAGCAGAAAGAAAGCAATCTAGGAGGCTCCTGCAGAGTGTAGAAGATAACTTCCTGAAACAGCTGATAAGAGAGCCTACCAGGGGAAGTGTTCTGTTAGACCTGCTGTTTACAAAAAGACTGTTGGGAGATGTGGTGGTTGGAAGCTGTCCTGAGCACGGCAATCAAAGAACGATGTGAGTTCCTGAATCCCGATAAAGGTGGAAGACAGGTCAGCAGAACTGCTACTATGGACTTACAGATGGTGGACTTTGAACTGTTTGGGACATTAAGTGAGAGAATTCCTGAAGAGTCAATCTTGAAGGGAAAAGGGGTACAGAAAAGCCGGATACTGCTTAAGAAGGAAGTTTTAAGGGCACAGGAAGCTGTCCCTGTGTGCCGTAAGACATACTGGCAGAGACAGCAACCAGTGTGGCTGAACAGGGAACATTTTCTCAGACCCTGGGGGCTGGGGAAAAAAAAAAAAAAAAAAAAAAAAGACAGTTTACCATCTTTGGGAGAAGGGCCAGGCAACTCCAGAAGAATAGAAAGACGTTGCTTGGATACACAGAGGAAATTAGAAAGGAGAAAGCCCAGCAAGGTCTTATTGTGGCCACCACTGTTAAAGACAATAAAAAAAAATGTTTTCATAAACCCATTAACAGCAAGAGGAGGGCCAAAGAGAGTTTGCTGCCTTTATTGAATGCAGTGGGTAACATTACCACCAAGGATAAGATTGAGGTTCTTAGTGCCTTCTTTGCTTCTGCCTTTAACAGTCACACCAGTTATCCTCAGGGTACTCACCCTTCTGAGCTGGAAAATGTGGATGGGAAGCAGAATAAACCCACCATGGTTCAGGAGGAAACAGCAACCTGCTACTCCACCCAGACTGCCACAAGTTCATGGGGCCAAACAGTATCTACTTGAAAGTACTGAAGAAATAGCTTATGTCAGATTCCATCTTTTATCATCAATCCCAGACAACTGGGGAGGCCCCAGACAACTGGAGACTTCTCAATCTGACACTGATCTACAAGAGGGGCTGAAGGAGAATCTGTGGAACTGCAGGCCCCTAGGCCTGACTTTGGTATCCAGGAAGGTCAGAGAGCAGAACTTGCTTGACCAACGTGATCTCCTCTTATGACCAGGAGACCTGCCAGGTGGATGAGGGAAAGGCTACGGATGTAACCTACCTAGATTTTAGTAAAACCTTTTACTTTATCTTCCACAGTATTGTCCTGGAGAAGCTGGCAGCCCATGGCTTGGACAAATGCTCTCTTTGCTAGCTAAAGAACTGGCTGGATGGCTAGACCCAGAAACTGGTGGTGAATGGGATTAAATCCACCTAGCAACTGGTCTCTAGTGGTGTTACCCATGAGTAAGTATTGGGGTCAACCTCGTTTAATATCTTTATAGATTATTTGGATTGAGGGGATTGAGTGCATCCTCAAGAGGTTAGGAGATGGCATCAAGCTGGGAGGAAGCAATCTTCCCGAGGGTAGGAAGGCCCTACTGAGGGATCTGGATAGGCTGGATCAATTAACTGAGCCCAACTGTACAAGCTTTAACAATACCAAATGCTGAGTCCTGCTCTTTAGTCACAACAACCTCACGCATCCATGCATCACTACAAGCTTGGAGCAGAGTGGCTGAAAGCTGTGCAAGGGATCTGGGGGTGTTAGCTGACAGCAGTGTGCCCAGGTGGACAAGAAGAGCACTGGCATCCTGGTTTGTATCAGAAACAGTGTAGTCAGCAGGACCAGGGAGGTGATCATCCCCTTGTACATGGCACTGGTCAGTCCACACCTCAAGTACTATGTTCATTTTCTGGCCCCTCACTGCAAGAAAGACTGAGGCCCTGGAGTGTATGCAAAGGACAAGGAAGCTGGTGAAGGGTCTGAGACACAAGTCTTATGAGGAGCAGCTGAAGAAACAGAGTTTAGTCAGGAGGAAAAGATGCTCAGGGGACAACTTACTGCTCTCTACAACCTGAAACAAAGCTGTAGGGAGGTGGGGGTGAGCCTGTTTTCCCGGTAACTAGCGATAATGCCAGGGGAGGTTCAAGTTGGATACTAGGAAAATTTCTTCTCTGAAAGACTGGTGAGGCACTGGAACAGGCAGCCCAGGGAAAGTGGTAGAGTCACTGTCCCTAGAGGTTTTCAAGAAAAGGGTATATGTGGCACTTAAGAACATGGTTTAGTAGGGGGCAGTGGTTCTGGGATGATGGCTCTACAAGATTATCATAGAGGACTTTTTCCAACCTTAATTCTTCTATGATTTTACGAATTCCCTATTGCTGTATAGCCTTCCACATGATGTCACGTGGTATGGAAAAACTCTGTGCCTTATTCAGGTCAGCTGTCCTTGCCTTGCCTCAAGCCCATCATAGCATGATAAAGGCAGTGGCTCTTCCCCACCAGGTGGCCTGGTCTGACCCCAGGCAGGCACCCTTCACTCACCAACAACCAGCATACTATTAACACTATCTCTCAGCTGAAACCAGGACACAGACTCTGATGTTAAATACTCCATTGAGAAAAACCTTAGAAAACTGTCAAACACAAAGATTTTGTCTACTGACAAACTGAGATATTTTATGAATTCTGTGAGTGTAATTTGTCAGGTGAACGAAATGACATGAGTAAGTGCCCAGCCAGTTTTGTAGAGAAACTGCATTATAAACAAAATGGCTCTTTATTGTCAAAGACAGCAAAAAAAAAAAAACCTCAACGGATGAAAATTCAGGTTACTCTAATGTAAATTGGAAAGAAAATGTTCTTTGGCAGAAACAATCAAACAGTGGAAATACTAAAGGTAACTTTCAAAAATAGCTGCAAATACTCCTCATCCTGATGCCAGCACATTAGACTAGTACAGAAGATGCACTTAATGAAGTACTGTAAGACACCAGTTAGTCTTTTTTTCAAAGTAATTGGTCTCAGGAAGCTAACTGAAAACAACCAGTATGAGACTCAGAGTAGATTGAGAACACAAGAGATTCTTCAAAGTCTGTTTCTCTAATATTATACAAATCTAAAGAAATAAACTATCCTTTAAGAATTTTTTTTCCATATATCCACAGCTTAGAACAGGTGAACACTTGCCTTGCTAAATCGACAGTACATTTTCTCACATCTCTCAAACTAAGTTCGTATGAGTTGTTACAAGTACTGTTTATTCTGACAGCAGAACTGGATGAGACAGACTGATTTGGTTTTAACTTAAAAATCAAGAGGGTATTTCATCAATATTATCATCTCAATCTACAATCAATCTCACCACTATTTCAAAGTATTCTAGGATCCAAACTACACAGCCATGGGAAATTAATGCACTATTTCTGCATATGGACAAGTCCTTTCTGCTAAAGGAATATTTGTTACTCTACAGTTTTTGTGGATTTGGGCACAAGAAAACTGAGAGGAAGAAACAGTAAGAACAACTTACAGAATATATTTGGAAAAAGCATATTTTTCCCTGCCTAACGCTTTGACACTGAAATGACAATTCAGTTTTAAAAGAAAGCCTGACCTTTAATTTAAGGAAAGGTAAACAATTAAGTTGCCTGAAGAAAAAAATCTTTCAGCTTGGGTCAGTGTAGGTTCTTTTGTTTATCTTTTTATCATTTCATCAAGTTAAACATAAAAATCCTCTCAAAACCAAACCATTAGTCACATATCTCCAAGAGTCCCTTGGGATACCAGAATATCACTCAGACAACTATGTGAACCTTACATTAAATTCTACTATTTCCCTTACTCTAAAATGTGAGAAAGGTAAAATGCATAGCTAAATACCTAGACAAAATACATGAACCCTTGGATCCTAACAGCTGCATTCCTTTTTTTTTGTACTACTTACAGTGTTTTGTTTCATGTTTTGGACTGTAATAACTTGGAGGCTAGACCCAAGTTCCTGGTCCATAGTTTTATTGTAGTACACTAGTTGATGCCCCTCATCACAGCTCCCAGACACAATGCCAATAAAAATGATAAGCAAAAATCTCTTTTCAACTAACTGGCAGAGACATTTAAAAGTATTTAGAGTCACGTACAGTACGTAACTTATTCTCCACAAAGCGCATTTCCACAATTTATGTCAGTACAGCAAAGAAAGACAAGGGGCAGAAATTATATGTTTGCGTTTATTCTTTGTTATCCAAAGCACAGAAGTTGTTTTCAGAGAGAATAAACACCCTACTTGCCATTTGCAGAAAAGAGTTCATTTAATTTATGCAAGGACATAGATATACAAATAGAAACAGCAGTGTATTTTGAAGTGACTACACCACAAGAAAGACCATTCTTGCAACAGGCTTCTGAGTGCAATCACATTCTCACACTAAAGATTTACATAACCAAAATACATATTGCATGAAAAATATGACTTATTTTAATTTGTATCTTAGCTTATCTTCAAGAGAAAGTTATCAAACTTAAACATTATATAGCTTATTTTCTAAAGCACTCTACAGTAAGTACAAGTCATCATATCTGCATATACTAAGAATACATTTATTTTAACATCAGTCAACATTGCTGCCAGCCTGCCTCCTTCCTTCTTGAGGGCCTTTTTTTTTTTTTCCCCTGTTAAATTCAAGGTATAGGAAGTAAAAAACAACCTCTAATATTCAGCTGCTGACAGAAAGTAAAAGCATCTGTGGTTAAGATAGTTTTTTAAACCACAGCCAATGCATAACTTCAATTAGGCAACTATTTACTGGACGTGTATTTCCATTTATTTACAAGGGGAAAATGTATACACCACAGGAGATTCTCATAGGAGCTTTATCTGAAATTTGATCTTTGCGTGGCATGTTGCCTAAGCATTGCACTGTACTATGATTTAATAACAGGCAGCCGCTTCAACAGTTATAAATAATGGACTGCGTATATCACCGTAACCCAAAATGGCACAAAAGCATTCAATATAACAGTTTGTTTTGGTCTGGAGAAGAGAGAGGCTGTGAAAGGTAAGGATCTGTAAAAAAAATAAAAATAAAATAAAGAACAATTTGAAAACAAAGCAGCTTGTCACTAAGGATCAAAAAAAGAAAAAGAAAAAAGGCCGCTGCCATCTTTAAAAAAATCTATACACGGTATACATCTGATAAACAGTCATGTTAATTTAAGCCTGAGACTGTAAGAGCGTATCTTTCCAATTTCCCTCCACATTTTACCAGCTCTAGGTAAAGAAAAAGAAAAAAAAAGCAAGTCACCCGACCTCTATGCTCCAACGTCATGCCAACACTTGTCAGACTTCTAAGCGTACTAAAAGCACACTAATGATCCTAGTTACGAAAATACTGTCAAGGCTATTTTTCCTGGAGGGTGCCACACAGAGGTAGCTCTCAGCAAGGCTCCTCGGGCACTCTGGAGGGGGAAAAAAAAAAAAAAAAATTCTTTACCAATCTCCACAAGAGTGGGGGATCACTTGCTCTGCGCAAGAATGCAGAAAAAGTAACTGCAGGGGACGAGGTGTTACTGTTGTCTTCGGTAGAATACTGGCTGCAAAGCACAGATGAACAGCAATTTACTTGGTCTGCTTTCTCCCGGCGCCTTCGGGAGACAGAAGTCTGAGCCCAGACCCGTGCTAACCAGATACCCACACTAAGTTGACAGTACCGTCCATCCACTGAGCTGTTAATGCAGTGCCCTCGGGAACCGGAGAGCAACCCCATTCTCCCTCGGACGAGCTGCTGCTGCGCTTTTCCACTCCCGTGCGGCAGCAAAAACCCCCTGAAGATGCGGCTGCTTGGAGGCCCCATCCTAACCGGCGGGCAAGAGGAATGAACGCAGCCCTGGATAGAGCCCCTCTTCTTGCCCCCTCCGCGAGGTCGTGGGGAAAGGGGAAACAGAAGAGGGGGGAAGAGAGAAGGGAACGACGGTAACGCGCTACTCCTGCAAAAAAGCAACCGCGGTCTTGTCACAGCCCCCCGAGACCGTTACATAACGGCAGCAAGGAGCACGGCGCTGCGCAACCCTCTCCAGGGGGGAGACAGCTCCAGTCCCACTGAGGCACCGCAGCCGCAAACAACGACGCCAACGCGCCCGCTCCCTCCCCGTAGCTCTGCAATAGCCGAATGCAGATTAATTAGCCAGCGCGCCGAAAACGGGGGAGATGACGAGGAACACCAGTGAAGCACAACCGCTCAAAAAAAAAAAAAAAAAAGGAACATAAAAGAGGGGCTTCGGAAGCTGACCCTGCCTCAGCCGCTCCGCAAGAAGCGCCTACTTACCACCGGCTCACTGAGGGAGCAACAGCTCCTAGCAGCTCAACCTGACTCGCCCAGATTCTGACGCTATCGGCAGCCAACCCCGAGCTGGCGCGGCGGCTCAGCCAGGTTCCTGCCCTCCCGGCAGCGGCATTGGCGAGCGCCCGGCACCGCCTACTCGCCCCCCTCTGCCGCTCGTCCCCATAGGCCAGATGGGCTGTCCAGCTGGCGAGCGCTCCCGCCTCCCACGGAGCGTGAGGTAATGAATTAACGCAGGGGCAACTGCTGCCTTAAATGGATGGTTATAGGCTTGAGTCTCCTTCTCCCTGCTCGTTAACCGGTGCTCGGCGGTAGGTGGGCACGGAGAGGACGAGATGCGGCCGTGCGGCTGGGAGGAGGTGGCTTCCTCTTGTTGAGAGCTAGGAGAGATGCGGAATAGTTGGGTGGGTATGAGCACGGCCAAATCTGCGTCGGGAAGCCTGGGAATTGAGGCCGGGTTCAGCACCTTTTGCCGTTTCTCTGGTCCCAAGGAAAACGCAGAGACCGAGGGGCAGTGCCAAGTCTAGTAAGCAAGAGTCTTGCAGGCTTTGTCAGGTTCAGGGTCTGATGAATGACCAATTGCGTCTTGAACGGTGGTTATTAACAAATAATAAACAACTGAAAATAAGCAACTAAAAATAACTGGGCTTTGAAACGTGGTAGGTGTTCCTCAAAACCTTGTGAGAGCACTGGAAGCCTCCTCTTCATGAAACTTGAGCTGCCCCAAGAAAAGTCCCTCCCTGCAACTGGGAAGCAGGTCAGAACTGTACCGTTTCAGATTAGAAACTAGTTTCAAAGCAAAATGAATGCAATATAGGTTAACACAGAACAATGTAAAGTAAGTAGCTCAGAGAAGAGGACTCACCCACTGTTTAACATACAGCTGATACCAATTTCCCCCAACCCATACAGTTTAAAAGAGAATATGGTTTCTTTAACAGAATCTTTCATCACATCCCATGCCAAGACCAATTTTCTCTTTTACTAGCATCCCTCTTAAGAAAAACACACAGAATCAGAATTACCTGAATTTGATTGTGGTAGAATTCGGACAAATCACACAAATTTATTTGTGTTTCACCATCAGTAATCAACATGGATTCACCAAGGAGAAATCATGCTTGAATAATCTGGCAGCCTTCTATGATGTCATGAACAACTGGGTAGATGAGGAAAAAGCATCAGTATTACCAGTATTTGACTTCAGCAAGGCTACTGATACTGTCTCCCATAGCATCCTTATAGGTAAACTTAGGAAGTGTGGGATAGATGAGTGGAGAGTAAGTGGATTGGGAACTGTTAGAACTTGAACAAGTCATGATCACTGGTGCAAAGTCCAGTTGGAGGCCAGTAGCTAGCAGTGTTTCCCAAGGGTTGACACTGTGTCCAGTCTTGTTCAACATCTTCAGTAGAAACCTGTATAAAGGGATATAGTCCACCCTCAGCAAGTTTCCTAACAATACAAAGCTGGGAGGAGCAGCTGACAGACCAAGAAGGCTGTGCTGTTATTCAGTAACAGTTGGTCAGGGAGGAATCTGATCAGATTTAACAAGGGCAAGTGTAGGATTCTTCACCTCAGAAGGAATAACTGCATGCATCAGTACAGGTTAGGATATGACCTGCTGGAGGTGAGCTCTACAGAGAAGGACCCAGGTGTCCTGGTGGATAGCAGGTTAACCATGAGCCAGCAGTGTGCCCTTGTGGCCAAGAAGGCCAGTGGGTACATCAAAAAGAAGAGTGGACAGCGTGTTGAGGGAGGTCTACTCTGCTCTTGTGAGGCTACATGTGGAGTACTGCATCAAGGTCTAGGCTACCCAGTTCAAGAAAGAGAGTCCAGCCAAGAGCTACGAAAGATGGTTAGGGGCCTGGATCATCTCCCTTACAAGAAAAGGTTGAAAGACTTGAGACTGTTTAGCCTGGAGAAGAGAAGATCGAGAAGGGATCTTATCAACACTTAGAAATATCTAAGGGATTGGTTGTCAAGTGGATTGGGCCAGGCTGTTTTCAGCATGGCACGGAAACAGGACAAGAGGCAAAGAACGCAAACTGGAAAACAGGAAGTTCAACCTGAACATGAGAAAAAAACTTCTTTGAGGATGACAGAACACTGTAACAAGATGTCTAGATACTGTTTCTGGAGATAATCAGAATCCACCTGGGATGCTTTCCTGTGCACTCTACTCTAGGAAACTTGCTTCAGTGGGGGGAAGACTAGATAATCTCCAGAGGTCCATTGTGATTGTGTTTCATGAAAGGGAAGATCAAGAAAGGAAACTTGAGTAATTCTGTCAGCTTCTGTGGTACAGTACACAAACAACACTAATAGCCTCATCTTGTTTCCCTGTAGATGATCAGGATCGAATTCATTAGCAGGAAAAAGAGGGGTGCTCCAAAAGTAATGCCTCCTATTTTATTGTGTTGGCTCACAGTGTCAGAGATGAGCGTTGCTGATATGACCAGTACTGTCAGTGCTATTAAAAATATGTTAACAGCAATGGGAACAAAAGGAGGACTGGAGATAAAATCATCCCATTTCTTGATAAGGATTGTCACCTCACAAGAGGTGCAGACAATGCAGAGACACTAAATGCCTTCTTTGTATTTGTCTTTAACACTGATTATGGACTTTGAGACCCCTGGAGTGCTGAACTGGAAGACTTCTAGTGTGGGAATAATAAGATCCCAGCCAGCTCCAAATCTGTGTGGGATTTATTGATGCTGGATGCATGTAAGTCTATGGGGACTGATGGGATTCATACCAGGGTTCTCAAGAGAGCTGGCCTATGTCATCACAAGACATCTATCAATTATTTGCTAATGGACTGAGAATCAGGAAAGGTCCTCAACTGGAGGATGGCGAAGATAGTGCCATTTTTCAAGAAAAGGAAGAAAAAAGACCCTGATAATTACAGGCCTATCAGTCTTACTGCAATGCCTGGTAAAGTTACAGAGAAGATTATTCTGGGACTTACTAAAAAACACCTGAAAGACAATGCAGTGATTGGTCACAGCCAACTCAAGTTCATGAGGGGAACGTCCTGTTTAACAAACTTACTCTCCTTTTGTGACAAGAATTGCCCACCTGTTTGACCAAAGGGAGACAGCTGATGTAATTGTTTTGGATTTCAGCAAAGGTTTCAGTATTATTACTCACAGTGTCCATCTGGACAAAATGTCTAACTTACAGCTAGATAAAAGCATAACACAATGGGTAAACAATTGGCCTATGAGTCAGGCTCAAGATGTAAATGGTTTTACATCAGACCGGCAGGCAGTCTGTAGTGGAGTTCCTTTTAATAGCCAATTCTCTTTAATGTTTCAATGGAGTTCCTTTTAGTGGCCAATTCTCTTTAATGTTTCAATCAATGACTTGAATGCAGGACTTGAAATGGTATGCTAAATAAATTTGAGGATAACTCCAAGATCGGAGGAGCCATTGCCTTTTTCAAGGGTAGAAAGGCTTTGCATTGAGATTCCGATGGATTTGAGAGCAGCGCTGTCACTAACCACATGAAATTTAACGTGAACAATTGCCAGATTCTGCACTTTGGATTGGACAATGCTGGATATATGTACAGATTGGGAGACAAGAGGATAGAGAGCAGCCCTATGGAAAGGGATCTCAGGTTGAGGGCCGGTCGAATGTCAGCAGTATGCCCTGATAGCCAAAAGGGCCAGTCGCACCCTGGGGTGTGTCAGGCTCAGCATTTCTTGCTGGTTGAGAGGAGAGAGCACCTGCTTGGTGCACGTTCACCTTCACTACTTTTTGCAGTTTTAGGCTCCACAATCTAAGACAGACATAAAACTATCAGAGAGCATTCAAATGAGTGCTGCAGAGATTATGAAAGGTCTAAAAGATAAGAAATTTTAGAAGCAGCTGAGATCACTTGATTTGTTCAGTTCAGTCCAGAGAAGAGGAGACTAAGGGGAGACCTTGTGGCAGCCTGTAGCTTCCTCATGAGAGAAGCAGAGGGAAAGGTACTGATTTCTTCTCTCTCATGAAAGAGACAATGTAAATGCCAGGACCTGAGGATCAGTGGTCACAGCACCAAGTCTGCTGGAGTTCAAGAAGCGTTTGCACAATGCTCTCAGAAATATGGTTTGAATTTCGGTTGGTCCTGCGTGGAGCCAGGACTCAGATCTCTCTTCTAAGTCAGGATGTTCTATAATTTTGTGATACCTCAAAAGCATGTTCTGCCAACCTAATCCTTACTGACCTCCATTCCTCTCTTCAGTTCACGGTCAGGCAGGATAAGTAAAGTGATTAATTCTCTATTTCTTTATTTAGCTGACTTTTTCTTTGTTTGTTCAAGATACTTATCTTCTACACCTGCCAAACTAATTTTAGGAGAATGTAGTATAAAATCAGAGAATTCCATTTAAGGCTATCACACTACCTTCATAAAATATTATAACTTTGATTTCATTCTATTTCTGTGTTAAAAGTAACTCCTCCCATACTTCAGAGTAGGAAAATGGAGATTCCTTTGTTGTCTGCTGTGTTCATATTCTGTGGATTTCTGCAGCAGTATCTACGTTTACTTTACATGAGAAAATTACGGTGTTACAGGGAATACCCTAGAGTTTCCAGAAACCTTCTCTCATCCCTGCACAAAGAATGAGTTTTTTCAGACCTATTAATCACCTATTCAGTTTTGCACTAATAAAACAGTATCGCTATGCCATAGAAGATGGCCTTGCAGAAACTGAGAGAGTTCGAGAGAGATTGATTCTAAGATTCTTTTGGTTCAGTTTCATCTGGAAGTCTGTTCCTTCACAAATAAAAAAGACCATGAACTTGAGATCTCACTGTTATCCTAAGATTAGCTGCATTTCCACTGTGTTTGTAGGCCATAGCTGTGGCTGGAGGGTACCATGCTTTTTCTAACCACAGACTACAGTAGTAGTTCACTTGTGACATGATCTGATGATTCATCTTTGTGACCTACCACTTTAAATTCTCTTTTCCTCTTCTAAATAAGTATTAGAAAACATTATTGATTATATATTATTATTATTCTCACACACACTTTTAAATATTCCAAAGCCGCTCCAGCAGGAGCATATTTATTTAAGATATAGGAATGGAGCAGAGTAAGGACACGAGCTATACGCTGGCTTCAGCAGGGCTCTCACAGTGCAAAATTTCTGAACACTCCTTATGAGCTTTAATTGAAGATGAACTTTGTTGCCCTTGGCCTGATGGCTAGGAGGTGATCTATTCAAAATAAAATGGCATGCTTCCCCACTCCATTCTGTCCATCAGCCAACATGCATATCTACCTTCCACAGTTGACAGTTTCTTTTTAAAGTGCTCTATTTCTTACTTGTTATTCCTATACTGTTTAGCGTAATATTTACCATGCAAAACTTGTTTGTTATTTCTTATATGTATTTTCATTTTGCTCGTCTTATTTTGCTTTAAGAAGTATTCTTTCCTGTTTAAACAGCATCTTTACTAATATATAACGCCAATTCAACCACAGCAGTATAACTTTGTGGCCAGCATTAGGTCCTAGACTGAGAGAGATGAGACGCAACACTGACAGAATGATAGATTCTGTAAACTAGGCATTCTGTGAACCGGCAGTTACATTATATCTTGTGCCAGAAGTAACAAACAGTAAACAGAAAGATTTTACAAGTCATCAGGCCTTAGTAGGAAGACCATTTATTATAATAATACCAAGACTGTTATTATAAGAAAAGGTCACTTTAATTTGCTTGTTGCTTTCAAACTTCATATATTGTAGTCAGAATATTTCTGTGAATGAAAGAGTATTATTTTGGTTGAAACTTTGATCAAAATAATGAAATCATTTTTAAATGGCAAATAGTCATTCCAGTTCAGTTTTAGTCAACTTACAGTTAACCTTTAGCTTTTATTCAACTTTCTCAGCATGTATTCAACTGGGGGGTTTTGGTACCTGTCATGGTTTTATGACTTTTGTTATTGACGTTCCACATAGTAACATCATATAGTGCGCTGGGAGTTAAAGAGTTAATGCTCCAGTTCCATGGACTGCCCATTTTCTAGGTACCTGTTTCTCAGAAGAGAAAAACTGTATACCCCAAAAGACTTTTCACGTCCATTTTCCAAGATAAAGCTGTTTGCATGTCAAGAGGAATCCCTTTTTCCCTTGCTGTCCATCTGCAGTGTCTGCTCCCTAGCAACCTTACCTTCAGCATTAGAGTAAGGCCTTCAGCTTTGGACACCCTTCTTTCTCTCTCATTTGATTTATTATCTTCAATCCCAAAAATTAGAGTTTACCAAGATTGCCCAGATAAAAGAGGCCCTTCAGATACTCACAGTGATTTGCTCCTAAAATCTAAGAAGCTGTGACATTTTACAGTTATCTTAAATTTCTTTGTGTTAGCAGATATTCAAAACATGCTAAGGCATATGAAGGATGAGGCAGCACAGCTTCACCAAGAGCAGATCATGCCTGACCAGTGTGGTGGCCTTCTGTGATGGAGTGACAACATCAGTGGACCAAGAGAAGGTAACTAATATTGTCTACCTGGACTTCTCTGAGGTCTTTGGCATAGTCCCAACACCACATCCTTATCTATCAATTATAGATATGGATTTGAAGGCTGAACTACTCAGTGGACAGAATTGGTTGGATGGTCTCAGTCAGAGTGTTGTGGTCAACAGATCAGGTGGAGGCTGGTGACAAGTTGTGTCCCTCTGGGGTGCACCCTGGGACCCATCTCATCTTTAGTAGTGGGATTGAGTGAACTGCTAAGCAAGTTTGCTTATGACACCAAGCTGAGCATTCCCAATAGAAGGAAGGAATGCCATCTAGAAGGACACGGACAGTCTTGAAAAGTGGGCCCACATGAATCAAATGAAATTCAACAAACCCAGGGTCAGGGCAATCCCCAGTGAGACCTAACTGCAACCTCCCAGGACTAGAGGGGAGCTTATGTAGGGCAAATAACCCCTAAGAACAGGGCCCAAAAGAAAGAGTGCCAAAGATAGTATATTTTAGGTGGGCTCAAGTAGATGATGTACAAATAATTAATATGGAAAGAGTGGCTCACCTTTGAAGATAGTCAGGGCTTGCTGATAACTCTGCTAGGGAGAGATCTCCAACCAGAGATCCTTCCCTGGTGGTGGTCAGCCCTTAAATGGGGTCTTGGGAGAGGTGGAGTCAAACTCCACCCCTTCCAATCACACTCACTTGTGCCCCTGCGGCTGACCCAGTGCTCGCCTCAGGTGATCAATCAGTGGTTCAGGCCATGATTCAACAGTTCCCATACAGCTTATAAACAGAAGGGAGACCAAGCTTTTTCATGGGGGAGATAACGATAGGACAAGAGGGATTGGCTTTAAACTAAAAGAGGGGAGGTTTAAGTTAGATATTAAGAAATTCTTTGCTCAGAATTCTTTGCTCAGGGTGGTGAAGTGCTGGAACATATTGCCCAGAGAAGTTGTGGATGATCCACTGGGCAGGCATTTAGGGCCAGGTTCAGTGAGGCCCTAGGCAACTTGATCTGTTCCTTGATTTACTGGTTGGCAACCCTGTTCATTGTAGGAGCAGCTAGATGTTCTTTAAGGTCCCTTCCAACCTAAGCAATTCTGCTATTCTACGATTGACTTTGAAACTGTAGCTTTCTTGATATTTTTTCCCAGATAATGCAAAACATATTTCACCAAAATATGAACATGTCATAAAAATAAAATAATTCTCAGTTTATCGTAAGAAACGTTAACATTAAAAAAAGCAATCAACTATTGCCACGGATTCTGGGCCCGAGTCAATTGCTTTCAGGGGGGGAAGCATGACAGGGCTCAATATGAGTGATCAGGTTTCAGTTTATTACCCGGACAGCCTTATTCTTATAGTGTTTAAGACAGGGGCGTATAGAAAATATCACACAACCATTGGTAGGGAGCCTCGAGAAAAACAACTTTAAAACAACTCCCAACAATTAACAGCAGTGAGAAAGACATCTTGGAGGAGGTAACTTTTGATATCGTCCTAATCCTAAGAAACCCAGGCAGGAATGCGTTGGCGGCGGATGTGAAAGGCAGCGCTGGCAGGGCATCCCCTGCTTCAAAGTGCACTTTTCCTCTCCCACTCACCACAGAGCATCTCCTGATTTTACTTTATTCGAGGTTCACACAGTGTAGTTTCCTTTGAGCACCGTATCAGCGTGGCCAGTGCATAACACAGAGCCCAAAGGGAGCACCTGCTAGCTAAACAGAATAGACTATCAAGGACAGCTTACCCTAAAAAATACCTAAAGTTACAATATCAGCAGTCCTGTAAGGCCTTCTTCGCTGAAGGCAGGCTGAATAACATCATCACAGAAGTTTCCCATAGACATCTTGGCAGCTTGGGTTGCTCAGCTGAAGCAGTTCATGCCCACCTTGAGTTGTTTGTCGCTTGGCCCAGGGACATTGTGATCTCCTATCAACATCTAGTACTTTTCCAGGAGCATATAGTCTGCTGCCGTGCAAACCATGCTCGTACATATTACCATGACATCCCTGCTCCTGCAGCCATTCCCCAACAAACTATGATGTCAGTTCTTCTACTATTTCCTCATTTAATTGAATCAGAAATATATTGAGATTTCTTAATGGCACAGGTAAGGCTGAATGCAGCTCTTATAAGAATAAAGGGGTAGTTCTAAAATACTTTTTCAATAGCAAGTGTAGATGGACTATTATGAGGCAAAGATGAAGATAAGTTCTCTAAGAGTTGACTTAGTTTTCTTGCTGCTTCTTGGGAGATAACAACTAGCTAACAACTAGCTTCTCCTCCACCCTTCTCTAATCATAATATGTTTCTACGATCCTGACCTCAACTGTTCACTTAAGTTCAGGCAAATTCCCACTTCAGGAGTTCATGAATCTCTTTTCTAGAAACAATTAGCTGAAGTGTAACCATGGACTTGCTGCCAGCTGCTGTCAGCACTCAGGTGCGCAGAACCGTAGAACAGCCCCTGAATGATTCATTTCATAATTCTTATTTTTTATATACATCAGTAAGATTGTGTACCTTGTGGAATGCTTTCATTAGTTATAGTTCTTGATGCAACTTTCAAAGCCTCCTAGCATTATTTTGCTGTTGTTGTTTGTTTGTTTGTTTAAAGTACATACCCTGGGAAGAGTAGCAGGCTCATTCAAAGAAGAGGAATAAGACAAGTAACTTTGATTAGGTGTTGCTGGGAGAAGATATTAATGAAAGGAATACAATGCGATTTTCTCTGAGTAGTCTGCTGGTGGATAGTATGATTGCTTCTTGCCTGTTTAACATGAGTGACTGGTTTAAACGTATCAAAAACATTGATCCGTTAATTTCTTCCATTGTAAAACTGGAAATAGTTTTGGTGATTGAACATCTGAATATATTTCTTCCAAACGCGCTTCCTTGACAAGTAGCTGAAGTGTTCAGGCAGTAGTATATGAAAATGTTCCTAATCTTCAAAGTCATCACAAACTGTCCTCTGATCTGAAACAAGTGTAACTGACAAGACCCGTCCTACAATGGAAGACAGCTCAGAGGAAAAGAGCAAAAAATTAATTTTCCCAGGGAGGAATGTAAAGAATGACCACCAATTGTTGTAAAGTGAGCTGAACTGAACTCAATGGGGACCTTTATTTTAGATACGCAGCTGCATAAGTAAGACACTAGATTTGATAAATATCCTTCCTTGAGGTAATGAATGAAGACCAACATCTTCCTGAACTAAGCAAACAAGCATGGCTCAGACTAATATAAACATAAAAGCCAAGCAACCAACAAAATGAAAAGGGCTTGAACTGGCTTCAACCTATACATTCCTTTCTGGCAGCTAGGGATGACCAGCATCGTGAGAGGGAAGCAGTGATAAAGGCTGGTTTGTTTAACAATAGGAATTAGTATCAGTATATTAGTTTAAGGACCAATATATTAGTTCAGCAAAAGGAATCAATGACGACTAAATCTAAAACTTTCTATTTCAACTCACTAGGTGTGTGAGCAGCCTTGTTTTCTCTCAATTCTGCTTCACAAGAAGCACTGGAGTCATAACAGACTACTTCTGTCTTTTGCAACCAACAGGTGCAAGGACACCTTCATTGTATTTCACATATATTGTTTTAGAGGTTGCTTATTTTGTCCTAACAAACAACGGAAATTTGCCAAATTGGCAAAAAAAAAAAACTGAAGGTCAGCCAAAAGTTTCAGTGATTAAGCTAATGGTGAAAAATTGGGATAAAGTAAATGGGCCTATGACCACCTTAAATGCAACTTAAATTCCACATGACCAGTGGGACATTAGCATATACTAATAACTTATTGGAATATACTGAATATGTATGCCAGTGTACTGCACGTGAATGTCTTAACTCTTCAAATATAAAATCTGAAATCTGAGAGGGCACTCTCGTTGGTCAAGTTGCCTGGTACGTATCATGAGGAAAAAAGGAATGCTGCTTCCTAACACATCACACTGAAGGCAGACAGTTTTTTTCCTGGATTTTGGATGACAATAGATACAGACAGTGGGAATCACGTTTCTATCCTGTATCCTTTGTGCATAGTGGTTACTGTTACGTTGTGTTGGAATTTCACCATATTGATATAACACTTTCCTAAATCAAAATCCCATGTAATGTCAAATATATCAAACAAGTCAATTTTATATTAAACATCAAACCTTTTTCATATCTAAAAGAACTTGTCCAGAGAGTAATGGACTCCGATAATGATCCCTCCTTTCATTCTAGAGGCCCTTTTCTGTGCTTTCTCGTTAGTACAATCATTGGTTTTCCTTTACAGATGAGCAGCCTTATTCTCCTAGCCTGCTCTTCCACCGCACTATTTCTTTCTTCTTCTATCAACCACAGCAGCACTACCTCAACAGATTTCCCCTCAGCCACTACTGGTAGTCATGCCTTGTGAAAAAAAGAGAGCCAACTTGCTACCAGAACAAGTATTTGGACAACATAAAATAATCTAAACTCAAAAATTGATGAAAAATCTATGTTATATTTGCCTAAAATAAATGAACCTAAAATAAAATGAACTAACAGTCACTGAGTCTGTTCTTTTCCAGTCTTTTCTACATCAAAGCTCAAAGAAGATAATTAGGATGGTTTTCACACCTTTGTTGACCAGTGATACACACTATTCTTAATTCTTCTTACAATTCTTACAGCTTTTTCTTTTATTAATCAGCTTTCAATAGTATAGTCACTAATTTGATCAAAAATAAACAGAATCAGATTAGAAGAATTTTTTTGTGGTTGTTTATTAGAGGCAGTTTTCTTTTGTGAAAAAGAGGGTTGGATATCCTCTGCAGGGCATTTCTGTGCCACTTATTGCCCAAGATATCTAGTAAAATTGAGTAGCAAGGTAAACTTGAGCAGTTTACCTAAGACTATGTCAATTGTGATTCTGAATCTCCATGGATGAAGACTCCACTGCCTCTGGCTAATCTGTTTCAGCACTTGATTACCACTACATTAATAACATTTATTTTGTTTGGAGTGAACCTTCTGTGTTTTAATTTGTGCCCTGTCCTGTCAGTGAGCAGAAGTGAGAAGAATCTGTCTCCTTAATTCCCTTAATTAGTTTATATACACATTGCTAAGACCATCTCCACCCCAAAATTTCTCCAGCTTGACGAGTTCCAGCTGTCTCAGACTCTCCTTGTCTGCAAGATGCTTCATCTTCATTGTGGACTGGGACTGGAATCACATCAGTAAGTTCATTCTTCTCCTGTACTTGAGAGTCCAGAATAGACACAGTAGATGTGACCTTACCAGTGCCAAGCAGAGGGGAAAGGTTCACCTCCCTCTGTCTGCTGGCAAAGCTCCTTTGAATGCAGTATAAATGCAAGAAAGTGTTGCTGGTTCATGCTATGAGTGTTAGCCACTGTGGTCAACTTGGTTGCACTTAATCAGGATTCTAAGGCCATTCTCCACAGAGCTGCTTTCCAACTTGTTGGCCTTTGGCAGGTGTTGGTTCCTCCTCAGGTGCAGGACTTTGCACTTCTGGTTATTAAACTGGATAAGCACATTTCTCTGGCCTGTTGTTGGCAGCACTGTCTACTACCACTGGTGCATCATCCACTACTCCTAGTTTCGTGTTAACTGCAAACTTCCTGAGGGTACACTCTACCCCTTCATTCAGACTGTTAATAAAGTTGTTGAACAGGACCTGAAGCCTGTATTCATCCATTGAGTACACCACTAGTTACTGACCCCCAACTAAACTGATCACCACACCCTGGGCACGGCTGTTCAGACAGTTTTCCACCCACCTCACTGTGTCCATCCAGCCCAAACTTCAACAGCTTTTTTACAAGGATTATGTGGGAGACCGTGTCAAAGCCTCGCTGAAGTCTAGACAGAAAATATCCACTGCTCTGTCCTCATATAGCAGCCTAGTCACATTATCACAAACTATTAAATATGACTTTCCCTTGGGTTCATGTAGAAATGGATTCCAGGGTTAACTATTCAATCCCATTCCCAGTGAAGGAGATAAGGATGATCAGCCATAAGTTCTCCAAGTCCTTCTTCTTGCCCCTCTTGAAGACTTGAGTGGCACATGCTTTCCTCCATTCTTCAGACAACAAAGACTTCCAGTCACTGTAATCAACCAAAGATCTTCTGAGAGTAACTAGAGCAATTGCATCTGCTGGTTTCTCCAGTATCCAGTGCTGTACAAACTCTAGGAAAGTGAAAAATGCTCTCAACACAGGTAATATCTGTGAATTTAGCCTTTAAATATGGTAAAAATAACACTAAACTTGAGAAGGTTTCCAGGCAGACAGAAAAAAAAGGAAATACTCTTTTTATTGCAAAGTCATTACAGCGTTTATAATTCTACCTGTAAGACACAGCATATCCTTTCAAAAAAATGTTAGTAGGGTGTCAACGGTTTACTGGGCTGGATTGGCCCGGTTCCATGATGATTGGTGCGGGGGACACACAGACGCACGCCCCAGGAAAGGGGAAGGGGGAAAGGGAAAAGGGAGATGGGCCTAAAAACAAAACAGCGGCAACGATCGGAGGAGGAAAGCTAATTTATTAAATAAGATATCAGAAGGCAAAATAACACAATATAATACAATATAATTGGAACTGAAGCCAATGAATCAAACAAAATGAGCAAGAGAGAGTGTCTGATAAACCGAAGGCCTGACGCTAACGCTGAAGGCGATACGGCAGCGAGCACCCACTGCTGAGTCGATCCCAAAGGAAAGAGAGTGTCCCGTGACCGCAGACAGTTTTTATCTTTTCCCTCTGAGTGGAAACACGTAAAAATGCAAAGCATTGCACAGTGCTCTGGGGAATGTAGTTCTTCTTCTCTTCTGAGGCAGGTATACCCATAACTATTGATGATCCATGGAGCTGAAGCATTGACTCTTTAACTCTTAATGCACTACATGATGTTATGATGTGGAATACCAATGCCAAAAAAATCATAAAACCATGACATAGGGATTCATAATATAGACAAAACCAGTCCTTTATTTTTTTTCATTGTCACAGCAAAATTATTTCAGAAAAATGCTTAGAAATATTTAAAAGCAGGATATATTGTATGACTATTTTTGCTAGCATTTTTATAAATTCTAGTTAAGTGTCATTCTATTACAGTATATCTGTCATCAAATTTTAAATATAGAGTGAAAGTAAATTCAGGAAAATAAAAAAAAAATTTAAAAAAATGAAGCCCATACCCTTTCTTTCATACTTGGAACATACTTATTTAATCTAATAATTTACATATAATCTATGTAGAGATATTAATGATGAGCTGAAAGACAGAGACAGGAAGCAGAAAAAAGACCTTAGTCTTTTAGCTGTGGATGTCGTTTACTTGAACGATAGCAAAGCAGTTTATAATGCTTCCACAGCATTTTCCTGGAGAAAATAATTGCTCTTGCCTTAGAAGGATGTACTGTTTACTGAATAAAAAAACTGTCTGAATGGCCAGGCCCAGAGGGTCATTGTGAATGGGGTTAAAGCTGGTTGGCAACCAGTCACAGGGCAGTGTTCCCCACTGCACAGTACTAGGACATTTTCACCATTGATCCTGATGAAAGAACAAGCACACCCTCAGAAAGTTTCCAGGTGACATCAAGCTGGACCGAAGAGCTGATCTCCTTGATGACAGGAAGGATCTGGGCTCTGAATTGACTAAATCAAGGGGCTGTGTCCAGTTGTAAGGCATTAAACAAGACTAAATGTTGGGTGTTACACTTGGATCATAACAATCCAATGCAGTGACGCAGGGTCAGAGAAGAATGGCTGGACAGTTGCCCAGCTGAAAATGACCTAGAGGCGCTGTTAACAGCCACCTGAACAAGAGTTGATAGTGTGCTCAGGTTGCCACAAAGGCCAGTGGCATCCTTGAGTGTAAAAGAAATAGTGTGGCCAGCAGGAATAATGGAAACCATTGTTTCCTTTTATGCAGAACTGAAGAGACTGCGCTTCAAATACTGCGTCCAGTTTTGGGCTTCTCACTACAATAAAGACACTGAGCTGCTTGAATGTGCAGAGAAGGTCTGGGAAACTGGTAAAGGTACTAGAAAACAAAACAGAGAACTGTGGTTGTTAAGTCTGGAGAAAAAAAGCCAGAAAGAAGCACTCATTCTTTATAACTGCTGGAAAGGAGGTTGTGGTAAAGTATTTGCTGGTCTCTTTTCTCAGGTCTCAAGTGATAGAACTTTTCCAACTTAAATGATTCTATGATTTTACATGACGTGTTTATGTTTGTGCAAGACAAAAACAATGTTATTCCAGTTTTTCTTATTACATTTTAGTCTGGGTCAATTGTAGCAGCAGTAGGGTGAAAAGGTAAGATGGTGAATAAAATATATATATACAAGTGACTTACGTCAAAATAAGTTAACCAAATACTTTAAAAGAAAGACATCAGTCAAAGGAAAGCAAAATGTGACAAAGTATATAACCCTTCTAACAGCTTTGTAACATATGCTTTAAAATGTTTGTTTTATTGGCAATAATTTCAATACCATAAAAGAAGAAAAACATAAGGCAGCATAGATTGTCTTCCTCTCACACAAGTTTGATCTTTTGCACATTCCCCACTCAACTGGCAAAAGCACATTTTCAAAATTATGAATTATGAATTGTTGTTTGTTTTGCTTTAATATACTATTATTCATTGAAATTTTAATATCTGCCCTTCCTCAAGATTAGGTAGTATGTAATATGCTAGAGAATTGTGTGAATTAAAATCTAATCAAATCCGTGATACAATCTTTCTTTCACCTCTTGGAAGCTGCCGCCCTCCGATCAAGTCCAAACACAGCCAGATAACTGTGCCTTCTCAGAGCAGTGGGAATCTCATTACCACTTTCTTTCCCAGCTCAGTTATTTATAAGTATGTTAAGGGACTTTCTTAGACTTAGATGCTGGATTTTACAAAGTGGTCTTTACAATTCTTATGAGCTGTTTCTAGTTGGTGCAGAGAAAGCAAAGAAAAAAAGAAAGAAGAACCATTAAATTACTATTGCCAAAGCCCAAGAAAAGGCACCCACAGGAAAGCTGTCCAACCTTTGATTCATATTTTTTTTTTTCTGGCATTCTTAACACAGTTGTTTCCTCCCTGACAGCATATCCAACCTTACTTCCTACCATTTTATTGTCAGTTTTACTACAGTCTTATGAGAAACTTTTGATCTTCAAGTTGCAGTGTGTCCACCACGTTTTGTGAAGTTCTTGTACTTGTTGCTTTGTTCTTCCTGTGCTGAAGACCATGAAAGCTTGTTTCACTACTGCCAGAGCCCCAGGATTTCAGAGCTTACAGTTTGTTGCAGAGGCATGGAGGACTACTGCAAATAGCCACTAGGAACAAGTTGGTTACTTTGCTCTGGCAGATCTGTAGTTCCCCTCCCACCTGTAAAAACTGATCTGCCACACAGCTGCCAAAAAGAACACTCCTCATTTGTTCCTACCCTTCTCCCCTCCCCCCCCCCCCCCCCCCCACACACACCTTTCCCCCTCACAAAACAAAACAAAAACCCAACAAAAAAAAAAAAAAAAAAGACCCAAAACAAACAAACAAACCAACCCAAAACTAAAACTGAAGGTAATCTGTCTGTGATACACTTAAACAAGAGGATATCTCCCTTTTTTTACAGAGAGAAGAGATACTACATGTGCAGTGTTGAAAATAGTTGCCATAACAGGTTTCTGTTTTGTTACCATAACAGCAATTACCAATACTTTCTCACTGACACAACAAAAATACAATGGGAAGGTCGTTTTCTGCAGAAGTCCAGGAAGTCTTGTTGACTACCCAAATATGATTATTTCCTATGGTAGTGGTGAAAAAAAAACTCGTTCAGGAAGAGACACAACTCAGAGAGGCAACAGTTCTAGGATATTTCAGCTTCCAAGATCTGCTAAAAAAACAAAGAATCCTTCTCTCTCTGTTTATATTTTTAAAATCAAATGCTTCTGTCAGCTAGACTATTGGAAGTCTTTGCAAAATAGGTGCCAAATGCCAGCTTTGTCTACATTTTCTTCTTTTAAAGCAACTATCTCTTGAAAAAATAGCATAAAAAAGAAATCAGGCTTCACAGCATTAAGTGTGACTGCTCAAGTCATTCTAGTTTGCAGCTGTGAGAGGGAGAGAGAGAAACCTCTGAATGAACAACTCGATCTGATCTCTCATTCAAAAATTCCCAAAGAAGTGCAACACAGCTTTGGAATTACAGATCTCTGGCTCCCTTTCCTAGATCTCTCTTGCACTGTAAATGCAGCAGTACTTGTACTAATACCTATCTGCATTCACATCCATCTCAATTTGAAGATATTTATGACATTTTCAATTGAAAAAAGCAGACATTTATATACAAAATTTTTCAAAAGCAAGACTTCCATATACAGTGTTTTTTAGCTTTCCCCCAGACTCAAATGGATTGCATGATATTGTGACCGTGATTCATCTCAACATGAACACTAATCAAATTGTTGTGCAACATAATACAATTGAAGTCCAAGTCCTCAAGTAATAATATGGGAAACACACATGATTGAAAAAAACAGTCTGGAGAGCTTTGGTAAAACTGTTAAAATACTCAGCTATTGAGCTATGGTATTCATCAATTCCCCATGGTTTTTATTACGTTTTTCTTACCTGGTGTATTTTAAATTTTTCTTTCTTTTATTTTCTTTTTTTTTTTTTTTCCAAAAGAAAGAGAAGGGACCCAGTTAATAAACTATTTTCTCACACACACACACTGCAAAGAGACTTAAGCAGCTGTGCTGACTACTCAACCTCTGTTTCATGAAGAATTACTGTGCTTCATTGACACCTTCATTTCCTAGCAACAATCAATGTTTTGTACATAAAAAGTAAGCAAAATACTGCCTATCAATGCTTTGTTTATTGTTACTGCTGTTAAATTCTTCTCCCTCTCCCTTTCGAAAGGGAAAGATTCTTATCTGGGACATAATGAGGAACTTCAGATGTTGCTATATCTTGTATTTAATTACCAGAGACAAGAAATAAGACTAAGTTAGTGACGGATACCCTTTTTAGAAATAAAGTTAACCTTAGTTTGTCAGTCTAGTACAGACTGACAGTTTTGGAATCTTGCAACTGTTTGTTCCATAAGCAAATAGAGATCTGACCATCTTGTTTTTCAATGGACTACTGAGTTTTTTCTCTCTGGAAATAATACCCAGTTTTATCATTCAAATTCTTTGTTAGCCAGTATAAACAATGTCTCATTTTTGTCTACCCACAGTAATAAATCCCTAGTAATGGTGACAGGATGCTTGGATTGTCTTATATTACTTCTGCAATGTAGCACTGAGTGCAGTCCAAGCACAAAATGGCAGCGTAAGATAACCTATTAATGTTTTTTACAGATATCAAGATACCTTGATATATGAATGGACCAGCATGAGCAGCTATTGAGATGCATGCTTTCCAATTCTGTTTTGTTTACTTTTTTCAAACGTATGAAGGAGAAACTTCACTCTGACCTGGCTTCTTTAAGACTCTTGGTTATTAGCAGCAAGACATCCTCATGGGAATCAAGTGATGGACAACAGGTGCTCAGAACTCATTTCTTTCCAGCAGCTCCATAGCTGGAGGTATGTATTGCAGTTGTGCGCAGTGAAGAATATTTTTTTTAATTAATTAAAAGACACTCTTCCTATGTTTTTCTATGACCCATAGAGATTCAAGTTTGTTTGTTTAAAAAAAAAAAAAAGACTATATTACTAATTTCACTAATTCAATTACCAGTATTTCTGCCAACAGCTTACACTGTAGGTGTGTAGGTGAAAAACAGCAAATCAGCTAACAGGAAAAGGAGTGGAATGGTGATGACCAACCATTCACTCTGAAATGTAGGGCTGGAAAAAAACAGGTTATTTCTCTTGGTTGGATGTTTAGGTCTTGTTTGCATTAATCTCTTATCATTACAACTTATGTACTGGAAAGCAAAGAACTACAACCCTTTTTAAAAGTGTCCCTTTTTTCTTTAATAAAAAAAAAAGAATTGGAAAGTTTTTGGCTTTTACTTGTGCTAAGTATTTTCTTGCAAGTTCCATCCTTATACCAATGGCTCTCAAATAGACACTGAAAGAAATTTGCAGACACCTTTGTAAATGGGGAGTCAGCATGAAGCAACTGTGAATACATCATCAGCATCCGTTTTGCTGCCACTGAAGAAGGTTATGCTAAAGCACGATGTTGGTGATGGATGGCCAGGGGGAAAGAATTTTTTTTCCCAGTTATTTAGTCAATTCTTGGTTTTCATTTGCATATTTCTGTCCTATAGGAAAAAAATAAAAAATAAAAAGAAACACCTAAATTGATTTCTCTTACCATTGCTTACATCCTTACTTCAATATAATTATTGATAAAGCAGGGTAAAAAATGCAACTCATTCTTCAGTATTCATTTAAAATCCCTCACTGTATTTTAGAACAAACGCATTTTTTCAATTTATTATGAAAATCCTGAGCTGGGTTTAAAAACAAGTCCAAGAAAATTCAATTCATATTTCCCTAGCAGCATCAGAAACATGATATCAAACCAAAAGCAAGTCACATAAGGTTTGTTGACATACGGTGCCACCTACCTTCAAGATTTTAATGTACTCTTTAGTTATATATTACAGATTTAAGTGAGATGGCATATACTCCTCTTATAAATTAACTAAACATGAAATATCTATCAAAACTTTTCTATCATAAATTTCAAAAATCTTCCTTTCTTATGTATATGACATTACACTTAAACAGAAAGGTAGACGTACATTAAATACAAACAATACTTCAAATACCATTTTTCATATTCTTAATGTTTTACAGAAGTATAAGCTTACTTTTTTTCTTAAAAATTTCTATGTATTTAGGATGATCTTATATTTCATAGACAAGAGCAAATGAGACATGGTTTAGGTTCCCTTCCCACACTTCAAATAAGTAGTGACGGGACTGGAAGAATTGATTCCTAGAGCTTTCCTTGAGCTAGAATAGAATAAATTAGGAAATGCAGCATACTGCTGGCACAGAAATAAAAGAGACTTTCAACATGGAACCAGTAAAAAAAGCACTATTACAAAAAGCTGAAGAGAAAGTAGTCACTCTATCTTAATAAACTGAGAAACTTGTTAAGAAAACAAAAATATGAGGATGCAAACACAGAGTCCAATCTCTCTAGAGGGTGTAGGGAAAAGATTTCTCAAAGCCATGTAAAAGATTTATTGAAGCATTTAGTACTCTCAGTACATCCAGAAAACAGAATTCAAGTCAAAGTTTGCCATTTGTGGGAAGACAAAGTAGCATACAAGAAAAAAATTTTGCTTCTGGGAAGGACTCTGACTTAGGTACGCTGCGTCCCATTCCTCCCTCCTCCCAAGAAAGAAGTCAGTAGGGTTATTAAAAAGGCTGTCTATCAGCCTTAGGATCTGCAGTTAGAGATTACCACGTAGAACTGACATTGCCTAAGGGTGAGGTATACTGAACAAACAGGCGAACCTTCCTAGGCACAAAGTGCTTCCTGGAGCGGTAGTAATACGAAGACTACACAGCCATCTGTGCAGACAAACCACAGAACCTGAAAGGCTGACTTACAGAATTTCAGGGTTTGAACGAGTACTGTATGCAACCCAAGAGTAATAGAATAAGATACTGTGTTATTTCAGTTTTCAATTGTTCACAACATAAGTTTAAGAAAAACAAAAACCAGCACGTTACTCTAGATGAGTACTTAAAACAGCGGAATTTTATTCAAGAGCAAAAGTAAGCAATGCAGCAGTAACAATATTTTCACTAAAAATTTCCTCACAAACTGTAAATATTAAGAGTATATTACAGGAATCAACTTAGGTTTACATACAGAGGAGTATGAGAAATTAAGCCTGCTGTATTAGGCACCAAAAAAAGGATTCGCTTTAAATATATTTTTCAGTTATTATTCTCTTAGAGATTATTGACCAGTGCAAGACTGAGTGCCCACACAAAGACTTTCTAACAGTCAACACTGTTCAGTGCAACAGATCACACCTGTTACTTTCCGGAACACACACCGGCCATGATGTAGGCATAAGTAGCAGACAGCCTGAACACACTGCCACACTGCCAAACACATATACACATACTTCTAAGAGCTCCCAAAACAGAAAAGCTGAACTCTGTTCACTTTTGCATTGTGGCAAAGGGTGGGAAAAAATATGCGCAACAGAAGCAGTAATTTATCTCATTCATTAGCCACCAAAAACAGCCCTTAAGCGCGTAACTTCTGCACTTCATCAGCCTGGTGTCTGGGAAAGGTTCCTAAAGACTGAAAGAGAGCAAATGTCACTTCAATCATCAGGAAGGGAAACAGGGAAGCTACAGGAGCTATCAGTTGGTCAACTTCACCTCTGGGAAGATGATGGCAAAAATCCTCCTGGAAACGATTTCCAAATTACTTGGAAGTGAGAGTAGTCAGGATGGAGTGACAAAGAGGAAATCGTGCTTAACCAACATGATAGCTTTTCAGTATGAGTTGATCAGCTGGGTTGATGAGTGGAGAGCAGTGGATATTGTTTACTTTGTCTCCCGTGGCACTCTCTTAGATGAAGAGACAAAGGAAGGATGAAATAAGTAGACAGTGAAGCGCATTGAGAACTAGCTGAAGGTCTGGTCCTATGCAAAGATTTGTAATAAACAGCTTTAAGTCCCACTGTAATCCAGTTACTCATGTCACTCCACAGTTCAGTACTGGACCCAGTGTTCTCTGACATTAACAATCAAGACAATGGACAAAAGTGTACCCTTACCAGGTTTGGAGATGCGCTAAATGTAACTAAAGAGGAGTGACTGACAGACCAGATAACGTCCTGCAATTCAGAGGGATCTAGACAAGCTGGAGAAATGGGAAGAAAGGAACCTCATGAAATTCAAACAAAAAGAAGCACCACGCATCTGGGGAGGAATAATCCAATGTACCAGTAAATAACGGGAGACCGCATTCTGGAAAGAAGCTCCGCAGGAAAGGCTCCTGGCATCCTGGCTGACATCAAGCTAACCACAAGATGCACCTCTGCATCAAAAGTGGCCATTATTTTTCTGGACTGCACGGTCAGCAGATCAAGAAAGATGATCCTTCCTCTCTACTCAAATTCAGAGAGGCTGCACTTGAAGTACTGTTCTGTGCTCCTCCATACAGAAGAGGAGGGCATAGTGAGGTGATTCCAACACAAAACCACAAAGATGATTTAGGGAGGAGAGGCTGAGACAACTACAACTGGATTGGGAAAGAGGTGTCTCAGGGTTAGGGAGTGGTCTCAGCTAATGTGTATAAATACCTAATGAAGAGAAAAAGGAAACACTCTTCTCAGTAGTGCCCACTGACAGGACAAAATATGACTGGCAGAGCAGTTATCCTGACAACCTGCTCACAAGGGCATGTTGATGTCAGTTCTGAATCTAGACCCAAATACAAGATTTTATCCTGCAGCTCTGAAAGCGCTTCAAAAAATTTCTCTCCAAAAAACAGGCAGCTTTGGCCTTTCAGCTTTCTGGGAAAGGAAAGCTGAATTCTAGAACTCTGATTTCGATTTTTCCATCATGACTATGTTTTGAAGTCTAAAGAGAAATTGGTTAAAAAGGTGATTATGTTAAGGCTACTCTGTTCAAATACATTTGAGAAAGTGGGTGGAAAAGGTGTGAAGAAGAGCTTAAATACACAGTAGCAAAACCATTTATAACAATGCAGATAGAAATTCTGAGGCAAGATCAAGTCAGCAGTTTCTGACAGCAAAAAAAGAGAGATCTTTGCAGTCCTCAAGATTTTATGCTCCCTTAGCATTTAACATAAAATCCTGAAACAGTCTATCACTTTAAACTCAAAGACTTGGATGCAAAAAAAACAACAACAAAAAAAAAACCAACAAAACAAAACCATCAGAATTTACATAGAAGTTTTTGACTCTGAGGGGTGTTCATTCAAAGCACCATTGCTTTAGAAGAAAAATAAACATATATACATATATATACACACAAACATACAGTGCTATTGGTAGTGATGCTGTTATTACATACAATAGTTCACTGCTGGTTATGTATCACATCAGGTTGCTATCAAATAAGTTGTCCACTCAGACTGTACAACTCACAGAAACATATTTGTCTTATACTGAAAATACTTGAATCCTAGTTCCACAGCTCAGACACAGCTGTTGTCCACGTGTTATTTCTTTGGCCTTCGCACTCAATTTACAGTTCTATTTTTTACACGTTAAACAGAAATTGATGTTTTTATCTCTTGTAAACTGTGTAGATTTAAAAAAAATGAGATCCTTTGTGAATGTATTTGTCATCTAGTTGGAGGTCAATAACTAGGTGTATAGCTCAGAGGTATTGATATTGGGTCCAGTAAATGTATTCATTAATGATCTGGATGGTGGAGCAGAGCGTACCCTCAGATCACTCACAAACAAAACAAAAAAGATAGGAACGGCAATCACAACTTGTACTACTATCCAGGAGAACCTTGACAGTCTGGAAAAATGGGCTGACAGGAACCTCACACACTTAAATGAGAAGTGCCAATTTCTTACGCATGGCGAAGAACAATGCCGCACACTAATATACGCACGGGGCCAATCAGCTGCGTAACAAGTTGGAAGAAAGGAACCAGAACTAGGGTGGATACTAAATAGAACATGAGTTGACAAAGCACGCTCGCCAAAAAGACAGCTGCAAGGGTATCCTTGACTGCACTAGGCAAAGTACTGCCAGCAGCTCAAGGGAGGTGATCCTTCACCTCTACTCAGCCCTGGTGAAACTACATCTGGAGTACTGCGGTCCAATAGTGAGCTTCCTAGTATAAGATACAGTCATACTGGAAGGTACAAAGAATGAAGCAGAAAGACAACTGATGAACATCTTGTATGATGTAAGGCAAAGATAACTGGAATTTGGAGAAGATAGAGCTGAGGGAGAAATCTCAACAATTCTACAGATACCTGAAGGGAGGGTGCAAAGAAGACAGAACCAGGCTCTTTTCAGTGGTACTCAGCACCAGAAGAAAAGGCAAACTTACACATACGTAGGATGTTCCTTCATCACACTTTACTGTGAGGGTGACCAAACTCTGGCACAGGTAGCCCAGCATGGTTGTGAAGATCTCCAAAAGGTATCTGGATGTAGCCCTAGGAAAGTGGCTGTAGGATTGAAGAAGGGAGTGAGACCAGATGACCTCCAGAGGTCCTTTGCAACCATAATCATTCTGTGATGCAACGTAAGAAATTTTTCCAATACGGCATGTAATATGAGAATAAGTTTTTCTCTTACATATTTATGAAAACATTAGCAACACTGAAGCCCCTGATTAAAAATATTCCGTGAGGCTGAAGGGGGACTGCCACTCACTTTGTGATCCGTACCTGAAGAGGCAGCTTAACTGTTCTTAAATATTTTTCCCAGAGGTTATGTCTAATCAAGCATTAATAAAGTGGTATTAAAATATGAAAATGTGATACAAATAATCTATTTGTAAAGTGTGGTCCTCTTGGTTTCAAAAGATGCTACAGCTGAATATACATTTTCATTCCTTGCTGTAACATATTTTCATTTAACAAATCCTGAAATCCAGTTCTTCAAGTACTATGGTAAATGCCTAGGATTTTTTCAGAAAGGGTGTTGTGGTTGAAGGGAATACTAATAGTAAATAGCAAAACATTTACCTCACAACCCTGAATATCCACTACCACTTAACATTTGCACTTCATTTGACCTTTCCTAAATGTGACATTTTCTATTACATCTCTCGTCTGAAGAAAAAAAAAATCCTCCTCCACAGAATAACACATTTGTATTTTGAAATACATTTACTATGTTCGCAGAATCAATCATCCTCCCTCATTACCTCTTTTGATGAGTATATTCTTGTATTTTCTCTGACCTCTACCGGTTCTTCTGCCCATTCTAGCCTTTGTGAGTTTAACTTTTCTAGTTCAACATAAAGAGCCTACAGACATTTTAGCAGCCCTTAGGAGGGCTCAGTGAACTGTTTCTGAAACTCAGGATGAACTGTGAAAACAAGATCTTCATCTGAAAGAAGGCTTGCTTAGGCAGGATAGATACTTCACGTGAACATGAAAAATCTTAGTGTTACCTGTTCACCATTAAAGGAAGACACCAGTAAAGATGTACTGGCACAGTATTAGACGGGTTTGCTGCAGAATTTCATTTTCAGAGAAGAACGGATGCCAGAACTTTGACAAGCAAGAATGCTCATAAAGTAATTCGCAAAGACAGGCTGATAGCAAAGGCTGTACAGGCAATATGGATGACAGCACTGGTTCCTAATCCTCACTCTTTATCGTTACAGATTTACAAAATACTGTAAATTTATTAACACATCCAGCTTGCACATACCAGTAGTACGCTCCCCCCCCCCCCCCCCACTAATTACATGAATACAATTACTAATTACTAATTAGTCCAAAGATTTTACTTTAGAATTTCCAAAGAGCAAGCTGCATGTAGTATTTTTTTCATCCAATTAAATAAAAATACTGAATATTAAAAATCAATATCGTAATCTCTTCATTTTTCAAGACACAAGGGATCATAAAAACATCCATCATTTTTAGACCCAGAGTAGAATTAGCATGGTAAGCATTTTAATGCAACAGCAAGTACTGTTACTCTCATATTAAACACTCTCCAGCATGATGAAACAAAAGTTTTACAAAGAGAGAGAAACACAAACTATTTCTACAGATTAAAGTGTAGAAGATGGAAAGTAAAATAATGACCACAATTCACTCAGCTCTATCACTGCTAAAGTAAAATATTCCTCCTTGAGGATGTCTAAGTTAAGACCAAAAGAGAAACTGGTACATAATTCTACAGGAAGCATTTCAAGATTGCTGCCATGATGGTGGAACAATGATCACTTTTCAGTTTTTATAGAACAGAAATTTTCCAACACAGTACTTACTGTTTTTCAGTCAAGATTCACGCACTCGTAGACAAGGTACACAGCGCAAAAGCAGACGGAGGAACACTGCTAACATCATGATGCACTGGAATATCTTACCATTTTGGGGGTTGTTCTTCTGTTTTGTTTTTAACCAGTATATATGCAACATTGAACTGGAATCCTCACAAAAAGTAGGACAAAACTGAGTTTTCTGTCATGTACAAAAACTTTATATAATAACAATACAATTAAAATACAAAATATATATAACATCGAATTAGTTAGTCGTAGCATTTGAGGTTTCTGGGGACTGAAGAAATTCATAGGGATCATGAACTATGTCTTGCTGTTCTCCGACACTCAGGTGAGAAGGGCTTCCTGAAGAAAATGGGAAAAAAAAAAAATCAAAACTTTCAGAAGTATGAGAACTTGTGTGCACGCGCATACAGAGACATTTAAATGAAATTTAAATAGGGAGATTCTGAAAAAGAAAGCAAAAGATTTTTAGGAATTCACAAGCTTTTCAAAAAAGCAACTATTATTTCAAGTTGAAGAATTAGACAAGATGTAACCTAAGAACATACGAGATGTTGTTTGCATAATATTAAAAGTGACACCAAATTGTTTTGTTACCCCATTATCTCATCACTAAATTCCACAACTGAAAATGGAAGGTTATTGCAGAATCCTACCTGTGACTTGCTGCATGTAAGTACACTGAAATTATATATTTATTTTTATTATACAGGATCAAAATAAATATTGTATTCCTTAGTATCTCCTAAGAGCACAGAACGCAAGAGTCAGTCAGTATCAATTTACTTCGTGTATCGGGTTTATATAGCAAGATTTTGTTTGCAGGAGGCACTGCTCTGATGGCCTCTTTGAGAAGAGATCAGAAGCTGCCCCTGCGTTGCACACAGCTAGTTCCACCTTACTCCACAACAGCTGTCAATGCCAAAGCCCATCCAATAAGCAATGCCACTAGTACCCTTGTTGTGACATCTATGAAATGTTAAAAAAAAAAAAAAATAATGCCTTGCATAAGCTGCAGGAGCAGGGAGTGAGAAAAATGCAAACCAACCCGTGAGGAAAGAGGGGGAGATGATGTTCAGTGCACTGAATCAGTCTGCTCCAGTGCTATCTAAAGAGAAGATCATGGTGAATCAGGCTGCCCCCTCCTGCAGGCCATGCTGCAGCAAGAGGACATGCCTTTAAGCAAGCCACAGGCTGTGAAAAGCTACAGAAGAGCAGCCCCCTCGAAGGAACTGCAGCCACATAGAAAGGAGTCCAGCCTGGAACAGGTTTGCTGCACATAAACTTTGGCCCACGGAGGGCTGCATCCCATGAAAAGAACCCATGCTGCAGCAGTTTCTTAAAGATTGTATTCCACAAGAGGGACTCCGCATGGCCGTAATCCCCATTCCTCATCTCTCTACACCACTCATCAGGGAGGAAGAAGAATTGAGTGAAACAGCCGGGAAAGCGGAGGAGGAAGGGTTATTTCTGACTATTCTACTCTTTTATTAAAATTGGCAATAAATTATTAACCTTCCTAAATTCAATTCTGTTTTCCCCATTAATGGTAATTAAAGACAGAGAGATGATTCACTATCTTGACCCATTAATTCTTTTTCCACTGCATTTTCTCTCCATTTTGCTTAGGATGAGAAGTGAGAGAAGAGCTTAAGGGGTACCTGGCAACCAGACAGAGTTAAACCACCACACTTCTCAATTACTTCGCTTGTGCTTAAATCTAAATCTAAACCAACTGTAACTAGTATCTTCTTAGGTGCTTTTGCCATACATACTTCAAAATTTAAAAGTTCTAGTGCCATTTGAACACTTCTATCGGAGTATTTTCTTGCAGAAGACATATGTAAATTAAAACTTTAATTTAAAGTTTAAAATTAGAGCAGAAATATTTCAACTTCTGTGACACAGTTAACTTTACCAAGATGATGCTGATCTCTTTCAGAAGTATTGGAGAGGGAACTTAAATTAGATGACGGTCGGGATCCCACTCTGTCAGCTTGAGCCTCGTGAAGGTCCTGCAGAAGCTTGGCAGTTTCATCCAGATGTAAATGGTTATCATCATGATCAAGCTCCTTTTTCACTTTCCCTAAACGCCACAAGTTAACAACAAAACACATAATCAGCGTATGAAGATCGACTCATGAATTAATAAGTCACTTCAAATAAAATCTAAAACAAATTAACACAAGTGTTCTCTATTGGACAAATGACTGGAATCTTGCACTTTCCTCCACACTTCTAAAAGGTATCAGATGCAGATCTGTTTTAAGTTTCAAGAAAACAAAGTTAAAAAAACATCTGGAGATATTAGAGGACAAAGGACATCCCTCAGAAATGGAATTGACTTCTAGTACAACAATTTACTGTGTCTTTACGATCTGATGATCTTTAGACAAGAAATAACAAATCTAGTTTGCATCTCAGGTGATGCCAGTGGAAGGGTGACTTAAATACCTAACCTAAAACAGAGTTGAAATAGACCATGCCATTCAGGAAGGTCAATAAATTGCCACTGGAGAATGTTTTATGAACAGTCTCCACACACATGATGTCTTCATATAAAAACATAAGTAAATAAATAAAGCTATTTGCCTTCTCTTTGGGCTGTCTTCAGTACAGATCTTGCCTAACTTCCCAAGAATTGTGGGAAACAGAATGTCATAATCTCTCTCCAGAAACTAGGATTTTATTTATATAAAAACAACAGCAGTTTTCAACAAAGCAAGGAATTTACAGCAAAACTGACGCTGCTACACCTTACCAATAAAACAGGTATTTATTCATCTTTTTACTGAACTACAGTCATAATGAGAGCTTAAAAAATGTTTTTCCAAGGCTACTGCAATCTTTCAATCACCGTGCTTACATTTTATAACAGGTAGTGCGACATCTTCCACATACTGTAAAAGCAACTTAAACTGTAAGTAATTACTTTTTATTACATTCTTGAAGATATTTGACCAACTCAGCAGCCAGCTGAAATGGGAATGTTACTTGATGAAGTATTTAAAAATGCTGTATTTATTTTGACACATCCCAATACGTTATAGTCACCTTATTTGAAGGTGAAATCTTTTCAGTACCTCAAGTTTCTTCTGTTGTTCAAGTTTCTTCTGTTTTTTTTTTTTTTGGGGGGGGGTCTGTTTTTGTTTTTTTGTTGTTGTTGTTTTGGGACATTCAAGCAGTGGTATCATTGAGTTCCGTAATTTTTATTACCTAATTCCCAGGTTACTTCAAAAGATATCATCCAAAGCAATAACATTCCTTAGCCAAAGCTCCACAGTGCTTCCTAGAACTTCGGTTAATATGAACATAATATACAAGTATAGCTATCAAAATTGTAAGGTACAAATGTATAAGTTCCTTCATTAATGCAGGAAAAGTTACCTTCTCTACAAAACAGCTGTCCCAAAACCTAAGGTTTCTTGTACTTTATATCAGCTCTAAGACTTCTGGCTAGATCTGCTGTGGATTTGTTACTACTTTTAAGCAATTCTCTGCAAATGCAAAGCCTTGCCAAAACAGTACAACTAAACCATAACAGACCGTTTAAATATTTAATTACTTACCTAATGAACTTAACATCGAAATATCAAGAGATACATCTGAATACGACTTCATTGACAGAAAGTCCAATTCAGAAGTGTTACCATCTCCAGCAGATTCTTCCATCTAAATAAAAATTCAAGAAATAAAAGTCTAACGTCAGCAGCAAGCTGCAACAAGAGTATAAAGTAAACACATGAATCCATACTCTGACGATGTGTGCACCACCAACGCTGAAGACTAGAACTTCCATAAACCATACTGGTTAACATTTAGCTTACAGGCAGCTTTATCACAGTTCCATGACAGGCCCTGTCACATGAACTGGACAAAGGTCCATCAAGGGACACGCACAGTAATCCAAATATCTTTCATTTCAACATCTGGGACTGCTAAAACCATTATCATTAAATCCTGCAGGACTGAATTTCTTCCCAAATTCATCCCTGTTGCATGAAAGAACCCTGGGAGAAGTGTTATCAGTTACCCCCTGACAAACAACTTCCAGAATCCCTTCTCCTTCTGAAAATTTTATGTAACTAAAAAAATCTGAGAGGTGTGCCTTCCTATTCTAAACAGTATCAGCTGCTCTATTTTCGGATAATGAAATGCAGCCTCCAATTAATTTCATCTGCAGTACTTCCATATAATGACAAAAAAAAACTTGAGTAAAAAACTCATTAAGCTTCAAGTATGTTTTATCAGAATTCTTTAGAGCTTCCTCCCTGCAGGAGGAATATGCAACCTGGTATTTATTTTCTCCGTGTCTAGAAAATAATTCAGCATTATGATAAAATAACCTTACTTAGTCATCTTCTAGAGAAATATAAACCCTTCCTAGACTAGTTTCTTCTCAGTGTAACCTGTATAATTTTTATTTGAATCGTCACTGAATACGGTGTATATCTTCTGTTATCACGTAATCTGCATGGCAAACTAGTATCACTGAATAATTTGATAATTATAAGTGTAAAAGCCCAAGATAAACATTATTTTTCCCTACGTTCCACCAGACATTTGCAAAGGATCAAACAAAAAACTGTTTGTGCTTTTTTTTTTTTCCCCATTTTTACAGCAGGCTGAACCTCAAACACTCATCAACCAGCAGACCAACTATCAGTTTCCTAAGTGATCTTTCTACTTCTGACGTTTAGTCCACACATACTGATTTAAACAAGAGAACACAGAACAACAGGACTGACAGACACTAACTAAAACAGAGAGCTTACAAATCCTAAGGGAACTTTTCCTAGATACTGAATTTTTGATGCTCTGTTTCAGAGGATCCACATTCTTGCACTGAAGCAAAACTGCATTTACTCAATACTCCCATTTTCTACAAACCATTTTACCATAATCTGTTTGGAAGAATCTGGACAGGTGTTACGCAGCTTGTGTTCATCTTTTATGAGAACTGGCAGAACCTAAAAAACAACATATTTTAGATCTTAGTATTTCACAGCTTACATACTTTGCTTTCCAAGAATACTTCTAGCTTGTGTAATTGGCTGATTTACCACAATCAGATCCTAAGCCACCACAAACATTTTCCTGTTTTGTGATGTTTGCACAGTTCCTTAAAAAATAATAAACGAAGGCTATCCTTTCTTGAATGGATGACCATACATATACTCAGACACAACTGAGAATTACCTTTAACAGCTTTTTTTTTTTTTATCACAATACAAAAAAAGTTGATAAGTGGAATTATATATTATGCAGAATAGTCTCACATGAATTAAAATTAGGAAGTGGAATGTGGAAAGCTGAGAAAATAAGTTCTTAACTGCAAAGACCAACACACTTTTTCCAGTTAAAAAAAGAGAGCATCAGCATAACTTACTTTAACTTCATCCAATGGTTTTACCAGGATGTTTCGTCTCTGAAGAGAAAGAATAGTACCAATTACTTCTAGACAATATATTAGAAAAGTCCCTCTCATACAATTTCAAGTGTATTCAAGCTTCTCACATGAAATCATGCTAGAGACAGTAAACTTTCAAATATCTGCAACGCAATTAAAATTCAACTGTTACTGTTTCGAAACACCTTAGTTGTTAATTCATTAACTTTTGATTCCAGATCACTCAAGGTTGTGCAGAGATATACATTCTTACTCATATGAAGCAGCACAAAATACTGAAGCATAAAACACCAAAGCACACCACTATTGAAACCCTTAACTGTACAAAATCTGTATCTATCTATACGTGTGTGTGTATCACAACTGAAGAGCATTTCAACGTATGAAGAGGCGCTGATCATTTGAAAGAATAAATTCTCTGTTAAGAAATTCTCATTTGAAACAGCATTCATATAACTCGGTATTAAAAGAAAGGGTAATGTACTTCATTTGTAAGCTAAGTTATATACGTTGTATATGCACATTTCTGCACACAGAATAGTATCCAGAAGATTGTTTTAGAACACTTTTTTGAATACTTTTTATTATTATTTTACTATTACTGAAGTTTCACATGCAAAACTTTTTCCAGTACAGGCAAAAAAAAAAAAAAAAAAGCAAACAAACAAACAAAAAAATCCTGTATACTTCTCATCCTTTTGCCTTCTTTTCACCAAGCATCACCCACCCTATCATCCTATTACTAAGGCTACAAAAGTTTAGCATAACCTAATTTCCAGGACATCAGGAAGTCTGAATATGTTTCACCTTAACCCTCCACAGCCCCTCCGTACTTTTCCTTCAATCATTCAGGGCCTGAACATTTCAACCAACACGCAATTATTTTAAACAAGAGTGGTTTTAAGAGTGAAGATAACATGAAACAAAATAATGTGATTTCTGGAAGTCTATTTTGTCTTAGCAATGCAAGTGTTCCCACTACTGTTATACACGCATCTGACATTTGAGAAAATTTATTCTCCAGTCTTAGTACAGATCTCTCAGGTAGAGTGCTTTCATTAACAAGCTACAAGTTTTTCTTCAGATACACAATGCCAATTTAAATGTTACCATTTGCAGTCAAGTATGCATCAATACAGCAACATTCTGTAACATTTGTTCAATAATTTTAATATTTAACCTTCTTCCACAAGGAATGTATTTTGCATTTAAACAAATGAAAATAAATCCTTATATCAAGCTTTGCAATGTAACTGAAGCAGAACCTTAAGTCATTACACTGAGTGACAGGCTACCCACGCAGCCTCATTTTGTTAAGTTTTCCTCCACTCTGTTGCACACTTCCACCTCTTCCTTTCTGCAGTCACATGGTGAACTACACTGGAGAATTGACTGAGCAGAGGAAAGACGGAGGAAGATAACCACTCTGACTAGTTTCATTTCTAACTTGGTTCCCTATGTGGTTGTAATAACAGCTAAGCCTGCATGGCTTCAACTGACACTACAAAACAACGCCTCTCAGCTGATATTAAAAAAAACAGACAGGTCCATCTGTGTTTTCAAGAACCTATGACATTTCTGTGCATCAGACACACCTGTTTTAGCTGATAAACAGTTTTGGAATGATCTCCACTTGTGATCTGGTCCAGAAGATCATCTACAATTTTCTTGCTGTAATATCCAGCATCCTTCACAAATTCTTGTAAGCTAGCAGAAATGGAGATAAGCATTACAGAAAATGTTTATGGTCATAAAAAGTACTTCAATTTATAATATGGCTCTCTCCACCTATGCTGTACTATATTTTCCTCATTGTTTTACTCTTCCACGCTTCTTTAGAGAAGAAACTAAAGCTTCTAGGATGTTGCATTTCTTTTTAACCCCACTACCAATGAACAGGAGAAAATTTCCCAGTAGTTTTTTTCCCAGTAGTTTTGACAAACAATATTGAATACTTAATTCCTTCAATTAAACAAAAAATAGCAACAATAATAATTAAAAAAAAATCGTTTGTAATTAATTATTTCACTGTGAGATCAACAATTCCATAAGAAGTATTTTCCTTCTCAGGTAGCTATGACCACTTTGAAATTCCCTGAAAAACACCACAGCTTTAAAACAAATATTTACCACTTGCATCCAGTCTCACTTATAGCTGGGGTTTAAAGCAAACTGCTAAATCATTAGCAACCTACAAATTCTTGTACTCAGAATACTTATTAACAAACAATCTTGCAATATACTCAGAACAGAAATGCAAATTAAAAAAAAAAAAAGCCTAGCAAAAATAAACAAACAAAAAAAACACCCCCCAAAAAACAATCAAAACCAAAAAGAGTACGATGAAAGCTAGCGTGTTTTACTATCTTGGTAAAGTTTAGGGATTTAAGGGGGGAAAAAAAAAGATTTTGGTGGCTCCTAGCTAACATTTAGCTAATTTTAGTGAAAAATGACAGAAGAGATATTAGAACTCTTAATAAAGAACACTTACCTTAAGGCACACTGTATCCCAGTTTCATCACCATATGCAGAGTATAGGAGCTCCATTTCTTCTGCTTTCAAATCATGGAAAATAGAGTTGTTTTGTATGGAAAGGGCTGTACTAGCACTTGTAAGAAAGGTCACTAGACAGGTGGAAAAAATAGACAAGTTATTAACACAAGTGTAAAGGCTGAAAAGAAAGTTTTTTTTTTTTTGAAACAGTATTATTTCTCCAACAGAAATCAAGAGCAATGACACTTCCAGACTCCAGAACCAATGAGTTTTAACAATGTTACATACACAACTAGAAATTAATTAATTAATTTAATACACTCTGTCCATCTTCCCTATTTTCCCGAATTTTCTATTCCTGTGCTTACAGACAGCAGGTAGAGAATGAAAATAAAAGGTTAGCTTCAAGAACAGAAGTCCAGATTTTATCAGGAAATTAAAAAACACTTGCACAGTTTATGTGATACTACAATGCTGAAAACACTGTTAGAAAGTATAAAAGATGTCAGTACTAGAAAAAAAAAAGTGCACATTCTAACTAGAAAGGCACTCCAGTTTACCAGATTTTTGTCATAAGAAACAAAGCAAACAACCAAAAGGATTTTCCTCAAACATAAGCACTGATGCTCTGGAAAAAAAAATTACGATAATTTTCTCTACTAAAAATGGGCTACCTACAAAAAGCTTCTTCTGCAGGAAAACATGAATCAATAATCTTTGCATGTTATGTTTACCTCGACAAATAAGTCAATTAAATTAAAACTGCATTCTGCTATAATTGAATTAATTATACATTATACAAATAACTAAGTGAACTTTTATTCTGAGACAGATCTAGTCTGAAATTATTCTGTATCTGAAAATTGCTCAAATACTTATCACAAACTTAAAATATTATTTGGCATTTACCTTTGTTTCTTCGTTCATCTTTAAAGCCCAGTGTAGTGAATCCAGGTAAAAATTTGCTTGACAGTGAACTCAGATCTACTGGATGAGTCTCTTCCTCTAATAATTTGGTTAAAAATAAGTTAATTATTTTTTGGAATCTCATGTTAAGGGTTTACTTACGGTGAGGTTTAGATTTCGCAGTTTTTGTAAGTCATAGTCACTACAAAAGCTGAAAGTCTTTTAAAGCTGTACAGTATTACTATGGATAGGTAGATAAAGTTCTCTATTTGCGTTTACAATGCACAAAGTAAATATGTACCCATATCTGAGCAATAAGGTATTTTACTTCTAAGGCGTTTAGCATCACCTGAGATTCTTTTACTACATGATTCATAAACATTTATCATTTAGACTTTATAAAAGAAATAAAAGCAACTTCATGCACTAACTAAGCAGTAGCTCGTGTGAAGAAACCCAAACCAGTTAAAGAACCTCATTAAGACAGTTAACACCATGGCTACAGAAATAGTTCTTCCTGATGAAGTTCTGAGAATTGCTTAATTAAAAAAGAACACAACAAAAACAAGACTAGCCAAAAAGGCTTGTGCATTTATCAATGTAGTAATAGGCACACTGAATAAATTCCAACCTGAAAATGAGCAAAGAATGAAGCACTAAAAACAATAGGAGATATTGCAGCACAAAGACTGTGCCATTTTATTAAATGCAAACTTTCCAGACTCATGTATTTTGTGTTCAAAACTAGTAAGTGGAAAGGATATGATAATATAAATCATGTGTGGTAGCAACACACAGATAACAGATGAAGAAAAAAAACACAACACAGAAAAGATTAAATAATTAAAAAAACACAAGCAAAATTTAATTAACTTTAACAGACGTATAACCAATAATTTAAAATAGGAAATGCATACCCTGAATCATCTTTTACCTTTTTTTTCTTTTAATCTGTGTATTGCACGTTTACGTAGCATTACAACAGTTTTATTCACCTTCTGCCTAAGGAGAATAGAACAAAAGCCTCTCCCAGTTTCTCAGGAAAGCTGTAGTAATATACAAGTACTTATGAGTGTGGTAAAGTAATACCTACTGTTACCATCAATAAAAAAGAGCATCTGAAGACTGAAATCTTGAGAGACAAATCACTCTAGTACATCCAAAATAAACTACTGAGGAAAAACTGTTGTAGAAATAAAAAAAATCAACTGAAAAAAAACAGAACAATTCATCTACCCTACACAGGATCTGCACACACAATAAAAAAAGTTTGCTTAAAAGATTTACCTTCTGCTTCTGGATCAGATGAATTAACTACACTGAACAATAAAGTTCCATCTCCATTTTTTTTCAGATAACCGATCTGTAAATACAATCACGAAGACATACAAGTAATCATTCAAAAAGTCTGGACCCAAAGGAGATGTCTGCTTACACAGAAAAGGACTATTTTCAGCTGAATTCAGATCCTGAACACCTGCATTAATTCCCTTTTTACTACAGAGAATTTTTAGAAATAACTATTTATCACCTTCTAGCAAATGCACTACTCATCCACGCACCTCACACACAACTTTCAGTATTCAGAAGTACTATTGTGCACATTACATCAAATTCTTCACAAACAAGTGCTGTGCCACATCTATTGGAGCATACATATGTGATAACACACTTAAGTGTTAAGTACTGGGGTCTGCAGTGGGCTGTCGAGCTGATTAACAACCCAAATATAAGGAACAGAACATCTAAACTCTTCCTTGAATACCACTGAGTTGCTCTCCTGAGAAGTGACTACATCATGAATGGCATTTTCAGCATAGGTAGCAAGTAGCTACCTATTGGTAGATTGGTAGATTGGTATTGCTGAAATGGTTTGTAAAAAAAAAAAAAACAAAAAAAAACAGTCTTACTTTAAGTTTTTAAGTCTTTTAAAGACTTTTAAAGTCTTACTTCATAGGCTTTCAAATTATGTTCACTCTTAGCAAATCTTCTTCCTAGCTTCAAAAACACACTGAAGAAGCCAAACCTTCTACCTTTGAGGTCTTTCTTAATATAGCAGACCTAGAAATGACCATAGCCAAATGCCACAGTTCCAAAAACTCAAAGGAAAGAGAAAGGTCCATGAAATGTGGAAAAAGGGTCTGACCACTTGGGAAGAATATAGGAATGCTGTCAGAGCCTGCAGGGATGCAATGAGGAAGGCCAAAGCCAACCTGGAATCAGATCTGGCAAAGGAGATAAAGGACAGTAAGAGAGCTTTTTTTTTTTTTTTTTTTTTTAAAAAGTATGTCAACAGTAAAAGAAAGACTAGGGAAAACGTGGGTCTCCTACTAAATGAGGGGACGTTCTGGTAGCGTGGATGCAGAGAAGGCAGAGATACTGAATTCCTCCTTTGCTTCTGTCTTCACTGAGGGAACTCCCCCCCCGGGACTCCTGGACCCTGGGGGTAAGCGAGAGGGGCTGGGGAATGGAAGGCTCTCCTTCAGTGAGGGAGGTGATGGTCTGAGCATATGTAAATCCATGGGCCCTGATGGGATGCATCCACACGCGCTGAGAGAGCTGGCAGAGACGACTGCTGAACCGCTATCATCTTTGAGAAAGCTTGGAGAATGAGAGATGCCTGAAGACCGGAGGATGGCCAAAGTCACTCCAGTCTTCAGAAAGGGCAAGAAGAAGGATCCAGGAACTTACAGGCCAGTCAGCCTCACTTTCATCCCCACAAAGGTGACAGAACAGTTTGTTCTGGAGACCATCTCCAGGCAGTTGGAAGAGAAGAGAGTTATCAGGAGGAGGCAGCATGGGTTCACCAGGGAGAGGTTGTCCTTGACAAGTTTGGTAGCCTTCTATAATGTCATTACTGGCTGGGTGGATAGGGGAAGAGCAGAGGATGTAGTCTACCTTCCTTTCATCAAGGCATTTGACACTGTCTCCCACGCAGACAACCCACTGCTACCTTCTCCTACTTATTGAAGACAGTCGTATTTTGTACTCATACAAGAATATGCTATAACAGTATAAATACACCTATACTGGTAGGTACAAAAATAAGAGGTTCTAGACTTCTCACTGAAATCATGAAGTTCACACTTAAGAATTTCTAAACTCTTTTAGAGAGAGGGAATCCTAATAATTGATTAATCTACACCAAAATTTGCTCTTTCTGTGGTTGCAACAATAGAGTTAAAGAATCATCTGAGCTGGAAGAAACCCTTAAGGGTCATCTAGTCCAACTCCCCTGCAGCTAACAGGGAGATCGACAGCTAGATCAGGCTGCACAGAGCCTTGTTCAGCCTGACCCTGAATGTCTTCATGAGCAGGGCAGTCACCATCTCTGGGCAACCTGATCTAGCGCTTCTTCACCCCTATTACAAAATAAATAAATAAATAAATAAATGGTACTTTATATCCAATCTAAAACTCCCATTTTTTAGTTTAAAATAATTTCCCCTTGCCCTATGTGAGTTCCATGTTATTTTAACCATCTTAAATGCTAAGAGTTGCAACTAAGGAAGCGTTTTGGATAAGTAAATTTTTAAAGGTGCTAAAAACATTATACAACTTAAGATCCATTTAAGTTAAACAAAACATGGAATTGGGAACTTTGCCACAAAGCAGACCTTGCTGTTGGGTAGGTATCGACTGATCCTATCCCGAGCTTCATCTGCTGCATGTTCCACTAGTGCCAGGACATGTTCTTCAGCAGTGCTATCTGTCAGGCTGCATGCATTTCCTTCAGGTTCAAATATGCAACTGAAGAAAGAAAAGAGCAGTAGCTGTAGAAATTAAAAGATAAAACACAAGGCTAAACTCTGAGCTTGCTGAACACATTAGCCCCACTCCTCTCCCAGGGTGTGTCTAACTCAGCACTTCAGAGGAGTTAAAATTACACTAAGAAACTGAAGTTTTGTAGCAGAGGGTAAGAACTAGTCAAACTCCTGAACTTCAAGATTTAGTTATTCCTGTACTTCAGTGAAAATACAGGGAGTACTTCAAAGCATAAGATGGGAATACATTTTTTATATAATTACATGGTGAATACTACATATGTCTCCCGCACGTATGAACATGTTATTATTCCAAATAAAAAAGACGCAGAGAAAAAAAAATAGATTAAGAAATGGAGAGTCTACATTTCTAGATGGAGGAAAACCAGACAATAAAAACCCCAACACTTCTGTGACAGTCATCATTAAAAATAAAATAAATACTTCAGAGATCAAAATCTGTGCATTACATACGGTAGGATTAGATTTAGACATCAAAGGGCAACCATTTTCAGGTACTGTGTAGAGCACCTTCTCATACCATATCCATTTCCCTCTCCTGAGGCACCATTTCCATTGGCTTAGCAAAGAATTTATCTGCATAATAGATTCAGATTCAATATGCAAAAAAACTTGCTATTAAAGAAAATAAAAAGACAACACATTTCTCATGATCCTGCGATAGGTGTTTCATTTCATTCAGGAAACGATCATTCCAGTTCTTCAGAAAAGGTTGTGAAGAGCAGCAAAATCCTCTACAAGTGAAGCATTCTCTACTGTACACATAACAGACTAGAATTTTAAGTGAATGTTTCAAAGAAGAATTCTAAGATGATCAAGCCAATTTTTGAACTACAACAGAAGTCTAAACTACTTTAACAGCTTCCAAAATTATGGCCTTCAGCTCTCTTTTTTTAACCAGGCATTATGAAAGCAATCATACTGTACATCAAAAAAAACCATCATGTGGATGCAAAAACAGAATCGGTTTGAAGGTCAAGTTAATGAGAAAAGAAACAGTTCTGAGTATTAAAATCAAAAACATTAAAGAGAACAGCAAAGTAAATTTATACCACTATTGATGCTAAGGAAACTGAATGTCGGGATATTTAAAAATAGCTGACAGTTCTACTTGACTGCACATTACTGTTGATTTTGAAGACAAAGAAGTACTGTGTTGTTTGGCAGCCTCATATTCTTGCTCTGTTAGCTCGCTTTGAAACTTGTTGACTTGTTTACTTAGAAAACAAGTACACAATAAGTGGCAAAGTACAAATAGACCTCTATAATATAGTTTACTTAGGAATTAATAAATACATGCTACACAAACAAAATCAGAGACTAATGAAAAAGAACCTGCACAAAGTCCTATTTACAGAAAGGTACTTAATTCCTACACACTACCTATTTAACAAACTATTCTTTGGTAATTTGTCTGTCATATAGCAGCAGTTATCTTTCAGTATGGCGATATCAGAATAGCTTCCCCTCAAAAAAATTACTCAGTTTGAAATTATTTTTGAAGATGAATGTTGCTGTCTCCTACTGCTACAAGGCTACAAATACCTGTTATTCCTTCAGAAATGACAGGATTATGATTTTCTTTTCACTAAACATGCGGCTGTTTAGAATTCTAAAACTTGTTTTTAACAGAAATTCAAAAAAGTGAGGGAGCATGAACTTGAAATAAGATTGCTCTTCCACTCCCCCCCAAAAAACTTTAGATATGCAAGTAAGAATCCTGCAGACATATATACATGTTCAAATTTTTTGAGATACAGTTAGCAATGCTTTGTTACAGGTTTTTTTTTATAAAATTCGTCAATTAAATTCCAGACAGCAAAGCTACAGAACACAGTGATTTTCCTTCAAATTTAGCACTTATCACAAGTTAAAAAAAAAAAATCAAAACTACATAGAAATGTTAAAAGATCTGTGGCTATGTTAAAATAAAAGAGCATCTCGAATCAACACAAGAAAGAACTACTCATTATTTTCAGCAAATATAAAGAAGGATAAAAAACATTTATATACACATATTAACTACAGGTTATTGTTTAAAAGAACATGCAATCATTCCACAAAGAAAAGAGGCCACAGGAAGTCTTCTCAATTATTTGCTTCTGACTGATATTACAAAAACTGCATCAGACTAGAAAGCGCACTAATGAAAACCTTTACCTAATAACTTCTTTATTTTGCTTTTTGGATTTCTTGGTAGTCTCTACTTGTACAGGCATAACTTCAGGGACAGGCTCCTCAACCACTGTGTCTTCATCACCCAAAAGAGCTGCCTGCTGAGAAAAATCCATGTCCTGCATAAACGACATGCTGCGCTTCAAAGCTAACAGCCGTTCCTAGAATCAGAAAGGACAGAGCGGCAGGGACTTAACCTTTCCCTCATAGCCAAGATGCTATGATAATGGGATGGGATGGGAATGGCCATGGCCTTATTTTGTTCCTTAATGCTTCATTTTCAATGGCAATGCAACATGATTTGTCATGGTAGCATGGCATCAAAATTTCTGCAGCCCAACTATCAAGGGAGAAACAAACAAAAAACATATGCAAAGACAGCTACCTATTTCATACAAGACTTATCATACAAGAACAGCAACAAGCATGCACACAAAGGAGCTCACAAAAGTAACTCAAATTTTACAGATCAAGAACTGCATTTGAGTAAAAGTTTAGGTTTGCATACATACATCTATGAAATCTCTGAAACCTCCCCCTACACCCACCACATCTGAAAAAGTAAAGCTTTTTGTTTATGCAAAAATTTAACTTAAATAAGATTTTTGTATTCAAAGTTAAAAGTCAGAAGCAACATTTTATAGTTGGGCTTTTGGCACTTAGATCCTAGTTGCTTCCACTAAAACCCACAGAATAAGCTCCCACAGACAGTAGTACAGATGAGATTAATAAAAAAACAGCAATGATAAGGGTGTGTTTATAACACAAATACTATTAGGGCCACAAATAGAGCAGTGTGGATAGGCACTCTAGTAAGTAACGGCAGACAGATGAAATAATGTTTAACACTTGTTAATTCTTATCAATCCTTATAAATATGAACAAAAAAATAATCCCCAAAACAGAGTGTTTCTGCTTTGTTTTTAAAAGGTCTCTTACTTTGCTCATCATCTTAAAGCCTGTGTGCAGTATCTTCTTGGCTAGCTTGTAGTAAACAGTATCTGGTCTGTTGTATGTCATCGCATTATCACACATGAGTTTAAAATCTGCCTGTAAATACAAAAACAAACAAAACAATTCTACCAAGGCAGCTCTGTGAATTCTTTTTCTTGGCGTACAGACAGAAGCTTAACCTAAGTGCCACATGTTATGTTTCCTCCTTTTTCAGAAATACATAACAAAGAAATGCAAAAGTCAGTAAGAATGCTGAGGGACCAAGAAATAATGTAATGTTTTTCCTTCCTCTTAAATCACAATAGATTTGAGAAATAAGATACTTCATCTTTTTCATATTATATATAATTTTATTTGTAGTAACCTTCAGTCACTTACATAGTAACAACAGCAAAAGCCTTCAAAACTTCAGAAGCAACCTTACAAATGCCCGCTGCACGCAGCAAGAGAACAAAACAGCTATTTTGTTTTCTCCTTTGAAGGGGTACATCCCATATCCAAAAGCAATTTGTAACGAATGCAACTTGCTAAAATAAGCTTTAACACGTTCCACTGTTAAGTGGAACCAGAAAAATTTACTGCAGATTATGAGAGGTTCTTTGTTGGCGCTTGTTTGTTGGGTTTTCAGCTCCCCCCCCCCCTCCCCAGGGAAGATTTCATTCAGCCAAATATTATTGGTTCATTAAGTAAAGAAGAGAAAGCATTACCAGAAACTCTATGGAACACTGAGGTAGGAAGACATTTTTACATTCTTCTGAAAATTTAAAAAGTTGACAAATAATGCAATAGAACTTCACAAATCGGATAACAACAAATTAAACTAGCGTATCGTTTAAGGTTGTATTTTTCTCCTAGTAACTTTTCCATACTGAAATAACAACTGTTCAAGCAAATTAAGCTTTAGTTACTCTGCAGGCACAAATACAAGCACAATCTGCGCAAGAGTCCAGTAAATTTGATGATTATTTTGTTCTGTGGTAAAGATCCAACAGAATGGTATGCTTTTTGGAGTTAACACACCAGGTTCACAGAACAAATTTTCCTGAGACAAAGATTTCTGGAGGTTGCTATTACAGCTTGACATGAAACTCTTACTGAAGACCTCCCCCCCGAACACCCAATGTTAATTACTTAAAAATAAAAAAAATTTGCCCTACTGCATTCCTGATCAAATTATGGGGAAAATTAGTTTTTTATTTCTTGTTTCCCTGCAGTGATGCCAGAGCAGAGCTCTCTTGATGATTTACTAGTCACCAACTACATACTAGCTACGTAGATAAACAGCCATAAATGCTAGTCTGTGACTTCCTGTGATGTTCAGGTTATCTGCCTTCACTTAAGGAGACCATCACAAAAACAGGAATTGGGAAGGCAGCATGAAGGAGCAAACTATTAGCCAAGAAGCACACAAAGACGACCAGTGGAACAATGCATCTAGTAATGGTGTTTGACATACTGGCAGAAAATAATAAAGAAGAGGTTTTTTGCTTGTTGAACTTCAGTACTCCTGCAGCTATTTCTCCCCTACTAAATGCAGCATATGGCTCACAGTGACTCCTTTCTTTGAGGGATGTACTGGCTTCTGACTAGCCTCAGCTGGTTGTAGTACGTTTATCAGACATGAAAGACAGAGCACTCAGTTTTAGAGGTCAAAAACCTAAGAACATTTCCGTATTACATAAGAATTACAAAAGCATGAGCATATACTCATGTCTGGACAGAGAGTCCTACTGCTATCACTGGACTAAGAAATCAGACAGTGATAGGCATAGACTGCTAGCAAACATTTATTACTCTTCAAAGATTACCAGCAGAAAACAAATCCTATAAGAAAAAGTCTGAACAGTGCCAGTGACTTTCATTTTTTGAGGCTGTTCTCCTACCAGCACTGTTACTATAACTGTATGTGAATAAACCCAGGGAGCTCCCATTTAAACATGCTTTCTATAATCACTGAGAAAAACAAGGCAACAGGGTTTCAAAATACTAGATGGCACAGCTGACTGCGATGATAATATGTATCCTTATTTCCCTACAAAAGTCTGCATTTAAAAAAACCAAAAAACTAACAACAAAAAAATAAAACAACCCAATTAAATTCACACAGAACAAAACAGACTAATATTTGTCAAAACACCTGTAGGAAATCTAAGCTGCTCTTTGCTCACCTTGATGGAATTTTCTATGGAAGAAAAAACAAACCCTGAAAAACAAGCCAATGCTTTCTGTCAAGACTCTTGTTAGACCAATTCCACAGCTGAAAATAATGAACGTTAAAGGCCACTCACAGAACTTAATGTAACAGTTAAAATTCCTTCCTTTCCTGGAGCTGACAATACCGTGAAAGAAATAAAAAAAAAATAAAAAACAATCAAGAAACCGCTTAATGCATTGTCTATAGAATGACTAAGCATTCAATAAGGTATTACTGCAGCGTCAACAGCCAAAGTAGCTAATGCAACTTGCCAATAACCATGCCAACTAAGCTACTGCCAAAACACCATTTAAAATGGAAGTTATATGGAAATCAGGGTAATTAAAGATGGAAAATGAACAGCTGTTACTGCAATGCACAAAAAAAGGTTTCATTGCCTCCAGTTTTCATGCAGATATATTTAAACTGTTATTTAATCAATCTAACCAAGTCTAGATAGAAAAAACAAATTTATATTTCTTTAAATACCTAATATTCTTACTTATATTTAGGGTTTTATGTCTGGCAGCATGAATTCTATGGATCTTCAGAGCATGCCATAAGTTTCCACAGTAATTTGTAGTGAACTCTACTAGAGGAGGCAACTGTGAAATAAAGAAACATGAAACCCATTCTAACATACAGAACACACAGTCCTGAGCTCAGAATGAGGGCACATTAAAATATTTAAGGTAAGAAAGACTTTTTAAGTCAAAACGAATCTGAGGTTTGTTACTGAAGTGTACCAAAGTAGTTAAATCTTTAAAAATTATACCTTGAATTCAGTAACAGATTTGTATTCATTTGCCGCAATTTTTTCCTTCATAGTTCCAAAATCCATGGGGTGCTTTATTATCATGGAATATCCTGGAGCAATGGCATCCGTGACTGGAAAAGCAAAAAACCCATGAGGATCTTTCCTAAAAAAAGAAAAAATAAATAAATAAAATTTAAATCAGCAAACAGGATGATAATTATTTCTATACCACACTAACAGTATAAAACAAGTAATGCCTCACTTAAAAAGAAAAAAAAAAACTAAACAAATAAACACTTTCACAAAACAGTGAAATATTTGAAGAGTTCCCTGACACAGAACATAATTTTGATTACGCATATGAAGACTTCTTTCAAAGAGATGAAGCTAGTTCTTGATTTACTTTATTATTTCTTGTATTCTATATTTCCATCTACACTCCAAATGGCAGTTATGGCTTCAATAATAATCTCTTTAAATCTTCTTGTTCACGAAGTCCTCTAGAATTAATTGCAGCCTTTTGTATTCTAGATCTAGTTCCAAATTTAACTTCTTGTATTTATTAAAAAAAGCAAAATTAAGGATGTTGGTAGTTCTCTTCAAAATAGATGACCTACAGAGTTAACACAAGGAAAAAACAAACAAGTTTCTCCACATCAGAACATTATCAAGCAAGTGGGTACAAACTTGCTTTGGCATCTGAAAGAGAATGCAAAATTAAACAATCTAATGAGTCCAATCTTTATTAAAATTCACAACTGTTTTTTTTTTTTTTTTTTTTTTTTAATTTCCTAAACTCAGTTACTAGTATAAATCTCTAACTGTAATACAATCTATACCCAAAACACATCTTGCTTACCCCCAGGCTAGAACGGCACTTCTGGTAATTATATTCATCAACTAATCTAAAACACCAATGAGGTCTGATGTAGTTGAAAAGTTACCAAATATACTAAAGCCAGTCCCTGCATGATTTTAAACAGAAAGCCAGGATAAGAAGTTGTAATGTAACATGTGTTTGTTAGACACCATCAACACAGCTGTGGATAAAATAAGCTTAATACCTTTGAAGCTGGCGAAGGAAGTGTTCTAGTAATCGCTGGATTGGTGTGCTCTCATTTTCAGCTGCAGTTTGAGATGAAAACACAGACAAATTAAAGACATACCCATGTATTTGTTCCTACCTACATATATCTATTTCTAACGTACAGTAACTATTTTACTTACAGAGTTTTAAACTCATTTTTTCAGAGTTAGTAGATATTAAGTTAGATGTAATTAGCCTATTCGTTTTAATAAAATTTATTAGTAAACTAAAAGTAAGATGTTATCTATTTTTACAGAAAAGAAAAACGAAATTTAGCTACTCGAACCACAATGTTGGGATACCCACTTTCTGGCAATGTTTTCATCAGTGCAGTTTTAATGGCTCCTTTGCTATAACACCCATCAGAAATACAGCCTTTTTTTTTTTTTTTTCCAATCAAAAAGAAGAGTGACACACATGTGCAGACCACTGGGAAGACAGGTATAGATTAAGAATTCACTTAATTTACAGACTAAACAGATATAAGTTCTGACAATGCTCACCTGGCTGAGTTCTGCATGCTCTGATAGGACGATCTGGAGGAGGTTCAACCTCCACTTTTTTCCCAGGATCAAAGTCATCAGTTTCTCCTTCAGTATCACACTGCTCTTTTTCCCTTTTCCTCTTTTTCTCTTCCTACAACAGAGAAAAGAGATTTTAGAACACATGTGGAAAGCACGATCCTAGGTATAGAAAAATAAGAGTGATTTTTCATTTGGAATACTCAAGGTACATCTGACCCACAATACAGTTTAAACAATATTGTGACTGCCACTGTCTCTTTTTTAATTTCTTCCCCGCTGACTAAACACAAAGGGGAAACATAAATACCATTACATAGAAGTAATGCTGTTCTCTAACTGTTGAGTTTCCACCAAAAGGTACGCTGAACCCACGTAAAACCAGATTAAAAAAAAAAAATAAATTAAAAAAACTGTTTCAGACATTGAAGCTGTTACGTTCAGTTAATATCATATCTCAGAGACCAAAGTTCATTCTAGATTTATTTGAAAAGCTGGAAATACCCGCTTCAAAGGATAGCAAAGCAATTTTCTGACCCAGCTGAAACATGAAACATTAGATTTACGAGCAGAAGTATTCATACGGATACACAAAACAAATGGATAGGAAAAATATCAGTTAAAAGGAACAAGCATTTACAGTATTCAACAAAGTCATCACATCAATCACTCTTCTAAATGGCAGAAATGTACCAACCTGGACAGGGGCATTTTCTACAGTTATGAATTGGTGTCTCCAAACAATGGTCTTCCTACTTAAATAATGATTAATAAAAAAAAAAAAACAACAGGGGAGAGGAGAACAGAGGGGGTCCTGGACACTGTACCTGACCTGATAAGTGACCATGTTTGAATGATGGTATGCCTAAACTGTAAAAAAAAAAAAAAAAAAAAAAAACACACAGCTTACTTTCCTCTTTCTTCTTTCCTCGTCATCAAGGTGCTTTTCTTTCTCCTTTTCAGACTTCTTTTTCTTTTTTTTCTTCTTTTCTTTATGTCGCTCTCGCTCATGATCTGATCTGTCATCATAATAACTAGAATCGTGCCCTGATCCAGAAAGTTCAGTTACTTCACTTCCTCCAACTTTAAGAACCAGCTTTAAAGGTTTTTCCAAAGGCTTGTCTACATAATCTAAATTTAAAAAAATAAAAAAAAAAAAGTCAAAGATGCACATGAAAGTGATAGCACGCTATCATTAAAGCATATTAGTAATGTTACTTACAGAAACTCTATTAATAATAACCTGATACAGCTTGGAGGATGGTTAGAAATAAAAGCAACAGCTAAGAGTAACAAATTCAAATTAAGATCCAAATTCCACATGTTTCAACGTGACTTCAAAGCCTCATAAAATACAACAAGCCAACTCCTTCCCTTTCCATAAAAATATCACAGATGCAGATACAGTTCTCGCATTCCCTCATGAACCAAAACGTCAGTGCCTGTAAAACAAACAAACACAAAAACAAACCTGCTCCTAATCTTAGAGCAGACAAAACCTGCCACCGCCGGAAAACCCAGGTGTAAATAAAGCAAACCTAATATTCTAACCGCGAGGAATCCCGCTCTCTCAGGAAACCCTCGATTTGGCCCTTTCTCTTGTCTCCTGAAACCGGGAGCCCAGGAAAGATCTCCCACAGGAGATCTTCACCCACGTAAACGAAGACTTCTCCCTTCTCAGCGTGAGGCCGCCACAAGAAACGAAGGCGGGCGCGGCCCGGCCCGGCCCGGCCCCCGGCTTCTTACCGCTGTAGGCGGTGGTAGAAGCCGACCGCCACTCCGCCTTGTCCGCTTTATGCTTCTTGTGCTTCTTCCCCATCGCAAAGCCGACTCCGACTACCGCAGCTTCTCCTCCCCCGCCGGAAACGCTCCTCCTCCGAGGAGGAAGATCCAGGTCAGGGGACGCGAGGCGGGTCTCGGCGGGTACCCGCCGTTTTACGAATCGGCTGTGGCGGCGGCGGCGCGGCGGGCGGGCTGTTCCGCGCGCTCCGCGGCTCGGCTCTTCTGGCTCGCGGCGGTCAGGAGGGGACAAAGAAGGATCTTGCTCGGCCCTCAGCTCCTCTCGCGATTCGGTATCCTGCGATTTCACACTCAGCGTCCTCGGGGCCCTGTCTGACGCGAGCTTCTCTCCCCTCCGTGCCGCGAACGCCGGCGTAGGGCGGGCCGCCTGTGCTCCCAGCCCGCTCTCGGGCTGGTGCCTGTATATCCCGAAGGAGGGAAGGGCTCTGCGGATGACCACGACGGGCTGGGAGGGAACACACTCACACACACACACACACACACACAGACACAGATGGGACGTGGTGTTCCCGCGCGAAGAAGGGCTGTTTGTGTTGCTGGCCCTGGCGGGCGCACAACGCTTGTTTCTCATTCTTGCCACTTTCTCCTCAGGAGTGAGAAGGATGGATGAAGCAGCCGGGGATTTGAAGCGAGCCCTTCCAAACACGTGCGATAACGTTCAAATCCACGTGGAAGTTCATCAGAAGTCAAACAGGTCTTTCCTGGCCCTTAGTCTTTGTGACGCCTTGCTGTGAATTTTTAGTATGAATAATAGAAGAAGCATATGTGCGTGAAAAGCATACGTGTGTGAAAACAGGAAAGAGAAGTGAAGTGTGTTGGAACAGATCTCTGTCTTGTTCCAGTTTACTGCTGAAGGCAGAGCCAATTAGACTAGATTTTTCAGATTATTGGTGAATCATGTTTTGAGATTACATAGTCACTCTGGACAACTGAACAAGTGTTTGACACACCTCACTCATTGCTGGGAACTGTTTTTTGTTGCCTGACTAGAACTTCACTTGCTGCAGTTAGTGTCTGCTGCCTTTTATCCTTGTGCTGTGCACGCACAAGAGTATTGTTCTGCATTCTCGTAACACAACTGAGATTTTCTGGTTTTGTTTTTTTTTTTTATACTTTCTGTTAAGTATTTCTGCAGCTTGGTGTTGAACAAAACCATTTATTTTATCTTCTCTGCGCATCACGTCTTGTTGCCTGTCTTTTGGGTTTGTTCTAGTATAATTAAATTTTTTACAGCAGAGCCCTGAACTGGGCACAGTAATCCAGGTGTAGCCTAAGAAACAGCCAGAATCACAAATCCTTTTCAGCAGTTGTCTGTTCTGTTATCTTCGTGCAGTATTCGCAGAGGCAAGATTTCACTTTTGTTGAATTTCCAGAGATACTTAACTAAACCTTATCTCCAGCCTGCAGAGGTCCTCTGAATGGTAGCTTTGCTTTCTAATGGATTGAAGTGTAGTCCTCCCTGCTCTAGCATCATCCGTAAGGTTAATGCAGTTGCATTCCATCCCATGTGTCCACTGTGTTAATGAAGGTGTAAAAATAGTGTTGGTTTATGTTAATTGTTCCCTACCCCCTCCCTGCCTCACATGCTTGCTGCTCCACTTGGACTACTCATCCCTCTGAGCAGGACAGTCCAGACACCTTGTCCATTCACTGACTCCTTATCTTAGCAGTTTGTCTTTTGGGACTAAATGGGTGAGTATATTGAAGACCCTGCTAAGAAATATCCACTGCTTGGATGAAGAGAATCTTCATCAGGTTTGAAAGACAAGATACTGGACTCAAATTATAAAATTAGCACCTTTCTAGAATCTTAAAATGCTATTCCTTTTTCCTGTAGTTTTCACCTGTTTAACTGGAGTTCTCCTTACAGTGTGCCTCTGTCTAGAGATATCAGTTGTTTATAGGAGTTAAGGGATAATTGAGATTCCAAGCTTATTTCAGTCTAGTAGTTTGGCTTTGAATTTTTTTACTACTTGCAGTATAACGTAGTCAACGTAATGACGCATATTAATTTCTGCTAGCCTTGTCATCCCACGACCCCTGATTTGATTGCAGTCAGATGGAACAGTGTTTTCTGGCCTGTGTCTTTTAAAGTAGTAGTATAAAAGGTGTTACTTTTGGAAACAAACTAAATTTATTTGTTGGGTTTCTGCAGAATGTTACTGCATTTGATGTGTGTGGTAGTTTTTTCGTTTGTTTTTTTTTTTAATGGAGGCTATTGTCCATAGAGGGAGGCTTACTGTATTAGATAAAGCACTCGGATATTTCAGATATTAGGTATTACTTGCCTTATAAATGTTAATGCCATGAATAATGCTGTTTCTTTGTTATTAGTACGGCAAAGAAAGAAGATATCAGGATGAGTGTCCTCAAACTGTTGAACAGGCATAACATTGTATTTGGTGATTACAAGTGGACAGAATTTGATGACGGCTTCCTTAACAGCAATGTGCAATCTGTGTCAATTGTGGATACAGAGCTGAAATTGAAAGAAAGACAGGTATCAATCAAAAATGTACAGCTTTGTTAACATGCATATGAACTAGCTGTAGGAAGACTAGTGACAGCCTGAGAACAGGATGTATAGAAGAAGGTAGTATCTTTTACTATACCAGCTAGCATAAACAGGGAGATATATTTTGAGCTTATGCTCATTATTAAGGTCTGAAATAGAAACAGTACGTTTTAAAGCTGAATGTTTGCTTGGTACTGTAACTTTCATATCTTCTAATTATCTCTGAAGTGAGAAATACAATGTTTTGAAAGTCTTTTTACATCTCTCCTAGCCTATTGACTTGAGCAAAAGCAGCCTTTCCCTTCATATTTTTCATCTGAATGAAGAAGGACCAAGCATTGAAAACTTGGAAGAAGAAAATGAGGATATTGTTGCAGCTAACCACTGGGTGCTACCTGCAGGTACCCATCTGATAATTCTGCAAGATCCCAAGCAACTACAGTGAAAGAAAATCTTGGAAAGGCTATAAGTCTTTGTAGGGTTATTTTTTAAAAGTAGTATGTGTATTGACTGTACAGTTTTGTCCTTTGTGGATGGAACCATCTATCTGGCATGTTTTTTGTGGTTTTGACTGAGTTACTACAGGTGATTCCACGAAGTACGATTTTTTTCTGTAATATTTGTGGTCAAAGTAATTGATCCTGTGGAATAAAGCCTGAAAATATACAGTCAAAATCACAAGTATGCAAATACTTAACCCTACAGGCATCACATTTTAATTTGGTGACCTACAAAAGATTCATTTTAAATATTGGCTTTCCAGAGCCCACAGCATGTTACCAGCCTGCAAGACAGTGCTGCTATTACATACTTAAACAGAAGCCAATGACCAGATTGAATCTCTGTATAAAACCTTTTCCAGATCCACAACAGAGAAGGCCCAAGAGCTGGAAGTGACTTGTTAGCTGTATGCTCTGTATGCTCCTGATTCTTGCATCTTTTGCCTTTTATTTTCTTTTTTTTCTTTCTCTATTGTCTCGTGCCCGTGGAGGCTGGATTCTGTATCTGGAAGAAGTATAGGTGTAAGCTTGAGGCCAAAGAGAGAGTGAGTCCATGACGATTCTTGCGCTTTTCATATTGTGAAAAGTGTAAATATTCACAACATTCCTCCTTAAGGAGAATTCAGTCCATAATTTGACATTCCCATACTATTATGGTCTATAATAATTAATCACAACCTTTTTTCACTATTTCCTGCTATAAGATAGAAAGCAAATGCTAGAAATAGTTGATTTGATCACAATTATAGTTTTTTAAAATATGATTCAACTACTTTTTATTTCCTTCCTACATCTGTTGATGTTATATTTTAAAAATGTTGAATATATATGTACATATATATATATATATATAATAGAATATATTACATATAGTAATTATATAATATATATAAAGTTATGTATGGAACCCTCTTCCTATTCCAACTTTTTATCTTGGGAAGATGTAGCTCCTTCCCCTGTTCAAGATGGAAAAAAATTATTTGAATAGGTAGAACTAAATAATGATAAATACACATCTATGTGTGTATGTGTGTATATATATATATAATTCTTTCATGTTAGAAGTTACAGAAGATTGATAGAAGGTTGGAAAACATTAATTCTCACATTTACTTGAAGAGACAGAAGTTCTAAAGCTGCTAAATTTGTCTGTTAGAAAGTAGTGTTTGCTTTTTGAGAAAAAAATCCATATATTTTTTCACTGTACTTCGATGGCTGTCCCAGATCTGTTCTTGTTCTTTAGTTTTGTCTGAGAATAATTTGAAAACTGCTTTGTGATACAATGGTAGATTACAAGTTCCTAAACTGATTTGCCCTAAACAGATGTGTAATATATTGCTTTCGTAGCTGAATTCCATGGCCTTTGGGAAAGCCTTATATACGACACTGAAGTAAAATCACAAGTAAGTTGAAAATTAGTAACAATTGAAATTGCTTGAGGATAGGTAATATTTGAAATGTACCCAGTCTCAAGTTGCTGCATCGTATGGAGAATTTACTTGGCAATAACTAGCTTGAGAGAGAATTCTGTGGTCTGCTTAGCACGCTCCTACGTTGTGATGGGTGGCATAGTTTTTTCCACTGTGCAAATCTCTATATTCTTTTCAAATTTCTGTATATTGTTAGTAATTTGATACTTAAATGTAACTGTTGTATGCTTGACAGAGAAGACAGCTGACATTTTAAGATTAATCATCGTATCTCAAATGTGTGTGAGTAGATACTATTGCAAAGCCTGCACTGCAAAAGAATATATATATCTTAGTTTCCATGTTAGAAGTTTCAGTGATGGTCGTTCCATAAATTGTTCTTCATATGTGTTTGCTCAATTAATTAAAAAAGGGAAAGAACTTTACTTTTGCGGATTTTTGTAAAAGTTAATTTGGGTGAATTTTCATTTTTTTAAACTTTGGAGGTGACTGAGATGGTTGGATTCTGCAGGCTCTGAAATGATTCCTCTTAAGTTTCAAAATATTGTGTCTTTCTCAGGATGTTACTGGCAAACATGCTTGATCAATTTCAGCTTTTTTTTTTTTTTTTTTTTTTTTTATCCCTGCTGCATAATTGCTTCACCGTGTGGCAGGAATGCTATTATATTGTCTTATTAATACAAATGGATCAAAATCATTGCAGGTAACTGCAACAGAAAATAAAAAGATGTCAAGTGTTAAATGAGGGTAGAAATCAGATTAATACCTCAGGTTCATATTCATGTAATTGAAGGAATTCTCTACTTGTGTGTTCTAGATAATTCTGCAATGAATGAACATTTTGTTTAGAACTAAACATGCAAGGAAAATATATGCAACTTTATTTGGAAGGATAACCAATCTACAAATACCCGATACAAATATGAAATCAACCAAAATGTGACAGTAAACACTTTGCTTAGTGAGTTGACTACAGCAGACTAAACAGATGTGTAGATGTAATAACAACTAAAACCAGAGTATGAGTCTGACTACTTGGGATCTGAATTGAGCATACACTAGAAGAAGGACAGTGAAAAGTGAAAATAAATTTCACTTCTGTAGAGCATTTTGTTTATTCATGTAAATATTTTGAAATCCATTTGTGCCAGTACATGCAATTTTATTTCTGACAGCAGAAGAAAATGTGGTCTAAGACGGAAAGACTAAAAACCAATGTTTGTTGTTGTTAGATATAATTAGGAGATGGCATCCACTTGTATTTGCTGATATGTCTCTAATTTGTGTGTCCTTTTTTCCCCTACTCATTTGTCAGTTACTTGATTATGTCACGACAACATTACTGTTTTCTGACAGAAGTGTTGACAGCAACCTGATATCGTGGAATAGAGTTGTTTTGCTGCATGGTAAGAGTTATCTATTTTAAAATAAGTTGATTCACTGGCAATCTGTTTATACTTTCCTTCTGTAAAAACTTGTATGGTTCTTCTGTGTAATGAAATCATGTGTTCCTGTGTTACAGTAAGCAGTGCTTCTAGACATATTCTCTCTGTAGCACAAAGTTCTATGAAAAGTAATCAAATCAGTATTTGTATTTACAATATTTTACAGAAATTTAAATTGTAACATTTTATAAATGCAATGACAATGTTCTTCATTTGAATTTTTAAGAGTATATATAAAATGCAAAAAATATTGCAGATACTGTGCACATCAGGAATGACAGTTCTAGAATTCCTTAGTTATGTCTCCTTTATAAAAACTTTTGAGGAAACTGAGAGATTTATTCAAGTGTTTTAATAGCGTATTCTGTTGTCAAGCGTGAATGCAGTATTCTCACTTATTTAATTATTACTCTGAAATTGTAATATTCAGTCGCTCCAAGCTTACAATAAAACTTACATCATAAATGAGAGTGGTATCAACTGAATCAATTCTGCTGCAAATTTCAACTTGCTATTGATTAATTACAATTTTGTTATCCAGACTGGTATTCAAAAAATGACAGCTATCTGCTGTTATCTGTTATTTAGAACCCAAAAATCAATCTCCTTGCATTCATATTCTGTTTAACTACGTTTGTGCTTTTTACTTTGGAGAAAATCTTTGTGACTCTTCCATAGGGCATCATGACATATCTAAGGGGTTTGTTGTGCAGTATACTTCTCAGTTGCCCCACAGTGGAGATTCAGGGAACGTGAACAGCTGATCAAACCAGATGTGATGGATTTCTGTTTTGCATGTTAGCAGGCTGTGTTTAAGAAAGATAAAAGTTTAAGCACAGATTTTTGAGAATGCTAACATACGTAAGCCCAGCTAGAGCAAAACACTGTGTTCCAGTATTGTTTCATCGTTTTAACTCTACGGTTGTCTGTATGCAGGCTAGTATACTAACCTTACTAATAATGGAAAATGATAGAGCTTCAAAGCTAACAGAGTACAGCTCTAGAACAGTAATCAAGTAAGCAATCATCCCAGAATCCCCTGGTACTCCTTGTCTACTGTTGTCTGCCATTAGTGTTCTAGTTCACAGTACTTAAAAAGGTATTCTGTCATCAACAACCTGATGTAGATTCTTTGTAGATATTGTATGAATTTTGTTTCAATCCAGGTCCTCCTGGAACTGGTAAAACCTCTCTCTGCAAAGCATTGGCTCAGAAGCTGACAATTCGACTGTCATACAGGTGATCTTTCTGGAATTTCTTCACTTAAGCTAGCTGTTGTTAGTTGCTCTTTTTCAATAGCCCAAAGGTATATAATACTTTATTTCAAGTGCTGACATTGACATTAGCAATAAAATTGTTCCAATATAAATAGATAAAGTATTATAAATCTTCTAAATATCTGATGGTTTGTGTCAAATTATGAAAAACAAATTCAGATGGCAATACAGTCATTTGTTTGTGCTCATAATACACATTTGTGAAGACTAAAGAGTGAAGTATCACAGAGTAGTAAGCCTAATGTTTGTATATTCGTTATCAAGAACCTGTTTTTAGTAGATACCAGCGTGTTTTGTACTTGAATTCTCTGGATGCTGAAGTCAGTCTGTGTATCAGATGTATCAGACAAGTAATGAAGTTAACCATAAACTTCTTAGCAACTAATAGCTGAATAAAAAAACATCAGACAGTAAATAAACTCATGGTCTTGCTCGGGTATACTGAAAATAATCTTGCATGAACAGAAGAATGAGCTTGTTAACATGGAAACAGTTTCTTAAACTACATGAAAGAAACAGTCGAAACTGTTCTAATGAAGGAATGCTGGTAATGATTTATTGTGGAGACCCATAGCGAGACAAGTTTCTGGAAATTATAATTAAAAACAAACTCAGATGTTGTGTTTTTAGAAGTAAGTAAATTAAAGTACTAATTAAAAAAATTCCATGGTTGAAATGGGGGGAATAAGACTTAGGGGAGTTACTGACCTCGCTGACTTTTATTTACAATGCAATAGAATTGATGCTTATTTTTTCCTTCATATTTTAGGTATAGATATGGACAGTTAATTGAAATAAACAGCCATAGTCTTTTCTCTAAATGGTTTTCTGAGGTATGTATTGATGTAATTTAATAAGTTTTTATATTTTAATAAGACTTTATTAAATAAACTGTATCTGTTGGTTAATAACATAAGTATTATTCAGGATACTTGAAGTGCTTGAAAATATTTAAATAGAAGATATATTAAAGATTTACTTTAAAAGTAATGGTAACAAAAAATAGTTTCCCATTATTTAACATGGTAAGACTTGAAAAGTCTGCTAAGGGAGTAGTTAAATATATGCATATGACCTCTTTCTAGAGTGGCAAGCTTGTAAGCAAGATGTTCCAGAAGATTCAAGAGTTAATTGATGACAAAGACGCTCTTGTGTTTGTACTGATCGATGAGGTACGATTCTAATAGTACTGACATATGTAAAACATAGCAGAAAGTTTTTATTTATGGGTAGGAAAGTATAATAACACACATTCTTAAAGTGCATTAAGATAATAATACTTATACTTTTCTGTAAATTATTAAACTTTGTACAGAAGTGTGAATTTTAATATTGACTGGGCAATTTGAGAGATTTTGAAAGGACACAGTTTGATTTAGCTGACATATCCCGGCTGAAAATGAACAAAATCTTTCTTAGAGACACTTATTTGCTACTGTGTGTTTAAAAGTGGCATGTTGTTTTAAACTTCCAAGTAGGCTGGAGTCATATTTGTAGTGTTCTTGCATATGTTGTAAAGCTCTAAAAAGAATTAATTTGGTTTCAGTTTATTGTTTAGCTGCTCTTCTCAGGCTTGGATACACAACCATTTAGTACATGGGTGTCCCACCTTTTGGCTTGCTTGGGCTGCACTGAGTGAATGTGAGTCGCCTTGGGCCATATGTCACTCTGAAAGTAATGCCTCCTACTTATTTCCACGGATACTACAGTGGATACAAATAACACAATAACACTACATGATAGAGCAAATTCTCAGCTACAAAATACTGTATTTCAACAGTCTTTGTATCTTGACCAGTAATGAACAAGAGCCTGCGTGCTGTTCTCATAACAGGCTGCACCAGTAGAGATGAACCACTGTTGCCACTGCTGAATTGTACCACCCACCGCTTCACTGTGCTCACATCTACTGTTTGAATGTTTCAGCCTCTACTGCCATACCACCAACATCCACCTCGGACATCATGGCCCAACACAATAAAACAGGAAGCATTACTTTCAGAGCAGCCCTTGCAAATTCTGCACTATCAATAATATATAAATATCAGAACTTCTAATTTTTTAATATTTTTGTTTAACATACCTTTTAAAAAAAGGAACAAAACCATAAAACTAGTGGAATATTTGACTTTTTTTATTTTTTTGCGAAATTAACATATCATTCTGGTTTGGTGTCAGCGGTTGTGATTCTTATTGAGATCTCCAGGTGTTCATCAGAGATTTTTGATGAAATTTTATCCCTTGTATTTCATCCCTGAAAAGAGTTGATCACAAATGTATATACTGCCAAAAAGCAATGACATGAGTAAGAGGTGACTGTGAAGTGACTGGCGATTATGAAAGTCTTCACCAGCAAGGGCTCTAGCTGCACAGCCCAAGTTACAGGAAGCAAGGATAAGAACTGGGTAAAGGAAGTCCCGCATACTAAAAGCGAAGATCAGGTTTAAGACCATCTAAAGAACCTGAAGGTGAACGTGTCCATGGGTCCTGAGGAGTTCTGTCCATGGGTTTTGAGGGAACTGGGGGATGCAGTTGCCAAGCCACTCTCAATCATATTTGAAAGGTCATGGCAGTTTAATGAACTTCTGGCTGACTGGAAAAGGGGAAACATAACCCCATTTTCAAGAAGGAAAAAAAGGAACCAAGGAACTACAGGTCAGTCAGTCTTGCCTCTGTGCATGGCAAGATCATGGAGCAGATTGTGCTGAAGGTCCTGCTAAAGCACCTGGAATATAGAGATGAGGTGATTGGTGGTAACCAACATGGCTTCACTAAATGCAAGTCATGCCTGACAAACTGATTACCTTTTATGATGGAGTTACAGACAGTGGATGAAGGAAGAGCAAATGATGTAGTCTCCCTGGAATTGTGCAAAGCATTTGAAACTCTCCCACACAACATCCTGGTCACCAAATTGGAGAAAAAAGGATTTGATGTATGGACCACTCACTGTCTAAACTTTGTCTAGATGGTCACACTTGGAGATTTGCTGTCAGTGTCTCAAAGTCCAAGTGGAGACCAGTGATGAGTGCTGTTCCTCATGGATCAGTGCTGAGACCAGTGCTGTTTAACATCTTTGTAGGCAGTGTGGATGGTGGAATTGAGTACACCCTCATCAAGTTTGTGGACAACATAAAGCTGATTAGTGTAGTTGACAAACCAGAGGGAAGGGCCGTCCAGCAGGACCTGGACAGGGTTGAGTGGTGGGCCCATGTCGACCTTGTGTACAGCATGGCCAAGTGCAAGGTCCTGCACCTGAATTGGGCAATCCCAAGCACAGATACAGGCTGGGTGGAAAACGGCTTGAGAGCAGCCCTGAGAAGAATAATTTGGGGTTGTCAGTTGATAAGACTCAACACGAATCGGCACTGAGTGCTTGCAGCCCAGAAGGCCGACCGTATCCTGGGTTACACCAAGAGAAGAGTGACCAGCAGGACAAGGGAGGTGATTCTGCCTCTGTGCTCTTGTGAGTTCCCACCTGGGGTACTGCATCTAGTTCTGGGGCCTCCAACACAAGAAGGGCATCAAGCTGTTGGAGCAGGTCCAGAGCAGGGCCCCAGAGATGACCAGAGGGCTGGAGCTCCTCCTCTACGGGGATAGGAAGAGAGCATTAAGGCTTTTTGGGGAGACCTTATATAGCCTTCCAGTACCTGAAGGGGACATACAGGAAAGCTGGGAGGGACTTTTTATAAGGGCATGTAGTGTCAGTACTAGGAGAAATGGCTTTAAACTGGAAAAGGATAGGTTTAGACTAGATATTAGGAAGAAATTCTTTATTACGAGGTTGGTGAGACACTGGAATAGGTTGCCCCCACCCTGGAGGCATTCAAGGCCTTGAGCAGTTTGGTGTAATGGGAGGTGTCCCTGCCTATAGCAGGGGGATTGGAACTAGATGATCTTAAAGGTCCCTATGAAAGTCTGTTAAAAGACATGGTCAGATTTTGGAGTTGAGTATTTGATTGCAACTCTGCACGTTCCGTTTGGTAATTTGCAGGTAATGCACTTGTATCAATTGCAATTGGTGTTGTAAACATAAATTATATAAATTTAATTGTAAGTTAATTTTTTTTTGCAATCTTAAAACCTATTTTCTAATTCCTTTGTCAGAAGTAAAAGCACGGCCGCACATTCTTTGCTGTTCAGAACACAGTGCTTTGCCAGTGTATAAACATGCATGCAGTTATTTGCCATCGCTTGGGTCAGTGCTGCTCAGCACTGTTCTCCCCATGCCCCGATTTCAGTCAACAGTGTGTTAATGGCGCACTGTTTGTTGCTGAGCAATGGGTGTGTGTACCTGGGGCCATTCCGTGGAAAAGAACCGGTGCCTTTACAGTGCAAGACAGTGGCAGGATGCGTTGCCAACCCACCCAGGCTGCGTGTTGGACATGCCCAATTTAGTTCTTAAGTATTTCATTACCTTTATTATTTGAAGTTCCTACTGCAAAGCTTGTTTTAAATTGAATTTATTTATATTATCCTTTTTATTTCCCAGAAGTTGAATTAATGAAGACAGCCCAAATTCTGCACTCTAAACAAAGATTTCGGTCATTTGACTTTTCTCCCTTGATATTCTTTTCACTCTTTTCCTAAATTTCTACTTGACAAACTATTTTGAAGTTGAAATTTCAGATACTGAACTGGATCTGAAGGTGTACTTGCTTACTGCCAGCATTCCAAATGTGCAACATTCTGTGTGTGTGTAGGGATTTTTTTGCTTTTTTGCTTTGGGGTTTTGTTGTTGTTTTTTGGAGGTTTCTGTGGTTTTTGTTTCTTTGTTTTTTGTGTGTGTGTGTTTGTTTTTTTGTAGGTGGAGAGCCTCACAGCAGCCCGCAGTGCCTTCAAGGCAGGCACTGAGCCTTCAGATGCTATTCGTGTAGTGAATGCTGTACTGATGCAAATAGATCATATTAAAAGGTAAACTAATTTTATTGCAACAGCAAAAGGTAGCTGCTCTAAATCTAAATCTTAATTCATAATTGGAATACTAATCCAAATTGGTTAACAAATGATTCTTCATTAATGGTGCTGATTGTGAAAAGAAATAATCTACTAGAACATTTTGCATGTGAGTAGGTGAACTAATCTGGGTTTGATAAACTATTGATAATATGATTCAAACAAAGCTGGGAAGGAATGTAGCACAGATGGTCATATCTACTTTGGTGAGACAAGAATGAGTGAAGAATTTGTCATTAACAGCTTCTGAATATCAGCCTAAAGCAGACTTCTGCAACATATTGCTTAAAAGCAATCATTAATGGACCACTTTCCTGGATTTAATACAGCACATCTCTTGTTTTATTATTGCATTTTCCCCTTTGGGTGTACTTGGCCCTGATCACACAAAGACAGATGCCCTGGTATTTGGGCCTGTGTTGCTGCTAATTAAAGGTGAGTAGTTTATTCAAACACAGTACACAAGCTTCGTCAAAAAATACATGTGGTTAAACCTTTTCTTTCTATTTTTGTTAGAGTAAGAAGTTATTACTTCCTGTTTAAGCTCACTCTAATGTCATGCAGTGTTGAATGTGTCATGTTAGCTACATACTTCTTTCTGAAGTGAAATGGAAAACAGATGAAATATTCCAATTTTCAAGTCTTAATTTTGTAGATTTATTTATGGCAAAAACTATGCTGGTAAACTCTCTTCATACGAAGTAGTTAATGTATACTACTTCTAAAATAAATAAACTAATATAAAAAAAAAACTATGGATACTTGCAAAATAGCTAAGGAAGGAGACTATGCATTGAAATAATTAGTGATATCTGTCGAAGAGCATGTAATTATTAGTTGATAAGAGTGATGTGGTTGCTGACTGCAGGAAACGTTTTGAGTCATAGAAAGAAAGGAATCTATTTGTCAGTGCCAGGAGGAGCTAATTCATGTGCATGTGATCTAAGAATGTGCTTTTATCTTGAAGGTATCCCAATGTAGTTATCCTGACTACTTCAAATATTACAGAGAAAATTGACATGGCATTTGTAGACAGAGCAGACATAAAGCAGTACATCGGCCCTCCATCTGCTGCAGCAATATTCCGAATCTATCTTTCTTGCCTGGAAGAGCTGATGAAGGTAATATTTTGAAAGTAGAACTATAAAACATCCTATTTTATTAAAGTTGATGTTTTCATCAAACTTCCTAAATAACAAAAACACAAATTTTATTCCTTCTATGTTTTAAAAATTAATTTTACATGATTTTTTTTTTATGGTTTCATACATAAATGTGTAACTCTTCTTTATAGTGCCAAATAATATATCCTCGACAGCATCTCTTGTCACTCAGAGAGTTGGAAATGATTGGATTTGTAGAAAATAATGTGTCCAGGTTAAGTCTTGTACTAAAAGAAATCTCAAGGTAATATTTTTTTTAAATTCTGTGTGATAAATATATATATATGTGTGTGTATATGCATTCATATTTATGTATAAATGAACTGTGTAATTATATCTGAAAGTAATTGAATTTACTAATTGCTAGAGCTTTGAAACATCTTGAACTTAGTTGTTGTTTTGGGTTTCTGTTTTGTTTGTTGTTTTTTTTTAATATTGTGGTTAGTGCAGAATGTATCAGCAGATAATAAGTGGAATTGATCAGGATTTGCAAATGTTTCTTGGTATCAAATGTGACTGGTTTTTACTCTGTCCTTTGAATTTCTCTAGACAAATTACTGTCTGACTTAATGAAACTCCTGAAGTTTCAGTGGATATTATGGAATCAGAGTTTGATCTTTAAAGGTCCCTTCCAAACCAGTCTGTTTGCAAATCATGATCAACAGGTATTCTCTACGTTCATGAGTTACGTCACAGTGATGATAGAGGAGCATGATGATAACATTGGCAGGCAAATGTGACTGCTGTTTCTCTACCCTTTCTTACCTGTATGGGAGAGCACATAGTACAAAAACTGTATTCATTTCCAGCTTCTGCTAAAACTTCAGCAAATGAGCACACAACGTATTAAGACTTGAGTGTCTTTAGAATAATTTGTGGGTGAGGGAGAAAGGAAATGTCATCTTTTAAGAGCAAATATTTAGCATTTAAACAGTGCTTATGTCTCTCTTTTACAATAGAAGAAGTGAAGGGCTTAGTGGCCGCGTCCTCAGAAAACTTCCTTTCCTAGCACATGCGCTTTATATTCAAGTAAGTTTATTCTATTCTCTATATTTTGGGTTGATTCTGAGCCAGGTAGGAAGACCTTTGAACACTAGCCTGAAGTAAAGGATTAGTCCTAAAACTTTTTGCTTATCTAAACTGCACTATTTCTATAGCACTCTAGGACTGAAACAATTTTCTGCTGACCATAATTTAAAATGAAATTGAAGTCGACTGATATCATTACTGATATATTGTGACAAATCATTAATACTTGTTTAATATACTGCTTTTGTTTAATATTATTATTTCTGAAAGAAACCCCTATCACTTCATAAATAATATTAATTTTTTCAACTCTTTGTTGAAGCAAATTCTCAGTAATGTTGACTGACTCAAGACTTTGTATAGTAAAGTCAAGCTATGTTAGCTGGTTTAAAATAAAGCTTCCTTTATATGAGGTTTAGCATTTCGAATATTTTGTAACATGAAAGTCAAATACTTCCTTCTCAAATAACTGTGCTTTGTATGTCTGTTGTTGTGATGGATCTAACAGAATATTTTTATGTTTTCAGTCCCCCAGTGTTACAATGACAACATTTCTTCAGGCTCTTTCACTTGTAGTAGACAAACAATTTGAAGAAAGAAAAAAACTTGCAGACTGTGTGTGATAGTTTACTGCTTTATACTTTTCTCTATTGTTACCATTGAAAACCAATTAACTTTGCATACAAACTGTGCAACTTCTGTGCATCTATAAAACAGATCGTCAACACCTTAAAAACCCAGGAATGCTTAATCTAGTTTTTCAGAACATTTATTAATAAACAATTAATTTTTACAGCACACTGTGCAGTTTTATTTCAAATGCTGTGAGACAATTGGAAATGTCCTTTCAGAAAGAATTTTTTTACATCACTTGCAGTTATTAAAAGAGAGCAGACTTCTGATCCTTATCTCTTAACTTTCTGTACGTGTTTGTTTTTATACTTCTAGTTTGTTTCAAATAATTTCTTCTGAAATAATAATGAAACTAGAAAAGACTTAAAGTGCTCAGTGATACGCAGACATTTTATACTGACCTCCTTTTATCCTGAACCTAAATATCAAGGTTTATTTTTTATTATGCCCTATTCAAATTTTAAAGTCAAGAGACGACTTACATGTATTTCTGTAATACTTTTTCATGTTGCTGAAAAGTAATTCACTGAAAAGTAACTAAAAGAAAGCTACTTCTTCAAAAGGCGAGTACAGCGTTATTCCAGATACTGTGAAGTAAAGATTACCTCTGTCCCAGAGGTACCTTTTAACCTATAAATCTTAGAGTAACCTTAATACTATGCCCAGTCCCTAAGCTAAATCCCAACCTGAACTGTAACCCAAATAATACACAGAACAACTCTAACTCTTAGACATAAACCTAACCATAACCCTAACCCTACACCTAAACTTTAACCCTAACCTGTACTCCTAACACTCCAATCCAATTCTAAACCTGAATCATAACCCTAAATTTCACATTAACAATGATCCCTATCTCTGACAGGGACCCTAAACAGAACTCTAATCTTTTACAAAACCATAACACTAAACCTAGCACCTGACCTTAACCAAAACTCTAAAAAAAACCTGTAAACATAATCCCAATTATAATCCTGATCCCAAAAGTTTGTGTCAGCCTAACCCAAAAATGATAAACCTAACACTAAAACCAAATAAAAACCCTTTATCTAAACCTGATTATAGCTCTAATCTTAAGCTCTAACCAGTATGCCTAAAACTAGCCCTAAACCTAATGATAAACCTAAATCTAACTAACTTCAGAGAAAATCCCTAATCATAATACCTGACAATCCTAAGCCTAAAGCTAATCGTAACTCCATCTCTATTTCTAATGCAAATCCCTAACATGAATCATAACCGTGGCTCAGACTTCTTTTAAACCTAAACCCTGATCCTAAATTTAAACCACAGGCAAACCTTAAAACTAACCCAAGATCCCAAGCACAGTCTTAAAACCTAACCACACTCTGAAACCTAAACAAAACCATAAGACAAATGCTAAATCTAACCCTTAATCTCTCTCTACATGGAACCCTGACTCTAAACCCTAACCCTAATGCCTAATCATAACTCTAACCCTAATGAAGCGTAACACATGACTCTAACGCCTAACTCTAATCATAACCTTAATAATAATAAACCTAACTATAAACAATAAGTAACAAGTAATCCCAATGCTGACCCTGGCTCTAGCCTCAATTATAACCCTAAATTTAATCCTAAAACTTGCAATAACTCAGACCCTAATAATGTAACCCATGACTGTAACCAGTACCTTAACACACTAGTGTCCAACCTTTTGGCTTGCTGGGCCACACTGAGTGAATAGGAATTGTCTTAGGCCATGTACATAAAGGTTGCTCCAGAAGTAATGCCTCTTATGTTTCCATGGAACTACAGCAGATAACGGAGAGTACAATAACGCTGTTTGATTGAGGAAAATCTCAGTACAAAACACTTTTTCAGCACAGTCACCACCATTAGATATGTGTTTTTGCCAACAGTGAACAAGTGCCTGCATGCCCCACTCCTGCTATTGCCACTGCTGAAATGCACCACCCAGCACTCAACTGTGCTCACATCTACTGTTTGGTCTCCGTAAGCATTCAACAAGTGTCAGTGAAAGCCAACAACAGGTGTCATTTTTTCTGCATGGAGGAATTCAGTTCCACTCACTTGCTTCATCTGCACTTCCAAGTCAGATACCGTTTTGTCAGACTGCCCCTCTGCTGCCACCGGTCAAACAGCAAAAAAATGTAGTGAAATATTAGTGGGAATGTTAAGCTTCTACTGCCATACCACCAATATCCACTTCTGACATCGTAAGCCAACATAATAAAATGAGGCATTACTTTTGGAAGAGCTGTCATACATAATACAGTTTGTGTATATAAGTAATGAATTTTAATTATCATTTTATTGAAAAAAGCAACAAAAACATACAACTAACGGGATAGTCTACTCTGGTTTTGTGAAACTAACACATCAGGCTGGTTTGATGGCAGCGGTTGCAATTTATAGTGACGTCCTCAGGGTCTTTGTCAGGTTTTTGATGAAATTTTACACCTCCTCTACTTCTTCCTTGCAAATAATTGTTCACAGATGTGCATACTGCCAAAAAGTGATGACATGAATAAGGTGCGATTGCATTTTTCTCTGGTTAGAGTGGGATTATAAGAGTAAAGAGATGTGGTCTGATTCTTGAGTTGAATGTCTGATTGCAACTCTGTATAGTCCATTTGAAAATTCCCAGTTGATTTGTATCAACTGAAAATGGAAGTTGCAAATATACAGAAAAAATGGTGCTGGTGGTGGTTTTTGTTTTTGCAGTCTTGAAACCTGCTTGCAAATTCCTTCACCAAAACAAAGCATGGCTGTATATTCTTTGCTGTTCACAGGAGTGTGTTTAGCCAGTGAATCAGTGAAAGTAATTATTTGCTGCAATAATTTGCAGCTGGCACTGCGTCCTCCCCGTACCCCGGTTGCAGCTCAGACAGCCTTCATAGCGCACTGATGTTTGGCTGTTGGTGAGCAGTGGGTGCATTCCTGGGGCTGGGCTGGGTCAGGCTGCTTGGTGGTGCAAAGCTGCAGTGGCAGCATGTGGCAGATGGTGCAGGGCAGCAGCCAGGCCACATTACCCTCTGCTGAGTCATGGGTTGGATATGCCTGCCTTAGCTGTAACAGTGATCCTAAACTGAACCCTAACCCTAAACTGAACCTTAATGCTAACCCTAACACTAAACCCTAACGCAAAAACTAATTCTAGTCTCCAGCCCTATTCCAAGACCTAAACATAGTCCTAAACTTAACACTAAGTCAATTGCTAATCCAAACCCTAATTCTAAACCTAAACCCAGTTGCTGTAAAAATAGCCACAGACCTAAGACTAATCTAACCTATTTTAATTCCCTAATGCTAAACCAAAAAATACCTGGAAATTGAACCCTAACCCTTAAGCTAACCCTAGCCCCAGCTCTACTGTGTGTAACTCATCTAAACTCAAATATAATCTTAGTTCCAATGCTAATCATAACCATAAGCTGAACTCTAAACCTAACCTAACAATAATGCTACCCTAATGAACTCCCCTAACCATAAACTTAAACCCAAACCCTAACCCTTTCCGCTAAGCCATGGCCCTAACCTTAACCCCTAACTATAGCTCTAAACCTAATTCAAATCTTAGAGCAAAACGATAACCCTGATCCTAATCCCTAACCCTAGACCTAATCCTAGCATTTATGCAGTTCCCCAGAACCAAACTTTACATCATAACATTAATTCCAGTTCTACCACTACACCTAATACAGGGGTGGGAGCTCATCTCGCTCTCTTCTGCTGCTCAGGTCCTTACCTGGGCATCAGTTGGTAGGTGCTGAGCAATTACTTGTGCTTGTTATATACATAAACGTATATAAATGTATGTAGTCATAACTATTTTGAGAGATGGTAGGTAGATGTTTGGACTGGATGATCTCGGAAGTTGTTTCCAACCTTGGTGATTCTATGATTCTATTTTTCTTTTCCTTTTATCTTTCTTAGTAAATAGTTCTATCTCAACCCATGAATTCTACCCTGTTTTTATTTTTAATTCTCTCCTCGATCCCACTGGGAAGGGGTTCAAGTGAGCAAACAACTGTGTGGTGTTGAGCTGGGTTAAATCACAACAATATTATAATTCAGTATACCATCTACTAGCCACTTCCCTTGATGTTCCAGAGCATACATTAGCCACCACTGATTACCGTACATAAAATTAGTGTTCCTCTCTTGAATATCAAACAGCTACTCTCCACCTGCAGAGGAGTCCGTGTAAAAATTCTACAGTATTTGCTGAAATCTGACTTACAACACCCTCCTGGCAGCAGCAAGAAGCTAAATGAAATTCAGTCTGACTGTCTTTGTTATTTCTTTTTTATGGCCAATTAGGTGTTTGAAGATAAACCTTCCTTTTCAGGAAGGTTATTTTTCCTAGATAAGCAGGACTTCCGGAACTTAAGTCTTGAGCAAAATATCTCAGCCAGATAAAAGCGTTAAATAGCTTTTGATACGTATGTTCACCTTTGGAATTTTCAAATCCCGTATTTGAGACTTCCATACTCTTTGTAATTACCATAATCTTGAAGTAGCATCAGGTTATGAGTAAAGAGCACCTGCATCAGTGTGATTTTTATACACAAGTCAAAGGTGTATGGGCCAGTTTGGCCTGGTTCTGTGACTAATGGAGCAAGGGACCCACAGACCCACCCCAGGAGAGTGGGAAGGGGGAAAAAGGGAAAAAGGTACCGAGAAGGGCAATGATCTGAGGAGGAAATAACTTAATAAATACGACATTGGAATGCAAGGTAACAGTATAATACAAGATAATTGGAATTGAGGTAAATAAATGAAAGAAAATGAGAGACAGTGTCCAAAACCTGAAGGCCTTACTCTAATGCTGAAAGTGAGACACCTAGGAAGCACACAACCACAAAGACAAGCAGTAAAAGAAAAAAGGGACATCTTGCGACTTGTAAACAGTTTAAAATTTCCCACTGAAAAGAAAATGGAAATGGAACAGAGGAGTTTACAGATCGTTTTCCCTTCTCAGAACCAGGTACCCAGAAATATCAACAGTCCATGGAACTGGAGCATTAACACATTAACACCAGTGCACTACATGATGATATGATGTGGAATACCAATAATAAAAATACTAAAACTATGACATTCCACCTCTTATTCTACATCATTACATCAGGCTTAATGTATGTATACAAACCAACAATAGTAAACATGCATTACATGCACACATATGTATACACACATACACATATACATATATATATATATGTATATACATATATACATATATATATATATATGTGGAATATACATATATATATATGTGGAATTACTGTATTCCCCCAACATCAAATTCCCTTGAGGTACATACTGAACATCCCCATTTTTCTGCATCATCCCCAATTGGACCCACATCTCTGAGCAAAAACTGTTCCACAGAGAGATTTGCCCTTTCCAGAAGCTGGGAAGACCCACCCTGCTTTTCCCAACATGTTCTTTGTATGAACATCAGAGCCCTTATCTCCGTCTACAGTACGTAGGGAGCTGGATTAGGCAGGACCATCAAGATTAATAGATCCTCAACTGTTGACCAACTAGGTGGCTTCCGCCAAATGCTTCTCCCAGCGCTTAAATGTTCCGCCACCCATTGCTTTCAGCCTTGTTTTTAACAACCCATTGTATCTTTCAGTCTTACCAGAAGCTGGTGCGTGACAGGGGATATCGTAAATCCACTCAATGCCATGATGCCCAAGTATTTACAAGATAAAATCTAAATTAGTCCCATTATCTGACTCAGTTCTTTCTGGGGTGCCATGGTGCCATAGGACTTGTTTCTCGAGACCTAAGATGGTGTTTCGGGCGGTAGCATGGGGTACTGCATATGTTTCAAGCCACCCAGTGGTTGCTTCCACCATGGTGAGCACATAGCGCTTACCATTGCGAGATCGTGGCAAGGTGATATAATCAACCTCCCACACCTCCCCATATTTATACTTTTGCCTCCAACCTTCCTGCCAGAGAGGTTTCATCCTCTTGGCTTTTTTAATTTTGGCATGTTTCACAGTCATGAATATTTTGTGCGATAGCATCCATAGTTAAGTCCACCCCTTGGTCTCTAGCCCACTTACATGTTGCATCTCTTCCTTGATGGCCCGAGGTCTCATGGGCCCACCGAGCTAAAAATAATTCACCCTTGTGTTGCCAGTCTAAGTCTACTTGAGTCACCTTAACTTTGTCAGCTTTATCTACTTAATGGTCGTTTTGTTGTTCTTCAGTGCCTGGCTCTTGGGCACATGAGCATCTGCATGACACACCTTCGCAACCATATTCTTTACTTGGGCAGCAATGTCTCTCCACAGTTCAGCAGCCCAAATGGGTTTACCCTTTGCTGCCAGCCATTCTGTTCCCATTGCTGTAACCACCCCCATAAGGCATATGCCACCATCCGTGAGTCACTGTAAAGATAAAGCACTGGCCACCTCTCTCGTTCAGCAATATCTAAGGCCAGTTGGTCAGCCTTTACCTCTGCAAATTGACTTGATTCTCCTTCTCCTTCAGTGGCCTCTGCAACTCGTCATGTGGGGCTCCACACAGCAGATTTCCATCTGCGGTGCTTTCCCACAATGCGACACGATCCATCTGTGAACAGGGCAAATTTGTTTTTGTTTTCTGCTAATTCACTGTATGGTATGGCTTCCTTAGTACACATTACCTCTTCTCCTCTTCTCTTGGTGACATTTCAAACTTCTTGCCTTCAGGCCAATCTATGGCCACAACATCCATGTCTCAAATACCTGCTTAGGTTCTCAGGATCTTGCAGGTATTTTGGGAGTAAAAATCCATGACACCCGTGATGCCCATCTCTATAAAGTCTCTCCCAAGTCCCTCCACAATCCCTGCCACTCAGTATTCTTTGGCTTCGGGGAAGGCTTCCTCAAAACACTGTAAATACAGATACTGATGAGGAGTACGTTCAGGGGAGACTGACAACATGATCATCGGATGAACATTCAAAAAATGCATGAAGGATTCAAGGGAGAGACTGGGAGCATGTTTAAAAATCACTCGTTCTCTAAAATTAGTAACTCCCTTTGGGACATACCTTTCAGTGCCCAATTCATACCACATTGTATGCAGACACCACATGAGTATTACCATCAGTGTAGATGGTACTCCATAGAGCACAGTGGCAGATTTAAAGGCCTGCCCAGTATGTTCTGAATATTAAAAGAAAGAAAACGATGGAATGCAATTTCTTGAAGAATGGTTTTGCAAGAGAAAGCACATACATTCTAAAAAATAAAAAATAAAATTGTGCAGCACCCAGAAAGTTTACTAATGTTCCAGAATATTGGCAGTCTGCCTGGACTTCAAGGCCTTGTTTTTAGTACAAGCCCTGTAGTACTGACAAGCTTTCGTACGAAGCTCTACGTAGTACAAAGATGTTCATTCTAAAAGGACATCTTTTCCTGGCTTTGTCCCATGCTTTGCCCACATTCTCCACCAATAAATATCAACAGTTTACAGGCCAGTTCAAATACTGATAACAAAAGTCATAAAACCATGACAACACCTCATTATCATAATCATAACTGTTATCACTTTAAATGACGTCAGAAGTTTCATTCGAGGACAATAGACTTCACACAGTATTTTGCTCACGAGCTCACTTAGTTCTTTTGTCTTGCGTAAGTGACTGCTCACACTCTCGTGAGGATATCCAACTATCTCTCACACTATTTAAATAGTCCCATATGTTCCATTTGCCATGTAGATCATAAAGCTTTCCATTATCTATTCAGCATATTGTTCTGTTTCTTTAAATTCTGCTTAGTTAGCCAGTAGGTAGTCACGCTACTGCTACTGTTTCTTCAACCCATTCTTTCCTGCTCCTCCTTTTTTTTTTTTTCTTTCATTCGAGAAAGTTCCTTCACATCCTTTAGAGAGTGAAACTGTTCATAAAAGCGTGCTCCATAAATAGCATGGGTAATCAAGATAATTTGTTGTTTTCCAAATTTGCCATAACTTCAGAAATTCCACCCTGTGTCACAGTTTCTGGTAGGGCTGTGCAAAATACATGCATTACAGCCTCCCTATTTCTATGGGTGCTGAGGTCAAAATTTGAGCCAAGGTCATCCACTTAAAACACCGAAATCCAAAATATTTCACATTACAATTTAAAATTGCAGAGTAAGTTGTTGACATACATTTCTCACCTGGGAGTCAGAAATTACCTTTGTCAATTTGGTACGCAACATTTTGTTCTGCTTTCGTTTATAATCTTAACTCTTCTCTGTCCGTGTTGCACAGTTTACTAGAACCTCGGTGTGTTAACATCTTACCTTTTGCTCCTGTATAAGTGTGTGTGTATATATATATAAGGACTAATTAGAATGTATATATATATCAGCTATTCACTTGCTGTTAAGTCTTTTCTCAGGCAGACTGGCCCAATACCTTCCAGGCACTATTCTTTGAGGCAAGGTGTTTCCTTTCCTTCTTGGATCTGACTGTGGAGGAGTTTATATTATATTATATTATATTCCACTTTTATTCGGTGCTATTTTTGTTTCTGGTCTAACAACACCCCACAAACAATAGCCTTCCTTTTTTTTCAGAACTAAGTCTATTTTCTTTTGCCAAGTCCTTTATCCATCGTGCAACAACTATGCAAAATTGCCAACTTTCCTCAGCACAAGTCTGTCACTTCAGAATTAGGCCTGCATTACTGCCCTTCGACTCTGCTGATATTCCTCCCCATTTCTAGAACTGTAGACAATCCATTTTTCAATTTTGAGGTGTCCGTACTCTCACATCAGCCCCCATCATTCTACTATTTTGGCAACTGCATAGCACATGGAGCTCCATTTACATCCTTGGATTTCCCCTATCAGACTGTATTTCCAACCAGCAGATGAATGCCCTTACCCTTGCTAGCATTACTTTGGATTTGTATCAGGGTTTGGTTTAGGATTAGCCTTAAGTATATATGGGTTGGAATACAGGATAAAGTTAGTGTTAGGCTCTGAATTAGTGTAGTGGTTTAAGTTGCTAAGCAGCTGAACACCACACAACTTTTTGCTCAGTCCTCTCCCATTTGGATGGGGGAGAAAATTGGAAAACAGAAGGAGAACTCACAGGTTGAGATAAAAAGTATATCCTAAGAACAGGAAGAGAGAAATACCAGTGATTATACACAGATACACAAACACATATACACAAGCGATGCAAGTGGTGCAATTGGTCACCACCCACTGACCAATACCCAATTGGTGCCTGAGCAGCAGCTACCCCCTCAACCAACTCCCCTCATGGCTGGGAGGACAGTAAGAAAAGCTGAGAAAACCGAAACATTCTTGGCACTCTACAGCACTGCTCAGCAACAACTAAAACATCAGTGTGTTATCAACACTGTTTTTCTCCTAAAGCCAAAACACGACAACGTCAGATCACACAACAGGAAGAAAATAATTGTCCCAGCTGAAACCAGGACAGTGTTATAAGAGGCTTAATGTTTAGAGTCAGAATATGGTCAAGATTTAGTGCTGTGGCCAGGGATGGCATTAGGATTAGTGACAGAATTAAGGTTAGAAGAGACGTCAGGATTAGGGTTTCAGTTAGGTTTAGGATTTGGTTTTAGGCTTAGTTTTTGCATTACAATTTAGATTAGGTTTTGAAATAAGAGTTGGGGTTAAACTCTGGTTTTGGTTACAGTGAGGGTTAGGGATGACCATACATTTACAGTTAGAGGTTAGGGTTTAGTCTCAGAATCAACAGTTAAGGTATGAATTTAAGTTCTGAATTTGGGTTGGGATTAGTTTATGGTTACAATTAGGATTAGAGTTAGGCTTTTGTTCAGGATTCTGCTTTGCTTTTACTGTTAGAGTTTGGATTAGGTTTTGAATTAGGGTTTTTGTTTGGTAAAGGTTTGTTTTAGAGCTAGATATAGTGTTAGGATTTGACTTAGGGTCAGGGTTTTTTTTAGGCCTTAAGCGTGGATTTCTGTTAGGGTTTTTTTTAGGTATTCTATTTGTTCTACAGTTACAGCACAGAATACTTCCAAACGCACTGTCTGTAATACAGGAACTTACATTTAATTTCAGTACATAGATGCACTGCACAATTTTTTTTTTCCAGAAAGAATATGTTGATATATGGCCAATTAACCAACTTGTTCTAAGACACATAACTCCTACTATACAGCAAAACAAGTCTGTTCAAGTATGTCAGTTTGCTTTGAACAGATTAGATGTTAGTGGGAAATTTTTCACTCAGGTGGTGAGGATACATCTACTTAGTCTGCTGTAGTCAACCTACCAAAGTATTCACTGCTATGTTCTGGCTGCTTTCTACTGAAGCATTCATTTCATTGTAAGCAATTAATATATTTGTTATCCTTCCAAATAAGCAAAGCTAAGTGTATTTATCTTGAATATTTACTTTCAAAAACAACGTTACTTCACTTTGGAATTATCTAAAATTTGAGATGGGAATCTACAGTATTTTTTACCTATAAAAAATGATGAAGTGTTATTTTCTATTACTGTTCCTAATTGTTTCAATCCATTTCCTTTAGTTATAAAACAGTATTCCTGCAATAGTCTTCATTCCACAGGATGCAGCGGGAGAAAAAACGAAAAAAAAAATAGAAGCACTTCATCTAGTATGTTTATCAGTATTACGTAGGTTGCTAAGGAAGTTACTTGAATACGGTGTTCTTTCTGTTCCTGTGTGAGCATTAATGGACCAAACTGGTTCCAACTTTGCAGTATCGCTACCTTCGCGTCCAGCGTGTTGAAGCTGACATTCAGTTCCATACACAGTTCCCTGGTCACAGATGAGCTGATCGAGCCACTCTTCATTTTGTGGTGTGACAACAGTACTACGTGGCCATCTGGAACATACCTTATCTTTCACATTACTGTTGCCACTGCTGAAACACACCACTCAGCACCTCATTATGCTCATGTCTACTACTGTTTGGTCTCCATAAACGTTCAGCAAGCACTGGTGAATGTCAATCGGTGCAATTATTTTTCCAAAGAGGAATTCAGTACTCAAAGTATTAGCTACTGAGTACAAATAAAACACCTAAGATTTTTTTTTTTTCAGAGAACTTTTATTTTCATAGCAGCGCATGCATGCAACACTTATCGAAATACACATTTGAAAATGAGATTACACTTCATTGGTCAACTGCGTAACAGTTGCTGCAATTTTATCTTCAGCATGTGGTAATTCTGCATCGTGGAATTCCTATGATTTGGAATGTCATAATTGTGCAGTATACCTTAAAACTAGTTATTGTGAAAGAAATGGCAACTTACTATTACTCTCACCTGAGTCTTTAAATTCCTTGCTTGAAGTATTTTAAACAGAATGTTTTTTAAAAAAGATGTGGCAAATCATAAACTTCAGGGAAATACTTTATAGTATGGAACAACATATAAATTTGTATACATTTCAAAATGAAGTTTCCTGAATCAGTACTAATCCCATCAGAAGCAACATAGCAGCATCTTAGTAATTGAGGAAGCAAACTTCTCCCTTTTATTTAGAAGCAGAACAAAGATCAAGAAAACAAAAGTTCCTGACATCTCTGTATGTTTAAAAATAACACAGCCATCTGTTGTTTCAGCACAGATTAACACATCATAATATACTATATATAATTCTAATCCAATCAGGATTTACTAATCCACTACAGAAATGTTTTCGTAGGTCTTTAAAATATACTTTAAAAAATAGCATTTTAGGAGGGGAAAAAGAAAAACCTCAATTTTTTCCATATGCTAGAACTCTTCAATGAAGCTGCTTCAAATACATCAGATTGGCTTTATAAATTTTGTTCCCTTCATTCAAAAGAAAATAAAAAAGCAAAAAAAAAGCAAGGTTAAGAATAAATGGTGATCACTTCACGTCCACTGCCTCGGACTAGGAGAACTCTGTCCAGACCTTCTGTGAGAACTTCCAAAAACTCCATGTCTGAAGTATTGTTAAGTCAAAGCATCACAGAAAAGAAGCAAAATAGCTACCAAGGACTCAAGAACTCCGATGTACAATTGAAAAGCACATTCATGAGGGAGCTTTCCCTTTAACATCTCATTATGCTTGGGTGCTTCCACCTGTTTATTCAGGCAGAAGCAAGGACTAATTTGGGGGATTTCCATGGGAAAACACTGTTGTACCCTAATTACCTATAGAAAAGAAAAACAGTAACTTAAAAAAGTTCAACACTGAGGAATCTCTTCTATTAATTCAGTCAACAAAAACCCTGTGGTTGATAGTGGTAGCATTATCAACACTTGCAATTGTTTTTTTGTGAAATCCAAACTAGAATAGCAGAATCAAATTTCCAGTTTCAAGAAGTACAAAAGCAATATAGTAGAGGATACAGTTCTCATCTCCTTTTCTGCTTTTAGGAGGTCCAGGCATATTCAGGAGAACTAGCTGAGCATGTTGTGATTTATTAAGCACCACTCCGTTGAGCTTCACAGCAGTGTGCATTCTTCTTACATTTGACTGATTCCTAGAACACAAATATTTTAGGGACTGACACCGTACAAGCATATCTGAATTAATAAATTCAAATGTACACATCTTACTCACTTGAATTTATAAACTTAATCTAAATGCGTGTAATAATCTACTCCCATGGACATCAATACTCATACTCTAAATACATGTGAGAAAGTGAGATACCTATGTTTGAGTGATTGCATATCAACATTAAATCTTAAGCGGATTGACGAAACACTCAACTCTTCCAAAGGTCAGCTATGTTTCACAGAGATAAATTTCAGTTGAAATTAATTTTAATCATCTGCTGAGAACCCTGCTTATTTAACTACATTAAAATGTAACTGGACTTTGCAAGACATTTCAAATGTCAAAGGAGCTACAAAAACTCAAAACACCAAAAGAACTACAGAAATATAAAGGAAATCTATTGGAGGGAACCTGCTTTAGTAAGGGAGTTGGACTCCATCTCTTGAGGTCCCTTCCAACTACTGCAGTTCTGTGATTCTGTGAAAGATTGCAGTATGTTGTATACAGGACCACATTTCCCTTATGTTCCTTTAAGAGGATTACTGCAAGGCAAGCAAGTTCTGGAAAAAAAAATTATTTTCTCAGTATGTCTTAAGAAAAAGGCAGTAAACAATAAACTGGAATTTAGCCCCTCCCCTGACATTATCAGTAAGGGGGGAGTTGAAAATAACGCTTCCCTTACTGTATCCACAAACACAATCTTGGTTGTAAAATACAGGGAAACTGCTTAAACTTCAGGGATTTCTTTATTTTACCATCCACCTTCAATGATTCATTTTCTCTTCAGAAGAAAAAAAAGGAACAGTTTCCTTGCTGAGTTCCTGAGGAAGTCACTGTTTTATTTATGTAACAAAACTAGCCAGAACTAGGTATTAGTCACATGCACCAGTGCAACAGAAATTGCAATTTATCAAAGTGATCCACTGTGCTAAAGCAGATTCTTAAGAATTACTTCAAAATGGAACTTTGGAAACACAAGGTAACAGGAGTATAAGAACTGATAGGCTGACATAAGGTGCATCACTATATCCCACACAATTTTCTTAGCACTTTTATTGCAGGACCACTAATTAAAGCACAGCTGTGCTACACCCTGCAGTACTCACATGCTGTTTTAGGTCAGAGAGGACTGGCAGGTTAGCAGCAGCAGGACGTAAGACATCCTCTGAAATGCCTGACCAAGTCCAGAAGTTTTTGTTTGTTTGTTTGTTTGTTTTAATTCCTGTAACAGTAGTAAAAATGCAGCAGAAACACTCCAGCACTGTTTGAGATCGGGAAAACAATAGAAATTATTGATAGTACTATTCTATAGTAAGTCCCATTTTCCTGTTAACAGCTGCTCCCTTCATAGTAAAGTATTAAGAATAGCACATCTTAAAGTGTATATTTATCCTTACCACTGCAGATGCAAATAGAGGGGAAAAAAGATGAAAAAAAATGGAAGACTGGAAACTTAGTGGTCAATGGAGACCAACCCCATCAATTCCAGTTCTCCTAAAAAAAATACAATAACATTTCCAAAGCTAAATTTAACGGTCTGCTCTGGGGTATCCCCTGTCACAGGGCCATACATATAGAACAAAATGATACTTGAAGGTCAGCTTTCCAGAGGCAAAACAGCAGCAGCTTGATAAGAACTATGAGGAGAGAGTCAAAAGTGTTAAACTGAAGAGATGTATTAATGCTGAAGTAGAAATTTTCTTAAAATACAGAAAAAATACAGGGGAAAAGGCAGAGTGTCAATTTGTGGTGGACAGGATTTCAGTGCTGAAATAAAGGGTCAAATTGCTCACTGTGTACAATGTGAACTGAGGCTCACTTAGCCTCAAAAACATGGCTGAACTGAAGTCATACTTGGAGCACAATGTAAGCCCCCTAGTTTTCTTAAGCAGCTCAAACTGGCAAATACACTAAATGAAGCCAACATTGAGCTCTGGAAAAAACAAACAAACAAACAAACAAACAAACAAACAAACAAACAAACAAACAGAGCAGTCTTAAGCTGGTTCTACCCAAGTACAAATAGGGATGCACTGTCCAAAAGGGTAGCAACCACGCACACTGGTGAAGGCCACCCTTATTTGTTCTGAAGGCAGGATGGTAGGCAATCATAAAGACTACAGTTCCAGATGGAGTGTCTATACCAACTACACCAGCAGCGTTTGATGTCTCTACCCAGACATAATGGCTGATGGGAGTACAGACCTCAGGTTGCAGGAAGTGACTAAACACTTCTCTTATGGCAAGGCACAGGGAACAGACCTAGCAAAAAGTGTGCCTAGACAGAGATCTCCTGCAACGTGTAGCTAAGCTTCAGTAGGTAGTGAGAAGATCACACAGCATCAGGGAACCTGAGAACAAGTTATGTGGTTCCACGCACAGTCTGCATCAGACCTACAACCAGAAACCCTCCCTCAATACACAGAAAGGAACAACACTCAAAACACAGAAATATGTAAGCTCATTATGGCAAAGACCAGTAGGAAGGAGGATGAGACTTTCCCTGCTGCCTGAGATGCCCTTGCAGAATTACTTCACTGCTCTAAAGAATGCGGAGAAAGGACCCATCATGTCATGGGTCTGTTCCCAGTATACTAAACAGCGCAGCGAGAAAAGTATTATGGGTGATAATCACAGGGGTCTCTCTTTTATGGCAAGTAGAAGCATTCATTTGCCAACCTGATTTATTTTCAAGAGAAGTTCGCTGCCTATCAGGGACTTGTATTAGGAATGTTACCAAGAGATTGCCAAGCTGCGTACAGCTCACATACATCTATCTACTCATGTTGTTGTTGTTTCACATGGGCATCAGTTACTGTCAGGAGCATCCCAGTCATGACATGAAGGACTACAGAGAACTCTGAGCAACTGCAAAATGTTCTTGGAACACACAGTCTCTTTGATCCTACCAGTCAAAGGAAAAGGCTTTAAAAGGGCCATCTGAATCTGGCAGATCAGTGCATGGTTGCAGGACTAGTGTTGCAGCCAGCAATTTGGCTTGTTAAGATTACAGCTCTCTAAGAAATCCGGTTTACTGGGGATTGATGGATTCCATTTGTCAGAGAAAAGCATTTTTGGTTATGGGATTGTCAACATGGTGAAGAGGACTTTAAAATAAAGTTGCCAAGGAAGGGGAAACTCAATCCACCAACTTCTATTGGATCAATACCAGAGATGCAATGAAACATGAAAAAGTGGATCAAGAATCAAAGGTCAGAGGAGTACCTAAAAAGCAGCACAAAGGAATTCAAGCCACTTCACCCTGTAAAACAGCTTCATTAGGGGCCGACATAAATGCCTCTAAATTCACATATGCAGCATAGGAAATAAAGCTATCAAGTATTTTTAGTTAAGACTTGGGGCTATGGTACCATTAGCTTTAGTTCAATGTGGTGGGACAACTTTCTCAACAGGAGTACTGTTATAGATGGCTGCAGACTTGACGGGACAGATAGGCAGGGAAGGACAGGATCTGGAGTAGTCCTGTACATTACAGAATGCTTTGACTGCACAGATCTGCGATGAAAGTGAGTGGTGATGAAAGGATTAAGTGCCTCTGGGTAAGAGGCAGTGGAAAGGCCAACAAGGCTGGTATTACAGTGAAAGTCTACTGCGGATCACCCAACTAGGTGGAAGAGGTAGATGACAAATTCTCTAAGCAACTAGAAGACTCACAGTCTCAAATCCTTGTGTGATCAGATGCACAGGTTTAATAAAGGTAAGTCCCACCTGACTAAACTGTTGTCCTCCTACAACAAAATCATTTGCATAGAAGATGAGGGGAAAAACGTGGATATTGTTCACCCAAATTCTAGTAAAGTGTTTTAACAACTGACCAAGTATACTCCTGGAGAATACTAGTGGCTCGTGGCTTGGACAAATATCTAGTACAGTGGGTAAAGAACTGTCTGGACAGCTAGGCTCAGGGAGTTATAAAGAATGGAGTTCAATCCACTTGGCAGCCAGTGGCGTTCCCAAAGGCTCAGTACTGGACACAGACTGTTCTAACATTTCTATCAATGATCTGTATGTGCCTGAATACACATTCAGTAATATGCAGACAATAAAAGTTAGGTGGGAGTGTATAACTCGTTGAAGGCTCTACAGAAGGATGCGGACAGTCCAGATTGGTGGGTGGAGTCAAACTGCATGATAAAAAGCCAGGTCTTGCACTTGGGTCATTTAAAACCCCATGCAGCAGTACAGATTTAGGAAAGAAGAGCTAGAAAGTTGCCCAACTGAAAAGGACCTGGAGGTATCCATCAACAACTAGATGAATGCTATCTGGCTGTAAGCCCAGGTGGCCAAAAAGGCCAATAGCACCCTGGCCTGCATCAGAAATAGCACAGCCAGAAGGACTAGCAAGGGGGTCATCCCTTTGTATGCAGCAATTTAAGACACTCACTACAAGAAGGATATTAATTCACTCAAGCATGTGCAGAGAAGAGCAACATAGCTGGTGAAACAACTAGAAAACATGACTTCTGAAGATTGGCTATGGAAACTGGGATCACTCTGTTTAGAAGAAAGGAAGCTGAGGGTAGATGTCACCTATCTCTACAATCATCTGAAATGAAGGTGCCAGTCTCTTATCTCTGGTGACAGTAACACAATGCAAAAAACTGTCTCAAATTGCACCATGAGACATTTAGATTGCACTTTAGGAAAAAATTTCTTCATAGTGAGAGTGATGAAGCTCTAGAATGCATTACCCAGGGAAGCGGTAGATTCCCCATCCCTTGAAGTATTTAAGTGATATCCCTTGAAGTATTTAAGTGATGTGTGGAAGTGGCACTAATGAACACAGTTTTGTAATGGGACTCAGCAGGTTAGATTGACAGTTGAACTTGATATCTTGTTTTTCCAACAAAAAAAGATTTTCTGATACTAAGATTCTATTATTTTTGTCTGCTTGTGTCATACCCAATGTATACGTGGAGAGTAGAAGTGAGGCAGAATTCGCCATCGTGTAACTACCTGGACCATAAATAAAGATGGAGTTTGTTACAGTAGGGGATATTTTTCCCAACTAAGTATATATTCACTTTTTTGGGTTAGTTACTAGAAAATTAAATATTATTCTGTTGGAGAAAAACACTCAATTTTTTGCATTATTACAGAAACTAAAGTAACTGTTCTGTACTGTAACTTATCTTGAAAGGAAAACTGATAATATTTACAAGAAAAAAATTAACAGGCCATAATGCAAACTGTTTTTCAGTGATAAATGCTAAAACACAGCATAGAAAACAATGTACAGATCAATCCACAAACTGCAGCTCATGGCTTAGGAACATGCAGACAATGTACAACACCACAAGAGCCAGGGAACACAGCCTAAATTGCTTAAATGAAAGAAAAGTCAGACTTACAGATTTCCCCATTCTCTATATGGAAGGGAAGCAAATGCATAAAAAAGTTATTTTTATAGTATCAAGTACATTTTAATTCAACAATATTAATAATTTTACAGGCAGGTCAAGTTCAAACTGTAATTTATACTCCCAGTGATATGAAGTAGTTTTTAAGTAATAAGTAGTTGAAGTCTACACTCTGCACAATTCTAAAGAAATAAGAGGAAATCTTTACAAGAGACTATTAAAAAAAAAAAAAGTATCAGCAAAAAAAAAAACACCTCAAGAATGAGAGAATAATGAAGCCCAGAACAAAACAAGTAAAGGCATTCTAGAAGGTGATTTTGCAAGGTGTTTGGAATTTATAAAAGGCAAACTCTTCACAAAGAGCATGGAACAAATCCACAGCACAACTTAGAATCTTAAGTATTTAACCACTACTACTTCTAAATGTACATCTATAAGTCCTCAATTTGAGATGTTTCCTCTAGACATTAAATTTCCCTTGCCATCCACAGTTTTGGTGTGAGTATGTGTAGAAAACAGACTAGATCATGCCTAAAACTCCTTTCTTCTAGGACTCAGAGAAGATGCATATGCGCTACTTGAACCACAAAAAAAAAGGAGAAAGTGGATGAGCTGATGTCCTGTCACTGGCCTACTCTATCAGGCCTGGAAGTAGCTTTTATCGAGTTAATTTTCTTCTGTTTTAAAAAGACATTAAGGGATATAAACTTGTGCCTATATACTTAGTTTACAGGATGAAGGCCTAATGTCCTTTAAAAGAAAAGAAACATGTAAACTAAATATTCTGGGGGAAAAAAAAAAAAAAACTTATCTGCTTCTTTGTACTTCCTGTACCCAACAGCAAAAAATAAAGGTGAAAGGCAAAACAAAATATTTCAATCCAGAAGCTGAAATTCTTAAAAGCTTGACATACTTGAACTTCATTCACAACATTCTTGTAAATATTTTATGTGCATATTAACTATTCATTACAAACGCTGTTATCCCACCCAGTCCATCTCATGAGCATGGCATTTAAGCCAATTTCATGGAAAAACTGTATCCGCACTTAATCTCAAATAAACCAGAATCTCTTAAAAATAAACTATTTAAGGGCAACAAAACAAAAATGTACCTATAAAGTAAACAAGAAAACCCCCATGTAAAAAATACAAACTTCAACCACCACACGTATACTTACGGCTTCATGTTGAAAATATCTTTAAAACCTGACACATTTGTGTCTTTGTTTTTATGTTTTTCAGCTACAAACTTCTCTTTTGTCCATGTCATTTGCACTTTTTCTGGCATGGCAGCAGCCACACTTGCTTTGACGGCTGGAGCTGAGCGTGAGGCTGTGTTTCTGTCATGGATCAACTGAGCCTGGCCACATACAGGAAAAAAAAAATTCTAGGTTACAGATCATTAATTCCTTGAAATGTAATTTAACCTTAGCGTAGCAAAAAAAGAGTTCCTTATTTTGTGAACAAATATGAGACAAATATCAGTGTTTTGATATTGGCATGAATGGAAACTGCTTGTAGAAGTCTAGTTATTTATGTATGCGCAAGATTACTTACAGGCTGGGATATGATTTTTGTAATGTACTGAAGAGAGTTTGGATCCAGTTTGAGGTTAGTCTTTATTAATATAAAGGGCTTCTGCCAGTGAACAGCTTGAAGGACAACGTACTATCAAATATTTTTAATTTGCTCTGACACTGTTATAAACACTGTAGTCAGTAGCTTAGACTCTTACAATTTAAAATGAACTGGTATTAGGGAAGCAGTGATTGTTTTGTGGTGTTCTCAGAGTTTTTATTTTGCTTATTTTTAAAGTTTTAATAGTTTTGAAGTCTCTCTGCAGAGACTTATTAAATCATTAATTAAGTGCCCTATTCTATTCAAGAACTTCGAGTATTCACTTTGGTCACTCCATATGCATGAGGATTCAGGAGAACTGATTTCATTCAGTCACAATGATGTGAATAAAACTGAAGCAAATAAGTGAACTGCTTTCCACCTCTAAATGTCAATTCCCCCAGTGGTCCATGGACTGTAATTTCAGCTGTTTTTAACAGTTTAAGAGCTAAGTTTTCGTAAATGATTTCTCCAGTTCCTAGTCTAAACTTGAGAATTCCTAAATCCTAGAGTCCAGTTCTGTGGTTCACATATAAACACCTATCTGATTGACGGCCTTCAGATCTCCCAGAAGACTAAATAATGTGTCAAGACTACCAATCAGAAGTTACTGTTGAATACAGTAGCTATTATTATAATAGAGAAAGTTAACAAATACTGCTTTGCAGCATGAGTCTGCATGTAACCTATGAACTAAAACCAATAACTGTAAGGTGAATTCAACTGTCCTTTAAGAGAAGCTAGTTCTCCATTTTCAGAAATGCAGGCCCAAGGAAAAATGTGGACCTACAGCACACATTCATTAAATTGCATAGATAAAAAAGGCACACTTTTGTTAGTGCTGCTTTGAAGCCAAATTAGTTACACAGAATAAAACATTATTCTCATACTTCAAGGAGGGGAACAAAGGAATACAGCACTTCTACAAACTAGGCAATGCATCTTCAGAGAAGCAACACTTCAAGTGCACACTAAAAGCATTAACTGCAGCAGTCCATTTAATTTCAAACTATGTAGAAAAGTAGTTATGACACTTAAGAAGTAATAGTTGCTTATCAATATGCAAAGAAGTCTTTTCTACTTACAAAAGCCCTAATACATCTATACAGACTGAGAAACTTCAGCACTTCAGTACAGCAACTATAAAGGAAGAACAATGCTCTGAAAGCATGAAATATTAATCTAACACCCACTATTAGCATTTTTAAAAGAAGAAACAGAAATATTTATGCTTTTAAGAATAAAAGACACTCTCAGATAAATATTTCTTTTATGGAAACTAATTGTGACAAAATAAAGATGCAATTAATGTCACAAACATCATCTAGAGAAAAAAGGTACAACTAAAAGAATACTAAAAGTTTATGAAGGACTGTTTTAATGGCAATGAAAAATCAAGTCATTCATTTCTAGTTCAGTTCACAACAGTGGCACTTCAAGTGTTGCAATGAAAAAAACCTACGAAGTACTATTTCTAGCTACCTCCTCCTTTTCATAATCATTATTCATCAGTGCCTGTACATCTTGGCCAATGGACTGTGGACTAGAGATGCTTTTTCTTCTGACAGAACCACGAGATTCATCAGTGATGCTCTGAATCTGGGACAAAAAGGTTACCAACGACAAAAAAAGAGCCTAAGAAATGACTGTCATTTAAAATAAAAACTGCCTTCATTTAAACAGATTATTATTATTTGTTATCCTAGGTTGTAATAAACTTGGTTTGTTTTCACAAGCATGTTATTTGTTATATACATGTATATTTATTGTAGGATTCTTTTCATAACTAACTGCCAACAGTTTAAGTCTCTTCACAGAGATTTTGAAGATCATGAAATCAAATCCTTTCACCTGCATGAGTACCTCAAAAAATAAGACATACATGAGGGTCTCATCCTTTCTTACTTGCAGCGATTCAGATGAAAAGATTTTGTTCACTCACAATGAAAACATGGACAAAACTTAAACAGATGAGAAAACTGCTTTTCAGCTCTAAACGTTAATTTATTTCCCAACAGTTCATTAACTATAATTTACCCACATTTCTCCTTACCCTACCAAGCAGCCACAACGTACAGAACACCAATTATGTGGAAGAATCCAATGCAAAGCAGCACTGTGATGGATGACTTCCTTTTTACAGCTTCAACATAATTGCTAAGTGGCCCAACAAATAAGACTAGTCACAGAAGGAAGCCAACTATGATCAAGCAAAGAAGCAACAAAATGAATCCATTTCTACAGATACTTCCATATTTGCAGAATTATTATCAGACTGAATCAATGTCTGGCATAGGCACCTAAGTATCTTAATCTCTGTAGGCATTTGTTGAGTTTACACTTAGAAGCAAACTTTCTCAAAACTAATAAGAATAGGAAAGAATAGAAAGGAAGAAGTCCCCCGCGTTCCAATTCCACATGAAAACCCAGCCATCACGAGGTCAAGATCAAACAAAGCTCCTTTAAAAACAAGTGAGAGAAAAGGGGAGGGCAAGGGTGATTACTCAGATATAGGAACGGGCCTATGAGAGAAACAGCAAAAGAACACTGTACAAGTTCTCCTTTTCATATAGGTTTAAACCTGGTCAGAAGACGTTCAAACACAAAAGGAAGGATAAAATACTAATTTTGTTGGTAACAGGAAATAACAGAACTACACGCACTACTCAAAAAGCTGGAACATCACTGATAGTCAGAAGTTTATATAAACAACGTAAACAAAAGCAGTGCTAACTTGAAGTGGTGATACTTAAGAGAAAACTACTTTAGAGATTATCATAAAACTGGAAGGAGTGCCTCAGCTCACTTAAGAGAGGATTAAAAAAGAGGTATCTCATGTTAAGTGTTCATGTTAAGAACTCACAGTTCTTCACAGAAGAACTTCCCAGTGCTCACAGATATATTACACACTGCCACTCAAATACCTGCACAAAGCTTAACAAAAAGAACAGGAAAACTCTAGAAACTCTTATCCAAATGCGGAGGGAATCATGTCTAAGATCCTTTTATTCTTGTAAGTGAAACCTGCTGCAGAGAAAGTAACAGAGTGCAGTAATAGAAACTTTTGACTAGTGAGAAACAGATTAAAGACAGCAACAAAAAATGTTTAGATTTTTCACAGAATACCTTGCCAAGTTAAAAGTTCTTACCTCTCTTTCCCTTTCATTTTTTGATAGCTGCATCTGTTTTAGCATCTGGGATCGCTGTTCCATCATTAGTGTCTTCTCATATGTGAATGCAGAAATATCATTTTCAAACTGCAAAAATAATTGACATTAGAAACATAAGAACAGAAGTACTACTCCAAAAAAATAATAATAAAAAAATTAGACATTTTTACCCCACTTATTCTTGCATTCATTGAACCCTGGATTCATTAAAAGCATCAGACTAATCCCAAGAGTATATTTCATTGATCATTTCTGGTACCTGAAGATTACACTTTAAGAATGAAGACAATCTTCCACCATGAACTATTATACAATACCAATACCAACATAGTATCAGTTGAATTTGAGACAGTGACAGAACTTCCATTGTTCTGTTCCAATATGTCCACAGCAAGAAGCAAGGGTCAAAGATGTTTGTTTAAACCACCAGCACTGCTGACTCCTGAGCATGTTTGCATACTGGTGTCTTTGAAAACAGTCTAGAGCCACAAAAGAACACATTGTCCTTTCTCCACTGAGAGCTTTTGCAAAGAAGCACTAATGAAGCAGCTTCAACATATCCATCCACCTGGAGTACTGTGTCCAGTTCTGGGGCCCACAGCACAAGGACGCTGAGCTGTTAGAGTAGGTCCAGAGGAGGGCCATGAAAATGAGGGCTGAAGCACCTTCCCTATGAGGAAAGGCTGAGGGAGCTGGGGCTCTTCAGCCTGCAGACGAGAAGGCTTCGGGGGGGGGGGGGGGGGGGGGTGGATGTCATAGCATCTGAAAAGGGCATACAGGAAAGCTGCGAGAGACTTTTCATAAGGGTATGTAGTAACAGGACAAGAGTAGATTTAGACTAGATATTAGGAAAAAATTATTTACTATGATGGTGGTGAGGTACTAGAACAGGTTGCCCAGAGATTCTGTGGATGCCCCTACCCTGGAGGTCTGTGTTCAAGGCTAGATTGGATGGGCCTTTGAGCAACCTGGTCTAGTGGATGTCCCAGCCTACATCACAGGAGGTTGAACTAGATGATCTTAAAGGTCCCTTCCAACCCAAACCATTCTATGATTCTATGATTCTCAGGTAAGCACAAAGCTAAAATATAACCTAGAGCTATCGCTGAAGTCACTGACATCTAAAGAGCTTCTATCATTTGGAAGATTCTCGTGCTTAAATACAGACAACATAATAAATGAATACATTGTTCTTCCTATGATTATCTGCTTAAAATGCAACCAAAGCAGAGCCTTTTAATGGCACTCAATCAAACTTCTTTAATCTGCACCACAGTTACTTATGTTAATTTCAGTGATTCTTATAACAATGTAAATTTGTTTTATGGCATGATAAACGTTTTTGAGGGGTAAGCTGGCTCAAAAAGCTCCGAAGAACACCAGATCCCGGGAGGAGCAAACCACTCCCACAACCCCTTCATCCCACTTCTGATGAGTTTTAAATGAGCTGTTTAGTCTTAGCGCTGGAAATGAAATGATGTTTTTCCTTAGCTGCCAAATGAGTATGCAGGTTGCAGCTTTATCCATTTCTTTTTATCAAGTTACAAACAGAAGGAAAAAAACTATGAAATTCAGTTTGTCACAATTTGAACTGTGAATCCATAGCTATGCTGTCTTGCTGTTCATTGCCAAAGAGACTGACAATGCCACAGGAGCCAGAAGCTTCTTTATTCCAGGGATACACTTGTATATCAGCTGGAGAAAGATATGTTAGTCATGTCAGCAATCAGTAGTCAGTGATTACTATTAGGAACTAAGCACATTCAACCTTTTATTTCAGTGCCCATCACTATGAATTCAGGCTTTTACCTTCCTGAATTAACTGCATATATGGACTACTCTTCATAAAGTAAGCATTAATGCATATAAAATTACTCACGTCTACTTGACACAACATTAAACTCACTACCATATATTCTGGCATTATAGCACAGTATGATAGCATTATGTTAAGAAACAATTCTTATTCTTTGTGGGACTGAAATCTTTGCAGCATTGTATTGGGAAGCTAACATGTTAGCCCAAAGTTTAGTCCCAATATCAGCTTAAAAAAATAATGATGTAGTAACATACCATTTCAACAACTTCCACTTCAGCATTCAGGCGAAGATGGTACAAGAACATCTGAAGATCTTTCTTCATTTGAATGCTGTTATCATCCATTTGAGCAACCGTGAAGATACGCATTTTACATTTTCTCCAAACCTAACCAAAAATAATTTATTTTTAACTGTTCATACTAACAGATCATATTTTTTTACTGTTCATATTCAGATTGCAGTCTCCAAGCATAATTCTTTCAAAGCATATTTCATTAGTGAGCTTTATGAATACTGAATGCAAGAAAATGAAATCCAAGATGCTTTTTCTTGTACTTGCCTTGTGCTGACGAAGAAGAAAAGGAAGCAACATCAACATTCCACCATCATGAACAATCCACCAGACATCTATGTTTCCTTCAGTAAAACGTTCTTGATTTGTTGGAAACAAGTCAATGTTCTTAGCCACCAATAAAGCTTGCTGAGCCGCTGTTGTTTCTCGCACAGTGTCTGCAGGGGAAAGTAAGACATTTGATCAAGAACTTAAGAGTTTTCATTCACAATATCTGCTTTTGTTTTAAATTCAAAAGCTTAAATCCACCCAGATTCTGTCTCTGTTGAAAGAGGACATCCTGGGTTTAGTGACTAATTTGCTTAAGGGGAAAAGAGAAATCAATGATTAAATAGACTGAGAACTGAGAAAACTCACTCCACATTAAGTCGCAATTCAGGAAGTACTGAATGTCAATTGGATATTCACCTTCACATTTTTTCCCCACACATTAGTTACATAGTTGTATTACGATCATGTAGGAGAAAATAAACAAATACCAACAAAATTTTTCCAAGAGAAATGATTTTCTGTCTGCTTCCATGACTGTGGCCATGCCATCAAGACTGTATTATGTTTCATTCCTCCTAGGCCAGCTGACTGAATTAAATGTGATATTCCATCTCTGAAACTAGGAGATACCACAATCTGGCAAAATCCTTTAGTCTTTTCGACTCCCATTAAAGCCTTCACATTCTGCAGGAAAGGAAGATTACACATGAGAAAACACAGTTGTCAACACAGTTAATAAATACCATAAAGAGTAACAGAGTAAATATAAGCAAAATATTAGATACTAACATACAAATAGTAAGATGCCACTCTAATTCCCTAACAGTGAACACGATCCTACAATTAACACCTCAAATAACACTAAATAAGAGGTTTTTCATTTGTTTAGTTATTCAGTCTTTATTTCCAAAGAAGACATGAGTAAAATCATACGGACAAAGCTAAATAATCCTGCTTCTGGTGAATAACATTTATGGAATTGCAGATCCTTTCTTTTGGAATTGGAAGGGTTTGGGAATGGAATGTCAAGGACCTCAGAATACCTTAAGAACTCTGATACTGCATTTATCCACTTATCTGATTCTGTATTTATGCACTCCCAACATGGTACAGAGATGTGCAGACTATCAAAATCACTGGCTGAATAATGACAAAAAATGACTAGATTTAAATCCCAGACCCCTCAATTTCAGTATGGCTCTCCATCATTTAAACACTGACATACAGACACATAAGCAAACAATTTATAAACATTCAAAGCAGTATCAAGGTTGAGCAGGAATCAGTTTTGGCATTACCCATGCCCTCCAATAGCACTAATTTGAAAATCCCATCATTAATGACTTGTGTGGGATTCATCATAGCTTAAAAAAAAAAAAAAAAAAAGAACCATAACCTGACTCAGAAAATAACTAGTAGCTAATTCTAATTCCTATATTCTTTGAGCTGAAGCAGCTTGTAAAACAGATAGAATCACTATGTTTTCCCACTGGCTTCAAGGTTTTGCAGAAACTAAGAATGCTGAGGACTAGAGAACTATTAATTCTGCTTTGCATTTGGCCAGTTACCATGTAGTTCATGCAAACCAGTCTCCTTGAACAGGTTATCCCTAACTTAGCATCTTGTTCCTGTTTTCCTCTCAACAAAGGAGAGCTTAATCCTCCCAGTTCCTGACCCTTCGCATTCCTTAGTTCATAGCTGCAAGCTGCTAACTGTCTCACTCTATAAAGTTCTCACCAGGTTCTCTGTCTGCTGTTGTTTAAGCATAACTCCATCTCTCCTTCCTCATGACAACGGGATGCCAGAAGGCCAGACTAAAGAACTGTTGTTTAAAAAGTAAGACAATTATCTGCTCTTGGGCCCTATGCTTGACCATACAAAGACTCTCACTCAAAAAGTACAATTGCAAGAGAAACCCTATAAAACGCTAGTAGGGAAACATTTGATTAGAATGCCTGGTGCTAGCTTAGAGTGAGAAATTCTGTTCTGTATATAGGAAAAACAGTCTTCAGAGAATTTGATAAGGGCGTATCAGTTGAAATGTTTGTTTTTTCTCATTTCTCTTGAAAAAGGAAAAAAAAAAACAACAGATTTTCCACAAGTCTTCTAGAAACACTATTTTCTAGCTGAAATTTTCCAAAAATTAATAAGCCCTTCAGACACAGTCCTTTGAAATGTCTTCATTTATATCTTAAAAACAACAGCTTAGTTGACTTTCCACCACAAGGTCTGACTTCTTAAGAGATCATGGGGAGTAGGTTTTCCTTAAATTAGTATTTCCAGTTCCATCTCTCAGACCTACTTTAGAGATATCAAGTATGAATAATTCACAGGAATCTACAAAGAGCTGAAGAATTCTTCAATCAAAATAGTTGACATTTCAGCCGATTCTCATTTCAACAATAATGAAGACATAAATCATTTCTGAAAGACATAATGGCCATCAAAATGCCTACATGGTATTTTCTAAAAAAGTTTCACTGGGCTCAGTAAATTTAGGAGTAGGAGAGCTGTGCATAGACAAGCAATTGTATATCCAAACCATTAACAAAGCATCAACACTGGAACTATTGGGGTACAGAAAGAAGTAAACAAGTTGATGAAGATGGAACAGAAAGGTATACTTGCTCTGCTCTGAAAATCAAAGTTGAACGAACAGAAATTCAGAATTTGTCTGTTAATTTTCAGTTTTCATTCTAGTGACAGATAGAAGATTTTGGAGTTCAGATATTTTCAAGTCTTTCCCACACAGTTGAAATTACGCAAATGTAGCACAGGGTAGGGGTAGCAAGGCCCAACAGAGGGATCTCGACAGGCTGGCTTGCTGCGATGAAGACAACGGAATGAGGTACAACAAAGACTAAATGCTGGGTCCCGCACTTTGGCCACAACAACCCCAGGAAATGCTACAGGCTTGAGGCAGAGCAACTTGAAGACTATGTAGAAGAAATGGACCTGGGGGGTTACTGGTTGACGCTCGGCTGAACATGAGCCAGCAGTTTGTCCAGATGGCAAGAAGGCCAATGGCATCCTAGCTTGTACCAGAAACTGTGTTCTGAGCCGGAGCAGAGAAGTCATTGTCCCTCCCTACTCAGGGAGGCCACACCTCGAGTACTGTGTTCAGTTTGGGGCCCCTCATTGCAAAAAAGACATCAAGGCCCTGGAACATGTCCAAAGGGCAAAAAGCTGATGAGGGGTCTGGAGCACAGGCCTTATGAGGAGCAGCTGAGGGAGCTCAGATTATTCAGTGTGGATAAGAGGAGGCTCAGGTGAGACCTTTTTTCTCTTATCTACCTGAAGGGAGGTTGTAGTGAGCTGGGGGTCAGCCTCTTCTCTTGTGTAACTAGTGATACGTCTAGAGGGAATGGCATCATGTTGCACCAGGGGAGATTCAAGGTGGATGTTAGAAAATACTGTTTTTCCAAAAGAGTGGTCACGTACTGGAATAGGCTGCACAGGGAGGTGGTGCAGTCACCATTCAACGAACATTTAGACATTGTGTTGGGGGACAGTGGTGACAGGTGGACGGTTGGACTGGATGATCTTGTAGGTCTTTTCCAACTTTGGTGATTCTATGAGTCTATGATATCTTACATGAATAAATCAGTTTTTATAAACTGATCCCTTTTATAAAGGGATTTTTTAGAAATTTATCACTCTCCGATCTTACAAAAACATAGCTCAATTGTGAGCCCATCTGGCCCTCAACGCTGAAAAAAATTAAGAAGCATCAGTATTGTCTCATTGGGAAATTGTGTAAGATTTAGTTATAATACAGCAACCTGCTTTTAATTTAAATATGCAAATAGATCAATCATCCATATGTTTTCAAAAAGGCTTTTTTTTTAAACTATACCTTAATTCAAGATATCAGATTCAATATTTAAATACTAATTGAATTTACAGAAAGTTTATAAGCTGTCTTCTACATACCTCTTCAGCTTTCTGAGTTTCTACACATTTATCCAAGTAGGTTCCTTGAAGTACGGATCCCACAATAGTCAGTCCTTTACCAGCTTTCAGCTGAGAAGTGAAAGAAAGCAATCTTGGATGCTTCACCAACTGTTCACAATCCAAATTTAACAAGACCAAAAGTTGAGGTCTGCCAAAAACACAACACATACATACACAGAAGTAGTGAAGAACTGGAAAAATAGAATTAACAAGTAATAAAATGCAGATTAAATGCTTAATGCAAAAGTAGTCAACATCAAGTAAAAAACTCACAATGAGCAGCAGCTACAACACTTCAGGTATATGAGTCACCATTCCAAAAATCTGCATTAAGAGAATGATTTCTCCAAGAAAATTATTGAAGCAAAATTATCACCTTTCTGAGGTTTTCTAGTGCAATAAATAAATTCAGTTAAATACTGAACTGCACACCAGTCTCAGGTCCAGTTGGATCCTGAAAACTTTCAGGGCAGAGATTTTACCACTTCTTTCCATTATGTTGTTTTCTCTCATTCTCCCACCATACACTGCTGTAGTATCTTGCTCTGTCTTCTCAGTGACATCTCCTTAGGGACTGGATATTTACTAGCTTATTTATACCAGCTTTTAGGTTCTACTTAAGCCTCCTCCTCCAAGCTGAGTAAGACTAATTACTTCAGCCTTTCCTTTTCAGGGAGAAGCCCCAGCCATCCTGGTAATCCTCTGCTGAACACGTTACAGCTTACTGATGTCTAGTCCAATACTGGGGTGCAATATTCCACATGTACTCAAAAGAGTGCTGAGTAAAGAGGAATATTTACTTACCTTCAGCATGCCAGCTACAATCCTGCTGACATATTCCAACACGATGCAAGTGCCAAAGCATACTGATTGTTTATTACTCACTAGGAACAGCAGATCCTATCACACCATTCCCATGCTGTACTACTTCATTGGGCCAGGATGTCTCACAGACATGATTTTCAACTTGTCCTAGATTTTCATGATGTTCATGTTGACTCATTCCTATACCTGACTAGGTCCTATGACAGATGGTAATACCTTTGACTGCACTGACAGCACCACAAGTTCAGTTTAACCCCCATGCTAAATGTGTCTGCATTCCATTTCCTTTATTCAGTATTCAATTTGAATACTGTCCAAAACCTGAATCCTATGATTTTTCTCTAACTACCAGAAATTCAAAAGAGCTGCAAGAGAAATACAATGTATTTCCCTCCTCAAAACCAGCAGAGTTTAATATGTAACAAAGTCTTGTTCTAGCAATTATCTTGACAAAACAAGAGGATAAGTCATCAGGAAGTGAAATGATATCAGACACTTAATGGAAGCATAATCTGTTTACGCTAATGGTTGTCAGTGCTTGTCAGTTTACACACAGTAAAAAGACTAAGGATAGGCAGTGGCTCATACATGCTATAGAAACTGCTCAGGTTTAACAGCTCCAAAACTAAAGGTAAAATATAGTATTACTTTGAAGGGCAGCAGAACATTGCTTCTACAGGGATACAATCACAAGTAGTGGTAGTTTTTTTTGTGTGTGTGTTTCACTGATTGAAGAGTTAATTTTTGCTGCATATATTATAAGTGACAATGTGTGAACATGCATTTGTTTTTAAACCTTAAGTCATTTTTTTTTGTGTTGGCTTAGAGAAAATTGACAGTTTACCACACAAAAGGAATTAACTGCAAAAATAGTAATGGGCATACAGACCCATTACCTACACAACAGCTCTAAACGTAAAATGTTTTAATGAGATCTGAGCACTCTCAGAAGCATTTCTATTAATGGAATTTGCCTTACATTGTAATAGGTATTAAAAAAAAAAAAGTTGTGATACAAGTTCAGCTTAAGTCCCTTAATGGACAATCTTATAGCCTGTTTAGATAATGGGAAGGGCCTGTGTCTTTGAATTGAACAGCTAAGAAAGGTTCTACAAGATTTTGTACTCTAATAGATAAGGAAGCTTCCACAACTCTTGGTATGTACCTCTGGGAAGACCTGTGAAGATCATTTTTGTACAGGGTATGGGTCATAAGAAGAGACAGGAGGGGAGATCCCCCACACATCTACCACTTGTATTAAAGAATGCTGAAACACTCCAAATTGAGTCTTGAGAGCTTTTTTGATTTTTTACTTTACAGCAACAGTTCTAGAAATAATGATTCCTCTGTAAATTTTTACAATGCCATTTCTGTTGAGGTTTAACCTGGCAGGCAGCTAAGCACCACACAGCCATTCACTCAATCCTCTCCAAATGGAAGGACTGACAGAATTGGAAACAAAACAGAAGTTGTTGGTTGAGATAAACTAAGACAGAACAGGAAAACAAACAAAAATGTGATAACAATACATACATAACCACAATGCCACTATTCACCACCCACCAAACAACACCTAGCTAACAATACTCACCACCTGTCACCCCACTAACAAAGCAAAAGTCTCACCACCCTCCAAATAATACCCAGCTAATCCTAGACAGAGGCCAGCCCCTGGCCTGCTTCCCAGAGCTCTAGAGACTTCCATATGATGTCAGAGGTGTCCAGGCTCCACCCCACCCCCTCCTTTCACACCATAAACGCATTCACTCTTCCCTGCCAAATGACTTGGCCTGGTTCCAGGCATACACCCATCACTCAACAACAACCAACAAAGTACTGTACTATGAACACTTTAAGTTGAAATCAGGACAATTTCACAGGAAAGGATATACGAAAGCAAAAGAACCTTATGCATAGAAACAGTAGGATCAAAGGTAACTGCTGCTTTGAATCTAAAAAATCTCTAATAAAACATAAATATCCTTCTGCATTTTAGAAAACCATGTCCACAGTTCATGTCAGTTCAAATTTATCCATGTAATCAAGCAAGGCTGATTACATGCTACTCATAAATAATTACAGAATTGTAGGGGTTGGAAGGCACCTCTTGAGATCATCGAGTTCAATCCCCCTGCAAAGCAGACTCCCTGCAGCAGGCTGCAAAGGCAGGCATCCAGACAGGTCTTGAATATCTCCAAAGAAGGAGAATCCATAACCTCCCCGGGCAGCCTGCTCCAGTGCTCCATCACTGTAAAGAAACTCCTTCACATATAGGTGCAGAACTTCCTATGCTCAAGTTGATAGCCATTTCCCTTTATTCCATTACCGTGAAATAATAGAATTGCAATGACATTTTTTCCACACTCAAGTCAAAACATTAAAATAATGTTGACTTTCATTTTGGTCATTAGCTTTACCAGTAATACAGCTTAAGCTTTATGTGTGATTATGTAAACTTAGAAGGCATAGTACTTTTACCTCCAGTTTTTGGTATGAGGAGGACCATCTTCAACTCGAAGCAATGCATAGCGAGCTGCATTCAGAGAGAGTCCTCGTATTCCATCACCCCACTCTTTTTCCGCTCTTTGGAATCCAGAAGAGATTTAATTAATATGGTGCAGATTATTCACACAAATTAAGAATATTTTCCCATGTGAAGGACAAGAAGCACCAAAAAAAAAGTTGCATCCCCACCACCCCCCCCCCCTTTTTTTTTTTTTTTAATAAACTTGAATGCTTGAAAAAAAAATCTCCTTGTAGATTTATGTCTCAGGTCCTTTCAAGAGATCTGTTTATAAAATTTTTAAACATTTATTATGGTTTATGTTATACTTAAAAGGCTTTTTGTTGGTAATAATGGGAGCCTCCTAAATTGCTTTCAAGCCTTAGAACAAGCAAGATTTTACTTCCTATATATTAGTTTTATACCCTTTCCCCACATCCCTACTGCTTAAATTCTTTTCTTTCTCAACTTCTTCTAGAGAAACCTAATTCTTCATCCTATTTCCCTACATTTTTTACTTCTCCTTATCCCAATACCAAACTAAGCCAGGTAACTAACAGAACAGGAGGGAAATGTTAGGTTAATACTGTAATTATACTCTTTTGTGGAAACACTACTTTGGGTAGATCAGTATCCTTTCTCCCTCCTTTCCTCTCTGCCCCACCCCATTTCTCATATCACCCATTCCTCCTTATTTCCTTTCATGAATTTTCACTGAGCTTTGTTATTTCTAAACCTCTTTTAAAATTTAGGTAAAATAAGTCAAAATGTATAGTTGTCACCATGTTCTCTAAGCTAATGGACGCTGCCAGATGGACAAAGTTTCTTTTACTCAGTTACTCAAAAAATAAAACTGAGATTTTTGTGTAGATAGTTTTTAGGGTGATTCAAGGTGGATTCTCACTCCTCCCACAAAATCAGACTCTGCATTTATAAAGGTAGAGACTGAGTTTGAGCAAAGTAGAATCCTCTTCTACAGGGTAGATGCAATGGCTATATTTCAAGATTTTTAGTTTGTATGTGAATGTGGATGTACATATAATTTTAGCAGAACTGATCATTTGATCTGACTGACTGGATAAAATAGACAAGAAACTCCCTGTCGTGAATCTAGTAACAAGGAGCTATTACAACGGCTGCTTCAAAAGTAACACCTCCTATTTTATTACGTTGGCCCACAATGTCAGAGGCTGATGGATGTTGGTGGTGTGGCAGCAGTGTTTGAACCTTCCCATGAGTATTCTATTACATTTTGTTGCCATACAACAGATGGCAGCAGAGGGGAAGTTTGACAAAATAACATCTGACGTGCATATGCGTAATGAAGTAAAAGTATGGGATTGAATTCCTCCATGCAGAAAAAATTACACCCACTTAAATTCATTATTGCTTGTTGAACATTTATGGAGATCAAACAGTGGATGTTAGCACAGTGAGGTGTGCATTTCAGCAGTAGCAACAAAGATGTGAAAGACAAGTCATGCTCCGGCTAGCCATGCAGGTTTTTTTTTTGTTTTTTTTTTTTTTGTTTTTTACAAGCATGGTGTGCAAGCTCTTGTCCATAGCTTGTGAAAATGCATAGGTAATGGTAGTGACAACACTGATCTGTGCTGTTTCAAAGCTAAGAATCTACTTTATCAAATAGTGTCATTGTGCTCCCTATATCTGTTGGTTTCCATAGAAATAAATAGGAGGCATTACTTTCAGAGTGACCTACGTACAATCCAGGTAAATTCTATCCAGGAAAACATTTATTCTGCAGATGGTGATATGAAAAGATGGAGAGTCTACAACATGGAGTTGTTTATATCAGTTGATCTACAAACACTTGTGCTTAGTTACTCATCAAAATAACTAGACTAATTTTTCTAGTCTTTTTCTTGGCTAGAATCTTTTGTCACTACATGCCTTTTCCTTAGAAAATGTACATGCTACTGATTATAATCTTCTCTTGATTTTATGTATTTAATGAATTGAATAAGCTCGTTAACTCACCTTCCTGCATTTCTAGAAAATATACTAGAAATATTCTAGAAATATACTTCAAGTTAAAGACTATCTAGATCTCAGAAAATATTTTTAGTGGGTGTTCTGGCTTCTTAAGCGTGATCCATTCTAAAAAGTACTTAAATTCACACAAAAGTGCAGAGTTTTTCCACTTTTGCACAAATTTATTACTTTTTTTTTTATTAGTTACTGCTTGGCACAAAAAATGATCACAGAATCATAGAAGAAGCTAGAAGAGATTTCGAAAGATCCCTGAGTCCACCCCTCCTGCTAAAGCAGGTACCCTACAATAGGTGACAAAAGGTAGACATCCAGACAGGTCTTAAATATCTCCATAGAAGGAGACTTCACAGCTCCTTTGGGCAACCTGTTCCAGTGCTCCATTTTTCTGTCTGTTTACATGGAACTTCCTATGTACAAGTTGTAGGCCATTGCTACTTACCCTATCACTGCACAGCACTGAGAAGAGCCTGGCCGCATCCATTTGCTGCCCACCTCCCTTTAGATATTTATAAACATTAATCAGATCCCTCCTCAGTCTTTTTTACCCTAGGCTGAACAGACCCAGGTTACTCAGCCTTCATCATCAGGAAGACGCTCCAGGACGTTAATCATCTTTGTGTCCCTCTCATGGATTTCTTCTAGGAGATCCCTGTCTTCTTTTGAACTGGGGAGCCCAAAACTGTGATGTACCTCAAATACTTTAACACCACGATATTTGTTCAAATTAAAACTTCCCTGCCATATGGGTTCTTATTTTGATTAGTTATATCTGCTGAGGATTTTGGAACTGATCTACAGAAGTAAGAACTTTCAAACTTGTAACCCTTGTTATTGTTGGAATCTTACCTTTTTCCAAATAATATTCTTAGTTCTATTGCTTCAGTTACACATTTTATATAACAAAAATCTTTTTGCTGAATGTTAAATATATTAAATATAGAATAAATAAGATATTTGGTCTTACCCTCTATATTCTATGTATTTGTATATACATCCTGCGATTAGCATGGCAATCAAAGCATAGTACCAAGAGCAAATGAACATCAAGGCAAGACATAAACTCATTCCCAGGAATGAAAGAGTCCTAAAAGAAACCATTTTTTCCATTTTTTAAATAGGCATGCATATATTCTACAGTCAATTTTTTACTTAACTCCCAAAAAGACCTCTCCTTACCTTCCAATGAGGTTTCATAGGTAAGTATATAAATAAAAATACATTTGTCACAACTTTAGTTTATAAAAAAATACATTCTGAATCATTTTGTGTGAAATAAATGCAACTGAACTAGATATAGTAGATTCAACACACTTGTAAGAGTTTCAGAACTGACCATTACCTCCAAGTAGGATCAGTTTCAAAATACTTTGTCATCACTTGCTATGGATAGGAATTTAAACTTAAAATTTTTCAAACAATACTGAAGAACACTGTGTTATTTACAGCAAAAACAGCTGATTAATTTAAATTGACTCAATTTATTTTTCCACCTGCATTGTAGTGTGTCCCTTGCTTAAGAGCATAAATGTAGTGGCTTTCCTTTCAAAGGCTTTCAAGAATGACTGAGCTAGAAAAGCCACAGAAACATGTCCAGACTGAAGTTAATATGCCTGCTTTGCTCCCCCTTTAATTCACTCAGATGTAGCTCAACTCAGAACCAGACAGTTTTCCGACTACATTTAGTTAGATTCTAACTTGAATTTCTTTACATCAGAATTTGCTGTACTGACAAGGAAGGCAGACCCAACCTCAATTTTTTCTTTTAGTTTGCTTTTTTATTATCATGCAAGTACCGAGTCCAAATGTACCCAGTATAATATCAAAGAAATGCTATCTATCTTTTCTGAGTGTATCAGTCTAAATATATTGTGTCTAATAGATTAATGATTGCTCTTTCATAATTACAGCCAGCTTAAGATAGATGTTTCACATAAAAAACAACAGTCCCATCTCACTTCTGACCAAGCTTTTTGACACTCGCTTTATCTGTAAAAAAATGATTACACAGTCACACAGTGAGTCAGTTGGTTCAGGAAAATTCTGCAATAGTTCTCTCCCTGTCCCACATTTTAGAACTTTTTGCTTATCCTTCCTTACCGTGGTCCATCCTCTTCTTGGAACACTTCCATCTTATTAACCTGCATTAGCTTCTATGCTTTGAACATCCTAGTATTTCTCACACAATTCCATAATTTGTGAGAGGATGGGGCTTTAAAAACACAGCAAAACAACCGACCAGCTAAGAATACAATTGCCCATTTTCTTCTTGACACTGAAGTGATAAGATTTGAAAACCAGTACTGAAGTATTTGGAGATTTAGGTGCCAAAATAGTAAGTACATACTGAGTATACCCCGAAAGATATTTCAGGGATGAAAATGTCATTTTATTTTCACTCTAACATTTGAAGTGGGGAAAAAAAAACAAAAAAACACTTCCATCCTGTTCATCTTCAAAAGATTCTACCCTTTAAAGCATTTTGGTACTAAAATTTCTCAACAGAATCACTGGTAATAAAAAATCAGATGTATTTTCAACACTTGATCGAAACTAAAAAACTTTCCCAATCTTACTCTGAACTTCTTCATTCTTTAAACCATTAAAAAAAAAAACAAACATACTTTTTGTGTAATTGACCTTGACCAACTTTTACAAGTACTCACTCGAGTACTTATGTACTCTTATTTCCAAATGCAATGCTGAAAATATGACATTTTAAAAATAGTCATCAGTTACAGAAAAAACTCATATATATTATGATATTTTTCTGTTGAAGTTTTTTTTGTATATGCATTACCAAAATGAAAAAAAACAACATTCTTGAAACTTTTTAACATTCCTCTTCAGATACAAAAAGTGACACTCCGTTTAATCATCATTTTTACATAATCAGAGGGTCTTTTGGATTATAAACATTACCCTGTAGCCTTTTTCTAGATCACTGTATTAGTCGTGTGTTAGTCATGTGTTCAATTACAACTCTATTCCAAACGGACAAACTGTTAGAGAAATTGGTTCATGCACTCAATTAGTATTGAGTGCATATATAACTAATATTTTAGTTAGTACTAAATCCAGTCAGAAAGACTACTTTGATTAATGTCTGCAATAGAATTAACAAATCAAGACTGTATAAGCAATTTTAATTATTATGAATGAAAGAATATTCCCTACCAGTGGTAATACTTGAAACGAGGTCTCCAGTTGGGAGTTCGTAAGAGCGTTTGAACTGCACAAGCCAGATTTACAAACATATAGCACATCAGGAAAAACCTATTAAAGAGAAAAGAAAAAAATTTCCTCTAACAGGAAATGAACTAGACAGAATCCAAAGGAAGGGTAGAAACTTGTGTACTTTGTTCACAATAGCCAACAGAATACAGTATGCTGATTAAACTAATACCACCTCCTGGTTTCATCTGGGATAAATTTCCTCCTAATAGCTGCTATGGTTCTGTGCTTTGGATTTAGAAAGAGAATGTGCTGATTACAAACAGATGTTCTAGTTGCTGCAAAGCAGTGCTTACATTAAGTCAAGGGCTTTTCAGCTTCTAATACTACCATGAGAGCAAGGAGGCTGGGGGCACACAAGGAGCTCAGAGGGGACGAAAGCAGGACAGCTGACACAAACTGGTCAAAAAGGTATTTTATACCAAAACACTATGATAAACAATAAAATTGGAAGGAGTGAGCTGGAGGGAGGAAGCATGTTTGCTGGGCGTCTGGTTAGGGGTGCACAAGAGATTGTGAGTGGATACAGCTAGGACAGGAGGCCCCAGATCAAAGGGATATACTATACCACATAGAATCACTCAACAATAAAAGTTGAGGGAAAGACAAAAGGGAGGACATCTGGAGTTAGGAAGTTTGTATTTCCAAGTAACTGGTACAAGCGATGAAGCCTTGCTTTCCTGGAAATAGCCTACCATCTACCTGTAGATAGGGAGTACTGGACCTATCTTGCTTTGCTTGCACGTAAAACTTTTGTTTTACCTATTAAACTGTCTGTATTTCAACTCATGAGCTTTTTCAATTTTAATTTTCTGAATCTTTTCCCTCATCTACTGTGAGAAGAGCAAATAAGTGGCTGTACAGCAGTTAGCAGTCTACTGGGGTAAACCCAAAACAAATGGAATAAACTACCAACTCAGAGTCAGTAAACTAAATATCTATTCAATGCCTTAAAATATGAATCTGCTTTAGTAGGGGGAATATTCATTTATTTATTGTAAGGTAAACATTTTTGCTAGCATTCATGAAATACATCAAGGAAAGTTTATTGAGCAATTAAAAAAACGTTTGTTTCAGACTATCTCAAAGATCAGAGAAATGAAACTTGTTAGAAGACTAGTTCTAGCAGGTATTATTCCAAAGAGAAAAATCATTACCTAGTCAATTCAGAAGTAAAATACCATTAGGTTAAAAGAACATGAAATAATGAATCCATACTTACATTGAAAGAATAGGTGCTACACTGTCCAAAGAAGCTATCAGAATTCCTATTTCACAAATAGCAGCAGTGAGGAGCAGGGCCCATGTTGGTTCGCCATTTGCTTTTCCATGACCAAATACCTAGTTCAAGTATAAAGTAAAACTGGGAAAAAGCTGCTTATTATACTGTTGTAAAACATGGTTCAGATTGTGAACCTGGAACCAAATCCAGTAATCATTTACAAAGGAAAAGAAACAAACAAAAAAAACTTGTTAAAGAAAAGGAAGAAGAGTGTAAAAATATATATTTCTAATATAAAAATGTTTACTAAAATAAACAACTATATTTCATTAAAGTACTTCAGCAGCTGCTTTTGAAATAATCTTAAGTAATTTAAAATCTGCATGCATCAGTTATGCTTAGTCTAAAAAGCTAACACTACTTAAAGCATTATTTTTTGTAACATACACAACAGGCACCAAGTCTGTAGTTATGAGCATATATTGATCTTTGAAGAGGACTTAGAATGTGTTTATTCTGCATTCCCCTCCACAGTTAAGAACACTAAACACTCATTGCTATTTTCCATACTTATCTTCTTTCCAAACATGTAGGTTGTTCATTTCATTTGTATCCTGCGTCCTCCTTTCCCCTCTGCTTCCTCTCAAGAACTAGATGATCACAGAGGTCTTTTTCAGCCTCCATGACTCTATGCTATGATTCACTGATAAGTCCACTCTTCATTATACTAAAATGTTACATTTTTCCTGATTATGATTTGAAAGTCCTTTGCTCGTTCTTAAAAGATGTCCTACTGTTGTCCCTGCATTAATCTCATTTCCAGTTGTCCATGCAACAGTTGTATGACTCCAAAACTGCAAGTACCTTCCAAGTCTTAAATCCTTCATCACACAGAAAAGTCTATGGAGTCATAAGATGGAATTACATTGTTACCTATTTTTATTTTAATTAGCCCACAAAAATGTATAAAAATGTGAACTGTATCTCTGATGTGATAAGTAATATCTATCTCCATCATGAAATTAAATTAACATTTAATTACATATTTAATTACATTTTTTTTGTCAACAAAATAAACGCCACATTTGGGAAAAAAAAAAAAAAAAGTATCTCACTTGAATAAATGGTACAATGCCATCTCTTGCAATGGCTTGCAACAGACGGGGTGCACCAGTGAGACTTTGGAGACCAGCACCACACGTTGAAAAGAATGAACCAATCACAATAACCCATGGAGAAGGCCAGGCCAGTGTACCAACCACTAGGTTTCCATTAACTGCTTCACCAAACCTTAGAGAAGGGAAAAACAACAAAAAAGCAAGGAGTGAACACAGAAGTTAACAATAACAACAACAAAAATCCACAGTAAACACTATAATAATTTATTTTATAGCTTCACAATCCGTATCAATCTTTTTGGATAATTTTAGGTGCTTAGAGGCTGCCTTTTAAGATGACATGGCAACTATTAGATACCTTGACAAACTTTACAAAGTTAACAAAAGAGAAAGAAAAGCATGTCACATCTGTGTTTAATACTGGTATACCCAGGTGCATAAACAGGAGATTTGTTTAAGTAAGAAATTCCTTTTGGTAATGTGATACTATCATATAGACAAGGAGATACAGAGAAACTACTAGATACAACCATCCCATGTTATTCACATCTTCTGATAATTATGCTACCCAATGCAATTCAAAAGAACAACTATAACTAACAACTATAACTAACAAGGGAGTACTGGAAAAAGAAGTACTTGCATAATACAGAACTGAGTGTTGAATCCAATGCCACCTCTTTTTCTTTTACTATTTTTTTCCTCCTAAAGGTAACTGACTTATTTACAAACACCTTGAGTAAAACCTTGAGTAAAGCATGAAAAACATACTATTTTTTCCCCCAAATGATTTTGTTTTAAAAACAAGTAATCCTCTCGTAGTTCATCTTAGCTTTGTAAGCAAGTAGCCAAAATCAGTTATGAGACCATCTGCACTATGGAACTGTGATAGCATACAATTTCTTCACTTTTTTTTTTTTTTTTTTTTGTAATTAACACAAGAGAAAAGGCTATAAGCTAAGAAAAGTTAAATACTACTTCACTATTTGGACCAGTTACTTGACAAGATCCAGAGACATAGTAACCAGACCTATATAAACTAGTGTTCAAGTTCTGAGGAGAACCTTTTTAAATACTGTAAGGATGCAATGAGGATTATAAACGGGAAGGGAATCAACTTTTTCGTCAGGTAGATAGCAATAGGACAAGGGGGAATTGTTTTAAGCTGAAGGAGGGAAGGTTTAGATTGCATGTCAGGAGGAAGTTCTTCACAGAGAGAGTGGTGAGGTGCTAGAACAGGCTGCCTAGGGAGGCTATGGATGCTCTGTCCCTGGAGGTGCTCAAGACCAGGCTGGATGGGGTCCTAGGCAATTTGTTCTAGTACCAGATCTTGAGGTTGATGGCCCGGCCTGTGGCAGGTGGATCTTGATGATCTTTGGGGTCCCTTCCAACTCAAGCCATTCTTTGATTCTATGACAGATTACCTGCACTCAGCTTGCAGAATGTCCTAACATGAGTCCTAATGTACAACTGATCGCTTTAAAAACCAAGAGGTGTCATGCATCCACTAGACAGCACACTTTATTCTTTCTGATGAACTCCACTTGTCATGTAGCCGCCAAAAAAATATTTTTGTCTTTACTCCTCAGGAGCATATTACATCTCCTGAATTAATAAAAACACCTTACCCTCATATCAGTCAATTCCACAAATACCAACTATGCTTTTGTCTCTCAAGAATGTTTTATTCAGAACAGCTCCACTTCACAAACACTTATCTCAGATTCTTCCACTACACAGTCCAATATTTCAGTTTTTACAATCATCTCAGCTTACGAGATAGGCTTTTTCTCCAGTTTAACTTAAACAAAAGAAAAATATCCCGTATGGATTTTTCCCAGAAGAACCATTAATGAAATGAAATCTCATTAACATAACATGATCATACATGCTCCCTATAAAATTACATGTTGAATGCAACTTACTTATCTCTTAATACCACACCTTCTATACAGGCACCAAACAATACTATGCAAGAAAGATCTATTATTGAGACTGAAGGAAGATAACACTGTAAATAAATAATTACATAGATAAAAATTTAAATGCCCGTGATAACTAACTACAGTTTGTTTTTTTTATTATTCTCCCACACCACAAGTTTTTCATTTATGTTCTTTACATGTCCTGATTTGTGAAGTATTGGAAGCAAACAGCTCGTGCATCATCAAACAGAACAGGTAATTTCTCATGCACAGATATTTGTGTCTTCTAGCTATTGAACAAATAATTTCTATTGCTATCACCTAGCTTTAAGATTTTTAGTGGCTGTACTGAGTACAATGACAAAGCAATCTGCCAACTGAAACATGCTATAAATATCAGTTAACTATAAAAAAAATTGTAATTTGGAGTTTGATTTAAGTTGGAGTTTGAAATCTTAGTAGAAGACTGGAAATTTTAACATCTATGCACACGTTATAATACATGAACACGCATATGAATATATAACATATATAAGTATAAAAGATTTTCAGGTTAGATTTCATTAATTTTTTTTCTTAATTTATACTCAGGCTACTCGATAACTTTTTTTAAAAAATAAGAAAAAATCAATACTATACTATACCTATAGAATGCAGACTAGAAAAAGAAATACCACAGCACAAAGGATACAAATAAAAGAAGTAGTTGAAATAGCTAAAATTGTTCCAGTAGGAATAGATTTCTGAGCATCCTTAAGATCACCAGATCTGTTTGAACCTGCCATAATACCTGAAGAAAAATAAATGTGTGTCATAAAACCAATGAATTCTAACTTTATTTAAATAAGTAATAGAATGGGAACATTTAACTTTTATTATATCATAACCAGCAATGCAATAACAGAAATGTAATACATTTCTGTAACGTGCTTAAATCCTTACTTTGTACCTTCATTTGATTCATGAATTTGTTACCACTTATCACTGGGGGAAATGATTCCAGAAGGCTCAGTAAAAAGTTGATTGCTTTTAGAACAGGAAAATTTATAAGAAAAGCAAAACATACGAAATGGATGTTATAAACATGAGTTTAGAATTTTAACCAGCATGACCAGATGTACAAATTCTTACTAAACAGACCATACACAGTAAGATATGCAAGAAAATCTGCTGAATAATACAAGAAACAAAAGGAAAGGAGCCGTAAGAAGCACAAAGGGAATTGTCATAAGATCACAGGCACACACTCATATTTGAACCTAATTAGAGAACAAAAACTGTTTACAAACACAATGTTAAGAAGTAGAATAAAAACATTCTTTCACAGAACTGCCCCATCACTGCTAAAAGCAAAACAGTAGATAAGGACAAGACATTCCAATGCAAAAAAACTGTCAAACTCCACACAATGAAACCCTAAGTACAACCTAGGATACAATGAGGTGCTGATAAAGAGAGAGGGAAGTACAGAAGTGAGAACAGTGGAAAATATTAAGGGACACCTGAATTTGAAATTCTACTAGCAAATGGTTGCAAATTTGCATCAAAATTTAATTTGTTCCTTTATATTATTGTTGTGAAGTATCCTTCTTGAAGACATTCAAGACCGGCCTGGATGCCTACCTGTGCAACCTAGTCTAGGTAGCCTACTTTCGCAGAGGGGTTGGACTAGATGATCTCTAGAGGTCCCTTCCAACCCCTACAATTCTGTGACTCTGTGATATTAAATTGCTTGATCTGGGATTTTTCAATAAAAACGAACACAGCCAGGAAGATTAAACAAAGTAAAAGGAGTTCATGGCTTGGACTTGAAAGACCTTAACAAAACAGTTTTCTCTCATGCATTTGATGCTTAAATCTTTATAAATTTTAACTCACAGGCTGCAACTTACTGTGCATAAGAATCAAGGTTTCTTTCTATTGTCAAAGGTATAAAACAGCCTGTCAACCGATCTACCATCTAAGTACTATAAACCCCTAAAATAACCAACAGCCAGCTATGTCCCTCTACCAGAAAATGTTACTTAAAACTTGGACAGATGAGGAATATCCTGTGCCATCAATATTCACACCAAATATTTTTCTTCAGTTATAAACACACTTCCTCATTCAAAAACAACAGTTTTAATCTACCTGTTACAGATGGGAAATAAATCCCTACAAGAACTGTGAAGTAGGTCATAATGTCTGTAAAAACATAAGGGCGTCCACCAAATTTTGAATCTTCTGATCCAGAAACTGATGGCTGATTTTTTTTCTCAACTATTGATCCTTTTTCTGAATAGGTGCTCCACAGATTATCTACAAGGATAAAAAACAAACAAAGAACAACAGCTATTGTAGCCTCTGCTTCAGGTTATTAGAGTAAGTGAGAGTGCAATATCCTTGTCAGTTAAATGACTTTTCATACATAGAAACCATGATGTTTTTCAGTGCTTCCTTATGAAATTTAGACACAGCAGCAATTCAGTACCAATCATAACTGGTGGACATTTCCACTGGATGCCAGTAGAGATGCAGTGGTATATTGGATATGTTATAAAAAATTCTGTTAAAGATTGAGTTACACAAACTCTAACACGCTTCTAGAACGCCCACCTAGACTATACATATGGATGTATTATCAACTACAATGGTACAAAAAGTATAAAACGTGTAGCAGTGAAGGAAAACAAAAGTTGAAAATCTCCAGATTCAGGAAATCTGGACAATAGTTCAAGAGCTGGCTATTCACAATGAAGGTATTCCAAGTGGTCACTAGCCAAACTTCAGAAGAGGACTGATAAGCAAAGCAAATTTAAATAAACAAAAACAACACAAACAAACCACAGGTAGTGTTCCACATTCCCCCCAACCATAAACTATACTTCTATAATGAAATTTAAAAGGTCAGTGAACTAGTAGCTTGTGGGAATTTACATTTGTGGAAATGTTAACTGTGCCCCTCAAAAAGATGGTAAGTACAATTAAACCCAGATCTCCTTTTAAAATAAGACAAGTTTTCTTTTCATAGGCTAGGATACAATGGATCTGAAGGCCAATTTTCAGCCATCCAGCACAGCTTCAAGGAGTACAGCCTCCACAACACAATGTGAAGATTCAGAATCAAAATCAGTCTCTGAAGGAGCCAAAGATACAGATTCGCTAACAATTGTAACTGATATGAAATAATAAATGGAATTACACATGAGAAAATACTATAAGCAAGAGAAGAATAAATGTTAAAAGGAAAGGTAGACATGAATTGCTACAGAGCACATTTTATTCAAATGAAGAACAAACTAATAAAGATGAAGACACAAAAGCAAGAGCTACGGAAAACAAGAAAACAAATTCAGGAATTTCAGCAAACATCTGAGGAATGACAGAAAATGCGACAAGACCTCCAAATTCCTAATTACAGCATGCAGAGTCTACAGCAAGTCTTTGTACAAAGTGAAATGTAAACCACCAGGGCAGAAAGAGTTCCTTCGATAATTCTAGGCTGTTCACTGAGTTCCAGCTTTATATTACATACCAGAACTCACGTTCAACACTCAGCAAGCACAGTGTTTACCCAAGAGTACCAAAAGACTTGTGCTGCTAAATATTAATTCACCTGAAATTGCATTGCTACCCAAGGATTAAAGTATGGCAAGCATAGGGTCAGCCTGAAGTTTCGAAGAGGTCAGGAAACTAAAGGGTCAGAAGCAGCACCTGCAAACGAACTGGCAGCAACAATAGCAAGGAATAAAAGTAACAGACACACCGGTATTACCTCTAAATTAAAGTGTAATCAGTATTTATCCACACTGTTTTTAACTTGAGTTTCGAGGAACTACGTAAGTCTAGCACAGCTTTTGTTAAAGAAAGATTTTAACTCTGAATTATTCAAGTTCCTTAGTGGAAACATAACTTAATTTAGTCCACCTATACTTTGGATATGTTTTTGACAGATTCCTTGGGCAAGAAATCTTAAGATAGCCATGGAATAAAAGACTTCATATGTATTAAAAAAAAAATGGTTCAAAGATAAAAAAAAAAAAAAAAAGGTAAAATTACATGTATATTCAGTTTTACAGCTCAGGAAACCCACCAGTAAATTTCCACAAGAAATGGTACCAGGATGTAACCAGTGCTTTCCAATGCAAAGGTGGTGAGTGCAAAAGCTAACTGCAAAGAAATGCACGAAAATGTTCTGCTCAGTCACTGAGCCTACTAAAGAAATTGATTAAATTTATCTATAGGGAGGTGTCAAACAATGAACATTGGAAAGATTTTCTCTTACCCTGAGCTTTCAGCAGACTCATAACGGTTAGAGATCTTGGCTTTACATGACATCAGGAAAATGAAATGCACTTTTATATAGTATGGCTGGTTCACCAAACAAACAAACAAAACAGCAGTTTAAAGCTTAGAATACAGGACTATTTTTTAAGCATCCAGAGAGGATGTAAAGTAGCATGAAAAGAGATAATATTCAAGAAAAAAATATATATATATGCTCAGTTACAATATCTGCATAGTAAAAAATCTCAAGTCACACTTCTTTTAATAAGCATTTCTGTCAAATCTAGGATTTCATCTTTGATTCTGAGGAAGTTGAACAATTTTATATACAAATTCAGACAGAACAGCCTACACTTCAGCTAAGATGTATAAGTATGTTATATGTATGTATTTGTACACTTTATGTTTAATCTTTTAAACTAAATTACTATGGCAGCAATACAATTATTTAGCGTCCCTACCCATCTTTACAGATAGCTGCATGTTTCTATAATCAAATTCTATTTTAAGGGAGTGTAGAGGAGTAGAACCATAATGTCCTTCTTATCCCCAGAAACATTATTAGTTCCTATACAGTACTATCTATTACACGGTCAAAATGAAATTTATGAACCTGTGCAACTAGTTTAAATCTCAAGCAGCCACAACCATATAAAAATATAAACATAAGATATTCTATACACTTTGTAAAAGTCTCCTGTCCAAATGCTAGACTCGTAGGTAGAAAAAAAAATATATATATATATTTTTTTTTTACCCACACAAGCATGCTGAACAATGTTGGACAAACAACAGGACTTCACTTCTTAATGTGCCCTCTGTGAACTGGAAAGAAGTTCTCCCCCAGGGGATTTTGAAGTAACTGTATTCGATGAGATAGAAAAAAAGCTTTTGAAAGAGTGCCTGTAAAACCTGAACTATCCCCACATGAAAGCAATTCATGCTAAGCTTCCACAACCGGACAAAATCTTTAAAGAAGCAAGCATACTCCAGGAAGCAATCTTTCAACAGAAGCAGATTAGAACTAAGGAGTAGTGGTGACAGGCTAGAACACTACATTACTGAACAGCTTCAGGCCAAATCAGTACTACTGTGCTTTCTGACTTACCAATTAGAACTCCACTCAAAATTCCTGGAATCCCTTGAATTTCTGTTACATTATTGAGACTGAAGTACTCATCACACATAGCATTGGGCAAAGAACTATTGCAGAAGAGAAGCCACAAGTTTGTAGTCTTTGTTTCATTATTCTTTTCAGTAAATTTGGCACAGGTATCAAAACTGCGAGTTGACAAGGTACGGTTTCCAAGAAGACAGATGCTACAAACAAATCAAACAAACAGTGACTCTTCAGCATACTACTGTGCATTTAAGTATTTCTTTAATCCATTAGACTACTTCAGAAATACATTATTTATATTACCTATGCTATGGACTATATAACATCTATTAAAGCAGAAGAGAGTCTCCCCATATAAAACCATAATCGATAATATTTAAAATGGCACTCAAACATTTCCACTTTAAGACTAAGCTATTTTGCTTTCTGATTATTCTTTGGAAAATACAATAGATTCAACTAAATAATAGGACTGAATATATCACGATCTCTACTAAAAAAAAGAAGTGAAATTAAGTCATTTGAATATATAATGCAGCTTGACCAAAAAGAAATGCAAAAGAAAATTAAGCAAGAGTCATTCCCATGAAATAAGTACTTTAGATTAAAAGGTAAGGAAGTAAGCCAAGAGAAGTAGAAGAATCAAGTTTAAAAACACAGTACCTCTTAGATCAAATTAAAATACTGTATAGTTCTTTGCATTAAGCAGTTAAAAACTTGCAAATGTTTTGCAAAAAAGCAAAAGCCTGTTAACAAAGAAAATTAAACATCTAGGAATATTCTTTTGTTAACCCTTTGTTAAGCTATGCAGAAGTCATTCAGGAGATATTTCACCCAAGCTTGTTTAATAAAATGGTACTTAGCATCTATAAAGATGAAATGAGGAACGATCAAATATGATCTATGATCAAATAAAGCAACAACATTAGGCAGGTAAGGTAAAGCACATGCATAGTACATATCTGGTACTTCTGAAGGAGTTCAGGAGTCTGGTAACAAACAGCATAAACACAGCATTTGCTATCAGGTCAAGTGTACAAAGTCACGCAGTATATTTACTTACTGCAACATACTGTTTCTGATAGCAGTGAAGAGAACAAGAACAAGGGAAGTATAGCTCTAGGTAGAGCTGCAAATCCCACAGAGGTCAAGCAGACTTAACAGGAAGTCTGATGCTAAAGGGAATAATTGTCTTCATTTATTATTTTTGCTATTGGACTTGATTAACTATTCAACCTACAGAAACTTCTTTTAGTTTGATTTGGCTGGATGATCATGATGTAAGCTAATAAGGTATAGTATTTCACTGTCTACAAAGAGTATAAATATAATGGTTAAAAACATTGTATGTCTTAAAAACAAAGATTCAAACAGCTAGTTCAGGATAATATAAAAGCACATAAGTGACTAATAAGGATATTAAACCTTCCATTGGGATCAGTGTGTGCATATTTTTAAGTTTTAAGCTAAACATGAATTGGCTCAAGTAGCTATTCCTTCCCTCTACTTTTTTTTTTTTTTTTTTTTAAACAATAACTTATGCTACTTAATGATATGTCACTTACGGAAAGTCGGGTGGGTCAATAGCAGTCTTAACAACTCCAGCATATATGGCAATGATGGATAGAATCACACAAGCAAGGAAGACTAGTGCAAGTTTGTTGACATACTTGACTCCCACAAAAACTACTATGGCCATCAGAACGATAATACATGTTCCATAAACTCTCATATTATTCAGCATGGCCTCTGTTTCCTCACCAGCCTCTTCTGCTTTAAATATGGCAGCACTTGGAGAAATGTAAGTCTGTAGAAGACACGGCAAGTTACTGTTCATGTAATAACAGATTTTACGAAGAACTAAACTTACTTGAATGCCTAAACTACTACAGTTAGCAGTTTTCTTACTTCACAAAGAAATTCAACCAGACAGCACGGTTATTTAGAGAAGAAAGAGCAGAAAGAAATGTCCTCTTTTGTGTCTGGCATAATGAAACAAGTTATTTTCAAGATTTTTCCTAGTACAGAGACACTGTAAGAGACTCAGGTTTAAAGCACAGTGAGACTTGAATTATGGGCCACTCCCATTTTTTAACTATATCTTTTAGACAAATTACTTTGACATTATCAGAAAACTGTAAAGCTGAATTATGAGTGCCCTAGTGGAAAAAGAACAAGAGGTAAAGATGAAATAAGAGGACAAAACAGAGTGGATATACTGACAAAGAGGCACAACTTTTGGTCCAGCTTTTTCTCTTCTTTATAAGAGTTCTGCCTCTCATAAATGTACATCTTTGCCAGACAAGAAAAAAAAAACAGTAAGAAACAGAGGAAGACAAGGAACGTAAGTACGTTTCTATATGACACAGATTTCAAAGAGGATGCTACATTGTCGTGTCTAATACCTACAAAAAGAACAACTCCTTCTCCTCCTATACCAAAAATTCCAAAACTAAATGTAGATCTTACTATGATTAGCAGTTTTTCTTGAACTATATAAATACAGTATGTAGTATTTATAACAATTTATAACAAGCATAATTTGTAGGATTCTTTTTTTTTATCCGGAACATATTATGAAGAGACGACACAACAGATAAATCCCATCTGGTAAAATTAGTAAAGGTCAGCTGCTGAATTTTGTTCTTAATTTAAGTGGGGAAAAAAACTGTTCAGCTGTTTAAATATTGATCATAAAATTATTAACATCAAAGGAACCACTGGGCTAGACCCCACAAATCAAAGTTTGTTGAATTTCTTCAAATATTACTAAGTAGAATAGGAATATTGATATTCTACATAGTACAAAAGCATTTAAAAATCAGACTATAATACATTTTAGGCCTCATTATCTATATAATTTACCTATAATTATTACATTTAGACAATGCTCAGTGATCTCTCAAAATAGACTGAAGACAGACATAAGTGAAACCAGTACTTACCAACAGGATTTCAATGGTACCAAGAATGTACATTGCTCCTGCAAAGGTTGTACCCAGGTAAAAACAAAGTCCCACTGCTCCACCAAACTCTGGTCCTAAAGATCTTGAAATCATATAATAAGAGCCTCCAGCTGCAAATTTAACCAAAAATGTTCCAGATTTTCAGATTAGTATGAGCAGTAAAGAACAGATAATTCAGTCAACCTAGATTACTTGAGAAAATCTCTGCATGCATCTCCATTGAAATGTTCATACCAATCCCGTATTTGTTGTTTACACTAACTGGGCTGTTAGAATGCACACTTTGAAGTGAACATCACATGCAATTTCACAAAAGCAGTGTTTCCAAAACATCAGCTACCCAAGCATTTTAAGCATTAGATTTATTGTTCGGAACTAAAGTAAAAACAATTAAAAAATGAAAGAGATACTAGGCAGTTTTGTTGGTTATTTGCTTAAGACCATGCTGAAGTAATGAAAATAAAACAAACAGACGGTCTAATTACTTAAAATTAGTAGGCTGAAGATGTTCATAATTGTTTCTTACATTACACAAATAATTCAACATTCGACTCAGTCTTCACCAACTAGTATTCTAGCCATGCTGTACAAGTCACAGAAGGCAAAGACAGAGACTGAGAGAATAAAGAACTGCCCACTCTAAGAGATCAGGTACAAGACCACTTAAGGAGCCTTAACATGCACAAGACAAAGGGATGTGATAAAATGGATACGAAGATCCTGATGGAATGGCAGATGAAGTCCTTGCGCCACTATTCATCACATCTGAAAAGTCATGACAGGCTGTTAAAAGTTCTCAGAGGCTTGAAATAGGAAAACATAACCCTATTTTAAAAAAGAGAATAAAATAGACTTGGAAAATCACAAGCTGATCATTTGTATCTCTATGCCTGGCAAGATCATGAAGCAGATGGTATGGTAACGCACATGGAACACACACAGGTGATCGGTGACAGCAAACATCACTAAGAGCAAATAATACCTGGCAAATCTGGCAGTCTTCCAGAGTAGGTTTACAGCATCGGTGGGTAAAAGTAGAGCAACTGACATCATCTACCTGGACTTCTGCAAAGCATTTAACACTGACTCACACAGCATCCATGTTTCTAAAATGTAAACACATGGATCTGATGGATGTACCATTCCATCAATAAAGAACTGGCTGAGTGGCCACACTCAAAGAATTGCAGTCAACAGCTCCATGTCTTGGTGGAGACAAGGGGCATCAGGACTGTTACTACTTAACATCTTTCTTGTTGACATACAGTGGAATTGAGTACACTTTCAGCAAGTTTGCCAAACTCAAAACTGCGTTGTGGTCAACGTGCTGAAGAGAAAGGATGTCATCCAGAGGGATTCTGACAGGCTCTGAGGTGAGTCCTTATGAATCTCATGAAGTTCAGCAAGTCCAAATATTGAGAGGAGCCCTCCAGAGGACTTAGTAGTACCGTACAGATGAAAAACTGAACATAAGCTGGCAACGCATGCTTCAGCTTAGAAACCACGTCCTGAGCTGCAACCAAAGGAAGCATGACCTGCAGACTGAGGTAGGGAATTCTGCCTCTTAAACTCCACTCTTGTGGAGGTGTGACACCTCACACCTGCAATGCTGCCTTCAGCACTGGGGTCTCTTGCTAGTAAAGATATGAACCTGTTAAAGTGGACCAAGAAGATAAGAGAGCTGGAGCACCTCTTCTATGAACAAAGGCTGAGAAAGTTGTGGTTTTTGAACCTGAAAAACATAAGGCTCTAGGGTAATGCTCTAGCAGCCTTCCAGTTCTTTAAGGGAGGCCTATAAGAATGAAGAGGGGCTCTTTATGAAGGAGCGTAGAAATTCACAAGTGCTAGCAGTTTCAAACTAAAAGAGAAGATATTTAGATTAGATATTAGGAAAAAATTCTTCACTATGAGGATGGCAAGGGACATCGACAGGTTGCCCAGTGAAGCTGTAGATGCCACATCACTGGAAGTGTTCAAGGCTAAATTGGATGGGGCCTTGAGCAATCTGGTCTAGTGAAAAGCAGCCCAATTTATAGCAAGAGGTTAAAACTAGATGATCTTTAAGGTTCCTTCCTACCCAAGTAATTCTATGACTCTATGAATATTTTGATTCAGAAGCTAGAGAGAGGGGAAAAAAAAATAAATAAAATCACAAAGTTTGGACATTCTCAGAGCTAACAAAACAAGTCAGGATCTTAGGTGCGCACAAATCACATTCCACTGGCAGCAGTCAGAAAAGAATAATTCTCAAAGAAGCATATTAGTTTGAAATATTAAATAGTGCTTAGAGTAAAACAATTATTTATCCACAGAGTATCTTGAAAAAAACACAGATTTCCAAATCAAACACCAAAAAATCTCTAAGCAGAAAAGAATTCAAAACAAAAAAGTGAGGTGACATTCCACTTTTTAAAAGTTTTATACAATTAAGCTTTAGAAACACAATGTTAACTTGCCTTCGTATTGCTGCCTTCCATTAGTTTCCATTCTTTCTCTACAGTTTTTTATATTCCCACAGGTGTTTTTTTTTTGGTTTTTTTTTTTAATCTGTACAAGCAATCACTCTCTTAGGCTGGTTAATATCCAATAACATGCTACATCAATTACTTGGAATATGTTTGTAAAAGGTCTCTTCTCTGATACTGTAGTCACCATTCTAACATCAAGTTCATGCTGATCACTCAGAAAAAAGTTTAAAGCAAAAGCAACCCTATTTTTTTTTAATCAAAGGCCTTAGGATGAGAAATGACAAATTTTAGATCAGAATCTGCTAAGAAATTTTGCTAAAAATACATAACATTTTGGGATGCAAGATCACTATGCCAAACAAAAACAAAAAAGCACAGTGGGAATATCATTGCTTCTTCATGGCAGATAGAATTCTAGGATGGGAAAATTATTAATTAAAAAAAGCAGATTCTTCATTCAGTTTTAAACGTTGCCATAAAAACATCATGAATTGAAGAGTTCCTTATGCCACAGAACCTAAGATTTGTTTATTCTAAAACATTCACCAATGAATCAAGATTATCTGAAGTCTGTACAACCACAGGAGAATATTACTGGAAGACTATAAGTTGATTTAGTTTACCAATTCGTACTTAATAAAACCAGAAAAGACAGAGTGACTACTATCTAGTTAGACCTATAGAAAATCTTCAGGTTTTCCTCGAATAAGGCAGATGTTCTTCCAGAGCTAGAGATTTTCCGAGGGAAGGAAACAAAAAGGAGTCTGAATATCGATTAAGTTTACCAAAAACTCTTCCCTACCCTCCTATGAAAAGTGAACAATAAACATTAGCTTTCAGTTTACAGATACAATGAACAGCTGAAACAGATTCACTACTAATAGTTGTTTTTTAACTTAAAAAGCAACAAAATCACTGAAAATTATGAAAAAAACAGTAAGTTCTGTAGTGGTAATGAGAAAGTAATGAATGAAAAGTTTATTCCTGCCTGGCTTCCTTTCAATTGTAGGTACTTAGTCTCTTCCATATGTTCCAGGAATAGTAGTACAGTAAACTTAAAAAATAAGAAGGAAAAAGACATGAACATTTTACTTACCTGAATAGTGATTAGGATAAATATACTCAATTATAAAACAATCCAACTGAAAAAAATTCTTACTGCATTTATATTTCACATACTGTACTACATCTGTAAAATAGAATCATAAAATGGTTGGGGTTGGAAGAGACCTCTAAGATCATCTAGTTCCAGCCCCCCTCTAATGGCAGGGACATCTCCCTCTAGACCAGGACGCTCAGCGCCCCATCTAGCCAGGCCTTGAACGTTTCCAGGGAAAGGGCATCCATAACCTCTCTGGCAACCTGTTGCAGTGTCTCACAACCTTCACAGTAAAGAATTTCTTCCTGATACCTAGTCTAAATCTACCCTCTTCCACTTTAAAACCATTTCCCCATGCCCTTACAGAAAGTCCCTCCCCAGCTTTCCCGCAGTCCCCCTTCAGGTACTGGAATTCAAAATTCTTCACAAGTTGTAGCATTTAATTTTGCCCAACAACTTATGCATCCATTCTGGAACACCTTAGTAAGCTAAAGAAGCACTAAAACTGAGAATTAATTTCTTTAAAATATTTAAGATCTACTGTCATGTGCTGCCTTGTTAGGTAAATTGTTCAGGATTCATAACGTCAGAATACTGAGTATTTTCAATTAACTTGTTGAAAACCCAGGATTAGAACACCTTCAAAAGCAAACTGATTTTGTTCTGAAAACATCTGTCTCACAATTGAAGAGGAACAGTTAACAGACAAACTTATTCCTGAAAAGGTTAAATGAGACGAGCATAACCTAAAATGCTTATGTAGAAGGAGATTACTACTAGTAGACTAATTATTACTCATGCAGAAAACAACCAAACTATTTCAGATGTTAGTAAATAAATTAATAGTAATTTAGGGGCTATTTCAGGGGAAAAAAAGCACCTTATTTGTAAATGTAATGTGAAGCTAATTTCTTTATGAAACAAATCTTCATCAGCTCAAATTAGACGTATCTTCAACAAAATCAAAAAATTAATGATTAAAAAAGTGTTACAGCTCCTGAAAGGTTCAGGTAGAAGACAGCATCTCAGCTTAAAAAGTAAATTACAAGATACTTGGAGCAATGCTCCAAATACTACTTCTGACAGCTCAAGTGATACCTCGTACTACAGCAACTTCTCATCTCAGATTTGAGCATTTATCATTTGATCACCTGTTACCTAAGATTAAGAAAAAAAAATGTTGATTACCTGGAACCACACCATTTGTTGCTATTGCACTCATCGAGATTGCAGTTAGCATAGTCTATGGAAAGATGGAAAAAATTACAATATTTAAAGTTCTTTGAAAGATGGGACAAAACAGTGACCAAAAGCACTTTAGAATTTATTTATTAATAAAACATGATAGTGACTAAAACTGATCATCTTTGGTTAGAAATTTCCATGTAAATTGAGTACTGAACCTTCTACAGGAAGATTTAGTTAATTTATATGCTTCAGAAAGCTTCAGATAGAATTTGAAGAGTACAAGCCACTGAGGATACTTAAGATATACTTTATTCCAATTTACTAGTATCGACAAACTGGAGAAGTATCATTGTTATGACAAGTTCATCTACTGTTGGTTTCACATCTCACAAAATGAATTTATGGACACAATGCCAGTAGTTCCATGTTTTGTTTGTTCCGAAGTTAAAAAAAAAAAAAAAAGAGTTCACATCTCGATGTGTATCATGAAATATTTGCTATGAGCTCATTCAATAAAATACATTAAATGCTTCAAGCTAAAACTTACTGTCACTGGCCCACAGAAAATACAGGCTGAAATGACATGTTACATTCAGTGCATATACTTAAACGTAATGGAAGACACTGTCATCTAAACCCATCCTGCATCTCTCAATTGTACTGAAATTTTACAGAGAAATTTATATTCATGAAGAAATCCTGTAATGTTTATTTATACAGGAGAAAGCAGCTGTATTCTGGTAACAGAACAGTAAACCAATAATAAAGAAAAAGATTATCTTACGCAAGCACAACACATGAAAACAATGATGAAAGACTCAAGAACTCCAGCTGTTCCTACAATCCATGTCAAACGCAGGAAAAGAATAACTCCCAAGATGTTTTGCAAGCAAGGCAGATACACACCAATAAAAGTACCCATTCGTGGAACCTGGAAACAAAGACACACAAAACCAATCAGGCTTCATCATTAAAAATGAACCTTCTGTGCTTCACGAAAGTCAGGCCTTTTCTGTTGAAATACTCAACATAGAAGCAATAAATATATATAGTACATCTCTAGATACGGAGGTTAGTCTTCAATCACAACTCAGGCTGTGAAAAATGCAGCCAATCTAAAATAACAAGCAAGAGTTGAACTAGATTTCCAAGTGCTTAGAAAGGACACAATACCATACAGACTATAATCTTTATTTTTTAGCATACTGGAGAACTTTAGTAACATTGATCTTGTATACAATCTCAGTTCGTACAGAATCATTGAACAGTTAAGTGGGAAGGGACTTCTGGAGGTGATATGGTCCAAATCCCATGCTCAAGCCAGGACACCTACAGTAAACTGCCATGTCCATACAACTTCTGGAAGTCTCCAAGGAGGGAGGCTCTACAACTACTGCTCTGTGTCAGTAATCTCTGACCTGTACAGCAAAGTGTTTCCTGATTTTAAGACCTCTTGTCTTCCAGTTTGTGCCTACTGCCTTTTATCCTGGCCCTGGGCACAGTGAAGACAGCAGGGCTCCATCCTCTTTGCAACTTCCCTTCAGATTATCAAAGCATATAAATAAGATCCCCTCAAGTTTTCACTTCTCCAGTCTGAATAGTTCCCACTCTCAGTCTCTCCACATAGCAGAAGTGTACCAGTACTGTATTACACCATTAAAATTCTACTCTATCAGACTACTGCTTAACCACTGATTAATTTCAGACCCTAAAGTGATAAAAGAAAACCATGCTTTCAGGCCACAACTCAGTGGAGTGCAAGTAAACACACAGTGTTCATTTGGGCAGTCAGATCCAGATGGACTAACTCTGTGCTGCATTAACAAAAACTGCAGCAGAAAAGCTTGAGGACAAGGATCACACTAAGAACAGTGTGAATTTACTGGTTTCCTTGTATCTCAAGCTATGCCTTCAGATGAGAATACAGATGGAGATCAAGCACACAAAAAAAGCCAAAAACAAACAGAAAACCATGACCTAATAAACAAGTGAAGAACACCAAAAAGCTGTGGACTTCATTCCACAGCCTTGCTCACAGTCCTGGTTTCAGCTGGGAAGGAACTGACTTTTTTCTTTGCAGTGTTTGGCATGATGCTACGTTTCGGCTTTAGGAAAAAAACAGTGTTGATAAGACAACAATATTTTAGCTGTTGCTGAGCAGCGCCATATGAAGCCAAGAACATTTCAGTTTCTCAGTTTACTGAGTTTATTGTACTGTCCTGCCAGTGATGGGGTCCGAGGGGACATAAGGAGTTGGTAGGTAACAGAACGAGGACAGCTGACCTAAACTGGCCAAAGGCATTTTCCATACCATATGACATCACACACACACACAAATAACCTTGAAAAACAGTGCAGATTTGGCTAGGGGAGCAGCTACTGTTTGAGAACTAGCTGGATATCAGTTGGTAGCTGGTGAATAATTGCTAGTACACTGCTCGCTTTGTGTGCATGCAATTATTGTTACTATTACTTCCTTTCCTCCCCTTCTCTCCCCTTTCCCCCCCAAAAACAATTTTTCTCCCTCAACCCCACTGGGAGCATTTGAGGGGATGTGGGAGTGGAGGGGTAATAAGTAAATGTCTGTGAGGTGCTTCGCTACATGTCAGGTTAAACCACAATACGGTCCCAACAACTCCCTGCACCAGTCAAGTCGTAACAAGAACAGTTCTAATGCAAATATTCAGGTTCAATACTATAAATCTACACTAAAATAAATTCCAGTTATAACCTTAATTCCAAACAGCTTTTCATATCCATCTTATGCCAGGTGCTTCCTTCCTTCTATTGTTTCTCATCTGCTTTTCCTTCTTCCTTTATAGCTCAGAATATAAGATCAGTAGCAGCACCCCTTCTACTCAAAGACAAACAGCTCTCAGTACTCTCGCTCCCCCATTATCTACCCTAAGTTTCTCAAATTCACTTTCAGGCCCAGCCAGTCACAGCTCATCAGCCCTCCTTGACTGGAAATTTTTGTGCTCTATCAAGTTACAGGATTTTGAATCTGGCTTTATCCTTCTAAGACAGCTTCCCATTCACAGAAGGTTCAGTATAGTATGATATTAGAGACTAACAAGGTTGCATATGTTCCTCCCCTGCAAAGGTCTAGATTGGCATTTGGGGCATCCAAGCAGACAACCCTTGGAGATCTTAACTGCTATCTTCAAGCAAATACGCTACAGAGAGCCTCCTCCAAACACAGGAACATTAGACCTACTCTGAAAAAAAATAAATACAAAAAACAAAACAACATACAAGAAGCACATACACTTCTGATCATAAAAAGTGACTTGTTCCATCTGAAGTTTTCCTCTAATTTCAACCTGAGACAAAAATTCCAGCCAACTGAAATGTAGTACCAATAAACCAATCAAATGAGAAAAAAACATCATACTTCATCCTCACTAAAGGTAAAGAAAGTCACTGCTGATTATACAAGGACAGAAGGAAAAGAAATTAAGAGGGAACTGAGATACATGTAATGCTTGTTTTGGGTCAGAGTATTACATACATTTCATATGGGACTTCGACAACAAGGCGTTGCTAAAACGTTCCAGCAAGATCACGGAACCACTTTTCTCTCTCCTGGTTTTAGAGAATCACTTGATTTCTTCTTAGGTTTGAAAAACACTTCTCCTTATGGGGCTAGCTTTGCCATAACTTATGAGAAGTTTAAATACCTTGACCTCCTTTCGCTTGCTGTCTTCATCTGCTTCATGTTCCACCACACCTTGAGTCACGTTAGTATAGTTTGCTAGTTTATTAAGAAGAGATGACACCATTGGATTGCTATCCATTTCTTCCTGTAAGGATTTTAAGAAAACTGCATATAACAAAAATTTAAATCGTGATTTTATTATATTACTTCTAACATACACTCAACAGGTTAGTCCTGAATCACTCTAATCAAAAAACGAGCATAACCAAATACCAGTCATATGTCAAACAACAGAAGCTGTAGATCTTTAAAGAACTTGAATGCAACATGATCATATTGCAGTTCCTTCCTACACGGCAATGGCAGGGTCATGACACTTAGACACAAGCTGAAGGCTGGAAAAAAAAAAAAAAAAAGGCCTAAAAGTAGCCTTAGATAATTTTCTCAAGCACCTTCAGGCTCTCAAGAATGATCCATAAGGACTACTTTGAAAACAATGTATGTATTAATGTATTTTTAATAAATGTATGCTTTGCTACATATTCATATAAGATGTAATTAAATATATATAACATTACTTGACACAGAAGCAAGCCCATCTTTCTTCAGCTGAATATCTGCTACAAAATCGAAGCATGGTGAAAAGAACATTAAAATCCAGAAGAAACACAAACAGTAAAAGGATACCAAAAGAAGCAGAACTAGAAGACTGAGTCAAACACTGCAGGATCAAACACTGGGAGGAAGACGACAGATTAGAATTGAAAGTAGTAATATACAAAAACTGATCTTTGCCTGAAGGCATTAGGTCATGACAATCACAGTTACAATATCCTAACTTCTTTAATCTGTTTAATGAACTTTTACTAATACAAGTCAGCTGAAAAAATGCAAGACTGTAGGAAACACGTACAACAAAACACCGGATACCAAAAAATCCAATGCTGCATCAGTAACATATTGAAAATAACTAACACAAGCAAAGATGATTAGGGACAATGAGGGTAAAAAAAAAATTAAAAAAAAGCAGCAGCTATGATTTGTCAACACTGAGTAATACAACAACTTACTTGAACAACAGGTAGCTTTGCATATTGATTTATGAGTTAGAAAAAGATATATTCAGACAAAACCCTAGTACTGTGATTTCTAAGAAAATAGTAAGAAATTTCACAAGTGACACAGAAATTTAATGACCAACATCAACCAGCACAATCTTCTCTAAAGCTCAGTGAAAAGCAGTACACAAATTTTCATTATACAACAGAACTGAAAGACTGTCTTCTGTGCTAACATATTTGGAAGAAAGAAGGGAGAAGCACAGAAAGATGACAAAAGAATGGGAGGTTCAATGCAATATATACATGTATAGTAATGCATATCTATGCAATATATATATGTATAGTAATATATAAATTACAAAACATACATATAGAGACACATAACTAAATAAAAATTTACCTCAAACAGAGCCATATTTTTTCCTTCATACATGTTTCCTCTGTCCATCTCCGCACTGTTAATAAATGGACTACTTTCCCTGGAAATACCATCTCCTAGCAGAAAACAAAACGAAAATCAGCAAGATCTACCATACAAAGGATATTCTGAAGATGCTGTTTTAAGAGTATTCGGGAACCAAATGGAACTGAAGCCAAATTCCTACTTCAAATACAGGACAACTATGAAATAGCTGACATGATAAGGAATGATCATTCTGAAAAAGTTACAAGTCATTTAAGGTAACTGTATGATTTTAAAAAGAAATAACTTGAGTTTCATTGCTGATGTTTTTTGATGCCTTAGGCTTTCAACTGTTAGTTCAAGAAGGTATGAGTCAGTTGCACAGGGACTCTATGACCACATCTAAGGAAATACTTCAGTAGTATCGGGGCAGGAATTCATGAAAAAAAAGTTTTAAGTATTATTTTGTAACATTTGGAGAGACTCAATGATTTGCCATGTTTATTCTATTTCCTGTTGAAATACCAATCGCATGAAGTTGTAGATCCTCTGAACTGCTCTGGAACACCTTTTCAAAAAAAAAAAAAAAATATTGCTTTCACTAGTGTCTAGCAATACAGTGCAAGAAGCATTACATGCTAACGCCTTCACAACACCGAAAATCCCGAAGTGCCTCATTTGGCCTTAAAAGTTACAGCAACAATAACTATATGTAGTCTCTTTATCATATAACTGAATAAGAGCTGGAGGAAAAAACTGTACTCTTCTCCTTGTGACCTTCACTCTATCCTTCAAGGGCACTTCTCCCAGCTTGAAGTCCCAGAACAAGACTGCTATAAGCATGGGACATTTGACAACAGTACTATCCTGGTTATAACCTGGAAAGAAATACATCTCATTACCTCAAGAAGATAAGACTAAAAATATTCCAGAAAAATATTCATCGTTCCCTCATACAGTAGGTTCCACACTATTATAACACTATGAGCTGCCTAAGAGATTCAAAAGACAGCTATTGTCCATTAGTCCTCTAGAATTACTTCCATGGTCATAGAATTACTTCCAAACAATTGTTAATTCATTCAAAACTACCGTTATTATCTAATGTTTTATCTTATTTTCCAGCATCCTTTTTTCTATTTCTCTACAGATTATAATTAAAGTCATATTACTTCAAGTACTACAGCCATTAGCTTTCCCTCTCTCACACATCAGCTTTCAAGCTTGGTTAGTTTTGCCACTGTTTTTTTTAGAGTGCATGGAACCCATCACTCTTGAGTTTAGCACAAGACTGTCAGGGAAACTGGCTTTTATCCTTTAATTAGCCTCATCTGAAAATAACTCAGCTAGCTTTTTTGTACAAAACAAAAAGCAACTTCATCACAAATACATGCTGATTTCTCACATTAACATGGCAAAGCATACCAATACTAGAACATTTTAGTTTCTTACCAAAATTATCAGAACATTGTTTTCTTCAGATTCCTAAACTATTTCTGTTAAAGTATTTAAAAAGCATTCCTTACAAGACCAATTCAGCAGTCAAAAGTTTTACATTGGATAAGGTTTCTTAATATTTATCTTACTAAGTACACAGTGCTATTGACTTTTCTTGTCCACTGACAGCTAGAAGCTATACTTATTAGCTAAATACTAACACTCCCTTTGGGACACAAATGATTAGTCTTCAAAAAATGAGCTAGGGCATTTCAGGCATTGTTTTTCATTCACACAGAGAGTAACATAACTGGAGTTATGACTCAGCAGCAAATATTAGACTACACAAAGAATCAAAAAGATATACTAATCTATGTATTGTGAATACTTATTCACGTTATTAATCTTAACACTTTCGGAGGTAAAATGAACTTCTCAGAACAGTACATTGATAACTCAGATTATAGATAGCTCAATAGTGAAGTCCTCCTTCATAAGCTCAGGTTTCACCAGGGAAAGTTTGGCTATCAGGAAAAGCTTCTCCACAGAAAGGGTTGTTAAGTACTGGAACAGGCTTCCCAGGGTGGTGGTGGTTGAGTCACCACCCCTGAATGTACTTGGGTCACCATGCCCAAATGTGCTTAAAAACTGTCTGGATGTGGTGCTCAGGGGCATGATTTAATGGAGGGTTCTTAAGAGTTAGGGTGGTATGGTTAGGTTGAGGCTGGATTTGATGATCCTGAAGGTCTTTTCCAACACACAAGTTACAAGATGTCCCAGGTTTGTATGCTAAAGTTCTAGCATAAACGTAACTGCTAGTGCCATCAAACCATTTCTCATTAACATTACCATACACCAAAGAAAACATACATTTGAATCAGTCCTGCATTCAAAGTATTTACATAAAGGCCTTGGTTCAAATTCTCATTCCATATTTCATTCCATTGTGTTGCCATGTTCTGGAGAGCCATGCACAGCAATCAGGTCATGAATGTGGTTCAATGAGCTCATCTACTCAAATTGGTGAACTATGACCAGAGAACTGTGTACAGAGCTTCAATGCTCTGGAAACAATTGTGACAGCATTGGAATACTGGAAAATTTTCACCAGGCATTTCCCACGAATGCTCACACAGGGACAGGCCCCATACTAGTTCGAAGACTGTGAAGAACACTACCAATCTTAGCTGGACCTTCCTACAAAACCCACTGTATATTCAGTATTTTTTCCTCTTCTGACTTTCATCTGTTAGGGCTGATGAAAAATAAACTATGCGGGAGACATTTTCCTATCAGCAGCGCAGCCATAGTAGCAGTAGGTCAGCTTGCTGGTTCATACATACAAATGTGGCATACAAGTTCTTACTCGTTGCTGGTGAAAACGCATATCTAATGGTGGTGACCATGTGAAAAATAATGTGTTGTAGCTGAGAATTTGCTCTACCGAACAGCATTATTGTGTTCTTTGCATCTATTGTAGTTTCTGCAGAAACAAATAGGAGACATTACTTTCAGAGCAAGCTATGTAAACATTCTTCAGCAGGAGTGGGTGGAGTAATGCTGAGTTGGGAGAGAACTCTTTTGCTGTAACTTTTCATCCAGCTGAGTGTGTGTGCTAACTATGCAAATGCTGTCATTGCAAAGACACAACCAGGACAGGAAAATAAAATAAAAATAAACCAATCTGAGTAAGGAAAACCATTTATTTAGCAGTAATGCTGTTATAGCTATAACACTGAATAATAGTGAGTTTTTCAATCTTTGCACACTCGAGTTAAAAAGTGAAAAAATGTCTTGCCAAAGTCTTGTCTTAGGAAAAGTGGCAGAGCAGAACTTGGGGATAGAGAAGGGAAACGGCCATCTAAGCGATCCTGAATCTGCACTCGGATGCTTGTTCAAGAGATTACAGACAAAAAAAATATTAAACCATCTCATCTTTCTTCCTGCGCTTCCGCAGGTTATAGAATTTCTTCATTAGGCTCTACAACTTTGAGTAAGCATGCTAAGATTTGACCTTAATGTTTTCAGAACTGAAATAAAAATTGTAGAGTTTTATAATGATGATGACTAATGATTTTCAATTAGCAGAAAAATCTCAAAGAAACTGTTCCCTATTTCTAATTTATCCTGGCTTTTTTCAAACTTTTAGCTGTAGTTCCGTAGTACACCTTTCAAACATAACAACTTGGAGGACGTGCAAAAAAATTAAAATTCTAAAAAGCAAGTACAGCCTTCTAATATTGGGCTCAAGTGTGCTATTTAAAGAAGTATAATAATCACCTTTCTACTCCAGGGATCATGCAAGCCCTCTTTAACACAGCATTAAACCAAGCTCATGCTATTCTATTTCAGCCTGACACCTAAATCCTTTCCAGATCCACGATTTCCTTTCTGTTCCACTATACCTGTCATTTATTGTTCACACTCAAAAAAATGTTCCTATTTGTCTTCATATTCAAATATACTTTGTTCAAACAAGTTCTATTTAGCAAGCGTCCGTATCTCCTGTTATGCTAAAGGAGTTTAACATAAATCTGAAAAAGAAAAGCTAGTATTTTTAAAATGGAAAAGGAATATAGGTGGTGTTCAGAGAAACAGGAATTATCTAAATTGAGCCATATGGCTATAAATCAGGTAGCTTGGACTCGGTAAAGTAAAACTGTTCTCAAAACAACTACGCAACAGGTACCTGTTTTTGTTGTTTGTTAAGAAAAAAGCTTGCATCACTTTTGAAAACTAGAAAAAAGTGTTCCAAAATAGCACCTCTAAACCACAGCCCATGTATGCTGGAGTAGGTTCTGGCTATCAAGACACAATGAAATGTCCATTTCCAAATAAGAACTATCGGAGCATAATCTTGCCATTAGTATTAGGTCAAATTAAGAACAAACTACTATAAGCTGAAAATATAAAGATCTGGTTTGCACAAGAGTAAACAAGCATCCACATTAACATTACATTAACATGTAAACAAACAATTTAAGGTTAAAAATTTGTTTAAAAATTACTTAAACTGAAATATCAAAATGTCATATTGAAGAAATTACCAGTGCCAAGAAGTATTATTCTATCAGATGTATTTACTTCCTACATGTCCAATTTTTTATTCGCAAGCAAAAGGACACAGACAATACTAAAAAATTAACTTCTTACTCCCTACTACTCCAAAAGCATGAATTCTATAGAAGTACTCTTTTAGAGTACTAAAATAGACTCAACTTTTTTTAAAGTCACTGTCATTACTTTAATTCAAATTCATAAGATCAAACCTTGTTTGAACACATCTTGCCCATCGTAATTTTTAAAAGATGAGACTGAAAATTAAGTGCAATCTACTTCATTCACAGTTTACTTTTTTATTAAAGAATTGTTTAAATATTTTCAACAAATCATTAATTTCTCACATTATAACCATCAACGACTAGCACAAACTAACTTAAAAAGCACTACAAAATGTACTTAGACTCCTTGTAAACCCCTTTAGAAAATGAAGGATTCCAATACTATATCCACTTACCTTATCTGCATCACTAAGTTTTAATTTTCCTTTACCTGGGCTACTGTAATCAAGCACAGTGTAATTTCAATGACAGCATACTGTAAATTTTTCATCAATTCTTTACAAGGCAGCAGGAAGTACAGAATCTGCTACTTCAGATATATACTCAACAGATCTACTGTAACTCTGTTTTAAAGAGACTCACTTGGATTTTGCCTACTTTCTTCATTATCTTGTTCATTCATGATTAAGGAAAATCAAATAATTCTCTGATGATTCTTCACTTATCAAGAACAGAAACAAAATGATGGCTGCTTCTTCCCAGCTTTGTATAAGACCTCAAATCCTGTTTCTTACTAGTATTGGATTAATCCTGAAACAAGTCATTAAGGCTCCACACAGCGTGAAGCAGGCACATGACACAGTCAAACTACATGACAGTCACAGAACTCACTGATCAGAATTAAGCTGAAGGATTTCCGTCAGCAATTAATACTGTGCTTAGTGAAATGGGCAGGATCAAGTCACTCAAATCCCACGTCTTTACCCAATAATAAATGCAGCTTAAGGTTTTCTTCCCATTAAATAAATTCACTACAAAATTCTACAACTAACCTCAAGTAAATATTAACAACAAATAATAGTAACCTATTCCAAAGAGTCATCTACTGTCAAAAAAAACAAACAAAAAAAAACAACTGGTTTTATGCATCAAATACGTACAAATAGATCTTCAGCAAGTACAGTTGCTAAACATCGATTTTATGTAGCATGCACTTGCAGGATACTTAAGATGTAGCAGATTAATAAAACATTTAAAAATATAAACCTAATAACTTTGCAAGCTCTTTTTTCTAAATCTCAAAGCACTTTTTTTTTTTTTTTTAAGAAAACATATCTTTTAAGCTCTGCTTCATAAGTTAATTCTCTTTCAAATTAGATATATCAATATCAGTGCTCTCTAATTTGTGTTATTTTATATATTCTATACTAGCCTAAAGCAACTTCATATCAACAGTTGCAATTCATAAAATGGATTTTATTGCTCACAATATATTATTTCCTGAGGTGCAACCTTTTAATCACACCAGAAATCTACTTTTCTCTACACAAACACAACAAGCAACAACCTGTGGGAAGGCCAAAAAGGGCTGAAGGCCATTCCAGGAACATTTCCTAAAGCTCCTCTTACAAGAGCTCCTTTAACTCACTGATGCTGCAAAAATCTTACCTCCTGTTGCTTTCTGTTTACTCTCCTCAACAAACTCCTCCACATACAAGCATTTCTGCTAAGCACCTGAACAAAACCAGTCACGTCAGCAGTTTTTTGAGGAATGTTATAAAATTCCCTTTCTAAATCTGAGAAGACAATAGGCAAACTTCCCATTCTTGCTGAAGTAAGAAATTGAACATTTCCTTTCTTCTTCCAAATAGAGGACTTTTTTTTTTTTAGTAGATATTTATTCATCATGAAAACTAATATGTATTTTCTAAAGAGGTTACCACTCAAATGTCACCATCCAAAGGTTCCCATAATGATTTCCTAAACAGGCTGGACACTGCTTTTATCTTTTTATTTATTTATTTTATTTTGATTGTTGTGAGTTACCTAAAGGATACAGCTAATTAAGGAAGCTAATTGAGAACTATGAAATAAGGAGTAAATTAGGAAGCAGATGAATACACTTCCAATCGACAGGAGCATTATTAAGATATGTTTCCCTGTAACTATGATTCAAGAGCAGAGTTATTTATGGACCAGAGTTAATACACTCAACTGCTCGTGAGTTCATTTCTGAAGTAATTCCAAGAGACTGAACTGACAAAATAGCTTAAACCAAATCATTTAATGTCTCAAACATTTGGCAGAAGAAAAGAATGGTATAGAATCCCAGGAGGTCAGGAAGAAATTACTTGAACAATACAAAAACTGGAAAAAGCGGGAATCAGTAGACCAGCACATAGCTCCTTTAATTCCCTATGTGGACAGAAACCAGAGGAGACCTTGTGGATGACAGCAGACTATAGCGAATTGAACAAGGTCACCCCACATACACACAGTACACAATATCATCGCCCTCCTGGATACATTGACTATGGAGTTAGAAAACTACCACTGTGTCCTGGACTTAGATAAGGCGTTCTTTAATATCCCCATGCTAAAGAATTGCAAAACCAATCTGCATTCACATGGGAGGGTAGGCAGTGGACCTTTCAGCTCCTACCACAAGGATACATACATTCACCAACTACTTGGCATAATCTGGTAGCCTGTAACTTGGTGGGGTGGAATAACCCAGACAGTGTCAGATTATATCATTATATTGATGATTTAATGCTAACTTCTGCCTCTTTGGAAACACTTGGAAAAAAGTGGCAGGTTCACTATCAAACTACCTACAAGAGAAAGGGTGGGCTGTCAACCCCAGAAGGTTTAAGGGCCCAGACTACCAGTGAAAATTTTGGGAGACACCTGGTCAGAGAAGATGAAAGTCTTACCCAATGCCATTATTGATAAGATACAGGTGTTTCCAATAATAACTACAGCAAAACATCTGCAAGAATTTTCAGGCATCCTAGGATACTAGACAACCTTTCGCCATGGTTTTATGATTTTTGATATCAGTATTCCACATCATAACATCACGTAGTGAACTACGAGTTAAAGAGTTAATACTGCAGTTCAGTGGACTGGTGATATTTCCAGGTATACCTGTCTCAGAAGAGTACTACGTATCCCAGAAGACTTCACTTCTGTATTTCCATTTTCCATCCAGAAAGAAAGATAAAACTGTTCACAGGTCACGAGATGTTTTGCTTTTTCCCTTTCTGCTTGTCTCTGCAGCACATAACGCCCCTAGCCATTTCACCTTCAGCATTATAGTAAGGCCTTTCGTTTTCAGACACTCCCTCTCTCATTTTACTTGATTTATTAAATTTCAATCGTATTGTATTCTATTGTGTTATCTTGCATTCCAATATCTTATTCAGTAAATGAGCTTTCCTCCTCAGATCATTGCCGCTGTTTTGTTGTTAGACCCACCTTCCTGCTCTTTTCCCCTTTCCTGGGGCATGGGTCTGTGGGTCCCCCCACCTTATTAGTCACAGAACTGGGATGAACCAGCCTGTTCAAACAGTTGACACCTTTATACCCCACTCTGCACAAATCCTGAGGTTTCTGTATAGGCTAACTAAGAAAGGCCAATCATGGGATTAGGAACAGATGGAACAAGATGCTATCCAGCAAGCTAAATTAGCCACCAAACAAGCACAAGCACTTAGAATCTTCAAGCCCACTCCACATGCCAAATTAGACATGCATATAACCCAGGAAAGGTTTGGGTGGGAACTGTGGCAATGTTGAAATTCCATCCACACCCCAATCAGGTTCTGGTCTCAGGTTTGGCACAGAAGAGAAGAAAAGCACGCCCCGAGTGAAAAACAGTTATTCACCACCTTCTCTGCCCTGCAGACAGTACAGCCAATAACACAAATAGCAGAGGTAGTAGTACAAACAACACTACCTATTCAAAGGTGAGTAAAAGATTTATCACATACTCCTGAGACGGGGGTGGCCCAAGCCCAGACAGTGGCACACTGGGTCACCTATCTGGGGCACTTATCCTCACCATTAAAAGAAGAGGTACAGAAGATACTAGGCCCAGTGACATACCATAGTGATGCTCCTGAAGAGACCGCTATCTCTCCACCAGAGATAAATCTTGTCCTAAAAATACCCTGTCCTAGAAGATGCCTGGGACATGGATGAGTCCAGCAAAGGAAATCCTAGTAAATGGCAAGCAACTGCATACCATCCCTCAAGTGAAACCATATGGTTTGAAGAAAGAGATAAACAGAGTAGCCAGAGGGCTAAACGAAGAGCAGTGTGAATGGTGGTCATAACCCAGGAACCAGGTAACGGTGCATTGAACATCTGCATGGAGAGCTGGGTGGTAGCTGAGGACTTTTACTTTGGATTGCACAGTGGGCCACACAGCATTTGACCATCTAAACCTGACCAATCGGGGGCAGAGACGTGTCTAGATATACAGAAGACAGGCATAAAGTAGTATACACCTGCCATGTATCTGGACACCATCCCATGCAGTCACTGGGGAATGATCACAGACTCACAGTATTATAGGGGCTAGAAGGGACCTCCAGATATCATCGAGCCCAACCCCCACGCCAAAGCAGCTCCCTAGCCCAGGTTGCACATGTAGGTGTCCAGGCAGGTCTTGAGCGTCTCCAGAGAAACAGACTCCACAACCTCTGCAGGCAGCCCAATCCAGCGCTTCATGACCTTTACTGTGAAGTTCTTACACACGTTTGCAGAGAACTTCCTATTCTCCAGCTTATGGCCATTTCCCCTTGATCTGTCCACACAAACCACTAGAAAGAGGTTGGCTATATCCCTTTCTCTCCCACACAATGTATTTATAAACATTAATAAGATCTCCTCTCAGTCTTCTTTTCTCAAGGCTAAACGCACCCACGTCTCCCAGCCTTTCCTCAGAGGATAGATGTACCAGGCCCTTTATCATCTTTGTGGCCTTCCACTGGACTCTTGATGATGAAGGTGATATGCTAGCTTTGATAAGGTGGCTAGAAGATTCACCAGCCAAGAACATCACCCAGTAGTTACAGAAGCTGTGACACTCTGGACATAAGACAACAAGGGCTGCAGTAAAAGCATGGGGACTGCCTGTTTAAATGTCAGATATTATCCAGGTATGTCAAGATTGTAAAGCCTGCACTAGGATGAGACTGAGACTTCTGCCAGAAACAACAGCAGATCTTGCCAGAGGACAGCACTCCTGGCAGAGATGGCAGGTCAACTTAACAGGCCCTCTCTCTCAATCTGAACAGGCCAAGTATGCCTTGACCTGTATTGACACAGCCACGTGGACTAACACGGACCTATCTGCCGAAAGCAAATCAAGTCTATACTATCACAGCATTAAATAAATTGATGGCAGCATACAGGACTCCTCACATCATCAGAAGCGACCAAGGTACACACACTGTAGGAACACTGGTACAAAACTGTAACAAGGAAAATAACACTGAATGGTAATTCCATCTGCCTTATAATCTGACAGGAGCAGGCCTGATAGAGCACTGTAGGGGCATTCTAAAGGCTGCTCCGAAGGTCAACTCCAAGTCCTTGGGGGGGGGGGGGGGGGGGGGGGGAACTAAAAGACTACACAAAATGCTGAGAGATCTTAATGAAAGACCCAGAGAGACCCAGTGTCCTGCATATGTTACAAACAACTAGGGCCTCCCCACTTAGGTTCCAAATTAAGAGAAGTTATATACAACTGAAACCACAAGTTGGAACGATAAATAACATTCTGCTTCCTATGCCTGAGAATCTAGAATCAGGAACCCACAAATTACGACAGCCTTGTAAAGTACAAGTGGGACCAAAATGCTGTGGCCTCCTTGCACCACAGGGAGATTATTAGAAGGGAAATGAATGGTAACACCACAAGTAATTGGCACACAGCCATCAGAAACTATAATACACATTCCAATTTTCACCACAAAGAGAACCCAAATTATGTCACTCTGGCAGATCAGAACTCCCTTGTTGGTTCCTAATATAATTATTCAACCATCAGTATCAGACTAAAGGGTGTTGTATAAAAGGCCTGGACATACTCCTGTCCAAGTGGAAATTTTGACACAGGACAGGAATATCGTATGTATTTTACCATGGATGGCAGATCTCAGAGACCCAAACCTGATGGAGCACTTTGAGGGATGGAACATCTCTCCTACAAGGACAAGTAGAAAGGGGCTGCTCAGCCTGGAGAATAGAAAGCTCCAAGGTGACCTGATTGTCGCCTTTCAGTATCTAAATGCAAGCTACAAGAAAGAAGGGGTCTGTGGTGACAGGACATGGGGAAATGGCTTCAAGCTTAAAGAGGGTAGGTTTAGGTTAGACATAAAAAAATATTTTATAGTGAAGGTTACGAGGCAGCAAAACATGCTGCTTAGAGATGTGGTTGATGCCCGGTCCCTGGAGACTTTCAAGGCAAGGCTGGATCAAGCCCTAAACAACCCAATTTAGCTGTGGACGTCCCTGTTCATTGCAGAGGAGTTTGACTAGACCTTTAAAGGTTCCTTCCAACTCTAAGGGTTCTATGATAATCAAAGATTATATGCTCTCTACATCATGATGGAAAAACTGTATCCACACAATGGAAAATAATATCAGCATTGCAGCAAACTGTATCTATGTCACAACTGCAATTCTGAACCAGTCTGTAAATGACAGATGGACCCTGATACGCTCAGTCATTGATTTGTGCTCTGAAATGGCAGAGTGTATGGGAACTGCTGTTAGGTCACAGCCTGAACCAGTGACTATGCACCTGGTAAAGGGGAGCACAGGTGGAAACAATTCACCTGGTAGCTATCAACAGAGTAGTAACACTTGCATTAACATGGCTCTCGTCATTATGAAATGTGAATGGACCAATTAGAGTTCCATGACAGAGCTAGAGACTCATCATGAGATGATCTGGACAGCCAATGCCCCTCAAAGCAAAGATTACTTCTATATATAAACCATGATGTCTGGATCAAGTGTCATATATGCATTTGTCTGCAATAGGATTAGTATTTTCCATTTCAGAGGTGTATTATACAATGTGCCGGGGTAAAGGGGAAAGCAACCAATGATTTCTGGAAAGGGACACTGTTTCCCAAAGTTTAACGAGTTCTTTGAGAGAATCAACGTGCATAATGGAAATACAGCATATACAGTCTGCCAGGATTTCTGATGTAATCTGACAGAACAAGTCATTCACTGAACATGCTTAATGAAATAAAGCTGTTATAGAACCAGAGATCTCAGATATTCAGTAATATATTAATGGCTTAAGAAAATAGAAGACATGTATAGTCAGCTCAGATGAGAGGTGATTAGAATGTAATTTGACAAATATTATTAAATTCATAAGGTGACTGAGATGTGACTAGGTTTAGAAAATTGTATGGGAACTGTTGAATCACGGCCTGAACCACTGATTGATCATCTGAGGCGAGCACTGGGTCAGCCGCAGGGGCACAAGTGACTGTGATTGGAAGGGGCGGAGTTTGACTCCACCTCTCCCAAGACCCCATTTAAGGGCTGACCACCACCAGGGAAGGATCTCTGGTTGGAGATCCCTCCCTAGTGGAGTTATTGGTGAGCCTCGACCATCTCCAAAGGTGAGCCACTCTTTTCTTATTAACCATCTGTATATCGTCTACTTAAACCCATCTAAAATATACCATCTTTGGCACTATTTCTTTTGGGTGCTATTTTTGGGGGTTATTTGCCCTACAGAAAATCATGATCTGAAGGGGGATTGACAAGTATTAACTTGATTTTATGATTAGTTCAGGAACAAAGAAACAAGGTTATATGCCTCTGAGCAGCAGAGTTAACTGCCAGATACTAACATGCCTAAAATGACATCATTTTCCTAACTGCAAAAGAGAGTAAGGGGGAAATATGCTTATAACTTTATAACAAAACCAAATTTAGAATTTGATTCGTTTTCTCATATTTTTGCAAGGTTACATTTTTTAAGTTTCCCAGAAACTTCAGCTGTTTCTGACCCACCTAAACTTTCTATTCCTTCACACATGTACAGAATTTCATATGTTTATGAAGGAGTGAATAAAATACAATAAGAAAATCCCAACTACTCTATGATCATGTAAGTATCAGCAGAAAGTGTCTGAATAAAGATATAGAATAGTTGACAAGTATCTTGATAAATCACCAGAAATATTTTGCTGGTGATCCAATGGCTTGCAGTCTGTTTCTGCTTCCTTCTAAAACAAATAATAAAAAAAGCAGCAAAAAACATTAAAAAGAACCAAACACAAAAGAAACCACTACTGCAGTCAAGTCAATTCCAGAACAATTACTCACCTTTTACATCAAATAATTCAGCTAAAACAGGTAAAATCCCAGATAGCCCAAACAATAAGATCATATAGGGTACATAAACTATGGGTGAACCGAAGAGAAATGCCCCATTCCACCTCTTTTCTTACTCCCATCTTTGCTGTATCCTCCTTCCACCTTGTTACAACTCTAGCAATCATTATGTTCTCACAGCACTCAGCTCACCTCCAAAAACAGGAGAGGCATGTTTTTCCCCAATGTATGAGTTTTGTGTTCTGCCAGTTTAGCATAAGCCTTTAGATGGGCTTAACCACACTACCTTTTAATATTAAAAAATTTCATATTTTAGGATGTCTTTTAAGTTCTCATAAGAATGAGCTAAGGATGACTACTCGACTACAATGCATTAATCTAACAATCTTATGCATTACAGGTTTACATAGTACTCACATCCATATAATACCTCAAGAAACATTAAGTGCACTGTTCCTCAACCCATCAATTTGAGTAGAGCATTTAGTCTCCCTTACAGAACTTAGGCTCAGAACATGTTTTGACTGTAACACAGCGTCCAAAATACTGCGTAGGACTCAACCAGTTCAGGGACAATGCTTGGAATTGCTGCTGCGACACCCTCTAGAAATAGGAAATGTCAGGGCTTCTCAGCTGAAGGAAGTTATTGCTTCCCTAGATGAGCCTTATTGCCTGAGTGAGAAAAGCACTTATTTTACCCACCGCTGCCCACAGACCAATATTTATCCTGATCCGGAACGGGCTACCCTGAAGAGTGTTCTGCTTAACAACATCACAAAGCTTCACCTCAGGCTCCATTCCACTCACTCTGGCAACTTCAGGGGCAAGGCCTAGCAGAAGGCAAGGCTCCTAACGCAGGTTTTTGCTGCCTGACGCTATTATCTCATCTAGTAAGACATGGATGCTGGTGTAAAGGCACATGGCTGGCCGTGAAACAAACCAGGTATGATAACACTCTTCCCCACGGCCAGAAACTTTTCCTCCTGCCTCTCTCTCTCTAGCACGCTCCAGCAGGACTTGACTTTCAAACAGAGACGTATCTTTTGCGCCTGCCTGCGGCGCTAGTGACTCCCGTTCTCCTCCGCAAGCAGATGCAGACGGATACCCGGCTGACCGCCCCGAGGGCCGCAGCGCCGGTACGCGCTGCCGGGACCGCCAACAGCGCCACTCCCGAGCTGACCCGGGAGCACTTCCTCATCCCGGCCAGCAGCGGCTGCAACACCGCGTGGAAATAGGAAGGAACTCTCACCCACCGCTGGCACTGGACTTTCACCCTCTCCCAAAGCGCACTTCCTCACCTGCTTAGGCAGACCCGCCACCACCCACTCCAGCAGCCGGTACAGGCCACCCCCCCCCCCCCCCCCCACCGGAGAGATCCGGCCCACTTCGCACAATCCAGTAGCAACAGGAACCTCGCTCCCCCTAACGCAGAGACGCGGCACCGCCCTGCTCCCCTCCCTCACCGGAGCCCCGATCCCTGTTATCCTCTTCCTCCTCCCGTCGCCATGCATCCCGCTCCGCCAAGTCCCGCTCCTCGCCCTGCGCCTCTACCGGCACTACGGTGAAGTTGGTCGGCATTCCCGCGCCGCCGAGCCGCGCACGGCTCCCGGAACACAACAGCACCTCCTCTCAAGGTAGCGGGCTGGGTAAGCTTAGCGCTACCGCCTCCCTCACGTGAGAGCCGTTTCCTCAGGCAGCAGGAGGAGGTGACAGGCACTATGTCACCGCCCCCTTTCTTGGCTGGAAGCGCTGAGGCCGAGGCTCTAATACGAAAGCCAGGGGCCACCGCTGGGTGGTGCGAGCGGGAAGGGAAGATGATGTGTGTGTGTGTGCACCGGTAAGAGAAACGGGACCAACTGAGTGCCATTGTGAAAGCAGCCTGAGGAGGGTGTGACTGTCTAAGTGCTTGAAAGCTTAACTGGATTATTTGGTTTTGTTTGCTTTCTAGCTATGGCTATTGGGCACAAAAAATAAAAAGAAATATCTGTTTCTCCTCTGTCCAATCTTGGTTTGTGCACGTGCCTGCAGCGCTAGGACTGCCAGGCTGTTTCTTCTCAGTTTGCAGCAGAACAACTATCTTCTGAACAAAAGTAGGGCCAGCCTGTAGGCCACTGACCCTCTAAGGGATGACGCTATTCAGAAGTCCTAAATAGGAGCTTCGCAGATCAACTTTTGAATAGTTTTGGAGAACGAAAGTCTTCTGCACGCTTTGGAATTATCAGATGTAGATGGTTCCCAGAAACCTCCTACACACAACGGCTATGCGTTGCTGAGGACAGCAGAAAACTCCACGATCCCTGCTAGATTGAGCATATAAACTCTGATCCAGAGTGAAGCAAATTCCAGGAATCGGTGGATGGGCTAATAAATATACATATATATATTCCCAGTGTAGCGTTAGTGATGAGCTGTAGCTCTAGATTACCCTAAACTTCCTTTCCTAGTGCAAGGAAAAAAGTGGTAAAAGTGGGTTTGGAAACTAGAGCCTTTTTTTTTTTTTTTTGTCTCCTGCTCTTCACACCTCCCAGCCAAATGCTATAACAGAGCAGAATCAGTCTATATGTATGCCTTTTGTAACAGGACTCTGATAGGTTTGTGGGTCCTATACCTCAGTGGGATATCTACCTAATGTTCTGATTGAGGGGAGACCTCCAAAGAAACAGGTGGGGAAAGTGATTCTGGCCACCAAAGATGATAGTGAAGTCACAAACCTGGAGGCAGTAGGGCTCATAGTAGGTCAGCAAGAAAAGAAGAGGGAAAGAGACAACAGTTTAGTATGGTCTTGGTAGATCTGCCCCCATTCAAACTATGGTATAACTACAGCAGTGAGAACATAGCTGCGTGAAAAAGGTCTTTGTCTTAAGATTGTCCTTCCTCTGTGCTTTTCCTAACTCCAGAAAGTGACTGGAATGCTGACTTTGTTCGTGACAGCAGATTCAGTGTTATTAACTTTACTGCAGAAGCAAGGATATTTTGGAGCACATTTTACTTTAATTTCATCATGGTACAGGTAATTATCAACATTAATGGTACTAAGAAACCAGAAACGATAAGTGTCATTTTTTAAAAAATATATAAACATAATAATTCTCTGTTCAAACATGGGATCATATATGAACATTGAAAAGAAAACCTGAAGTAGCTGGTAATTTTTAAGTACCATACATCTGGTGCTTAAGAATAACACTGGAAGAAACAAAGAAACTCATGTACAACAAAGAAGATAAAAACCATATCACAGATGGTAAAGTGGTGAGAAATTAGGATTGAAGTGTGCAATTCTGATTGAACCTGATACAACTTCTATGTCTAGAAAAGGTTAAGATCCAAAAAAAAAAAAAAAAAAAAAAAGAAAGTTTGAAAGTTTGAAACAAACAACTTATGAATGAACAGAGGGACCACTTTCTTTTACAGCTCTCTTCTGTTGTAAACATGGAGATCCATACAACGAAGAATAATTCTACCAAGCAGGGATGTTAAGATCAAACAGGGTTGTGCGTTGTCCACAATTATAAGGGATAACCTGTAATATGAGAGCTGTGATTTACAAGCCTCTCAATTTCTTTTTGCCCAATATGGACCAGAGAATGGGAAAAGAAACTCAATTCTTTGCTTTTCTTTGTAATTTCCTTTAAAATAACATGAGAGAAGTAGTGTAGCAACACATGCCAGGTTTAACAATCACTTATCCTGATTCTACTCTTCTAGGAATAAGAAATAAAAAAAAAAAAAGTGAAGATAGAATGAGATTAAGACATTGTATGGATCTGTGTCTAAAATGCACAGTGTTGGAAACAATGCATTACATCATTAATGATGAATTAATGAAACATTACATCAGAGTTGCATATATAACATAGTAATAATATACTGTAGTATATATAAACCCGAAATCTCTCACCTTGTGATACCATCACTCTGGACTACTGCAATCTTTTTGTGTGGCAAGATGGGAAATAAGAAAGGGATCTCATTGCAATTACAGAAACATGATGGGATGATTCACATGAATGGAACATCACTGCTGAGGGCTATAAACTTTTTAGAAGGAATAGGCAAGGCAGGAGGGGTGGGTGGCAGGTGTTGTCTTCTGCGTTAAGGAGTTAACAGACTGCAAGGAGCTCTGAGAAACAGTCAGGAACAGGTGGAGAACATGCATGTCTAAATTAGGGATAGGACCAATTAAGGACAGATGGTGATCAGGGTTTACTACAGGCTACCTGATCAAGAAGAGCCTGTTGATGAGGCCTTTTGTAAGAAGAAAGAAGTTTCACACTCACAGGCTCTCATCCCGATGGAAGATTTCAACTGCCCAGATATCCACTGGCAAGACAATGTAGTGAGGTGCAAGCAATCCAGGAGAATACTGGAGTTCATTGACAATAACTTTGATTCAGGTTGTGAACAGACTAACCAAAGGTGAAGTGTTACTGGAAATTATGCTCACTAATGCATAGGAGATTGTTAAAGGTACTGAAGGTAGCCTGGGCTGCAGCAACCACACCCTGGCTGAGTTTGTAATCTTGAGGAACTTGGAACTGGCAAAGAGTGGAGTCCAGACCCTGAACTTCAAGAAAGTGATCTTCAGGTTGTTTAAGGAATTGTTGAATGAGATCTTCTGGGAAGAAGCCATTAGAGACAAAGGAGTTGAACAAAACTGGCTACTCTTTAAGGATGCCTTTCTGAGAGTGCAAGAGCTCTCCATCCCTCAGAATCAGAAATCAGGCAAGGGAGGCAAGAAGGTAACATGATTTAGCAAGGGCCTGCTGGTCAAAGTGAGGGTAAAGAGTGGCAACTACAGACAGTGGAAACAAGGGTGTGTCACCTGGGAAGAATCCAGGGATGCTGTCCAGACTTGCAGAGATGGGATTAGGAAAGACAAGGCACAGATGGAACTGAGCTCTGGGAGGGATTGTTGTGGTTTTGATGCCAGTATTTCACATCAGGGCATCATGTTGGGAGCTAAAGAGTTAGGGAGAGTGGAAGAGGAGTGGAGCTCTGGACCAGACACCAGCAGTTCACTCTGGCGCATTTTTTCTCAGTCTGCCATGGAGATTAAGCACATGTGCTTCTCCTGCAGTTTTATTAGTAGGCTCTCATACCTTGAATACCTCTCGCTCTCCAGTTTGCTGATTTTTGTTTGATTTTTTTCCTTTTCAAATCGTTGCTGTTGTTGTTTTGTTTGTTTGTTTCTTTGTTTTTCCCTTAGATGCATCTGTTATCTCCATACCCTTCCCCCTTCCCCTCCCCTCCAGAGGGCACAGCTCTGCTCAGCCAGCCATGTTGCCATTGATGGTGCAGTTTTTTCTTCCTCTCTCCCTCTTTTTTTCTTGTGCCCCTGTCACAGATAACACCGTGACAAGAATACCTTTATCTAGCCCATAGAAATAATCTGCCATGTAGGATGGGGATTGATATAAATCCCCACTATCCTGCAAGGGATACCATTTTTCAATTACAGTTGTGAGTTCATAATAGGGGGATCCCAGAAATACCAGGATATGCCCTGGCAGGGTTTTAATCCAAAGGGGGGATGTTCTCCCCCCTTGACCCATTTAAAGATACTCCACAGAAAAACCTTTTGTTTTGATATTTTGGCTTGGCAGGCTCACCAAAGGTAAAGGGACCAGTACAAACAAGGAGATGTTACAAAAGGAAGGAAAAATGAATGCTCACCCATCTCCGAGGATCCAGGCTTTCAGAGAAAGAACCCCAAAGGAGGGATCTCCAACAAGAGATCCTTCATCCATGGCAGTCAGCCCCTTCGATGAGGACTAAGAGGGCTGGAGCCCAGCCCAGAGGCACAGGTGAATTGCCTTCAATGGCAAATGAGTTTTTGGATTTTTGTAGAATGAGCTTTGATGCACTCTTTTGTTGATGGCTGGTTAACGACCCACAGTAAAAAAAGAAAAGAAAAAAAAAAAGTGGGGGGTGGCTTGGTGTGTTAATCCACTAGGAAGGTTGCATTCTTTTTCAAGAGAGCTGTACCTCCTTCAAATTGCTCTTAATTCTATCATGTAATAGACAGGTTAGGTCAGGTGTCCTTGTGGGAGGGTTAAAGAAGAATTTAGATTCATTTGGCAGGTAACCAGCTATCACCTAGCTCGGTTGGCTTTCCACCTCTACTAGTAAGTCATCCCACTCTTGTGACAGAGACAGGTTCACTCAATTTTAGCTGTTGCAGGGGGGCAAACTTTAGTTCACTTTGCTTGGTTGTTCTTGCTAAATCACAATGACTCGGTCTTTCCTTCAGATGCTCAATCACTGGTTCAGGCCATGACTCAGCAGTCCCCATATGCTGACCAATCAGGTGGCCTTCTATAATGGAGTGACAGCATGGGTGGACAAAAGGAAGGCAAGTGGTGTCATCTACCTGGACTTCTGCAAGGCCTTTGATGTGGTTCCCTACCACATCCTGTCGTGTTTTTATGATTTTTGGTTTTGGTGTTCCACATCATGACATTGTGTAGAACACTGGGAGTTAAAGAGATAATACTCCAGTTTTGTGGACTGTTGCTATTTCCAGATACCTGGTATCGTATTGAATAAATTAACTTTCCTCCTCAGATCGTTGCCACTGGTTTGTTTTTAGGAGCATCTCCCTAACTTTTCCCCCTGTATGGGAACAATTGAATCATGGCCTGAACCACTGATGGATCACCTGAGGTGAGCACTGAGTCAGCCACAGGGGCACAAGTGAAGGTAATGTACCTGTGTGATTGGAAGGGGTGGAGTCTGGCTCCACCTCTCCCAGACCCCATTTAAGGGCTGACCACCACCAGGGAAGGGTCTCTTGTTGGAGATCCCTCCCTAGCGGAGTCATCAGCAAGCCTCAACCATCGTAAAGGTGAGCCACTCGTTTCTTACTAATTGTCTGTATACTATCTACTTGAGCCTTCCTAAAATAAACCATCTTCTGCACTATTTCTTTTGTGTGTACTTCTTGGGGGTTATTTGCCCTACACCCCCTTTTCCCCTTCCATCTTTCCTGTGGTGTGAGTCTGTGGGTCCTCTTGCCCTACTAGTGACAGAACCGGGCCAAACCAGCCTGTAAAACATTGACACATCCTTATCTCTAAATTGTAGATGCTTGGATTTGGAAGGTGGGTAAGAAATAGGTTGGAAAGTCACAGCCCTGAGGGTAGTGATCAATGGCCCTGTTTTCAGGTGGAGGCTGGTAACAACTGGTGTCCCCACAGTGGTCTGTCTTGGTTCTGGTACTCTTTAATATCTTTATCAGTGGCACAGGTGATGGGATTGAGTGCAACCTCAGCAGGTTTGCTGATAATGCCAAGATGAGCAAAGCAGTTGACACAGTAGGAGGAAGGGATGACATCCAGAGGGACCTTGGAAAAACTCAAAATGCTGGGCCTTGTGAACCTTATGAGGTTTAACAAAGCGAAGTGCAAAAGTTTTGCGTGTTAGTTGAGGTAATCCCAGATATGTATACAAACTGTGAGAAGAAATTGAGAGTAGCACTGTGAAGAAGGACTTTGGGTTCATGGTTGATGAAAAACTTAATGTGAGCTAGCCGTGTCCACTTGCAGCCAAGAAGGCTAACAGTATTCTGGGCTGCATCAGAAGATGGGGGGCCAGCAGGGCAAGGAAGGTGATTGTCCTTCTCTACTCTGCCCTCATGAAGCCCCAGCTGAAATACTGCATCCAAGTCTTGGACACAGAGTATGTGAAGCTTTTGGAGAATGTTCAGAGCAGATCTATAAAGATGATACAAGAGCTGGAACAACGCTCCTTTGAAGACAGGCTAAAGGAAATGGGCTTGTTCTGCTTGGAAAAGAGAATGCTGTGGGACACCTTCCAGAATTGCAGCCTCCCCAAAGTCTAAGGGAGTCTATAAATGTGAGGGAAAACAAATTTTACATGGGTAGATAGTGATAGAACGAGGCAGAATGGTTTTAAACTAAAGGAGGGGAGATTTCAATTAGATGTTAGGGGGAAGTTCTTTACAGAGAGTGTGGTGAGTTGCTGGAGCAAGTTGCCCGAGAGGTAGTGGATGCCATATCCCTGGAAGCATTTAAGGCCAGGTTGGATGGGGCCCTAGGCAACTTGATCTAGTACTTATCTAGCAGCTGCTAACCCTGCTTGTGGCAGTGGAATTGGAGCTTTATGATCCTTGAGATCGCTTTCGACTCAAGCCATGATTCTGTACCTGGAGCAGGTACGCCATCAATTCAAGCAGATACATCTAGATGGATGTTTATGAGAGCTGCTCTGTAAGTAATGCATAACAATCACACCCTGAAAATGAGGAGTGGTTCAATCAGCTCATCTGTGTAAATTGTCAGGTTATGACCAGGAAACTGTGTACAGAGCTGAATATTGGCTTTAATGCTTTGGGAACAATTGTGGAAGCATTAGAATATTGCAAAGTTTTCACAAGGTGAGTCCAACAAATGCTTTCACAGGAGCAGAAAGAACACTGCAGGAAACCTTGCCAGGACCTATTGAATGAGGCTGAAGGTGACAGTTTCCTGGATCATGTTGTTACCAGTGATGGGACATGGTGTCACCACTACAAGCCAGCATCAAAACAGTTAATGGAGAGGTGGCATGTGAAAAATGTTTAAGACAGAGCCCTTAGTGGGCAAAGTGATGTGCACTGTCTTTTGGAATAGGAAAGAGTGATCCTTCTGGATTTCCTGGAACCTGGACAAGCCATCCACTGACCACTACATCACAATGGAGTTTAAGCTGAAGACTGAGTCAGGCCCATGAAAAAGAGAATCTTGCTCTTAAAACATGATAGCACTCGGCACCATACCAGTTGGAAGACCATGAAGACTGACCACTGTCAGTCTTGGCTGGACTGTCCTACGAAACCCATTGTATATTCTGGATTTTTTGCCTTCTCACTCCCACCTGTTCAGACCAAAGAAAGGTGGACTAGGTGGGCAACATATTTCTAGTATCAGCATCATAGCAGCTGTGGAAAAAGTGGGTCACCTCTGCTGGTGCAGTTTTGTATAAGCATGGCATGCAGACTCGTGTTCATTGCTGCTGAAAATCTATAGCTAATGTTGGTAATTATGGTCAAAAATATCATTTTGTTGCTGAAAATTTGCTCTATCGAACAGTGTTATTGTGCTCTTTGCATGTTATAGTTTCCATGCAGATAAATAGGAGGCATTACTTGTGGAGCGACCTTCATAGAAGACATTCCTTGTATTAACAGAACTGATATAGATGGAATCTTCAATTCAGCACTCAAAAATAAGCAGTCTGAAAACAGAAGATGTAAGGAGATGTGAAAGCAGTTTAAACTCAATTTCACATGTATTGAAATAGAATAAAAAAAGGATTACGTTAAGGCTAATAATGAGTATGCTATAAACTTAAAATGTCTGAGAAAGATATTGATGAAGTTTCCAATATAAATATCTACTCATATTGTCCTATATGTTATTGAAATACTGAATAAGACAGAAAATAATAGTAATAAATATAAAAGAATTTACAGTATAAGTTATGCATAAATTAATTGGTCATCACCTACTGACCAATGCCCAGGCAGTTCTCAAGCACTGGCAACTCTCCTGCCAACCCTCCCTGGTATTATTGTTCTGCATAGTGTCACGTGGCCAGTTTGGATGAGCTGTCCTGATTTTTTTATTTTTTTTGTTTCCCCCCTCTCAGCTTTTTGTACATGTTCAGCCTCCTTGCTGGCAAGAGCAATATGAAAAGCTGTGAAATCCTTGAGTTAGTCTAAGCGCTTATCAGTAACAACTAAATATCAGTGTTTCATCAATGTTATTTTCATCCCAGATTAAAAAAGCAGCACCATACGAGCTGTTTGGAAGTTAACTCTATCCCAGCTAAAACCAGGACGTTGAGCTGAGTAGATAAATAATAATCTTGTTTTGAGGAAAAAGTCTTGATATATCAAGATTTGCAGAACAGGATTACGTCTCAACAGTTAGTTCTAGTACTATAGCCTATTTGGTTTGGTATCGAATGCAGGTTAGGATTTGCTCTGACACTTATTTTTAGTAAAGTCTGTGAGTGACAAAGACTGCAATAATAAGTGATAGGGGAGATGTTTGTAATTTGAATGACAGATATAAAGGCATGCTGCTGTAAGTACATCAGAAGGATCAGGTGTGCAGGAAATAGACACTTTTTTTGATAGTGTTGGAAGGAAAGGGGTTGACATTTTAAGTACTACTTGAGTGGTACCCTGGTGTATCAGGGTGTTTGGAATTGAGGATAAGGCATCTGCAAAAAAAAAACATGTTAACACACATAATCAGCCAAAGCAAGCATTTAAGCATTTTATTACATACATACCAATCCACCAAGTGATCCCAAAGGGACAGTTGGCCAGCACATCTTGGATTCATCATAAGGTGTGGTATTGGTTGGCTAAGGTCCTTGTGGGCCTCACTGTAGAGGCAATGATGTCTTCTGCCTAAGTCACCTCACCCTTCTACCCTCCTTGGGGTATCTTTATACCCTGAACTGGATCATGCACTCTACTTGTGGCCAGCACGTGAATGCATGGTGTAGTGCAGTGGGGGCAGCCTATCCACTACTTGTTGTTGATGCCTCATTAGTGTTATAAAAACACAACCTTGCCTGCTGTTGCTGAGTTCCTTAATTGTTTTAGTGTGATTCCCATATACTGTACAGTTTGTTAGACATGTAGGTCTTCGGATAGTTACAGTTTCAGTATGGTTACTGCAGCTGTGGACACTGAGGATCATTCCAGATTAGGCACGTAGATTTGGTGTTTACCTTTGGGTGACCGCGGTCCATTCACACCTGGGCAGACTGATGTAGAGGTTGGCAACTCTGCCCTTTGCAGGGGGAGTTGAAACTAGATGAAATTTAAAGGCCCTTCTAATCCAGTCTATGGTTCTGTGATTCTTCCAAGCTCATTTAAGCACTTATTCCACCCTCAGCAACTTTGCTGAAAGTACGTAGCTGGGAGGAATTGCTGAAATACCATGTGGTTGTTGTCCTGTTCAAAAGGATTTGGGTAGACTGGTGAGTTGGGTGGGGAGGAATCTTATGATGTTCAACAAATGTAGGGTCCTACACCCAGGAAGGAATAACTGCATGTATCAGTACAGGTTAGGGGATGCTAGAGAGGAGCTCTGCAGAGAAGGACTTATGGTTCCTGTTGGATAACGGGTTGGCCCATGAGCCAGTAGCATGCCCTAACGGCCAAGAAGGCCAACAGTATTCTGGGGTGCATTAAGAGAGTGTAGCTGGCAGGTTGAGGAAGGTTCTCCTACCCCTCAACTCTGCCTTGGGGAGAGCCCATCTGGAGTACTGTGTCCAGTTTGGGGCTACTCACTTCAAAAAAGATAGGGATTTTCTAAAGAGAGTCCATTGAAGAGCTGTAAAGATGATGTGGGACTTGATTAATCTCTCTCGTAAGGAATAGCCAAAAGATCTGGGACACTTCAGTCAGGAGAAGAGAAAGCTGAGAAGTGATCTCATGACTTTTTAAATATCTAAAGCATGGGAGACAAGCGGATGGGGCGGACTCTTCAGTGGTGTGCAGTGACAGGACAAGGGGCAACAGGCAAAAATTGTAACGCGAAGTTCCATACAAACATGATGAAGAGCCCTCTTTTATGGTGTGGGTTACAGAGCACTGGAGCAGGCTGCCTAGAGAGATTGTGAAGCCTTTTTCTCTGGAGATACTCAACATCTGACTGAACACTTTTCTGGGCACTTTCTTTCCTACTGTAGGGAACCTGCTTCAGCAGGGCTGTTGGACTTGATCCCCAGAGGTCGCTTCCAATCCCTACAATTCTGTGATCTTGGGAAACAGTTACTCTAAAACTAATGCAATGTAGTCCAAGTTTACTATTACACTTTTCCAATCTGATAATTGACTTCTAGTGGATAGAACTCCCTAAATCTTTGCATCCTGTGTCTAACTGAAAGCCAGCTGTCGTGCTTTTTATTTCCTGAGTACAAAGAAGTGTTTCCATGTGTCGTGCTAAGTGGGACTGTTCTAAGATTGATTGTTGACAACTTGAGCTTTTTTATGAGGAGGAGCATCACATTGCCATCACCCAGTTCCTTACAGTCTTTTAACTCTGGAATCTTACCATTCAGTTTAGCACTTCACAACAGACCTCTTGAGAGCTTCCGTTGCCCAGGTGTTCATAACAAGGGCATTTTGTAGATGTGCTACAATAACTTTCTGTATCAGAAGGAAAGTATTGGACTGTTTGTCTTGCGGTCAGAACACTTGAAAATGGAAGCTTATGAATACTGTTGCAATTAGTCACTGCCAACATGAGAAGCACAGTGCGATGTTTTCTCTGACTGGTATAGGGATTTTCCTTTTCTACACACAGTAACTGAGATTGGTCAATACAGAAGTTTCCAAAGTGCAAGTCTTGTCAGGCAGAGAAGGAGAAGCTAGCTGAGAAACTCCCTAGATGAGTAAAGGATCTGATTATTCTAGGATCTAGTCCCAACTGTCAACAGTTAGAAATTACAGAAGAAGCATGGAAAGAAAAAACATATTGTGTTTTAATTTGAGGAATTCTGCATTAAGCTGTTGAATTGTCTAGCACGATAGTTGAAAAGGCCACAATACTCAAATTTCATTTGAGACTCAGCTTTATTTGTTCCAGCCAGCAAAGCTGGCTATTTGAGGAATGATTTTGTTTTAACTTAATTAATCTATGAAGAAACACAACAAAGAAAGCTATTGCTTCCATCCTTCTCCATTTTGAGTGATACCCAAAACTTTCTGCAGGAACCTGAGTGCATTAATAGGCCTTAATTGCATTCACCCACAACATCTGGGATGCAACCATTTGTGTGCCCATGATCTAAGGCCTTCATTTAAGTTGAGGTCTGGACTTTTGATCTATGTCAGAGGTGTATTTGCTTATAGTTCCATCACAGCTATGTTTGGCTATGAACTTTGTTGATCTTGAACTGTTTGCCTCACTTGTGCACTGTGAAATCAGGTCCTGGCTAGTGAAACTCCTGGCACTGCTGGCTTTGTTACAGTGCTTTTCCTTCTACCCAAAGGTAGTAGTCAGCCCTTACTACTCCCTGATTCTTGCCTGTAAAATGTCCTTAGAAACTTGATTTACCTATGGTGTTTTGTACTAGTGAAGGAAGCTGCAGAGGACCTTCCCAAACTACTTTTCTTTTTTTTCCTTATGATTCTGTACTAGTCCAAATTAAGTACCTGCAAGAGAACTTGCTCTTTAAGAAAATGGAGGAATTAAAAAGTTTTTTATTTCTTGCCTTCAGCCTCTGCATCTGCTCTTTCTCCTTCTACTTCTGCCTGTCTTTATCAGTATTATGTGTTGTGTGGACACCATCATACCAAGTTCCTGTGGCTTGTCATGTTCTATAGGAAGCACTAAAAGAATATAAATAGTAACACATGCTATCTTTTTCTGATGATGAAACGAAATGAGACCTCCTATGAAACAGGCCAACCTGTGTTCTGGTGAGTCCAACACTGCTGTCTTGGAGCTCTTCAGAGTCTTAATTTCTGTTCATCCTTCTATTGTTTCACATCTCTTGCAGAATTAGTTTTTTTCCATTCTTTCCTTTTCTGTAATTTCTTTAACTACTGCCTCATTCCACTTTCTATATGTGCTTTAATAACAGCCTCATTCCTGCTATTGATTTTTTTCTGCTTTTTGTCTTCTACAGAGAAGCAAAGTCATGCAGTGCATCTTAAAACCACTCATTGTAAAAGAAAAAGTGTGGTACAAACTTGTCTGCAAGATGATGGTAGGAACACCAGAGATTGCTTAGTACACTGGCATAATTCTCACACACATCCCTTCCTCTTTGCTATGTTTTCTCTCTGCTGGAGAGGAAACACTGGATTTCACTCATCATAGAAGTACTTAAAGCCACTGTGCCCTCAGCCTCTGACAATGAATAGCCTCTGTGCTCTCTCAGTAGCTTATGGGAGGAGACACAGTGCTATAGACTTAAAGAGGTAGTATTGAAGATTAATCATTGCCAAGGTTTAAATTTGTTGTAAAAGCTCTGTTATGTTTAAGGAGAACATAGATGCATACGTACTGAGTTATTTAAGGAGCAATACCAAGTCAAATGAATGACAAGTAAAATCATTACAATAATACAACAGACTTACAATAATACTTTCCTTTAATTCTACTTCACTTTAACTGTTTTTTTATTCTGCAGACACAGAGTACTTGGCAAAAAAAACAAAAAACAAAAAAAATCATAGTATGTAATTGTTTTTTCCCAGAAGGAAGGAATACTTAACTCAGTGCAGGCAGCCCTTTCTGCCCACTAAGAATCCCTTGTTTTTGAGGAGCAGTACTGTCTGGTTCCCTTATGTATACCCTCCCTAACTGAGTCCTGATTTCAGAACTGCACAGTACTGTGGTTACGGTAGAAAGAATAGGGCATCGCTTCTATCATATTCATGTAGGTTATTATTTTGGGATTTGAGAAAAGTGCAGCTGACTCCCCTCAAGTAAGAAATGTTTAGGATCAGCCTGAAGGAGTACACTAAGGGAAATTTGTTATGATACAAGTAAGCATGCTCCTTCTGTTCCTAATTAAAAACTCTTGACAGCTATATGCCATATTTTTCGATCTGTCTTCTTGATGAGAACATGGTGGATTTGCAAAATTAGGGTTTTCTCTCCTTTGTCTGAATTGCAGTTTATCTTTGCAAACAGACTGATTCTTCATGTGCTACGTAGCCTAAACCCAGCATTAAGGACATTTTTGCAAACCAGAATCAGGTATTGACTGAATCAAGCAATATGCTTGTAGTGTTAACAAGGAAGTAAAGTATTTGGCTATTCTAGTCATGTGTGCATGTGTGTGAAATACCAAGGATTCTTCTTAGTTGAACATTACTTTATCTTGTAACTTGTCCATCACCATCAAGTTTGAATATTTCATCTCTCTGTAGACTCCACAGTGGGTTTAGGAGTGACACAATAAGTCCGTCCAGTTTACAGCTTCTGTAGATCACAGAACATAATCTATGAGAATACAGACAATAAATAAAAACAAAGAATGAGGAAAAAAAACTTCTTACAAAATGCCGAGTGTAAAATACTAAGATGTTTGTTATAGTTCATCTCTCTTCCATTTAATTCTGTTACAGTTCTCTGCCAATCCCTATGATACAGACAAGTTGAAAATACACACAAAGATAAATGTAAATACATGTGTTTGCTTATAAAGAGATTCTGAGAGGTTCACTTTTATGTATGCAAGTGAGTGATCTAGTTTTGCAGTATTTTTCCTTGGGTGCTGTCTTTTCAATTGAACGGATGTAAAACAAAGTTGGAAACAATAATGAAGCTCTAGAATCTACAGATTTTTCTGTGACAAACTGTCCAATTATTTCTCAATAAGGAGTGGAAATAACTTTTGTGTGTTAGGAAAACTGGCCAAATTCAATTTGCAAACTGATATGGAACTTCTAATGTAAATGAAACCTTCCTAATAATGTGCATTACAACCTCAAATTTGATTGTTTACTGAAATTATGTTATATCATGATGAGATACAGATTAATTTTTTTGCTTTATATTGTTAAATCAACCAAAGAAATATAAAAATTCATATCAATATTAAATTTACTTAAAAAAAACAAACAAACATAATATTCACAACAGTTGAGAATGCATAGTCACAGTGGATTATGTTTTTTAACATGAGCTGTATACATTACTCATTTTTCCATAATGTTGTATACTATCATTCAGTGAACTACAGTTGGAACAGCTTGAGGACATACAGTTTAGTTGGCATGGTGATAATGGACCAAGTGGACTTGATCTTAGCAGTCCTTTCCAACATCACTGATTCTATGATTCTAAGAAATAAATTCAACCTATGGTTGAAATACCAACTGATGCTAGAATAACATCTTTTGGTGACCAAAGAGCAAGGAGACAAGAACTAGGTTTTAGTTTTACTCATTGACTGAGAAATGCTTGATTTGTTTTAGAACTGCTGTCTGCATGTCTACTACCACTTGTTCTCATAGCTTTTCTTTGGAAATAAATTCAGTACAGGCTACCTGTGCTGTAATGCAGGGCTGAGTGTTGATTTGTGTTGCACCCTCATTGCACCTTTGGCTGTTTTCTAAACAGTTTGGGATACTGTTCACAAAGGTTGGGTGCTGCATGTAGTCTTATAAGTCTTCATGGAATATCACCTATTTTGCAACCAGAAAGTTGTCCTGAGGCAAGGAAAATGCTTAATTTTATTCTAAACACTTAGAACATAAACAGAAGGGCACTGTTTTCCCAAGGCAGCTCATGTGGCAGTGGTTTTCTGAAGGCAGACTCAGTAAGCCGTGGACATAGACAGTCTGGTACCTCAGTGCATACAACCAGAAGAGTTTCAGATCATTAATTCTCAGCAAAGAACTAGAATGCTTGTGTATTTATCTTTTTTTAATGTAGGTAGCTAGAAAGCAACTATTATTCTGGCAGGAAATATTTTGCTACACTGGGATTAAAGTTTTCTGTATTTTTTCCAATATTCCCATGAGTGCATCACATCTACAATGAAACTAATAAAATTGTTTTTGTATCTTTACTTGGTGATGACCTCTTAAAAATAGTTGGTCTTGAAAGGAAAAAGTGTGTATCTTTCTTTAGCTTCTTGGTTTAGCTCTGAAAATCTTAGTAAATATTCCCAGAAGAGATTGTTAGTACTGACACTGATAGAAAAGACAGATGATACTGTAGTAGTTACATTTGAGTAGCCAAGGTATATTATTATTTTCTGTTCCTCAAAGCGCTTGTTATGACCAAACTGCCACCTCATAAAGAACTCAACTTTCCTTACATTTTGAGAAAATGTTGCCTAATGCATGTCGTGGTGACCTGGTTCAGCAATGGCATGGCAGCCAACCCCAGGCTGCTTGGTCCATCAGCTCACAAACACCAATGTGGTGGATGGCAAATGGTGTTTATTGGCGAGTTACACTGCATTTTATAACTTGAGTTTACGACATTGTTTCCGCCTGCTTACATCACAAACTAAAGGCTATTGGCTGAGAGGGGCCCTATCTTTCCGTACAGCGCGATATCTTCCGTCCACCAGACCCTGACTACCTACAAGAAAAAAAGGATGAAAACTGTAGTTCTGTCACTAATGTGAAAGGGCAGCTGTCATTACTACTTTTCCTCTCTCTTTTGTTCAATAAAAGAGAAATCAATCATCTCTCACAATGGCCAACAAACTTTAAACAGGACAGCACTGTGCCATTAAGAGTCCTTTCTTGACAGAGTGAGAGACTTTTTTAAATGTTTCTTAGTTTTAATATATTGAAAAAATAAAAGTGTTTTGCATTGCCACTTCATGTTTGTGTATACTTTCTATTACCTAGATGAACTTCAGTATATACTTTCTACTGAAATTGTCTTATATCTAAGGATATCAAAGTTGTTGTACTGAAATCCAGAACATTAACTTTTTATAATATGGTTATATTTTGTTTATATATATTTAGTTTATACTTTGAAATATGTTATAATTATGCATGAGTTGACTTCCCTCCCCACCCTCCCCCCACCAAAAAAAAAAAAAAAAAAAGAGAAATCTGTCCTTTTTTCATCTAGGATGGAGTCATTTTCATTTATGGTGTCTGGTACGATGCTATATTTTGCCTTGAGGAGAAAAACAGTGCTGATAACACATTTATGTTTTAGTTGTTGCTGAGCAGTGCTGCACAGAGCCAAGGATATTTCAGCCACCCTCCTGGATATATTGAGTATGGAGTGGAGATCTATTACTGTGTCCTGCATCTGGCCAGTGTATTCTTTAGCATCCCAATTGCTGATGAATCACAGGACCAATTTGCCTTGACATGGAAGGGTAGGCAGTGGACCTTCCACATACTACCACAAGGGTATGTGCATTCTCCAACCTTCTGCCGTAATTTGGTGGCACATGATTTGATAGAATGGGGTAAACCTAATGATGTAAAACTATATTATTATATCAATAATTTAATTTTAACCTCCTCCTCTTCAGAAGTGCTGGAGAAAGCAGTAGGGTCATTGTTGGTTTATCTGCAGGAGAACAGATGGGTTATCAACCCACAGAAAGTCCAAGGGCCTTAACTGTCAGTAAAATTATTCAGTTATTTTATATAACTAAAGTCTTACCTAATGCTATTATTCATAAAATTCAAGTATTCCCAGTACTAATCATGGTGAAAAAATTAGAGGAATTTCTGGGCATACTGGGATACTAGAGAACCTTTATACCCTACATTGTGCAGATTTTAAGACCTCTTATCAATTAATTAAGAAAGGCTAGTTGTGGGATTGGAAATGAGCAGAACAGGATACTTTTCATCAGGCAAAGTAAGTTGTTAAACAAGCTCAGGTGCTTATATCTGATCCAAGTCTCCCCACAAAATTGGACATGCATGCGACTCAGAAAGGGTTTGGATGGGTATTGTGGCAGCACTGGGTTCTGTTCGGACCCCAGGTAGTTTTTGATCTCAGGTATGGCATGGTGCAAAAGAGAGATGCATTATGACTGAGAAGCATTTACTGGCTACCTATTCCACAGAACCAATAACACAACAGCAGAGGTAATAGTAAAAACAACACTGCCTATTCAGGAGTGGGTGAAAGATCTGGCCCATAGGAGATAAAATCTGACTCCTAAGACAGGAGTGGTGGCACACTGAGTTGCTTATCTAGGGCAACACAGCTGTTTGTTCTCTTTGCCACTGAAGGAAGAACTGCAGAACATACTTGGCCCAGTGACATACTCCAGGAGGTTTCCGTCACAACACCAGAGAAGAGTCCCATACAAGAGGGGAAATATCCAATTCCAGAGGATGCCTGATACACAGAAGTGTTCAGCAGAGGAAATCCAAGTAAATGGTGCGTGACTGCATACCATTTCTCAACTGAGACAATCTGGTTTGAAGGAGATGGACAAAGTAGCCAGTGGGCTGAATTAAGAGCAGCATGGATGGTTATAACCCAAGAGCCAGGTGACATTTTTGGCACCCAATGTGGGGCAAAACCAGTTGTCTTAGCCAGGCAGAGACATACTTTTAGAGAGCAATCAAGAAGATATAATGGAACGAACTGACTACTGTGCCTAATTCTGATGAAACTGATGGATCTGATGGGAACCAGGATTCCTAAAACAGTAACATCTCAGCTATCAAAAGAGGACATTCTCCTGCTCGAGGAAGTGACAACAGTAAGACTATGTCACGTATTGCCTTATGGCATTACCTACGTGACCAGGGGGAAGATATGAAGAAGTGACATAAAAAACCCACTTCTGTACTTCAGGCACAGGTAAAAGAGTTACGAAATAGATCAACCACCAGGGTGAACTTGTCCAAGAAGGTGACTGCTCCAGCGACTGCCGGACACGACAGTAGCTGTAAAGTCAACAGAGGTAACAAATAGAGGGGCCCTGCCCCCAGCCGGGGGGAAAAAGGGATAATAGAGTGTATTAAACTGTGAGAATTCGATGGCCTGGCACATCAGAACCACAAAAATATAAGGCACTGGTGGACACTGGTGCACAGTGCACTCTAATGCCCTCAAGTCAGCAAGGGACAGAATTAATCTATATTTCTGGGGTGACTGGGAGTTACCAAGAGTTGACCAAGTTGGAGGCTGAAATAAGCCTCACTGGTAAAGTCTGGCAAAAAACATCCTATTGTGACTGGCCCAGGGGCTCCATGTATACTTGGTATTGATTACCTCAAAAGGGGATATTTTAAGGATCACAAAGGGTATTTATGGGCTTTTGGAATAGCTGCTGTGGACACAGACAACATTAAGCAGCTGTCTGCTTTGCCTGGCCTGTCAGAAGATCCGTCTGTTGTGGGGTTGCTACAAGTGGAAGAGCAACAGGTACCAATTGCTACAAAAACGGTGCACAGACGACAGTACTGCACTAACAGGGATTCCTTGCTCCCCATTCATAACTTGATCCATCAGTTAGAGAGCCAGGGAGTGATCAGTAAAACTCGTTCTCCTTTTAACAGCCCCATATGGCCAGTGCATAACGCCAGTGGAGAATGGAGGCTGACGGTAGATTACCGTGGCCTGAATGAAGTCACACCCCCACTGAGTGCTGCTGTGCCGGACATGCTTCAACTCCAGTATGAACTGGAGTCAAAAGCAGCCAAGTGGTATGCCACTATTGACATTGCTAATGCCTTCTTTTCAATTCCTCTGGCCACAGAATGCAGGCCGCAGTTTGCTTTCACCTGGAGGGGCGTTCAGTACACCTGGAACCGTTTGCCCCAGGGGTGGAAGCACAGCCCAACCATTTGTCATGGGCTGATCCAAACTGCATTGGAACAGGGCGGTGCTCCTGAGCACTTACAATACATTGATGTTATCATTGTGTGGGGCAATACAGCAGGGGAAGTTTTTGAGAAAGCAGAGAGAATAATCCAGACCCTCCTGCGAGCTGGCTTTGCTATTAAGCGAAGCAAGGTGAAAGGGCCTGCACAGGAAATCCATTTCCTAGGTATAAAGTGGCAAGATGGACGTCGTCACATCCCTACAGATGTGATTGACAAAATCACTGCCATGTCTCCACCCACCAGTAAGACAGAGACCCAAGCTTTTCTGGGTGTAGTGGGCTTTTGGAGAATGCATGTTCCAAACTACAGTCTCATTGTGAGCCCTCTCTTTTGGGTGACGCGGAAGAAGAATGATTTTGTGTGGGGCCCTGAGCAGCAGCAGGCTTTTGAGCAAATCAAGCAGGAGATAGCCCGTGCCGTGGCCCTGGGGCCAGTGCGGACAGGACACGATGTAAAGAACATCCTCTACACTGCTGCTGGAAAGGAAGGTCCCACTTGGAGTTTGTGGCAAAGAGCTTCTGGAGAGACCCGAGGCCGACCCCTTGGTTTCTGGAGTTGAGCATACAGGGGGTCTGAGGAGTGCTACACTACAACTGAGAAGGAGATCTTAGCCACGTACGAGGGGGTTCGAGCTGCTTCCAAAGTAATCGGTACTGAAACGCAGCTCCTTCTGGCCCCTCGACTGCCAGTGCTGAACTGGTTCAAAGGAAAGGTTCCCTCCACCCATCATGCTACTGATGCCACTTGGAGTAAGTGGATTGTGCTGATTACACAACGAGCTTGGATGGGGAACCTCAGTCATCCAGGAATCCTGGAGGTGATCATGGACTGGCCTGAAGGTAAAAAGTTTGGAACAACACCAGCAGAGGAGGTATCACGTGCTAAAGAGGCCCCACCATACAATGAGCTACCAGACAATGAGAAGAGATATGCCCTGTTCACAGATGGATCCTGTCGCATTGTGGGAAAGCACCGTAGATGGAAATCTGCTGTGTGGATCCCCACATGATGAGTTGCAGAGGAAGGAAAAGGAGAATCAAGCCAATTTGCAGAGGTAAAGGCTGTCCAGCTGGCCTTAGATATTGCTGAATGAGAGAGGTGGCCAGTGCTTTATCTTTACACTGATTCATGGATGGTGGCAAAAGCTTTATGGGGTTGGTTACAGCAATGGGAACAAAATGACTGGCAACAGAGGGGAAAACCTATTTGGGCTGCTGAACTGTGGAGAGACATTGCTGCCTGAATAAAGAGTATGGTTGTAAAGGTGCGCCATGTAGATGCTCATGTTCCTAAGAGCCGGGCAACTGAAGAACAACAGAATAACCATCAGGTAGATCGAGCTGCCAAAGTTAAGGTGACTCAAGTAGACTTAGACTGGCAACACAAGAGTGAATTATTTTTGGCTCGATGGGCCCATGAGACCTCGGGCCATCAGGGAAGAGACGCAACATATAAATGGGCTAGAGACCGAGGGGTGGACTTTACTATGGACGCTCTTGCACAGGTTATCCATGACTGTGATACATGCGCCACAATTAAACAAGCCAAGAGGATGAAACCTCTTCGGGAGGAAGTGCGATCGCAGAAGTATAAATATGGGAAGGCATGGCAGGTTGATTATATCACCTTGCCACGATCTTGCAATGGTAAGCGTTATGTGCTCACCATGGTGGAAGCAACCACTGGGTGGCTTGAAACATATGCAGTACCCCATGCTACCACCCGAAACACCATTCTAGGTCTCAAGAAACAAGTTCTATGGCGACATGGCCCTCCAGAGAGAATTGAGTCAGATAATGGGACTCATTTCAAAAATTCTCTTGTAAATACTTGGGCCAAAGATCAAGGCATTGAATGGATTTATCATATTCCCTACCACGCACCAGCTTCTGATAAAATTGAAAGATACAATGGGTTGTTAAAAACCATGTTGAAAGCATTGGGTGGTGGAACATTTAAGCACTGGGAGAAGCATTTGGAAGAAGCCACCTGGTTGGTCAACACTCGAGGATCCATCAATTGCAATGGTCCTGCTCAGTCCAGCTCTCTACCTACTGTAGAGGGAGATAAGGTCCCTGTAGTGCATGTGAAGAACATTGGACTGAGAGATGGATTTATTAGTATCTGTATATTAGTATTTTGCTGTAGCCAAAGACTTTGCTACCCTGTTTTTATTGCGGTACTTTCCATCCCATTATATATATATACAAAAGTGGGTTGAGGAAAAATAACACTGGATGGTGGTTCCATCTGCCCTATAATCTGATGGAAGCAGGCCTGGCAGAGCTGTATAATAACTTTCTGAAGGCTCCTCTGAAGACTGACTGCCAGTCCCTGCAGGAGTGGGCCAAATGACTGCAAGAGATGCTGAGGATTTTAAATGGAAGACCCTGAGATGGCTGACTCAGTGCCCTGCATGTATTATAAACAACTTGGGCCTCACCACTAAGGATCCAAACTAAGGGAGATGAGTAATGGTTGAAACCCCAAGTTGGGATGCTAAATATTATTCTGCTCCCTCACCTTGAGCCTGGGGACTGAAAGGTGAAGTGGCCTTGGGAGGTGCAGGACTGAAGAGTGCTGCCTACTTGCACTGTGGGGGAGGTTACTAGAAATGGGGGTGGGGGAGAAGGGATCAGTAACTACAAAGGTAATCAGTACATGGATCCCAGAAAGGAAACAGTAATTGTGTTGCTCTGACAGGTCAAAACTGACACTCTGGTGCCTGATATAATCATCTAGCTTTCATTATCAGGCCAAAAGGAGTGGTACAAATAAATGGCCTGGGTGTGCCCTGTTCAGGCAGAAGTATTGACCGAGGACAGTACTGCTGTATGTATTTTTACCTTGGAGGGTGGACTTGCCTGCTTTGGTGTAGGTTAAATATTTGTTTTACTCAGGTTTCTGAGATCCATGGCCCACAAGACCACCAAAAGGAGTGTATCATTTGCTCCAGTGTCACTGCAGAGTCATCATAACACTCTGCTCTTCAGTGGCACTGAGTGGTGGAATTTCTTGAAGATAAAAAACTGAACATTCTGGAAACATCTGTTGAATAAATCCTGCAACAACTATGAAGTTGTGTGTGTGTGATCCTGCAACTACGATGAAGCCTGCGCATATGCGTGAATTGATTTACAGACTTCTGTGTGTTCTGAACAGGAACTGTTGGTTGTATTTATCATAACTGTGATGTATGGGCTTATCTTACTGTTCATGCCGTGAAGGCGTGAACTGTAGGGGAACTGTTTAAGTCACGGCTTGAACTGGTGATTGAGCACCAAGTAAAGGGGTGTGCCTGGCCCAGGGAGCACAGCCAAATTGTTTGCACCTGTGCTCCTTGTGTGACCAGAAAGGGTAGACCCAGTGTGGAGCCATGCCTGGGCTCACGTAAAGGCCAGACACTGAGGGGAGAGTATCTTCTGGGTCTAGGCTGCTTTCTGTGAAGGAGTACTGGATAGCCAGAGAGCCCCTTCACCAGCTGAATGAGTTCAACTCTTCTTTCTGTGTATGAGCACTGGCCTACCTCTGCAAGAACCTGTCAGAAGCAGTTTGTATCTTTGTGAGCAGAATGGCAACCATGGAACTAACTTAACTATCTCCAAACTTTCATTATGTGCTAACTAACTGGAACTGACTTTATCTGCAAAACGAAGTCTGCTAGTTTTGTCACTTCTCTGAATTAAGCAGTTTAATAGTTCAAGTCTTAACACAGTTTCCGAGTTACTGATGAAAGTGAAGTTCATTGGCTATATTCCTGCCTAGGACTGTGGGGAGAAACTAATATTTCTCAGTAAACAAAACAAGTCAAACTTACTTTTCTTTTTAAGGGAAATATGTTTCTCTGGAACACTGATGCTGATCAGCTTTTTTGGCAGTATTGAACAGAAGATTTCTGTTCAGGAAAGAGGAAAAAGAAGAGACCTTGCAAAGAGTAAGAGACTAGAAGTCTCTTTTCCTGAATGGTTTAATGATAAGAATTTCATCTACACTTAGAGGAAAAAGTTCCATCACTTCCCCAGGATGGAAGAGCAGAAACATGTTCTGCTTCCTGTTGCACAGCAGAACAAATGTTTGTCTGACGGAGTTTTTAAATATTTCTTTTCTTTTTCTTACTTTTTTATTTTTTTAAGAAAAAAAAGTCATTAGAAAGTTAAAGCATGAAAATAGGGAAAAAGAGTAACAAGTCAAGTTCCTCAGATTGCCATAGCAATTTAGAGGAATAATTACATGAAGTATAAATAAGCTTTTGATGTAGCAGTAATGGAGAAGCAAAGCAGTATTACAGTTTCCAATGCAGGAACTGATGCCTGGGTATTTAAGCAATTGCAGAAATGATTCTAAATAGGTGGAATAAACTTTTTAGAGAAAAGGTTACACAGAATAAGACTGGAAGGAATGATACAATATCTCTGGTTTGAATGGGCAGAAATAGCTGACTGTGAGAATCGGAAACCTGAGAAAGTAGAAGGAATATCTGAAACCTTCATCTGGGCAAGGATAGGGAAGTAAGGGAGAAGAGCTGCAGCTGTTAGCTGTCACAAAGACTCTCCAGAGTTCAGTCCAGTTATACATATGCCCTTGCTGGTATTCCTGAAACACACAGATTCCACCACTTCTTGCTAAGTGAAGTATCTTCCATTTCTCAGTGCCATTTGAACACTGGGCACAGCTTATCATTTGGAACTTGCTCTTTTATATTCCTTCCTCACAGCGTCAGCTGTTTTTTGGTCAAAAACAGAAGAGAAGAGGTGGTACACAGAATAGACTGCAACCAGAAGGGCTTACTGCCCAAATCCAGGTTACCTCCATCTTCTTTTCGCTAGTCTATTCTCTATTCCTATCTGTTTCTGCAATTATACAATTGCTCCCGAACAACTGAAAGCAAACAGTGTGTAAAATGATGTCACATGTAATCTGTCAGATCAACCCTAAAATGTCTTTGCTGTTTAACTTTCCCACAGCCATAAAAACCCTTCCAATTCATTGGATTGTGCCAGCTTCACCAAAAGTATTCTTGGTTGTAACTGAAAAATTGTATCTCTGTGCATGGTTTTGTTGTTGTTGTTTTTTGTTTGTTTGTTTAATATTTTGCTTTTGTTTCTTTTGACTAAAATCTGTCCAGATGGCCAGATTGTGTCTGACCTTGTTCTAGTTGCTGGAGCAAATCTGTTATCCTCTTCCTTCCTAAACCACTGAATTGTAAACACCTTTCCTGTTGTTCCTTACTGTCATTTTGATACCACGATAGTTTTTGTAAGACCACTACACTTCTAAGAGCATAAACAGTCCACTGTTCAGATGACGTAATGCCTTCCAGCTTAAGAACTGCTAGCTTAGGAACTAGGTCTGTGAAGGAGTAGTATCCTTGAAGTCACAGATGGCATCTTTAAAATGCCTGAGTACCTAAGAACCAGAGACATCCTGAATGTACCATTCAAAGCTTTCTGATTCAGGTGGTTAGAAGGGATTTCAAAAGTTGATCTTGTACATTTGCCCACTAAAAGAATGTGCACTTATAAGGGATTGCTCACGACCCTGTCTGGTTACATTATTAACATCTTCAGGAATTAAGAGTCTAGAACATTTGTGGGCAAATCCTTTCTGTGTTTTACACCTTTGTGGCAAAAAATATTTTGCATATATCTAGGTAATTATTTCTTTTAATTCAGCTTGTGACCATTTCCTTCCCTCCTCATACAGTGGAGTCTTGTTTCATTCTCTCAATACCCTTTGCTGTGGTAGTAGTAGACAGCAGTAAGATCTCCCCTTAGTCTACTCATTTTGAGGCTGAACAAACCCATGCCATCACCTCTCCATGTATGTCGTGTGCTTAATCTCCTGACTCACCTGGTGACTCAGTTTGATCAGGTCTTCACAGTACTGTGGAGTCCATGGTTATCTACACCTAGCACCAGAAAGATCACTAGTGCTGAATACAAGAAAACAATCTCTTAGTAGTATGTTGTCTGCCATTGACACAAGGGTGCACTGCTAGCTTAAATTCAACTTGCTACCGCCTGTCACAACTCCCTTTGCCTCCGGGTAATTTTCTACAGAATTGCCTTCTAGACAACTTGTAGAGTTTTGTGTGACCATTCCATTCCCTGGGCTTTGCCTCTGTTTATGATAAAACCTAGAATAAGTCCTCTTAGTCAGAACTAGAGAAAAAAAAATGGGAGAGCTATAAGAAAAAAAAAATCACCGTTTTCATATGGTGCTTTATCAGCTACTTCTAAGTCATAATTCTTAAGATCTAGCTGTCAGCTAACAAGAAAGATGTAGCATCCCTACAATAAAGTTACCAGAAATAAACAATCAATAAGCTACTTCAATGATATTTCAGTGTTAATCTAATACCTGCTTAATTAATGAATACATCAAAAGAAAATTATTAGAATTGCATTAAGTTTTGACTGAAGTTGTTGAATGGTCCGTCCTAAGCAATCACACAAACATGCTTAATTAGAAACTTAATTGATATCTATTTATTTGACACAAAAATACTGAATTTAAGCACCAACCTAAAACAGTACTTACCCCAGGTGTTACTGAGCTAAGACTTTAATTACACTTCCTGAAATAGCATTTGTTAAAACCTATGAGGTGGTACCTAACTTACCAGGTAAGCAGTGAAGTCTGAGATTCCCTGAATTGCTTGTTAAAGACAACAAGCCTTTTAAGTGCCTTGAATGGAAAGTACAATCCTTACTACCTTGTTTGACAGGGAACTATCCATTACATTCAACCACCAGTTTTCACCATAGACTTTTATTTGCCACCACAGCTTGGATTTCTTCAAAATGCTCCCTAGTAAAACATGTAAACTTATCCTACATGCGTGATTTTTAAACAGAGACAATTCTTTGGTTTACATAAAAATGTCATATTAATACACATTTATTCTTCCAATGGGTATTAATTTTATTACAGCTTCTTATAAAAGAAGCCCTCCAGCTCTTACATGTAGAAAATTTATTCTAATTTTTAGAGAATAAAAGGTGAATATATGAAAAGGGTGGATTTTGGAAAAAGTACACATTAGATCCACTAGGAAGCTGAATCATTTACTAGGTGACAGTTCTGAACAGAATTTCACAAAAAGATACAAGGGGCAAGTAAAGCAGATATTCATACAACAGACACCTGTTGCACCTCCTTTGTCTCACTGAGAACAGCTCTAGGGCAGGCAACAGTAAGTGAGATTTTCACAGAGAGTATTAAAAATGCTAATGCTGCTTATCTTTGTGTACACCTTTGTGATGGAGATCCTTGAGACTGGCATAAAAAGCAGCACGTGGAGGAAGTCTTGCGGAGCAGAACAGTCTTGTTTTGGCTGAAGGTTGTGGGAATAAGCAGAAAAACAGTTCCAGAGCAGAATCTTAAAGCCCACAGTACCTAGAGCAAGACATTTGGCTTCATTAGCCATGAAATTAATATTAACACCCTCCTGATATCATAATGACATCTTAGAAGAACATGCTAAGCATATGACTATAGTACTCGACTCTCTGCCAGATTATGTTGAAGATCACCCCAATATGGGAAACAAATATGGTTTAAGATATAAGGGAAAGTATGTTGTGGGTCGCACAATGAAGAAGAAGAGAAAGAGACTGAAGGAGAGAAGAGAGCTAAGAGAGGGGAACACTTTCTTTGTAAGCATTACATTCTCACGTCTTGGAGAAGACTACGTGGGATATCATACGTTTTGCTAGCACTGTTATATATTCACACCATAGACAGCTAGTGCATTTATTGGTTGCAATATCTATGTTATGTCTGTTGCTTCCATAAATCATTTTTTCTTTTTAAATGTTTGTGTCTAAGCAAAAGTGCTGAGGGGACTCTGTCAGACATGCACTTGTGGATCTGTCGCATTAAAGTCCTGAAGGGACCCTCTGGAATACCAAAATAGAGATCACAAACAATTCAAAGCACAGAATTTTCAATTTATTTTTATTTCAGCTTTATAAAGGTCATTTTACACCATTAATTTCAAAAAATAAACAAAAACCCAATCAGGTCAAATAAAAATATTTCAACAAATAACTTACAATTGTTCTAAAACACTGTTCTTACTTTGCTTATTTTATTATGTGGCAGATATTGTACAGAAGTGACACAGAAACAGTGGTACTGAGTTCTACTTAATCATCCTACACAATTTTAGGTTAAATTCAAGCACTTAATACTCTGAGCACTTTAAACACATTAAACAGTATAGATAATATCACAGCCAAAATGCAAAAATATCTATTTTATACACAATTTTAAAAGCGCTTAATGAAGTTGCATGAATTCTGACATCACAAGTTACTTCAAAGGCTGCTTACTGCAGAACACCTGTATCAAGTTAATTTACAAGAAACAGTGTTACTCTGAGGGCTGTGGAAAAATGTCTAGTATGTTCAAGCTTAAGTCTTGGTTCCAGTGATGTCAGTAAGGTTTTTGCTACTGACTTCACTGATGCAACGATCACTGTTATCCACTCGTTCTTCTATCAGATAAAAGGTGTAAAGGTATGCTGAAAGAGTTACAAAATAGCTAATTGAAAATTATTTCTATGAGGCACACATGCAGTAAGAAGAAGAGTTATCATAAATTTCAAAACTACAGTCTTCAGTACTATTCCATGAGAAAGTCACAGACATTGCAGCCAAAGCGAGTAAGAACAGAGCAAACACCTCTGTTACACATTGCTGAGTTCCTTTTTAAGGCCATGTTACTGTGTTCTAGGAAGAAAGACATCCACACTTATTCTTTTTGGTATTATTTCTCTAGATGTATGGTAGATATGTAGTGCCGTGTTTTAACCAAGTTATTAAAACGCATTTGAAAACAAATGTTTCTGCACATATGACTTGATTCAAAACTACAAATAAGCTCCAATAGCCACAATTAAAGATGTGTAATATACATATCTACATAAATTTTTTATATTCATGCAGTTAAGGTGTATAGTGACGAGTACGACTTCTCAGTATGAAAAGATTCAGTGTAATTACTAGTTTCAAACTGAGAAGCTAAAGATACCTGGGTTTTATTTAAAATAGCAGAATACTTGATTGCTGAAGTGCATCTCACCAGGCTCACATTTTTATGTCAGATGTAATTTGATTTAAAATAAATTGAAACAGAGCTGGATATTATGTTGTGGAAGCCATTTTTCAGCATGGGTGAAAAGTTAACGTGCTTCAGCCTTATGCTATTTAATATCAACTAAATCAATTAGGTCTGTTTTTGTTTTTTATTATGCTTTTTTTATTTTGTTGTTGTTGTTATTACTAGGTCTACCTACAGTATACCAAATGCATTAGACAGATGTGTACTGGAGATACACTTTCAGCTCACCAGACATGTGACAGCTCCTGTCCAGAACAAACCTTTGCAGTATAACTATGTACATTCTCCCAGTTGGCAGTTAACTGGCTCGGAAACACTAACATACTAACATAGCTCTGAATTCCTACATCAAAATTAACCTTTGTCTAGCCAGGTACTGCAAGTACTGGGAGTAGATACATTCCTCATAATGACCGTATTTGAAGAAATACAGTCTCTTAGCTGAGAAGATGCTAAGCAATTTATTTATTTAACTTAATATAGTGAAGTGGTACGCCTTGCAGGATCAAACATTAATTTGCTTAAAAAAAAAAAAATAAGGGCAGTATAGGCTTCGTTAATTTCTTATTCATTCATATTCACTAAATGTAAGACAAAAATTCTAAAAATAAATGTAAGCTACTACATGCAAATTAAAAGCTCAAGAACTGAGAATCCCTCTGGTAACTATTCTTGGAAACATATGCATTTGAGACATTTAGAAACATCTTATGCAGAATAATAAGCACAAAAAATTGCAGTAACATGCATTTTAATTCTGAAAAGGTTTTGGAGGCAGATGCACTGAATGTGCTGCTCACTCTTTCATGTTTCACAACGTCAGGAGAATGCTGAAAATGAAATGTAGCTACAGAATGCTTCACATTTAAGGTCTGCAGTTTCATGATTAACTACATGCATCTAAGCATGGACTGCTATTCTGAATTTTCTTGGCAACAAAAGTTAGAGCTGTGCCACTTCTGGTCATACAGTTTTCTCATCCACCTTACCTCATAACCTGGAATAAATTCACCATCTATGAAACTGCTTGTTACACCGTATACTCATTGCATTTTGTTCACAGCATTTCCATGCAACAAATATCTCCCACTGGCAAAGAGCTAACACAAATGTTCTTAAAATTTTACAAACATTGTTCCAAACTTTAAACACGTGTAGCCCAAATTTCACATATTCCCTTGAGCTTGCACAGTACAGAAAAATATTATAAATCATGAAGAAAACCATGCAAAGAAAACCCCAAGACCACCAAACTAACTTATCTAAATGAAAAATAAACCAAATAACAATAAAATAATAATAATAAATCTTGTTTTGTTTGGTGTCTCAAATAACACAGCATCAATAATTTTCTTGTCTACTTTTTTAGTGTCAAATTTGAGACACAACAAAATATACCTTAATTTCCCACCTTCCTCAAATCTCTTTTTCTTCAGATTCCAAGTCTGTGCTCTCAAGTGGCATTTAGAGTATATATTCATAATCAGTGACTAAGTTTCGTATTTCCTTGCACACAGAAGAGTAACTCAAATCCCCAGATTAACGACATTAACATAGAAGTAAATTAATAAAATATGAAAATTCTTTTAGAATATTTCCATTAATGTTTTTAACAGATTATCCCTGGTTCAGTTTAAATTACATGAGATACATCAAAATAAATCAGTAATTATTATTATTATTAATAATAATAATAATAATATTACCAAAAATAATCTGTTTGATCACCAGCTCTTTCAAGGCATTGATGGAAATTTACATCATTCTGACAACGTTCAATAAAAATAAAAAATTGCAGACAACCCAGGTTTCAAAAAATGGTACTACTGTTAGGTACAATGCACTTAGGTAAAGTATTGCAATCTAATTTTAGATGTTAAATCATGGATATGTGAACAAGTACTCATTTGACAATAACCAAAAAGCACCTTCTGCAGTAATTTAGTATCTTCACCTGTGAGCTTCTGTGTCATAATTCTACATCAATCACTTCAGTCTTGGACATCAAAGTAGTCAATTACTGGCTCTTCTTTTAGTGCTTTGGACAAACCACTGCTTCCACTATTCCTGAAATTATAAGAAGTATTACTCCCATTGCATGAAAAACAAGACAGAAGTAAACTGAAATCACAAATTCTCATAATGTCTCAGTGTGCACTTGCACACTGTATTGGTAGTTGGCAGTTCTAAATTATATTCTAATGAAAATATCTTAACACTTTGGAAAGCTTTTAACTGTAATTTTTGGTGAAAACTATAGACGTCAGTGTGTGGCTGAATTGAAACAATTATGTTTTGGCTTTTACCAGAAAGTACCTATTATCAGTAATACTTATTGCAAAATCGATGATATATTGAATAAATGTTCAGCATAGCTTTCTAAAGGAAAGAGCAAAAGGAATATTTTTGAAGCAGTCACTGGTCAAACCTGTTTATTTTTAAAAGCAAGAATAACAAAAAATATATATGCACATTGGGTTTACATGGCAAAGCCCTGGAGGCCAGGTGACTGCAAGGACTGCATTTGTAAGAAGAGACTAGAAGGTACCAGAAGCTATTATTACACAAGAGTCATTTCTTGCCAGCTCAAAAAGGGAACCGCAGATTGACCATATTTGAGCCAACAAGCAATGCTGCTTGTACCTCTATGACAGCATATTTAAGAAAGAGAAAAAAACACTGTGCAACACTAGCTGGAAGAGAAGACTGAGAAAATCTGAAGTAAACAACTCTGCAGACAGTAAAGTCAGTGAAGAAGGAGGGGTACTGGGTGCTCTAGGTGCTGCCACAGAAATCTCCTTGCAGTCTAAGAAGAGGACCATGGTGGAGCAGGCTGTCCCCTGCAGCCTACAGGGAGATACTACAGCCCAGAGTGGAGTAGGTGGGTGAAGACTGACAGAGCTCCTGCAATAGTAGACCCCAGGCTGGAACAGCAACCCGTGGAGAGTATCCCATGCAAAAGCAAGTGATATTAGAGGAGCTGCTGCTGGTGGAGGATCCATGCAGATCAGTCTATTCCTGAAGGACTCCACCCCACAGCATGAACTCATACCTGAGCAGTGGTTGATGAACTTCAACCTGGGGAAGCTCAAAATGGATCAGTTTACAAAGGACTGCATACCACGGGAGAGACCCCTTGCTGGAGCAGGGGAAGAGAGTGAGGAGGAAGAAGCAGCATCAACAAGGCATTATGGACTGACCACAGCCCTTATTTCCTCATGGTGCTCAGAGGGAGGAGGCAGAAGAAGGTGGACAGAAGGAAGACGGTTTTCGTTTCCTTTAACTTCTCACTGCTCTACTACTCTGTTATCAATACACAATAAATTAATCTACCCTATGCTAACTGCTTCGCATGGGATTGTAATTGGTGAGTGATCTCCCTGTGCTTATCTCAGTCCACGAGCTTTTCTTTTTCCCCACCATATTTTCTCCTCCTGCCTCACTGAGGAGGGGGAGTGAAAGCAGTATGAAGGTGCTCAGCTGCCCATCAGTGTTAAACCACAATATGGTAACACCAAATCTAAACACAGTATGAAGTCTTCCAGCAGATTTTGTAGAGTTAGGTAATTCTAAAGGAATTTTCTTTCTATTTAAAATACTCTTCTCAAGTAACTGAGCACAGAATTGATGAACGCAATTTTTTTAGTAAATTTCTTACTTATCTGTTTGTTTGTAATGAGGAATAGGAGGTGGAGGCCTGCTCTTCATTTCTTTATCGAGCACAGAAGTTAAGGTATTGCTTGGACAAATGGATTTCCCTCTAGAGAAATAAAAGAAAAGGTTGTTTTATTAAATAGGAAGTTATACACATTAAGAAATAAGGGTAAAAATAATCACATTTAAAAGTAGTGGCCCCAATGTCAGTGTTTACATTTGTATTTCATCTAGACAAATATTTAATTTTCATACAATCACAGAATATTCTCAGTTGGAAAGGACCCACTATGATCACTCAGTCCAACTCCTGGCTCCACACAGTACCACCTAAAAATAAATATATCCAAGAGCATTCTGCAAAGCAAGGGCCACCCTTCAGTCATGGCGTAGGGCAGTATTTTCTCCAATACAGGAAGTTTTATCATGTCCCTAGCATCCACTGTCTGTGAATCATGATGAACTTCAATATTGCATTCCATGTCCAAAGGCTACACTGGAGAAGGATATTAAAAGAAAAACAAAAAGAAAACAACCAGAAAGATTTGAAAGATTATTCCAAAAAGGCATCTAATCCGAATAAGTACCCTACACACTATATATTTAACAGGATGTGCTATAAATTTAAGAATCACTTTCTAGAGTTAGTTTGCATTATTTCAGCTTCCAGTCAGTGTTATGATTTAACTGCAGGACTGAAAAACCTTCTACTACCAGCATCTTTCCCATCCACAGACTCTTTTTATCATTCAGGGGAAAAGTAAACTGAATAAATTAAAATTCTTAAACCTTGTCTAGGACAGTTCTTTTTACCCTTCTTGCAGATTCCTCTGAACTCACACTACTGGCATTTTAAGACCGTGGTACACTAAACTACAATGCTTTCCTATTTCTATATGAAAGCCTTCTCATCTAAGGAACGTTTCCTTGCGTTCTGTGTTGTAGAATCTCCTCTTAATATTACCTGCTAGTTAACTTTTAGATGGAGAGTAAATTAAATTGGCCTCTCCACTTCAGAACAGTTGAATAAATGCTGCTACTTGTCCTTCTATCTACATTACATTCATAACTTAATAGTTAATTTTATCACACATTGGAAAGAAACGTGTTTGAATGCATATTTATTACTTTATCATATAATGTAACCTTATCCTTTCCCATATTTCTATTCTGAAAAGTACCATTGCATCTGAAAACACTAAAATACACACAAATAAAACAGGATTAATAACGGTATCTTCGATTACATTTATACACACAAAGGTTTTTTGCTTCCATATAAGTTACTATTACCCATGTGACCCATTGTTACATGCTCTATGAACCTTTTTCCTTATAATTTTATTTGTGCCTGTTATCTTGTCCAACAAGAGAAGAGAGAAGATGCATTCTGCACTTGAGCTATGATTTCAGACATCTTAGTGATAACTCTCCAGTACTATTTCCAAGTAGTTATTCTGTATCTCTTACTATTCTTAACAGTCTTAAGAAGACTGCTCCAAAAGCAGTGTTTCCTATTTTATTACGTTGGGCCAAGATATGAGAAGCAGGTGTTGGTGGGATGGCAACAGTGGTTGAACCTTCCCACCAATATTCCTTTACATTTCGTTGTTCTGTGACAGATGGTAGGCAAAGGGGCAGTCTGACAAAATGGTGACTGATATTGGATGTGCATATGAAATAAAGGGGTAGAAATTAATTCCTCATTGCAGAAAAAATTGCACCACTGACATTCATTGATGCTTGCTGAATGTTTATGGAGACCAAATAGCACATGTTAGCACAGTGAGGTAGTAGATGGTGTGTTGCAGCCGTGGTGACAGTGGATTACTGCCACTGGTACAGATCTTTGTGATGCATGCGCGCTCTTGTTCATCACTGGCAAAAACGCATAGCTAATGGTGGTGACTATGTGGAAAAATAGTGTTTTTCTAGCTGAGAATTTGCTTTATTAAATAATGTTATTGTGCCCTTTGTATCTTTAGTGCTTTCCATGGAAATAAATAGGGGATTATTTTTGAAGCAACCTATGTTGCTGATAAACCAGCTTAGAAAGTAATGTGGGAGTAACTGAACGTACATTTACTTAACGTGACCAGAACACCTAACATCTTTACTTTATTGTTGTAAGTGAGTAATGTCTTGTGCATTTCTGAGTTTAAGGCAGCATTTACACAGAAATTAAGGGGAAAAAAAAATCCTAGCAATTATTTTATAGGAGAATAGACATTAACATACTAAAATAAGCACTTAACCATATAACTATATGTTAAAATTTAACCATGTATTAAAACTCTAAAAATCTACATAAAACTATATAAATGTATGTTTTTATTAACAGCAATATACATTATCAAGTTGTATGTAGACACTTAACACAGTTCCTGGAAGGAACACCAAAAAGATTATGACTGTTCTTAAGAACACTTCCAGGATGCCTGAAGTCATAAAATTACAGAATGGCTTGGGATGGAAGGGATCTTTAAGATCATCTAGTTCCAACCCCCCTGCTATAGACAGGGACAACCCCCACTATATCAGGTTGCTCAAAACCCCATTCAGCCTGGCTGTGAATGCCTTCAGAGAAGGGGCACCCTCAACCAGCGTCTCCCCACCCCCACAGTAAAAAAAAAAAAATCTTCCAAATATCTAGTCTAAATCTATGCTCTTCCAGTTTAAAGTCATTCCCCCTCATCCTATCACTACAAGCCCTTATAAAAAGTCCCTCCCAAGCTTTCCAGTAAGGCCCCCTTCAGATACTGGGGAAGCTCCCCCTGGGAGGGGCGTGTTAGGGTCCCTCCTGGGAGCCTTCTCCATATTGAAGAGCTCCAACTCTCTCAGCCTGTCCTTGAAGGGGAGGTGCTCCAGCCCTCTGATCATTTTTGTGGCCCTCCTCTGGACCTGCTCCAACAGCTTGATGGCATTATGTTGCAGGCCCAGAACTGGATGCAATAGTCTAGGCAGGGACTTACAAGAGCGGAGCAGAGGGGCAGAATCACCTCCCTCCACTTGCTGGTCATGCTTCTCTTGATGCAACTGAGGATACAGTTGGCCTTCTGGGCTGCAAGTTCACACTGCTGGCTCATGCTGAGTCTTTCATCAGCCAAAATCCCAAGTCCATACAAGCTGCTACTGAATACTAGACATGATGTAACAACAGACCAGCACCCCTTAATGACACTGCCTAAAGCTCTAGCACCCAAATTTATCAGAAGAGGAGACTAACATAAGAGACTTCAGGAAGCCACCAACAGGTACAGTAAAGCACATATGTCAGCTCAGTGAGGAAATCCTTCCCCCATTTGTGCCAAAACCAGTCTAGACATTACCTTTTAACAAGGTTTTGCTATATGAAAGGAATCTTGGTTCACAAGGAATTTGGTACTGCAACTGCTCAAAAGATGGTGACGGAAAAGGTGACCAGCAGGAAAACATAAAGGAGGGCACTTGCAAGGATTCACTCAGAGAGTTTACTTCACATTACAACAGGAACAGAAAGGGCAATTCAGATGAACACTGACAATCAGCACTGGGAATCCTCTTTATGTGGTTTGACGCTGGCAATGCCATATGTCAGGATACTAATGAAGCTAATATGATAACTTCTCACAGACGTTATGGAATTATGCTAGGGGCAGAGGCTGATGGCAAAGTGGATTTATAGTCTTTGCTCCTATAATCTCGTTGGTGGAAGTTTCCTTAGTACCGAAGAGACTTTCTCACTCTTCTGACACAACCTGTATGTTGTTGTTACCATTTCAGTGATACAATTGGAAAAGAGTGAAGAATAGCCTTTTTGCCTAGCATCATTTCTAATTATGTATAATTGGATATATTGTATATAAGAAGCCCTTTAAAGAAATCTTCAGGGAATACTAAGAACAAGATTTAAGAAATTGAATAAAACCATCTGAGCTGTTGACTATCAGCCCTGCAGTTGAAGAAGCTGTTGTGAAATACTTAAACTTGAAACAAGCTATCACTTGTCTGAGGTGTCAGTGACTTAACGTGTTGAACAGAACAAAGAGAAAGATAATAAAAATAACTTTTGGATGAATTCAATGAAGAAACACTGCTAGGCAGATGAAAAATATTCTCAGAAAAGCACTCACTGTCATTAGGAGCGTCAGAAGTAAAACTGCAGCACATTTGTTCTGTTTGGCGTGCTCTTCCTTAAATAACACATGGGAAGGACCAAGTTTGCTATTTCACCACAGAAGTCTTACATTCTAAATCTGCAGTATATAACATCTTTGCTTTTACATCTATCCCACTCCTTTCTCAAACACTTTCTCAATTTATTCGTTAATTTCCCATCATCCCCTAGCCTTTTTATTTTTCTCAAGTAAGCCTTTTGAAGTGTGGCTTAGCTTATCAATCTCCTTCAGCAGAAACATGGGCTCATGAAGAGAAATCTTATAGAAGTGATCCAACTCCATTGGAAGTACTCAAGATTCTAGCTAAGCTACCAATTCATCAACAGCCTCAGAAGGAAATCATGGCACTCTAATAGCAGGAAAGGTTAAAAAATTACTATTATATTTTTTTTACTATTACTGTTAACTACAGTCAATATCTACAGTTAAAAACTTGTTAAACCGCTTGTCAAAGAACCACAATTTGACAGCGCTAAACTAAAAACTGATAGCGCTAACTAAATAAAACACCCAGTGATAACAGAATCAAGAAAGTCATGCCCTCTCCAATACAATAATCTTGCTTCACTTCTTCTACTATGAACTTCCTCTTACAGGCCCTCTCTAAGTATCTCCAGTTTTGCTTAGAAATCTCAAATAGTAACTCCATCTCCCGTTTTGTCTTTTATCTTGATGGAGGATAGGACTTCCTGTGGCAGATTCAGGCAGAGTAAATAAGTTCTAATAGCAAGCTTCTCCAAAGAAGGTGCAAATTTAAGAGTGAATTCTCAATCCAGTCATTAATTTTCCTGAATATTTATTACATCTATTATCTTTGACACTTCTCCCAAATTTAACTCATGACGAAAAGAAAAAAAGTTAGTGCTGAGTCAAATGGAAAAAAGCCTTATAAAAATCTTGTTTTTCTTGTTCTCTCATTTTTAAACTGGGTTTTCCTGAAGATGTACTTGATAATGAGAAACAGAAGTCCATCAAATTATCAATTTAAAACTGCATTTAAAAATTTTAATGGAAACTACTGCATGTTGCAAATTGTATTGCAATACAATCATTCAATTAAATGATAAATCATACACAGTTCCAAGGAAAAAAAAAATTACATACTTGACTGCAGTGATAACAACATTACGCTTTGGCTCGTTGTCGTAGCTCACACTTTCAATGCCATAAACCTGAGCTAATTCATGGATGATTCTGCGGTGATCTCTGTTCATTGGTGGGTAACAATGGCTCTTCTTCGTGTACTTGCCCTGGATTCAGGAGAAAAAACAATTTGATAAAGTATTCCTTTAGCAAAGAAAGGCAGGGTGTGAGGGGGAAACAAAGAAATGAGAAAGACTGCTTCTACCTCAAAAATTTTGCCACTGTGACAAAAAGTAGAAAATGCTAATAATTTATTATTGATAAAAACTAATCTAAATATGACAATTTAATTCTCACATCAAAGCATTAACACACATATATATGCATTTGTGAAACAAATTCTGAATATGTCCACTCTTCTTACATCCCTAAGAAGTGGGATAATTTTTCTGAATTTTCTTTTTTCAGATTGCTTTTTTACAGTGCAAATACTGCAGATTGCTATAAAAGCATCAGATTTAGCTATCTTTTCCCTGTACCAAAGAAGCTGTTCATAGTAAATTCTGTCATGTAATGAAGCCTACTGATATTCTTAAAGTAGTTTTAGTTTCGGTTAACAAAGACTGATGTTTGATTTGACACTGACTGTTACATAAAAAGTAAAAAAACAAACAAACAAACAAAAAAAAAAACCCTAAACTAAATTATTTGTACCTCCCTCCCAATGGGTGGTGTGACTTAGTAACATCATATAAGATAATCAATACTTCAGTCTGCTTCAATGACTCTAAACACTGTTTCAGCCTTTGCCTTATTTCTCCCCAAAGGGTATCATAGGTCTTTGGTCTACAGACAGGATTCAAGGGGAAGGTAAACTACCAGTTTCAAACAAAGTTTGAGCCAGGGACTGCTACAGAATTCTGAACAAGTTTTTGGGACTGATGTAGGAAATTTAATGACACTAAGAGACCAGAACCATCTCTGAAAGGTTGCAGAGTTTTGGGTATGAACCTAATGACTAGGAAAAAAAATAAAATGTTGTGCCTATGCTCAGGAAGAGCAAGAATGAAAACAAGGACTACAGGCTGATCAGCTGCACTCAAAGTCTGGGAAAAAACAGAGTCCTCTTACAAGCATTTTTAGGCATATGATGTAGAAGGTCCTTGGGAGTAGCCGATTTAAGAAAGCTTTTCAGAATCTGACTGACAAAGGCCCTGAACAAGCTGGTCTGACTTTATCGTTGGCTCCTGCTACAAGGAAGAGGTTGCACAAGACGACCTCTGAAGGTCCTTCTAACCTGAATGATTCTAAGATGTTTTCTGACATTCAAATACAAATATCTGACTCTGGATTACACAATGAGCATTACTACATCAAAAAGCAGTCACATTAGAGAACAAATGAATAGTCTTTTCTAAATCACTAAGATGCAGAAAACCTCACTTCAGAATCTAATAAAAGGACAATTTTGATAAACCTCACACTATACACAAATGTTAGTTCAAGCCTGATATTGCCAGAAGTAACTTTGATGCGGTACTGTGTACTCTTTCTTTTCTAACAGTCTAGGAAACTATAATTTTAAACTTTAACTGGTTACATTTACCGAAAGATTAAATGCACTTCAAAATTATTTAAACTGCAGAAATGAACATAGATTCTTGAGATCTTTTTTTGGTTAATTTAAAGAATTTTTACTGTAATCAGCACTTCAGTAAAAGAGAATCCTACTTAATAACGACCCATAATCTTTTCCTCCACTAAGAAACTTGCGAAGACTTTCAATCATCACATTTACAGAAAAAGGCAGAATGAGGAGAGAACTCATCCCCTCCATTGAGAGAATACTAATCTGCCACAGTCACCTAAATTCACCTATAGAAGACCAAATATAACAGAGAAAGATCAACATTACCAATAGATACATTGTAGCTGCCCTGTAGATGGATGGTTTATACCTGCCTCCTCTCACAAACTGTCTGGCAGCTAAATAGTAAACAGACCTGAAGTTGTGGTCACTCTTTTACACGTGTATTACTTTTAAAAGTAATTATATGCAGTCAGGATAGAATATTTATCAATATACAATAATAAACTATCTACCTACTACAACACTTTATGGGTTCTAGTCCAATGTTTGGACGAAGAGAACTCTACAGATCCTGCACCTATTTATGACTTCCTTTAGAAAAGTGGTGATAATTCTGGACTCAGGGTCCAGGGAAAAAAAAGTCAATTTCTTTCTGTATGCAGACAGAACTGGATGATACAAATATCTGTGTTCTCTGCTCACATACAACAATAGCGACAACTCTGTTGTACTAGATTAGTACAGGGAAGTCTAGGGGAACAAATGTTCATGAGGCAACCAAAGTCATAAAACGACAGATGAGTTTAACTGTATTAATGACCATTTAGTAACAAAAGGAAAAGAGTAAAAAAATCCTTTTTATTGCTCATTTATCCAGTTGAGCTGAAGTTCTATCTGAAGAACAGTGCAAAAACATAAATCAAAGCAAATGTATGAAAATTTACATAACAGTAACGTGTACAAGAAATAATACTGACATAGTCAGAGCTACCTGAATGTTTGATAGGCTAACATGCAAAATAATTTTAATACAAGGGAGTAAGCTCTACATAGAATCACAGAATCACTCAGGTTGGAAAAGACCTTGAAGGTCATTGAGTCCAACCACAACCTAACTAACATTTCTAACATGTAGAAATAAAGAACATAAGTCACATCTTCGACCAGAAAGGATTTAGGACATTGGTGTCTAACCTTTTGGCTTGCCTGGAATGCATTGAGTGGACAGGAATTGTCTTGTCACAGTCGCTCCGAAAGTAATGCCTCCTATTTATTTCCATGGAAACTACTAAAGATACAAAGGGCACAATAACACTATTTGATAGAGCAAATTCTCAGCTATAAAATACTATTTTTTAACATAGTTAACACCATTAGCTATGCATTTTTGTCAGTGACAAACTAGAGCCTGCACGCTGCACTCATAAAAATTTGTACCAGCAGAAATGATCCACTGTTGCCATTGCTGATATGCACCACCACCACAGTGTGCTCACACACACTGTTTGGTCTCCATAAATCTTCAGCAAGTGTTAATAACTATCAATGGGTGCAATTTTTTCTGCACAGAGGAATTCAGTTCCACCCCTTTGCTTCATACACACTTCCATGTCAGTCAGACTGCCTCTCTGCTGCCATCTATTGCATGCATGACAATAAAATGTAAAGGAATACTGAAGGGAAGGTTCAACCTCTACTGTCATTCCACCAACATCCGCCTCTGATGTCATGGGTTAACATAATAAAATAGGAGGCATTACTTTTGGAGAAGCCTTTGTAAAACATATAATATGGTCAATATATATTAGTAACAAAACTTACTTTGATCTTCAATGTTTTTGAATGTTTCTTCAATGTTTTTGAAACAAAAAGGAACAAAAGCACGAAACTAATGGGATATCTGACCTTGTTTACCTAATACATCAATCCTTGTTTTGATGAAAGTGGATGCAATTTTAATGAGTTACAAAGGTGTTTGTCAGAGATTTTTTTATGACATTTTACTCTTTCTGTACTTCATTCTTGAAAATAGCTGTTCAAAAATGTATGTACTGCCAAAAAATAATGACGTGAATAAGGTGTGATTGCAAAGTGAGGAATGTTTTCCTCTGTTAAGATAGGTTTTATAAAAGAAAAGGGACATGAGCAAAGTTTTAAGTTGAGTATCTAATTGCAACCATACAAATTCCATTTGAAAATATACAAGTAACCAAAAATGCAGCCACTAATATATACAAAAAAATATATATATTTTTGGCCATCTTGAAACCTGTTCTCAAATTCCTTTATCAGAATGGAAAGCATGGCTGTATATTTTTTTCTGTTCACACAGTTGTGTTTAGCCAGTGTGCCAAAACGTATAAAATTAATTATTTGCTGTAACTTTTGAGTTGGCACTTCAGTGCATCCTCCAACGTAAGAAAAGAGGAGACATTTCTTTTGGAACAGCCATCATACAAAATTAAAGATTCTGATGGAACTCCCCAGGTAACTCTTTTATTTGCCTTCCAAAAACTTAATGAAAGAAGAATATTTAATCTGCACATGTATTATGTAGACTCTAAAGCTTAAGAACTGTCACTTGTCTTTGTTGTACAGAAACAAATATCTTCCCCTTTGAAATATAGTTTGTCTCCTGGGAATTACTTTTACCTTGCAAAACTGCAGATCCCAACAGTGCAAAGTGCACGACTGTGCAGAACTCATCCTTGAGGTTGTCACGCAACCCTAAGTTGTTCACCTTGATCATGACAGAAACTTAACCAGTGAGTAATTGGCCTTTTATGTGGTGGTGGGAGCTGTCTTGGGCAGAGTGGTAAGAGTTCTCAATCTTTGGTCAGAAGGATGGTATGCAAAACTGCTAGGCTGGACTTCCAAGAGGGCAGAATGGAACTTTTCAGGACACAAGTAGGGAAGGTATCTTGGGAGCAGGTCTTGAATGGCAAAGGGAGCCAGAAAAGCTGGATGCTCCTCAATAAATAAGTTTAAAGGCACAGGAGCAGGCTGTCCCTATGTGCCATAAGATGAGCCTGTGGGAAGACCAGCATGGATGAATAGGGAACTTTCACCAAGACTCCAGGAAAAAAAATAAGAGTTTACCCTCCTGGGGAAGAAGGGACAGGCAACCTGGGGAGAGCACAAGGAAGTTGCTAGCATGTGAAGGGTGAAAATCAGAAAAGCTAAAGTCTAATATGAGCTCAACCAGGCCACTGCGCTAATAGACAACAACAAAAAAATGTTTACACACATAAATATTAAGAGGAGAACCAAGGACTATCCTTTACTGGACATAACAGTAAAAATGACCACTGAGAATAAAGAAAAGCCTGAGGTTCTCAATGCCTTCTTAGCATCTGTCCTTAAGAGTCAGACCAGTTATCCCTGGGGTACATGGCCTCCTGACCTGGAAGTCTGAGGAATAAGCCCCTCATGATTCAAGGAGAAACTGCTGAAGACCTGCTACTCTACCTGGACTGTCACAAGTTCATGGAGCAGATGGGATCTACCCCAAAGGTGCCGGCAGAGGTGATGGTCAAGCTGCTTTCCACCATCTTCGAGTGGTCCTGGTCAACGGGAGAGGTTTCACATGACAGGAGACCTGCTAATGCAATGCCCATCTCTAAGAAAGGTTGTCAAGGAGAGTCCAGAGAATTACAGGCCTGTCAGCCTGACCTCATTGTCAGGGGAGGTTATAGAACAGGTCACCTTGAGGGAGATCGAATGGCATGTGCAAGACAACCAGGAGATCAGGCCTAGCCAGCATGGGTTCATGAAAGGCAGGACCTGACTGACCAACATGATCTCCTTTTATGACCAGGTGACCCACCTGGCAGATGAGGGAAATGATGTTGACATAGTCCACCTAGACTTAAACAAAGTCACTGACACTAGCTCCTGCAAGATTCTCCAGGAGACGCTGGCAGCCCATGGTTTGGACAGGTATACTCTTTGCTGGGCAAAGAACTGGCTGGATGGCTGGGCCAGGAAAATGGTAGAGGTTAACGAAGTTAAATCCAGCTGGTGATGGATCATGAGAAGCGTTCCCCGGGGAGTCAGTATAGGGGTTCATACTGTTCAGTATCTTTACTGATGACCTGGATAAGGAGGGGACTGAGTGCAACCTCAGGAAGTCTGCATGTGACATCAAGTTGTGGGGTAGCAGCTTGGAGCAGTGACTGGAAAGCTGCACAGAAGAAAAGGATCTGGGGGTGTTGGTTGACGCTGGGCTAAACATAAGCCAGACGTGCCCAGATGGCCAAGAAGACGAATGACATCCTGGCTAGTATCAGAAACAGTGTAGCCAGCCAGGGAGGTGATTGTCCCCCTGCACTCAGCTCTGGTGAGGCCACACCTTGAATACTGAGTACTGTGTCCAGTTCTGGGCCTCTCACTACAAGGAAGACACTGAAGCCCTGGAGCGTGTCCAGGTAAGGGTAATAAAGCTAGTGAGGGGTCTGAAGCACTAGGAGCAGCTGAGGAAACTGGGATTTGTTTAGTCTGGAGGAGGCTCAGGTGAAAACTTACTACTCTCCACAACTCCCTGAAGGAGTTGTAACTCCACAACTCCCACATTGCTAGTAGCAATAGAACTAGAGGGAATGGCCTCATGTTGCACTAGAGGAGGTTCAGATTGGATATAAGAAAAAATGTCTACTCTGAAAGAGTGGTCAGGTGCTAGAATGGGTTGTCCAGGGAGGTGGCTGAGTCATTGCTCCTGCAGGTGTTTAAGGAAAGAGTGGATGTAGTACTTAAGGATACTGTTTAGTGCACAATATAGGTTGTAGGTAGACAGTTGGACAAGATGATCTGGGAGGTCTTTTTGAACCTTAATGATTCTATGATCCTTTAGGTCAGATAGGGAAAGTACTGTCTTGACTGATTTGTTTTATGCTTTTCATTCTCTTCTGCAATGTATGCTCTCTTTTCAATAGACACTAAATAGTCTGTTTTGTAGAATCTTAAACAGTTGGTTACTGCTGTGAATCAAACATTAGAGATGTTCATCAGCTCTCCTGCTCTCTTGTTCCATCATATTCTATATCACTAATTACCTATATTAGAAATTGAAGCTCTATGGTCTAAGCAGTCCTAAGTGAGAGAAAGGAAAAGGACACTGATACTAATAGAGAAAGTAACTGTTTCTTGAACTAAGGGAACGGGGGATACAGCGTGGTGAACAGTGAAGTGAACTGTGGCTGAATCCAAATTTCCTTCTAGAAAGAGGACTACCACACACATCAAATGTTGGAAAGCATCCATAGATTTGTAAGCAACTTCTACAGTGGAGATCAGAAGAATCTAGGGCTTTCGTTCTCAAAATCTGAATGTTTAAAAACCACATTTATGATTAATGACTTATCAGTGGAGATTCAAAAATGATTGGTCATCCATTACATAATCACAGAATCATAGAGGTTGGAACGAAACTCTGGAGAACATCAAGCCCTATCCCCCTGCTAAAGCCTAGAGTAGGCTACGAAGAAATGCAAGTTTTGAATACCCAGCCACTGGACACGTGCCCTGTAGATATTTTTAAGTGTTGACTGGATCCCCTCCCAGTCTTCTCCTGGCTAAAAAGTTCCAAGACTGTCAGCCTTTCCAAATAAGAGATGTTCCAGACTCCTTGTAATCTTTACAGAGTTCTACTGGTCTCTCTCCAGTAGCTCCCTGTCTTTCTTGAACTGGACAACCCAGAACTGGACACAGTACCCTAGATGTGGCCTCACCCATGCAGAGTAGTGGGAGAGAACATCCTCCCTCGACCTACTGGCCTCACATCTTTTTAATGCCCCCCATGACAACACTGGCCTTCTTGACCACAAGAAGGGCACAATGGTCACACTGTTGGCTCATGGTCAATCTGCTGTTTACCAGGACTCCTAGGTCCTTTTCCATAGAACTCCTTTCCAGCATGTCAGTTCCTAACCTGTACTGATGCATTTGCTTATTCCTCTCTAGGTGGTAGGATCCTATATTTGTCCCTGGTGAACCTCATAAGGATTTTCCCTGCTCAACTCTTCAGCCCATTTAGATCTCACTGAAACAGCCATCTGGTGTGTCAGCCACTCCTCCCAGCTTTTTATCACCAGATCACCGATGAAGATGTTATCACAACCCTTAGCCTGATGCACTGAAGTCTGGCACTAGTTGAATCTCTAATTAAAACAAAAAATAAAGCAAAAACCAAACCACCAGTTTGCTGTGACAGAAGTGATCCTAACTTTTTTCTATTTAGAATTAAAAATATGTATTCTAATAGAGTCCAAAAATATTTATTTTTAATTCTAAACTATTAGTGTTAAAGTGTAGCAATTATTCATATTCCTCCCAAACTGGACAAAACTGTTCCTTTTAATAACTCAAGAAATACCCAAATACTGACCTTATTCACAGCTTCTACAAGCATTCTCATCTCCTTCTCAACATCGCTGACAAATTTTAAATCTTTCCTGCAAAAACAACACACTAGGTAAATGAAGCAACTGAATGTACAAAGATGTAATGACTTTATATTTTTAACATTATTTTTAACAACAACAAAATTAAAGATTTCAATTAACTGAGGCTAATACGGGAGTTTACAGTGCACTTTGGTTTATACATGACTCTGTTGGCATTTTAAAATGTTCATTTATGTCTTGAATTATTTTCACTTCAAGCCTTGGAACCCAGCATAAAATTCAGCTCACAAAATACAGCTCTACTGTCTGACAGTACAACTCTGAATTTTCGTATCAGTAAAGTCTAGGTTTTAAATTTGTCATTTTGGTGCTTTTCAACTACTTGTCATTCTGGCAGTTCACATGGATAACATGATTAGACATAAAAACAGGTATTGGGTTTACAGTGTGAAACTCTTTTCCAAGATTGAAAAGAAAGTGTACCAGCAGGTTTTCAACTTATCTATCACAAAGAATTAATGAAAACAATAGAAGAAGCATAAAGTTCACCACAAGGAAACAGAACATCCTTGATGACAAGTTAAGGATTTCTGTAATTAGTTTATCCTAATTAATCACAGAAGACTGAATCTGTGAGAGTGAGCTTTCCACTGTTCTTAAATGAACAGGTAAACTAACTTCAAAAGATCAACACTTGCTAGCACATCACCTTCACATAGGAAATCTTCAGGTACCCTTTTTTTTAATCTTGAAATTAGTAGAAAGTAGTTACTTCTTCAAAGGGACCACCTTCATAGCAAGACAACATTTTTTTGTGAATCACATTTGAATTTCATCAGTCAAAACATGGATGTCCTACCAAAGCTATGGATGCTGAAGTGAAGGTATGATCAAAAGATAAAGCAGTCTCAAGCAAAAATGCAAAATGACAATGCTGAGTAGCTTGTCTACCAAAATCACTACATCAATGCTACAGAGGACTCAGCCTATCACAGGAAAACCTTCAAGGTTTTATAACAGGTCACCATTCATCAGATGAGTAAGACATTGAATGCAATTATCAGAAATTCTGAGTCATCAGTTTAGAAAAGTATTAAATAATTCAGATAATTCCAAAAAACAGACTGTAGGATTTAACCTTTAGAGTTAAAAAATAAAGGTCACTCCAGACATCTAGGCTATGACGCAAAGTCAGCACATGCAGAATGAGATTTTGGAAAGAACACTAACACTAAAATCAGCAGCTTAAAAAAAATAAAATTCATCCATTCAGAACACACTCAAATCCAAAGAGTCAGAAAGTAAACACTGAACTAAATGACAACCACGAACTCTCAAATTTTAAGGTGAAATGGCTAAAGAAGATAAGTAAAAATGGAGACAACAGTCCAATGAAATTGTATACAAGCATCTAAAGTATATGCCTTAAGAAAAATAAATAAATAATAATAATAATAAAGAAACAGCCTGTAAAAGAGTTACTAACTGAAAGTGACCAGCAATATTGACCAAGTGAACATTCTTTCAAAAGAAATTCTACGACAGTCAAAACTGAAGTACTCAGATGGGGAAAGAAGTAGATTTCACCAGCTGACTGAGAGAATTCAGTTAATTCTCTGCAGGTTAAATGAGTTGGAGAAGACGACCTGTACAGAAATGAATTCAATGGGCATCACCTATAACCCATAGTTTCACTACCTCCTTAAAAAGCAGAAGCTGGACTTCACTACCTTTTTTGCTTGTTACACAATGTCATTTTCTGATGACACAAAACTGGAAGGCTGTGCTGACATCCAGTGAGACCTAGACAAGCTGGAGAGTTAGACAGGGAGAAATTTAATGAAATGTAAGGTCAAATGTAGAGTCTTGCATTTGGGCAAGAACCACCCCAGGTACCAGTATAGATTGTGGACTAACCTGTTGGAAAGTAGCACAGGGGAAAGGGACCTCAGGGTCCCAGTGCACAGCAGGATGACCACGAGCTAGCAATGTGCCCTTGTGGCCAGGAAGGCCAATGGCATCCTGGGGTGTAATAGAGGGAGGCTGTTAGTAGGCTGAGGGAGGTCCTTCCCCTCTGCTCTGCCCTGGTGAGACTGCATCTGGAATATCTGGGCCCCTCAGTTTGAGGACAGGGAACTGATTGAGAGAGTCTGGTGCAGAGCCACAAAGATGATTAAGGGAGTGGAGCATCTCTCTTATGAGGAAAGGCTGAGGGAACTGGGTCTTTTTAGCCTAGAGGAGACGGAGGAGTGACCTCAGTCATGTTTATAAATATGTAAAGGGTGAGCATCAGGAGGATGGAGCCAAGCTCTTCTCAGTGACATCCAGTGACAGGACAAGGGGCAACAGGTACAAGCTAGAGGTTCCACATAAATATGAGAAAAAAAAAAATTATTCACAATAAGGGTAACCAGAAGAGTGGAACAGGCTGCCCAGAGAGGTTGTGGGGGTCTCCTCCTCTGCAGACATTCAAAACTCACCTGGACGCATTCCTATATGACCTAATCTAGGTGTTCCTGCTCCAGCAGGGGGACTGGACCAGATCTTTCAAGGTCCCTTCCAATCTTTGACATTCTGTGATACTACAAAGCGGCAGAGTTGCGACTACCCATGTGTGTGATCAAAAGTGAGGCAAGTGTTTTATGTCCATTTCCAGAATCTTTCATACAGGGCTTCATGGAAGAATAACCCTGAGATATCCAATGACGCAAGTTGAGCCCCAACATACAGCACCTCTGACTACAGACAACCTACAGGAACAACAGATTCATGTAGATGGTGGGAGAGACGAAGCAATTGCTCTTTCTTTGGAATGACATAGAAGATTCTGAGGGTTTGTAATTTAGGTCAAGAATTTTCAAGGGATTCAGTATTCAGTAACTGAAAATATCTTTTTAAAGGGATATTCTTGAGAAAACATCTGGAGATCTCTGAGATCTGCATATAGGCTGAATAGCATCAGGGAACAGTAAAGGCAATACAGTAAAGATAAATCTTCTGTATGCAGATGTTAAGAACAGTATTAGAATAGATTCTAATCATGCTAATTTCAGACTAACCTAATTTCAGGCTGCTCATTCCACTGAATAACCCAAGTGCATTATTTTATTTTGAGAATATACCAATACGAAGCAGCTAAGAAGTAGATACAAGTAAAATTGTAGAATGAATCAACAGAATTACTTTCATTAAGAGAATTCAGAAGTATTACAACTATGTTTTAAGGCATCTGGAACATAGTACAGGATTCTGGTCAATTCTAAACACTGTAGTACGTGTAGAGAACAGCTGACAGAAAAATAGAAGTAGTTTGAAAAAGATGAAACTAAAGATGTTAGTTTGTTTAACGTAGCAAGATGAAGGCTAGGTGAGATTTCATTGTACTCAAAAGAAAAAGAAAGAGCACACATAAGGGAAATGTATACAAGACATTTAACATAATAAGAAAGTGAAAATGTGTATCTTGGTTTCTGAAGGGGAATAGTATAATGATCAATTTTCCACCTTGCTCTCTATGGTGTTTATCTATGACACCTGTCATCATTAAAACACATACCTGGCATCTTCTTTTAAAAGGTCACTGTACTTTGGCCCAGAAGAATGAGTGTTAAAAGGGTCAGAATTATCATCTATTTCCAGAGCATCAGCAAGGCGCCTATTTTCAAGAGTAGTAGAGGAAAAAAAGCAAAAACACCACACACAAGAAATTAACCTGAAACATTTTGTCACTGAAGAGTAGAGATAAGTTACCAATACAGATGAGCAGCATATCAAATATCAGGTTTTATATGTTTGATACTAATATTTAAGACATTTCAATAGACTATACTATTAAATCTTACTTTGCTCAATACAGATCCCTATTGAATGGAGTTAAATCCAATTGTCAACTAGTAACAAGTGGTGCTTCACAGGGGTTAGTACTGGGGCCTGTCCTGTTCAATATCTTTACTGATGACCTGGATCAGGGCACTCTGTGCACCATCAGTAAGTCTGCAGATGACACCAAGTCAGCTGGACGTGCCGATCTGCCTGGGGCTAGCAAGGCCCTACAGGGGGATATGACAGCCTAGATGGCTGGGATGAGGTTCAGTGAGACTGAGTGCCAGGTCCTACACTTTGGCCACAACAATGGGGCAATGCTGCAGGCTAGGGGCAGAGTGGCTTGAAGACTGTACAGGAAATGGACCTGGTGGTACTGGTTGATATTTGGCTGAATATGAGCCAGCAGTGAGTCTGGGCGGCCAAGGCCAATAGCATCCTGGCCATTGAATCACCTTCACATTTATCAGATCTGTAGCTCATATAGAAAACAATTTTTTCCACACTGCATTAACTTTTTAAGTCTGGGCTTTTTTGGTAAAAAGCATGTAAAATTGTTGCCCACCTGTTCCTCTGAAGAGCTAAACATTCTTCATCGCATTGCAACCTGAATTAAGAAAAAATACAATTAGATTCAGAGCTTCTCCTCACACTTTTCAACTAGTTTGTTGCTGTCATATTAGCACAGCCTAAAGACATAAGAATGCATGAGAATAATACATTGTATAAGATCAGATAATACAGCTAATAACAGATCAGACTTTGATACGTGTTAACAAATTGACTCTGAAATAATTTACAATTCAGAGAAGAGCAATCGTTAACAAAAATTTAAAAAAAATTTGGGACTTCAAAAGTAAAGATTTAATGAAATCAGAATGAAGTTGGAGAAATTCAACAATTCCTTGAGTAAGTGATACTAAAAATAAAACACAATCTATTCCATTGCTGAAGGAATACTAGGAGGTACAGACAAAAATCACCAAACTTAAGTCACAAATGTTTTTGTTTCTTAAAAACAAGAAACAGATTTGCAGTGACAGTCAATATGACAACAAAAATCATTATATAAATTTAAGAAGAACAAGGGTAATAAAAAAAATATAAATAGTAAGATGATGACTAGGGAAAAATAAGCCCTTTCAGTCATCCAGAAAAGAATGCTAACAGCCATCTGGGAAAGTTCAGACCAACTCCAAAGAGTCTGTGCATCTCATGGACAAGTTGAACACGAGGTAGTAATGTGCTCTTGCAACAAGAAAAGCTAATGGTAAAATATTGCCAACATGTCAGTGGATACAATCCCTCCCTTTACTCAGCACTTGTGAGGCTAATCCTAGAGTATTCCATCCTGTTCTGGGTTCCTCTGTACTAGAGACATTTTGGCATACCAAAGGAAGTCCAACAAAGGGCTGACAAAGATTATGAATGGACTGCAGCAGTTTTCCTATGCTGAGAAAGGCTCAGAGAATTGGGACTGTTCAGACTAGAGAAGAAGCTTGGCAAGGACCTTATCCATTTATCTAAATCCCTCGAGAGAAGGTGCAAAGAGAACAGACTCAGGCATCCAGAGCCAAGACAAGAGACACTGGGCACAGACACAGGAAGTTCCTTCTGAAAATCAAGGGAAAAAAAAAATATATATATACAGATATATACAGGCACAGGTGACTGAGCATGGGCACAGGATGTCCAAAGCAGCTGAGCAGTCTCTGTCCTTAGTGTCTAGTAGGCCCTGTCTATAGAATCTAGAGCAAGAAGCTGGGACCAGTTAACCTGCAGAAGTCCGTTCCAACCTCAATCATTCTGTGATTCAGAGTCTGCTGAGAGAAACTCTCAAACTAATACAATGTTACATGTGTAATTATAACATGAATCTAAGCAATGATGGTCATTCCACGTTTAGCAAAAACAGATAAAGAATAGTAAAACATTCTAATAGCAGTATTAAAGTAGAGCCAGGTCATTTAAAGCCTTTTAACTAGGATTCTACTGATAATACTATGCATTTTCCAAGTCACCTATTCTTCACATACTCACAAGGATTTCATATATGTTTCTACAAGCCTGTCCTTACCTGGCCTGCTTCATTTCTTTTTTTGTAATAAGTCTACTGATTTCCACTGAATCTCCAAGCTGCAGATCCGTTAACTTAGTGGCTATAGATATAGCAGCTATTCTGAAAAAGAAAAGTATTAGTTTTCACTAGATCTTCGAAATGGTATAAAAAGCTTCAGATTTAAACATCCAGATAGAAGAAAAGCAAGCATGTTTCCTTGTCAGATTACAGAACTGAAATCTAGTTCTAAGTCACCTAGTTTTAGAACATCTATTTATTTACATAGATTAAAAGGTTACTCTCTCATCTTAAGACCTGATTCTTTATGAAATTATTCAGAGCACCAATTCTGTCTAAGCTAGACAATGAGAACAGTCTTCCTTCTTACTTGCTCAAGCAAGTATTAATACTAAAACTGCACCTGAGCATAAAGGTTTTTATGATGTTTCTTTCATGTGATTCTTCTTTAAATATATGCAACTAAAACCTATGAAGTAATATGTAATTATTTTGAAGTTTATCTAGAAAATATAAATGATACAAGCCAAAAGGAAAGAATAAAATGCCTACTGAAACTTACAATTTTCTTTATAAAGCTTCTTCATCATTCCCATGCCTTTCTAGTCTCATTATCTTGCTAAAATTTCTATAAAATATACAGTACATTTTTAAGTGAAATATCTTTTATCTGTCTCACTATCTTCCCTGGTAATTTTCAGATAAGAGGATATGTTTATCTCCAAACACTTCACATGACATTTAGAAAACAGCTATTTACGTATCAAGAAGGATAATCATATTATTACATTAAAAAAAAAAAAAAAAAAAGAAAGCACTGAGACACACTACCAGCTTCAAATTTATCAGGTTGTGACAAAGTAACAGTCCATTGTACCACAGGACAACACCATCTACATTGTGTACACAGAGAGAGCTCCAGAGACCCTTTCCTGTTCCTTTGGGCGTCCTTTTTGTGACATTAAGCAGCTTCGAACTTGGTGAAACACTCTCATTAACATTTTTGAGAAAACCTGGACACTCAATCAGTTTGGTGAGCTCTCCACAGCAGTACCACAATAGTAGTTCAGTTTTCTTTTTTTTCTTTCTTTCTTTCTTTTTTTTTTTCCTCAAAAATGAATGGTGGAAAAAATCAAACCTAACTCCCACAAAAAGAAAGTATTTCAATGTTTTGGCAATCTGAACAGTTAGAGTTATCACATAAAACTAGCAAGCATTAAATAAACACTGTTTTTGCTAATATCACGTGAGTAATTTGTTGGTAATATCAGTTAATGCAAAGTCAGAGAATTTAACATATGTGAACACCTGCTTTAAACTGACCAGTGCCTCATTTTCTTCCTATCGCCCTGATTTATACAAACAAGGACTCTCACTCACTTCAGATACACCATTTTTCCTGTGTGAGTATTTTTGGAGTGCCTGAGCCTCAGAAATAGTGGAAATATATAACAGTGAATTTGTAATCCAGTTACCGTCCATCTTACAATTAATGACAAGCTCACATCAATTCTAAACGATACTTCAATGTTGAGCCAATCTTTTGGTTTATACTGGTAATGAAAAAAACCCTCAAAAATCACACCATTTCTGTAAGTCGACTTACTTACTTGTTCTTCAATGCTTTTGATTAATGTATTTTCACAGTACTAAGAACATATTAAGTAGATGCTAAGACATCTTCTAAAGGATTTAAATCAGCGATAAATCCTCAGCTAGAATTGTTCCTCAAATAACAGTGTTAAAGAACAGAAAATATCATTAGGAAGCTTCCTTTGAAAGACAAGTAGTCTGCTCTCTCCTATAAACTGCTACCTAAAGCTGAATTTTCAAACCATTTCAGCCCTCTAATTTTTTTTATTCCCTCTCAATCACAGCCACAGAGAAAAAAAAAAAAAGTTATTGTCTCTATTTTGCCATTTCTATTTTCTAAGTTCTAAAGTTTGACTTGATTCTCGTTTTCTTTGTCCCTTCTTTGCCCTCTGACATAAGATAAAAATAAATAAATGTAGTTTAGAAATAGGACTTAGAGATAAATTTATTGCAAAAAAATTGAGTTAGATAGGACTCAGTTTGCATATTGAAAACAAAGGTTTAGATATTAAGATCCAAAGCTTTCATTACAGTCAATGAAATCTTAAAAAGTTATTCAGCTACCTAAATTTAGCTGTCTATTTCAGCTTTATCACTCTTTAGCTTCTATCATCTGTACTGACTAGGTTCCATCAGACATTAATGGGAATTCTGACAGGAACTCACACATGGACTGTTAGATACAGTCACCTACATTCAGATGTCTGAACTAGAATTCCACAGATGGGAAATTCAAGCTGTGACATGCCAACACAGTTACAGACTGACAGTGAAAAGAGAAACATGTTGCAGTACAGCATGGTTGGTATGGAAGCTCAGAGGAACAGGAAAAAAAAGAAACTGTAGGTATAAGTATAAAAAAAGCATGAAAAATTTTTTGAATGAAATACAGTGCTAATACTGAAAACCAATCAAACTGCAAAGATCCACTAAAAGAAGTCAAATAATTATTATAGTACAAACCTCTGATATGTATTAGATGCTTCTGAGCAAATCATACTCTCTTTTCTTCTTCCACATTCACACTGAAGATCAACCTGTTGCATTACACAAGACAGCAGTTGGTTTAAACTTTTCTTTTTTTTGTCCGGGGAGGGAAGCATGAGAGATAAATCACACTCCTACTGGAATAGTGACTACTTTATTTATAAATAATTAAAAAACAAAACAGAACAAACATTTCATCACATTATTCAATATTTTAAGATTATATTGATAGCGTGACATTTCCGCTATTGAAAAAATGCCACTTTTTGTCAGTATTATTTTTGTCTGATAGTTAAATTACACATTTTGCCAGTTAATTTGCAGTTATTTTTCACTGAGCATCTAACCTTTGCAGAGCAGGATGTTGTTGGGCAGGATGAAGAAGGATGACATGGAGCCATACAAGGATGATTACAATATAGTCTTGGAATAGTACATGGCTGTTTACACTCTTCATCTATAAGACATTCCCCTTTATGACAAATTCTTTTACATTTGTGCATTCCACATTTTAACATTTGATTGCAGCGAAGTCCACATGAAATGTCAGTGAGATGACAGGGAATATTGCTTCGCAGCTGAAAGAAGGGAGGAGAAAGATGACAACAACAACAAAAAATCATTAATTATAAAAGAAAATCTTAAAGCATTTTTACTGTTCACACCTTTATTTGGCATTATCCACACAAGAAATGTAATACTAAAATACCTGAGACAAAGACTGTGTTCTTTATATATCACAGTTCAATAATATCAGTTAGTATGAGTACACATGGCATAAAAGGTAAGACTTTTCCTATTTGATCACATTAAACAACAATTCAAGTAATATATTCCATTCCAAAGGAGCCGTGAATATATAACCCAATAGTCTTCAAAACTGAAACATTACATGGTTATTCCTTAAGTTACATAAACATAAAAGCACATCCTGAACTTCAATAACTATTTTCAATCTACACATTATTTAGAATACAAAAGCACTAAGACTTACTTCATGTTTGCCCATACACCATTTCTGAGTGAGATAGGTACAGGGTGGACACTTCTCCTCACTATGACACGAATGGTACACTGAAGACACAGATTATAAAACAGTTTTATTACCATACTTCAGTCAAATGCCTTAGAAGAGACGTTATGGATTATTACAAGAGTTGGTATTTCATTAGTACACAACTAATGGGAGGAAAATGCTTCAGGCCAGGATAATTTGTTCTTTAAAATACTCTCTAAAAATTACAGTGGCAGATTTTTGGGTGAGTATTCTGCATTTTCAAAACTAAGTAGCAGAGAACAGAAAACACTTGTAACTTCTGAGTAGGATTACACCACTAGACAGAACATAACCAAAGAATATCTGTGCAACTTGTGCTACAGCACAAGTTTTCAATCAGTGTAATTTCAAGGAACTCAGAAACCAACTGTTCACTACCATTCACTAGATTATTCTACTCTTTCAATAGAGCATGTTATCTCTAATTAAATATAACATTCAATGCAGGCATGAACAACGAGTGGCCTGCAGGCTGTAGCCAGCCCATCCCCTGTCATAAAGGCAGAAGCTTTTCACCTGTGGCTGCATGTGCACACCCACCACTCAACAACAACCAAACTAACAGTGCACTATTAACACTACGTCAACTGATGGGCATAGGGAGGACAGTGCTGACTCCAGTAGTGCTCAGGCAGCCGCGTGGCCACTGATAGTTTAGATCTTTTTTTCTTCCTTCCCTCTCTCCCTCTTTTCTTTTCCTTGTGTCCCAGTCACGGATAACACCATGAGAAAATGCCACTCACTGACATTCACTGACACTTGTGGAATGTTTCTGGAGACCAAATAGTGGATGTGAGCTCAGTGAGTTTCAGCAGTGGCAAAAGTGAGTTGCCTCCACTGGCACAGATTTTTATGAGCTTGTGTGCAGACAATTCCTCTTTACTCAGTGTGGCCCAGGCAAGCAAAAAGGTTGGGCACTCAGGGTTTAATGTGTTGTGACTATTAATGATGTCTAATATTGCTATCTGGAACAGAAAGAATAATGTGTTGTCTTATGAGTTAAAAGTACTGCTACTGTTGTCACAGCAAATTTTTAGTTAGTTTTGAAATACAGACTTTTGGAAATATTAAACTACTGCAAAAATAGTGAAAGGGTAAATATATTTTCAAACAGACTCATGTACACTTTAATATATTTTGAATTTTTTTTTAAACAAAACAGCTTGACTTACCTGGATGATCACAGTCATGTGGCCTAGTACATGCTTTTTTGCACTCTGGTGGCTGAGTGCCACAAGGAACAGGGGGGTAAATTACTGATTCCCCACAATAACAAGTCAACTCATCAAAACCTGAAAAAGCAAATCACAAAAAAGATGTAATTCAGTCTTTGAATTTCTACTTCTCTACTAAGAGAAATATTAAAAGAAAACACAAATGTTACATTCTGGCTTTTCTTTTCTTTTTTTTTTTAATATTAAGAACCACTTTAGTGGAATTACTACCTCCTGTGCCTCCTACAAGGTAACTGAACTACAGTCACTTCATAACAAATATGCTTGCTTTTAGAGATTGGCTCTTTGACAACATCTTGAACTGGAACAGGAGTATTACTCTTGAAAAGTAGAAAGCTGTTCTTGTATCACTGACTCAAAAACAGAGATTTCTTGAATTCCCTTTCCAAAAGCACACCATCCAAATCTTACCTCACACACTCCTTCAAAATCCCTTCTAACACTTTCTTATTTTCCTTCTTTACATATCTGACTCTAACTGGTTTGGAAGAAGCTAAGTCCAAATTTCTTTCCAGCTTTTGCTAATTTTGAATTCTCATTCTTTTATCATTTTCTCACATGCGTGATCAGATTTCATCCTTTTGCTTAGACATGCACGCGGTGCTGGGAAGATTTTAGACAAAATTATCAAAAGGGCACTTTGACCTAGAATCTCTTCGGTATACTTCATGGCATTTAGCACTATATGGATCCTCTTAATCAGTTTATGAACCTGACCGAATACTTCAAAGCCAATATGGCATGTTTTGAAAGTTCTCTGTCTCACGTCATATGCATTTTGGTTTTAATTTTTCCCTCCTTTGGGAAACAGATTCTCTTAGTTTCAGCTGGGCTATAATTATTCTCTTCAGAGCGTCTTGTATGGTCCTATGTTTTGCTTTTAGGAAAATGGCCAAGGCCAATCACAGTGAAGGGCCCGAGGAGGTAAGAGTATAAGGACAGCCAACTTAAACTGGCCAAAGGGATATTCCATACCATATGATATCATGCAGAGGGAGTTCTGAAGGGGTGGGAGTTCATCTTGCCTCTTCTGCCGCTCAGGGGGCTAGCTGAGCACTGGTTTGTGGGTGGTGAACAACTGCTTTGTGCATCAACTACTATAGATGTTCATATATATGTTTGTCGTAATTATTATCCTTTTCCTTTCCTCTATCTTAGTAAACAGTTTCATCTCAATCCACAAGTTTAACTTCTTTTTTATCAATACTCTTTCCCCTGTCTCATTGTGAAGATGGGTGAGTGAACAAATGACTGTGGTGCATAGCCACCTGCCAGGTTAAACCACAGCACAGATCTTAAACTTTTATCGCAAGATTCCAAATCTTATTGATAAAGCAAAGGAATAAAATCCTCTCATACACCAACCCAACAAAACACCTCACAGAAATTAATACAGTTCAATACTGTTTTTCAGAGTTTAAATAAACTAGGAAGGAGACTAACTGGAATGCAAGCAAATCTTAAAAAAAAAGAACAGTAAGAAAAATACGAATACTGGGAGACACATAGAAAGAAACATGAGAATAAAAAAGAGAATGTGATTGATCTGTAAAGGAATAAAGGAATAAAGAGGCAGTGGATCAGCAAAAACAAGAATAATACACCGAGTCGTATTCCAAAGTAGGAATAGAATAGACAGTGGTTATCAGGTGCAGCAGTTTCACTTTGAGAAATACACTGACCAGCAGCACCTTTTGTGTAGCCAGTGCCTTTCGCGTCTTCTTCCTATTTTCTTATGTATGTACTTCCATTCCCCTCCATTCACCTTCATTTCTTCCTTCGTCTAGTTCTGCTTCATTTTGAACAGAAGAACTCACCACGCTATTTTTTTCTCAATTAGTCCTACCTTCACTACATCTATGCACAAATTTGCTGTTCCTGGCATGATGAGCAGGGCCACAGAATCACAGAGTACTACTGGGTTGGAAGGGACTTTAAAGATCATCTAGTCCCAAACCCCTGCCATAAGCAGGTATGTGACCCACTAGATCATGTGGCCCACATCCCCCACAACCTGGCCTTGAACACCTCCAGGGCTGGGGGTATTCACAACTTCTCTGGGCAACTTGTTCTATCATGCCTCACCACTCTCTTAAGAATTGTCTTCTAATTGCTAAACTAAATCTCACTTCTTTTAGTTTAATACTGGTTTCCGTTTGATTTATTAATTTTCCGTTTTATTTATTAAAGCTCCTTTTACCAAAAAGCCACAATGAGGTCTCTCCAAAGTCTTCTCTTCAGGCCAAACAAACCCAATGCACTCATCCTGTCTTTGCAGGAGAGGTACTGCAACCCAATGACCATCTTACAGGCCCTCTTCTCAACTTGCTCAACAGCTCTATGTCGTTCTTGTGCTGGGGACCCCAGGGTTAGGCATAGTACTGAAGGTGGAGCTCCATGAGAGCACAGTAGAGAGGGACTCCCTCTTCCCTGCTGGTCACCCTTCTCGGGATACTGTCGGCCTCCCAAGCTGCAAGCAAAAGCTGCTGCCCCAACTCAAGCTTTTTGTCCACCAGAACCTCCAGGTCCTTCTCCAAAATGCTACATTCAAGGAGCTCTTCTCTCAGTCTATACTCATTCTCATACTCCATTTTTCAAGCTTGTCCAAGTCCCTCAGGATGGCATCCCTTCCTTCTGCTATATCAACTGCATTACTCAGCTTAGTGTCATCAGCAAACTTGCTGAGAATGCACTCAATCCTAATGTCTCTGTCATCAATAAAGATGCTGAAGAGCACTGATCCCACGATAGACCCTTGGGAGATGCCACTTGTCACAAACTCTCACCGCTTGACCATAGCCCTCTGTCTGCAGCCATTCAACCAATTCCTTATCCAATAAATAGAGCAGCCTTCAAATGTATCTCTCCAACTCAAGAGGTAAGAATGTCATATGGAGCCATATCAAAGGCGCTGAAGAAGTCCAGGTAGATGACACTGGTTGCTCTTTCACTCACTGACGCTGCCTCTCCATCACAGAAGGCTACCAGATTGAGCAGGTATGACAGACCCCTTGGTGAAAGCATGCTGTTCTGACTACTTCCCTCATACAGCATGTGCCTCAACATAGTTTCCAGGAGGATCTGTTTTATTAACTTCAGAGGCACAGAAGTGAGGCTTCACTGATCTGTATCTTCCTGGGTCTTCCTTTCTCTCTTCTTATTGATGGGAATGAGGAATCTCTTCTTTCCAGTCACCAAAAATGTCATCTGACAGCCACAACTTTTCAAATATGATGGAGAGTGGCATGGCAAACACACCAGACAGTTCCTTCAGAGCCCTAGGATGCATAAAATGGAGCCCCACAGACTTGTGTTATTCAGTCTCATCAGGTAGTCTCAAACTCTTTGCTTACAGTGGGAGTGATTTTCCTCCCTCAGTCCCCAGGGACTTGAAAGATGTGAAATACCTGACTATCAGAGAAGAGTGAGGCAAAGAACTTGCTGAGTACCTCAAGCTTTCTCCATGTCCATTGTTGCCAGTTCTCCCTTCCCATTTATCAGAATGGATACACTCTCCATGGCTCTTCTTTTCTGACTAATGTACCTATGAAGTCCCCTACTTATTGTTCTTCAGCACATCCCTCGTCAAATTCACTTCCAAGTTCAGTTGACCTGGCTTTCCTGATCCCACCCCTACACAATTGGACAGCGTCCCCAATACTCCTCCCAGGCCACATGTCCCAGCTTCCACTGCCTGTGCATTTACTTTTATCTCCCACTTTCACCAGCAGGTTCTTGCTCAGCTGCACCTGTTCCCTGCCTCCCCTGCTTGATTTCATACACACAGGGATGAAACATAGAGTTTCTGCACCTTAAGAAAGGAGTCCTTAAAGAGATGCCCATATTCTATGAGATTACAAACTCAGTCAACCAGCACATGGTCATTACAGGCCAGACTAACTCTAACCTTAAACTTTTTAATGAGCATGGGTGAGCACCAGGTCCAGTAATGCTCCTCCTCTGGTGGGTCTGTCTAATACTTGGACCAAGTTCTCCTCAGTGTACCCCATGAGTCTTCTGGACTGTTTAACAGCCAGCTGTGTTGCTTTCCCAGCAGACATCTAGGTGCTTGAAATACCCCATCAGGATGACAGCCTGCAAGTGCAATGCTTCTAGTAGCTGAAAGTAGTAGTCCTGGTCAACAAACTCCTCTTGATCAGGCAGAAGACCCTGTCCACCAGATATCCTTTCATTGGTCCAGTCCTTAATTTTCACCCGCAAACTCTTAGCTTCTTTGTGGCTGTTGCTCAGAAGCAACACTTTGGAATCCATCCCTTTCTTAATATAGAGAGCAACACTACTGCCCCTACTGCCCTGCCTATCTCATCAAAGAAGCTTGTAGTCCTCAACTGCAGTGTTTCACTTGTGCAATTCATCCCACCATGCTTCCATGACAGCAGTTACTTCATAGCCTTCTAATTGCACCATAGTTTCCAACTCCTACTCATCTCCCATGCTACATGCATTGGTGTAGAGGTAATTCAGCTGGGCTGGATAACTTTCTCAGAGGAGCCCTCCCAAATGCACAGAATCACAGGAGTTGGAA